>JAFJYJ010000010.1:1430000-2860000 GCA_019022615.1 Acacia melanoxylon
TGAATATTGGCGACCTGAATTTTTTTCAGGTCGCCTTAAATAAAATATTGGCGACCTGAAAAACATTCAGGTCGCCTGTATTCAATAATTGGCGACCGAAATACGTTGTGTCGCCCAAATTGAACAATGGGCGACTGAATTTATTTTCGTGTCGCCAATTATAATAAATAAAACAAAATCCCCCAACAGCGCCAAACAACTAAATTTTATTGCAAAAAAAAATCTCATGGCGCCAAACAAAAAAAAAATCATTTGAATATTGGCGACCTGAAAGTAAATTCAGGTCGCCAATTTAAAAAAAAAATTAAAAACAAAACCACCCACGGCGCCAAACAAATAAATTTTATTCCAAAAAAAATCTCATGGCGCGAAACAAAAATATTATCATCGGAATATTGGCGACCTGATTTTTATTCAGGTCGCCAATATTCGAATTAAGGCGACCTTAACGTATTTCAAGTCGCCAAAATTCAAAAATAGGCGACCTGAATTTAATTCAGGTCGCCTTAATGATTTTTTTTTTTATATATTTGTCCATAGCGCCAAAGATAAAATTCTCTCGCGAAACTACTTAAAGCGTCCTGAAATATTGTTAGAACGCCAAAAATCAATTTTACAAGTCCTAAAAGATTATTCGGGTTCTTTGAAGGCTAATTTTCCTTCTATATATTTACAAGAATGCCATTGACTTCATTTTTTACTACCTATTTTTAAATAAGGACGTTTTTTAGGATAGTAGTATCGAATTTTTGTAGTAGTGTTAGTTAGTTAGTGAGTTACTGAGTATGTAACTAAGTGAGTGAGTGAGATAGTCAGTTAGTCAGTGGGTCCGTGACCGTGAGTTAGTCGATCAGTTAGTAAGCGTTAGTTAGTTAGTGAAAGTTACGTACATCAATCATGACATGATACCTTGTATGATATATATTAGAATCAAATTAGTTTTATGTGACATTTGTGAAAGAAAAATCATATATCAAAAACCTGAATTAAAATAAGTTTGTTAAGAAATACCTCGTAAAGAATAATTAATGGAGAGAATGAAAATATATACCTCTGGGGCTACATAATATAGAGTTCCCAAATATGGAGAGATTGCCCACAGATTCTTCCAGCTATTCAACAGAGAGATATAATTAATTAAGTCATCAATATTGCCGAATGTTGGGGCTATCATATCAATTCTAAGAGGGTATTTAAAAGGCCACAAAAAACCACCAACATTATGGGAGACAAACACTATATCCTAAACATGAAACATGATCTTAAATTACTGCCGATAGTAAGTCTCAAGTTTGAAAATCAATGGCCGATTAGTTTCGTCATGTGAATGTATATTGTACAAGATATCCAAGAAGTTACATCCTTAGTTAAACCAAAGTCAACCAGCTTTACAATGGTGTTAAAATTGATAAGTAGATTGTCTGGTTTTATGTCCCTCTATATATATCATACATAAAAATAAATAAAGAATGACAGAGGGAGAGGAACAAATTAATTAAGATAATCACAACAAACATTATTTAAAAATTAATTATTCTACTAGAGGTGTGTTTTGCAATGACCTACTCATGTAAGTATGGAAGTATACATGTGAACTACTTTTTTGCTATGCACGTAAGCCAACACAGAGAGAATTTGTCCAGTAAAATTTCGAATTGAAGGTTTAGGTAAAACACGTTGTTCCAAGATATATTTCTTCAGTAAACCTGCTTGTATGTATTCCATGTATAGAGAAATGTGGCGTCCAACCTAATTATATACGCATGAACCAATTGATTAATTACTAGTGTGTATAGTTTCCTCCGCAGCTTAAATCAGAAGAATACTCACTATTTCATGGCCATAATACTTTACAATGTTTGTATGTTCTAGTTGGCTGAGAATTTTAATTTCCTGAAAACCCAAGTACACTAATTTAGTCATGTTTGATACAATATAATGTACTGAGTAAATTTAATCATATTAGTTTCTATTTTGTTATTACAATCATCAACAAAATGTTTTCTTTCTCCATCTTTTTGATGTATTGCATAATTTGAATTCTTTGAAGTTATAATGTTTATTAATTAATAAAAAAAATTGATAGGAAGGGAATTTGAGCTCTGTTCAGGTATCATATTTTTTTAAAGACAAAAAAGGATGAGGAGTAGAGACTTTAATTTTGTTTACTTTTTTAACTCCATGATATATAAAGATAATAATCTGCATTTAGGGACCTCATTGTAAACTAGATAGTTAGTAGGGTAGTTAGTCATTAATCCTAAACTAGCTATTAGTTGGTGACTTGAGAGAGGCTATAGTATTAGCCACTTCTCTGTTCCTGTAAAATAAAATTTCAGATTTGCTATTACTATGCATTGAATACAGAATTGAAGAGAGCCTTAGTAGCTCTCTTCTCTATCTTCTCTTCTACTCTCTTTCTTGTGTCTCTCTTCTACATCTATTTCTTAATTCTAGATCAATTCTGTAACAGTGGTATCAGAGCTGACCTTCCTGGGCTGGGTTGGTGTCTGATTCTGCTTTGACTTTGATTCTGTTCTGGTTCTCTTTCTGTATCTTTGTTCATTTCTGGATTCTACAGCCCTATTTCGTTTCTTCGGTTCAGAATCTCTTGGCAACAGTTGGGTTCTATTTTCTGGGAATGATACAGTTCAGTCAACCTCCTAACCGTGAAAACCATCAAGAAACAGTGGTATTAGAGCAGTCCATCCTTGGCCTTCCGCTACGATTTCAAAAGAAAAAAGAAGAAAAAGATTCTGCCGGACAATGGCTACTGCAACTTCTCTATTCTTCTAAGGAAGCGTGGAAGAATGTCTTTAGAGTATGATGATGAAGGTTGAGCAGATGGTGTCCCTTGTACAAGAACTTCAGTCCATGAAAACAAATGTGGCAGAGTTACGGAAATTGTTGCGGGAGGAAAAGCTTGATCAAGAAGTCCAAACCCCAGAAGCGTGGAGGAGTTCGGAAGTACTAGCAAATCAAGAACACTGCCATGGTGATCTCAAGAAGGACCAAGAATCCTTTAGCGACTTGGGTTGTTGTTCGCCCTTCACCTCGCAAGACTCAGCTCTGATTGCCGACAATTCCAGTTTTGTTCAGAAGGCTTCATATTCGACGGGAAGAATGGGGGACAAGGGTCGATGTTATCGCTCAGTTCTCTATCTTCCTCATTATCGAATTTTGATCTTCTTGATAGAATCGACTCCTCCAGTTCTGATTGTCAAGCATTGGAGAGTTTGAATGTGCTTTTAACGGCGAAGTTAACGTCGCCACTTGCTCCATGTTCGTCACTGGCAGTCTCCATCTCAAGCATTGGAGGGTAAGTGGTTCCTTCGTCGCTGTCTCTATTTGTTGTTCACTCTTCAGTTCGTGATTCTATGCAAATCGGAAGAGTAGCGTGGCAAGCTGAGAATTGTTGTGAACAAAAATCTCTTGTCCCAAGAGCTACATGGCTGAGCAAAGATCAGTTGGAAAAGTCAATAGTACAACTGGTTCCCACCATATCCCTGACTGTCAGAAATATTCTCATGACCCACTGGATTTTCTAATATCGAATGAGTACATGGGCTTTCTCTTTCAAGAGAATGAACCAAGGTTTCTGCTGCCTTTGGCCACTATTAGGAGGCCCACAAATGTATTTCTAAATAAGGCCTTAATCTCTTAGTTTCTCCCTACCCATTTGTTCATTCTAATGTGGTATAAAGAAGGACTAATTAAAATGCTTCTGGTTCTCATTTTCTACAATATCCATAGACAATAATTTGGGGGTTATGCATCATATGGAAAAAGCAAAAGTGAAGTGTGCAGCGGCTTCAGTAGTGGTTTTCTTCAATAACCAGTAGAAGTTTCAAAGTTTCAAGTCTATGTTTTTGTTGATTTTATATTTGTATTTTGTTGTTCAGCATCCTTGAGGGCAAGGATGTTTTGGGAGGGGATATTGATATGTAAATATAATAATAGGTTAAAGGTTAGCTAGAGTCAATTACTAGAGTTTAGTTAGAGTCAGTTAGTAGAGTTAACTGTTAAAGGTTAGCTAGAGTCAATTACTAGAGTTTCATCATATTTCCATTTGTCTCTTTCTTAGATTTTCATTATGGGGTATTGTATCAGTTTCAGAGGTGAGGAAACTCGTTAGCTTTGAGTCTTCGCGTTGATAAAGTCCTATTCTCCAAATTAAACTCATAAACCACATATCATGAAGTAACTGAAAACTGCTTTTCTAGTCTTTTTTTTTAAAAAAAAATAAAATAAAATAAAATACAATATAAAGAACATACTCTGCTAATAAATATCTCCCATGATATTTAAAGAAAGGATTAAATCCTTTCCAACTAAGTTTGCACGGGTACAAAGGTTTGGAATACACAAATCTTTCATTTTACTTTAATAAATGTAACATTTACATTTACGTTTTCATTACATTATATTTTAGAGTACAATACATCAACCTCACCTCCCATCCAGTGGCGAAGCCAGGAATTTTAATGACGAGGGACGAAAATAATCAACCACTTTCACCGGGCTATTGAACAGTGGCGGAGCTAGGAATTTTAATCACAAATTTTCCAACTAAACCCTAATTTTATTTTCCTCAAATTAACCACTCAAGGAAAAATATAAACCGTACAACTTTTACTCAAGCCTGGTTAACTCCATTAAAATCAAAATGATCATCTAGAAGCCTTAAAATTTCAAAACCTAGCAAATCCTTTCATAAAACAAATTCCATCCAACTAAAAGATAAGAGACTAGAGAGATAAGCTATATCACTCACCTAAACCCTAATCTTCTGTACGACTGTTGAATTGCTTCTTCTAATCTTCCGAGACTGTGCCGACTGTGCGAGGAGCTGAGGAATGAATTAAAAAACGGAAGCCTAGAAGGGGTTTTAACTTTTGCGCCAACGTGTTCTAATGTACAAGAATCAATGGTTTGACAAGATGACAACATATATTTTGGTGGGCTCATCAATAGCAATCAGAAGATGAGAAGAAGCAATGCCACTGCATGATGATAATTGGTGGGCTCCTTTTTTTTTTTTTTTTTACTTGAGAACACGATACATTGGGCATCAAGTAAAAATAAAAATCATAACAATAAAAGTAAAAATAATTGGTTCGGCCCATTTCATATATGCTAATTGGTGTTCACATTTTTTAAAAAAATAAAATAAAATTGGGGGCCACTCTAGCCCCCCTCCCTCCGCCTCTGCTCCCATCTATTTACTCTAAACTACAAAGACATCCCTTCTATTTTTAAAACATATATGGACCTCCCTTAAAATCAAAATATATATTGCATAAATGATGGGGCAAAATTTTATAATGCCTAAGGACTCCGCAAGTGCACGGGCCGTATCAAGTAATAAAGAGTAAGTAAGATATCGTTCCTCGAGGACTTTGTACCAACAACTTCGATTAAGCATTAATTTCACACTTTCGTTTAAATTGAGCAAACCACATTGAATTTAAGTAAGAGAAAAGAAATTAAAATAAATAACAACAATAAACAAATGAGCAACCAGAGTCACTAATCTCTTATTTGCTTCATAAACCTTGATTCCACTAATTTAATTAGCCTTAATATCAATTTTGTTAATCTCGAGTATAAATAGCTATAAGTGCCTTTCGGTCCACTTATAACCCTCTCTTAAGTGGAATTTGTTATGTCTAACACAATTACTCAAGAGCCAACATAACTCGGACACACTCTTCAACAATTATATGGGGTCATTAGGTATATGTCTATCCTAATCGCAAATTAAATCGTAATTTAATCCCATATTACTTAATCTCAGAGCTTAATTAAAATTCCCTTCGTCAAGGCAGATTCTAATTCTCAAATTCATATTTACTGATGGCCAATCACTAAATAGAAAATATTAATCAAGATTAAATGACCAAAATTAATATTAATCATAACTAAATAGTGAAATCAAAATCTAATTCACTCATAAGTTCATAGTTACTCTAGGTTGCAAGAAATTAATCACACATCACAAAGACAAAATAATATTCAATGAAGTAAGGGAAGAATAAAACAAAGATAACAAAACTGTTTTGAAAGCTTCCTCCTTCCAACGTTAATCCTTCGCGGTCACGTAGTAGTACGCTGGAAGCATTTAGATGTGATGCCACTATTTCATCCAGATGTGTGTTCTCTGTTTCTTAGGCTTCCCCGTCGTGGTCTGTGAATTTGTGATGGAGAGGGAGATGAAAAGATGTCGCCGGCGACAAAGGTGGTGAAGGCGAGAGTCACCGGTGACGATGGCTATGAGATGGTGTTGGAAGGCGATGAAGGTATGGAATGATTGATGGCTCGTGCTCCTCTCCGTCCGTCTCTTAATGCTCCCTCCGGTTCTAGCTTTTTGAAGAATGATGGCGAGACAAGTTCTCCCACTCCACTAAGCACGTCGCCTCCATGCTTCTTGTGTCTTTTATTATTTTTTTTATATGTTGTGGAAGACATCCAGATGCATGTGCTCTTACTTTTCTTGAGTCTTCATGTGCTTTTCCTCCACTCACATCTTGCGTGGGACCCAACTTCCATTACTCAAATTTATTCCATCCGTCCATGTGCTTGGTCTTTCTTTTAATTAGTTAATAGAAGATGATTGTAATGTCTCTCCCACCAACATGTACAGTTTATTCCCATCATTCATCTTCTTCAATTACGCGGGACCCGAAGCCATAATGTAGAACCAATTTCCATTAAGTCCACCATTCTCCTTCATTCTCACGTGGATGTCTTTGCAAAGATGAGCAAATATTATGTAATAATATTAAACTAACAACAACTTTTTATTTTATTATTTTTTTGAAATAAACTTTATTAAAAATTTATTTTCTATGTTGAAATCCCAAAAAAATGTATCAAACTGATATTTCTAAAAATCTCAAGAAAATCTCTTTAATTTGGTACTAATGACTTCCAAAATACATCAAAATACCTCTCAAATATATTAAAAATAGGAAGTCATCAATAAATCATCCTTGTAGTTTTGATATTCAACTTTCATCCACCCAACTCTTATTAGTTACCCCTCATCCTTGGGTTCAACTGGCGAAGGGGTCGGACTTCCTCACCTAAAGGGAGAGGGTTCGATCCCTGCATTGGTTAAGGCGCTGGGGGAGGCATCCTAGAGGTCTAGGAAGCAGTGGAAACGCTGGTAGAGGTGGAGGCATGTGTACTCTCTAGCCAGTATTCCCTGTGGACTGGGCTCCAAGCGCCTTGCCCTTGGACTGTGGGTAAGCCCAACCCCTTTCCTAAAATTTTTATAGCAAAAAAAAAAAAAAAAAAAAAAAAAACTCTTATTAGTTTACCCTTAAATCACAACAATGACTTCTTATTTTGACCAAAATATCCCTCCCTAATACAAATATTAATTAATAATCTATAATCTTTCACCAAAATATAATCATTTAATCAAATATCTTTATCCAAGAAAAAAAATTTAAACTTTGTCATACTGTTAAATTGATTGCCATATTACAAAATTAATTAATTTGATCATAATACATTTTTATTTTTTAATAAATGTAAATTTTTAGTCTCATTTATTTATTAAAAAATATTTACGGTGTAATATTTTAAATGCATAGGTTGGATAAAATATTTTTCAATCTATACATACATACATACATACTAGGGGTGAGCATGATGTCCAGATGCTCGATATGCCCAGCAAAAAATTGTCCAGCCCGGCCCTAAAAAAGTAGTCCAAAAAAATTTGGGCAGTTTTGGGCTGGGCCAATAACTAAACAAGGCAAGGCATCGCGTAGGGGTCCTGCCCGAAAAATTAAATATATTTAAATAAATATTATTCTATATATATTATTTTATTTAAGATATATTATATTATTTTTAGACAAAAATTAATGTTATATATTAACAGTCCCAGATTAAATTTAAATCTATATTTGAGATTTGACATGTGTAATTTTAAGTATTTATAATTTTTTTATTTAAAGAGATCACAAGGTCAAATAAATATTCTATATGCATTTTAATTATTTAAAATTATATGTCAAATGCCAAGTGTTATTTTTTAAAAGACATAGTATATAATAAAAAAACAAAAAAATTGAAAATAAGGGAGCTAATTCTCAAAACATAAGACATTGGGACTTTGTAATACCCTAAAATCTGACTTATGATAATATCATAAATTTAGTAAATAATACCTATTGGAAATAGGTGAATATGTGGTCTCAAATAATAAGTTAAAATTATCTTATTTTCTAAGGTAATTTCTATTGAAATTAGGGTGAATAAAGAGCTAAAATGTATTTTTAGGGCATTAAATGGCCTAAAAATATTATGATAAATCCTAAGAGGCAGTAAAATATTTATTAAAAAATTAGAAAGTATGTTGTCTCTAATTTTAGGAATTTTTGGGATAATTTCCCTTGAAAAATAATGAGACAAAATTAAATGTTATTTTGGGGATCATAAGTAACCCCATGATTTTTAATATTTTACATGGGATATAAAATACCAATGTAAGTAAAATAGTTGTGAGATAATAATTTATCCTAATTAAAAAAATTATCAAAAATTAGTAAGTGGCTAATCTGGTAATTAATGGGATAATTAAGGTATAGAGTAAATGAATTAAAAATAATTTAAATAATTATTTTTAAGGGGGCTGAAATTCGAAATTAAAAAATAAATAAAAATAAAAATAATAAAATATTTTATGCTTAGAAAAATAAATAAAAAATAAAAAGAAAAAAATATATCTAGATATTTTGATTAAAATAATATTATATATGGTAAAGAGCCAACGGGACATTTGAGAATGGATAGAAATTAAATCCTACACCAAGGTATAGGGATTTAGTCTAAGTCATCTGGACTTTTTATGAACCAGTGAAATTCTATCTCGGATTGAGCGGTCTCAGAAGTCGTTTCTGAAACCAACAGCGTAATTAGGAGTACCGGATAATTAAGATAAGGCAGATAGTGCTAAAAGTGACTTATAGAAAACGCACCATGTTTTTCAAACCAGGGATATGGTTACTTAGATCAAATCATATTACGAAACAGTGATTTTCTGCCAAGAAGCTGGTTCTATCGGAAGTTATTTCCGTAACCGACAGCGTTTTTCCGAAAATCTTCGGCAGATAACGGAATACCTTTAATGAGATCAAAAATTTAGTTAAACCCAGTAGTTTTAAAGAGAAAGAATAGAATTTCAAAACCTAGTTGCCGAATTTTTGAGATTCTCCGAAATTGCGCGAAAAGGGCACCGAACTGGGAACTTTATCAGTACCGGCCAAAAAGCAAGAGCTTGTGATGTCATGCATGACATCAATTCTTCTTGGGAATGGAGCCAAGAGGTCGGCACACACATCCAAGGGCCAAGGATGTGCCACGTGGCGAAATGCGATCCAACTACCGAAAAGCGATCTGATAAAGGCATGAATAGTGCCAAAATTTCTCTATAAATACCAAGCCTTCTCCTCTCATTTCTCCCACCCCAAAACCGTGTTTAGAGAGAGGTTTTAGAGAGAAGGAGGAGCCCGGAGAAAATCTAGCGGAGCCCTGGGTAAGTTTTTCGGTCCCTAGTCTTAAGCTTCGGTGTTTTATTCGGTAGAATGCTAGAATTGTCTTTAAATTTCCCAGATAGTCTAGATATCATATGTAGGGGTAGATATGGTATTTATTTCAAAAATATGCTGGGAAAAGAGATATGTCAAAATTCTGGAGAGATAGGGTCAAAGTAGCGAAGCTCTGGCGAAATTCCGCCGATTAGGGGGTCAAGGGCAAAATGGTAATTTGTACCTAAAATGCCTGTTATATTGCTAAAAATTGTTAAATATTATCCTTATAGGATATCTGTTATAATCGAACCGCGGTCGAGTCGCTGTTGTGCCGCCGTGATACCGCTGTTTCACCCGCTGTCAAAAATTACTGTTTTCCGTAAAACGTATGGTAGTCGACAACGAAGGTACGTTCGCGTACTGTAACACTAACGCTGATGTTTATAGTATGCATATATGTGCTATGTGTATTGTATGTGGTAGCTGATAGCTCTGTGGTATGTTCATTTGTAATACCCGGATACTTGTTTATTTGGAACCCTATATTTGAGAATTTGCCTATTTTTGGGAGACTACTAGGCCCTATTTTTGGGAGTGACAAATTTGGAATCATAATTTTTGGATCCATGAATAGTATTTACTATTCAAAAATACGTATTCACTATTCATAAATACGTATTTACTATGTACGTGG
Source organism: Acacia melanoxylon (assembly GCA_019022615.1). NCBI lineage: Eukaryota > Viridiplantae > Streptophyta > Magnoliopsida > Fabales > Fabaceae > Acacia > Acacia melanoxylon. The sequence continues at coordinate 1,440,240 of JAFJYJ010000010.1, forward strand.
GACCCACGTCAAATTATTTGAACTCGCCGACGTAATTCCCGTGAGTTTGAAAAAAATGTCCGCGGACCCACTCAATAGTAATTTACTATTTGGATAATAATATAATATTCTTTCTCCCACTTCATTCTAAGAACGCTATATGGAATAGTTGTGAAGATGTGGAAATCCCGGAGAAAATATAAGGCTTATCTCGGAACCCACATAATTTAACCTCGAAAATAAGACCAGTGAAGGTTATTTTTGCTAACAGTGAGGAATAAGTTTAGTCCAACTAGGGAAGTCTAATTAGACCATAAAACCCGGTATTTTACTACCATCCAAAAAGTATAATCAAAATTTAAAAGTGTTAGTGATTGGTCTAGTAACTGGAAATGAATTTCGTTAAAGTAGAACTTTATCAGTACAGTCACATAAAGGTATGGGACCCACGGAAAATTATTTCTGCTTCCTTCACGTGAAGAGTCACGGGAAGTTTGAAAATTTGGCTCGGGGAAAATTACGTAAAAGGACCCAAAGGAAAAAATTACACTTAAGGACCCATTTTCCTCCCTATAAATAGAGGCTTCACTTCTTCTCATTTCTCACACCAAAACCATATTCTAGAGAGAGGTTAGAGAGAAGGAGGAGTCGGAGAAAATCTAGCGGAGCTCCGAGTAAGTTCTTCGGTCCTTAGTCTTAAGCTTTAGTAGTTCTTTCGGTAGATATAGTAGAAATGCTAGGTAAATCTTTAATTTACCAAGATAGTCTAGATATCATGTTTTAGGGATAAATATGATATTTATTTGAAAAATATATTGGAGGAAGAGATATGGCAAAATTTTGGAAAATTAGAGTCAAAGTAGCGAAGCTCGGCGAAATTTCACCAATTAGTCAAACTAGGGGCAAAATGGTAATTTGCACCTAAAATGCCCGATATCTTTGCTAAATAATGATAAATGTGATATTATCCTTATAGGATATCCGAGGATTCCGGAGGCGATTTGATGGACGGGCGTATTACTCTTCATGAATAGTACCGTATACATGAATAGTGCCGTATACATGAATAGTTCCGTATACGTGAATAGTAATTACTATTCATAATGAAGGAAGGTACGTTCGCGTACTGTAACTTTAACTCTGATGTGTCTTGTATTCTTATATGTGATGAAATGATTCATGTACTCGTGGCTAAGACTCGTCTTAGGTCATTGTTTATATACATTCAAACTTGATACGGGTTATAGTCTTGATAATGCCATGAGATTGTTTTCCTAGCGCGAGGACACGTGTTGTGATCGTGGCATAGGGTATGTGCAGACATGTTGTGGGACTTTACATATTGCTTTGTGCTTATGTTCGTCATTGTACCGATCATACATCTGCTTTGTGCTTATGTGTTGATTACTACTGAAATATAATGAATATTTGTCATACATATATTGTTATACTTTTCATATGAGGTTAACTGTTACCTGAGGTCCGATGGGTATTGGATCTCAGATCTGTCTAATAGTTCAGGTAAAGAAACCAGGATCAGAGAAGGTACCAGTAGATGGAGCCGTGAGAAGGTACCGGTTAAAGGAAATGAGGGAAGAAAGTCAACAGAACCTACCGTATTGCATGAATCTAATAAGGTTACTTCACATCATTTGGTGCTTAAACTAGAAGGGTCGTCTATGTGGTTCAGTCAATCAGTCACCCTAGCACGGTGAGACTCCCACTAGACCTACCCAGCCTGGCCAAATGGGATGATCTAACTGAGTTAGGTTCTATGCCTCAAGTATACTCAAGGCTTGGTTGAAGAGGGTATAGTTACATGTAAGAATTGTAATTATAAAGTTTTGTATTACTGTATCACATGAATAATTCCTTCGGGAGATTTTGTAATATATATATATCAGTATACGTTAGGCATCATCATATGTCTGAGTATTTTTATATCAGTTACTCAATTGTTCAAATTTTTAGTACATGCTCTCCGTTTCCGCAAAACGCTGAACTGTAGCACCTCAAAACTCTGATGAATTTTTATAAAACCACGTGTCACCGGCACGTTTTATGCTACGGAATTTGGGGTGTTACAATTTTGGTATCAGAGCTAGCTTCACAGCTAGTCTCGAGAGCATTGTATAGACAACAAGAACAAGAGTACTGATATAATACTGGTTTTGTGATACAATAAAACAAATACCCTAAGGAAAGGTTAGAGTTTCTGAAAAACTCTGAGACTTCTGATATGGAAATCAGAGTCTGAATGAAATTCCCGAAACAAAAATGATAGTTGTACTTAGAAGACAATACTACCTAGGTCTTCCAATAAATAATAACCTATTGTTTAGGTTTGTCTGTAAAAACAGCGGCTTCTCGATTATAAGTTTTCCGGTAAGAATAGTAACTTATACTTGGAAAAAATTTTGAGTGACATGTTGGAATCAGAGTAGAAATTTTGGAAATTGTCTGCTCAAAAATTTAGAAGTTCATTGTAGGTTCTCACAATAAGTTAGAAGAACCAGTTTGAGTTTAAATAGATAAAGATAAGTTTGCCGGAAAGTTTGAAAATCCCTATGAATCTTAGAATAGAAACATTAGCAAGAAGACTAAGAATAAAAGACTATATGATTTCAAGTAAGAAGAGCAACAATCGGAACAACCCCATTACAAAGACGAATCATCTCTTGATGACGTTTGTTAATTTCTTCTTGAGTAATTTCTCTGGAGCTAGGATCTTGATGAGGTAATGCCTTTCTCAAGCAAGCAACTCGTCTCATAAGTTTTGAAAGCCTTCTGTGAGGCCAATCTCCTAACCCTTCCTTGCGACATATTCTTTTTATCGTACCTATACTCAAATTTATCTGTTGACTCGTTTCCTCAAGGGTCAAATGGAAGAAATTACAAAAATCTTTCGAGTCAATGCTTCGCTCCGTGGTGTTGCTCAAGTCTTGCCCTATAAAATTCACCCGGTTTATATAAATCATCTTCAACCGCAGGTTCTTTTCCTTTAGAAGATTTATCTTCCACGTTGATTGAACTACCAAAGAATTCATTATGAGACTCAGTCCATTCTAAACCAACACATAGAGCCTCATAATATGATGATAATGGATCTCGGCACTAAGACATACCCCGATGCATTTTGTTTTATGCAATATTGTGTCGAAAATCTTTGATTTCCTCTCGTATTCTTCTTCATCGAGATCATACATTTGAAGGTTGGAAGAATCTTTTTGTACATTTTGGTGATGTACGGTATGACATATCATGCCAATCCTTCCATGAACTTCAAGCCTCGATGATGAAGACCATTGGTATGAATAATTTCACGTAGAACATGGCAACAACCACATGAAAAAGGGTTAGTGATTTTAGCTAGAGTGGAAAAAAGGGTAGTGGTTTCTTCTAGATCGGGAGCGGGGTTTCTTGGAGAAGAAGGTTTAGTAGACTCCATAAGTTTGGCCATGTTACGACATCTTTTGACCGGGTCGCCTTGATGGATCTACTTCGGATACTTCTTGGTTTGGAGTCGAACCTTGAATCCTTGGGGATGGATGAAGTACATTAGCTCTTTGGAATAGAAGTAGGAACATGAAGCATTGAGGTAGAAGGAGGAACGTACACCTCTAGGGGATTGTAAGAAAGTAATGACGAATATGAAAATGGTGCATTACTAGATAAGTCGGTAATATGTTAGGTGATTATCATAGAATATAGCTTCGAGAAACGAAGGGCTATTTGAATCGAAACGGGAATGTAGTTGCTTGGACTGCCATGTTTGAAGTAGTAAGAAGAAAGATTTGAACGAAGGAAAATGTAAGATAGTAACTGGTATTTTGAAAGGTTGAGAATGCATGAGAATGATACTCGTATCATCCTCGCTTATAACCGAGAGCTTGTCTTTGTGAAAATTTTGAATTTTAGTAGCGCCAAATTCAAATTCAAATTGTCGGTTCATAACCGTATGGATTTTTAATTAAGCAAAGAATCCGTAGTGTTGCTCCCTAATGCATCCTAGTAACTACTAGTCTTACACCGTTTGGACGTTTGTACGTCGTATGGTAATTGATTGATGGCCGTGTCTCCAGGAAATTTGAGTTGGAGAGTGTGCCACTGATTCGTGATGACAGGTTGGTTAATGAGATACTGATGGATCTCTGTAGTTAAGTGTATTCGGGTGAGAGTAATCTCGAAATGGATTACTTACTGGAATTGGCCACGCATCAACGTCTTGCCAAAAGATATTACATGTGGATCCTTCTATTTTAATTTTAGATGAGGACACAGATCAAGAATGACAATATTAACATAGTTCAGTCCCTTATCAAAGTGAAAACTCCTCAAAAAGTTGTGTTGTTTAGAACGTTAAATCAAAATCATGTCAAAGAGGTGTTTAACATTTTAAACATTGTGTGTCCAAATTCTCTCTATTCACGAGACATCTCACCAGGTGCATTAATAAGTAGAGTACATGTACCAAGTATGTAGCATTTCTGTGTTTTGATCGAGAATACTTTGCAGAAGGACCATGACTTCAAAAGGAAGTGGTCTTCATTCGAAATTAGTGAGATGACAAGTCAGGTACTTCATTACTACAAAAGAGATAGAATTGGAACTTCATAAAAACTGTTGAATTTTATGAGGATAGGTTTGTATATGATCTAACATGAAATAATGTTTAGGTCAAAATGTGATCAAGAGATTTAGTACATGAAACTATAATTGTGTGAACCTTGTAATTCATACAATGTTTTATATAATTGATGGTTATCTTTGAGGTAACAAAATAATGTGTAGACTTTGTCTCTGTGACATTGGGAATTAAGATAGTGGATTATGAGACTATCAAGGGTAAAGACCTAATAAGATTTGAGTTCTCGTTATAATAATACTCTAATTGAGAAATGATTAACTGAAGTTAACGCTACTTATGGAACGTTTTGATTGGAGAGGGCTACCTACGGGGAGTTCGATCTAGGAGGTTTTACCTACAAAGGATGCGACCGGAGAAGCCGACCAGTCGAAAAAAGACCGTGTGAAGCACCGAGTAAAGTGCCGTAGAGCGAGCCACCGTGATGACAAGCCGTAAGGTGCGGCCGCCATGACAACGAGCCATAAAGTAGAGCTACCAATGTATCGGTTCTCAAGGTAAGTACATTATAATAAGTCTCACATTTAATAGGTTCCCTAGAGAAAAAGGTTTACGTAATCTAGTATATCACTAAGAGGTGCTCAAGTGTTGTATGATCTTCTAAGATTAGTTGTCGATTCCTCAATAAGATTTCAAGTTGAACTTGCCAATACACCTGTTGTATTTGAAATTGATTTTCGAACTAGTGAATTTTGAAATTGAGTTTTCGAATGAAATGTTTCCAACAGAATTTGATACCACAGTGATGGTTATTTTGAAATGATGTTGTCTTATAAAAGGGTTTTGTTAAACCCGGAGAGTTTGAAACGAGTTTTCAACCGTGTGTTGTGGTAAAGTCGACATTTAACCGGAAGGACGTAAGTCGTTGTAGATGTACACGGTTTGCTGGGTCTTACCAGATGTTTTAAAGTGTTTGAAATCGCTGGCCTTTGATAAATGATCTTTTGAACAAAGAGTTTTGAGGGGTTTTGTTTGAGAAAAATGAAAATCGCACCAGCAGTGAACGTACCCAATCCATAACATTTCGTCGAGGGCGTATGTTTTGTCTAGCAGAACCTGAGGGTTGCTACTTCGTGTGCCAGTGTGAACACTGGGTCTCTTATGGGAGGGGCGGAGGTTCTCCCACATTGTTTGACGTACCATGGCGATGCAGAGGCCGGATTTGGGGATTGAGATAGTGCGCTCATTTGTACCAAGTGGTTGAAGTGGTGGCGTGAGCTCTCAAATGTTAAGAAATTTTATAAAATGAATTTTTCCCTCAAAGATATGTGTCGGTAGTAAAAGTTTTTGAAAATAATCCGACAGTGAATGTGTTTTCACGAATTTATTTTGGCAGCGATTAAAATTGAAAATGTAATAGCACTATTACTCTTTGATATAGTGCGGATTGCGAAATGTACTGAGGCCACGAAAAATTTTCAGTGTGTGGAAATTTGAAAATGAGACAACATAAGTTTTGTGTAACGATGACATGATTGTCAATGCTATTGTGTTGAAGAGCAGTGTAGTTGGAAATTTTGGATATAGGAACAAGAACTATTAGAAAGGTCTAGAACACTGAACTAGTTAAGCCAGATAGTAGTTGTCAGCTATAGTGCTAAGTGAAAGTAGTCTGAGAGCTTGAATGGGAAAGACTCAGATGAAATGGATGAGCAGATGCTCGAGGTAGTAAGACCTGATGCTAAATGAGTCAGGTAGTGAGACCTGCATAACCAAACACTGAGAGAATGGATCAGTGGATCCTGTGTTTTGGATACTATACTTGGGTACAATATGAATGAGATTAAGGTAAGTACTAAGTAAGCATGCATAAAAAGGGAATAGAAGAGACGTCTAGAGTTTTTTCTCCAAGGTTATACGGTCAAATTTCGAGGGCGAAATTTTAATTAACGGGGGGAGAAATGTAATACCCGGATACTTGTTTATTTGGAACCCTATATTTGAGAATTTGCCTATTTTTGGGAGACTACTAGGCCCTATTTTTGGGAGTGACAAATTTGGAATCATAATTTTTGGATCCATGAATAGTATTTACTATTCAAAAATACGTATTCACTATTCATAAATACGTATTTACTATGCATGTGGGACCCACGTCAAATTATTTGAACTCTGCCGACAGAATTCCCGTGAGTTTGAAAAAAATGTCCGCGGGACCCACTCAATAGTAATTTACTATTTGGATAATAATATAATATTCTTTCTCCCACTTCATTCTAAGAACGCTATATGGAATAGTTGTGAAGATGTGGAAATCCTGGAGAAAATATAAGGGCTTATCTGGAACCCACATAATTTAACCTCGAAAATAAGACCAGTGAAGGTTATTTTTGCTAACAGTGAGGAATAAGTTTAGTCCAACTAGGGAAGTCTAATTAGACCATAAAACCCGTATTTTACTACCATCCAAAAAGTATAATCAAAATTTAAAAGTGTTAGTGATTGGTCTAGTAATCGGAAATGAATTTCGTTAAAGTAGAACTTTATCAAGACGGTCACATAAAGGTATGGGACCCACGGAAAATTATTTTCGCTTCCTTCACGTGAAGAGTCACGGGAAGTTTGAAAATTTGGCTCGGGGAAAATTACGTAAAAGGACCCAAAGGAAAAAATTACACTTAAGGACCCATTTTCCTCCCTATAAATAGAGGCTTCACTTTCTTCTCATTTCTCACACCAAAACCATATTCTAGAGAGAGGTTAGAGAGAAGGAGGAGTCCGGAGAAAATCTAGCGGAGCTCTGAGTAAGTTCTTCGGTCCTTAGTCTTAAGCTTTAGTAGTTCTTTCGGTAGATATAGTAGAAATGCTAGGTAAATCTTTAATTTACCAAGATAGTCTAGATATCATGTTTTAGGGATAAATATGATATTTATTTGAAAAATATATTGGAGGAAGAGATATGGCAAAATTTTGGAAAATTAGAGTCAAAGTAGCGAAGCTCGGCGAAATTTCACCAATTAGTCAAACTAGGGGCAAATGGTAATTTGCACCTAAAATGCCCGATATGCTGCTAAATAATGATAAATGTGATATTATCCTTATAGGATATCCGAGGATTCCGGAGGCAGATTTGATGGACGGGCGTATTACTCTTCATGAATAGTACCGTATACATGAATAGTGCCGTATACATGAATAGTTCCGTATACGTGAATAGTAATTACTATTCATAATGAAGGAAGGTACGTTCGCGTCTTCGTAACTTTAACTCGATGTGTCTTGTATTCTTATATGTGATGAAATGATTCATGTATGCGTGGCTAAGACTCTGTCTTAGGTCATTGTTTATATACATTCAAACTTGATACGGGTTATAGTCTTGATAATGCCGTGAGATTGTTTTCCTAGCGCCGAGGACACGTGTTGTGATCGTGGCATAGGGTATGTGCGGACATGTTGTGGGACTTTACATATTGCTTTGTGCTTATGTTCGTCATTGTATCGATCATACATCCGCTTTGTGCTTATGTGTTGATTATCTTTGAAATGTAATGAATATTTGTCATACATATATTGTTATACTTTTCATATGAGGTTAATCTGTTACACGAGGTCCGATGGGTATTGGATCTCGATCTGCCTAATAGTTCGGGTAAAGAAACCAGGATCGAGAAGGTACCAGTAGATGGAGCCGTGAGAAGGTACCGGTTAAAGGAAATGAGGAAGAAAGTCAACGAGAACCTACCGTATTGCATGAATCTAATAAGGTTACTTCACATCATTTGGTGCTTAAACTAGAAGGGTCGTCTATGTGGTTCGGTCAATCGGTCGCTCACCCTAGCACGGTGAGACTCCCACTAGACCTACCCGGCGGCCAAATGGGATGATCTAACTGAGTTAGGTTCTATGCCTCAAGTATACTCAAGGCTTGGTTGAAGAGGGTATAGTTACATGTAAGAATTGTAATTATAAAGTTTTGTATTACTGTATCACATGAATAATTCCTTCGGGAGATTTTGTAATATATATATATCGATACGTTAGGCATCATCATATGTCCGAGTATTTTTATATCGATTACTCAATTGTTCAAATTTTTAGTACATGCTCTCCGTTTCCGCAAAAACGCCGAACCGTAGCACCTCAAAACTCGATGAATTTTTATAAAACCACGTGTCACTTAGGTACGTTTTATGCTACGGAATTTGGGGTGTTACATCATTGTCTTTGTTCTTATGCTTTTGGGTGTTGGGATACGTTTGCTAGGTGTGAAATGCTTGGTGCGAAATGCTAGGTGTGAAACGATTGCTATGTGTGAAACATATGCTAAGTGTGACATATCTGCCAGGGGGCTTATATGATGTGGGGATATGCTTGTTAGTATGCTTATATATATACTGTATATGTAAATATGAGGTTAACCGTTACCTGAGGTTCAATGCGCATTGAACCTCAGCTCTTAATATAGCGTCAGGTTATGGAGGAACGAGGACCGAGGAGAAAGGCAAGCAAAGACGCGTAGGGACTCTACAAGACTTTCCTCTTGCTATTTACTTTTGAAAACTCTCGGTCATTGTACCGCTTTTGTAATCAGCCAGACTTACGGCATTTTAAATATATGTATCAGTTACTCTTACGCTCCGATGCTCTACTCTGATGAAAAAATATATACTGCTTTTGAAAATGGGATGTTACAGACTTAAAGATTCGGAATATTATATGTACTAGTGACTCAAAGTTTGAAGGAGTTTTGTGTATTTTAGCTTAATTAAAGCAGGATTGGCATAACCCCTCGTCCTTGGGTTCAACTGGCGAAGGGGTCGGACTTCCTCACCTAAAGGGAGGGGTTCGATCCCTGCGTTGGTCAAGGCGCTGGGGGAGGCATCCTAGGGGTCTAGGAAGCAGTGGAAACACTGGTAGAGGTGGAGGCATGTGTACTCTCTGGCCAGTATGCCCTGTGGACTGGGCTCCAGAGCCCAACCCCTTTCCTAAAATTTTGTTTATCAAAAAAAAAAAAAGCAGGATTGGCATAATTAAATGGGTAGATCCAAATCGGTGAAATTAAACACAGTATCGTATATATTAAGTATACTTGAAAGGGAGGATTAATGAAATGGTGGGTAATTAATTAGCAGCAGTTGTTGACTGTGAAGAGATCAGGACAGAAAATAGACGAGATAAAAATGTTTCATGAATGGTTAGATACATGGATGATACTAGCTAGATTCTGGGATCAGTGAAGTAGGCCGGAATATGAAACAAGAAATGGGGCGGCTATAACCTAACCTAACGTTCAAAGCCTGGACTGGGAGATTCTTGATGGCAAGTGTGGCTGATGAGTGGACTGAGGGGCATTACATCACATGCATGCAATAAGTCAATTAGTACTGTTTGTTTATTGTGAAGATTGTATTCCCTGTAACGTCACGTAAGTGTGTAGATTTGCACGCATCATCAAAATAAAGAAAACATCATGCACAAAACTCTAACTGTAATTTAATTTCCTCATAATGTAATGGATGAAGCCAATCATATATATTTTCTTGAACTTAAAAATCTACAATAGTCAAGGTGAGCGTTCGTAGTCAAGCTACAATAGTCAAAGCAGAAATTAAGAGATCAACGGATGACATAAGATATAGTGAACGAGGAAAGCACTCCATTGAATTAGGTTTGGAGGCAGAAGTGTGAGGTCAGTTCATCAGCGTGGCTGACTTGGCCCCTTTTAAAAGGTTATGGATGGGGTTTCATCATATTTCCATTTGTCTCTTTCTTAGATTTTTTTTTTTTTTTTTTTTTTGAATGGAATGGAATTATATTAATAAGAATCCATCAGGAAAAATACATCTGAAGAGTCATAGGAAGTAGGAACTATAAAAGCAAACTACAAAATGAGACTAAGCTTGTTAAAACAGCTTTGGGTATGAATAGCAAGTGATTTAATATGGATCACTACTCCTTCGGTATTGAACCGTTCATCGGTGAAAATTCTTCTAAGGCATCTCGGATTATCATGAATTGCCCTGGCTATCTCTTTCATGCAGCGAACAGAGGGGCCAGCAGAGTTTAAATTGGGCCTTGTTCCCAGGTTGTGGATAGCAACACCAGAAGCAAGCTTGAAACCTCTGGGCTTGGATAGTGGGTCATTACCGTGATTGGGTGAATGGGTAGATCCACTAGGGATGAATTGGGCTTCCTTACGACGCTGAGGGATCCTGGGGTCCTTGATGATGATGGCAGAATTGTAATTACCATCAAGGGTTGTAGTGGAGGGTCGTGCAGCATAGGTGGGTGGATTTAGCTGATTATTCGCCTGGCTATGTGGTTGCTTTTGTCGGGAGTCAGAGTCAGTCTGTAAAGTTCCTTTAGCGTTTTTCCCTTTCTTAGATTTTCATTGTGGGGTTTTGTATCAGTTTCAAAGGTGAGGAAACTGGTAAGCTTCGAGTCTTCGCTTTGATAAAGTCCTATTCTCTAAATTAAACTCATAAACCACATATCATGAAGCAACTGAAAACTGCTTTTCTAGTCTCTTTTTTTTTTTAATTCAAAAAAATATATTTAAATACAATATAAAGAACATACTCTACTAATAGCAGAGAAATTAATATCTCCCATAATATTTAAGAGAAAGGATTAAATATATATCATTAAACATATGTTTTTAAGAAAATTAACCCAAATTTTTGATTTGTTACTACCTCTGGTTCTAAATATAAGACAGAACTGACTTTTTTTAAAGAGATTAAGGAAGCTAAATAAGTTACTTAATCATATCATATGTTGTATATCCTTAGATTATATATCAGTTTATAAGTTAGACAAAATAGTTTTGAAAAAAACAATGACAAATGTAAATACTTTAAAGTAGTTTAATTAACTTTCTTAATCTCTCCAAAAAAAGTCAACTTTTTCTTATATTTAGGATCGGAGGGAATAATATTTTTCACGTAAAAATTGCTTAAGCTTTTTCTAAATTTAGTAAACAACTAAACATATTAAATAGATCATTAATAAATATTAATGTTAAAAGATAAAATAGAGGTTTGGTATAATGAGGGCTAAATTAGTAAATGAGATTTATTCTAGGGAAAATGATTGAAAATTATCACTTGAACCACAAAATCCTCTTGACAACTACAGTAATGAGATTAACAAAAACAGTAAAGTAATTGATAATTCATTTTATTGGGAAATCATCTATTTACGATTTTGAAATTCAAATAGTATTTTCCTTTTATTTTGATAAAGTTTTTAGGGAGAATCCCATATAAAAACGGTTGAAATAGGAAAATCCTATACAAGATGGGTAAACTCAACAAAACTTAAATTAGGTCAATGACCCAATCTAGAATATTTAAATGTTGGTTATTTTTCAATAATACCCTTAACCTATGGTCCCAAAAAAAGAGGAAAAAAGAAGAAGCAAGAATTCAGATATCTATAGCACTCATTACCATCGCTATTCTCTCTTGTGCACCCTGTGGAGCATGAATGGAACTGGGTGTTTTTCTGACGAATTTGTAAGTCAGGTATGAATTTCTGCCCTTAGCGAAGAAACATAGAAACAGAGGGGTATGTCTTAATTGGGGGTGAGACTGAGAGGGGAGCATATTACAATAGAATGGAAGAGAACAAAGGAAGGGTGATGACTTATGTTATGTATCTTCCGATTTGCAAGACTCTGATTGCTACCCCATCTGCTTGGGACCCATGCTTCGGAATCCTACCTCGATAAATATTTTCGTACACTCCTCCCTCTCCTTCTCTCTTTGATTTCTTGGAAGATTGAAATAATTTCTCTCCTTCTCTCTTTGATTTCTTGGAAGATTGAAATATGAAATTATTGTTAGACTTTAATTTGATCAAATAGAAAGCCCCTTCCGAGGGAATTTTCAATTGAAATAACATCTTATGTTATAGTTGATGTTTGGCATTCAAATAGAACTTTTTCCGATAATTTATGGATTTGACAGAAGTTATTTTCAACAGCAATTTGTGAATGAGGATTCTGAGAATATGTCTGTCAATCTCTATTTTTTTTTAATAACTAAGGGATATAGAGGTAATTTAGCCTAAATTCTGAAACTCTAATTGTGTCACATAACCTGCTAATTAATAATTTGTTAAATTTCGACCAAATTAGAATTTAAGTAATTCAACCGTCTTTATACAAGATTTTCCCTCGTTTTTAATTAAAAGTACTTGGAGAATCCTTTTAGAATATTCTTTAACAGTGTTAATGGTTTGAACTAAAGTGTATATTTTCAAAATAGCAAGGATGTGTGCTTAATTAAGATAAGTAGAAGTATGATTAGAATTTTACTCTATATTTTATTTATTTATTTCTTTTAAAGAAGATTGCAAGGTTTTTTTTTGGGGGCAGAAAAGAGAACATAAGTTTGAAAATTCTTCACTGTAAACCATGTTTTACACTTTTACTAAGGAAAAGAAAGGGATAAACAAATAAAATACTTGTATAATAATTCATAATCATTAACAAAAAAAAGGGGGGTGATGGGACCCTTTACTAGCCACCATGAAAAGACACAATCCATTTTCGCCCTTTCATATCATTAATGATTTATGATATTTGAGGTAACTATGTGAATGAGTTTTGTCTTATTTGTGTAAATAAATACTTTTGAGTTGTCCCAAAATAATCCCAAGCAATGATGATGGCCTCAATAGAGACTTAGATTAAAATTAGGAAAAATTACACCAAGATCCTAACCAAGAAAAATAATATCAAAAAAGTCTAATAGTTTGTCAATAACAAATGAAATAACTATTATTAATAAGTCATGACACCTGTAAAATTATGATGTTGGAAAAAAAACACAATTCATCATCTCACATAAACCATGTTTTGGGTTGAACTTTTGCAACGGAAAATTCCACAAGAAGTAATTTATTTGAACTGTAATAAACAAGTTAATTAGCAGGATCTCTATACTACCAACACCATCAACCCTAATTGTACTTTCTTCCATCAGCAAGCAAAGTTGTTCATGATTTTACAAAGGGATGGTCAATTAATTCTGAAGCAGATCGGCGGTCGGCTGGAGTTCTTACGAAGCAGAGTTCGAGAAAATTGTTACCCTCTTGGCATAACTTTTCTGGTATGGGTGGATGTTGCTCTTTAACATGAACATTAAAGATGACCTGCACCTGCTTAGCAAATGATTTTGTTTTAGTGATATACTTCATTAACTAATAAATGAAAGCTATATATATGGGATATAATGTCTCGTATAATTCCAAAATTAATCTGACATTGAAAAATTTTACCAGAATTTCTCACTCTTGTCCTAGCAATATTTAACCAAGGCACTACATTAAGGTTACACCTAAAGATATACTATTAGTTCTTAGAGTACACTATATGCTTTGTTTATACTAACAAAGTGCTAAGTTATACACATCTTGAGGACTCTGCTGTACTAAGATTAGATGTGTTACGTTTGTGAGGGTAAAGCATCAATAGAAAGATTTCTTTGATTAAAACAGTTGATTGCTTGACTTCTTTTTGAAAAAAAAAAATATAGCAGAAAATAACAAAGAATTGAATTCTTTAAGTTTGTATGCAAATTAAAAGTCATATTATCAAATGCAATATTAGCTCTCTCTCTCTCTCTCTCTCTCTCTCTCTCTCTCTCTCTCTCTCTCTCTCTCTCTCTCTCTCTCTCTCTCTCTCCATATATATATATATATATATTGTGAAGGGTAAAAGGATTTACCGGGTCAAAACCAGGCCAAGGATGCTTCCCTGAGAACATTTCAATGATTACACAACCTAAACTCCATATATCAGCAGCATAAGCTTCACGCGAGCTATGATATTCTATGCTTTTATCAAAAACCTGAATTATAAATAAGTTTGTCAAGAAATACTTTGTAAAGCATAATTAATAGAGAGAATGAAAATATATACCTCTGGGGCTGCATAATATGGAGTTCCCAATATGGAGTGATTGCCCACAGATTCTTCCAGCTATTCAACACAGATATAATTAAGTCATCAATATTGCTGATTGTTGGGGCTATCATATCAATTCAAAGAGAGTATCTAAAAGACCACAAAAAACCACCAATATTATGGGACACACGCACTCCATCCTAAACATGAAACATCATCTTAAATTACTGCAGATAGTAAGTCTCAAGTTTGAAAATTATTGAAAGTTAGAGATGATCTCACTGTATATTGATGTGTTTATTCCAATAGAAAAGGTTACAATAAATAGACATAGAGAGAGAAATAAGGGATTACAACCAACTGAAAATAGGAAACTTTTAAAATTTGAAAAAATCAATCTAGATCCTAAAATCAAAGGATATGATTTAGATACTAAAATCGAAAGATTTTCTAACAAAAATCAACGGCCTCGGTTTTGTCATGTAAATGCATATTGTAACAGATATCCAAGGACTTACATGCTTAGCCAAACCAAAGTCAACCAATTTGACAATGTTGTTGGAATCAACAAGTAGATTGTCTGGCTTTATGTCCCTGTATATATCATACATGAAAATAAAGGAAGAATGATAGAGGGAGAGGAATAAATTAATTAAAATAATCCCATAAAAATTAATTACTCTACCGTGTTTTGAAATACTCTACCGTGTTTTGAAATGACCTGAACTCAGGCAAGTATGAGAGTATACCTGTGGACTACTCTTTTGCTATGCAGGTAAACCAACCCTGAAAGAATTTGTGCAGTGAAATTTCGAATTAAAGGTTCAGGTAAAACACCTTGTTTCAAGATATATTTCTTTAGTGAACCTGGTTGTATGTATTCCATGTATAGAGAAATGTGGCTTCCAACCTAATTATATATGCATGAACCAATTGATTAATTAATAGTGAGTATAGTTTCCTCCACAGCTTAAATCAGAAGAATGCTTACTATTTCATGGCGATAATACTTTACAACGTTTGTATGTTCCAGTTGGCTGAGAATTTCGATTTCCTGAAAACAAAAGTACAGTAATTTAGTCATGTTTGATACAATATAATGAACCGTCTGAATTTAATCATTTTTAGTTTCTACTATTTTTTTATTGCAATGATCAACAAAATGTTTTCTTTATCCATCTTTTTAATGTATTTCATAATTTGAATTCTTTGAAGTTATAATGTTTATTAATTAATAAAAAAATTGGTAGGAAGGGGATTTGAATTCTGTTCAGGTATCATATTTTTTTAAAAGACAAAAAATGATGAGTAGAGACTTTAAATTTGTCTACTTTTTTAACTCTGCTCCAGAATTTATTCTTACTTTCTTATATTCTATTCACAGACACCTAAAATTAAATGTTTGACTTTAATTTTCTGATCCTTTAATGACAAAGAAGCTTCACTTGTGCGGGATTACATGTGTGACAAAGAAATTGTAATAATGCGCGCGCTCACATATAAGACTTACCTTTTGTATAGATTCTCCGTTTCCAGGTTTGTGAATGTCTTTAAGTTCCTTGACTGCACATAAGTCTCTTGTTTCCCTGTCAGAAATGAAGAACACAACATGCTTTTGATAGCTACAATAAAGTGTTTACGGCTTATTAGCTAGACTAAGAAATTAGAATAAAGACAATAAGATCAGAACATTATCAGTTTATTCAAATATACCTGTTACGGGCAACATAAACAATTCCATATCCACCAGACCCAATACTTTCCCCTTTTTCCCATATGCTAAAATTGGTGGATTCAGAGATTGAATTAGAAGCATCAGCATCTTCTTTCTTTACTGCATTTAAGTCTCTAGTTACTCTGCCAAGAATGGAAGACAGAACACATGTTTTTTATGGCTACACAAGAGTTTACATAATTCATTACTTACTAAGAAATGATGAAATTAAGAAAATATGAATTTATTGTATACATATATACCGGTTAGAGGCAACATGAACAGATGCGGATCCACCATCTCCAATAGGGGGATCACATATTTCCTGTTGGCTAAAACCTGAGGTAGGAGAGATTGAATTATTAGAAGCATCAGAATTCTGTTGACGAACCGACTCAGTATTCAAAGAAGAGGCTTGAGTGCGGCTGATATATTGTTCCAGTTCCTGAAACGCGCTGTAATTGTTGTTGCTGCTGCCGTCGTTGTTGATGTTGATGACGTCAACGGGATTGGTGGCGGTGCGGGCGTTGAGGGGTCGATGCGTTTGAGGGTCGAGACCGCGGCCGTAGAGTTCGTGTAACCTCCGACTGAGGAAAGAGTATCATATATAAAGCATGTTTGGAATCATTTTGGGTTGAAAAGTACTTATTCAAATGAATTGACTTAAAATTTCTCTCGCATACTTACTACGTCGTCTGCCGAAAAAAGCGATTATTGAAAAGCGATTTGCTGTTACAAAGGAGCGCACACACAGATATATGAGGAAAATGATGAAAGGATTATTAAGGGAATTGCAGAGAGAGGGAGGAATTAGGATGAAGTAATTAAAGAAGTACTTCTTGTAGAGGAGGCCCGGGTTTTCGATGAGGCTGGGGAGTTCGTTGATGAACTCATCATCTAGTTGAGTGAAGTGTCCTTGCTTTGGGAAGGGATTGCCAGCAACCCTCGCCATGGATGTTGATGTAATTGATGAGGCGTTGGTCTTCCTCTATGGTCCAGGCGCCTTTTTTGGTGTGCTATTTCTCGCAGCAATGAGAGCTTCCCATGGATATGAATTAATGGAGACAGATGAGAGGGGGGATCAGTAATCATTTATAGGATTCTATCTCTTTACTTTAGCACCATTGTTTATTCAGGTATTGGTGTAATTTTTAATTTTAATATTTAATTAAGAGATGTGTGTGTAATTGTTTTCTTTCCTTTATTTTTTCCAACACACACGTGTGTGTTTCTATCTCTTTAGTCTTTACTTTTGCACCATGTTGATTTTATAAATAATGAGGAAAAAAACTTACCTGATTAGCTTCGTATCCTTGAGGTACAGCAGATTTTTACACATTATTTATACGATAATAAAAAAAGTCTTACATTAATAGTATCAATAGTTTGATAAAAAATATTATCAACACTTTAAAGAAAAAATTGGGGATAAATCCCCACTTAACAAATCAATTGGGGAAAAAACAGTAAAATAAGAAAAAACAGAGAAAATATATTATAGAAGAAAGAAAGAAATGGCTATCACAAACACATTTGGATCCAAAAAATAATTTTGATGTTTGGTTAAATGAAAATGTTAAGATTATTGTTGAACTTTGGGTCCAGTTCTGCCCGGGCCAGACTCTGCCTGATCAAATGTAATATTATTTAATATGTGTTTTAATTTATATTTATCCATATTTATCCAACATGATATTATGTATATGTGATAAAGATTTAAATGAGTTTTGGACATTTTTTATTTCTTTTTTTTATAAAGAAGACGCAAGTTTGGTGGAATCTTTAGTTTTAATATTTAGGGTTAAGTAGCAATTTTGCCTTGGAAGTACGCCCCCAAAAGCAATGTTGCCCCGAAAGTTTTTTTTTGGAGCAATTTTGCCCCTTCCGTAAAAAAGCCCTAATGGTCAATTAACGGTCAACCGTTAGTTGACTATTAGGGTTGTTAAAGGAGGGGTAAAATTGCTTCAAACAAAAACTTTTGGGGCAAAATTGTTCCCAAAAAAAAACTTCCGAGGAAACATTGTTCTAAAAAATAAAACTTTCAAAGCAAAATTGCTCTTGGCCGTATACTTCCGAGACAAAAATGCTACTTAACCCTTTTTTATATTTAATATTTAATTTTGCAATAATGACTCATTAATGAAAATGTAACCCTTTTTTATCTCTGTCTTCGCTAATTTATATAATTTGACCTATTTAAAGTAGGCATATTTTTTGCCTATTTGAAGTAGACATGTTTTGTTGTGAGGCCACAGCCTGTTAGCCTAATTATAAAATTTTTAAAAATATAGACCTCCTTAATAGGGCATAGGCCAGGCTTAGGTTGAAAAAATGGCCTCTAACAGGCCACAGGCCAGGCTCAGGCTACTTTGTTGCCGAACAGGCCTAGCCTATTAAGGGTGAAATCTGGGCTGGCTTGACCTGTTTCCACCCCTAGATATTATATAAATAAGAATTAAAAATATATGATATCATAAATAGCATGTTTAACAATTTTTTTGGGTTAAGTAACAATTTTACCCTGAAAGTTTTTTTGGGAGCAATTTTGCCCCTCCGTTAACAACTCTAACGGTCAACGGTTAGTTGACCGTTAGAGTTGTTAACGGATGGGCAAAATTGCTCCCAAAAAAATCTTTTAAGAAAAAATTGTTCGTGGGGTATACTTTTGGATAAAATTACTACTTAACCCAAATATTTAACTAAGACATATCGGATTCTATCTCTTTGCTTTATCACCATGTTGATATAATAAATAATTAAGAAAATCAAATACTTACCCTTATATACTCAAAGTGTTTGCTTCTAATTAATCAAGTAAAGGCAGTTGAATTTTTTATATACTACCTCCAATCTTAAATATTTGAGCTAAAAAGAAATTTACTCTAATCCTAAATATAAGAACACAATCTATTTTAATTCCAAAATTTATAATTTTTTTCAAAGTTTCCCCATTAATTACATATAGTAGAGTGGCTACCATCCAAGGATATTTAAAATGCACATGGTTAGAAAATGATATCTTAAGGAAATCATATACACATTAATTGCAAATAATTTATTTAGGAAAAATCTCAATCAAATCCTAACTCAAATTTGAATTCAAACGTATACTTTTAACAAATCCCTAATAAGGTCAATAGGTGGGATTTTTTAATCTTGTTATATGACTACATTGCCCTTCATTCTTTTCTTTTTTTCAAAGATCACGCTATTGTTGATCTAACGCTGAGGTGGCGAACTCAAGTGATGATTAATGGCATTTAATTATCGTCACTTGAGTTTGAATTTTCCGTTAGCAAAATTAACGGTGTTAGAATTATGGGTCTACAATCCTACCTTTTTTTTTTTTATCACCCAAATAGTCATAACCTTCCTTTCCAATAGGCAAGTGAACAATTACATTTGAATAGCACAAATAGATAACAATTTATTTGGCATAAAAAAATCGTAAATGCTTCCTAGGTCCTAATTGCGATCTTCTATTTTTCGTGTACACAATATTTTATTATCCACAATTCAACCTATTCTATGGATCCATGGATTTGGTTTCCGTAACATGCAGGGAGAGCTCATCTGTATGGACGAGCTCTCCGGGACGAGTTCGAGATCTTTTTTTTTTCTTTAAATAAAAAATCATTTTTTTTAAAAAAAATGTTAGTTAAAAGATCATCTTTATTTTAGATTTTCTATCCCTTAAAATTATTTTTTATTAAAAATAAAAATCAGATCTGGACAGTCCAAAGCTTGTTCATACGTATGAGTTCTCTTTGCTCGTCCAAAGGACGAGTAGGGAAACCGGGTCCATGGATCCATTGCCTATTTTCCTACAAATAACCCGAGAAATTGTTAGGTTTTACACTTGGCTGGGAACATAGCGCCACTGCAGAATACCCAGAAATTGTTGCCACCATTTAATTTTGAAGGGCTGAAAACTCATAGAGAAGATCACAAAACAACACAACTCAAGAACACAGAAATGCTCCTCAGAGGTGTAAAATACATTTGTGGCTTATTTGGGTTTTTATTTTTTAGTTTATAATAACAATAGAGTCGGGTTGTCTAAAAAATCCGACGGTCTAGTTGGTCTGGTCTGACCCAATCCGGGTAAAAAAAATTTGGTCCAAGACAATTTGATCGGACTGGACCAAACTACTTGGGTTGGACTGAACTTCGGTCTAGTGGCTTAGACCCCTTGGACTAGTCTGGTCTGACCCAATGCTTTTTTTTTTTTTTAGTAAATCAACACTACACTTTGCACTGAGCCCCTCACTAGAGTCTGGACATCCTAATGTGCTTTTTAATTTATAGGAATCACTTTTCACTCAGTCATTTTTTATTACTTTCAGAAGTCAGGTGAAACCAGAGCTAAAATATTGCCTTCCAAGAAGGCAACAAAAAAAAAACTGGACTGCCCGGTCGGTCCGGCCCAGGCCGACCTCAGGTGGTATCAGACCGGACCAGACCTCGAGCACACTTTTCCAGCTTAAGGTCCTATCAGGCTATACCTTGGGTTGACTTCGAACCTAGTCCTTGAACATCCCTACAAAAGAGGGCATACAAGTTGATGTCTCCACTAACATTGTCAAAATGAATATACAATTTTCTTATCCTTCAAAATTATAGATGTAACAAGACAAAAGAAAAAAAAAAGGTAACGGAAACCTTCACACAAGGCTAGCTTCTCCCTTTATGCATCCTCAAAAAATAAAAAGAATCTATATAAGAATTGATCAAGGCTTTACTAGATTCAACCCTCAACCTCTTCCCTCTGCAGATCGATCTCCTCATTGCAAGTAAACACCAAAGTTGATATATCTGATGCAGTTAGAGAGGGCAATACTTCCATGCCAAGAGTGAGAGATTCCACATTTCAATGTATATCCTTACTTTTAATCCTAGTTCCTTTAAAGCTCATCATTCTAAAGGCAACACTTTGTCTATGTAGCTCTCTTTGGCGTCTTGACTTTTGATGCCTGCCAGATTTAATATGTAGTTATAAGACTTATCCTGTTCCATTTTGTTTTTTCGTTTCTGGAAACAGTTCTTCAACACAAGTTTTGAAAATTTAAAAACAAAAAGAACAAAACTTACGCATTGTTCTTTAGGGTTTGTCAACGGTTTTTCCCATAGAAATACCTCTCTAAGAGTTACTTAACTGGTTTTCCAAATTATCAAAAAAATGAAAAAACCAAATAAGCTACAGATGTATTTTACACCTCTGAGGAGCATTTCTATAAATGTCTTATTATGAAATATATCTAATCTTGATTACGATAGAATTGCCCTAAAAAAATTAAATAAATAAACAAGAGAATTTCATACCAAACTATTGCAGTTGATACATCTCCTATTTTCAAGAAGTTTTGCAAGACTTGGAATTTCTCTTTCAATGTTCTCATCTTCTTTCGTCCTAGATCCCATATTTCTAGGTTCAATAGCTTGAACTTCTCGTCTACCTAGTGGCCACATTACAACAAGAACCGTATTAAATGGCTCCGGGAGTTGGTGATGATTTAGATGCCAAATTGATCGAAATGTGACAGTTGGGTTTGTGTCGGATAGGAATAAGATTTTTTTTTTAGCCAGTGGCAGAGGTTGAGGGGTCGAATAAGGAGTGGATTGCATGAAAGAATCCCAAGTATAGAAATTCTTTGTTCGACCATAAAGGGAAATCCCAAGTATAGAAATTCTCTGTTCGACCATAAAGGGAAACTCTCTGCATATAAATGTCTGGCTGTAAATACCAAGTATTCCAAGCATGTGTACACATGTGTATACACATGTATAGACATGTATATACATCTGTATATACACATGCATGCACACGTATAGACACAGGTAAAATAGTCCAGCCCCATTGTTTTACACCTCAAAACGTCATCATTTCGAGAAAATGAGGGGAGCGGACTGAAGCATCAGTGAAGAGAAGCCAGGTCCCCTCCCTCCGGATCAAGCTTTCCTCCTTTGCACCTTTCTGTCCGCTGCCCTCCTATTCTCAAAACTCTGTCGTTTTGGAGCAAAATTGAGATTTTTTTTTATATATAAATATTTTACAATATTGACGGATATTAAAAAGATACTTCAGGATACAGACCGGTACTGACAAAATACTACATAATCTTGAAAATTTATTTTAGGATCTTTAAAAATATTTCGGGGTACTAAATGGTACTAAAAATATATTTTATGATACTGAATGATATTGAAAAAAAAAAACTTGAAAAATTATTTTAGAATCTTAAAAAAATATTTTAGAGTATGGACTAATACCAAAAATATAGTTCAAGATATTTTTTTTTGAAGTCCTAAAATAATTTTTCTTGATCATGAAATATTGTTTTAGTACCAATCAGTATATTTTTAGTACTAGTCAGTACCCTAAAATATTTTTTTAAGATCATGTAGTATTTTTCAGTACCGATCAATATCTTGAAATATCTTTTTAATACCCACCGGTATTCTTTTTTTAAAAAAAAAAAAAAAAAAAAAAAAAAGCACAAGCTTCTTCCCGGTTCTGCTCCAAAACGGCAGAGTTTTGAGAATAGGAGGGCAGCGGACAGAACGGCACAGAGGAGGACAGTTGGTCAACAAAGGAGAGCGCCACCACGGAATTTTCTCCTTTTTTTCTTTTAATTTTTCTAAAACAGAGTTAATTAAGTCTTGAAGATTGGAGGCAATATATTCTTTTTTTTTTTCTTCTTTTTTTGGTGATTAGTATGTTCTTAACCAATGCTGATATATTCATTTATCATTTTGATTACAGTGCTTGATGGGCTGCAAAAATTACCATTACCTCCATTAGGAATTGTTTCGGTTGCTCCTTCAGATAGATACTGAAAAACATATAAATCAAAATATTAATCCATGAACCACACACATACATATATATATTTTTCTTAAAACTTCTCGTTTTTTGTTTTTTTTCCATATTTAAAACTTTTGAAACTAGCTTTAAGTTATAATATATTGTCCAAACAACCCTCCGTCAAATTTTATGTTTACTTTTATTTAGTTTATAAATTAGAATAAGAAGGAATTAAGGCACAACCATATTCGACCTTTCACATTAATTATCATGTGTTAGGATTAATTTTATTTTAAGTAATGTTATATTGTACGAGCTAATTATTTTAAAGGAATTTTCTCTCATAAAAATGTAAAGGAACTTCCAATAAACCCTCCCAGGCGCATACACTGTTCATATAACATAAACTATATATGTTTTGGGTTGAACTTTTCAGCAACAAATCTTCATTTTTCACCTTCCTCGTTTACGCAACTTCTCAATCCCAACCCTTGTCTTTGAGTTCAATTGATAAAGTGGTTGGACACTCTTATTAAAGGGGGATTCGATCATGGAGTTGGTTAAGGTGCTGAGGGAGACATCTTAGTTCCTGGGTGCTTAGGTAAACATCTAAGAGTAATAGACGGCTTGTCTTACCTAACATTGGTATCACTTAGGAAAAAGGGAGATTTTGCCCTACCTTTAAATCGTGGGTGAACCCAACCCTTCTTAAAATTTCTATATTAAAAAAAAAAAATCACAATCCTGTAGACTTTAAAAATGATCATGCGCTAGCCGGTGGGCTACTTAAGGACTTTGAATGTTTCAACAACCAAGTTCTTAAAAAATGCTATATCATAAATAAAAGTACTTAACATACGATAAAAACCTAATATACAAAAACTTGAAAGAAATATATTACATAAATTAAGTTTATTTCACTTGATTCTTACTCTACAAGCTTTCATATTGTTAAACTCATCTATAATTGAATCTGTGTTAAACCTCAAAACAATTTCTTTTTCAATGTATATAATTAAAGAATCATCAAGAAGTTGGTATTCTATAGTTATCATCATTATTCCCATAGACATCTGTTAACAAAACTCAAAACTTGTCTAAAATACTAACCCTAAAATATTCTCTAATCAATATAAAAATAGAATTATTAGAAAAATAATAAATTTCATAAATGAGATATATGACAGCAAACAAACGAACGGATGCCATGTTTGACATTGTGACTATGTTTTACCTCATGTGTGGGCCCCACCTCTTTTCTTTTTAAAAATAAAAAATAAAAAAATTAGGGGTGGCCCTGTGTCCGTCTATGCATGGGTGTGAAGGGATTGAGAGACGTATACGTTGGTAGTAAAATCCCAATCGAATCTTGACTCAAATAGAGATTTAAGCGTATACTTTTAACACATCCCTAATAAAGTTAATATACGGGATTTTTTTAATCATGTTATATGACCACGTTGTCTCTCATTCTTTTCTTTTTTTTCAAAGCACACAATTGTTTATCTAAGCAGCGTGGTCACATGGACATGGGTCTACAATCCTAGTCTCCATTTTTTTTATATCATCCAAATAGTCATAACCTTCCTTTCGAATAGACAAGTCGACAATTACATTTGAATGGACACGGCTTTGAAAGTGAGGGATCGAAGCTTGTGTGTGTGTGTGTATTGGGGATAATTCATTAGTAAAATTGAAAAATAAATTCAAAACTTAATGCTCAGGTTCTCTTGCTAAAAGAAGCAGCATATTTAAAAGGAAAAATCACTATGAGATCCCAAAGTCCTAATGTAATGATAACAAGTCTCACAACAAGTTAGGAGCATGAATTTGTTTTTATTTTGTGCACTAAGACTTGTCATCACATGTTACTCTCATTTAATATAGGACTTTTTAATGATTAGATTCATTTTTTAGAGCCTCATAATCATATATAGGATTCTATCTCTCTTTACTTTAGCACCATTGTTTAATCAGGTGTTGGGGTAATTTTTAACTTTAATATGTAATTAAGATATATGAGTGTGTGTAATTGTTTTCTTTCCTTTTTTTCCCCCAACACACACATGTGTGTTTCTATCTCTTTAGTCTTTACTTTTGCACCATGTTGATGTAATAAAGGGTTAAGGTGCGATTTGGCCAATAAACTATTGGCTCAGGAGCGTCCAACACAATTAACTATTAAGTGGATCAAAAATACCAACAAACTTTAAAAAAGGAGTGCCCAACACAACAAGCTTTTAAAAAGGAGCACTCAGCACAACGCCGTTAGAAAAAAGTTAACGTCTGTTATCTAAGGTGTGATTGGCCAACAAACTTTTACTCGGGATTTTAAACACAAAATTCTAAATTTTACTAAATTAAATAAATTTTTTTCTCAATTGTCATTATTCAAAACTACTTGTATAGATATCTATGGACAAAAATTACCCAATCTTCAATTTTGACAAATTCATAATTATATTTTTAATTAAAACTTTTGTTTATTTTAGCAAATTATAATTTTGACAAAATTGAAGAATGAGTAATTTTTGTCCATAGATATCTATACAAGTAGTTTTGAATAATGACAATTGAGAAAAAAATTTATTTAATTTAGTAAAATTTAGAATTTTGTGGTAGGCGCTCCTGGAGTAAAAATTCGTTAGCCAATCTGCACCTTAGATAACGGACGTTAACTTTTTTCTATTGGCGTTGTGCTGGGCACTTCTTTTTAAAAGTTTGTTGTGCTGGACGCTCCTTTTTAAAAACTTTGTTGGTATTTTTGGTCAACTTAATAGTTAATTGTGTTGGACGCTTCTGAGCTAATAGTTTATTGGCCAAATCGCACCTTAACCCTGTAATAAATAATGGGGAAGAAAATTACCTGATTAGCTTGGTATACTTGAGGTACTTGCCTCCAATCATGTCAAGACAGCAGATTGTTATACATTATTTATACGGGGAAAAAAAACTCTTAATGGTATCAATAATTTGATAAAAAACATTATCAACACTTTAAATAAAAAATTGGTGATAAATCCCAATTTAAGAAATTAATTGGGGAATAAACAGTAAAAAAAAAAAAAAAAGAAGAAGAGAAAAGACATTATAAAAGAAAGAAAAAAATGGCTATCACAAACACATTTGGATCCAAAAAATAATTTGACGTTTGGGCAAATGAAAATGTTAAGATTGTGGAACTTTGGATCCAGTTCTGCCCTTCATGGGCTAGACTCTGCCTGATCAAATATGATACTCCATGCGGTCCTAATTATAAGAACACATTTTGAAGTTGGTCTTGGTCCTAATTATAGGAGCAATTTTTAACTTTTGTCAATTTCTTCCTAAAATAACCTTATGATACTTTCTTAATAATAATTAAAGACAATAATAAATTAATAATACACCTATATATTCTATAAAGTAAGTAATGTTTGCAACTCATTAATGTCATATACACCTCAATTATACCGTTTTTCTTAATAAAATAATTTTGAGCAATTTTTGTCATATTTTTCCCATTTCACCCCTACCGATACTTCCTCCACAATTCGCTTATATTCTATTAAGTGAGATATTCTACTTCATTTTTTAAATAAAATAATTTTAATATTTCTTTAAAATTGGAAAATTAGAATAAGATAATTAATATCATTTCAAATTCCAAATTAGTCTATTTGCAATAATAAAGTTTCATTCTTTCTCGTTTGTCTGCGGCTTCTTCGTATAAAGAAGATGATCATGTGGAAAAAGTCATTTTCATGCGAATAAAAGAAAAGAAACATTGACATTATTATTATTTTTACCAAGAAGCAAGACTTAAAATTTAATGAAATCGTTGTACTAATTTCCCTAAACTCGGCCTAAAAACATCCAAACAAACACGATGTCATGTAAGAAAAAAAGAGGGAGCTGGGGAAGAGCGGTAAATTAGGGTGACACATAAAGGTATTTTTGAAAAATAAGTATAATTAACTAATTTAACTTATCTCCTTAATCTCTCTAAATTCTGATAAAATATTTATATAATTAGGACCAAAGGAGTAACAACTACCTAATCTAGAAGCAACAAATATTTTTTTTACAGTGAAGTACTATTGTCCATTCTCTTATGTTGATGTGTCTATTACAGATTTCTTACAGTGAAGTACTATTGTCTATTCTTTTATGTTGACGGGTCTATTACGGTGCCGCCTAAGAAGATGTGGGATGATCATCCTGAATTCGATACATGTAAACAACTCGACTCTGCAGAGCAGTAAATTAGGGTGACAAACAAGGGTATTTTTGGAAAATAATTATAATTAACTAATTTAACTTTTCTCCTTAATCTCTCCAAATTCTAGTTAAAAGTTCTTTTAATTAGGATCAGAGGGAGTATAATTTAATATGTGATTTAATTTATATTAATCAATATTTATCCGACATGATATTCTGTATATATGATAAAGATTTAAATGAGTTTAGGACATTTTTTATTTCTTTTTATAAAGAAGACGCAAGTTTGGTGGAATCTTTAATTTTATAATTTAAGTCAGACATATCGGATTCTATCTCTTTGCTTTATCACCATGTTGATATAATAAATAATTAAGAAAATTAAATACTTACCCTTATATACTCAAAGTGTTTGCTTCTAATTAAGTCAAGGAAATTGAATTTTTTATATACTACCTCCAATCTTAAATATATGAGAAAAAAAACAAATTTACTTTAATTCTAAATATAAGAACAAAATCTATTTTAATTCCCAAATTTATAGTTTTTTTTTCAATGTTTCCCCATTAATTACATATAGTAGAGTGGTTTCCATCCAAGGATATTTAAAATGCACAATGTTAGAAAATGACATCTTAAGAAAATCATATACACATTAATTGCAAATAATTTATTTAGGGAAAATCTCAATCAAATCCTAACTCAAATCTGGATTCAAGCGTACAATTTTAACAAATCCTTAATAAAGTCAGTAGGCGGGATTTTTTAATCTTGTTATATGATCACATTGCCCTTCATTCTTTTTTTTTTTTTAGGCAAGTCAACAATTACATTTGAATAGCACAAATAGATAACAATTTATTTGGCATAAAAAAAATCGTAAATGCTTTCTAGTTCCTAATTGCAATCTTCTTTTTTTCGTGTACACAATATTTTATTCTCCACAATTCAACTTATTCTATGGATCCATTGCCTATTTGCCTACAAGTAAACCGAGAGAGATTACTTCAAACTGTTTGGTTTTCCATTCAAGGATATTTAAAATGCGCATGGTTAGAAAATGACATCTTAGGAAAATCATATACACATTAATTGCAAATAATTTATTTAGGGAAAATCCCAATCAAATCCTAACTCAAATCTGGATTCAAGCGTACCATTTTAACAAATCCCTAATAAAGTCAATAGGTAGGATTTTTTAATCTTGTTATATGACCACGTTGCCCTTCATTCTTTTCTTTTTTTCAAAGCACACTATTGTTGATCCCAACGTCATCGTCAGAGCCGGGAAATCGGGCCAATTCCGTTGGGCCGGCCCGTTTAAGCCCTAGCCTTTCAAGGGTCGGGCTTGAAAATTAAAGGAGTTAAATGAAATTGACCATGTAAGGCCGGCCCTGCAAGGCCTTGGGCTTAAAAGGGCTGACCCTATAGGGCCTTAGGCCGGCCGTTAGGCTGTGTTAATTTTTTAAAAAAATTAATAAGGAGTTGGAAGAGATGTCCCTACATTCGAATATTCATTGAAAATAAAAGTCAGCTTGCTCCTTATATTGACAATCTTCTCATCACAAGTCATAGGGTCAATCTTGCAATAGAAATATCGTATAATAGTTTAAATTTAAAACCTAGGTATCCTTTTTATGTTTTATATGAGTTATTTGTTTACAATAATTTGCTTTTGATTACAAATTAGTGAATGTGTTTATTTGTTGGATGATTCATGTTGTTTGGATATTAATGTTGACAATACTTATTTGATAAATTAGGACTTTAATTGTTGTAATTTACTAATTATATTTGTTTGAAAAAAACGGAGGAAAAATAGTTAAAATTTAGAATAGTAACAGTATAATTTTTTTTTCTAGGCCATGTATAAGTCCGGCGGCGTACCTAGCTCAACAGTGTCTCTCGAGTCGGACTTTGAAAAGAATATGTTTTTCTTACGTCAAAGTAGGGTATACATAATCAGATATATATGGCAATAACTCGCCTTTCAAGGCCCAGCTTCCCACGTCACATTCCCACGTCACATGGGTCTACAATCCTAACCTTCATTTTTTTATCATCCAAATAGTCATAACCTTCATTTCGAATAGGCAAGTCAACAATTACATTTGAATAGCACAAGTAGATAACAATTTATTTGGCATAAAAAAAATCGAAAATGCTTCCTAGTTCCTAACTGCAATCGTCTATTTTTCGTGCACACAATATTTTATTCGCCACAATTCAGCACTATTCTATGGATCCATTGCCTATTTGCCTACAAGTAAATCGAGAGAGATTACCTCAAACTATTAGATTTTACACTTGGCTGGGAACACAGCGCCACCACAAAACACACAGAAATTGTTGCCACCATTTAATTTTGAAGGACTGAAAACTCATATAGGATGATGACTCGCGAAAGAAGATCGCAAAACAACAAAACTCAACAACACAGAAATGCTCCTCAATACATTTGCGGCTTATTTGGTTTTTTATTTTTATTTTTAGTTTATGATAACAACGAGGGCATACTTTTAAATGACAAAACTATTTCATTAGAGCATCTTAAAGAACCGTGGACGTCTTCGAAATGTCACTTCAATTTTCTAGAGTAGGTTTGCAATACAACAACTTTGTTAATCTTAAAGAAGGACAACCATGATTTTTGTACAGAAGGTCCCATGCGAGTATGCGACCCGAGAAAAAATTAGTATGATGAATTGGTACACTTGGTATTTACAGCCAGACGTTGACATACGTAGAGTCTAGAGAGTTTCCCTTTATGGCCGAAAAGAGAATTTCTATTTTTGGGATTCTTTCATACAATCCACTCCCTGTTCGACCCCTCAACCTCTGCCACTGGCTACAAAAAAATTCCTATTCCTATCCAACACAAACTCAACTGTCACATTTCGACCAATTTGGCATCTGAATCGTCACCAACTCCCAGAGCCACTTAATACGGTTCTTTTTGTAAGGTAGGATGAAAGAAGATGAGAAAATTGAAAGAGAAATTCGAAGTCTCGCAAAACTTCCTGGTAATAGGAGATGTATCGACTGCAATAGTTTGGTATACAATTTTCTTTTTGTTTATTTACTCTTTTTAGGCAATTCTATCGTAAACAAAATTAGATATATTTCATAATAAGACATTTATAGAAATGCTCCTCAGAGGTCTAAAATACATTTGTGGCATATTTGGTTTTTTTTTTTTTTTTTTTTTAGTCTATAATAACAACGAGCGCATACAAGTTGATGTTTCCACTAACATTGTCAAAATGAATATACACTTATCCTTCAAAAATATAGATGTAACAAGACAAAAGAAACTTTTTAAAAAAATAACAAAGTATCTGAAACCTTCACATAAGGCTAGCTTCTCCCTTTATGCATCCTCAAACAATAAAAGAATCTAGAGTTAAGTTAAGGTGCAAGTGATTTAGACAAAAGAGTGTCCAACACTAAGTACTTTTTTTAAACGTAAAAGTGACTATATAGTTACAAATGTAGAGTAAAAAATCATATATGTCCTTAACGGAGAAAATGTTAGTCCCTAAAGTTGGATGATTTAACTAAAAATGGTGATGTGTCCGATGGTGGGGCCACGGTGGTGTCCATGTCAGCAAAAGTCACACACCTCGGTCGACTTCGCTATTTGTTCCTGTTTCACCACCGCTCCTTCTTTCTCTACCAACACCACACCAACAATTTTTTGGGAGTCGCTGCCGCCGCCAGCAACATAGGACACCAATGCCGCCTGCACTGGACCCATGCTCGGGTTATATGCCACCGATTCCATGTACGATCCTTTGTATATCTTACCCTCGGAATCAATTAGAGCCACGCCAGAGGGGGATCCACTATATGGTGCATGAGATTTATTTGCTGCTTCTAAGGCTGCATACTCCAATTTTTCATTTGGATGATACCCATTAGTACAGAGCATGTCGGAGGGTGAATTGTGGATTTCGCCGGAAAAATGTATACCATTGTGACGTGGCTCAAAGAGTAGAGGATATCGTCGGGGAGAAGATCGTGGGGTACGAATCGGTGAGAGAGAAACTGGGACAAGGAGTGAAATCTTGTTCCTCATTGGAGGTGATGAGGATTTTAATATCAGGGGCGCCGCGAATTTCTTGTAAGAATTGGGGGCAAATCGGCAATGGCCGCAAGGGGCGGTGGAAACGGCGAGGCAATCGGGATTGGTCTCATCATTGGTGAAGAGATTAGTAACGAGAAATTGTTTTGTGTGAACAGAGTGGTGAAGTGGTAGAACGGGGAACTCGAGGTTGACCTTGAAGAAGATTTGGCCAGAGGGCCCAACGCCGACGGCTCCGACGTAGAAGTTGGAAATGTGAACTCGAGCGAGGGTTTGAGCAGACACAACAAGGTTAGGAAGGAGCTGTTTCAGAGTGAAACCAGAAGATTTGGCCATGGATTCAGCCTGGGACGCTTTGATCACGAATTTGGGATGATCCATGTTTCGATTTGCTTCGTGAGGAAGAAGATGGAGATAGAGTTTATGGGAAGTGGTGGAGATCAAACTGTTCTGACACACCTCTGTGGTTCCTATCAGATAATGAGGAAGAAAGAGTAAAGTGAAAGAGGAAATCTAAACTGAGAGAAATCTGTAATTGATTTTCATTAATCAAAATGAGATCAGATTTACACTTATATGGTATGTGGTGTAATACTGTGTTGAGTCACGTGATGCAAGTGGTAACAGCTGTATCCTAAGTGACAGCTGTATAGTTACTATTAACATCCTCCCTACTGAAGAAAACAATAGAAAACAGACTGGACTTAAAGAAAACACTGGGACCTCAAGGCACTGAGGCTCACTGAATCAGACTGTGAGTAACAGAGTCTACCACATTTAACTTGTCATGAAAATACATAAAAGAGTGTTTGCTAACGGGTTGGTAAGGACATCAGCAACCTGATCTTCAGCTGGTACATATTTGACTTGAACTACACCATCTGCGACCTTTTCACGAATGAAGTGTAGATCGAGTTCTACAAGTTTGGTTTTGGCATGCAATAGAGGATTAGCTGCGAGAGACACTATGCTAGAGTTATCACACCAAATGGTGGGAATGACAACAAGAGGAATGGACATCTCCTTCAAGAGAGCAAGCAGCCAAAAGACTTCCTAAACGGCATCAGCCACACTTATATTCTGCTTCAGTGGAGTGACGAGATACTACTTGCTATTTTCTAGAAGACCATGCAATTGGATTACATCCCAGATATGCACAGAAACCACTGACAGATCGCCTATCATCTGGATCATTGCCAAGATCAACATCAGAGAAGATGCGCAGACTGAACTGAGGATAAGGTCTGATATTTAAGCTATAATGACTGGTGCAATTCAAATAGCCTAGAAGTCGTTGAACACACTCCCAGTGGAGTTGCAATGGTTGATGCATAAAGCAACTTAAGGAGTTGACAGAAAACTGAATGTCAGGGCGAGTGAGACACACATATTGAAGGGCGCCAACAATACTGCGATAAAGTGTAGGATCACTCATTGGGTTGCCACCCTTAGTCTGCGACAGAACCAGCTTGGAGTCCATAGGAGTTGCAAAGGTTTTTGCAGCAAGCAAATCAGTTCTTTTAAGCAAGTCATGGATATATTTCTTCTGAGATAGAAGAAGACCAGTAGGCGTCCAAGTAAACTCAATGCCAAGGAAGTACGACACATCACCCAGATCTTTTAGAGAAAACATAGCACTCATGGCTTGAATAATTAAGCATTTGAACTTGCTTCTCGTCACTGCCAAAGATCAATAAATCATCAACATAAACGATCAAGTATGTTATGGAGGAGGCAGACTGATGAATAAACAAACAAGGATCTGCCTTGGACTCAGTAAACTGAAGACTATTCAGGTAGTGACATAGGGTTTGAAACCAAGCATGAGGAGCTTGTTTCAGCCCATAGATGGCCTTCTTAAACCTACAAACCAGAGGAGCTCCAGACAAAGAAGCTTGAACAAAACCAGGAGGCTGATCCATATAGACCTCCTCCTTAATGTGCCCATTGAGAAAGGCATTATTGAAATCAACCTGGTGAAGTTGCCAATTGTGGGTGACAGCTAAGGTGAGAAAAGTGCGTACCATAGGAGGTTTAACTACAGGACTGAAAGTGTCAGTGTAATCAGCCCCAATTTCTTGGTAGTACCCTTTAGCAACCAAGCGTCCCTTATATCGAATAACAGAGCCAGAGGCATTTTTTTTTTGAACAACCATTTGCACCCAATGGTGCGTCGACCAGCCGAAAGGGGAACCAACTCCCAAGTGCCAAACTTACGTAAGGCATCAAACTCATCCGTGGCTGCCTGAGTCCAGTGAGGGTCGGTAAAGGCTTCTTCAATAGAGGTAGGGGCGTACTCAGGGGTGGTGGCAAGAAAAGCAAAGGATTTAGGCTTGAAGACACCATTCTTAGCGCGGGTGATCATGGGGTGAGTGTTGGTGACCATGGTGGGAGTGAGGGACGGAGAGGGGGTGGGGGATAGAGGAGTACCAGAGGGAGCAAGAGGGGAGGGTGGAGAAGGTAATATAGTGGGTGGAGAAGTAGAAGAAAGTGATGCGGAAGGAGTAGCAGACAGTGGGAGGGGAGAAATAAAAGTAGGAAGGGAGATGGGTTGTGGAGAGCTTGACAAAGGAGAGGAGGATTTATGAGGAAACTGAAGTTCATCAAAGATGACATGGCGTGACACATATACCCGACCAGTGTGGACCTCAAAGCACTTGTAACCACGATGATTGGAGCTATAGCCAAGAAAAATACATGGTGTAGAGCGATATTGTAGCTTATGACGATTGTAGTCCCTTAAATAGGGATAGCACAAGCAGCCAAACACCCTGAGAATAGAGTAATCCGGAGAGGATCCATGCAACTTGGCATAAGGGACAGCACCACCAAGAGCTTGAGTGGGTAATCTGTTAATGAGGAACACAGCAGTGGCAAAAGCATCAGACCAAAAAAATTGAGGCAAAGAGGCATGAGCCATTAAGGCAATGCCAGTTTCAACAATCTGCCTATGTTTGCGTTCCACCAATCCATTTTGCTTTGAAGTGTGAAGACAAGAGATGCGATGATGAATGCCAGAAGCATTAAACAGTGAGTTGAAAGCCTGAAATTCCCCTCCTCCATCACTCTGAAATTGTTGAATCTTAGAAGAAAATTGCAGTTCAACAGTAGTTTTGAACAATGTAAAGGCTTGTAGAGCATCAGACTTGTGCTTGAGAAAATAAATCCATACGAAAAGTGTACAAGCATCAACAAAGGTGTAACATCCCAAATTTTGGGATAAGGAGTTTAGGAATATGACTGAGATAAATAGGCTGCTAAGCAAGTAAGAGTTCAAAGTCTTGAGCTTTTCATGAGGAAAAAAAATAAGATAATTATTAGATATTATTTTTGATCATGAAAAAAAAATTAGGGAAATTATGAAATGTTATTTTGAGGGTTTAGAAATATTAAGAGTGGATTAAATATGAAAAATTTGGCCTCATTAGTTGTAAAGCTATAATTTGGAATTTATGGCCTATTTTCTAGGAAATTCAAGAAAAAATAGTTAGAGGAAAATTTTGTCCTAGAAAATTTAGAGTTGATATTTTATGGCTTAGAGAAGCCAATCGAGGAAGAAAAATCCTTATATGATATTAAGGATCAAGTTTTAGAAATTATTGAAGGATTTTGACATAATAGATAAATAGTAAAGCTTAAAATAAAAGCTAAAGGGGTAAACGGGTCAATTTATTTTTCCATTAAATAAGACACATCAGGTGCCTTGTTCAACATGTACATATTCATGCAAACTCTCTCTTTTTCATCTCGCGCCACCTCACCTCAGCCCCTCCCCCTCTCAATTTGCCACACATACTCCCTATTTGTCTAATTAAACCGATTCCCTATGCCTTATTTAATTCACTTCGGCCAGAACCCATTTCCCCCCAATCATCCATTCGGCCAGATTATACCAATTCCATTCTCATCTCATTCGACCAAGACTCAAAACAGAGAAAAGGAAAAGAGTGAGATCGAGAAGTGAGAGCGAGAGAAAGAGTCCGTGAGAGCAAGAGAAAGTCGGATGATCAAGAAGGAGAGGCCGATCATTACTTACAACTTAGGATTTTGATTAAGGTGAGCTTCCCAAATCCTTTCCCACCTTCAATCTGGCGTATTGCTTTTGTTTGGGGATAGAAAAAAATAATGGAATCTTGGTTTGGAAATAAGAAATCTGTGATTAAGGGTTTGAAAAGGTATCTAAGGGTAGAATAAAGCTTATAATCGGTGTTGCATGTATTTCTTTTGTTCTATTTTTGTCATGGTCGAAACTGCTCTGTTTTGTTGGGTATATCTTTTGTCTATCTAAGGAAAGGATAAGAGGAATTATACATGATTAAAAGTGCATGATAGAAGTGTTCCTTGATCGGTTGATGTTTGTTGAAGTTGTTGGTCTTGATGAGTTGCTGTCAAAAGATTTTATGGTTGGACAGATTTGACTATGAGTGGTTGAGTGGGTTGAGTTTGTTACTGAATCTGAAAAAAATATTTCAGACTTCAAATATACTCACGCCATCCATAAAGAAAAGGAAAGAAGGTGTCTTTAAGGTTTACACATGGGTGCTGATGTTTGAGAAGGATACATGAGTTTTAAATATTTCCTTTCCCTTATTCTCGGCCAGCAACAATTAAGTATGGAAAGAATTAACTCTTCTAATTATAATTATTCCTATAGGCTCAAAGAGGATTCTGTATGATATGGAACCATTAGCCAAAATAGAAAGATGATTCTTGAGTTGCAAACTTATTTAAGTTACTGTTTGAGGCCTCTTTAGTTTAAATAATTATTTGGCTAATCTGAACAATGCTTTAAGGTATTAGAACGATACTATCTTGGATAAATATATCTAGTCATGAGTTGAGAGTTTTGGGTAGGATAATAGGAATTTAATTATGTGTTGGTGAGTATATAGGTATAAGGATAAAAGATTACCAATGATGACCTATCTCTATGAATTTCAAAATTTATAGGAATTGGCAATTGCTTGGGTTCAAGAGAAAAGTGAACCTAAAGGATTTTGGTAAAGATATAGTTGGAAGGAGCAACGGTGAGTGAATAACGTCCCTAATTTTTTATAAATGATAATTTTATTGTTGCAATTTTATGTTAATTTTCATATTTAAAAATATGATTTTGTGAAGGAATATTTGTTGATACTATATGAATAAAGAATGGTGATTTTATTCATTATTGTGTATTTTCTTCCAATGGTTTCAAAGCATAATTCATGATTATGCGGTTCAATGGAAATGAGACTTTTGAGATATTTTTCATAAATTTTATATTGAAATGATCTTGGATTTTGGAAAGTTTATAAGCTATAATTTATTATTTGGAATGGAATGTTTTTACGAGTTCTTGATGTTTTAAAAGGATTTTATCGTGATTTAATTTGAAGGAAAGTTTTGAAATATTGTTTGTGAATCTTAAATGCTTTGGGGGATTTGATATTGAAGTATGAGATAAAGTTGCTATTATCTTGAAAGAAGAATTTTTATTGTTTTAATAAATTGACCCCAAGCATGCTTGAAAATGTTTTGGAGAACTGAATACGAAAAGTTTGGTTACTAATGCCAGATCTTGTTAGTTCTTGGTGCACCATGGTTAACCTCGAGCTCGCTTGATATTCATGGGATTTGTTCTCATGCTGTTTCATGGTTTGTGTGTCCATACTGTTTCATGGACTATGTGTCCATGCCTGTTTCATGACTTCGAGTCATGCCAGTTAGTTACCCTTATGGACTATGTGTCCATGCTTGTTTTCATGGTTTGAGCCATGCCTCGGCTAGTTACCCTCGTGGGTTTGTGTGGCCACGCTTGTCATTCGTTACGTAAGAAGTTCTACGGAAAGATGTGGTTTTGAGAATATGGTTAATATTGAGTATGTTAAATCAGAGGTTTTATTAGTACTTGAAAATATTTTATTAACGATATTTTATGTAGAGTTTTATTTTATTTATGATTTTAAACTGTTTTTGTCAAAGAAAACAATTTATTACCTATTTTGAGGTAATTGATTGATGATTCAATATATATAGACTTTTGTTTTTATTCATGATCTTATGGTTTTGAAATTGAAGTTATGGCCATATTGATATTATTAGAAGATAAAAATGTTTAAATTATTTACTCTTGTATTTTATTCAATTAAAAGAATAGGACGTTATTCACCGGAAAATTTGTTTTGGTTCAGACGATATTGCGATCTTGTACCTCACGCTAAGCGGTGAAGAACCTTCTTAACGACTTAAAGGTTGCGGTCTCATTTTGGGGTACTGCTAGTTGATGTAATTATAGACCTAGACTTTTTATATTATTATTTAGAGATAGATGCTCCATGTAATTTATAGGTCGGATCCATGTATTTTAAATCGCATATTTATAAGTTTAAGGCTTAAGGAGTATGAGTCCTCTCATATTCCGTGCTGGTCACCCCTTTAGATTTCGGGGCGTGACAAAAGGAGATATAATATGCATAACCATTGGAGTGTACAGGCGCAGGGCCCCACAAATCTGAGACTATTAATTGCAGTGGTGTAGTACATTCAGTGCTAGAACGGGAGAAAGGAAGTTTGTGAATCTTCCCAAGACAACATGCACTTCAGGTAGTGAAAGATGAAACAGAAACAGCTGGTAATTGATTATGTTTCAGTATTGACTTGACTACATCCAAAGTAGGATGACCAAGGCGACAGTGCCACATGTCAACTGTAATTTGAGAAACAGAAGAAGCAAAGACTTCAGCAGTAGCAGAACCATGCAACAGACCAGGACTGGCTCGAGGCTGGGTAGGTGACTTCACCGTGAGCAGCTTGTACATGCCATTGACCTCATTGCCACGCATCATGATTCATTGAGTGCCCAGATCCTTGACCTCAGCATGCGTAGGAAAAAATTCAATAGAAACCGAATTTTCCTTAGTAAACTTAGAGACAGAAACAATATTCTTGGTCATGCTAGGAACACACAAGAATTTTTGAAGATGCAAGTTAGGTGAAAAATCATTTGTGCCAGTGGAAACTATAGAAAGAGGAGCACCATTACCTACACGAATCGAACCGTCACCAAGATAAGGAGTGGAGTGTTGAACAGTTGCAGATTGATTAGCAATGTGCTGAGTGGCACCAGAAGCCAAGTACCAGCCTGAATCAGAAACCACAGCGGGGGAGGCTACCATAAACGCTTGAGCAGAGTTAGAAGGTTGTGCTAAGGAGCTAGAAGGCACAAGAGTTGGCGTGGGAGGAGCGCGCAGAGAGGAACTCCCAGTGGAATCAACACCAGTAGTAGTAGAGGTGGCATAACACACCATGGGATTATAATTGAGAGATCCAGGATTAACAGTCGGATAAGCAGGAGGAAAAACATATGAATAACCTCCATAAGCAACTGGCATGGCAGAGGAGCCAGTAGGTGGCACAGAGACATACGAAGGATGAGGTAATCCAGCTGGTACAGAAGCAGAGACGTGACCATTAGGAGCACCATATGTGGCTGTATGGGCAGTATGAGCCATCGGGCTAGAAACAGTAGGAGCACCATATGAACCATTGTGAGTCATCGAGGTAGGAGCAAGAACTGGAGCAGAGGACTCATAGCGATAAAAATAGTGCTCAGTAACATGCCCAATTTTATGACAAATCTAACAGGGAGTGCAACCTTGATTGGGAAAATAGTGTGGTCGACCACGAGCAAAATTAGAACGACCACAACGATCGAGAATTAAGGATTGAAGGGAGCTTGAACGTGATAAGCATATTCAGAATCCTCCGGGAATTCAGAATCAGAGGCAGATACAACATTAGCATGAGCAGGTGCCTGTTGGAGGAATGCTTGTTGCCGAGCCTCCGAATCAAGTAACATTGTGGTAACTGTGGTCAACTCATAGCGCACAAACCGTTTAAGATATGTGAGAGATCTGATGAGATTTTGTCACAGATTCACCCAAGACAGCCAAATGATCACATATAGACTTCATTTTCGCCAAGTAGTCACGCATCGTGAGATCACCTTTGCGTTGCGAGGTTAGTAAGTTGCAATAATGAAGAATCTTAGAGTGCGACTTATCATAAAATAATCGACAAAGCTTCTGCCAGATCT
Organism: Acacia melanoxylon; assembly: GCA_019022615.1. Lineage (NCBI taxonomy): Eukaryota > Viridiplantae > Streptophyta > Magnoliopsida > Fabales > Fabaceae > Acacia > Acacia melanoxylon. The sequence continues at coordinate 1,479,600 of JAFJYJ010000010.1, forward strand.
AAGCAGAGGTCTCAACACCGACAAGTTCAAGTAATATGTTCGGAGATACCATGGCAAGAAGCCAGGATGCAAAGGCAGAATTATTGACATCAAACGCATCATAGGCAGGATTTGGCACCAGCTTACCATCAGAACCAGTGATCTGTCGTGACGGAGCAGCACCGTCCAGGTATTATTGCATATGGTGTTGCTTAACCATAAAGAATACTTGTTGCTTCCAGGATAGGAAATTATTTTCATCTAGTCGAATAGTGATCTTCTTGTTGAAGAAACCAGGGGAAACTGCAGGAGGAGTAGCCACCGGAAATGAGACATCTGTGCCGGAAGTTATGGCGAAAACGCACTTAGCAAGATGAAATTGATTGACTGAGCCGAGGAATCGTTGCCAGCTTTGATACCATATCAGATAATGAGGAAGAAAGAGTAAAGTGAAAGAGGAAATCTAAACTGAGAGAAATCTGTAATTGATTTTCATTAATCAAAATGAGATCAGATCTACACTTATATGGTATGTGGTGTAATATTGTGCTGAGTCACATGATGCAAGTGGTAACAGCTGTATCCTAAGTGACAACTGTATAGTTACTATTAACAGTTCCACCATCCTACTCATCACCATTTTTAGTCAAACCATCCAACTTCATAGTCAACCTCTTCCCTCTACAAATCTCCTCATTGCAAATAAACACCAAAGTTGATATATCTGATGCAGTTAGAGAGGGCAATACTTCCATGCCAAGAGTGAGAGATTCCACATTTCAATGTATATCCACTTTTAATCCAACTAGTTCCTTTAGAGCACATCATTCTAAAGGCAACAATGTGTCCATCTAGCTCTCTTTGGTGTCTTGACTTTTTATGTCTGCCAGATTTAAAATGTTGCTATGCATAGTAAGTTTCTTTGTTACACTAAACAAGTTTGAGTTAGCAAAAACTTGGATCTGGTTTGAGCAGGTAGGAATTGAGTGGAAGGAAAAAAAACATTATCTTAAAAAGGCCATATATATGTGTGTATGAGAGTAATAAATAAATTGGTATCAATATGTTAATATAAAAAATAAAAAATTAGTAAGTCTAACTATAGATGTGAGCAATACTTCTATCCATCCCGTGAGGAGTTGTTATATACAGTCATTGGTCAATATGCTCACTACTTCATCTATTTATATCTTGAACCCTTGTTTGGTCTATTCCTCCGTCCCTCGCAGAAACCCTAAAGAATAGAGACATCCAGAAAAGTACAAAAGATTAATCTGCGATTACCCTTTTTCCTTTTCAGCCCATGGTGTTTTTCACATTTCTAATTAAAGTTTCAGTTTGTTTATAGCTCCTTCGCCGAAAACAGTCCCATTTCCAAGTCTTCTCCGCCATATGAGATATGAGGTTGCATCTTCCCCGTAGGGAACCATTCACATTAACATATTATAAAAATCTTTGTAGATTATCTCATCTAGCCTTAGCAAGGTTGAGCAAGAAACGATCAAACGAACCCTACCCAGTTGTTACTGGTAACCACAATTGATTCTTCGAATGGGCACCATAGAAGGCGCAAGATGAAATCGAACGGACCGAAGGGAAAGCCGATGTGTCCACCGCTGCTGTAGAGTTGCAACATTACCGGTTCCAGTGCAGGCGGCCTTGGTACCGGAACCCGATATATGAGACCCTTGGCATGGTTATGTGCCTTATTGAGCAGTATATGTTATGTGTGACTGCTCATTCCGGTTTAGGCTGTATGCCTCGCTGTGTGCAACCTTTGAATGCTGTACGATTTATGGTTTTCTTACATACTCTGGATATGAGATTAATGGTTACTTTGGGATCCTTCGGAATTCCAGCCTTTGTTGCAACCTGTATGATGTACAATTTATTAGATATAGCTCCCAGGCAGATATTAGAAGATAAAGGTGTTAGACCAGTTCCAGAATATTCGAAGAATTGTTGTAGAGATTTTATGTAATTATATTTTAACCAAGGTTTGTAATTTATTATTAGTATACTAAGCCCAAACTGTTTTACCACTACGTACGTTGCGCTATATTACTTTGATCTATGATATTATTGGAAAAGTATAACAATTGGATTTAATAAATAAGAGGTATTACATTACCCGCCACCTGTGAAAGCGAGGCCGGTAAGGGTGTAATAGTTGCAGCATCTCTCAGCGGTTTTACCTTCGAGGGCCAATGCAGTAAATGATTGTATTGTGTGGGGTGCAGCTGGAGGTGGAAGGTTTTCCAAAGAAGTGCTTACTTTCTCATTGAACCTAATCCTTTACGGGATAAAGTCTTTAAGGGATAAAGTGTTTAAGGATATTTGGAAATGGAATGGAGTTGAAAGAATAAGAGTCCTTATGTGGAAGGTCTCACTAGATAAGCTTCCAACTAATTTATGAAGAAGCTCGTGGTCACATTCTTCAGCTTTGTGTAGCCATTGTTCAGCTGGGTTGGAAGACACTTTGCATATTTTGAGAGATTGTATCTAGTTAAGCAAAGGTACGCATTTGGACTGATATAATCAAGCAAAGGTACGCATCATTTTTTTTCCTTGTAATTACGGGACTGGCTGGTATTTAATTTAAATAACCAGGTTCGTAGTAAGTGTGATGCGCACTAGAATTTATTTTTTAGAGTAGCTATCTGGAAAGGTTTGGAGGGATCAATGTATTTTTTACTGTAATTTTGTCAAACCATGTAAACGTGCTACTGTAATATCGATGATATGGAAGAGGTTTGTGTCGTTAACTGGTAAGGAGGGTCTGTCGGTTCAATTAGGTGGTGGGTAGATGCGATGCTGGGAAAGACCTCCAAATAGATGATTTAAGTTGAATATTGATGGGGCTATGGCATTTCAGTCCTCTATGGCAGGATGTGGTGGTATTGTTCGTGATTCTTTGGGCAATTGGATAGTGGGTTTTACTAGAATGATTGGAGTCTGTCAATCAAACACAGCAGAAGAATGGGCTGTAGTAGAAGTGTTGCAACTAGTCTGGGATTTGGGTTTTTTTAAAAAAAAAAAAAAAAAAATCTAGTCTGATTGTGATGAGGTTATTAATCTGGTGCTAGATGGAACATGCAGTACAGGAAGTAATCTGGTAATGAAAGCAAGGGATCGCTGCAAATGAACTGGCAAGTGGATGTACGAGTTATCCCACGTGAACTCCATAGAGTGGCCGATGCCTTAGTCAAATTGGGCATTTCTAATTCTAAAATTTAAAATAGGTATCCTAGTAATTTATGGACTTGAGTAAAGCAAGAGTTTTTGAGATTAAATTCCCCCTGTATTATTGTTTTAATGCAGCCTTTTAAAGCCATATATATATATAAATATATATATAACTAATTTATTAAAATTAAGAAATATTAGTTAACTCATTTAATATATTTTATTTATTTTTTCAAATTTTTCTCATATTAATTAAGTTTCAAATGAGAACATACAAAAAGTCACATTTAAACATTAATTACATGAAAAAAATTAATAAATAAGGATTAATTACTCTCCAAATAAATTATGTTGTGGACCAAGACATTCTTCAATAAGTGATTGACTTATATTGCAGACGTGAGAGAGTATAAGCCTTCATATTACTCTATAATAGTCCTCTGATTGTTATGGCAATTAATCATTCTGATTATGAGATCCTTGGGTTCGGAATAAGTTAAATTTAATGAATGAAGAGACAACGAATTTTGGACAACCAAAAAATAAAAAGTGACCCTACCTTGTTGGGTACTCTTTCTCTTGTTTGTCCTATTTTCTAAGCACTTCAATCCAATTTCATCAACACTAATAAAAAATTTAAATTTCTTAACTGTTTTTTAAATTTAATAACTTTTCAATTTCATCTTATTTAATATATATGTTTGAGTGATTAGAGGTAAAAATGTAAATTCATATAATAAATCACTTATATTACAAAAAAAAAACAAATAATGCAATCTCTACTTTATATATAAATATATCAGAAGAATGTTTACAGAAGTTTCTGAATTGAACCTTGACTTTTTAATGTTGAACTTTTTTATTTCGTTAGATAAAACTGGACTTCTTCTTTGAATAGATTTTGGGCAAAATGTGGGTTGGTGGAGAAGTAAAAGAGAAAAAATAATAGAAAGGTGGATGGCGTGGGGGAGCTGGTGAGAGATCGGGCAAATATATGTGTGTTTTCACAATTTAGTTTTAGTATCTGTTGGTTATGATTAGTTTTGATGATGCCTTATGTAGATGCCATTATTAAAAGCAAAAAGATTGAGTAATATAGTTATCTCCTACATTGACTAGCTTCGTATTTAATGTAGATTAATCCAAGTTGAATTATAGAGATTAATCAAGAAGGAGATATTGAAGAAGATTATTCCAAGTTGAACTATAGAGATTGACTAAGAAAGGAGGCTAAAGAAATAAGAACTTGCACTATATGTTCTTATATGGGATACTGGAAATCTTCATGATCAATCTGAAGTTGGAATGAAGCTTCATCATATTTGAGCTACAGTGGAGTATACATGAATAGTGCTGATACGAAAAGTCGACACATTAAATTCTGGAACAAGTTCAGCATAGGCTCGGCTTTATGGATATTGAAGAAGATGTAAGAATGATCAAGAAAGTAGATTGAAGAAAGAAGTTCTTGCACACAATATAATGGGAATATCGAATATCAAGAGAGCAAGAAGTTATCAAAGGACTTTGGGAATAATCAGAAGAAGAGGAAATGTTGAAGAAGGTAGAACTTACAAAGAATGATGAGTCCAAGTTGAATGATAGAGAACGTTCAACAAAAAGATCAATAAAGAAGTACTAAATTAGAGAAAGAGATTGAATCAAAGAAGATGTGAAGATTAAATGATGAAGAATGATCAAGTTTGGAGATGGAAAAATGAAGAACTTGTTAAATGGAATGAAGATATCATTATTCAAGTTCTTATATTGATGCTAGAAGCCTCCAAGATCATATGGAAGTTGAAATGGCTCAATTAAGAATTAAAGTCAGCAAAAATCAGCTTCAGGATGAGAAAACTCGAGTTCCCAACTCAAAACTCGAGTTTCCTACTTCGCTACAGTGATTTGCTCATCTGGTACGAGAAAACTCGAGTAAAGAACTCAATACTCGAGTTTAGAAGTCAAAACTTGAGTATGTTCATCAATACTCAATTATTGTAGTGTCTTCAGCATCTCTGGCGTCTCTGGACTAGGAATACTCGAGTATCCAAGTCAATACTCGAGTATACAGCGGTGATCAGCTCTGTTTCACATTCAGCACAGGCAACGTCTGGTAATTTGATGATATCTCCTAAGACAGAAATTAGATTGAAGTGAAATCAGTGGCATATGAAACGAGACTCCCACTGCGTCATTTTGATATAAAATTCAAGCCCAAAGGAGTTCATATGAGAGAGATATAAATTGTGGAAGTTTAGAGATAAATCCACGCCACACAGCAAACCAAGCTTCAATGTTTTGAGTGTAACTCACAAACTACAAATTCTATTGAGCTGAAATTGGTGGCATATGAAAGTAGACTCACAGAGCTTTCCATAAAAAGTTGAACGAACCAAAATGGAGTTCAGACCAGGGAGATATGACCCTCGGAAGTTGATGGTTAGTTCAACAAGAGCAATACTCGAGTATGTAAGTTGGATACTCGAGTTTTGATCAAACAGAGAGGAACCTAGAGTTACGCAACAACCTCAATACTCGAGTTTTCAAATGAATACTCAAGTATTCATCGCTGGTTCAAAAAATGAAGTTCTAACGGCTAGTTTCCATTTGAGTCTAACGGCTATATTTCTTCATCCAACGGTCATATATTGATCTCTACCTATAAAAGAAGTCAGATTCAAGACAGAAGAAGCAAGACACAAGATTACATCTTCAACATGCTAATACTCTAATCTTCATATCATTTACTCTCTATTTTCAATGTTTACATAGCTTATCATAGAGAGTGAAGTGATTTGTATTGTACTTCAATGTTTATTCATTCACTTCTGAGAGAGAAGATTTATCTGTAAACATCCTATCATTCTATTTGTGAGATACTCAAGATTGAGTGATCTTGAGTGGGAAACACATTGTGTTGATTACAGCTTGTAAGAGGAGTGAATCCTAGTGAGAGGATTACTTCGAGTACAGAGTGTGTAATCAAGCAAGTGTATTGATTACAGTTTGTAAGGGGGAGTGAATCTAGTGAGAGGATTACTTCAAGTACGTAACGTGTAATCAAGTTACAAGAAGATAGTGGATTGAAAATCTCAAGCGAAGCTTGGGACTGGACGTAGGTCAAGGATTGGGCCGAACAGGTATAAATCACGGTTGCATATTCTCTTCCCTTAACTCTTACATTTCCAGCATATAAGTTTGAATGACTGATTATAGCTTTATAAATTATTACTGTCATACAAACTACTTTCAGTAAATTATTCACCCTCCTCTTGGGTGATAGCCAGGTCTTTCAGTATCAAATATAATAAGCCAACTTCACAATATTTATAAATATTGATATCAGCGTACATAGGATAATATGTATAAATATACTAACTTGTTAAATATAAAGGGAAAATTAAAATAAAGGACCTAGATAAAATAATATTTAATTAGAATGATCATAAAAATTGTAATTATTAAGGAGAATCAAATAAGCTTAGAAGTACAAAATTGCCCTTCAAATTCTCAATTGCTTCTCCAACGCAGAAAACAAAAAACAAAGCGTCTTCTTCTCTCTCGTGATGAGGACCAAATATCAAAATGTAAATATAAAAATACTAAATTGCATTATATGTAAACCTACTGCCTTCTCACAACACAACAAAAACAACAAAACCTCAAATGCCTTCTTCCCTCACTATTGAAGAATTGGAGCCGCCGCCGCCGTCTCTATGATCTTCATTGCCCCAATAAACATTCATTTTTGTGATTGTCGCTTGCCTTCTATTAACGATGAAACAGTCTAAAACAAAAACAAATATATCATCAAAGAACAATTTGGGAAAAGACCCGTGAGCTTGCTGCAACACGGAGCTTATAGGTAATAACACAACTGCTCATTATTTGCAAGGCATACAAGGATGTGGGGTACAAAAGGACCTAAAATCCCTTCTTTGCTGTCTGTGAAAATTGGCAATGACAAGGAGGAAGGTGGTGGCACCGATAAATTGGACAGGGAAGGGAAGAATGCGCTTTCTTCTTTGTTTTCTGTGTTGGGAAAGTAACTGAGAATTTAAAGGGTGATTTAGTACTTTTATGTTTATTTGGTCCTCCTTAATAATTACAATTTTTATAGTCCTTCTAATTAAATATTATTTTATTTAGATCCTTTATTTTAATTTTCCCAAATATAAAACTTACAACATTTCTTTATTATGTCTTATATTAAGCCGTGGAAGGAATATTATATATAAACGAAAGCATGTATCTATATATATGTATTGAAATACGCATTATTAAAACAAACTATTTATATATATTTTAGGGATTTTTTTAATAAAAATAAAATATATATTTTATTAGTTTATTAAAAATGAAATAATAAATTATTTAAAATTTTATATATTTTTTATTTCATATAAATATCTTTTTTTATTCGAATCATCAAATGCAATATAAAATTTGTTATAAAATATAAACTTTTCAATATTTATAGGTTTTAAAAATCATGATCCTACGCAAGATAAATGAAGAGACGATCCGTATAATAATAAAGACTAAGGCCTTATCTGTATCATGCTAAAACCCCAATAATCTCAACAACACCATCAAGCTAAGCCTTGTACTCATTTCCATCAGCAAGATAAGTTTGTGGTTTTACAAAGGGATGATCTTGTAATTCTGCAGCAGATGGGCGGTCAGCTGCGGTTCTTCCGAAGCACAGTTCGAGAAAATGTTTACCCTCTTTGCACAACATGTCCGGTATGGGCGGACGTTGCTTTTTAATAGAAACTTTCCAAAAGGCCTGCACCTGCTTAGTGAATGAATTTGTTTCAGTATTATCTACTACTACTTCCTGTTCAAAATATAAGAAGCAAATAACCGAATCATGTAATTCAAAAAGTTAGTTAAAATTGGTAAAAGATAATAAATACATAAACATATATAACTTACTTTCCTAAAACAGCATTATTTATGGAGAGGGTGGGTGGGAGAGAGAATGAGTGAAAAAGAATATGAGAGAATGAGTGGGAAAAAAGGATGCAAGGGTCATAAAATTAATTATGGGGTAAATTTGGGAAGAAGAAAAAAAGCATTAAATAATGAGACAAAAAAGTGTATCTTATATTAAAAAATCACACCCCTTCACAGTTTTTATATTTTGAAGCAGAGGGAGTACTTAATAAATTAGCTTTATAAATATATGTGTATTGAAGTGTAGAAGTGTTTACTGGTTCACAATCAGGCCAAGGATGCTTCCCTGACAACATTTCAATGATCACACAACCCAAACTCCATATATCAGCAGCAAAAGCTTCACGTGAGCTCTTATATTCTGTTTTTTGAAGAACCTGAATGAGAAACAAGTTTATTAATTAAGAAATACTTTTGTAAAGCATAATTAATTGAGAGAATGAAAATATATACCTCTGGAGCTACATAAAATGGAGTTCCCCACATTGAGTGATTGCCCACAGATTCTGCCAACTATTCAACGCAGAAAAATTAAATACAGTTATTGCTAACTTTTTGACTATCATATCAATTTCAAATGTATTTAATTTACAAGCACACAGATAGCCACCAATATTGTGGGACACACAAGCTCATTTTTGTCATCTGAACTTACATGCTTAGACACACCAAAGTCGACCAGCTTTACAATGTCTTGAGAATCGACAAGTATATTGTCTGGCTTTAAGTCCCTGTATATATAATCATACATAGAAAAACAAAGAAAGAATGAGAGAATGTGATAGAATAATGGGTGTAAATCGCAGCAAAAAATTTACTTATCATTTTGACAGCATTATTTCAGTGTGATTTTGGAACATAATTAAAAATTAATTGCGGTACAAGATGTGTGTTACAATGTCATATAAGTATGGGAATATCATACCTGTGAACTACTCTTTCGTTGTGCAGGTAAACCAACCCGGAGAGAATTTGTGCTGTGAACTTTCGAATTAAAGTTTCATGTAAAGCACCTCGTTCCAATAAATATATTTCTTCAGTGAGCCTGGTTGGATGAATTTCATGTATACAGAAATTTTGTGTCCATCCTAATTACGCATGAACCAAGTGATTCATTAATTGTGTGTATGATATCCTCCTCAGCTTAAAGAAAGCAAAAGAACACTTACTTCTTCATGGCCATAATACTTTACAATGTTTGGATGTTTCAGTTGGCAGACAATTTGGATTTCCTGAAAACACAAGTACACTAATTTAGTTATGTGTCGTACAATGAACTGCAGGATCTGATTTCCAATTTGTTATTTCAATGATCGACCCATCATTTTCTTTCTCCATATTTGTAAATAGGTGAAGGATTTCTTGAATTGCAATGACATTATAAACATGCATTGCGTAATTTGGAATCTCTTAAGTTATAATGTGTATTAATCAATCGGAAAAATGATTTCAAAGGAATGATGAGAACAGTAGCTAGAGAGTGCATTTACAATGTATACTTCTTTAACTCTGCTCCAGAATTTATTGTTACTTTCTTATATTCTATTTGTAACATCCCATTTTCAAAAGCAGTATATTTTTTTTTCATCAGAGTAGAGCATCGGAGCAATTGAGTAACTGATACATTTATTCAAATTGCCGTAAGTCGGGCTGATTCTACGAGCGGTACATTGACCGAGAGTTTTCAAAATGAATAACACCCGAAGAAAGTCTTGATCGGGACTCGTACGGCTTTGCTCGCCTTTCTCCTCGGTCCTCGGTTCTTACGAACCGACGCTATGATAAGAGCGAGATCCAATTACAATTTGGATCTCGGGTAACGTGTTAACCTCATGCTTAAATACGACTACATATACACGACAGCAGCAATCAATACAACAGTCCATAACAGATGTATGATTAAAAATACATAACCACGTATGTAAGATAATAACCACGTATGTAACATAACCACGTATGATACAACAATAATAACCTCGTATGTGACATAACCACGTATGTGACATAACCGTGTATATAACATAACCACGTATGCTACAACAACAAACGAGAACACAACAAACATATATAATCATACAATAACCATCGAGTTAGTGTTACGATGCTGACGCGAACGTACCTTTTGGCGGTACAACGGAACTTTTACGGAAAAACGGTAAATTTCCGACAATGGGAAAAACGGCGGTGTGACGGCGGCACAACAGCGGCTCGGCAAATGATACGATTATCTCGGATATCCTATAAGGATAATATTTAACAACTTTTAGCAGCATAACGGGCATTTTATGTACAAATTACCATTTTGCCCCGAACCCTAATCGGCGGAATTTCGCGAGCTTATTTATTTTCGCTCTATCTCTCTAGAATTTTGAGATCTTTTCCTCATCATATTTTGAAATATATATCATATTTACCCTAAATATGATATCTAGACTATCTTGAAAAATTAAAGATAAATCTAGCATTCCTACTATATCTACAAGAAAGAACTACCGGAAACTAAAGACCAGGGGGACCGAAGAACTTACCCGAGACTTTGCTCGAGACTTTCTCAAGAGCTTTCTCTCTAACTTCTCTCTAAGAGGCAGATTTTTGGTGTGAGAAATGAAGAAGAGAAGGGTGCTATTTATAGAAAAAATTCGGGACGTAAAGGGAATTTTACGCTTTGTTTTTGAACCGTTAGATCTAGGGTTTTGGGAGGAGCAATCTTGGCCCTCCATCCATAGGTGCCGACCTCTTTGGCCCAAAAAGTCAAAGAATGAGTTGTCATCTTGCTTTATGGCCTCCGGTCCGATAAAGCTACCGATCGGTGTCCCGTTTCGCGCGATTTCGCGAAACTCAAAAATGCGGCGTGTAACTTTGAAGGTCTTTTCATCCTCTTTCATATTATCAATTTGGATCCTCTTTTTGATCATATCCAGGTATTCTCCGGTGCGTCGGAAGATATTCGAGACAAACGCGTCCGGTTCGGAAATCGCTTCCGATAGAACAACTTACGGACAACAATTCGAATCGTAAAACGTCCGGTTGTTGCCTAACTTAATCTCGTGTTTAAAAAGACACAATTGTTTCTATAGGTTCTCACTTTGCCTATCGACTCTACTCTATCGATCAACTTTTCGTCTTATTTGAAATTAGGGTTTTCGGTTGCGGAATCGACGTCTGGTAAATTCTTTCTTCGTGTAGAATTTCACTTGTACTTAATTTGATCAGTCTGAAAAGACTTTTTACCTCGGTTTACCTGTAGAATTTATTTCTAACTTTTCCCAGTCGCCTATAAGCCGACTCACCGCATTATATTATTATTTTATTCTAATTACCATTTTAATTATTTAAACAATTCTTTTTAATTAAAAATACTTAGAATTTCGGCCCCCTCTTTTAAAAATTCAGATTTATTTATTTTTCTATAATTTTTTCCATTTTTTAAAAATATAATATTTTTTACCAAAAATTCTGTTTTACCCCCTTCGTTAGGGCTTAATCGAGACCCTAATTTCTTCGTTTAGTGATCTTTTTAGGATCGGGTTTCTTCATATATTTATCTTTACCAATTTTACAGTATATTGTTATCTTGCAAACTTTTATACTGACATTGTCATTTTATATCCTATGTAAAATATTAACAATGTTTACCCCATCAGGTTACTTTATGGTTCTGAAATGCTTTTTAAACTTTTCTTCATGTTATTTCCTCTGAAATAATTTATTAAATTCTCATAATTAGGGATAACACTTCCATATTTTTCTCATAATTGTTCATGATCTTTCAGTATTTATCATAATATTTTTAGATTTGTTTTTATCACCATTATATCATTTTTAGTCATTTTTTCATGATTTTCCTGTAACTTTTTTGACAATTTACTCTATAATTATAACAATTTTCTATAACAGTTTTAAGCTCATGATTTTGCTTTATCAAAATATTCGTTAATTTCCTTTATCTCAAAACTTCCATATTTACTAAAATCCGGGTATTACACTATTCACAGACACTTAAATTTAACACTTTTGATTTAAACTTCCAGATTCTTCAATGATAGGGAATCTTCACTTGTGGAGGATTAGTACATGTACTACCTCCAGTTCTAATTATAAGACCTAGTTGACTTTTTTTGGAGAGATTAATGAAACTAAATAAGATACTTAATCATTTCATATGTTGTGTATTCTTATATTATATATTAGTTTATTAGTCAAACTAATTAGTTTGAAGAAAAATGTAAAAATAAAAATACTCTAAAGTAATTTAAATAGCTTCCTTAATCTCTCCAAAAAAGTCAACTAGGTCTTATAATTAGGATCAGAGGGACAAAGGAATTGTAGTAACATGCATAAGACGTACCTTTCTTATAGATTCTGCATTTTCAATGTTTTTAAGTTCTTTAACTGCACGTAAGTCCCCGGTTTTCCTGTCAGAACTGAAGAACACAACATATTTGTTTATTAGCTAGGTATGCAGCACACACATTTCATACTAGGAAATTAAATTAAGACTAAAAGATCGAAACATCAGTTTACTCGATCGTATATACCCGTTGCGGTCAACATAAACAATCCCAGATCCACCAGTCCCAATACAACGCCCTCTTTCCCAGAGGCTAAAATCGGTGGTATCAGAGATTGAATCAGCAGCAGAATCATGCACTTGATTAACGAACTCAGTGTTGACAGCTTCATCATGAACAGACCTTCTTCGATGGGGGTGATATCTTCTGTCTGTTTTATCTAGGAAAGATCAAATGGCCTCTTAAACACAAAAATAATTAATCCTAAGAAACAAAAGGGCAGAAATTAAATATAAATATAACACACCGCACCGTCCCAGTTGAGGTCCAAGCTTGGGAGGAAGCGGAAAAGGAAAGCTAGCAGCAGCAGGAAAAGTACAAACGCATCCATGGGCCGCCTATCTAAGAATTTGGAAGTGTAAAGCAGATAAAGAGCTCCACCAACTAACAGAACTCTCTCAAGGAAAAAATTTCTCAAACCGATTGGAGTCCATTCAGATCTATCATCATGGTTGATGAGAGAAGCTGGAGAAATTTCATCCCTCGTCAACGTCACCTCTGATGTTGGTGTCCTCCCGCACAGATCTGCAAAATGAGAATATGATCTGTTAGAAGATTGACTAATCCTCTCAATAAGTCAACTATTACATATTATTAACAAAGCATGAAGCAAAACAAGTAACATTATTAGTTACCAGAGTTTCCATTAGCGGCAGCAGAAGAAGCTCTGTTGCTCTCACAGTCAGAGCCATTCTTCGGCACGAGCTTAGCCTCTTCCTCCATCACCATCAGAAATCCCCAGTAACCCAACTACTTATCTGCATATAAAAGAAAACGACCAAAAATTGATCAGAAATACGCCGAAACAGAACAAGAAAACAAAAAATCCAAGGATCAGGTCAGCGAAATTTACCAGAGAGAGAGACCACACTGTGAGTGCGAGATGCAGAGCAGGGAAGAAGCAGACCACGTTGGCGTTGGAGGAGTGGATGAACTGAAGTACACAGTAATAGAAGGCGAGATAAGTCGTGGCTGAAATTTGGGAACTAGTTTTTTTTTTTTTTTTTTTTTTTTTTGGGGGGGCAGCACGCCCACCTCTTTTGACTGGGGCTTGTAATAGTAATAACATCTTTTAATTCGGGGGGCTGTCGTAATAACAAGTCAAGCATTTTTAATTTAATTTCCCAGACGCCTACTAATGCTTTAATTATAGGTTGTTTTGAACTGGGCATCATATAACATACTCGTCTCATCCTAAGTATAACACCTATTTAACTCATTTAATTATATTTAAAAAGTTACTTAAGATAATTAATATACACAATAACATGTTTTTCTCTAAAATATCTGAAGTACGAGTATTAATGTACTATACATACAAACATACATACATATATATTATGTATTATTACCTCATGCCCTTAATATGATACATAGTTGATTTTTTTTGAAATGATTAAGGAAACTAAATAAGTTAATTAATAATAGCATATATTGTCTATTGTTTAATAAGATATCAGTTCATAAGTCAGATAAATTAGTTTGGTATAAGAAAAATAAATATAAATATTTTAAAGTAATTTATTTAGATCCATTAATTTCTCTAAAATAAAGTTAATTGAGTCTTATATTAAAGACCGGATATAATATATTCTTTCTCTCTTTTTTTTTCGTGATTACTATGTTGTTAACAAATGCGGATATATTTTTCATTTTGATTAAAGTGCTTGATGGGTTGCACAAATTACCATTGCCAATTGTTTCGGTTGCTCCTTCAGATACTAAAAAACTAATAAATCAAAATATCAATCCATGAAGTATGCATACATTCATTCATTCAGCAGTCACACACACATACATAAATACCTACATATATATGTACGTACATACATACATAATATATATAATTTTCTTAAAAATTCTGGTTTTTGGTTTTTTCGATATTTAAAATATTTGAAACTAGCTTTAAGTTATAATATATTGTTTTTCTGTTTGCTTTTATTTAGTTTATAAATTAGAATAAGAAGGAATTAAGGCACAACCATATTCGACCTTTCACATTAATTATCACGTGTGTTAGGATTAATTTTATTTTAAGTAATGTTATATTGTACGAGCTAACTATTTTAAAGGAATTTTCTCTCATAAAAATGTAAAGGAACTTCCAATAAACCTTCCCACGCGCATACACTATTCATATAAAACAAATTGGCTAGGTAGGTGTCTAGTGGAAGTCTCCCCGTCTTTCACGGCAACTTATTGACTGAACCACATAGACTAACCCTGCCTAGACACCAATTGGTTTGAAATAACTTTGTCAGATTCATGCCAGAAACTAGTCTCTCATCTCGACCGGTGCATCTTCACGGCTCCGTTCGTCGGTGCCTCTTCTCGGCTCCGTCTACTGTTGCATTTTCACGGCTCCGTCCACGTCGTCTTCTTAAATCCTGGTTCCTTTCTTGAACCTTTAGTCAAGGCTGAGATTCAATCGAATTTAATCTCAGGTAACAGTTAACCTCTATAGCAGATATAACAATATATGACAGATATTCATTACATATCAGCATCAACCATACATAGCATACAGCAGATGTAAGGTCATAACAATACATAGCACACAGCAAATGTAATGTCAACAACACAACAATACATAGCACTCAGTGTAAAGTAATGTATAGTTAGAGAAGATAGGAGAAAGAATGTAGATGAAGAAGAATCAATTGTATTAACAACAAAGAGCAATAAGCTCTAACCCATAAGGGTCTAATCAACAAACCCTAACTCTAGGGATATCTAGGAGGGACTACCCTCTCTAGAGAGAGAGACTCAAATTAACCTCTCTCTAACAAGGTGAGAGCTCCACACTCAACACACTTACTAATCTCATTAGTTAAGACCCCTTATATAGACTAGGGCCCTAACTAATTCACTAACCACTCAACTAACCACCTAATACTTCTAACTAATGGCTAATATACCAACTAACCATATAGTCTAACACTCAGCACATGTAATGTTATCCACGTTTGCACTAACTAGTGCCATGACAGCTCCTCATGTCCTCAGCGCTAGGAAAACATCTCTACAACGTTATCAAGACTATAACCCGCATAAAGCTGAATGTATAAACAGTGACATAAGACAGAGTCTTAGCCACAGTGCATAACCCAAGACCTAGTCTTGTCCATCACTCTATGAATCATTCAATAATATATAATCATACAAGATATAAGCAATTAAAGTTACTAGTACGCAAACGTACCTTTCACCATGTAACACCAAAACGCCCGACCTTTTGAATCCGACTCCGGACTTCCCAGATATCCTATAATGTTACCGTCGGATTATTTTCTTTTTCCATGATATTATAATTAATATCATATTTCCAAAAATAATATCAAAAATGATATTTTCACCTATTTTGACATTTCTACCCTTGATGGATTTACTATTCCAATTTTGTCCTTTAATTTCTTCAAAAACGCCATTTTCAGCATTATCCCCAGATTTTTCACTAACTTTGAAAAATCATAATTAATTCTAAAAAAATATTTTTTGAGTTCTGAAAACTTCCTCATGACCCTTGACATGTCTATTTTCAAGGAAAAATATTCCCAGAATCTAGAACATCAAGAATCATTCCCATATTTTAAGTTTCTCAACGCTGCCCAATTTTAATCGCAGAAAAATGGCTCAACTTCAAAAATATGTTACTCCTTGTGTAGAACTTAAAATGCTACATATTTTATATATTTGGAAAGCCCTACATGTCTACTATATTCATGTAAAATTTCATGATTTAATGACTTCATTTACAACATAAAACAATAGCATCACTTTTCGCTGCCATCACAGCCTTTAAAGCTGGAAATTCTATAATTTTCACAATCTTGTTCTACTAATTCTAAAAATCACTTCTCAACATGTTATTACCTCATTAGGCATTTTTCAATGCAAGGAGGCCTAAAAACAAGTATAGGAATTTTCCTAACAATTTCCTAGATTAAACTATTATTTTATCAAGAACTAAAAGCTTATTGAACTCCTTCTTCACCTTGCTCCTTTGTGTTTTTCTCTAACTCAATCAGCTTTGATATGAGTTTTTGGTGTGAAGAATTGTGAAGAGGAGTGCATCTATTTATAGGGAGAATTCAAGGTCATTTTGGTAATCAACCAAGCTAACCAAAACTTCTTCCTTCTTCCTCCACCATTGGATTCCTCCACCCCTCCATTTAATTGGATTAAAAGAGTATTTTTTTATGAAACTCAATTCTACCCCTCCATTTAATGTATCTTATTTTCTAAGGTAATTACTATGGAAATTAGGAAAGATAAAGCCTCCCTCACAATAGCCAATTAATGTATTTTTAATTAGCCAAATATATTTAATTATTTAATAATACATTCCATTCCAAATCAAAAATTAGTAAGTGGCCTAATAGCCATTAAATGTGTTTTTAAATTAGCAAAACACCTCTTGCTTCAAGCCTTCTAATTGGTTAGTCCAAATATTTGACTTTTCAACCTACTTTATGCTTTATTACTTTTCTCTTCCATCTCATCTTATCCTCTTCCATTTGCATGTGCTTTCATTTATGACAAATCTTGGATATTAATTTCAAATCTTATCAAAATCTTACCCAATCCTTTTTTCCCATGTTCTAATCGAATTCAAGGACTTTAGGGGCTGATTTTTGTGGGCTCTTTACAAGTCATTGGATGTGTGTTTCTTGTGTCTTCATCCAATGGTTTAAGCTTCCAATTGGTTGATTTAATTTTATGAGAATTTAGCTCATTTTCTTGATTTTTCATTGGCTAGTTGATTGTTGACTTTTCAACATCAATTAACAAAGTTTAATTAACTCTTAATCCAATGCTTATATGCCTCTTCATTGCATTTGTCATTGGTTAATTGATTTGTTAACAAACCATGGAAATTAGTGCTTTGCTAATCTCCTTTAATTATAAATTAATTAGTTAAGTGTTTTCATAACACTTTCTTGCCTCTATTGGTTATAATATAACCATCCCTTTATGTGTTAATTTTGTCACATTTTATTGTGTTAAATATGTAGTCTCCAACCCAACCATTTGTCTATTAATTTCCTAGTTAAATTTGGGTAAAATTATAATCATTTGAGACACATATTCACCTCTACATTTTGCTAATTTATTTATCAAAATATAATGTTTACATGAATTATGAAAATTAGGGTATTACATGTAGAAATTGATCTTTAAAAATCATGATATTTTACAGGAGTAAAGTAGACATCCAGGGATTTTTTTTTTCATATAAAATATTAATGTTTGGAGCTCTAGACAATGAGTAATATATTTTTGAAGTTAGGCCTTGTTTCTGGAATTAAAATCTAAACAGTATTTGAAAACGTTAAAATTGGGAATGACTTGTGATGTTCTGGCTTTTAGGAATATTTTTCCTCTAAAATAGACATGTCAAGGATCATTATATTTTTGAATCACTCAAATTGGATTTTGTAGAATTAATTATGATTTTTCAAAGTTGCTTGAAAAATCTACCCGGAAAATCCAACAGTGCGTTTCTAAGGAAAATTATGGGTAATTATTGGATAATTAATCCACTAAGGGTAAAAATGTCAAAATATGTGAAAATATTCTTTTTGATATTCTTCTAGGAAAAATGATATTAAATACAATATCATATAAGTTAGAGTAAATACCCTTTTGGGTCCCTGGAAAAAAACACGGACCAATTTTAGTCCGTAGGGACTAAAATGAGACTTTTTTATGGATTAAAAAGGGCTTTTTGGAAATTTGCAAAGGACCAAAATGTTCACCAATCGACCCTTATTCGTCCTTTTCAGGGACTAAAAGGGCATTTTTTTGTGCGAGAGACCAAAATGGGATCCATGATTTTTCCAAGGACCCAAAAGGGTATTTACTCTATAAGTTATGGAAAAGGAAATTATCCGACGGTAACGTTATAGGATACCTAAGAAGTCGGGGGTTGGATTCAAAGGTCGGGTATATTGCTAACTATGCGGAAGGAAGGTATTGAAGCGTACTGTAACTTTAACTCTGATGTGTCTTGTATACTTATGAGTAAATATCCTTTTGGGTCCCTGAAAAAAAATACGGACCCCATTTTGGTCTCTCACACAAAGAAATGCCTTTTTAGTCCCTGAAAAGGACAAATAAGGGTCGATTTGTGAACATTTTGGTCCCTCACAAATTTCCAAAAAGCGCTTTTTAGTCCATAAAAAAGTCTCATTTTAGTCCCTAGGGACGAAAATGGGGTCCGTGTTTTTTTGTCGGGGACCCAAAAGGATATTTACTCTATATTTATATATGATTGAATGATTCACGGAGCCATGGACAAAACTAGATCTTAGGTCATGCACCATGACTAAGACTTGGTCTTATGTCACTTGTTTGTTTACATTCAACTTGTCGTGGATTATAATCATGATAATACCACTAGTTAAGTTTTCCAAGTGCTGAGGACACGTGGATTCGTGGCACTGGTGAGTGAAAATGTGGTGAACATTACATTTGATGTATGCTATGTATTGCTGTAACCTTACATCTATTGTGTGCTATGTATGGTTGATGTTGAAATGTCATGAATATTTATCATATTTGTTATATTTGAACATGAGGTTAATTGTTACTTGAGATTCTATTCAATTGAATCTCAAACTTCACTAAAGGTTTAGGAAAAAGGACCAGGATTTGAGAAGGCGGCATGGACGAAGCCATAAAAAGGCACCAGTCGAGACGAGAGTCTGAAGAAGGTTAATAGAGACTAGTTTCTGACATGAATTCGATAAAGTTAGTTCATTGGTGTTTAACTAAGAAATGGTTGGTCTATGTGGTTACAATAATTAGTCACCGTGAAAGATAGGGAGACTCCCACTAGACTAACATCGGCCTGGCCAATAGGTTTGATTAATTGTGTTGGGTTTGAAGCCATAGGTCTAGATAGATCAGGATTTGAATCTGTAAATTGTAACACATGAATATTCATTCGAGAAATTTTTAATATAACTAGCTTATGTCTGGGCATATGTTATCAGTTACTCATCGTCAAAATGATCAAGCATGCTCTCAGTTCCGCTTTACTCTGACCTGTTAACACCATCAACTCTGTTGATATTCCTGATACTACGTGTCATCGGACATAATAAGTAGTATGGAATTTGGGGTGCTACACCACGTGCCAGGCTGCCAGTTATGCATCAGCATGCATTAGAAATCTCTTTAACTGTTATAACTGATAACACACACAACATAATATAGAAAGATCTAGAAGATTCAGCGGTAATTTTCTTAATAACAACTTTTTAAAGAAATCGTTAATTTTTTTTAACGGTGGGGGAGCATTTATAAATTTGTTCCTCTCGTGCGCTTGTAGTCTCTCTGCTTATTTTCATTGTTGTTTCTTCTTCCACTATGTGTATGATATGTTCAAATCTTGCTTAAAAGTTTGAGCTCTGATATTAAAAAATTGCGCTCTCTCCTTCTGTTCCTGCTGCCACTATACCTGAGGTTCTTCTTGCGTTTTCTTTTGCGACATTTTGAAATATTTTTGTAATATGAAAGTTGTACGATCACGTCGGCGTTGTTCTTATTATTTCATTTCAACTTCTTATCATATCTCATTCTTGTTCTTCAATCATTTTTAGTCAATCATATTAATATGTTGTTTGATTTGGGAAATTTAAGACCCATTCGATGTGACTCTGAGCCTCTAGATCAGTTTCAAGGCTTCAATTCCCGCGATTTTATTTTTCATCCTAGCCAACAGGCTAGATGATGTCTTGGAATATTTTACTAGATGCCTTTAGCTTCATAACATTATTGTCTAGTTTTAAATGCTCTCTTACATAGGTGAAACAAATATAATACAACAGCTGACTTCTTAATGGGTAACTGGGAGGTTGACATAGGTGAATTTTTTTTCTGATCTAGATAAGCGCTGACTTCTTAATAGGTAATCATGTATTTTATGTGCCATTTTTTCATTTGATGTGAAGCTTGTATCTAATTTCTTAATCAATTTTTGTTAGATTATATTATCATAGATTTTAGGGTTAGGGTTAGTATATTAATTTGCCTCTATAAAGGCCTCCTTATACTCTCTTTTATTCTCAATAATGAATAATATTAGCATTTCTGTTGTATTTCAAAATGATCATTTAATATCAACATGGTATCAGCGGAAGCCATGTGTGGTCGGAACCAGGCTGCGGAAGCCATGTGTGGTTACAACTAAGCTCTGATACCAGGAACTAGGCTTTGATACCATGACGAGATTGA
Organism: Acacia melanoxylon; assembly: GCA_019022615.1. NCBI lineage: Eukaryota > Viridiplantae > Streptophyta > Magnoliopsida > Fabales > Fabaceae > Acacia > Acacia melanoxylon. The sequence continues at coordinate 1,500,536 of JAFJYJ010000010.1, forward strand.
AATATCAACACTATTAGTATTTCTCTTGTGCTTCAATGTGATCATTCAATCTTAACATAGTATCAGCGAAAGCCATGTGTGGTCGAAACCAGCCTCTGATACCGGGAACCAAGCTCTGATATCATGTTGAGATTGAAATGTTAACATGATATTATTATTTCTCTTGTGCTTCAATGTGGTTAGAACTAAGCTATGATATTAAAACATTGCGCTCTCTTCTTCTCGTTTCTCACGCTAATATACACGAGGTTCTTCTTGCGTTTTCTTTTGCGACATTTTGAAATATTTTTGTAATATGAAAGTTGTACGATCACGTCGGCGTTGTTCTTATTATTTCTTTTCAACTTCTTATCATATCTCATTCTTGTTCTTCAATCATTTTCAGTCAATCATATTAATATGTTGTTTGATTTGGGAAATTTAAGACTCATTCGATGTGACTCTGAGCCTCTAGATCAATTTCAAGGTTTCAATTCCCATGATTTTATTTTTCATCCTAGCCAACAGGCTAGATGATTTCCTGGAATATTTTACTGGATGCCTTTAGCTTCATAACATTATTGTTTAGTTTTAATCGTCTCTTATGTAGGTGAAACAAATATAATACAACTGCTGACTTCTTAATGGGTAACTGGGAGGTTGACATAGGCGAACTGTTTTTCTGATCTAGATAAGCACTGACTTCTTAATAGGTAATCATGTATTTTATGTGCCATTTTTTCATTTGATGTGAAGCTTGTATCTAATTTCTTAATCAATTTTTATTAGATTATATTATGATAGATTTTAGTGTTAGGGTTAGTATATTAATTTTCCTCTATAAAGGCCTCATTGTACTCTCTTTTATTCTCAATAATGAATAATATTAGCATTTCTGTTGTACTTCAAAATGATCATTTAATATCAACATGGTATCAACGGAAGTCATGTGTGGTCGGAACCAGGCTCTGATACCAGGAACCAACGGAAGCCATGTGTGGTTACAACTAAGCTCTGATTCCAGGAACTAGGCTTTGATACCATGACGAGATTGAAATATCAACACTATTAGTATTTCTCTTGTGCTTCAATGTGATCATTCAATCTTAACATAGTATCGAAAGCCATGTGTGGTCGAAAAACCTACGATACCGGGAACCAAGCTCTGATATCATGTTGAGATTGAAATGTTAACATGATATTATTATTTCTCTTGTGCTTCAATGTGGTTAGAACTAAGCTATGATATTAAAACATTGCGCTCTCTTCTTCTGTTCCTGCTGCCAATATACCTGAGGTTCTTCTTGCGTTTTCTTTTGCGACATTTTGAAATATTTTTGTAATATGAAAGTTGTACGATCACGTCGGCGTTGTTCTTATTATTTCTTTTCAACTTCTTATCATATCTCATTCTTGTTCTTCAATCATTTTCAGTCAATCATATTAATATGTTGTTTGATTTGGGAAATTTAAGACTCATTCGATGTGACTTTGAGCCTCTAGATCAATTTCAAGGTTTCAATTCCCGCGATTTTATTTTTCATCCTAGCCAACAGGCTAGATGATTTCTTGGAATATTTTACTGGATGCCTTTAGCTTCATAATATTATTGTTTAGTTTTAATCGTCTCTTATGTAGGTGAAACAAATATAATACAACTGCTGACTTCTTAATGGGTAACTGGGAGGTTGACATAGGTGAACTGTTTTTCTGATCTAGATAAGCGCTGACTTCTTAATAGGTAATCATGTATTTTATGTGCCATTTTTTCATTTGATGTGAAGCTTGTATCTAATTTCTTAATCAATTTTTGTTAGATTATATTATGATAGATTTTAGGGTTAGGGTTAGTATATTAATTTTCCTCTATAAAGGCCTCATTGTACTCTCTTTTATTCTCAATAATGAATAATATTAGCATTTCTGTTGTACTTCAAAATGATCATTTAATATCAACATGGTATCAGCGGAAGCCATGTGTGGTCGGAACCAGGCTCTGATACCAGGAACCAGCGGAAGTCATGTGTGGTTACAACTAAGCTCTGATACCAGGAACTAGGCTTTGATACCATGACGAGATTGAAATATCAACACTATTAGTATTTCTCTTGTGCTTCAATGTGATCATTCAATCTTAACATAGTATCAGCGAAAGCCATGTGTGGTCGGAACCAGCCTCTGATACCGGGAACCAAGCTCTGATATCATGTTGAGATCAAAATGTTAACATGATATTATTTCCCTTGTGCTTCAATGTGGTTAGAACTAAGATCTGATATTAAAAAATTGCGCTCTCTCCTTCTGTTCCTGCTGCCACTATACCCGAGGTTCTTCTTCAACTTCTTTTTCTTTTGCGACATTTTGAAATATTTTTGTAATATGAAAGCATGATTTTACGATCATGTCGGCGTTGTTCTTATTATTTCTTTTCAACTTCTTATCATATCTCATTCTTGTTCTTCAATCATTTTCAGTCAATCATATTAATATGTTGTTTGATTTGGGAAATTTAAGACCCATTCGATATGATCCTGAGCCTCTGATACCAGGAACCAGGCTCGATACATGGTACAGTTGAAGCCATATGTGGTTAGACCAAGCTTTGATACCAATAACCAAGCTCTGATACTATGTTGAGATTGAAATATTAATAATATTAGTATTTCTCTTATACTTCAATGTGATTATTTCACCTCAACAAGGTATCAGTAGAAGTCATGTGTGGTCAGAAATTAGCTCTGATACCAGGAACCAAGCTTTGATACCATGTTGAGATTGAAATATCAATAATATTAGTATTTCTCTTGTGCTTCAATGTGATCATTCAATCTGAACATAGTATCAGCGAAATCCTTGTGTGGTCGGAACTAGCCTCTGATACCAGGAACCAAGCTCTGATGTCCTTTTGAGATTAAAATATCAATAATATTATTGTTTCTCTTGTGCTTCAATGTGATCATTCAATCTCAACATGGTTTCAACATGGTATAAGCGGAAGCCCTGTGTAGTCCAAACCAGGCTCTAATACCAGGGACCAGGTTCTCAACATGGTATCAGCAGAAGCCATGTGTTGTCGAAACTAGGCTCTGATGTCATGTTGAGATAGAAAGATCAATAATATTAGTATCTCTCTTGTGCTTCAATGTGATCATTTAATCTCAACATGGTATCAGCAGAAGCCATGTGTTGTTGGAACCAGTCTCTGATACCATATTGAGATTGAAGGATCAATAATATTAGTATTTCTCACAATGTGATCATTCATTCTCAACAATGATAAATGCTGAGATGTCAATTAATGTAAAAAAGAATAAAGCCAACAGAGTAACAGATAATAACACTAGTTCACAGGTTGACTTTAATGGGAAGTTTAACATGAAATCATCTCCTACGTTCTTGGCTGGCAGCATTGAAGTTCATTACTTTAGTCATATGTGGTGTTTTTTTTATGGAGAATTACATATAAATACCAGTTGAATTTGCTAAACCCCCAGAAGTCCATTGAATTTGCTAAAGGATTGATTGTAATTAATTATACATAGTATCAACAAATTTCAGAACCAATATTACTTCAACCGGGTAATATAATGTCATCAATAAAATTCAACACGGTCCCAGATTCTTGAAACAACTTTGGTTTATATAGTGATGGTTTGTCAGTGAATCGCCAGCTTCAACCAACATTTCCTGACTCTAACAACGGAAAAGTTCATTCGGGCAAACAATAGATTAGGTTCCATGGAGATTGAAAGATTGCAGTACGATAAGCTAGAACAGTGACAGCTATTGTTGAAAATTTAGAAGGCTCAGGCTGTCAGGCATGTGATGGATCTTTCTTTGCTGATACAAATGCGGCTACTATTGGGGATAACTATGGCCTGTTTATTTGGGGTTATGTTGATAAAGTAAAATTGATTTCTGCTTTTATGACTGAGGCACTTGCTCTGAAGAGGGCTCTGATGTTGGCCATGGACTTAGGTCAGGATATGGTTATTTTCGAGACTGACTGTATTACTCTGCATAACTGTGCCATTGCTAAGTCTCCCGATATAGCTGACTGGAAGTGTAGGAGCATTCTGTAAGACACTCTAGCAGCTGATACTTATAAAGAGGTGTACCATATTGGGTGGGTTAATAGACCATCACCTGCTTTAAGTTCTCTTCTAACTTCGGACATTTAGCAAGCGGATATTCTCAAGGATGTTGTTCCTCAACCTGGTCTGGTATTGAGTGGCGGATGATTTTTTTAGTAGATCTAGCTGTTGTAATGCTTTTTATCGTTTATGTTCCCTATTGGCTTTGTCTCAGTTTAGTTGCTGTTTACTAGGCTTCGTATCTGTTTCTGTTTCATTCCATAGAGTTTGTTCCTGTCATGTAATTTGCTTTAAGTAATATAAATGTTTCTCGAGAGGGGAAAAAAAAAGATTAGTAGACTATACATAAACAAGAAATTAAATTAAGACTAAAAGATCAAAACATCAGTTTACTCGATCGTATATACCTGTTGCGGTCAACATAAACAATCCCATATCCGCCAGCCCCAATAAAATCCCCTCTTTCCCAGGAATCGGTGGTACCAGAGATTGAATCAGCAGCAGAATCATGCACTTGAACATCGAACTTAGTGTTGACAGCTTCATCACTGAACAAACCTTCGATGGGGCTGATATTTTCTGTTTGTGTTATCTAGGAAAGATCAAATGGCCTCAGAAACACAAAAATAATTAATCCTAAGAAACAAAAGGGCAGAAATTAAATATAAATATAACACACCTCATCGTCCCGGTTGAGGTCCTTTCTTGGGAAGAAGTAGTAAAAGAGAGGTGGCAGCAGGTAAAGTAGTTGGATGACGGGAATAGAAAGTTGAATCAGAACCATGGCATCCATGATCCATTCAAAGAATGGCATATGTTCAACTGCCAGACTAATTAACAAGTTGAAAGCAACTAGCACAAGAAGGAGAAGCTTATTTGAGGAAAACCAGCGAAAGGTGTCAATGTTGGGTCTCCTTATTCCCAAGTAGAGATCACAAAATTGAGGCCTTATTGTGCCATTTGAAAGCACCGAAACAAGAGCTCCTCCAACAAACCCAATGAATGAGGCCACACCAAGTTTGAGATGGAAACAATTTCTCAAACCGATTAGAATCGATTCAAATCTATCAGTTATACCTGCATCATGCTTGATGCGAGAAGCTGGCGAAATTTCGTCCATCGTCAACTCTGATGTTTGTGTCCTCCCGCATAGATCTGCAAAATGAGGATATGATCTGTTAGAAGATTGACTAATCCTCTCAATAAGTAAACTATTATATATTAATAACAAAGCATGCAGCAAAATAAGTAACATTATCAGTTACCAAATTTTCCATTAGCGGCAGCAGAAGAAGCTCCGTTGCTCTCACAGTCAGAGCCATTCTTCGACACGAGCTTAGCCTCTTCCTCCATCACCATCAGAAATCCCCAGAAACCCAACTACTTATCTGCATATAAAAGAAAACGACCAAAAATTGATCAGAAAAACGCCGAAACAAAACAAGAAAACAAAACACCCAAGGATCAGGTCAGCGAAATTTACCAGAGAGAGAGACCACACTGTGAGTGCGAAATTTTGGAACTCGTGGGATATATATATTGAAAGATTAAGTAGCAAATTTAGGAGTCAACATGTTATATGCTTATTATTAGGTGATTATATCTCTAATTAAAGGTATAAGTATTTTTTTAATGCTTTTATATATTAGATTTAAATTATATCGCTTTCGAGATGTTTTTTTGCAGCCACTATCTTCTCAAATTAATTAATTTTCATAATACCGGGTGTTTACAGACAAATGCGTAACCGGGAAATTAATTAATTTAAGATATAAAAACATCTGAAAAAGTAGCATATAATTTAAATTTAAATAAATACAATATATAACAAAATTAAAAAAATATATACTTATACGGTTATACCTCTAATTAAAGCTATAAGCAACTAATAAGCATATAACTCTAAGCATGGAATGTAGACTCCAAATTTAGAGCCTTAAAAGTTTTTTTTAAAAAAAAAAAAAAATTGTCTCAAAGGTTTTAAAATATAGCAATATTACCCATTTTTATTTCTGTTAAAAATTTAACGATCAACGTTACTTTTTTTGACGTTCAACATTAATTACTTGGGACATTTTCTCAAGAAAGAAAAAAAAAAAAAAGTAAAAATAAAAGAGGCAACGGATGGCAATGGAGGGACAAGGAAAAGGAGTGAATCCGTGACCGACACGTGTGTTGCTATCTCTTTACTTTTGCTCCATGTTGTTGACCTAATAAATAATGGGGGGAAAACTAACCTGATTTTGTTTTAGTAAAAAAAACTAGCCTGATTAGCCTTGTATACTATAGGTACTTGCAAGTTGCTTCCAATCAAATGAAGATAGCATATTTTTATACATTATTTAATGTGATTAAAGGGGGAAGAATAATAACAAGTGAAGCTTAGCTCATGATTAAAAAAAAAAAAATCAAACCTTAATGCTCAAGTTTTCTCTTAAAAAAATAAGCAGCATATTTGAAATGGAAAACCTTTATGAGATCTTAAAGTAAGGTAATGTACATAAAAAATTCCTACAAGTAGTTAGCGGTAGGGATCTATTTTCATTTTGTACACTATAACTTGTCATTACATGTTACTCACTTAATATAGAACTTTTCAGTGATTACATTCATGTATTTTGGAGTCTCATAATCATTTTTTTTATACTGAAATTTTAGAAAAGGGGTTGGGTTCATCCACGATCCAAGGGCAGGGCGAAATCTTCCTTCCTCCTAGGTGATACTGATGTTGGGCAGGGCGAGCCGTCTACAACCCTTAGGCGTTTACCTTAGCGCCTAGAAGCTAGCATGCCTCCCCCAGCGCCTTGACCAACTCCAGGATTGAATCTCATATATATATACACACACACACACACACAAACCCATATATATACACACACACACACACATACGATTCTATCTATTCACTTTAGCACCTTTATTATGCAGGTATTGGTGTAACTAAAAATTTCAATATTTAATTAAGATATATACACACACATATGTATGTATGCATATGCATACTATATTTTTTAACATATGTATACATACACGTACATATGCATACATGCATATATATGTTAAAGTATATTTTTAGTTCTTTAAATTTTACCTGAGGTATACTTTTAGTTCTTTAACTTTATAAAAAATGTCTTTGATCATATATTTCAAACACCGTTAATATTACTAATGGAAAATGTTAACACAGTAAATTTAAGTGATGACTATTTAAGCGAGAAATTATATTTTATTTTTATTTTTTTCAATATAATATATTTATATTATTAAACTAAAATAAACCAAAAAATCGTAAAAATGAAATCAAGGTTTTGATTGGGCCAAAAAACCAAAGAAATCAAGATTTTGATATTTAGATTATTAAGGTAATATATTTAAATTATTAAACTAAATTTTCTTAATACAATCAAGGTTTCAATATTAATTACTTCTTTAAGTTTTTAAATATTGTTAAATTTACACATATTTTTTAAATTTAACAAAAATAGCATTTAATTACACAACTCACTTAAGTTTACACAATTATAACTTGAGTTAAACATTAATGAGTGTTAGAGTTATAGGATAAAAAGCATACTTATTAAAGTTAAGAGACAAAAAATATAGACTAAAAGTTTGCTTTAGCCTATATATGTGTGTGTAAATGTTATACGAGTTTGGAAGTAGTCTGAGCCTATATAATTGATTGAAAAATGAGTAATTTCACATTTTGCTTGACTTTTAAATCGAGTTATTGAATGCCCATTGATTTCAAAATCAAATATTTTTACTATGGTGATTTAATCACATATTGGACAACTTTGCTCTGAAAGTTTTTTCCTGAGGGAAAATTTTACCCTGAAAGTTTTTCCTGTGGCAATTTTGCCCTGGAAGTGTAAAAAATGGAGCAGTTTTGCCCTCACCCTTATCTTAGTTAATTTTGACCATCAATTGATTAAATATGATGAGTTGACAGACTACATGTCATCCACGTCACTTTTGTTAAGGTGCAAATTTGTCTTAGAAGTTTATGTGTCATCTACTTTATTTTTTAAAAAAGTTAAATTTAAAACTTCCAACGTAATTTTTCACTGTAATAAATATGACGTGGATGACACGTAAAGTGCAAGCTCTGCATATTCTGACAACTAACGATCAAAATGAATTGGGATAACGGTGAGAATAAAATTGCTTCCTTTTTATATTTACAAGATAAAATTATCTCTCGAAAAACTTTCGTAGTAAAATTGCCCCTTCATCCAAGATTCTATAACAATATCATGGATGAATCAATATTTAATCCAACATGATATTATGTGTATGTGATAAAATGAGTTTAGGAGCTTTTACATTTCATTATATTTTCATTTCTTTTTTATAAAGAAGACGCAAGATTGAAAATTCATCACTTTAGAGGTTGTTAAGAGACTTCCGCAGGTGGAATGAATGCTGCTCTTGTTCTTTCAAGGGGCGCTCATTAAGCAGCCTTGGGCAAACCGAAGGGATGGACTTAAAAAATCAAACTCTTTCTTGAAACGAAAGAATATGAAATATGGCCTTTAATTGAGATTCTATTAGTAAGGGTGAGCGAGAAAATGGGAACAACGGCTTGTTTTAGACCCAAAAAAAAAGGGACAAAAAAAAAACGATTGTATAAATACTCTTTCTTGTCTTAATTATAGGAACACTTTTATATTGCAAATTACACTATAAAAGTGTTTCAATAATTAAGACGGAGGTAGTACTCCCTTGTCCTCCTATGACATTCCATAAAATAGAGTCGTCCTACGTACAAGTCAAACTTTGTGTTTATATTAGGGATATTAAACCCGGACCAAACCGAGTTGTTCGGCCTAAAAACTGGTCGGTAAACCGGTCTGAGAGTTAACCTGGTTTGTTTTTAAAAAAAAATGATTTTTTTTTTTAATTTTCTTTATAATTTCATATTAATAACCTTAAAATCTTCACTTTCTCACGGATTTGACCCAAGTTAGCTCCAGTTTGACTCTGTGCGACCCCTTAACCTTGATATCCCAACCAATTCCTGGTTTTAATAACCTTCCTTTATATAAACATTTAAGGCTAAAATATCTCATATTTGGTCAGTTGTTACTTATTCCTAATCATTCACAAAAAATTTGATAATTTAAATTTAAAACTATCTTAGTTGGGAAAAACACTCACGAGTTAATTGAAATAATACCAATTAAATTTTAAAGTCTATAATAACAGAGGCATACAAGTTGATGTTTCCACTAACATTGTCAAAATGAATATACACTTTCCCTTCTCCTTCAAAAATACAGATGTAACAAGACAAAAGAAACTTTTAAAAAAAATAACAAAGTAAATGAAACCTTCACATAAGGCTAGCTTCTCTCTTTATGCATCCTCAAAAAAAAAAAAAAAAAAAAAAAAAAAAAAAAAAAAAAAAAAAAAAAGAATCTATATAAGAATTGATTAAGGCTTTACTGGATCCAACCCTCAACCTCTTCCCTCTGCAGATCTCCTCATTGCTAATAAACACCAAAGTTGATATATCTGATGCAGTTAGAGAGGGCAATACTTCCATGCCAAGAGTGAGAGATTCCACATTTCAATGTATATCATTACTTTTAAACCAACTAGTTCCTTTAAAGCACATCATTCTGAAGGCAACACTGTGTCTATGTAACTCTCTTTGGAGTCTTGACTTTTCATGCCTGCCAGATTTAAAATGTTGTTATAAGACTTAACCTGTTCCTTTTTTGTTTTGTTTCTGGGAACAGTTCTCCAACACACGTTTTGAAAATTTAAAAACGAAAAGAACAAAACTTAAGCATTGTTCTTTAAAGGGTTTGTCAACTGTTTTTCACATAGAAATACTTCTGTAAGAGTTACTTAACGGGTTTTCCAAATTCTCAAACAGGATTCACCCCTTTATCAGCATATAGCATATTAGCAGGCAACAATATATATGTATATATATCAAGATTCTTCATATGCCAAAAATGCTACGAATAGAAGCTTACCATTTAATGAGGGATCTGAAGAAGAACAATTGAGAGGAAATACAAAGAAAAGGAAATGGCCAAGCCAGCAAGAAAATTATGCAGCAACCGCTTGTTGTCCTTCGTGGGTATAAATACATTCTTGAGTGTATTTGTTAATTCAAAAAGCCGATGGGATACCTGAAAAACCATGTTAAACAAAAAATGCAACTTAGTCAACAGTTCTATAGAGACTGAAATAAATATTTAAAAGAAAATTATTGAATGAACCAAAGAGAAAAGCTCCTTACCAAGACGTATATAGCAGTTGTGAGCATAAAGTTGAGCAAAGGATATTCTGGGATAAGAGAAAGAAGCCACTTTGGCTGTCCATTTGGCACGTTAGATCTGTAAATAAATAGAAAAATTATTATTGACTTCACATATTCCTGAACTGGGGGAACTCAGGTTTTCCTTCATTCCTATCAATCTTGATGTTGTTGGTGAAATGACAAAAAATGCAAAACAATTTAATAGCAACTAAAAACGAATAGTGTCATCATTGAAATGTCCTATGCATACCAAACTGACATTTTTCTTGTCTACAGAAAGCAACCTCTGAGCAGGAAGATCTGAGTATTTTGTCATAAAATATTAAAGTAATTACAAACACGTCTCAAAACATCTTTTTTTTTTTCAGATTTTCTTATTGTTGCATATTCGCATTACATGGAACTTAACGTTTCTTGTGAGTAGACCATCCCAAAGATAAGAAATTAAGAATACAATGGCAACAACTCACATAATTAATGGATAGGAGAAGGCATAAACCGTGATGCACAGTGAAATGAAAAACAAGTTCATTGATATGATGACTCACCTCAACCAAATATGGAACTGTGAAATATAGGTCTCCAAAGTAATCTTGCCAAGCCACCTGATAATACAAAGTAAAGAAAATTAAGAAACAGAAAATAACAAGAGTTATATATCTAGCCAAGCAACCATCAAAGAGAACTTCATTGATAAAGGCAAAGGCAAAGAACACATACGCAAAGAGGGTCAAAGAATAATTTCGTAGTTGCTGAGTGAAATTCCGCAGGCAAATGTAAACTCTGGAAAATCAACAATGTCACAAATTAAGGATCTCTGAAAATAATAAAAATACTCCACATGCCACGTTCATATATTTCCAAGATGTGCTACCTACAATGAAGAAAGAAAGGGAAAAAGGAAGAACAACAATGATAGAAGAAGAAAGGGGAAAATAATACTAACGTAATTGGAATCCACGAGGTGTAGGGGTGAAGCTTGTTGTAAGAGACCTTGTCAAGTTTGTATATATATTCGTACCACAGATATCCAACCTAGAAAAGGATGATAAAGATGATATTCTATTACTTGTCATAAAAATGACAAGACCAAAACCATGAGCAAATAATCATACTACAGATCTTGAAACTCACAAATGAAGCAACTGAAACAATGCTTATTTTGATTGTGTGTCTCCTCTTGGGTTCACACTCCTCCAATTTCTCCATCCATTTCTCAACCTGATACAGTAAAAGTCCTGTAAAATATTAGCATTAAAAAATAGTGGTGCATAGTGACAACACCCACCACAACAATTATAGGCTTACATTTGGATGAAAATAGGCATATATCATTCCAATTATCCAGATATAGCGATCAAGTCCAGATCTGAAATGCCACTCATGCAGTTTAGGGAGATCTGGTTTTGCAGGATCAGTGTAACCTGCCATACAAAAAAGACCACTATGCATTTATTAACCATAATCAACACTCAACTAATATTTTAAAACTTCAAGATGAAGATTACTAACTTAAAAAGAATGCAAATGGACTCCAAAGTATGTCAAAGACCCCAGGAATTTCCCAAATCAAGATCACCACAAGAAAGCATGCCAAAATCTTCACAGCTATCACTGAACTTATCTCATTATACTTATTATATATACCCAATGCTCCATACACCATCAAAGTAAATAGTGTGTGCATTGGACAAATATAATAGAGCATATAGTCGTTGTTGAGCACAATACAACAGAAGGCCACGAAGAAATTAAGACGCCACATCATCTGCAATAAAGATCAATGAGTTAATATTTTTTGCCAGGATTAAGAGAGTGGTGCAAATTTGGAATTCTATGTTACCTGAGCAAAGCGTGCAAGGCTAAAATCTTTTCGAATATAATAATAGGAGAAATTCCCAAATCCAGTCATCCAAACATATGCAGCAATGAACATACGTATTGCATTGTATATCTCCGATGCAGCAAAATAATGGTACATCAGAAAGAGGACCTGAAAAACAGAACGTAAGTATCATAACAATCATGAACGAACCCAGTAGAATGTGCTTCATAGATAATAATGCAGATCAGAAATAAGTTTTGGGCATATGAAACCCACCTGCATCCATCCTTTCCACTCCTCTGTCTGATGCCGATTGAGGTAAAGTATGCTTCTTCCAGAAAATGCTGATGTATCAATATGTTTCTTCAAAGAAGTCATGGCTGAGACTATAATCAACAGAATGAAGAGAAAGAGGAAAAGATCGCGATTGTAGCTCTGTCAATAAAAAAATATTTCAAAAAAGTTACAAACATGATTTAAATATATAGCATATAACCGTTCATCTATTAAGAAATCTTATCCAGTGCATGCATAAGGTCTCAAGCCAAAAATCCCTCATCAAGTCTAATAAAAAAACATTTTTGGAACTGAATATTGTGCAGAGTATGAAGTAATGAATTGTGAACTAAACTAAGCGTAAGATTGTAAAATGAAAGTTGAAAATCATAATCAAAGTACAGCAATTAAGAACATAGCATCTTTTAGTGTACTATGAATAAAAGGAATTGGTTTGCTAGATGATAATATTAATTGTAATTTAATGCAAGAGTAGATGTAAACATATGGATTTGAATCAAGGTTCTGAAATCCGGACCGGTCACTGAACCGGTCGGGGTACTGGGTTAAGGGTTAGTGGGTCAGACTGGAGTCAGCCCGGAGTCAACCCGGGCCTAGACCGGTGAGGTATAAAAAATTGGAAAATAATTAATTTCTTATCACACCAACCTAAATTTGACATACTATATATCATTTCAATACTTTAGATTAGTGGCAAAATAATCATATACTCCAATACTTGTGACATATTCAGATATTCTTAACAATTTTCTTTACAACCTACATTTAACATCCACAAAGCAGAGCCAACCGAAAACAGAGAAACCACAATAGCTTCAGAAAAACCAAAAAACAAATCCAAATCAAACCCATATGACATCAAAAAGTGAAAAAAGGAAAAAAAAAAAAAAATTGAGGGAGAAATTTAAAAAAAATTGAGGAGAATTTTTTTTTTTTTAATAATAAAAATAAAGGTCTAACCCGGTGACCCGTCCGGGTTACCCCGGGTTCACCGAGTCAGACCGGTTTTACCCTAAACTGGACCGGTTTCGCGACCGGTTGGCCGGTTCCGGTCTGAACCGGTCGGTCCGGTCCGGTTTCACAAACCATGATTTGAATTAATGTACCTTTGTGGAATCTCCAAGCACATTGGTGCGGTCACATATGTAGAAATAAAATAGAATGAGCCCAATCTCCGACCTAGACAAAAATGTAAATACATCATCAAAAAGTTTAAAACAATCTAAATTAGCTACAGAAAAAGCACTTACATTGCCCTCAACGTCAATCGATTTTCTAACAGGAAGGAATCATCCATGGTCAGAAACCTAGACAGATCATGTACAAAGGTCAGACCTTAGAATAAAAGAGTAGAGCCTCAAAGAATCCATGGCACTGTATATATTAGAAAATGACCTAATCAGATTCAGTTTGATGGATGAAGCATGGAGTTTTGCTGATGCTGATCTTGTAAGCCCTGCTTCCAGCAAAACAGCCCGATCATCTTCCTTAGTTACATCCTTCCCCAATTCGTCAAGATTAGTATCTGAATGACTGAAGTCCAAGAAGATGGTTTATTAAGCATAAAAAATCATTCACAGAAAACTCATTCCAATGTCTTCCATCTATAAAAACTTCAGAGAGCAAGAGATAAAGTTTCAAAATTGGCAATGAAAAACAAAAACGTGCATCAAAGCCCATAGAAATGATTGAGAACTTTATATCAATTTCATTTCCTTAAATAAATCAATAGCAACATATACAAAAAAAAGAAGATAAATATACCATCAGCACTAGTAGATTTTCAAGTTCGATATGCATCTATCTTTTACCAGAATTTTATTACAGCTTTTTATTAGTTTTGATTTGATTTGATCACTGCAATAAACATTCTGCTTAACTCCATGGTTGCCAATGCCATCAGGCTATTTCAGAAGTACAAAGAGTTCATGGCTATAGAGATAGCACCTAGTTGTTCATGAAACCTCACATCTTGCCATCTCTATTTCTTAATATTGATGCACAAAGAAAAAGGTGCAAATAAGCCCAAAGAAATAATTGAGAACTTTAGACCCATTAGCTAAAAATAAATTAATAGCACTTCATATAAAACAAATATTTCATCTGCACAAGTATATCTTTAAGATCAATATGCATTATACAGGACATGAGTAAGACAAGACTGATTAGAGGAAAGCAAGCTATGAAAAATTAATTTATCAACCTGACCAATATGCATTGCATCTGATAACAAAATTTTATTATAGTTTTCTTGTAGTTTTGGTTTGAATACTACTGCAACAGACATCAACTGAGTCTGCTAAGCTCCACAACTTCCATCAGGCTGTTTCAAAGGTTCAAAGAGTTCATGGCTACAGAGGCCGCATATAGTGGATCATGAGATCTTAAATATTGCTGTCTATGATTTTTTCTGAATATATTGATGCATAGTCTCTAACTTCATTTTACATTAAAGGCCCAATGCAATGCCATATCCACAAAGAAATAGGCCTTATTTAACTTCCTAAACCTATCCTTTGGGACTGTCTATATGCCCTACAAGCACTAAATGCTAAACGCCTGTGTAGTCACTCTAAATATCATAAATAATACATTGAGCCCCTTCAAAATCTCCCTTCTCTGCAATAATAAACTTCTAAATTGAGAGAACCATATGGATCATCTCATTATATACAACCAAAAAGAAGAGAGGAAGCATATCCTTGATCTACATCCATCATAAACTTTACAATTTGAGAAAACCCAATCCATTGAAGCCAATTTCCCTTTTAAATAATAAGGAAAGAAGCTTACACTTTTGGAGGAGAAGAGGTTTTCTTATACTCTAAGTACTCTGCATATATCCATGTGACAAAAACTGGAATGACACCCAGTAGAAAAGAAACCTGTGCACAAGAAGAAAATTACCATCAGAAAATTTACAAAATTTTATTGAAAACACGAGCAAAACAAAAGCAAGAACACATTAGATCTGATACTAGATTGAGTTCACTTTGCTTCAATGACATTAAAATAAATCTTCAAAAAAAATTGTGAGCAGGAAAAGAAGCACATGATATTGTAATCAGACAGAATCCAGTCATCCAAAGAGCATTCTTCAATGAATACAATTATGAAAAAATAAAACTTTAATTGAAGTTTTTTTTTTTTTTTTCATGTTATACCGCAAGTCAATATACTCAAGTTTGAGCAAACAGCATTGAAATGTTTGCATCAAGAATATTGTTCTGTCAATCGATGAAGTCAAAAATTGTTTTTCCTCGTTCATTAATACATATACATATAGACACACGCATGCTTACACTTCTCTAGTTATCATCTTATTTTGGTCAAGATTATGAAAATACAAGCCCCATCACAACATCTAGGCCCCACAGCTGAACTTTAAGGATTCAAGACAGGTTTAGCAGCTCAGCTTAAAATTTTCGTTTTTATCACATAAAGAAGGAATTATACATATTTTCATGCACATCCTGATCGTATTATTGGCATGCCTATGAACCATTACAACAACAACAAACAAACAAACAAACAAAAAAAAAAATTTGTTTTAACAGGTCTGCTAACTGTTAAGAATTAGACGCAAACGGCACAAAGACACACATGCAACCAGATCAGTAAGTACCCCGCATGACACAGCAAGAACTATCACACATCAACCGCACTCCCCAGCCTCCAACACGAATAATCCAAATCTCAAGAAACAAATTTGATTAGCGTCATTGAACCAAAATTACACACCTGCCCAGGAGTGATTGGCACCGACACCACCATTTCCGATCCCAGATACCGGCTCCAAACTGCCAAAACCGAACGAACATAGTGAGAAACCAACACAATCGCAACCCAAAATCTGGAAATCTGAGACAAAAAGTGGAACCACCTGTGGAATGGAAGCGACCGATTTGAGGGGGCGTGTCAGAGAATGATCATATATACGTGGTGAGATTAAAAACCCTAAAAAGGGAGGGGGAGGGAGATAGATCGAGGAGAGAGAAAGAGAGATCTGAAGGGAACGAAAGGAAGAGTTTGCTTCAAGAAGAGAGAAAATGTCGGAGGGGACGTCTCTGTCACAATGGCTTCTTGCTGATGCTGGTGATGATATATTTTTATCTCTGTGGTGGTTGGTGAGGTTGAAATTTGAAGACTTTGAATCAAAGGCTTATTTGATTTCTCTGTGTTCCTCTGGTTTTGGTGTGTTCAGGTTAGTTGTTGCTGGTGCCTGGTGGTGGAACTTTGTTTTCTTGCTTCCCGCAAAACGGTAAGTTTAGAGAGAGAGGGGGGACAGGGGAGGAGAGAGAACTCAACTACTCTGGCTGAGTTTTAATTTGTTAACTCGGGGGTTAATTAATAGCGTATTATCAGCATAATTAATAGCGCGGCGCCAGTTATTTTCAAGTAACATTTATTAGATTATGATCTAGGACATTTATTTTTTAGAAAATCCCTTAAGGCCTAATAACCCAAAAATTGTTAAAAAAAAGCTTAAAGAAAAGTCAGATGTCAAGCATTTTCAGGTATTATTTCAGAAAACGTTGTACTAATATAGTTGTTAACATGTACTGATTTAGTTGTTAGGATATTGTTGTTAACATCTACTCATTTAATTATTAATTTTATACTAATATAGTTATTAACATTTATGAAATAATATCAAAAAAGGTTATGACATATAATTTTATTTGGGTCTTTTTTTACAATTTTTTGACTATTTAGGCCTTGAGGATATTTTCCCTTAATTTTTAATAACTTATAATTTGGGAAAACTTGAGGGAAAATCCCTAGTCATAAATTAGGGCCCAAAGCCAAAAATATAGTACACCCTAAATGTGGAAAAATCATGTCATTAACCGTATGCAACTTACTCTAAGTAGTGGTAACTTGTAACTATTATAAATAATAAAGATGAAAATTATATTTTATATTTAGTACTAAAATCAATTTTCTAAATATATTTCATATTTGGGAGAGAGTATTTTTATAATAAAAAATATTGTTGAAGAAAGTATGGGGATCTGATAATACAGTGCATGATCTTTCAAAATTAATACTCTATAACTAGATAACTATGTTAAAATATTAAGAAAAATACTGAGATAAGGAGGCCCAATATATGATATGAAATCTGAGATAAGCTAGCAAGGAGCCATACGGAATTTCCAAATACTTGCAAAAGACGAATATACCCTACCCTTGTGTTATTCTAAGACGTCACCCGTGACCTTCACTCCCCGCTTATCTCTGTGAGCTCGGAAATCAAGAGGTTGTGATTTTTTATAAGACCCATTTAACTTTTTTCCCTCTATATTTAATACCTTTTGTTTTACATTTGTCCCACTTTCTCTCATTATTCTTGGAGTGGCTCCCATCCTCTTTCCCTCCCATCCACTTCTCATCCTCTTCCGATCTTAAATTTGGATTAAAATCTGAATAGTGCATGATTTAATCTTTTATAAAAATATTATTTTTATATTAAAAAAATATTAAATTATTAAAAAAAATTAAAAAAAATACTTTTATATAATATTATATCCGAGCGGTTAAGATTTCAATCCAAAATTTGAGATGATGAAGAGGATGGAAAGTGGATCTGTGCAACCCCAATTATTCTTGTCTCCTACATTCTCTTTCTTCATTTTTCCATTTGTTATCTCCAATTCTCTCTTACTTATTCTCTTAATAAATAAGGGTATATTGGAGAAAGAAATTAGATATTTTGCATATTTATTGTTTGTAATTACTTCTAACTAATTTCTTGGTAAATGTAAAGTAGATATTTGACTCTTATATTTTGAATCAAAGAAAATATAAAACACCAATTATCATTTCTCGCGGACCATGAAATGGAAGTTAAGTTATTAAATTAGTACAAAATTGATAAATGTTTACAACTTGATGTGAATTTAAATGAGTCGATTAAAAATGAGGGCATAATAATAATAATAATAATAATAAATGAGTTAGTTAAGGGAAGTTGGTGTCTTATACTCCATCTGGTCCTTATTATAAGGCACCAACCACTAACATTTTTTTGTCATTATTATAAGGCACCAACTTACTTTAACTAACTCATTTATTACTATTTTTCCATTATGCCCTCATTTTTAACTAACTCATTTAAACCTATATCATTAAAGTAGGGGTAAAGTTGGAAACATTTATTACTTTTGGACCTAATTAATAACTTAACTTTCATTCCTTGGTCCGCGAGAAATGGGTAGTTAGTGCCTTATAATAAGGACCAGAGGGAGTACTAAAAACTAAAAAATATCTGAAATTGGAGCCTTATAATAAGGATTAGATTGAATAAATGCTATGCTAAAAGTAAGTGGTTGAAGAAATTAATGCGGGAAGCAGGATGTCATTTACTTTCCCAACAACTAAAGGAATTCTTTTTTTAGGAATTCTTTTTTTAAGACTAAGTGTATCCATTAACGATAGTAGTGACTAATCCTCTCATTGTAGACCTTTTTAAAAGACTTTAATGCTAGCTATAAGACCGACTCTACACACATTGTAGGGATCAACCTAATGATTAGATGCTTCAAAAGCCCAATTAAATACCAATTCTAACTAGAGTAACTCTTGTCAAGAGAGTGGCAGGTAATAGAGGATCTATGCATGAATTAGCCATCACGGAACCCAATTTTTACTGTTCACCCCCAAAAAAATAGGGTTATTAAATAACAAATTTGCTCCAGAAATATACGCCCTGAAACAATTTTGCACTGAAAGTTTTTTTTTTGCTCAAAGTGGCCTCAAAAGTTTAAAAATATAACAATCTTATCATTTTCCATTAAAAAACTGACGTTGACCGTTAAAAAAATTACATTGACCATTACCTTTTTAACGGAAAATGGCAACGTTGCTACGTTTTTATACTTCTGAGGCTACATTGAGCCAAAAAAAATAATTAAAGGGAAAAATTGCTCCTGGGTTATACTTCTCGGACAAATTTACTACTTAACCCCCAAAAAAAATATAGTAAAGGCTATTTTTGATCACCAACAGTAATTGTCTTAAATCTGATCGACCTCACTCTTGGTCATGAAAAGGAAACCTTGGTAATAAAAAAGAGGTTCACAAATTCCCTTCCACTTCCCCTTCATTTGCTACGTCAACTAAGGACACTGACCTATCAATCATATTTTATTCATTTTTTAATATGCCACTATCATATTTTATCATTACTGAGTATTGTTTTAGTTTTGGCACCTTTAAATATAAGCATTAAAAGATTGCACCTCAATTCAATTAATGAATCCTTATGAAAACTTAATAAGTGATGAAAAATTCCGACCAAAATAAATAAGTGATGAATAATAATTATATGAGTAAAATAGATATTGTAACACCCGCCTTAAATACTCCATTTAAGTACGTACACGGAAGCGTATTTTAAAAGTTACAACTTTACTATTCATGTATACGACACTATTCACTATTCATAAATACGGTGTATAATACTTAAAAATTCTGTAGTTATACAACCGTTTCATACTTAAATTTTAATTATTAGACGGAAACAAAAAAAAAAATTGTCCGTCTTGATCTACTCGTTCACGTACACCTTCTTCATTCCCGAGTCTTCATATACGAGCTGCAATTTTGCTAATTCAAAAATATTCTGGGATTCAAATGAATCCCGAGCAACGTCAATAAACGCTCACATACCATGCATACCTGAACATGCAAGACAACCATCATTTATACATACAATTCAATCAACACATTCAACATTCAAGACATTCATACAATATATAAATATACATATAATGGTAAATACATGCATGTAAAGGCACCCAAAGTATGTGAGAGAGAAGTTACTACCTGACGGTCTTTCCAATTCTTGATCTGGTTCTCAATCCTCTAATCGTCCAGGATAAATATTGATTCCTATTTTTACAAATTTACGGAAGGGTAAGTTATTACTCATCCAAATTCTTTATTTCTCTTATTTCCAATTAAACTCTATAAATTGGCAGAATTTTCAATTAACTTTGAAAATTCATATTTAATTATACAAAACTCCAAATGGTGTGCTTCCAAAAATCACGTGTTCCTTATTAAGTCTGCTCTTAGGTAAAAATACATTCCACTGTCAAATATATGCACACTGTTCCCAGAATTTTCATTTACCTTTACTGTCCAGAAAAACGTTCAGATTTATTGTCTAACTTCACAAATTCATATCTGGAGTTCTAGTTGTCCGAATCAGGTGGTTCAAAAATATATAAACTCCTTATTACGTGTAGTTTCTAGAAACATTGATTCCAGAATTTAATCATATGCCAATAATTCCCAGATTTCAAAAATGTAACACTGTTCATAAAACGTTCCAGAAAACACTGCTGATTTCATCCTTAACTTCGAAAATTCATATCCCCCTGAATAAAGATCCAAATGAGGCTTGTGACCTATCAAATTAAAGCTTGATAAGTCTACTTTCATTCTGGAAAATTTCATAGAAAACCTCTAACGTTTTCAATTCCAAAAGTGAATCCGAAAATCACTGTTCATTTCTGGAAACTGACGTTTTTCAGTGTTCAACTTCTAACTTTGAAAAATCATAATTAATTCCATAGAACTCCGATTAGGGTTATTCAAATTTCTATTCGAAGCTATTTAACTATAGTTTAAGGAGAAAATAATCACAAAACCAAGTTATGGCTGTGTAATTCCCAGAAATTCGAAAAGTGAACGTTGCTTAAATCTGGAAATATGATTTCCCAGTTTTTCTAAACAAAGTTTGAAAAATCATAACTGGAGTTCTAGACATCGGATTAATACGTTCTAGTACTCATTTTAAACTTTGAGAAGTATACTTTGTTCTTACCAAATTTCACGGTCAGATGATATAGTTTACTTGGTCAAACTGTCACTTGAATCTGACTAACTTCACACTTTTTCCAGAAAGCACTGCTTTGCATATTGGTTTCGGACACCTTCAACCTCTTCTCCGATGGTCTCATACCCTTCTGAGCTCTCTTTTTCTTCTGTGTTCATCTCTCTCTCTCTCTCTCTCTCTCTCTCTCTCTCTTTCTCTTTCTCTCTCTCTTTGTTCAGTCACACAGACCGAAATGAACAAATGGAGAGAGTTGTGCATATATGTCCAAACAACCGAAAATAATGGAAAGATGAGAAGTGAGTGCGTGTCTGCATATATTTAGTGTGAGAGAGAAAAATGAGTGTTGTCCTTTGTGCCAACATAATGCAAAGTTTTTCAACAATTCTATTACACCCATGAACCAACAGTTGTGCTATAGAGAGACGTGGTTGCCGTCCTTACACTAATTTAACATTTGAAAAGAAAAGATAAGTATCGTGTGTGCATAATTAAAGCAAATGATATTGCCTTCTGTTTGCATGTGAACTTATGCTTCCCAATAAAATAATAATAATAATGAGAATGTGGGTCTTTATGTTTTGTCCATAGTCCAAATGTGCACATATAATAAAAGCAATCCAATGCTCCCATATACTTCAAAGGAGTATGCATACATCGTCAATATCCACTAAAATCTAAAGTGGAGTTTGTTTTTTGCTTCCACATTTATCTAACCAATTTGTGGACTTTGGTGCAACTTCCTTGTCCTTTTCTTCAACATGTGATTCAATTTTCTCTGGCTTCATGAAATATTCCATAGCCCACATTGTTTACCATTTAAAACACGTTCACATGAACATTTTAAAATTTCTACTTATTGGCTAAACAGGGGCAACATGAGCAACAAAAGTAAAGGCTTCCACCTTGACAAATTTTCTATGCTCATTCATACTAGTATTCCTCCAATAAAATTTCCATTAAATCTTCTATAAGCGATAAAATTGGCTCTAAAATTATAAGACAATATTTATCCTCCAACTATTTTTCCTGAATTCATTCCTTTCCCAAAAATTCTAATGGAAATAGGCCTTAAACTCTAATAATTATTGCTATAATTATTTAGGCCAAATTTTCATAATAAATTTCCATAAAAATATTTCTGATTTCCAAATCTCAAAATTTGGGATATTACAGATATGCATATATTCCTTGTGGTCCATAATATAACGTACTTCAAAAAAAAAAAAAAAAACATTCGCTGACCTTTATAATTTGTTTGGTGTGATTATTATTCCTGGTAAGCAAAGTACATATTAAGGAACCTTTTTAGAACATTGCGATAAACCACTTATTATCAATGATGTTTTTTTCGTTAAAACCAGAATTATTACAGTGATGTTTCACAGTAGCTTCTTATATAAAACTATAAAAGTGTGAAAATAACCGAGTGCTGATATATATTACCAAAAACATACTCATATATATAAAAAAAGCTTCAATCTAGAATCTTTTGAAAAAGAGGTAAAAATAAATGAAGCAAATACATAATAAAGTTATTGAGACAGATCTTTTTAATTAATAATTTCTCTACAAATTTTGGGTTTCGATAGAAGTATTGTGTGATCCATATAGCCAACTACACCTTATAGGATAATATTTTGTTGTTTTTCTGTCTCTATTCAATGGTCAAGAAAATAAATATAAGATTTTGTTGTTTTTTTGTCTCTATTCAATGGTCAAGAAAATAAATACTACCTCTCCCCCATAATATGAAAACTATTTAATTAATTTGAGTAAATTAAGAAAATTAGTTTAATTAGTTATTTGTCAAAAATGTGTGTTAGTTTCCAAAAATACTCTCTTAAATCATTTGCTACATTGTAAACTACCCATACACCCTTAATGCAAATTCTCTTGCCAAGAATAAAATCAATTGGGATAATTTATTGAAAAAATGATAAATATGGAGACAAAGTGAATTGAAGTCATATATTTCATCAACATTGATTAAACTCCAACCAACTTCAATTTTAGGGACCGGAGTTAGTTATAAGCTATTGTTAAAACAAGCAACATTCCCCCGCGCGTTGCGCATGTGCAAAAACATAACAACATGTAATTATGCAGGACCACATACACAACATTTAAACGTGTATTCATTGTCAACATTCGTCATGTAACAATCATTGACAATATGTGCAAGAAATAAATTGTTCAATTGAAAACATGGCTTGTGAATTGTGATCATAGCGAAACAGCTAAATCAAATAGCTCATATACGTTGCTTATATTAGGTGATGTAATTGTCATTCCAAGCAAATTGGACAAGGCAATTTAATTAATTATTAATTTGAGTTTTAAACATCGATGATCTGATTATACGAATGAATTTCAGTAGTTATGATAATTGCTAAATATTTCATAGGGCCCCACACACCCACCACATTAAGACGGTTCATACTTTGTAAACATGCATATATATCACGGTCTAACTGACAATATGTCACCTACGTGTCTCAATATTATTGAAAATCTCCCTATAGACAAATTTGGTAGTTGTATAAATTTAACAAAGCATCTGATAAAGTAGACAACAATTCCATCTTAAGTTGTGCAGCCCATTGCAAATGATGTTAATTTGTTGGTTGAATACGTGAAAAAGAGATATATAAAGAAAACAAAACGTTTGAACTACTGATGATGATAGGAAAATGAAAAATCTAATGATCTATGGAAGTTCATGTTAAATTTATATAATTAATTATTGCCTTTTGCTTTAAATAATTGTTTTTTAAAACAACAAAGTGGTCATTTAAAATCGTTTTTTTGCTGAAAAATTAGGAATTAAGGCTGACATATTTATGTGTTGAACAACAACCATCGTGTACTGTTTTTGTTTATTCTTTGTACAACATTGTTTCTGTTCTTCATTTCAAAAGCTAGACATATCATCCAAGTACTATAGCTGCAAGGTAGAAATAAAAAGGTTAAGTTGTACTGCATTTTGATTTTGGTCAAATAACTTGTAATGATTTTACTTGATGCTAAAAGATGCAGTTGTGCGCTCTTTTTTTTTGGACCTAATGGAATTACACATCACATCACAGACTACATTTCAATAATAAACTTAAAAAACTCTAGAAAAAACAATAAAGAATTAATATTGAATGAAATAGGATTGTGTATTCATAATTTGTGAAAAATGCCAGTTAGAAAAGTCTCATGAACATTAGAATAAAAGGTAAAATCTGAAAAGATTAAAGAAAAAATGCTAGATGATTTCAAGCATCAAGAGCAACAGTCGGTACAACTCCACCGCAAGCTTCGACCATCAAAAGTTTATGTCTTCTAATTTCTTCTTGAACAGTAGCTCTAGACACGGGATCAACAGCAGACATTGTCCTTCTTTGACCAGTGATGTGCCTCATCGCATTTCAAATCGTTATGTAGGGCCATTTTTCTATTCCTCATCTACGACATATTCCTTGTACATCATTTTTGCATAGACGAACTCGTTTTGCCGCTTCATACTGAGGTAAATGAAATAAGTCTTTAAAATCGTTGATGGACATTGATTCAGCCCTAAGGTTTTGTTCCGCTCTTGACCTATACGAATTTCTTTGTGCGGGATGTAAGGTTTTAATACTTACAACTTCAGGTCCTTTTCTTTTATAGGAATTTTTTTCTGTGTTGGTTGCAAATGAACTACCGGAAAGTTCATTTTGATTTTTTGTCCATTCAAAACCAACACTGAGGGCCGCATAGTAGGATGATAGAGGATCTGACACTAGGACATACCCTAAAGAGTTTTGGTTCAAACAATAATTCTGTAGAAAATTCTTGACTTCTTCAATATTTTGCTTAACAAAATTAAATTTTTGAGGTCTGGTTGGACCTGATTGTACATCCTGGTGGAAGACAGCATGAGATATCATACCAATCGTCCCATGAACTTCAAGTTTTTGATATTGAAGTCCATTTGTATGAATGATTTCTTGTAAAACAATGCAGCTACAACATGAAAATGGATTAGTGGTTTCAGCTAGACTTGAAAAAGGATGCCTACTTGAAATAGAATTTCTTGGTTGAGTAGGTTTCGTAGTTTCCATAAGTTCTGCCATATTACGGCATCTTTTGACATTTCGCCTTGATGCTCCTGCTTCAGAGGTTTCTCTGTTGGTTTCCCTAAGCATTGGATCTTGAATTCTTGAGGGAGAAGTAGGAGCGTCAATCAATGAGGATGGAATAGGAGCATTCATCTCTAAGGGATTCTCAGGAAGTAAAGATGAATACGAGAATGGTACATTGTTAGACAATTCAGCCAACATATTAGACTGATTGTCATCTAGCAAAGTATCAAGGAAGAAAGGATTGTATGATTCAAAATCTGAGATTAAATTGCTTTGACCGACCATGATAATGTGGATGAATTTAGAGCAAGGTATGAACGGGCTGAAAATGAGTATGTTGTAATATTTGTGATGGTTCGGTGAATGTTAGAAATTTACTCTTGGTTTCTAAAATTTATAGGTGAAGTAATAATGTCTAGATTTTTCTTTTATTAAGCAGCGCCGTATTCTAATCCATGGTTGGTGCAGGCTTTTTGATCAAGCCGAACCCTAATGCATCCTTGACGAACCCTAATGCAACTTATCTTTATGACCGTATTGATGTGAAATCTGACTTTGAGTGTGCAGCTGTATTTTGATGTCAAGTTTTCTTGTGAGAATGGAACTCCAGGATTATGTATGCATAGGTGGGATTATCCTCGGGAAGGGTGAGTATATTATTATGTTATAATAATACAATGAACACACAAATCGAAAACAATTTGAAAAAGACCCTACACAATAAAACTAAGATACAGTGAAATAGAGAAACAATAAACACAGAAATGGAAAACAATTGAGGTAGAAGGGAAAACATACCGGTGTAATCTCATCCATTTACATCATTGAAACTTCGTTGAAAGTTGTGAAATTTCTTTAGGTCGAAAGAAAGCTGGTAAAATGGAGTGGTAGAATCTCGAGCTCTCTATCTGAGTTTGACGATCTTGATGATTTGAAAGTAAGCTTGGATTTGCACAGTATGTATGACATTCAGATTTGAATTGCAGATTTGGAGGAACAAAATTTTGTTTTCTACAGGAAGTATAGGTGTTGATATTGATGTCTCATGACTTTTGTTAATGACTAATCATCTTGGGTGCAATTCAATTTTTTAAAAAAACAAAGTTGTAAGGCGTGTTAATTTTCTTTAAGACTTGATGGTGTTTTTTTTTTTTTTGCTCTAAGTTGATGATGAGTTTTTTTTTTTTTTTTGCTCAAAAAGTTGATGGTGAGTTGATTAGCTAGTAATTCAATTATTTTTGGAATAAAGGATAGGGGATACACGATTTAAGTTGTGGAGTGGTTTTGTGTAAGTTGAGTAAATTATGGAGTGGTTGTTGACTAATGTAAAGTTGTAGAGTGGTTTTTTTTTGCTCATATAGGTTTAGAGTGTTTTTAAAATATGAATGATTGTTTGACGATAAAACGTATTCTTTTTTGTTAATAGTAAAACGTATTCTTAAATATATGAATATGAATTAAGTTGTACTGTAATTTTGAACAAAAAAGAAATTGTGGATTGGTTGTTGTCAAAAATAAAGTTATCGCGTGGTCTATATTTTAATTATGTAAATTAGATATCATGTGTGATTGAAATAAGGTCAATAAATATTTAAATGTGTGATTTTGTTTAGCTCAAAATTTAAATATCTGATTGAATGTAATGGATACTATTAATTATTGTTTTTTTTTTTGTCTATTGAATGTGCTTACTCAGGTGATAATTATATGATGAGTTTTATAGTATAATTTATGATTGTTAATAACTTTACTCTGCCATTCATTAGTAATAACTTTGCTTACAAAATAAAAAGTTGAAGTTTTTAAAAATAAACTTTATTAGAATAAAGCTGATCATAAAGCATGGGCTCACATTTAAAATACGAATTGAATAGTGATTAATTAAACTAATCTTCATTATTTTCTAATAACAGACTTGAGTCGTGAGTGGACGCACATGATTCAAGAGGTTTGTCTCTGCCACCTCATAGTAATTGTCTCTCCTTCTAGAGAAAATTATTGTAATGTATAAAATAAAGTAAAATAATTGAGAAAATGATAGAAAAATGACGAACTGAATTTTAAAACTTTATTGACAATAACAGTAATGACATTAACAAAAATAGTAAAACAATTAACAACTTGTTTTGTTGGAAAGTCACATATTTAAGATTTTGAAGTTCAAGTCATAATTTTTTAATATTTTTTCAAAATAATTGAAAAAAAAGCCTTATAACTATTGAAGGAAAAATTTTGGTATAGAAAAACATCGGATCCATAGATACTCACTTGTAATAAAAAATATTAGTAATTTTTTTATGTCTTTATTATAAGGTATTAACTAAAAATGTGTTTGGCCATTTTTATAAGGTACTCCTCCTGGTCCTAATTATAGAAACAATTTGATAGTGCAAATTGAATTACACTTATAATTAGGACCGAGCTAGTACTTGTTTGTTTTTAAAGAGAGGGAAAAAAAATTCAGGCCATAATTAATAAGA
Source organism: Acacia melanoxylon (assembly GCA_019022615.1). NCBI lineage: Eukaryota > Viridiplantae > Streptophyta > Magnoliopsida > Fabales > Fabaceae > Acacia > Acacia melanoxylon. Next base: position 1,528,445 of record JAFJYJ010000010.1, read on the forward strand.
AAAATGGGTGAGAGTAATAATTAATATGATATTAGAATTTAATGAAATTCATAGGAAAAATTTAAAATTACTTAAGTTTCATAATTTTAACTATCTTTTAATAATTTATAAAAATTATTAATTGATATTTTTTTTAAAAAAATAAAATAGAGTAATGTTCCAATAATGAAAGTTCTCCGTGATTCTTCCTTTTTGGTTATGTTTTTTTAATTGATTTATAATCATAAACAACCAAATCCAAAAAGGTGATGAGAAAGTGATAAGTAGGAACGACTTCATTTTCAATATTGAAAAGTTTCTCATCAATGAGTTCACACTTGTCTTTTCCACGATAATATAATATAATATAATATTTATTTCTCAATTTAAATATTATATTGAATGTAATGGCAGGGGATAGGAGTAGTCTAGTGTTGTGGAGAAGGTGTGTGTAATTTTGGCATTAATTGTGGTGGCATCAATTACAACTTAACTTATCCTGTACATTGCAAATGACGTTTGTTTATTGTTGTTTAATCAAGTGGTTTTTTTTTTGTTTTCTCAAGATTAAAGTGGCAGGTTAGTATCTTGAAAAGTGGGAATATTAGGATGATAATATTGAGAACAGGAAGGACAACCTACTGACACATCATGAAAGCGAAAGGGTTGGCAGCATGCATAGAATATAGCGTTTTTTCAAACATGATTCTACGGTTTAGGTAGACCCTAGAAATTTGTCTGAGAATCATTTTAAGCAACGATTTAGGTTAATAGATTAGGTTAATAGCTGTTTATTGTTTTTCTGAGAAAAAAACAAAATTGTTTAATGTTTGAATAAATGGAAGAGTGGAATATGAGAAGAAAAACAAAAAGAGTGGAAAGGTTAGGTGATAAAAAACTTAGATCGCTTTTGTTGATTATTGAAACTATAGTTAAAGATAGTTGAATTAATGAAAATATTAAAAATACATTTTTTATGAATTATCCTCCTCGTTCAATAATTGATTGGTGATTTTTAATAATCAATTTCATTAGTAAAGATTCATTTTTATGAGGGTAGAAATGAAATTTTTTAATAATTACTCCATACAAAAAGGTGGTTGTTTCTTATATATAATTATGTTAAACATAACCCCAATAGAGGGAGAAATGTGCAGTAAATGAGGGTCAAGACATGAATATTGTTAACTATTGAAGCTTGGATTTTATCACCCTACATTAACATAGCGTGAAGGCATGAGGGTCAAGACATGAATATTGTGGTAAAATGAATAATGTAAGTATTTTTTTTTTTTTTTACTCAGAGAATAATTGTAGTATGCATGTGCGTATAAGATGAACGACAATTGTTTATTTAAGATGAAGTGAAATGCTTAGGAGAAATAAAAAAAATATAAAAGCAGATTTAAGATCTTATATTGAAACATAAAAAACTCTAGTTTGACGATAACAACACCTGGTCATAGAGAATAGAATTTTATTCCGCAATAATATTAATTGTTTATTTAATTTGAATAAATGAGTGGAAAATTGAACCCTATTAATCATGGGTTTTAAATAGTAAACAAATATCGATATAAGAAATGACATTATTTGTGAATTTAACCCCATTAGTCATGTGAATGAACGTGAATTGAAAATTAGTAGTCTCCCAGAAATAGACTTATTTATAAATGAAATGTCTCAGTACTTATTTGTTTCAAACGGGTATATAATGATTGTGTAGTACGTTGTTTTTTTTCTAACACTACTTACCTTTTTTTTTGTTGCCAACGGAATAGTACAGTATAATGATGTTGAATTATTGATATTAATGTGCCATAAAAATTAAGAAAGTGGTTACTTTTTTCTTCTTCTTCTTCTTTTTTTTTTTTTTTTTACCAAATACAAATATCCTTTTTATTAGAGGCAATTCTATTAAAAAATGAAAGTTAAACACCGCTCCTAATGGAACATTGGTTCACCGCATTATGAAAGACTAATGTGTTCAGAGGCAGATTTTTTAAGGGACAATGGGGGCCATGACCCCCAAAAACAAAATTATTTAGATTTTTTTTTAATTGAATATAATGTAAAAAGATATGTTATTTTATATATTAGACTTGTTAAAATTACTTTATTATACATTTGGCCCCCTCCAAATATTTTTTAAATTAGCTAATGAGTATATATTTAGTCGCCCAAATATTTATCCCATGGTTCGCCATTAAACATGTTGTCATATACTTAACTCCGGTTAGTTTTCAGTGAGGTTTAACCTAACAGTAGATGAAATATTCAGCTAATTAAGAATATAAGGAAATCATGCTTGCTTAGTTGTATCTTATATTTTCTAAATAATTTAAAAATATAATGGGATGATATGCTGTATATTGGGATGCAGAAGTAGATTACAGCAAAACAAAAGAAAAGAAAAGACGAAAGCAACAAAGACACAAATGGAGGATAAGAATAAAGTGACTCGTGAGGACCATAAAAATGCAAATAAAAACAGCCCAAAAGGAGAGTCATAAGGGTTAGGTACAGCAACCTCGTCGGTTCTTAATAAACCAGACATATTAATAATTAATCAATGCCTATAATGGATAAGTTGATTAAACCCAAGCAACAAATATTGACGGGCAGTCCATATATTTATGACCAAAACCTGTGAGCACATATAACAAATAAGCCAACACCAACTTAGGCCCCAGTACCTGCATAGCCTAAACACATGCAATATACGAAACATACACAGTACACCTGAATAAATATATATGTGTGTGTGCGCTCGACTCTTCCTGGCTTCATCTGCCGTTCTTGGTTGGTGACTCTTGGTAGCTCTCTTTTAATGGCTGTGAATCTTCTAATGTGCAGAAGCCGAGCACTGTTTTGTTTTTCTTTGCTTTTCCTATGTGTCGATTTTAGTTCTTGTTTGTTTGTTTCGTTTCTCTGCTTTCTTGGGTCGCCTGCTGGTTTTGCTTTCTCTAATGATATGATGATCATTTTGCTGTGTATTAATGAAGTTTGTCTTTATATAAAAAAGGAACATGTGTGATAAACACACACGGATACGGGAATAGTTAGTCCGGCGAATTAAGGTTCGAATTCCTATAAGAAGAGATTCTATCAACAATAATTAAAGAGAAGAGTGAAGCAGGGAATTAGTGTTTTAAAAAATATAACTAATTTTATTAATCTAATTAAATTAGGTAAATATGTCTTATATTAAAACTAAAAGGGAGCACTATCAACATAGAGTTGGTCTAGCGGTGTAAGCGCTTGCGAGATCCCTCTAGATCTTGAGTTTGAGTCCCAAAAGAGATACTTGTATTGGGAAGTGTATCTATAAATTAACCCCGAACCGATTACCAAATGATTATATATATATATATATATATATAAAGAATAGGAGGGAGTACTTGATTATTGCTCCTAATATGGATTATTATATAAAATAATAAGAAAATTATAAGATTTTTTTTTTGGGTAAAATGATCAATTTTATATAAACAAAGGAGAATTCTAAGTTGTAGTTATTTTGCTTCTGAAAGTGTAAAAAAAAGAGCAATTGTGCCCTGACTGCTATCTCAATAATTTTAACCATTAGTTGACCAAATATGTTAAGCTAGCAATTCATATGTCATTCACGTTATTTTTGTTAAAATACAAATTTTACCCCAGAAGTCATATGTCACTAGCTATTTCATTTTTTGAAAGTAAGATAAAACTTTCACGTTAAATTTGTAACTTAACAAAAATGGCATGTAGACTGTCTTAGTTAATTATCAGTCAAAATTAACTAAGATAGCGGCTAGAGCAAAATTGCAACATTTTTAATCCCTTTTGATTATGTTTGTATCTCAAGTAGATCAAATGAGTTTGAAATCTTTTAAGAATTGTGTGGTTTTCATTGTCATGGTCTATTAGAAGCGGTAATGGCTTTAAGTGAGGATGAATAAAAAAATTGGGAAAATCATTTTCAGGGTCCATTTTGGAGAAAAAAACTCTAAAAAAGACCCTCAAAATTCTGAAATCCCAGAAAAAGGTCTTTTTTCTGGGATTTTCAGAATCTACGTGAGTTGTTAGAGCGATATAGTTGTTAATCGAAGCGATATAGTTGTTAATGGGGCTGATTTAGTTGTTAATTAACAACTATATTAACCCCGTTAACAACTTACGTAGGATTCTGAAAATCCCAGAGGGATTTCAGAATTTTGGGCCCTTTTTGGGATTTTTTTTTCTTCAAAAAGGGTCCTGAAAATGATTCTCCTTAAAAAAATTCGGAGGTCTAGGGAGTTTGACTTGACTAAGTCATGTTTGAAAAAATTGGCCCGAAACAATTTTAAGCAAAATAGACCAAACTAGTCTACTCGGGCCAAGAGCTTAGACCTCTTGGGTGGTCTAGCCCTAGGTCCTATTAGGACCAGATCTTGATTGAAGCCACCCCCAACCCAAACCAAAAAAAAAAAAAAAAAAGACACAATACCATCAATACTACGTGGGATTGTGTTAATTTTTTTTTATATATATAAGAAAAAGTTTAGGTGGGGTAGACACCGATACCCCACTGTCGGGGCAAGCATGCCTCCAGCTCGTATAGCGCTTACATACGAGAGGTATTTTACGAATCGCCCACCAACGAGGCCCTCACATCGACCAGTGGGAATCGAACCTCCTTCCTTTTGGAGTGAAGACCGACGCCTTAGCCAACTGTGCCACGTGGTGGGATTGTGTTAATTTTTTTTTTTTTTTTTTTTTTTGATATATGGGATTGTGTTAAATGAATGTGTCATGATCCTTGATTTTAGTATGGGCCAGTGGAAAATAAGTTTCGGGAAAGGAATGGGCCAAGAAACTAACGAGGCCCAATAGGCATAGGAATTTGAGTCTGGCACTTCTTCGTCTTCTACTATGAAATTCTCAATAAACCTTATGAAGCATCTGGGATGGCTAAAAAGGTAAGAAATCTATCTTTTCTTTATTTCCCGTTTATGTTATGCTTGCTGAGCTTATTGTCATTTTTGATAGGCTCATGAAGAGTCAGCGCAGCAGATGAGCTGGTGAAAACTTTTGGAAGAGGACCTTATGAAGAAAGCAGCAATTGTAAATGAAAAATAAGAAATGGCACTTTTGTGGGACTGGATATGGGTTAATGGACCAAAGAGAAATGGCACATCAACTAGTTCAGTTATCTGTATTTGCATTCAGTTCAAGCAACATTTGCGCTTATAATACACTCTGAAGATTACAGCTCAATATGTAAATTAGTTATTTAAGAAACAACATTTTAAACTAAATGTTCACCAGCATAATTCACACTAAAATACAACTATCTGGGGAAAAAACTAAATCTAATTCTATTAATTGAGATCATGCATTGTAGTTAGATATAATGACACACGACTGATTGATATCTTCCTTTCATGAAAAGCGGATGAATCATAACTATTGTTGACTCTCTGAGTTTACCGGTTTTATGTTTCTAACTTACAAAATTATGTCGAGTCGCAGGTAAACTCGTGTTAGTTGTAGACTTTATTAAACTCGTAAGTTTACATATTTAGTTTATCGCTTTTACGTTTCTAGCTTACATAATCGTGTTAACTCTCTCTTATAACCAAGGTTATTAAAACCGGACCGGTCACTGAACCGGTCGAGATATTGGGTCAAGGGTCAGTGGGTCAGACCGGAGCTAAACCGAGGTCAAACCGGTGAGTAAGTAAAGATTTTAGTTATTACTTATTAATATGAAATTATAAAAAATTGGCTATTACCCTTTGATAAAAAAGATGTGTCACCATACTAAATATCCATCGGATAAAAGGAGTGATTGATCAGTGAAGTGTCCCTTCACTTCTTCCACAAAGTCCTGCAGTAACAACGTTTTTGTGAAAAATGAGAAAAAGGCAATGAAAAATCAGAGCATCGTACTGTAGAAGGGAGGTTGCTTGAGACTTGAGAGTGGTTTTCTCTTTTGAGCAAAAAAAAAAGAGTGGTTTTCTCTTGATGGGACCCACAAAGCTCCCCCACCATTAGTAACCTCATTTGAGTCTATTTCTTCTCCATTTTCGACGACGAAGGCACACACGAACGCGTGGGGCGGTGAGATCTGTTTTCACTTCTCTCAGTTATGGCTTCTCTCCCACCTTACACGCTAAATCTGGTCCGTGCGGCGTCTCTGGATCCGTTCGCATAGGAAAGTTTCAAACCTCGTTTCCTTACTCTTCAACGTCATCGTCGTTCTTCTCTCGTCGGTATTATTTCTTCTCACTGGATCTGTTCACACCGGCCTTGATTTAATGGATCTGTTGTTATCACGGATTTGTTTCTTATCGGCTCGGTTCTCTCCATTTCACTCTCTTTGTCAACATCTTCACCCTTCAATCGACATTTTTGGGAGGGAAAAAAAGCTGAATCGACTCTAAACCGGTTACTATGCAGGGACCGGCTTCCGGCCGGTTCACGGTTTTGCCTTTTCCGGTCTAAACCGCCGTCCGGTCCGGTTCGATAACCATGCTTATAACTCATGTTAACATTTTTTAATTGTTTATGCTTAGTGACTTTATATATAAATTTTATATAAATTTCCTTTTTAAGTATAATAAATTATGAATATTTATAAATTTATTTTTAATTATTTGGATTTAAAATATATCTAAATCAAATTTTTATCCTTTTTTATATTGTAATTGTTTAATCATACAATATTAATAGCATTTAGTGAGTTGACAACCTTGATTATGACAATTCTTTTAAATGGATAAATGGCTATGATATATTTGCTTCCCTCATATGTATTTGCCCTTTTCAATTCAAAACTTCACGCTTTATTACCTCCTGGACTATCCATTTGGTTTTATTTTTTTTGGGGAAATTTCATTTAGCCCTTATAGAAAAGATTTTATTTCAATCATTCCTCAAAAGATTTTAAAACTTCACCGCACTTTTAGGTTAAAACAAGACTTAGGACCCGTGCGTTGCACAAGTATAGATTTCAATTCTCTTTAAAATGAATGCTAAACAAACCTATATGTAACTAATAGGATAAAATTAATGCTAAACAAACGTATATGTAACACTTATAAAAAATTAAATATTGGAATTGTTGTACCAAATGTGCATCAGCGCACATCTGATTGACCCCAATGCTGCTTGTTCTATGTTTTATATTGTGGTTCTTTATCCTTAGTTTCACAATGATTATCTTTCCAGCAATTTCTTCTAACTCCTTAGGAAATGTAGTATTCCTACCCTCCTTTAGGAGTCAAAAGAACACAAAGATAAGGTTAAAACTAAATTTATTGAAAGATGAATGATTAACATTTCTGTATAATAGTATTAATACCTTGTGCATATCCTCTTTTATCTTTGATGCATATTTTCCCAATAACTCAGATGCAGTACGATCAAAGAATATGATTGATCCCTTTCCAGTATGGTCAAATACTTTGTAGTGGAGTTTAAACCTAATGATAAAGATTTAGATTAAGCATTTTGTTTATTTAAAGAAATCAATTTCTCTGGTATAGAAAATGGTTAGTTTTGAGAACACACTTGGGAACAGTCATAATTACGTCTTTATTACACTTGGTGCATCTAAGAGTCCCATTAGACATGTACTCGGGCTTCTTGTCACACGGACATGTATCATAATACCACCCATATAGTGTTTTCACATTTTTGAATTGTGACCTTTGATACAACATCACACTCCTAAAAATTTAAGAAAATAACATCAAAACAGGGGTTGCATGTTATATATTGTTTGGCATGTTTGAAACAAACAATGTTAATGAATGAAAGAAACTGTGAAAGTAATAGAATATAAAGACATGAAATGAAATTTACTTGCTCTATCTTTTGAATTTCAGACAATGGAAATCTTGAATGAAATGTAAGAAGCGATTCAGCTGAGTATGTAGGATATTCGGCATTTGATATTTGACTAAACAACTGGTTTGATGCCAATTCTTGGCTAAGTCTGTACATTACATGTGTTAACATTTTATAAAGGTAAAGGAAATTTTTACAAATGAACCCAAAAAAAAGTGGACTCTTGAAATTATTATTTGTCATCTAACCTTTCCTTGAGCAACGATGCCTCTGGGATATTTGGATTGAGGGTAACCAAAGTTGCATTAAATGCATTACTCAAATGACCGTAATCGATAATATCAATTGAGATTAATAACAACCATTCACGTTTTCATTACCTTCATAATAGATTTGTTAATGGAAAAAATATTATTCATTAATTTGAAATAATTACGATTAAAATAAAAATTGCAAAACCTGTATTCCTATTTAATCTGGCAAAACGCACAAGCACAACAATTGGAGGTTCCATATCCTCCTTTTTCTTTGCATAAGTCTCCTCCACACAATCACCCAAAGAGTGATATTTATTAAGTTTTCACTAAGATCAAATGAAGTATTAAATCATAAAAACATGTTTAACATGTTTTGTTAAAACTTAACATTACTATATATATAGAATTTGAAATAAAATAGGCAGATAACTTGTAACATTACTTTTGATCTGCAATGCTAAAGTTTAGCCTCTTGATAATATCAGTCTCCCTTCGTTGGTCCTGTAAACGTCCAAAAGCTTGCAAAAAATCAACAACATCTCGCGATTTTATGTATGAAATGCAAATAAATTAAATTAATTGGATAGTATGTAAATAATGAAGTACTTGAGATATTCTTGTTTTTTTTAAAAAAAAAAAAAACCCGGAAAAAACCTATTAGCCCCGAATCAGTGATATTCCCATTTCGGATGTCTACGATGGTCTTGAAGTTGTATGCCTCTTTGTTAATGAGAGTGTCAGATTCTTCTATGAACGTGTAGGCATGGAAGTTGAATTTCCAGGGACTTGAGGTGACTCTATATTTATCGTCATTCTCAACAACCTCGAAGTTTTGAAAGTTATAGATCATCCCTTCTTTAGGATCATCAAGTAATTTTTGAATGACATTTTTGTGAGTTGCGGAAACTTCAATCGTTGTCTCCTAAAAGGTGGATAATTTTGTGATGTGTGAACAGGATATTAACAACTTGTGTTTTAGGAATATAGTAAGGTGTACGAAAAGGATACTTATTTACAAAATGGAGGCTCTTTATTTTTCTAAAAAGTAGTGCAGAACAACATACCATTTCATCGATCAATAACATTCTTATCTTCCATATCGGGTACGGTGCAACCTTCTTCCTAACCACCTACTTTCTGAGAACTTTTGCAACGACCGACCAAGTGTCTTTACTATCATTGACGTCAGAAAGGAAGGTCTTACTCATATCCTGATAGTCCAAAGAAAAAAAAAACTTTACACATTTGAAAAAAAGCCTAAAGATGAAGATGAGTACGTAACATTAGTGACTGACTTTTGTGTTTGAAGTATTCAGGACGTGTGGGCCGAGTATGATCAAAATAAGACCAAACTATTTGCTTCCTGAATGACCGTGTTAGATCATCAACTTGCAGGAAATATATAAGGTGATGTTGATGTTGGCGGGAACTATAGATTCAGTGTAAAGTTTCTAACACTTTCGCGCCAAATGTAGGTATTAAATGAAGACGGTCCGTATAGTTTTGGTGGTATTTTCTTAATTAATGAATAGGACATAAGTTATAGTGTTATGAAATTAATTTAATTATTTCCACATAAATTCAATCTCCCTTTAATGGTACGTATCGTCTTGGTAATCGCATTTTTCAGTAGGTATTTATTAATTAATGCATATTATAAATGTGTTTTGACGAAATTTTAAAATGAAACGGAACACTACAGTACTATCAAAGATTGCTTGCCTGCGACTGAGACTTTTTGCATGAAAACGTTTGATAATTTAATACTTTGCTTAGAACTTTTAAAAGCGCGGAACACTGCAGGTAGCTGACAACGTGATTAATGAATAAGTAGTTGGAGTAAGTTTTAAATGCAAATTTGCGAATAATCAAATTATAGTAAATATTGACTATTAAGTCTTGTTCAAGAAACCATTATTATTAAATGAATGGCACAATAACCTACATCAATTTAATTTACCTTCACAACTTTCAATTACTGATTCTGTAACATTAACAGGTTTTCGTTGAAAAAATCATATTAGTCTTTATTGTAATTAATAAGTATTAATAAGTAATAACTACAAAAAAAAGAGATAGACCCATGGATAATAAATATAAACTGATGTTAGTTGGACGACATAGTTTGACATATTGACCTAATGTAGTTGGTTGTAAACTGGAAAAAAAAATGAAATGAACATTGAGAATGTAAAATTCCTTCGTTTTGACAAAGAGACATTTATAGGGCAAAACATTTGTCGTCAAAGTTACTGAAACGACGTTGATGTTGTAAACGTAACATATAAACTTTCATATGTGAGAATTTTTATTTATTAAGAATAATGGTTACTTGTTACATTTTATACTCATAGTTGGTGTCTGGATTAATTCTTGTCAATACAAATAATAAGTTTCAAGTATTAGTCACGTAAATTATAAGAGTGGTAAGGTAAGCCATTCAATTTTGAAACTAACCACATCTTCACAAAATGCGAAACACTGAGCGAGTAGATATAAAGGTGATTAATGAAAAAAGTAGTTGAAGGACGTTTTAAATGCAAACCATCAACTATCAACTAATGAAAATAAACTAAATAAAGAAAAATAACTTTGGTTCAGAAAATCAGTATTAACATATGGAACGCACAATAACCTATATCCATTTAAGATACATAATAACTTATAATTACTCATTGACAGCGAAATGGAATTTAGTTGAATAAGGGATATAACTAAGGTTTGTAAAAAATTAATGGGCACCACAAAAAAAAATTGAACCACAGAAAATATAAATAAACTGAACCAAATTCATACGATATCATCCCAGAGTTTAACTCAATGTAATTCATTGCACAATATTAAAAAAAATGAAATAAACATTAAAAATGCAAAAGTACTTTGTTTTCACAAAGAGACATTTACAGGCCTATCACTTGTTTCTTTGTCTCTGCCAATTCAGGGAGATCAGGATCTAGAAAAACGCGAGTTGCACCGAGCACTGAAGAAATCTCCACACCTATGTTTAAATCAGAACAATCATTTAGGACTTACCAATTACAAAACTTCCGTCATCTGATAACTTCAACATGACTATACATCTCAATAACAACCAAAAAACGTGAAAGTTCATAACAACCACCCTCAATAAGTTTCCAACAGTGCTTCGCCATAAGATCTTTAGAAAATTTTTTAACCAACATACGTTTAGCGTTCTGATTGTTGAAAAGAACATATATGAGAATTGGTTGAAGTAAAAAAAGTAAAGCATGAAAATGGAAACATAAAATAGTGAGATGAGTTTAGAATTCGTAACTGTGTTATCCTATAAAATATCCACATGAGTTCAGATACATGGGATGTTCCCATTTTAGAAAACTTTTGAAATTAGTCCGAAATCTTCTCGGGCTAGTTATAGAACTGACCATGAAAGCAGTAGAATGAAGGAATAAATAGGAAACATTCGCAAATGTGGGTTATGACATCTAATAAATGTGGCCGATAAGTTGAACCAATAGATGAATAGTGGGATTTAAAACGAATGTGATTATACAGTTGAGGAGAATGATTTTAAAAGAAGTTCATATTCCCAGGTTTGCTGACTTACGCCGACAAAAGAAGCCAATGAAATAAGGTTGGCTGTTGGTTCAGTACACCATATTTGGAAGACACGTAATATGAATTGATTCAACATGTAGATGTGATTTACTAGTATTAATGCAGGTGTATGGTGCAATAAACCAATGGATTGCAAAGACAGTTTGAAAAAACTTTTCCAAATTTAATGAATCTGAAGTGGAATACACATCTGCATAGGTTACAGGTAAAAACCAATGAAAGGAAGGATAAATGACATGTAGATGATACAAGTGGACCAATGGCTGAATGACTAGGAGGTTTAGAGGGTTATATTTGATACAATATTATTTTGTGGGTAAAAATACAATGATGCTCTGACTGATATTTAAATTTAACTAGGATGAAGAATGGCTCGAGATATTAAGGATGAGGAGACCCGGCATTTAAGAGTGGAGGAAGTCTAACTGATTTTTTCATTTTTCCCCTATCTAATAATAGTTATTTATGAGACAAAACTTAATAATATTACTTTATTAAACTTTCATAAAACAACCTAGAAATGACAAGTCTAACCATTGGGGGAGGAAGGTGGGGCCAGAGGAGATTTGGTATAAAGCCAGCACACAGGCTTATGGAAAGTGGTTAGTCTACATCACGGTGGATCAATCCACTTCCCTACTCTGCCTATAATTAAATTTTTGCCGTATGTGGTAGCGTGTACCGCATGCGGTAAATTATTTAATTATGTGGTAAGAAAGAGTGGACTGGTTCTCATCAGCAATGGATCATCAGAATGATCCGGGCTTATGCCCTTAGAGATCTGATATAAAAATGATTAGTATCTTAAGATGAAGAGAATAATACATCCTAAAATAATCAGGGGCGTCTTTGTTGCCAGCTTAAGTTTTTGTCTCTGCGACAAGTTTAAGAGTCGTTAAAAGCAACCAAATTACGGCAAAGATAAGGCCACAAAACGACTCAAATGCCCAATCACCTTAGCCAACAGTAGTAACTGACATCAACAGAAACATTTGAGCGCGTGCATTCACTCCTATAGTATTTCATGATCATAAGTGTAATTACTAATTAGTCAATTAATAAAATTAAAAAGTATTTTAGAGGCACCGATATGTCTTTCTCATTGCAAGTATGCTAATTAAATATTTTAATCAAAATAGTAACATGTTTTTATATTTAAGAAAGTAATAATGATACAAATACACCCCAACTGTATATATGTAATTTATATAAAAAGTTGTTATAATACCGTATTTGGCTTGTAAATGAGATTATAATAATTTAAAATATATGTGTAGCTTATAATATTGTTTTGTGATTCTCTGAGAGTATCTCTGATTATGTGTGTATTCGTTAGGATTATAAACACTTAAATATTCCTTATAATCCAAGTGGATCAAGTTAATTAACACGCGTGTTCATATTTCACTGTAAATATAATTACTACCACTATGATCCTATTTATAAGTCTAGTCTAGTTTGACCAAAAAATTTGATCTTATTTATAAGTCCAATTTCAGGTAATAAATGAGATTGTGATAATTTTACCTATATTAATTGCACACCCATGAAGATAGAGAGAGAATACTCAATCATAAATGAGGGCAAAGTTGAAAATTTACCCTATAATCATTGTGTTAACTAACTTTTCATGGTATGTGAGATTTGGTCAAAGTGGACTTATAAATAGGATTAGAGTGGTATTGTAGAAAATATTTATATATTTGGACAATATAAAAACCAACAAATATGGAATTGTTTGGAAATTTGATTGAGAAACTAAATCATATAATGAAGGAGAAACAGGGGAATGGTTTACGATGTGACTGCTGACATGTTTGGTATTAGGGCGCACATATTCGAATCCTCTTTCTCTCTTTCTTCTTACTGAATTAAATACAATCTTGTTTCCTTCTCATCCCTACAATTCCTTGCGTTTAACAAGTGGCTCTCCAATATATCAAAATGATTGGCTATTTGTTCCTAAGGTTTGAATTTCAAAGGTTTGATATCAAAGTCAGTACGATTCAAATACCGTTTTTATTGTTGTCAAACTCGTGAATTGACTTTCCGAGTTTTTTTTTTTTTATATTTCTAACTTACAAAATCGAAATCAGTTATAAGAACTCGAGATAATAGAACTTCGGTTAAGCTTACGAATTTATATATCGAGTTTACTTTTTTTATATTTCTAGCTTATAAAACCATGTTAACTCATCCTTAAACTCGTATTAACTTTTTCGATTTGATCATGCCCAGCAGCTTGATTTTTATATAAATTTTATAGAAATTTATTTGTTAAATATGATAAATTATGAATGTTGATGGATTTAATTTCAATTATTTAGATTTAAAATATATTTAAATTATTTAATTATATAATTATTAATAGTGAAAATAAACTCTTATGAGTTTACAATTCGACAGCTTACATAATCACTGTCACTGAGTTTGACAACTTTGACCATTTCCATTGAAAGGTTCAAGGACTCCCTTTGTCTTTCATGGCTTCCGTCTTCCACAAACAACTCTAAAGAGGGATCAATGTCTCTACCTCATAAGCTGGTAGAGAAGGCATGAGAAGATATGATAGAGAAGGCATATATAAGAAGATATGATAATAATGACTACATGAACCTAGTCCAGTCCACAAAACAAATCTGCCTCACCCTTGGGGAGATGAATCTCCTCTCTACAACTCAGAAGAACATGGTGGAATCCCTCCAAGTTGTCAGGAGGGCCTTCGCTGTGAGGGGGAGGATTGTCGATTTCATCTGTTTAACACATACAAGTCCGTGTTGAGTATTAGCTCACGGAGCAATGCCATAGTATCATAAAGCTCTTGGAGTCCAATAATATGCTTCGCTCTGCTGATACCCTAGAGTCAAAGGTGGTCTATTTGAGAATGATAGGAGATTACCATAGATATTTGATAGAGTTTAAGGTTGGTGATGAATGGGACCAGGTTGTTGACAATCTATACCTCTCATCTCACAAGAAGGCAATGGTCTCTCTTTACTATCATCACTGATCAGTATGTTTTTATCTCTGAAACTGCATCTCTTTCTCTTACTTCCAAACTAAGAGTGACACAGTTTCAAGTTTTGGATCATCACTAATCAGTATGTTTTTATCCCTGAAATTGCATCTCTATATCTTACTTCCCAACCAAGAGTGATACAGTTTCAAGTTTTAGGTCTATTGGAAATTTATTGCTGGTTGGCATATGCAGTTTCAAGTTTTGGGTTTATTGCTGGATGGCACATGCAGTACGTTTTTACCAATGTTCGATCTCTTCCCACATTTGATAAATTAACATTTTTAAACTTATATTTTATCCTTATAAATAATTACTAATGGGTTGTCCAATCAATACCCATAGACTCTTTCTCCCTAATTTTTATTAAATTTGGACTGGTTATTGAATTAGTTGAGGTATTGAGTTAAGAGTCAAAGTCATATTTGAGTCAAAATAGAGCTAATCTGGAGCTAAATAGATGGGGAAGTAAAAATTTTACCGTTATTTACATCAAAATCTGAATAAAATTAAATAAAACGAATTAAAATATAATTTTTTTTAAATTTAAAAATGTTGTGATGCAAGCAGTGGGACCGTACCGCTGGGACCCCCAGTTTGCCTCAAACTGCCGTCCGGTTTTAATGACAAATAATTTCCCAAAAATCTTTTATCGGCGACGACATACAGGACCCGCAGGCCGGAGCATCCAGAACGTGCTGTCGATGGCGTTTTACGCTCTCTCGCGACTAACCACTCTTCGGCGTCACTTGACTTCGTCTGATACAAACGACAAGGTATGTTCTAATGAATTCCTCCACGCCAATCTGTCTTTCTGGTATGATCTATTTGTTGCCACACCTTTGATGAACTCTAAAGTTCTCATTTTTCTTATAATTGCTCCTTGTTTGAAGCACTCTCGCTAACCATTGGTAAATCAGCTTGATTTTAGTTTTTTTGCCTTTTTTTTGAAATCTTTTCTTAGGCTGCGGGTAGCAGTTCTATTGGTGGATCAATCAAGATAGCTTCAGAGGTTTCTGAAGCTTTATCACTCGGGCGTCCTGTTGTTGCTCTTGAGTCCACTATAATTTCACATGGTTGTCCCAAATTATAATTCATTTTTCTCTGTGTGTTTGTTTATACTCCTCTGTTTCGCATTTTAGTCTCTGAAAATTAATATTACCTTTCTCACGGCGCTTTTGCTAGTAAATGTTATATAACGCTTTTTGGGTTTTGGTTTTAGCTTTAAACTTGTTCTTGTTTGTAGGGATGCCATATCCAAAAAATTTGCAGACTGCCAAAGAGGTAGAGGCTATTGTGAGAGAGAATGGTGCAGTTCCTGCAACCATTGCTATTTTAGATGGCACACCCTGCATAGGTATATAGTGATGTCTTTCCCAATTTTAGCTACAATTATATTTTACAATTGACTTGTGAAAATGATTTTGGTAAAGGAAGCATGATGGATTGCTCGTACCTACCAACTTTGATTGTTGTAGTTGTGAGTTGTGACAAAGTTAGTGGAAACGTTTACATGATTAGTTAATTCTTTGAAATTAGATACTGTTTACTAAAGGTGGGATGCCATGTTCATGCCATTCTCTGTTTAGAGTTTCATGGTGGCATACTTGGTCATTCCAATCTCATCCCGCCCAGTGAATTATTTATGTTGGCCTGGATATTGGTTCGTGGTGTAATCCTTACCCTGATTGAACCAAAAAGAAATGACACATCAACTAGTTATCTGTATTTGCATTAAGTTCAAGCAACACTTGAGTGATGAAGCATTTACTTATAATAGCCTTTGTAGATTAAGTTGAATATGTTAAAAATATTGTGTTCTATATTAAGTCTTATTTCATATTAAAAAGCATGACATTTCTCAAAGTTTTAATAGAGCTAGCATTTTATAATTGGGGGAAGACTATATGCCAGGAGATTAACTAATTGGAAAATCGAATCTAATTGAAATGGCTAAAGTCAACCTTATAAGTATATGACAGATAGCTTTTGGAATGTGTAGAATCAGATATTTATACATATAACAAATAACAAACTAAAGGACAGGCTGAGGTTGAGAATTTTGGTATTTGAACTGACTAGATCTTCTCCTGCTTTCTTGTCTTTTGTGGTTAGGTTTAAGTACAGAAGAACTTGAAAGGCTAGCGACTCTGGGAAATAGAGCTCAGAAGACAGCTCGAAGGGACATTGCATATGTCGTTAGTGTTTTTCCTAATATTACTCACTATATTCATGTTTCCGGTCTAAGTTGTTGATTTCCTTTGCTTTTTCACTCTTAACAGAGTAAAATATAGATCAATAACTGACTCTATGTTCACTGTGTGATCTGGAACCTTAATTATTACTTTGAGATTTGTGTTTCCATTTTTGACTGAACTGGTTTCATTTATATAGTTTATGTATTTGTATAATAGAATCATTAAAATGAAATGAGGAAAAAAATCATAATGAAACAATTGTATAGACAATGCTAAGATCTTAGCTTTTCTCCTTACCCTGCTTATGGTTATTCAGTATGTCATTCTATATTTGCATACTAATCTGTGCATTTTTTAGGTTGCTAGTGGTGGGAATGGTGCTACCACTGTTTCTGCAACCATGTTATTCGCTTCTATGGTGATTTTCTCATCAACAATATTCATACTTTCTTATTGCGATTCCCATTCCTTCTATGATATTACCTCCGGTTCCTAAATATAAGACAGTTTATAGTGCAAATTGCACTACAAACTATATCTTATATTTAGGACTGGAGGAGTATTATTTTGGTCTCACGGCCGGTATTTTATGAATATTTACGAACGGTATCTTTTGAATACTTTTACAGGTTAACATTCCTGTCTTTGTTACTGGAGGAATTGGGGGAGTACATAGACACGGTGAACATAGTATGTTAACCTCCTTTATTTTGATGATGGGAACTATTGGTTTGAATAATGAATACTGCCCATTTGTTTATGATGTTGCATGTTTGGTCTGAATTGTATGAGTAGCGAATCAACCTTCCCATGATTCCATGAACTATATATGGTTATAGTCTTATCAGCTTGAAATTACCAAATGACCAGTATCTGGGTATCTAGATAATGTGACACTCCATGAAAGCTTCAAATCAGTCTTAAAAAATGGTGGTGAAACCAAGAAGTAGAAGAATAAGAGTACTCAAGATGCATCATGAATGTGGATAATCTTTGGCTGCCTTGTGGAAACTCTAATTTCTTGATTATTTTTTTAAAAAAATATATTTGGAATCTCCATTATAATTTCTTGAATTTGTCTCAAGCAATAAGCATGCTGATTTTTAGCATGCCCTTGGCAGCCATGGATATTTCATCTGATCTCACCGAGCTTGGAAGAACTCCAGTAGCAGTTATATCTGCTGGGGTAAAATCTATATTGGATATTCCCAGAACCCTCGAGTATCTGGTACTTTTTTTTTTTTATTCTTGACATTATCCCCAACATCAATAATTCATTGCTGCACCGTCATTAGGTGTAACTTATTTGATTATTTTGATCTTGGCGTAGGAAACACAAGGGGTTTGTGTTGCAGCTTACAAAACCAATGACTTCCCCGCCTTTTTCACAGAATCTAGTGGCTGCAAGGTACATCCACTGCTTTTTTCTGTTAAGGCTCTTTTATGTAAGTTGGAAGGATAGCAATTGTATTTTCTATTTTTTCCATCAAGTGTCTCATCAAAATAGAATGATATTAATTTCTTTCTGCTGACTGGATTAGAAAACACACTGTTATTGCAAAAGTCCAAAACCAATCCAACTATCCAAGAGCTCTGAACTTTTGGTTGAAGTAATTTTAACATTTTTATGCATACTTCAAAGCTTCCTCAAGTCATGATTCAAGCGGAGAATGAGAAATTTTAGAGGAAAGGAAACACTTTATCCGTCCATTTTTCATTTTTGACAATCAATAGGATCCCGTTTTTCATTTTTGTTTAGTTGCAAGTAGAATGTTAGGCATGCCATATTATGCTTTAAAATATGAGCTTTCTTAAAAATTATGTTAATGGGTCCTGACATAATTCGCAGGTGCCTTGTCGTGTAGAGTCTCCAGAAGAATGTGCTCGTTTGATAGGCAAGAACAATTATCTTTAGGTGGAGTTGGTACATGAGCAATCAAATTTCTCTGTGTTTGGGAACTTGCACACAAATATTTGAGTTTGATATATATGAAGATAACCAGCATCCTTATGTTATTGAAGGCACACACAAAAAGTTCCCGTTACATGAAAAATAAAAAAATTCTCATGTGCCAAACATCTTCCTGATTTTCAGTTGTGAATTTATACCTATTATCTTGGTTTCTATTTCCTTTTCTTAGAATTTATGTTCTTCTAACAGAAGCAAACATGAAGCTCAAGCTCGGAACAGGAATCTTGATAGCAGTTCCTATTCCTAAGGAACACTCAGCCTCAGGAAATATCATTGACTCAGCCATACAAAGAGCCCTTAAGGAAGCCAGGTAATGTCTTTAGTTCTGCTTTTGTGTGTATTATCAATCCAGCTTCTCTGTTTCTCCACTCTCTAGTCCTCTGTCTCTGAGCCTTTTGGATATTTAGTCAGTTCAGATTTCATAATTCGTTCAACAGTTTAGAAGTTATTTACGTGCTTCCAAAAATAGAAAAAATACCTCTGGTGCTGCTAAATGAAGAGGCTAGATAGTTAACTTACAGAGATTAAGTAAACTAGTTAAGTCAGGTGGTCAATTAAATTAATTAATTAATTAATTTTATTTTATTTTTATTTTTTGTGAAAAAGGTGAAGAACATGTATTGATCCTCAAAATCAAACATAACTTACATGAAAGGGAGGGGCATTCCTAATGATAATGTTTCTCTTGCAGGGAAAAGAACATAACAGGAAATGCTGAGACTCCCTTCTTGCTTGCCAGAGTAAATGAACTCACTGGAGGGGCCTCACTTGTCTCAAGTATCCTTTCTTATTTTTAATTAAATAAAGTTTGAAGAAACAAGTTCTCATACATTAATTAGTAATCTATACTGTTGGAGTAACCGTATCTTTAATCACTACTGATAATAGAAGAGTTCAAATTTTGGTTGTTCAAAGGTATAATTGGGAAAAGAAAATATCAAATCAATCTGGATTACTTGATTTTCAAAGGTGTTGGGTCTAAACTTAAGCATTTTATTTGATGATTTGAGAAGCTTAACGATATGTATAGATATAGCACTTGTGAAGAATAATGCTCTTTTTGGAGCTAAAGTTGCTGTGGCCCTTGCTCATCTCAGACAACACTCACAAAAACAGTGATGAATTCATTCATTGAAACTGCTTATGTTACCTCTACATGATAGAGGTTTTTTTTTTTTGGTTCTTTTTAAATTGATGATAAACGACTAGTTAAACTCCCCCCCAATTTTTTTTTTTGAAGTGGGGTTGATTCACTTTAGAGTAACATCCCCTGTTTAATTATCATGTTCTGTTACTAGTTGGATAAGGTGGTAAAAAAAAGTCGGATCAATAAAGTTAATTCCTCTGTAATTAATTATGCTTCTTAGTGAGAAATTCTTACATATACTCAGACCTCATCTGTGCTCTACCCAATCAGACTTTTGTGATGGGGGATGCCATGATGGTAGGAGAAATTCTTGCATACTCTTAAAGTGTCATCTCACAACAATTGACCAAAAAAAAGAAAAGGAAAAACAACACCTATTTTAATTTTAACCTTAGTTCTCACCCTCTATTTTCTCGGGAAAAACGAGACAAAAAAAAAAAGAAAAGAAAAAAAGAGGGAAGGCCTTCTCATCTGTGAAGGAGATGAAGCTCGAATGATGATGGTCATGGTGGAGATGAGGCTCAGATTCGGAAGCGTTATGTGTTGCAGTGAAGCTTGATGGAGGTGGAGAAGCAGAAGAGCAATGGTCATGGAGAGTGAAGGAAGGAGGAGCGACAAAATGGAGGAGGAAGGAAAGGACAGTAATAATTAGTGTAATTAAACCCGGACCAGACCGGCTGAAGTGGCCCTAAAACCGGTGAACCGTCTAATCTGGGCATAAACCCGGTTTATTTGTTTATTGTTTTTAAATCTATTTTTTTAAATTATAATTTCATATTAATGATCATAAATTTTTTTCTTTTTCACCGGTTTAGCCTTTTTAGGTTTGACTCCATTCTGACCCATTGGCCGTCAAACCCTTAACCCAAGATCCCAAGATCCGGGTTTTAATAACTTTGACTCATTTGACTCCATTATTTTAATAACTTTGACAATAATAGTGGCCTTGGTGGGTTGTGTCCATAAAGGGTGATAGCTAGGATTAAAATTGAATAGTATTGTTTATTGGTCAGAGTTGTTATGAGATGGTAAACTCGGAGTATACAAAAATTTCTATGCAGGAACTATAAGAAAACCAGATAGCAATACATCATTCTCCTTACTTATTCTATGATTGTTTCTGTCATCTAGCATGTTATGATGCATTACTTGATGCACATTAAAGCAAATATAAAAATGGAGTCAAATATAGACCCACCTAACTATCTATATGCCTACTTTAAGATATAATATCAATCCAATTATTTGTACCTCATTGATTGAAAACATGAGGTAGCTAATAATTGCAACTATCAATAATTCTGATTAAAGTATATCTTCCATGCATGTTTAGTTAGAAGGGCATTTGTTTCCCCTATCCCAGCTACGAGTTCTTTTTCTTTAGGCTTCAACGGTCTATGTATTAGCTTGTTGGTGGTATATAAACAAAGGATAATCTTATCTATAGGCTTTAATTTTATATTATGGTTCATGAATTAGAATTTTTTTATTGTTAGTATTTTATAATAAAACATAATGTATTCATTTCACTTTCTTACGCTTTTGTTTTGGTCGTGTAGTGTAAAAATTTGGATATCTATACATTCTGGTTATTTTTCTAGTGAGTTTTAAAAAGTGTTTCAAAACATAATAAATGTGTTAAAATAAAATAATAATTTTGATTCTTAAATTTCCTTAAAGCTTCAAAATGATTTAATGTACTATTTTCAACATATTAATATTTAAATGGATTTTTTTTAATAAGCTAAACAATTTACATGATTTGATTTCATTTAAAATACTCTTATATTTTATTTCATCAGCTACTAAAGGTTGATGTGTTCAGAGGCCACTTGTTTTTTTTTTTTTTTTTTTATTGTGAATAAATATTGTAAGATAAAGTTATACCTAATTTTTTGAATGACCTATATTCTAGTTTTGATTCGATTCCATTAATTTTAGCTCTATAAAATATGTAGTTGTTGGAAGATTGTATGCTTTTTTAATTTTGCTCTCAGTATTTGAAAGATCAAACTATTAGAAAGTTGAATTTGCAAGTATAAAAGTGAAAATTTTCAGGGATCCAAATAACTGCCCACAGATATTAATGGAAGAACGAAAATCAAACTTAATCTTGATAAGGTATTTTGGATAAGGTATTAAAAATTGAATGGGTCATTACACGGGTGAAAGCAGTGATTTAAAGAAGAGTATATATAATTATGAATGAAATAATATAATTTAATTAAAATATATAAAAATATTCATACTTGAAAAGTAATATTTAAATAAAAAAGTTATCCATAAGTAAATGAGATATTCATCTATATTTTTTTTTTTGGTCAAAGAAGATTCCATTAAAATAAACTTCAAAGAAGTACCATTACAAAGAGAAGAACCAAACAACAATCAGAAAACTAAACGACAATCATAACAGAAAACCAACAGCCACAACAAAGTAACCAAATACAATGGAAATCAAGAAACAGAAAAGCAAAACAAATAAGATAAACTAGCCATCATCCAAAGCAGAATTGGAAATCGAAGGATTATCAACACCATCACTAAACTTCTGAGCCTCCAGAGTTAGAAGAGATAACAAAGCAGGTGTTGGTCGCCAAACATACCCAATAGGGCACATCCCTTTATAAGCATCAGTTGTGCAAGGAGATCTGCAGCACGGTTGCCCCCTCTCGAGGAAAAGATCAAGGAGAACCCAACCTTAGAAGACAAAAAAAAATAATATCCTGGATAATACTTCTACATTTCCAATCATACAAGTCCGGTGACTTGGCTTCAACACAAGAAAGCAGAGATAGAAAATACGATTCAAAGATCACCTTATCATGACCAAGGTCCAAAGCCAGAAGCAAAGCCCTTTTCAGGGCTAAGGCTTTAGTCATGAAGGCTGACTTTATCCACAAATCCCCATTTAAAGAAGCCAGCAAAGTCTCGACAAATTATCCCAATAACGGCATCTTTCTCAGAAGAAGAAAAAGCTCCATCACAATTAATTTTCAGGCTACCATATGCTGGAGGAAACCATTTAGTGCCAGGATTATCACAGCCCCTAGACAAAAAAAGGTCCCTCACCCCTTTAATACAGTTAGCCCAAAAATCAAAATTACTTTTTCGAGCCAATTTAATAATGAGATATTCATCTATAAAAACCACATTTTAGTAACTGGAAGTTTTGAGATAAAAGGAAATTAACGAATATTTTGATAAAGCAAAATCATGAGCTTAAAAATGTTATAGAAAATTGTTATAATTATAGAGTAAATTGTCAAAAAGTTACAGAAAATCTGGATGAAATTAATGACTAAAAATGATATAATGGTGATAAAAAAAGTCTAAAAATATTATGATAAATACTGAAAGATCATGAAAAATTATGAGAAAAATATGGAAGTGTTATCCCTAATTATGAGAATTTAATAAATTATTTCAGAGGAAATAACATGAAGAAAAGTTTAAAAGCATTTTAACCATAAAGTAAACTGACGGAAAAACATTTTTAATATTTTACATAGGATATAAAATGATTAAAGAGATAAAAGTTTGTAAGATAACAATATACTGTAAAATTGGTAAAGATAAATATATGAAGAAACCTGATCCTAAAAAGATCACTAAACGAAGAAATTGCTCCGATTAAAGCCTTAACGGTAAGGCGGGGGTAAAACGGGAATTTTTGTAAAAAATATTATATTTTTAAAAAATGGAAAAAATTATGAAAAAATAATTAAAACTGAATTTTAAAATGAGGGGGCCGAAATTATTGGTATTTTTAATTAAAAATAATTGTTTAAATAATTAAAATGGTAATTAGAATAAAATAATAATATAATGCGGTGAGTCACCTTATAGCCGTGGGGAAAAGTTAGAAATAAATTCTACAGGTAAACCAGAGGTAAAAGTATTTTCAGACTGATCAAATTAAGTACAAGTGAAATTCTACACGAAGAAAGAATTTACCGTGACGCCGATTCCGCAACCTAAAAACCCTAATTTCAAATAAGACGAAAAGTTGATCGATAGAGTGGAGTCGATAGGCAAAGTGAGAACCTATAGAAACAATTGTGCATTTTCAAACACAGATTAAGTTAGACAACAACCGGACGCTTTACGATTCACCAATTATTGTCCGTAAGTTGGTTCTATCTAAGCGATTTCAGAATCGACGCGTTTGTCCGAATATCTTCCGACGCACCGGAGAATACCTGGATATGATCAAAAGAGGATCAAAATAGATAATAAGAGAGAGGATGAAAAGATCTTCAAAGTTGCATGCCCGGATTTTGAGTTTCGCGAAATCGCGCGAAACCAATTTAATAATGAGATATTCATCTATAAACCACACATATATAGCAAAAGAGAGTTACTAAAGCATAAATTTAATGGACCTGCGATTTTTTCTTTAACTTAAAATGATGTCAGTTCAAAGGGTAGAAAAAAAGTATAAAGTCAATCTCGGCTGGCTGACGTGTCCTAAACACTTTATTAGACTAGCTAGAGTCTAGGAGGAAGATGATACTTTTCCTTTCCCATTTCTTATTTTCTTTTCATAATCTCATCTCCTTCCTTAAATCATGAAATGAATGGTTTATATTTAATATTTTATAAAATTATTATTATAATATTTTATAACTTAAATTTATTTATTTTTTCAGTATTGCAGTTATAAACGATATAAATTGAATTTTAAGAGTTTAACTTTATTTATTTTTGTCTAGAGTAATAATTTTATAAAATATTAAGTCTGAACCATTTTTTTTTTTTTTTTTCATCTAAAGATGGATATGAGATTATGAGAAGAAAATAAGAAAGATAAAAATAAGAGAAACCCAACAAAAGATGCTATCCTTTCCTCTTTCTCATTTTTCTTCTCAAAATCTCATCTCTCCTTATATCATTAGTCTGATCATCTCATCCGAGTCGGGTTTTAATACCATGATTTGGAGGATTTTTTTTAATTTATATATTTTATATATATATATATATATATATATATATATATATATATATATATATATATATAAACCTTTTTGAAAACCAGCCAAAATCTACAGTAAACGAGAGTGGACATGAGAAAGGAATTAATAGCTTAATCTTGAGAATTAATGGGACAATTTATTTGGTGGAATGCCAGTTTCACTTAGATCTCAACATTTTTTCTTCTTCTTCTCCTGATTGCGACGTAATCCACATAAATGCGTGAGAGTTCAATTAGGGATCTAATTACACTTTACATGTGGATGACGCTGCCTTTTCAAAAGATAACAACGACCAAGTCGTGAATACACATTAAACGGATACGAGAATAATTAATCTCCTATTTTTATTCTTAGATTTGTTCTACGTGAAAAAATTTAGTTGTGTCTGATGTTTTTAAGGCTGTTATTATAATTGAAAGATAGAAATTTATTGATTAATTTGTAAAACCTTAGCTTTTTTCTTTTTATAATAACATAAGATTAAATTATTCAGTAGCATGCAGCTTGCTTAAGAGATAAACTAAACACTCTTTTTTGTTTTATATAAAATTCGATGAATGAAACACGTTATAAATTTGTGAACAATACTAACTTACGGTATTTTTACTCGAAATTTGAGGGAAAAAAATTTAAAATAAGGATAATACAGCGCAGTTTTTGTAGGGTTGAAACCACTTCTGTCAGATTAATTACTAAGATAATTCTTAGGTAATTTTAATTTCCACTTAATTGGCCTTCAGAAAATGAATATAATACACAAAGACACTATAATTAAAAGGATAAAGAGAAGTTTTCAAGTCACGTACAAACTCAGCAGCTTTGTTTTACTTATGAATTAAAGTTTAGATAAAGTTTGGCAAGTTCGAAGAACATGTTGAAGTCAATTTGTTCTTTTTATTCTTATTTTCTCTAGTCGCCAATACGCTGGTGGTTTACACACACACACACATATATAATTTTCAATTCAACTTGATCTTCTATATCTCCTCTATTGCTGTTCCACGCAGTGAATTGTATGTACACACACACTTTATGAAACTTATTTGTGCTTGTGTTTCTCTGTGCGTGTCACCTGTTTTAAAATCACGTTTTTTTTAGAGTTATTAAATTAAAATTAAAATTAAAATAACATCTTTATTCAATAAAAGCGGCACAGAGGTCTAATAAAAAGTAAACTATACATAAATACCGGTTGAGTTTATCTCATTGTTCTTTTTCTCATTTTCTTCTCATAATTTTAAATCCATGTTAGATTAAAATAATATATGATTTAGATTCAATCTTTTATAAAATTATTTCTATAAACATAAATAATTAAATTTAAACTTTTAAAATTGGATACATATCATTCATATATGCAATCCATAAAAAATTTATAAAATTTAATTTATAAAATATTATAATAATTATTATAAAATATGTAATCTAAACCATCTATTGCATAACCTAAGGGTGTAGATGAGATTATGAGAGGATAATGTAAGTATTCTCTTCCACGTAAATACATTTCTTAAGTTTATATAACTCTAATTAATCTCAATGAAAACAATCAAAATTAGATTATCTTTCTCATAAACAAACACAAGCATGCATCTATTTATGATTGTTTCAACACTATTAAAAAGGGGGAAAAAAGCCACAAACAACAATTTTTGTGGTTCAAATTAATCTCCCAGAAACTTCCAAAGACTATAGTAATAACTAGCTAAGCTATATGACAAAAAGATGCACTACACAACATCACAAACAAGAGTTGAACCACAAATAACATTTGCGTATGTTTCAATATATAATCAATGACAAGTGACATTACGCTCTTCTTAGAAAGATGCAAAATTTGCAAATCCCATATAAGATGGACTCATCAATCACCTGCTTACAATATTAGATATAGGTCCCTTTCTAGCAATAGCTAGCTAATCAAGCTAAACCCACCTCGAAATAAAGCATTCCAAGTAGGTTTCTGATCAGTAAGTACTCATAGATAAATATATAAATCTCTAAACATATATATAGCTACAATATATATATGGAACGAGGGGCATTAGGCTTAAAAGTGACTTCCTAATGCATTAGGCTTCCACTGGGTGGGTGGGTGTGAGGAGGGATAGATATACCCAACCTTAGCCCACAATTATAGAGGCTGTTTCAGGACATCCACTATAACCCATAATTATATATATATATACACATACACAAGAAAAGAGCGAGTGAGATTCTCTCATGAGAGACTAGCTAGTCATTCTCGAGGTTCTTGTTTGAAGAACATAGAAGAAGGGATTAAGTCTTGAAGGAGGCCATTGTCATGATGCTGATCAGGAAGTGGAACCTGATGATGATAATTATGATGACGATACTGATGAACAGAGTTAGGATTAGCATAGTTGTGAGGATAATAGAGAGAATTATTATTCATATTATTGGAGGCTCCATGAAGGCGAAGCAAGTCTTGATGATGAGGAAATGGCAGGGTTGGGATCATCATGAGAGGAGAGAGAAAGGAAGAGGACGAGGAAGTTGAGGAAGAAGAAGAAGATGAAGGCGTGAACATGGCAGCAGAATTATAATTCCCTCTCAGAGAAGTGGGGACAGGATGGTTATGCTGACCTTCGTACGTTGTTATCACAGTTGTTGGATCCTCAAACGACCTCTCCACTCGTTTCTTCACTGTGCACTTCTGTGTTGTGCACCTATAATAGCTCCTGCAATGACATGTAAATTAAAGCAACGCTTCAACTATATTTTACCTAAGTCTAGATTCTTTTGCACATGTGTGAAACACTATTAATAGATTCTGTCTTGTCATAGTGTGAATGCCGCCTAGGTTAATTTTCTGCCGTGATTCTCAGTTCACATTTGTTCGGATTATTCCATATCAATTGTTCTTGGTTGTTAATTATGTGTTTCAAAGTCTTACACAAACATACACGATCTTTTGGGTTGAGGGACAACTTTGAATCTGATATAGTTTCCATTACTTGATTTTCCTTGGATTCAATCTATATAGGGGACTACTTTTTTGGATGGAACTAAGAATTTCAGTGCAGATGTGTGGCCTAGTGGCTGCATGCTCCTCCTAAAATTGAGAGGTTATGAGTTCGATTTCATTTATAACCTTGTGCCATAAGCGTTTGTTCTTTTAATTCAAAAGATTAAGCAAAAATATTTTGTCCAGAGAAATAAGCCAAGGGTGTGTGTGTACCTTGGGTAAGGGCTATTTTTTACAGCTTTCTGGCCATATTTTCTCCAACGGTAACCATCTTCAAGCTGATCAACCTCACTCTTTGTCATGAAAGCAAACCTTGGCTCCTTCTCTTTCTTCTCTCCTTTCTTCTTTCCTTTCTTCCTGTTTATCATAAATCCAACACAGACAATTATCAATTCCATCTATTATATTCCACTTGCACCATTTAATTAATTTTTTCCATACATAATTAAAACAAAATGCAGTACACAGTATATATCAAGCTCTAGTTTCAGTCTTAAACATCACCCATCCTAATGGCACAAATTAATAGGCACTGATCATTTCATACTTGTATTTATATTCAGTTATGATTCTGTATATTAGGTCAAATCCAGTACACACACGCAAAGCTTCAGGGGGAAAAGAAAAGAAGAGAAGAAGAATCAACACAGAGTAGGCCTAGCGGTGTAGGGCCCGCTAGATCCCTTTGAGTGTCGAGTCTGAATCACGGAGGAGACACAGAGCAGCCATGTTCATTAGATACTGGGCGATAATATCAAGAAGAAAAAAAAAGAAGAAGCAGAAGAAGAAACTTACCCTTTCTTAGATTTTTCTGCTTCCTCTTCTCCTTTTGCTCGGTTATGATCGTCCACTACAGTGTTCTTTCCAGAATCTTCTTCTTCAGCGCCAGGTTCAGAACAAGAGGAAGAGAGAGATGAGTTCTGGGTGAGTAGTGGAGTTTCACCTCCGGCGCCGGCGACACCACAGTCTGCAATATCTCCTGATGATGGCTTCTGAGTGTTGCCTTGTTGGTCAGCAGAAGAAATCAAAACCTCAGAGAGACCAAACGAAGTCGCGAGTGAATTGTAGTCCATGGCTCCTATTTGGAGACACTCGGTTAAGCTCATGTAAGAAGGATCAAAAGCTTGTGAATCATAAGACAACGATGATGAGTACATGGTGGATCTGCCTTGGTCGTATAATTCCTTATTGTGCTCATCAGACATGAAAAAGAGGAAGAAGAAGATAAAGGAGAAGGAGAATGATGAGAAGAAAGAGAAGATAAGAGTGAGCCGTATCTTTCAAGTTTTTTGGTATACATATATTGTATATATACAAGTAAAATGGAAAAGATCTTTAGGTTTGAAGTTTGAACGCAGAAAGAGGAGAGAGAGAGAGAGAGATGTTGATGCCGCTTTTATAAAATAAGGAGGTTGACAAATTACCTTCCACTTCCAGTCTTATATGACCAATAAAATGTGCTTTCTCACAGGGAGACACTTTCCACTTCATTTGCTACTTCAATTAAGGAGACTGACCTATCATATCATCATATTTGTATTTTATTTTCTGATACTACTATCATATTTTATTTTTTCTAAGTTCTGTGTAATTAATTACTTTGGGCGCCTTTCAATAAGAATTAAAAGACTGCAGTACCTCAAAACAATTATATTAAGAAAACCTCAAATAAAATGCCCATTAAAACTCCACACTTAATTGAATTTAAATATATAACCATTTTCCAGATATCAGAATTCTGGTCAACACACAAAGCTTTTAACACCCCAAAATTCAGTCAATACACACATATATGTTGTCAAGGGTAAAGATATAAGTATACTTAAGCGTTTAACTAAATCTTACAGTTCCAAGAGGTGGTTAAGAGCAATAAGTATGTTAAAATTGCGACCCTTTTTTAAGACTAAAATACCTTTATTTATGATGAGATAGTGAATAAGAGAGAACAAGAAAATTATTATAAGGAAGATTGCAGAAAAGAGAGAATAAAAAAATAAATATGATAGAAGTAGTATGTCTTTGAAGGTTGTGAAAATTTAATATATTAACATTAAATAAGGGTAATTAAATAAGGGCAAAATGGAAAAATAAGAGGCAGAAAATAAAAAATTGTAAGAGGTAGAAAATAAAACATTCTCTCAAACAATGTTTCTTATAATTTGCAACGAAGCATGTGTGACGGTTGTTTATTATAATATAGAACTGAGGGAGTATTGATTAATTATTTTGAGTCAACTATGCTTAGATTTCTCTTAAAAAGGACAACTTTTTTTTTTAATTTTATTTTATAACGGCCTAAATTTTTTAATTTTAATTAGTCATGTATGAATTATAAAATCTGAACCTCACTATTATTATTACCTATTTGTTTGGGCCAAGGAGGGGGAAAGCTACCTAATTAAGATTAAAGACACACTTCCTTAACTAACCATATATGAATGTATGAATATATGTTTGTGACGAAACATTTAATTTTGGTCAAAACAAGAAAAAATAAGAACAAACATTTATGCGGATATACAAGTAGATTGACCAAAAAAAGGATATACAAGTAGATTGGAGAATATATTATTTTCCCTTGTTTGGTAAAGAACCTTGAATAATTGAAGATTAAACTAAAGCAGCGGTTTTGTTTGTGTGGATATATAAGTAGTAGAAAGTAGCAAGTAGTAGAATCCAAAAGATGACTTAATTGCAACTTTTGGGAAACCCAATTAAAATCTACCTTCTGTGTACACTGGTCTATGTACGTTTCTATTCTTTACTATTTTTTTATACAGTCGTCGATTGGGAAAAGAAGAGTCAAACAAAGCTCATGTTGACTGCATATAAATTTTCTACATCTAGTTTCTAGAATCATCAATGACTTACTAATATTGTTATTTTAAATTAAATTAATTATGCTCTACTTAAATTTTAAGGTATTTTATTATAATAAAAAAAATTAAATATCACTAACTCCTTCTTAAAATTTAACAAATTTTTTTTTTACTGACATTAATAATTTCTAAACTTTATTCTTATTTAATATGAAGGAACGGGTGATAGCTACAAAAATAAAGTATAGGAAAAATCTCTTTAAGGTCCTAAGGGATAAAAAATGTAAAAATAGTCCAACAGAAAATTCGGATGTAAAAAAAGCCTCATTGACAAGTTTTTTTAATAGGTGATTAACAATTTTATCTATGAGTTTTGACAACTCTTTGGGACATTTTTGAAATCAGAATTTTTTGTGAAACTTTTTTAACATTTTTTTCTTGATTCTTTGGGACCTTAAAATGATTTTTCCCTAAATTATAAACAAAACTATGCATTTATGTAACAAAATTAATTAAGTGAATTGTCAGGAACAAAAACTCTTCCTGTCCTGTGTCCTGGTATAATGTGCTGCTTTGTACATCCTCCTTCTTAAAATATAAGTTTTAAATCTGTGAATGTGTGCGCTAAAATATAAGTTTTATTGTAGATTTGGCAAAGCAAATTACACTTTTTCTTTTAAATTTTACCTATTGACTGCATTTGTTGTACTCTATTCGATCGATTCACAGTAGAGAGCACTTCTAAATGAGAGTATTTATTGTTTCTTTCATTTATCATTTTTATAAATAAGGATATAGTTAAAAAACACATATTTATTATTTTTAATTAATTTTAACAATTTTAATAAATATAAATGAGTATTTGAAACTGGGATGGAGGGAGGATATGATACGCGAGTACTTGGCACTGGGTTTGCAACCACGCGCCATAAGTAGAGCGTGAGAGGGGAAGGGATTTTTGGCCGTGGGGCGGTCAATGATTCAAACGTTCTGGTTCGGGGAGTCTGTGTTGGATGGGTAAGATGCTGACACGTGTTTGAAGTGGCACCGGCATTTGACCGTAGCCGACATATGAGAAGCACGTGCTACAGCATCTCCATGGCATGAACCTGCTGATGCGCAGCCTACGTCAGCATATACGATGTATCCTTTTCTTTGGCCCGTGCTATGATATTGAAACGTGGGTGTACATCACACACATGTTAATGTTAATTCTAAAGAAAATGATGTTAAAGTTAATATATATTCGTAGATTGTAATTAATAAAAATTGTTATAAATTGTATTACATGATTTTCTTTTTATGTTATTCTTGTATTCTAAAAATGAAGTTCAACACGTGTTTAATCCTGCATAGGTTAATTATAAGAGGCAGTTAACTTTTTTTGAAGAGATTAAGGAAAGTTTAAATAAATTAGTTAATCATTTCATATGTGTATCCTTAGATTATATATTAGTTTATTAGTAGAACAATTAATTAGAAGAAAAATAAAATAAAAATACAAACACTTTCGAAAAGTAATTTAATTAACTTCTTTAATCTAATCTCTAAAAAATCGTTATGCCTTATAATTATAATTGGGCCAGGAGGAAGTATATAACAAAGATGTACCTATAAACTTATAAGTTTTCAAGATTCTAATTTTTTTGATAAAAATTAAAGATAATATTTTGTCGATAAAAACATATGACATCTTTTCCTAGAAGAAACATATGCTTTCAAATTCAAAGATACTTTGTGTTTTTTTTTTGGTCAATGAATGGTTCTGTTTCTTTTGGTGAATTATTGCATTATGTGACAGTTTTGAGTTTTGATTTGGTCAGCATTAATCTTTAGCCCTTTTAGTCTTTGATTCATTAGTTCTTTTTTCTAGTCGGAAAGATGCTTCACGGAAAGGCAATATATGATGAAATGTTAAAGCATGTGTTTTTGTTTCCACAGGAGCAAGCAAGAAGAACAAAGAAAAGGAATATGTTGTATTCAATCAATAGAGAGAGAATAGGGACTTTGTTACCGACAAAATGCTTACGATATAATACTACACGTGCTTGAAATTTCAATGTGTTTGTGTGTAAACTTCTCTTTGGTCTTCATTAAAAAAAAAAAAAAAGCTTTAAGGCGTATTTGATTTTGTTTTTAAAAACAATAGTGGTTGTTTTTTAAATAAAAAAACTAAAAAACTTGTTTGGAAAACAGTTTTTAATGAATTGTTTTTAAAAATAAAAAATATTTTCTTAAAACAACTATCCAAATAGATTTTTTATTTTTCTTGTTTTCAACACTTGTTTCAATAAACAATTTTATAAAACAGTTTTGAAAAAAACTAACAGAAAACAGAAACAAGCATACCCTTAATCTCTTTCTTATTATCTTTTTATGTGATGGAGATCTAGAGAGAGAGAAAGTCTTGTAAAATAGATTTAAGATATGAAACCATATATTCACTACTACAAAAAAAACAAAAACCTTTTAACGTCCGTTTTTAGACCCTTTCTACATCCCTTTATAGGGGACACCTATGTGACTAATGTAGTAAAACCTGGGAACAACGTCCGCTATAAAAGGGACGCAGTAAGTTTGATTTATATGTCTCTTTTTGTAGTAGGGATGCCATAAGTGTTGGCAATTTAGAACACAGTCATCATTCCTCGCTCACAGTCACAGACCTAGCCGCCGTCACCACCATCAATCAATCATCAGCCATGGATCCCAGCCCTGGAAACTTTCCTCTTCTCTCCTCCTTTATATCCCACCTCCCTTATTTCTCCGCTACTGCCGCTTTCAATTCTGAGCTCTATGATATCGACCAGCCCCGCCTCCCTTCGCTGTCCGATCCATCTTTGTCATCTTCTTTCGGTATCAAAGATCCTAAAGTAATTTCCCAGATGCCCCGCATCAGTGACCCAAAATTGTTGGCTTCCATCATCTGCATCATCTACGACATCGCTTAGACTCGATCCATGCTCCGGGTCCTCAACAACCGGCTCGACCATGAATTTGTCGACAATACCAAGGCCAAGCTCGATGACTTGGACGCCTACTTGTCAAGACAACTGGAGGAGATCATGCTCTCACCGAGGCCTCCTCATCTGGAAAGCCAGCAAAGGCGGAGAAAGAGAAGGAGTGTAGAAAATTGGTAGAGGATGAGAAGCGAGTGTATAAAGTAGTGATAAAATTGGATGAGATTTACGATGTGTATGAGAATTGCTCAAGGATCACTACTATTGAAAGCATTTTTAACGTTCGTTTTTAGGCCATTTCTACGTCCCTTTCCTGGGGACACCTATGTAAGCCACGTAGTAAAGTCTAGGAATAACATCCGTTAAAAAAGGGATGCCGTAAGTCCCTGTTTAAAAAAGACGCTGTAAGTGTTTTTTTTTTTAAAAAAATCGATGGAAGTGGGTTCATTCCTCTTGATGAACTGTTCATCGTACCTTCTTCATTGCTCACACCAATGTGGCTAACTACACTACCATCAGCCGGCTTCAGTGCTTGAAACGGAGACGGAGACAGGGACAAAGAAGAAGAAGGGGCGTGACTTCGATTGTCGGGAGAAGGTGCGGGAGGCGAAAAACCTAAGGGTGATTTGGCAGGAGCAGAGGAGGAAACTAGATGAGATGAGGACGGAGACAAGGTCGAGGCTGGTGAGAGGTCTTGCGAAGAGGGGGAAGGGTTGGAGGAGATTTACAGTGGATTGGTAGAGAAATTGGTGTGAAGTAACGAAGAAAGCAGAAAGAGTAAAAGAAGAGAAAATCAAGCAAAAATTGCCATTGCAGAAGAAAAATGAAAACTAGAAGAAGAGTATGAATGTAGATATGGTAATTGCACAAGAAAACTAGAAAGAGGAGAATGATGAAGGTAGATTTGGGAAATTGGGATGCGTGGGTTAAGAAGATGGTTATAGAGGCAAAACTTTGGTGAGGCGGGAGGAGAATATATCGAAGGGCCAAGATTGAAGGTGATGTTAGGATCACAAGACACTGGTGTCAGCCTTGTTGCCTTGGGACTTCATATCTAGTTGACTGTAATGCCTATATTCTTCACCAATATTCTCCACGAAGACGGAGACAGAGTGGGAGAAGAGAGAAGAAGCTAAGAGTGTGGTGTGTTTTGAGGAGAGGCGATATTGTTTTGAGAAATTTTTAATATTTTAAGTGAAAGTGATACTCTTAGAGCCAAAAGCCCTGCCTTTGGAGTCCCTTTTCAAATTGGGACGCTAAAAGTAGGGCTTTTTGCATCTCAATTTTGAAAATGGATGCCAAAAATCAACTTTTGGTTTCTTTTTTTTGTTAAGGGACACCCAGTATGTCAAAATTTCCACTGACTTTATTTTTCACTTCCCTTTTGAAAATTAGACATTTTTTAAGGAAGTAAAATCCATTTCTTATAGTAGTGGATGCAGAGGAAAGACTGGATGCGATTTACAACTCGTTAGACGGAGCTGCCCCATAGATCCGGAGGAAGAGGAGTCATAGATAGAGAAGGTGAATGAAGAGGTGGTTGGGATTCTACAAAAGGCTTATGGCCAAGGGATCAAGCAAATTGATCTTTTGAATCCCAGCCTGAGATTGCTTCTAAGCATCAACATTCATACTACAAAGTTTAACTTTGCGTCCCTTTTCTAAATTGGAATGCCAAAAGTATACTTTTGGCGTCCCTTTTCTAATTAGGACGCCAAAAGTTTTGACGTATGTTTTTGTTAAAAGAATGCCCAATATTTCAAAATTCCTCCACAAAATTATAAAAATGTCACCGCCTTTATTTTTTACCTTTTCTTTTGAAAAATGGAACTTTTTTGGGGACGTCATTCCCGCTTCTTGTAGTAGTAACTCATCCTCTTCTATGATAAGGTACTGCACTTCTAACAATCTCACATTCATTAAAAAAAAAATTTCTCACCCAAACTAACTAGATGCCAAAACACCATTCATTAATTTCTCTAACTCCCAAAATGAGGTAGTTTTGGGGTGATTTGACATAACCTTTATGTCGAGTACGACAAGATAAACGATAAACGATAATATATATATATATAATATTTGACTTTAGGAAATTGTCGAAAAGAGCTTTGACATTTGGTCTATCAATAAATGATAAGCCCATTTCCAGTCTTTTCAACCACAATTTTCAATTAAAAGAATGAGTCAGCTATTTTGGCATTATGGAGTAGTTTTGAATATATATTTTCGTGGCAATAATGTCAAGCAACATGGATATTCAACGTAACTTTTAGTCATTCTGTAATCTCGTCCATATAAATATTATATATATATAGAATGATCTTTCATGCCGTTATTTTTTAATGAACAATTTACTTAATTACAATTTTTTAAGTGATCATTATATACGACTTCCTAACCCATTAGGAATCTCATGTCATGCATTAACCTTATTACGTGCTCCACTCCTTAATGTACAACCTAATTGGGGAGCTGATGTTGATTCTAATGTAAGATCTGTTTTTTTATATTTGTCAATCTTTTGAGGATTTATCGCTATTGATGCTTCATTAACCATAATCAAGTAGAGATGAAGGGAATTAAGAAAGATGATTAGAGTGTTTTTTTAAAAACATATTAAACTAACCAATTTAATTAACTAATTTCTTTAATCTAATCAAATTAGGTAAATATAAGTCATACATTAAAGATCAGTGGAGTATAATTTTAGGAGCTCTACCAAGGGAAAAACCATTAATAAAATTAATTAAGAAGAGTCATTATGAAAACCTTTCAAACTTTTCTTTAATATGATAGACAATATTTAGCATAGTCTTTTTTTTTCAAAAAAAAAAAAACTATGTCATAGTAGTTTTTAAAGAATATATGGTAGATATTTTTTGTCCTTCTTCAATTTGTTTTTCATTTTCATTTACTCAATTGTACCAACGGAATTAATGAAATATCAGTCCCTCCCTTTTAAGTACAAATTCAATTAAGAATTTAAAATACGTCACAAAGAGATGGCGACCCATGGTATCATATATTACAAATAATAATTCATAGGACATAATCTCATTCTTTAGCCTTCAAGCAAAGTCACAGGCTTAATTTATATATATAGTTCAAATAAATTAAAGCCCTAATGCTAAGAAAAGAAACATTTTTCAACACGCTAATCACGTCTACAATTAAAATAAAACATAATTAGCGGATGTGTCATGCATGCGCATATCATATATTCCACAATATAAACTTTATTTTGAATGATTCATAAGATTAAGACACTCAATCTATAATGTTATAATGTGAAGTTTTTGTGTGTGAGTGTGTGTGTGAACGTCACGCGCCTACCATTATTATAATGTAAACTTTAATTAAAAGATTAAGACACTTAATCTGCTTACTCCAGCCACATTATTGGTTAGGTAATTTTTTTTGCTCGCAATATTGGTTAGGTAATGAAAAAGATAACAATACTACATCAATTCTGCAAAGCTAGCCTACTGAAGAAGATAACAAAATTTAACTGTATCAAATGTATATGGAAAGCTATATATAACTATCAATACACAAATATACAACAACTACAAGCCTTATTCGTCCTACTAGATAAAATCGGCTACATGGATCGTACGATGCCATTATTCTCTATCAACAAAGAAAATAATTTTTAGATGGGTTGTTAACCAAAAGGTCCTGTTTAAATATTTTATGCCATTTTTTTTTTTTACAAGACTCCATACTATCTAACCCACCCTCCTCACTAGTGTCTCTATTGGCCTTCTTTGAACATGTCCAAACTATTTCAAACTGTTTTCAACCATTTT
This sequence comes from Acacia melanoxylon, assembly GCA_019022615.1. NCBI lineage: Eukaryota > Viridiplantae > Streptophyta > Magnoliopsida > Fabales > Fabaceae > Acacia > Acacia melanoxylon. The sequence goes on from JAFJYJ010000010.1 coordinate 1,565,979, forward strand.
CTCTTTAATAAGTCCCATGCCTACTCTTCCTCTGATAAGAGATCATTTTGAATTATATTTTTTCTTATATGACTATATATGCATCTCAACATTCTCATCTCGATCTACTACCCCAACTTATGCTCTTGTGGTTCCTTTAGAATCCAACATTCACTACCACACACACATATATATTGATAAACTAAAAATAAAAGCAAAACTAAATACACGAAAAGTTAGGAACTAACATCAGAGGCTAAAATCTCCATCAACAATTCTAGATTGAGAATTTGTAGTCCAATGGCTTCATCCAGAACCCTTTTCAAAAGAATATCTACCATGACATTGGCATCTCTATTTATTAACTTGTTGGATTTCCACTTGCCATAAATGTTACATTATGCTTCTGATTTCATAGATCACTCTTCATTCTTTATGACTGGTCTTGTGGCAGTTCAATAAAACTTTCTTTTAAGCTTATTAGGTACATTCTTATCGCATGTAACTCCAGTAGCTTTTCTCTACTTGAACCCCCAAATCAATATAAAATATAAAATTAAAATATAGTAAGCTGTATTATTCAGAGGCTATAAACAATATGGCATTTATCAATTAGCTCTATAAAGATGTAAAGACCATTCTTAGTTATTAATAAAAGGGTTAAGTAGCAATTTTTCCTTTGAAGTACACGCCCAAGAGCAATGTTGCCCTAGAAGTTTTTTTTTGGAGTAATGTTGACCTGGAAGTCTAAAAACATAGCAATGTTGCCCCTCTGTTAACAGCCCTAACGGTTAAACATTAGTTGACTACATTATGCTGACGTGGATTGTCTATGTGGCATTTTTCTCATTTTTTTTGGGTTAAGTAGCAATTTTTGCCCCGGAAGTACAAGCCTAGGAGCAATTTTGCCTTGAATTTTTTTTTTTTTTTGGGGTCTCAATGTTGCCCTAGAAGTCTAAAAACGTAGCAATGTTGCCCCTCCGTTAACAGCCCTCATTAATTGTATTTGACACTTTTTGTAAGCTTCATTCTCTCAGTCATCTTTGCTTACAATGCACCAGAGGTTCATTAATTGTTCATGTAGGTAATTCCGCATGTGAGTGATTATTGTTTTGAAAAATTCGTTTGAACTGCCTATGACGTACTTGTTTGATCTTCTATTCAGACAAATTCGTTCTTATTTTTTTATTTGATTTGTTCAAAACATTTTTTCTGGACAAATTTCGCAGGCGAGTGATTATCATTTGATTGGGGAATGTGGAATGCTTGGATGGAGGACGCTATGGGGAAAGAAGGAGTAGGCTATGTTTACTTTTTTTTTTTTAAAAAAAAAAAATTGTCACCCCTACTCCCTCCTGTCATGATTATACTTATAAGACCAAGTTGACTTTTTTTTTTTTGAAGAAATTAATAAAACTAAATAAGTTACTTAATCATACTACCTCCGGTCCTAATTATAAGACCGGATTGACATTTTTTTAGAGATATTAAGGAAGTTAAATAAGTTATTTAATCATATCATACGTTTTTAGACTTTCGGGCAACAAAAAGACAAAAAAAAAACTTCGAGGGCAAAATTGCTCATGAGCGTGTACTTCCGGAGCAAAATTGCTACTTAGAAAAGTGACGCAGATGCCATGTAGACAATCCATATCAGCATAATGTGATCAACTAACGTTTGACAGTTAAGGCTGTTAACGGAGGGGCAACATTGCTCCAAAAAATTTTTCAGGGTAACATTGCTTTTGGGCATGTACTTCAAGGGTAAAATTGCTACTTAACCCTTAAAAAAAGTGACAAGTTAAATCTATATTATTTTGGACATCATATAATAATTCATAAAATAAAAACGATATAATCATGCACTTTAAATTAATGCCTACAATCTATAAAACGAAAGAGATAATTGTGAACTTGATTAGAGTATATATTGCTTAGAAGGGAAGAAACTACTGTTCTTTTCTTATCAAGTTTGACACCATTTGTAAATAATAAAAAAATGTGTGTGTGTGTGTCAGAAAAGCATGAGATTGTTGACCTACATTAACTTGTTTGAATTTTATATGATAGTTAATCAAGAGTTAAAATTAAAGTAGGCTTAGGTATAATATAATATATATTTAATGGAAGTCATTATCAATATATATATATATATATAGAGAGAGAGAGAGGGGGGGGGGGGGAGGCAGTTTCTCTGTTAGGTGATGAATTCTCAGAGATAAAGCATCTCTACGGATGTTAATTTGCACTAATAAAAGTCTCATCCAAAACCCTAATTTAAGGCATAAATTAATCACTTTGATGATCGACGCTTCTGTCATCTATTGCTTTGGCCTCATATAATAACGCATATATTCTCCAATGATAGTCCAGCAGAATATTCTTTTCATTCTTTAAGTTAGAACAAAGAGAGACATATATTAAAGAGTAGTTCAATTAAAAACAGTCTAATTAAGTAAAATAATATTTATGTTTGAATCACACACACACATCTTTCTCTTAGTTCAAGTGAGAGTTTGAGAGAAAATGTTTGGGATGAGGATATAAGATCTCTCTCTCTCTCTCTCTCTCTCTCTCTCTCTCTCTCTCTCTCTATATATATATATATATATATATATATATATATATATATATAAAAGAAACATGATTACATGCAGAAGTTGGACAAATTAAGGTATTATATCATGAGAATTGTTGGTTAGAGTGTCAATTACGTCTTAATCTTAATTACAATTATGATCCAGCATTAATCATATTATTGTGCATAAACTCTATTAATCAATAACATTCAAACTCCATGAATTGATGGATGTTAATTAACAAGTGAAATAGAATCTAAAATCTCTTGTGTGCAAATGGTTCGAGCTATATATAATTATATCTATTGTACATTTATTCTCTGTGAAGCTTGCATTAATCAAGAAAATTTTTGCACGTTGATTGTAATATATGTACAGATATTCGTTCACATGCGTACGTGAGTTTGTATACATGTTTTTGTGCAGACATTTATTTATATATTAAAAATTTATTTAAATGGATGGATTCAAGCTAGCTCGCTTATTTTTAACCTCGTCGATAAACAAAAATTATATTAATTTATTAATTTCAAATGATGAACATGATCGCATGCATGACGTATATGTTAAGTATAGATTAGACACTTCGATAGGTCCGTATGGAAATGATTTAGACTTTTCAAAAAAGTAGATTAGTTTTTTATAATTCAAATTTAGACAATTTTTTAACCTTTTTCTTGGTCATGCATTATGATTTTAAGACTAAGCATGCATGTGGAAAATTCATCTGATCAAGCAATTATTGACTCCAAGAAATATGAAGGTCTCTATGAAAAGCACCTATATTCATTTTCTTATCAATGTTCTTTTTCTTTCTTTGTTTGGTTATTCAAAATTATGACCAACTCTTTAGCTTAAATTGCAAGTTTATGTATTCCTATGGCCTAACTGATGTTGAGTTAAATGAAAAGGGCTCTATTTTTTAAGCAAAGTATTGGATTTAGGCATTAAGAATATAATGAAAAATATATCATGTCCAAAAAGAGCTTAATCTCATATTTTAGGTCTAATTATATTTAAATCTGAACTAATTAATGATACAAAATAGACAAAAGCATATATAGTTCTTTAACTTCATATAAGATTTAATTCAGATATTTTAATTTTATAAAGTATCTTTGTTAATCTTCTCACCCTAATATTGTTAACAGAATATGCAAAATTTTAAATTTTAATTAATATTGACATAACATTCTTAAATGCTAATATATTAAGTTCAATTTTTTAAAAATAATGACGACGCGCAAACAACATTATTTGAGACTAATGATGTTAGGGTTTAGAGGATTGAAAAAAATACTTTATAAAATTAAGAAACTAAGTTGTAGGTTTATATAATATTTTTGTGTACTCTATATAATATATTATATATGGAATTATTCATCCAAAAAAGAAGAAAAAACTCACGAGATTGCCTTATCTTGTCGCATAATTTTAATTGAAGCTAGCATATCAATCCACTCCACAACACCCAAATACTTTCCCAATTAGACGTTTTAATTTTCGCTATTAAAGTGCCAATTAACAAAAAACATCTCTTAAGCTAAAAACTTATTTTCTATAATTCATTTATTAAATTAATCTCTGGAGCTGATGAAAGGCAACATTTCTTAATCATAACATCAGCTCCACTAATCGGAAAGTTTTAGAATCTATTAAATTTTCAAATATTTCTCTCATCCATTATATGTATGAGTTTAATTAATTAATTATTATTCTTAATCATCAAGACACAAGACCTTGATTCTGTTTCCACCTAGGGTTTGAATAATGTGAAACGGTCTTTCACATGGTTTGATTTTTAAGGAGTAGTCAAGCATTCATTCATTTTGACTGATTCTAAGTCTAACTACTAACACTTATGATAATATATAGTTATTTACAAAAGTGGTTTAATCTTTATTTGGCCCACCAATTCCCATGCTAGTGTAAAACAAGAAGGAGAAAGAAACAGCCCTTTTTACCAGATTAATATTTTAGTAATTAGTTATTTCAATAGAAGCATAATTATCCCAAGTAAATTAGATAATTAAGGGTAATTTGACATGGTCATGCTTTGTTATATGCATAGCCATCTTCTTTTTGAATTGCGATGAAGTGCATTTTTTAAAGGATAGGGTAAACATATTTTGAGACATAAAAGGCTACTTATAACTTAGCGTTATATTGCAAAAATACACATAAGATTTTTTCAAAAGTGCGCTTAATACCAAAATTTTTTTGAGGGGTACAAGTAACTATGAATTCTTAAAATATATGCAAAGATACACATTGACTGTTAGTTGATCGTTAATGAGACAATACTTGACCAAAAATTGTGACATGGATGCTGATGTGGGCTATTAAAGTCCTAGTTGGCACATTTTATTGTCGAACAAGCAAAGGAAATAAAAGAAATTGACTAGAGAATATCGGGAACGGAGCAGCGGATCTATTCCTCCGTCGAATCTCTCCGCCGCGTTCTTCGCCATGGCCAAACCTGGCCTCGAGCATAACGTTCATGATTGCAAAGAGGAGGATGGTGGGGCTATTATTGGCTTTTGACCGAGTGAAACACATGAATGGTCACAGTTTTCCCTTTCAGGGTTGTCATGTTTCATAGAAGACTGTCTGGTTGTGGGGTTCAAAAGATCAAAGAGTGAGTCTGATCCATTGAACGTAGCCTAAAGCAATCCCAATAAATGCTTTTCTCTCATCTTTTTATTCTCTTTTTGTGTCATGAAAACTATATATAGAAGTTGATAGATTCCTACCCACAAATGCTATACTGTTCTCTAACTATGATTTTATCAAATCATGCATTTCAAATCAAAATGCTTCAAATCTGCTCATATTGTATGGTTCAAATACACACACGCTCACACACTATAAATTTATAAAACGTCTTATTTTGTGAAGAGTACGAACTGCTAAATGAAGTTTCGAATAATAGATATATATATTATGAGCAAAATATATATATATATATATATATATCTATATTCATTAATTAAATTTACATGGAAAGCAATAATGAATACATAATCTGAAATAAAGATAATCTTTTGGTTGTAAGTTTTTTTAAAAAATATTTTTATATTAAAATAATTAATTAGCTGAAAATTTAATTTTAAATCTTAATTATTAAAACTATTTAGACAGTGTGGATCTCATCTCAACGATGAACTCATTGGTTTCAGCTACGTGGACAAGTTACCATGTCAACTAGGGGGAAGGAATGAACTAGTTTGTAACTGTCAATTTCTGTAATATTTGTATTAACTTAGCACGAAAATTGGCTTATTCGTATAGTTCTACTATAGTTTTAGTAAAAGCTAATCAAAATGATGTTTATCGTGTATATTTTGGAATTTTTTGTTCAACATGTGACATAATCTCCTGCACTAAATGAAACATGCTGTTTTGATGAATTTGCTGGTTCGGGTCTGATGGTGTAGGATCACAAATATTGGTAGATAAAAACAAATAATGACGAAGGTGATCTTTATAGCAGAATTATTGGACTCAAAATTCAGAGTACTGTTCTACTGATCAATACATGCAAGTCCGAAAATCCTACATCCCTTCTTAAATACAAGACATAATAAACTTTTTTTAGAGAGATTAAAAAAGCTAAATAAGTTAATTAATCATATCATATTATGTATATGATTAAATTATATATCAGTTTATAAATCAGTCAAATTAGTTTAAAGAAAAACGATAAATATATACATTAAAGTAATTTAATTAACTTTCTTAATCTTCTAAAAAAAGTCAACTGTGTCTTATATTTAGGATCGAAGGTAGTTTCATCTATATATATCATATGATCAACACTAATTAATTTTATATGGTGAATGGTACTAGTATTAAATATTAATTTTCTTTTTATACTATAAAGTGAAAGAAGCTTGATTTCTAAACCTCATCGATTACGTTGTAAACTTTTGGGAGCGCAAAGTGTCAGAGCAAGAATTAGTATTATATTCTTTCAGGCACACAATAGTTAGCTTTGGAAAATATATAGGGAAAATCTTTCTCAGGGCCCAAGTAATCAAGATATTGTCAAAAAAGACTCAAAGAAAAGTCATATGTCAGAAAATGTCCTAGGGTCTTTTTGATATTATTTCAGAAACGTTAACAACTATATCAGTACAACATTAATAACTAAATTAGTACACGTTAACAACTATATCTTAACAACTAAATCAGTATACGTTAACAACTATATCAGTACAACATTAACAACTAAATGAGTACACATTGAAAATTAGGGCCTTTTTTGACATGTGGCTTTTCTTTAGGCTTTTTTGACAATATCTTGGTTATTTGGGTCTGAGGGGAATTTTCCCAAATCTATACTCCATAATTAAGCTTTTACCAAGTCAGAGAGAGAGAGAACAATGATAGAGAACATTTTAGTCATCATCAACAATATTTGTTGAATTCCTGCCTTCCAGAGTTCAGAAAAGATTGCTTTTACATGATTACTCACGATTACATTGTATATAGTAGTTGATGAACATATTTTTGAGCACACTCTCCTGTAGTATTCATGATAAGTGTAATTAGTTAATTAAATAAAAATTTTAAAAAGTATTTTAGAGGCATGATCCTTCATAATAGTTCACTAATTTTTTTTTTTTAAAAAATAAATAAATTAAAATAACACTCCATTTGGTCCCCACTATAAGAGCTAGACAATAGATTTACTTTGATCCTAAATGTAAGACTTAAATCCATTTTGACACTTACACAACATATATTATATTAATGGGTTTCCATCAAATGAGTAGTTTCAATGCACAAGATCAAGTAGAGTATTTTCTGGAAAATAATATAAACTTAACTAAGCTCTTTAATATTTACAAATTAGTCACCTGACTCTTTTATTAAGGACATGAGGTAATCATATATTTTTTTAATATTTAGAAAAGTAATAATTATACAAATACGTGATACACACCCTCACTATACAGTGAGAACAATTATTTTATTATACGTCTGTCTAAGTAATTTATATATCTAAATATAATATATATAATTGGGCAAGAAGTTGATATAATATATTTAAAATATTTAGCTTGTATTGCTTTGTGACTGTGTGATATGATCTGATTGCATCTATATTACTGTGTGAAAAAAATAAGTATGAAAACCCATATAATATATATCCCTCACAATCCAAATGGCTCATTTTATTAGCATACGTATCTGATTCCAATATAATAAATCTTTGTGTTCATATTTGAAGGTAATTACTGTTTCTGCTTCTTCTTTACATCTTTCAAAATTTCTTTAGTCCGTGCCAAAGTGAAACTCTACCGAACAATTTATTTACATGCAGAATTTGGTCTTATAAACAATTATCTCAACCTCTTTCCAAGTTTCTTTAGTCAAAATTTTGAACTTGAAATTAGCAAACCCATCTAGCTCGATTTATAGTAATTAACTGAGATCCATCTAATACAAATTTTTAAAAAACGAAAATAGATTTATTCTAATATAATATATATAATATAAGGCTTGTTTTATCTAGAAATTTAATATAATATATTTCTCTCTATTTAACAATAATACAAAAGAATGTGATTGAGTTTTGACAAAGTCTCTAGATCAATATCTTATCACTAAAAATGATAATCTAGTAATTATTTTCTGAGGTGGAAAACCACTAAAAGACTCCCAAAAGCATCAGATTCGTCGCCATCGGTATTTTCTGGATCACATATTTTTGTTTGCTGGTTAGCTTGCGTATACTATATCTAACACTCATATAATGCTTTCAAAACTTGAAACAATATTATTTGCGTCTGGTTAAGAGGTAGATGAAATAAAGTCAAAAGGTTCAAAAGTCAGTCAGGTTTAAGGAAGCCACAAAAATTTGTCAAACTTGTCAAGCTCTTTTGGCAAACTTTATAGCCCATTAGTCTCTCTCTATTCATTTGCTTTTACACGTACCAAGTTAGGTTATCTGCATAATTAAGGGTTTTTCCCTGAACCAAAAATTAATGTTGTCCCTCTAGGCCCCAACTAACCTTAAATTCTAAGGCTATAGAGTATATATTTGGTATAACAACATACTAGTACCGTATATAATAATGGGCTATTATTGGGAGACAAAATGAAATAGGACAGAAAATAATAAAATTCAGTATATTAAATCCATTTAACTAATATACTTTATTAATATCGGCATATTGGAACTCGGTTCATTTGGATAGAATCATGTCATAATATATATGGGTACAAAACTCTTTAAATAGTATTTTTCTAAAAAAAACTTTGTAGAAGTGCTTTTATGGGTTTTGAGGTAAGTATAAGAAGAGTTTTATGTTGACTCGAAAAAAATGCTTAAAAAGGCAATTTTTTGAGGTTGTCAAAACTACAATTAGTACAGTGTGGTCCGAAATATAACTTGGAAGTGTTGAGAACTGAGTAACCTCCATAGGATAATTGAGAGCCTCCTTGATTGAACCATATTTTTATATAATTTTTCATGATTAATTTGAAATTTTTAATACATTTCCCATGATATTATTGTATGATTAAGAACTAATTTGAGTGAGGGACATTTGTATTGAATTAAGAGTAATTATGGGCAAAATGGTCATAGTATGTTAATTATTCATTCAAATGATTTCTTAGACTTTTGATGCTATCTTATGCTTAATATTACATTATAGGTATTTTTGGAAGAAAATTTGAAAGTGTGGAAAATGTCATATCTTTAAGGATTGGAGAAAACTACAGAAAAGTCCCCAGAAGTTCCTGGAAGTTGCAAATCTGTGAATAAAAAGGTCCGAATAAATTACATGTAAGTACCCATAATATTTGAAAATTGCTTTATGACCTCATAAATGTTTCAAAAGTTTGTACTTTATTAACTCCACGAAACTTTTAAGCTTTACAGATTGATCCCTTAGGTTATCTTCTTCTCTTCCTCGACATATCAGTGGCGCAGACTGAAAAAACGCTCGGAACCTTCACTTCGCTTGCTCTCATCTCCTTCTGCTTTCACCCCTCTTCCTCGACGGCGAATCCTTTCACCTTCACCATCTCCGGTGAGTTTTGTCCACCCTCCACCACAATGCTTAACAGACTCGGAGACTGAGAAAAAAATGTAGAGACGACAGAGAACCGGCTCTTCGTTTCAAGCAAAGTCCCCGACCACAGATCCAAGAGATGAGAACAGAGGAGAGGCACTGTGGCACCATATTTGCAAACCGGAGATCGCGCTCTCTCTCATTAAATCTCCAATATAACCTCCGTCGGGTTTTCTTCTCCATTCTCATCGCCGGCGAGCTTCTTCTTTACAGTTCCGGCGACTCTTCTGACTCAAACACCATAGAATCCTCCTTCTTCGGTTTATTCTGTGACTCCGGCACTGTGAGTGTCTCTTCTGGAGAGAATCTTGAGTTTCCCGGCTAGCTTTCTCCAGTTTCCAGCGCGTTTCTAGATTCCGGCGAGTTCTTCTGCAATATTCCGGGAGCACAATTTCATGGATTTTTATAGTTCCAAACAAGTTTTTATAAGCTCCAATGAGTGGCTAAGCTTTCAACTCTTGATAATTGGGGTTTTGGTTTGATTTATAAAGCTTCAATGAAGAGTTTTTCTTAATTCCCCTTCATGAATTTCCTCCTGTTATTATAATTCCTAACTACTCCCTCTGGTCTTTATTATAAGGCATCAACTAACTTTTCTCACAAACCAATAAAAGTAGTTAAAGTCAATAAAGTTGTCCTAGAATCTAAGTAATTTCCAATATTACCCCTCCTAATTGCACTAAACTCTAATATTATATTAATTATTACTCTCACCCACTACCTTTATTAATTAGGGGCATACATGGAAAAAATAATCATTACTCATTGGGAACAAGCAAGTGCCTTATAAAAAGGACCAAATAAACTTGCTAGTTGGTGCATTATAATAAAGACCAGATGGAGTATGTTCTAAGGTAATTTTAGTAGGATTTTGTTGTGAGTTATTTGAACTCCATATTGTTAAACTAAGATTGCTTATATTGTGTTTGGATTGGAATGATTGTGATTAGGTCATTTATAGTTATATATTCCTATTAATTCAATGAGATCATACAGGCTATGTGATTACTAGTTTGCGTAATTGATTTGGGTTAATTTGAGTGTCGTGATTGTGCATTCATATTAGAGGACACAATTGCATCAAATCAATCTATTTCACACATAATGGTTCTTGAATAATATTTCTAAGCAATAACGACTGTGAATGTGATAGTAGGAGTAGCTATTGATTAGGAGTGTTAGACCTAATGTGATTCCTTGTGGTTTTTAATTAAGACTTGATGGATTTCAAGCCCTCATATCATTTAGTGAGTAAGGATAGCTATTGAACCAATTTCCCAAGAGAATTCACTTTATTCATATTCCATTAACTATTCCATTTTATAAAAGATTGGACAAAAAATAATAGCTTTAGGATTTAATTAAATTGCATTATTCTTTTGGTTATTATTTTGTAAGAAAACCAAAACCTCATCTCCCCCTTTTTTATTTTTTATTTTATGTGCATGTCATTTAGATTCATTAGGAACCAATAAAAGGCTCAAGAATAAAGAACGATTCTAGATTTTATCTATACACAATTCTTAATTAATTTTTTACTGTATTCCCTAAAACTAACATACAAAAACCCTGATCAAGGAGATCTGCCACTTTGTTCATTCTACGGTTACGCCAGCAAAGGCTCGCATTCCAATCATGCTCCAACAGATTTCGAAGCTCCTAGATAAGATCAGATTCTTATCTTGTGTATAACATCACATTTTCCAAAGCAGTGTATATTTTTTTTCATCAGAGTAGAGCATCGGAGCGTAAGAGTAACTGATACATATATTTCAAATGCCGTAAGTCTGGCTGTTTACAGTAACGGTACATTGTACCGAGTGTTTACAAAAGTAGATAACAATGGAGGAACATAACAACAGAAGTGTCTCCCCGGCAACACCCATGCCGTGGCAACAAAAGATAGTCTTCAGTCGAGTCCCTATGCGTGCTGCTTGCCTTTCACCTCGATCCTCGGTCCTCCTGAACCTGACGCTATGTTAAGAGCTGAGGTTCAATGCCTATTGAACCTCAAGTAACGGTTAACCTCATATTTACATATACAGTATATAAGCACAACAAAGGAATCACTCCTAAATGTACCGCTCCCAGCGAATGCAGATGTACCGCTCCCAGCGAAACAGGATATACCGCTCCCAGCGAATACAGATGTACGCTCCCAGCGCATGCATATGTTCAGTTATCCTCTAACATCACTATGCATTCAAATAACATACCACCAATATACAACACACATATCACATATACGCATACCATAAATATTAGAGTTAGTGTTACAGTACGCGAACGTACCTTCGTTGACGGAAAACGGTGCGCTTTACGAAAAACGGTATTTTTGACAGCGGCCCGACAGCGGTATAACAGCGGTACGTTATCACAGATATCCTATAAGGATTATATCACTTTTATCAATATTTAGCATTATAACAGGCATTTTTGGTACAAATTACCATTTTGCCCTTGACTCCCCTATTCGGCTGAATTTCGCCAGAGCTTCGCTATTTTGACTATAATCTTCCAAAATTTTGCCATAACTCTTTCCCCAACATATTTTTTTGAAATATATATCATATTTAACCCAAAAACATGATATCTACAATATATTGGAAGATTAAAGATCAAAACAACATTCCTACTATAACTACCGAACAAAACACCGAAGCTTAAGACTAGGGACCGAAGAACTTACCCAGGACTTTGCTACACTTTCTCCGGACTCCTCCTTCTCTCTAAAATCTCTCTAGGATTCAAAATTTTGGTGTGAAATGAGAAGAAGAGGTGTTGCCTATTTATAGAGATTTCTGTGACACTATTCACACCTTTTTCAGATCGAATTTCATCCGTTAGATCTTGTTTTTACACATGGCTTCATCTTGGCCATCCATGTGCCTCCCCCTTATGTCATGCATGATGTCACACTCTTGCTTTATGTGACTGTACCGATAAAGTTCCCTATTCGGTGTTCAAATCGCGTAATCTTGGAGAATCTCAAAAAATACGGCAACACAGCACTGAAGGTCTACTCTTCCTCTTTGGAAATATCTGGGTTAACTAAATTTTTGATCCCATTAAGGGTATTCCGTTGCCTGCTGAACATTTTCGGACAGACGCCATCGGTTACGGAAATAACTTCCGGCTACGCCAACTTCTGGGTAAAAATTCACTGGTTCGTAATATGTCCTGACCTAAGAACCTAGTTCATGGTTTGTCACAACGGATTTATTTTCCATTGGTTCTCGTTTCTACTATCTGCCCTTTTCCTCTTCCATCCGGTCTCTTAATCAGCCCGCCGGTTTCGGAAATGACTTCAGAGACAGCCCACTCCGGGATAAAATTATACTTGTTTATAATAAGTCCAGATGTTACAGATTTAGTTCACCTATTTTGAGATAGGATTTTATTTCTATCGGTTCTCATTTAGCCAACTGGTCTTTCTACCAAATATATTATTATTTAATTACTTAAATATCATGATATTATTTCAAAAATCCACAACCCCTTTCACACTAGGAATTTCGCCCCTCCCCCTTTATTTTTCATTTTTATTTATTTTTTAATTACTTTAATATTCTCTTAATTTAAATAATTAGCCATTAATTACTTAATTAGTCACTTACTAATTGTTGATAATTTTATTAATTGAGATTAATTATTATCTCACAACTATTGCACTGACATTGGTATTTTATGTCCCATGTAAAATATTAAAAATCATGGGGCCATTTAGGGCCCCCAAAATAATATTAAATTTTGCTTCATTATTTTCCAAGGAAATTAATCCCAAAAATTACCTAAATTAGAGACAACATATTCTCCAATTTTAAATAAATATTTCATTGCCTCTTAGGATTTATCAAAATATTTTCAGGCCACTTTATGCCCCATAAATGTATTTTAGAGATTTTAGCTCTTTATTTACCCTAATTTCAATAAAAATTACCTTAGAAAATAAGGTAATTATAACTTATTATTTGAAACCACATATTCACCTATTTCCAATAGGTATTATTTACTAAAATATAATATTTCCGATAAATAATTATCCGGGTATTACATTATGCTTCGCGCATCAGCCTCAATATACTCTTCAAGTTCTAGACAGTAAGTCTCAATGATGATATTCTGTCAGTTTCAAATCCCAGTCCACCTACAAGCACCATATTGTGCCCCATACCCAAGATGACACCAGCTCATGATGCGTTGGATAGGCACTAAGAGATTGTCTCCTCTTACTGTTTAGTGTGTGTGTGTGTGTATTTTATAAAAAATACATGCAATGCAAAAAATATATCAAGAGAGAGTATATTGCAAAGGCAAAATGCGCACTAGGTTTACACTAGGAGTGGAAGATTCTTTCATGTAGAGAGCCGTGCGACACGTATGTTGAATGGCAATACTATACATTTACTTTGTCCGGTAGAATAGAGAAATTCAGTTCTATCTGCTTCTAACTTTTTATCATCAGATATTAATTTTTAATTACTATGTTTTTAATTACTGCACAATGTTTTTTAAAAATATATCAAGAGAGAGTATATTGCAAAGGCAAAAAATGCTGCTTTGATGAAGTTGAGACTTCCATGCATGTGCATCGCGTCCTCAATGGTTTGATTTAGATGTTTCATAGGGTTTCAATTCATACAAGCACGCCCTTCAATTACAAGTTTCTGTTCCTCCTAGCTCTCTGTGTTCAAACGTTTTGATATAGCGCTCAAGCCAATTTTTTTACTCACAGTAGTAGTAGTGCTGGACCTTTCTTATTTTCCAGGGGCGATGGCATGTGGGCGTAATAAACGCAAATAACTGCCCTGTATTTGATTCAGAGTATAAAAGAGAAATATAAGACCGAATAAATCTCATCGAATCATCTAAATCTCTCTAGATTATATCCAACTGTCGCGCTCTGTATTTTTTCAAAAAATAGAGGATACGATTATATATATATAAGAGATATAGGACAGAATAAATCTAATAAAATCATCTAAATCTCTCCAGACTGAGATAATGATAACAATTAAATTACAAATCTGATTTAAAAGATAGTAATAGAATATATATAATATATATGGGTTTATTATCTATCCAATAACAGGATATAAGCATTTGTCTAGTTAAGTTGATACTGTGTCGTTTGGTGGTGAGAAAAAGAAGGGACTTTTATCTTATATATATATATATATAGTAAATGGAAACGTGGTATTGATATATAAAAAAAAAAAAAAAAAAAAAAGAAAGAAAGAAAGGAAACGTGTTACAACACGTTCGGCGTAGTTGATATATACAGCCAATCGGTGGAAAGATAGCCATCCAATCGCGGACAAAAAAAATATCAGCGAATCAAAACGGCACAACTATTTAATGCCTTATTCATCCTAATCTTCATGAAAAGCACAACCGTCAGGGACAATCAATGCCATCTTTATTGAAAAACGCAAGCGCCGGCGGCAATAAACGTTCCAAACGCAAAAGTGTAATAATGGCCACATTGGGAACAGGCGCTGCATTAAATGTGCACGATTTCCTAAAAGGATCGTTACCAAAAAGGCAATGAATCCGTATCCCGAGGAGGATCAAATCACACCTGAGTAACGCTTGAACAACGCCATCTGTCATTTGCAAAACCTTTATGGCAACCGATATTGGGGGCATCACGTGGGAGAAGCTCGCGGTCCGACTAAGACCGAGTCATAAAAGCATCAGGGTCAATCTCGGTTATCATAAAAATCGAGAAGACGGTTACAATAACAACCCGTGACCCAGGGGACAGGTGAGGAGACGGCGGGGACATGTAAATGTCTAACGGCCGAGTTCACCAGAAAAGTTTGGTCATGACCGAGGCCAACCAAAGGCCACTCACCGACACATATTCCAATAGTGATAAAATGCAACTCACGTCCCCTGAAAAATAGCCCGTCATCCATGACGGAGAGCGGTGAGAGAGGGCGAGACAGGGTGAGCAGGAAGGAAGCCCTAAAGGATTCGTACGAAGCTCAAATTTAGCCCAGATAGATGATGACCGGATTAGTCAACGCATTAATCTCGGCAGTCAGGAACCTGTCATACCGAGCTTGGGGGCAACTGTTATGGCCCCATATATTGGGCCATCCGGGTACCCGGCCCAACCAAGGGTCCACAGTAAGGCCACCCGTTTAACCAGGTAAACGGTTCACCACTACTCCACCTCGTCTGTGATACAAGGCCGTACAGGTAGTGGAGCAGGGCCGTACAAGTAGTGGAGCAGGTATAGGCAGAACGTGGGAGGCACATGATGGCTGGTGGATAGACACATTTGCATGGGAGTGAAACCCTAGGTAACCCCTATAAATAGGAGGTTACCCACCAGGTGCACTCTGATCTCTCTTGATTGATAGTTTACCATTCAGTCACACTGCACACACACCACTCCCTTTGGCGAAACGCCTTATCTGTGTTGCATTGTGGTCTGAGCTATCTCGACGATATCTTCCTCATAGATATCATCGAGCCAGTATCCTTTCCTTGAGACCTAATCACTGAAAGGACTATTGATCCAACATTAACCATTCCTAGCTCGTTGAAGCTAGACATCCGTGTTCTATACTAGAACATATTGGAATGATTGTGATTAGGTCATTTATAGTTATATATTCCTATTAATTCAATGAGATCATACAGGCTATGTGATTACTAGTTTGCGTAATTGATTTGGGTTAATTTGAGTGTTGTGATTGTGCATTCATATTAGAGGACACAATTGCATCAAATCAATTTATTTCACACATAATGGTTCTTGAATAATATTTCTAAGCAATAACGATTGTAGGAGTAGCTATTGATTAGGAGTGTTAGACCGAATGTGATTCCTTGTGGTTTTTAATTAAGACTTGATGGATTTCAAGCCCTCATATCATTTAGTGAGTAAGGATAGCTATTGAACCAATTTCCCAAGAGAATTCACTTTATTCATATTCCATTAACTATTCCATTTTATAAAGATTGGACAAAAAATAATAGCTTTAGGATTTAATTAAATTGCATTATTCTTTTGGTTATTATTTTGTAAGAAAACCAAAACCTCATCTCCCCTTTTTTTCATTTTATGTGCATGTCATTTAGATTCATTAGGAACCAATAAAAGGCTCAAGAATAAAGAACGATTCTAGATTTTATCTATACACAATTCTTAATTAAGTTTTTACTGTATTCCCTAAAACTAACATACAAAAACCCTGATCAAGGATATCTGCCACTTTTTGGGCAAAAACAAAAAAGGAGATCTGCCACTTTGTTCATTCTACGGTTACGCCAGCAAAGGCTCGCATTCCAATCATGCTCCAACAGATTTCGAAGCTCCTAGATCAGATCAGATTCTTATCTTGTGCTTCGCGCATCAGCCTCAATATATTCCTCAAGTTCTAGACAGTAAGTCTCAATGATGATATTCTGTCAGTTTCAAATCCCAGTCCACATACAAGCACCATATTGTGCCCCATACCCAAGATGACACCAGCTCATGATGCGTTTGATAGGCACTAAGAGATTGTCTCATCTTACTGTTTAGTGTGTGTGTGTGTGTGTATTTTATAAAAAATACATGCAACGCAAAAAATATATCAAGAGAGAGTATATTGCAAAGGCCAAATGCGCACTAGGTTTACACTAGGAGTGGAAGATTCTTTCATGTAGAGAGCCGTGCAACACGTATGTTGAATGGCAATACTATATATACATTTACTTTGTCCGGTAGAATAGAGAAATTCAGTTCTATCTGCTTCTAACTTTTTATCATCAGAAATTGAGTTTTAATTACTATGTTTTTAATCACTGCACAATGTTTTTTAAAAATATATCAAGAGAGAGTATATTGCAAAGGCAAAAAATGCTGCTTTGATGAAGTGGAGACTTCCATGCATGTGCATCGCGTCCTCACTGGTTTGATTTAGATGTTTCATAGGGTTTCAATTCATACAAGCACGCCCTTCAATTACAAGTTTCTGTTCCTCCTAGCTCTCTGTGTTCAAACGTTTTGATATAGCGCTCAAGCCAATTTTTTTTACTCACAGTAGTAGTAGTGCTGGACCTTTCTTATTTTCCAGGGGCGATGGCATGTGGGCTTAATAAACGCAAATAACTGCCCTGTATTTGATTCAGAGTATAAAAGAGAAATATAAGACCGAATAAATCTCATCGAATCATCTAAATCTCTCACTGAGATAATAATAATAAGTACATCACATATCTAAAAACTAAGTTATATCCCACTGACGTCTGAGGCGCTCTGTATTTTTTCAAAAAATAGAGAATACGATTATAGATATAAGAGATATAGGACAGAATAAATCTAATAAAATCATCTAAATCTCTCCAGACTGAGATAATGATAACAAGTACATTACATATCTAAAAATTAGGTTATATCCAACTGGCGCGCTCTGTATTTTTAAAAAAGAGTAAAATACTCTAACAATCCTTATGTTTTGTCATAATTACAAAGACCTCCCATCTATTTTGAAAATATACACTTAAGTCCAACCTATTAACTCCGTTAAGAATATTCTACAAAGATTCTAAAAATATATTTTTAATTGAACTTTATATAGAAATAAAATTTAGTTACTGATTTACCTTTAATGCTAAATCCTAAATTTTAATTGACAATTTGTAAATATAAATTTTTAAAAAAATTTTGAGTTAGTTTTTTAAATGTTTGGAGAAAAAATATCAAAATTTAAATGTAAATGACTTTATACAATCTCTCAAACATAAATAGTTTATTATATTTGATAGGAAAAAAATATGTTTGACATATATTTTTAGTCATTTAAGAAACTAAAAGTAAATAGATTTTTAATAAATATGGTAAAAAAATTAAAATATAAATTTTATTATCTCAAAATTCATAAAATTTTAACATATTAGAAAGTTAAAAAAATCTATTAGGATAAAAAATTTATTTGCCCACATAGATATATATTGGTTTAAATAATTCTAATGTTAAAGAAGGGTTTTTTTTTTTGGTAAAACAAAAGTTCAAAAGTCAAACTTAACGGTCAATTAACGGTTTAAGTAAATGGAAATAAAATCTCAAAATATAAGGGAGGCTTGTGTAACATACATTTTAATTTTAAGGGAGGTCTATATGAGTTTTCAAAATAGAAGGAAGGTCAGTATAATTATAGTAAAATAGAGAGGTAGTTAGAGTATTTTACTCTTAAAAAAATTGAGAATACGATTATATATATAGGAGATATAGGACAGAATAAATCTAATAAAATCATCTAAATCTCTCCAGACTGAGATAATGATAATAATTAAATTACAAATCTGATTTAAAAGATAGTAACAGAATATATATATATATATATATATATATGGCACGCGCGTGCATATAGCCACTACACACAAAACAAGTAATCGTCTCCTTCTCTCCATTAACCCTAATTCTGTCCGCCAAGAAGATGGCGACTGAATGCGAGAATCCCTGTCTGCCGCCGGAGATTGTCACCGACATTCTCAAAAGGTTTCGTGTGAAATGCCTCGTTCGATTTCAAGCTGTGTGTAAAGATTGGAGAAATCTCTTGAAGTCCCCCTCTCTTATCAAAGAGCAATACCATCACTCTATCCACAACAACTGTCTTCTTATCTGTCATATATACGATCACACCGATGGATTTTGGCCCCATGTTTGCTTCATTGTGAGAAGGAAACTGTGGAAGTTGAGAGATTACCCGTCATGGATTCCTTAAGGCCTGTTACTGAGCTCGTTCGTTCCAGCAACGGCTTGCTTTGTGTGAAACTCGGTTATGAAGTAGATTATCATCCTCGTTCACATTTGTTGTTGAACCCAGCTACTAGAGAGGTAAGGCAAGTACCCAAATCAACAAACGATCATGGAATCTTTTACTTTGTTGACTCGGGATTTGGGTATAGTCATGTGGTTAGGGATTATAAAATAGTGACAATTTATAGGGTTAGGATTAGGGATCCTAATGGAGACGATTTACCTTGTGTTGATCTAGTGGAGGTCTTTTCATTAAGAACGAGGTCGTGGAAAGAAGTAGAATTTGGGATTATACGGTATATAGATTTTTACTCTAAATCTGTGTTACTGTTAATGGGGCTATGTTTTGGTTTGGACGGCATTGCGGAGATCTTCATGGGGTGATAGTTTCATTTGACTTGACAACAGAAGTTTTTACATTGATATCAATACCCTTTTCATCTTCTACTTATGAATTTGGTGTGTACGAGAACTCTTCCATACAAAGTGCATGAATATGAGTTATGGTTGTTGGAAGAGGGAAGTTGTGCATCTGGGAAGAGTTGGGTTTGGACTCAGAAATATCGTACTACAGAAATTTCACCCCTCTTTCTTCAGTTACCCTTATTGAGGAATGAATTAGTCTGCTACAACGCTATGGGTGATTCAGGTGTCTTGTTCAATACCACTACTACTAGTATATTGAAGAAGTTTGCCAGCTCTTTATCGGACTCTGTTATACTGGGAAATTTCTTTTATGTAGAGAGCCTCGTGTCTATGTGCGACAAGTATATTGAATAGCATTGTTATGAGATATATTCTCACTTTTACATTCTAGATTTACTGATTCTTGTCAATTTTGGTGGAAATATACCCACAAAACCCTTGAATATTTTGGTTGTGTCTATAAGATTTGATGCCCTTTCTCTCTTCTCTTACCCACATCACCGTCTTCTTTATGCCTCCTCTCTCTCTTTTCCTCACGGTGAAGCAACCAAGAAGCAGCTCAAGATGGCTTCCACAGTATCGTAGCTTTTGGCCAATAAGCCCTTCCAACAGATCGCTAACCCAAACACTATGCACTAGCTTCAATGTGGCTTTTCCCCTCCACACTGCTTTCTCAAATAGGCTAGTCTATCCTTGGTGAATTAGAGTTCAAGCCCAATTGCTTATGAGTCAAAATATAAATAATAGAAAAGCCTTGATGGAAGATTGTGAAATTCCCAATCATTCCAATCTGTATCATTAAACCGATACAATATGTCCTGTGATGAGGAGAGGGTACATTGATTGAGAAAGAGGCGCATGAAACCATATACACAAGTAATTGCATAAGGGTTCATAGTTACATGACATAATATACTAAACTATATGTCTATTCTCCTCCTCTTAAACTTTATCTTGCTTATTCTTCTTATATGTGGTGTATTTGTTATATGTCCATAATCGAGTCCATAACTGTGATTCGATTAGTGTGGGTATATAGAGATAAACCGTCACACTCCAAGTGTGACATCCCAAAATTTGGAATTTTAGAATTAAAATATGATATGGGATTAATTATGGAAACTTGGCCTTAATTATTTTAAAAGTCAATAATTGGAATTAAAAGCATATTTTTCCGTAAATTAAGGATAAATTAAATAGTTAAGGAATAATATTGGCCTAAATATTTTGGAGATAATATTTTAAGGCCTAAAGAAATTATTTGAGCAAAAAAAAATCCTTAAATGGAATTCAGGATTAATTTTGATTTCCTAACTAATGTTTGCAATTTAATTAGGAAAGGACTAGCTTGCAGACAAGAGTATAGTAGGGAGTCAAAAGGGGTATTTTCTTTAAGTGAAAACACCACAAATATGGAGATTACTCTACGAGCCCGGAATATTCCTATCACCTGGGAATTGTTCCAAGAAAAATTTAACAAGAAATATTTTTCCCCAATCTGTTAAAGTCGCCAGTGAGATGGAATTCTTAAAAATCAAGCAGGGTGATGATGAGACCTTTGATGATTACCTTGCTTGCTTTATTAGTTTATCTCGATATTCTACCTATTTGAATTTTCGAAATGACGTAATAATTAGTCATCTGACTCTTTTATTAAGGATATGAGGTAAAAATTTTTTTTTATATTTAAAAAATTAATAATTATACAAATACGTGATACACACCCTCACTATACAGCGAGAACAATTATTTTATTATACGTCTCTCTATGTAATTTATATATCTAAATATAAAATATATAATTGGGCAAGAAGTTGATATAATATATTTAAAATATTTAGCTTGTATTGTTTTGTAACGGTTTGATATGATCTGATTGCATCTATATTACTGTGTGAAAAAATAAGTATGAACACCTATATAATATATATTCCTCACAATCCAGATGGCTCAATTTATTAGCATACGTATCTGATTCCAATATAATAAATCTTTGTGTTCATATTTGAAGGTAATTACTGTTTCTGCTTCTTCTCAACATCTTTCAAAATTTCTTTAGTCCGTGCCAAAGTGAAACTCTACCGAACAATAATTTATTTACATGCAGAATTTGGTCTTATAAAAAATTATCTCAACCTCTTTCTAAGTTTCTTCAGTCAAAATTTTGAACTTGAAAGTAGCAAACCAATCTAGCTCGATTTATAGTAACTGAGATCCATCTAATACAAATTTTTAAAAATAGATTTATTATATATATCTATATATATATATATATATATATATATATATATATATATATATGTAAGGCTTGTTTTAACTAGAAAATTAATATAATATATTTCTCTCTATTTAACAATAATTCAAAAGAATGTGATTGAGTTTTGACAAAGTCTCTAGATCAATATCTTATCACTAAAAATGGTAATCTAGTAATTATTTTTTGAGGTCGAAAACCACTAAAAGACTCCCAAAAGAATCAGATTCGTCCTCGTCATCGGTATTTTCTGGATCACATATTTTTGTTTGCTGGTGGGCTTCCGTATACCATATCTAACACTCATATAATGCTTTCAAAACTTGAAACAATCTTATTTGCGTCTGGTTAAGAGGTAGATGAAATAAAGTCAAAAGGTTCAAAAGTCAGTCAGGTTTAAGGAAGCCACAAAAATTTGTCAAACTTGTCAAGCTCTTTTAGCAAACTTTATAGGCCACTAGTCTCTCTATTCATTTTGCTTTTACACCAAGGTAGGTTATCTGCATAATTAAGGGGTTTTCCCTGAACCAAAAATTAATGTTGTCCCTCTAGGCCCCAACTAGCCTTAAATTCTAAGGCTATAGAGTATATATTTGGTATAACAACATACTAGTACCGTATATAACAATGGCCTATTATTGGGAGACAAAATGAAATATGACAGAAAATAATAAAATTCAGTATATTAAATCCATTTAACTAATATACTTTATTAATATCGGCATATTGGAACTCGGTTCATTTGGATAGAATCATGTCATATTATATATGGGTACAAAACTCTTTAAATAGTATTTTTCTAAAAAACACTTTGTAGAAGTGCTTTTATGGGTTTTGAGGTAAGAAGAGTTTTATGTTGACTCGAAAAAAATGCTTAAAAAGGCAATTTTTTGAGGTTGTCAAAACTACAATTTGTACAGTGTGGTCCGAAATATAACTTGGAAGTGTTGAGAACTGAGTAACCTCCATAGGATAATTGAGAGCCTCCTTGATTAAACCATATTTTTATATAATTTTTCATGATTAATTTGAAATTTTTAATACATTTCCCATGATATTATTGTATGATTAAGAACTAATTTGAGTTAGGACATTTGTATTGAATTAAGAGTAATTATGGGCAAAATGGTCATAGTATGTTAATTATTCATTCAAATGATTTCTTAGACTTTTGATGTTATCTTATGCTTAATCTTGCATTATAGGTATTTTTGGAAGAAAATTTGAAAGTGTGGAAAATGTCATATCTTTAAGGATTGGAGAAAACTACAGAAAAGTGCCCAGAAGTGCCTGGAAGTTGCAAATCTGTGAATAAAAAGGTCTGAATAAATTACATGTAAGTACCCATAATATTGGAAAATTGCTTTATGACCTCATAAATGTTTCAAAAGTTTGTACTTTATTAACTCCACGAAACTTTTAAGGTTTACAGATTGATCCCTTAGGCTTTGTTTGGGAGTTCCATTTTGGAGGGAAAGGAAAGGGAAGGAAGGGTTTTGGTAGTCCCTTCCCTTGATATATACAAGGGAAGAGACTACCAAAACCCTCTCTTCTCTTTCATTTCCCTCCAAAATGGAACTCTCAAACAAGGCCTTAGGTTATCTTCTTCTCTTCCTCGACATAACAGTGGCGCAGACTGAAAAAACGCTCGGAACCTTCACTTCGCTTGCTCTCATCTCCTTCTGCTTTCACCTCTCTTCCTCGACGGCGAATCCTTTCACCTTCACCATCTCCGGCGAGTTTTGTCCACCCTCCACCACAGTGCTTAACAGACTTGGAGACTGAGAAAAAAAAGCAGAGACGACAGAGAACCGGCTCTTCGTTTCAAGCAAAGTCCCCGACCACAGATCCAAGAGATGAGAACAAAGGAGAGGCGCTGTGGCACCATATTTGCAAACCGGAGATCGCGCTCTCTCTCATTAAATCTCCAATATAACCTCCGTCGGGTTTTCTTCTCCATTCTCATCGCTGGCGAGCTTCTTCTTTACAGTTCCGACGACTCTTCTGACTCAAACACCACAGAATCCTCCTTCTTCGGTTTATTCTGTGACTCCGGCACTGTGAGTGTCTCTTCTGGAGAGAATCTTGAGTTTCTCGGCTAGCTTACTCCAGTTTCCAGTGCGTTTCCAGATTCCGGCGAGTTCTTCTGCAGTATTCCGGGAGCACAATTTCATGGATTTTTAGAGTTCCAAACAAGTTTTTATAAGCTCCAATGAGTGGCTAAGCTTTCAACTCTTGATAATTGGGGTTTTGGTTTGATTTATAAAGCTTCAATGAGGAGTTTTTCTTAATTCCCCTTCATGAATTTCCTCCTGTTATTATAATTCCTAACTATGTTCTAAGGTAATTTTAGTAGGATTTTGTTGTGAGTTATTTGAACTCCATATTGTTAAACTAAGATTGCTTATATTGTGTTTGGATTGGAATGATTGTGATTGGGTCATTTATAGTTATATATTCCTATTAATTCAATGAGATCATACAGGCTATGTGATTACTAGTTTGCGTAATTGATTTGGGTTAATTTGAGTGTCGTGATTGTGCATTCATATTAGAGGACACAACTGCATCAAATCAATCTATTTCACACATAATGGTTCTTGAATAATATTTCTAAGCAATAATGACTGTGAATGTGATATTAGGAGTAGCTATTGATTAGGAGTGTTAGACCTAATGTGATTCCTTGTGGTTTTTAATTAAGACTTGATGGATTTCAAGCCCTCATATCATTTAGTGAGTAAGGATAGCTATTGAACCAATTTCCCAAGAGAATTCACTTTATTCATATTCCATTAACTATTCCATTTTATAAAGATTGGACAAAAAATAATAGCTTTAGGATTTAATTAAATTGCATTATTCTTTTGGTTATTATTTTGTAAGAAAACCAAAACCTCATCTCCCCTTTTTTATTTTTTAAATTTTATGTGCATGTCATTTAGATTCATTAGGAACCAATAAAAGGCTTAAGAATAAAGAACGATTCTAGATTTTATCTATACACAATTCTTAATTAATTTTTTAC
Organism: Acacia melanoxylon; assembly: GCA_019022615.1. Lineage (NCBI taxonomy): Eukaryota > Viridiplantae > Streptophyta > Magnoliopsida > Fabales > Fabaceae > Acacia > Acacia melanoxylon. Next base: position 1,591,093 of record JAFJYJ010000010.1, read on the forward strand.
TGTATTACCTAAAACTAACATACAAAAACCCTGATCAAGGAGATCTGCCACTTTGTTCATTCTACGGTTACGCCAGCAAAGGCTCGCATTCCAATCATGCTCCAACAGATTTCGAAGCTCCTAGATCAGATCAGATTCTTATCTTGTGCTTCGCGCATCAGCCTCAATATATTCCTCAAGTTCTAGACAGTAAGTCTCAATGATGATATTCTGTCAGTTTCAAATCCCAGTCCACCTACAAGCACCATATTGTGCCCCATACCCAAGATGACACCAGCTCATGATGCGTTGGATAGGCACTAAGAGATTGTCTCATCTTACTGTTTAGTGTGTGAGTGTGTATTTTATAAAAAATACATGCAACGCAAAAAATATATCAAGAGAGAGTATATTGCAAAGGCAAAATGCGCACTAGGTTTACACTAGGAGTGGAAGATTCTTTCATGTAGAGAGCCGTGCGACACGTATGTTGAATGGCAATACTATACATTTACTTTGTCCGGTAGAATAGAGAAATTCAGTTCTATCTGCTTCTAACTTTTTATCATCAGAAATTGAGTTTTAATTACTATGTTTTTAATTACTGCACAATGTTTTTTAAAAATATATCAAGAGAGAGTATATTGCAAAGGCAAAAAATGCTACTTTGATGAAGTGGAGACTTCCATGCATGTGCATCGCGTCCTCACTTTGATTTAGATGTTTCATAGGGTTTCAATTCATACAAGCACGCCCTTCAATTACAAGTTTCTGTTCCTCCTAGCTCTCTCTGTTCAAACGTTTTGATATAGCGCTCAAGCCAATTTTTTTTTACTCACAGTAGTAGTAGTAATGCTGGACCTTTCTTATTTTCCGGGGGCGATGGCATGTGGGCGTAATAAACGCAAATAACTGCCCTGTATTTGATTCAGAGTATAAAAGAGAAATATAAGACCGAATAAATCTCATCGAATCATCTAAATCTCTCTAGACTGAGATGATGATAATAAGTACATCACATATCTAAAAACTAGGTTATATCCAACTGGCGCGCTCTGTATTTTTTCAAAAAATAGAGAATACGATTATACATATAAGAGATATAGCCATATAGGACAGAATAAATCTAATAAAATCATCTAAATCTCTCCAGACTGAGATAATGATAACAGTTAAATTACAATTCTGATTTAAAAGATAGTAATAGAATATATATAATATATATAGGGGGTTAAACTTCTCATGTTGCATGAGAAGAAGAAGATTCCTACACACATGAAATGGTGGGACCCACACACACATATATATATACACTACTATAATGCTAATTATATATATATGTGGGTCCCACCATTTCATGTGGGTGTGACATAAGAATATACTTCTCCTCCAACATGAGAAGTGTTTTCCCCATACATATATATATGGGTTTATTATCTATCCAATAACAGGATATAAGCATTTGTCTAGTTAAGTTGATACTGTGTCGTTTGGTGGTGAGAAAAAGAAGGGACTTATATATATATATGTGTGTGTGATATCTTTTTATATATATATATACAGTAAATGGAAACGTGGTATTGATATATAAAAAAATAAAAAATAAAAAGAAAGAAAGAAAGGAAACGTGGTACAACACGTTCGGCGTGGTTGATATATACAGCCAATCGGTGGAAAGATAGCCATCCAATCGCGGACAAAAATAAAATAAAAAATCAGCGAATCAAAACAAAAATAAATCCTGTCACTGATAATGGAAGATAGTCCCGAAAAAGTAAGCCACGAAAGATAGCCATCAGTGAATAATTAATTTTTTTTTTTGCAGACGATCAGTATATATAAAACGGTTGTACCATGGTTCCATTTTTTTAGGACGAGATCTTAAAATATGGAATTACAACACGTTCAGCGAAACTAAGTCAATTTTCACCGAAAAATCCCCCACGCGCTGCGCGAAACGGTTGCACCATGATTCCATTTTTTGAGATCTCATCCTCCAATGGCTGTATGTATATAAAAATATAGGGTTAAATGTCAAATTTACCCTGGAAGTTTTGATAAGGGAGCGTCCATCACACGGAAGTTTTTTTGGTACCAAATTTACCCGGAAGTATTCAAAAGGCATCAAATTTACCCAAACGTCACGGCAGCCCACGTAGATCGTTAAAAGCTGAGGTGGCATGCGAGGTGGCATCGGTTTGAACACGGTGGAAGTCCAGTGAAATGCCACATCATTGAGCACGTATAATCAATATTCGAGTATTGAAACCAATACTTGAGTATTGAACTTTTTATGTGAAAATAAGTTTAAGTCCAAAACTTTAATACTTGAGTATTCAAATCAATACTTGAGTTTTCAAAATATTTGAAAAAGAGCCAAGCTCTCTGTATGCCCAATACTAGAGTATTCAGCTCAATACTTGAGTATTGAACTGTTTGAAAACTTTGTGAAATCTTTTCCAAGTCAATACTTGAGTATTCTCTTTAATATTTGAGTATTCAAATCACTTGGAAATAGCAAAACTTTATGTCTCGGTCAATACTCGAGTATTCAACTCAATACTTGAGTATTGAACTGTTTTCAATATTTGTGAAGTCTCTGTCATTCCAATACTTGAGTATTGATAAACATGTGAAAAACTTTGAAACCTTTCTGTTTGCCCAATACTTGAGTATTCACATGTTGAATACTTTAATGATTTCCGAATAAACATTTCCGACGTGGCTAACGTCCGTTCGTGCTTCTGTTAGTTTTGGGTAAATATGATACCTTTTTATACTTCCGGGGTAAATTTGATACCTTTTGAATACTTCCGGGGGTAAATTTGGTACCAAAAAAACTTCCGTGTGATGGACGCTCCCTTATCAAAACTTCCAGGGTAAATTTGGCATTTAACCCAAAAATATATCGTATATATAAAGGGATAAGATATTATTACTACCAATTGGTTACTACCAAAGTCACTACCACTTTTTCACCGTTAGATCAGAATCTCATCTACCTTTATTATTTTTTTTCTCCTATTGAGATTCTGATCTAACAATAAAAAAGTGGTAATGACTTCGCTAGTGACTAAAATTGGTAGTGACAACCTATTGTATATATATGTATGGCCCGCGTGTGCATATAGCCACTACACACAAAACAAGTAATCGTCTCCTTCTCTCCATTAACCCTAATTCTGTCCGGCAAGAAGATGGCGACCGGATGCGAGAATCCCTGTCTGCCGCCGGAGATTGTCACCGACATTCTCAAAAGGCTTCGTGTGAAATGCCTCATCCGATTTCAATCTGTGTGTAAAGGTTGGAGAAATCTCTTGAAGTCCCCCTCTTTCTTCAAAGAGCACTACCATCACTCTATCCACAACAACTGTCTTCTTATTATCTGTCATATATTCCATCTCACCGATGGATTTTGTCCCCCATGTTTGCTTCGTTGTGAGAAGGAAACTGTGGAAGTTGAGAGATTACCCGTTATGGATTCCTTAAGGCCTGTTACTGAACTCGTTGGTTCCAGCAACGGCTTGCTTTGTGTGAAACTCGGTTATGAAGTAGATTATCATCCTCGTTCACATTTGTTGTTGAACCCAGCGACTAGAGAGGTAAGGCAAGTACCCAAATCAACAAACGATCATGGCATCTTTTGCTTTGTTGACTCGGGATTTTGGTATAGTCATGTGGTTAGGGATTATAAAATAGTGACAATTCATAAGGTTAGGAATCCTAATGGAGACGATTTACCTTGTGTTGATCTAGTGGAGGTCTTTTCATTAAGAACGGGGTCTTGGAAAGAAGTAGAATTTGGGATTATACGGTTTATAGATTTAGAGTCTAAATCTGTTACTGTTAATGGGGCTATGTTTTGGTTTGGACGGCATTTCGGAGATCTTCGTGGGGTGATAGTTTCATTTGACTTGACAACAGAAGTTTTTACATTGATATCAATACCCTTTTCAACCTCTACTTATGAATTTGGTGTGTACGAGAACAAAGTTGCTATGTGTCTTCCATACAAAGTGCATGAATATGAGTTATGGGTGTTGGAAGAGGGAAGTTGTGCATCTGGGAAGAGTTGGGTTTGGACTCAGAAATATCGTACTACAGAAATTTCACCTCTCTTTCCTCAGTTACCCTTATTGAGGAATGAATTAGTCTGCTACAACGCTATGGGTGACTCAGGTTTCTTGTTCAATACCACTGCTACTAGTTTATTGAAGAAGTTTGCCAGCTCTTTATCGGACTCTTATATATTGGGGAATTTCTTTTATGTAGAGAGCCTCGTGTCTATGTGCGACACATATATTGAATAGCACTGTTATGAGATATATTCTCACTTTTACATTCTAGATTTACTGATTCTTGTCAATTTTGGTGGAAATATACCCACAAAACCTTTGAATATTTTGGTTGTGTCTACAAGATTTGATGCCCCTTAGGTATGTTAGGTAGAATAGGGAAGTAGAAATTCATTTGTACCTGCTTCTTAGTTTTTATCTTTTTATGTCATCAGATGTTGAGTGTTACATACTATGTTTTTTTTATTTTATGTTCTTATCATTGAGCACATTCTTAAAAACAAATTACAAGGGAGAGCATAATGCAAAGGCAAAATGCTACTATACTTTGGTGGAGTGGAGTCTTGCACGTGCACCATGTACTCATCCATTTATTCTTTTTGGATGAAGATGGTGGTACAATACATTAACATTAAGAAAAGTTTATTCCAATTTGACCCTTAAGAAACTCAGATATATAATTTTTTTTTTTATATAGAGAATCTCATTTAAATCCATTTGAAATACCTAAATTAAATCATGTATACTTTTGTCAAATCCTAAGAAGGTCTAGGGACCTTTTTAAGGATTTCTGAATTTATTGATTTTGTCATTATGTCCTGTTGTTTTCTCTGCCTCTTCTCTCTCTATAGATCTTCGCATCATCAACTCCTGAGGAACTAGTTTCCCTACCTATCTTGGGATAGGTAGGGAGAGCTCTTTCAAATCTGGACATGATTTAATTTTTTTTAACTGTCATTTTTTAAATGAAAAAAAAAATCATTTTTAAAAAATATATTAGTTGAAAAATTATCTTTATTTTAGCTTTCCTACCCATTAAAATAATTATTTTTTAAAAAATAAAAAGTAAAAAATAAATAAAACTGGACCGTCCAGATCCCATTTGGACGGTCCCGGAGGGGAAGTGCTCTCCCTACCTATCCCAAGATAGGTAGGGAAACTGATTCCCAACTCCTCACCTCTCCTCTCCCCATATGAGATTTCTTGGGCCGATTTAATATATCAGACATGGATTCAACTCTCTTGCTATTTCCTCACCTCTCCTCTCCCCAAATAATAATAATAATAATAATAATAATAATAATAATAATATGATATTTTCATAGAACCTTTTTAAATTTTTAAATTATTTATTTATCCAAACCTTAACTACTTCTAATTAATTTAAAAATATGATAATTATAATGATATCCTCAAATAATGCACCAAATCGATATCTTATCAAAATATCAAATAAATTTCTTTAATTTAACATATCTCAAATTTAACTTAAAATGAGGAGTCCTCAGTTCCTACTAAAAAGGTATATTTATAAGAAAATCCCACATGTTTTTTAGTATAACATACATTGTTTAAAGTATCATTAAATTTTTTATTCAGGTCTAGAAAAAGTATCAGTAATTTTCTCACCAAACATCCCTAACTATTTTTTGCCTTCCCCCTAACATCCCTAATAAACTATAATACTTCGTAACTAATGAAATAAAGTCCTCTGACTAATAACTTTTATTAAGAGTAATTTTTAAAATTTTATAAAAATAATTAATTTGATGGTGATATAACCACAAAACCTTTGAATGTTTTGGTTGTGTCTATAAGATTTGATGCCCCTTAGATCTGTATAGAAATTCAGTTCTACCTTCTTCTAAGTTTTTATCATTTTATGTCGTCAGATGTTGAGTTTTACCTACTATATTGTTTATTTTATATTCTTATCATTGCTCACTTTTTGAAAAACTAATTACAAGGGAGAGCATATTGCAAAGGCAAAATGCCAATTTGATGGAGTGGAGACTTGCGTGTGCATCATATGTACTCATCCATTTATTTTTTTCACGGATGAAGAAGATGGTACAATACATTAACATTTGTTCATACTTGCAACATTAAACTTGTACAATTGTGGCTATAAGTGGATTCATTTTGTATAAGGTGGCGATTGTGGCTATTAGATTTCTGGAAGTCACCACGAAGAAAAGTTTATTCCTATTGTTCCGGTGTGGAACCAGATGTCCAGCCCAGATGGCTGGTGATTTGATCTTGGATCGAGTTGCTTATGCCGGAATATCTAAGAGTAGAGATATCCCGGTGAGCGATGAATCACTGGACACAAGGCCTTTCGCCCAAGGGGGAGGGGGTATGTGTTCAGTGGGGTTATGCGGTGTGAGGCAGAAAGTAAATAGCTTGAGTTAGAACGTGTGCACCTTGGTGTTTTCCCCTTGTATTTATAGGGTGTTCCATGGTATCTTAACTGCACAATCTATCATATCCCTGGATTATGGATATGATAGATTGCCCCATGATTGTAGGGGAACCCGGGATACTCGGCATCCCTCTAATGGGCCGTCCCCTAGCTGGGCCGAGGTTCGGGCGTGCCTCTGCTGGGCCGAGGTTCGGGCGTGCCTTTGCTGTGCCGCCCCCTAATTGGGCCGTGGGTCAGGTCCGTAACAGTTGCCCCCAGCTCGGTAGTTCAAGGTTTTGAGCTGCCAGGGTGTACTTTACTCTCCGGGCTAGGATGTGTCCTTGCCCCCGGACCTGGGTATTCTGTCGGGTTATCTATTCGAAGCGTGGGGCTGCCCGGTCTTCAGGATCCGAGATCGTTTCTCAAGGGTCGACATCTCTGTTGGTGACTTTAGGGGCCCGAGGTGGTGCCGGGTGGTTTGCTTGGTTTCGAGGTCGAAAGCCCTTCCGACTTCGCCATCATGGCGCCCTGCCACCTGGCGTCTTTGGAATGGAGAGGATTTGCAACCGTCATTCCCTGCCGCCTTCGGTTTTCGTGCACATTTAATGCGCGTGCTTCCTGGGGCACGTCACCCAGAGGCGCCAGGTGAATTTCCGGTTTTACCCTTAATTCCTTGGCGCCTCTTCGCGCCTCCTACCATTTCAAAGGTTTTTAACCTTGATTTTCTTCATTTTCGTCTACCACCTTCGACCATTCTCTGATTTTTTCTCTATTCTCCATCTTCTCCGAAGAACTGGGATTTCTGCTTCCGGCGGCTCTCAAGCTTTCTCCTTCCGGCGATTGTCCTCCACTCGACCTTCCTTCTAACTGGTAAGTCTTTATTCTTCTTTCTCTTCTGTTTTTTGCATACAGATTACTGGGTTTCTGCCCTCTTCGTTTTAGCCTCAGTATCGAACGTTAGTTTTAACGAAAACCAGTAGGCTTGTTCATCGTCTGGGGTTTCTGGGTAGGATTAAAGCGTTAGGTTTACTTACTTCCACCTATAGTCGCATGCCGTCACTCCTGGAGGAGTTTTCGCTATGTTCCTCATTGCCATTTTCTGTCTCTTTAGGTGTGCATTCTTTGGTGACAATGAATAGGACTAATCAACCTTCGACTTCGAGTCATGACTTAACCTCTGAAGAGCAGGAAGCCCTTCGTGCTCGTTACCCTCGAATGAGCCACTGGCTGCTCGGTACTCCTCTGTCCGAGGAGCACAGGCTAGCCTCCTTCCTAGGTGGTAGCTCGGGTGGCTCGGGTAGGAGGGCCGTTGGAGAGTCCCATCCCCCTGTTAGACCTCTTCCCGAAGGTCGGGACGAGGTCGAGGTAATTCCGGCAGTACCTATCAACCTTCGCGAGCCCCCTGTTCGACCTAGGCCTACTTCTATGCCCGAGGGATATGTCGGCCCTTGCTGGGACTGTCTAGCATCAAGCTCATATTATGTCGGTATCGGCGAAGATTCTAGGGCCGACGTCATTTTAGGCTCCTGCCGTCATAGACCGGCTTCTACCTCTAACTCAACCTCGGGCTTAGGGGGTCGTCTTCCCATCAGTCTGTCCACTTCTGATTTTGGTCCTGTTGTTGTGTCTGTGTCAAGTATTTTCGCACTTACTGACCTTAGTATTTATTTTTTCTTTCCTGTTATAGGTAAATGGAGTCATCGTCTTCGCCGGGTGTTGCCCCCTTGGAAGCCGGGAGGTCGGATTCCCCCAACATTCCTCATGATCTTATGGAGAGGTTCCCTTGGGTGACTCGGGATGTGTTGGCGACCCATTCCCTGATGACCGTACAGGCCCTCCGCCAGATGAAACTATCGGCTATGGAAGGCTGTTACTTTTGCCCCCCGGGTGGGAATGAGCCCGTCTGTGCTTCGAGGGCTAAGGGTTTCACCAACTTCTTTTTCTTTTACAAAGCTTATATGACCCGGCTCAGTGTTCGCTTCCCGTTCACCGAGTTTCAAATGCCCTATCTCAACCATCTCCATCTAGCCCCTTCTCAGCTTCATCCCAACGGGTGGGCCTATATAGTTGCTTTTGAGCAGCTATGTCGGTCTTTCTCGGTCCCTATTCCGTGCACTACCACCTTATTCTTCTTCTTTTTCTCGTCCTTTTACTCCCCGGCCGGTAAGGAGCCGGAGCGGCTAAAGGGGCTTACCTCTCTCCGAGGTGATCCCGACAAAAACTCCCCGACGGCCTTATCGAATCGTTTAAGCACTTCAAAGACGGCTTCTTTAAGGTGGTGGCTAAAGCCGGCCAACAGCCGTGGTTCTTGAGGGGGGCCGAGCCGAACGATGTGGAGTGGAGGTTCCCCTTTACTGGACTGATGATCATCATCAGCTAACCTCCACCTCCTATCAAGTAGAGTCTGACGACCTTTCGGTTGACGAGGTCCTGTTGATTGACCGCCTGGTATCCTGGGCTAAGTCTTGTGGTGCCAGGAGCGCGGCATTTTTTATTAACGGAGCCGGCTCTAAGCCGGGATACGTAATTAGTATGCATCTCGAGGTTCTTTTATTATAATGCTTACATCTTGTTTTACTTTGTTACTAATTCAACTGCTTGCTTTTGCAGCTCAACCGATGGCGGAGCTGCCCTGGTATCTTACGCTCGTGACGCCTGCCCCCGATGCTCAGCCTAAAAAGAGTTCCCGGAAGCGTCTGTCCTCGGAGGCTCGGAAAGGGCCGTCCTCAGAGGAAAACCAAGCCAGGATGGCCAAGAAAACCAAGGCCCCGTCCCCTACTCGGACGCCTTCGTCACCTGGCGGTGAGCCTGTCCAACCATCCGCCGCTTCTCTCTCCAAGGGTAAGGAGATTTCTGAGGGGCCGTCGCATCCTCCTCTGGGTACTCCAGTTCATCTTCCCGCCCCAAAAATCAAACGAGGACTCGCTTGGGAAAAGGGGACAAAGACTGAAGAGCTCGGGGTTGCCTTCCTACCACCTCGTTAATTTACGAATGCCTTACCGCTGGCTGATATTGACGAGGCCGTGGTTCATGATATCCGTGCACGCCCGCCCGGGGTGTTGGTCTAGCCCAGGCCTATTTGCACTTGAAGAACAAGTATGTGATTAAATTTACCGAGGCTCGCGAGCTGCGGAAAGAGAAGAATGAGGTTGTGGAGTCTAAGGAGAAGGCTGAAGAGGACCTTGAGGTTGCGAGGGCAAGTGCCGGGAAGGCAACCGAGGAGCTTCTTCTCACCAAAGAAGCCTTTGACAAGACTTCCTCGGACTTCGCCGCTCTCCAAAAGGCTCACTCGACAGGCATAGATGCCCTTAAGTCCCTTCAGCTTCAGCGGGCGGATCTATGCTCCGAGCTCGAGTGGACTAAGGCCGCCCTTGCCGAGGAGAAGCAAGCCCGCCTTACCGCCGAAGAGATTGTGAGGGAGGCCGCTGCCGACTGCTTTAAAATGGCCCTAGCCCAAATCCGTTATCTCAATCCCGAGTTGGAGCCGAAGACGGATGGGTATGATCACGGGCATATGTGAAGGATGGCGTCTTCCATCCGCCCCCTCTCCCCGCGGGCGACTCGACTCCTTTTTGAGGAGGATCCGGACGGGGAAGGGGAAGATCGGGGGCCAAAAGGAGCCGATGGTGGTGGGGAAGGGAGCTTCAAGTCTGTTCCGGATGCCGAGGTGGCTATTCCGGGTGCTGAGGGGGTGGCTTTAGGAGATAACGCTCCCTCCGTTTAATTATTGTAGCTTTATACTTTTTGTACCGGTGGTTTTTACCGGGTTGACTTTGTAGTCTTGTAAAAATTGCTACTTTAATTAATTATATATAAACTTGATTTCAACCAATCAGTTTGTTTTGTCAACTTTATTTAAGTTAACAGTCTATTTTTTATGGCCGGGCCAGGGCCTTTATATGCGCAGTATCTGCTAAGTGTTACTTCCGATAGGTTGACTTTGGGAATAGGGGTAGAGGAGTAAACCCGGGCTACCGAGATCCGGATATGGCTGTCCGGGGATGTTTTTCCAGAATAGGGGCAAAATGTCAGATGCGTAATCGTGGTGTATAAACGCACATTTGTACATGTTGGCCTGATCGGGACCTACGTGACAATTCACTTCCCTATTTAGGAGCATTTTTCGATGCATCTACTTTATAATAGAAATAGTGTTTTTACCATCTCGCGACCGGGGTGTGGCAGCCCGAGTGTATTCCCTTCTTTTGGGATTTTCGTTTGACCGCGGCTTTTTATGCTTCGGTGATAACTTATTTAACCAATCCTAATGCATAATTGGTGCTTCCACTAGGGAGTCTTAAATAAGAATGTTTGAAAGAAACAATGCGTGCTGTCTTTCAGCGAAATATGAAACTGAAATTGAAAATACTAAATCAATTGAAAAAGCATAAAAACAAATGTGCCCGTCGGTCCTATCTTAGTAGGTGGACCGAGGTCTAACTGTAATAGATTCTTAGTTTGTCGGCATTCCAAGTCCTTTTGACCAGCTTTCTGCCCAGGGTCTCCAGGACGTAGGTGCCCTTTTCCAGTTTTTCCTTTATGCGGTAAGGACCCTCCCAATTTGCCGCTAGTTTGCCATCTCTGGCGTTCTTGTTCCCGATGTCGGCGCGTCGGAGCACCAAGTTTCCCTGGTTGAAGGAGCGAGGGTTCACCTTTCGGTTGTACTTCGCTGCGATGAGTTGCTTGGCAGTTAGGTCTCGGCAGTGCGCCATGATTCGTGCCTCGTCAATGAGGTCTAACTCTGTTATCAAGGCGTCACTGTTCGAGTCTTCTCCTTCCCTGCTAGCTTTCATTTTCCTCCATGTCGGTTGGCCTATCTCGATCGGGATCATAGCCTCGCATCCGTATGTTAAACGAAATGGAGTTTCTTGTGTGGAGGTTTGGACGCTAGTCCTGTATCCCCACAAAACACTATAAAGTTGCTCGACCCAGGTAGAATCGGCGTATCCATACGTCTTCTTAATCCGTCGACAATGACTTTGTTGGCGGCCTCGGCCTGCCCATTGGATTGAGGGTGTTCGACAGATGCAAAGTGATGGATGATGTCGAGGTCCGACATCATACTCTGAAACCCTTTGTCAATGAATTGAGTCCCGTTATCCTTAATTATCTCGGCCGGGATCCCGAACCGAGAGACGATGCTATGCTGAAAGAATCGTTGAATGCGGGCCGAGGTGATCGTGGTCAACGGCTCGGCTTCTATCCATTTGGTAAAGTAGTCGACGGCGACAATGAGATACCTTAACTGTCCTGGGGCTGTTTTGAATGGTCCGAGAAGATCCATCCCCCATTTGTAGAAAGGCCAGGGGGCCGTAATGCTTTTCAGCTCCGATGGGGAACGCCAAAGGATGTTGGCATGTTTCTGACAATTGTCACACCTTCTTACTGTTTCCATGGAGTCGGTCGCCATCGTTGACCAGAAGTACCCGGCTCTAAGTACTTTCCGAGCTAAGGATTTTCTCCCCATATGCTGACCATTAATGCCTTCGTGTATCTCGGCGAGAACGTACCTGGCCTCGGTCGTATTCAAGCATCTCATCATGGGAGAGTGTAATCCTTTCCTATATAATTGATCGTCCACCATAGTGTACATGGCGGCTTATCGGATCAACTTTCTAGCTTCCGTCTTGTCGATGGGTACAATTCCTCTTTCCAGATAGTCCTCGATTGGTTTTCTCCAGTCCGAGGCTGATGATATGGACATGACACAACTTGGTTCGTCCAGATTTTGTTGGACCACGGTTCGGTAATTCCCCGGACCTTTGGTGCTAGCCAGTTTCGATAGTATGTCCGCCCTGGTATTCTCCTCCCGAGGGATGTGAGTGACTGTTACCTCTTCAAACTCGGCTATCATGTCCCTAGCTTTGTTTAGATACTTTGCCAGTAATGGGCCTTTTGCTTGGTATGAGCCTTCTATCTGAGCCGCGACGAGCTAGGAGTCGGTAAGGACTTTGACTTTATGTGCCCCGTGCTCTTTTGCTTGTTCGAGGCCGGCAAGCATTGCGTCGTACTCTGCCTGATTGTTGGATGTTGGAAATTTGAGGTGAAGAGAGTGTTCGACGGCGACTCCGTCGGGATTTTCAATTATTATTCCAGCTCCACTTCCTTTTGCATTTGAGGATCCGTCAACATACACCTTCCATTCTTTGAGGCCGACATCCCTTTCAGTGTGGATTGGGGTGAGTTCCCTAACGAAGTCGGCCAAAGCTTGCGACTTTATCGCATGCCGGGCCTCGTACGTAATGTCGAATTCAGATAACTCTATGGCCCAACTTGTCATCCGTCCGGCCAAGTCGGCTTGTGTAGAACTTGCCGGATTGCCGACCGGTCCGTACTACGACTTTGTGCCCCTGGAAATACTGGCGTAGGCGTCTTGCTGCCATTAACAAGGCAAATGCTACCTTCTCCAACTTCTGATATCTGAGTTCCGAGGTCTGCAATGCCTTGCTAACAAAATATATTGGTACTTGACCAGCTAAGGTTTCACGTACTAGAGCGGTGCTTATGGCTTCTTCCCCTACGGACAAGTTCAGGAAAACCGTCTCTCCTAGGTCGGGCTTGGATAGGACCGGCGGGGTTGCCAAGCACTGTTTGATTTTGGTAAATGCGGATTCACATTCTTGGTTCCATCCGCCTCGTGTCTCCTTCTTCAGTAGCTTGAAGAAGGGTAACGCGTTTTCAGTCGACCTAGGCAAGAATCTTGTCATTGCCGCCAATTTCCCGGTTAGTTGCTGTACTTCCTTTTTGTTGGTCGGTGCTTTCATCTCCAACACCGCTTTACACTTGTCAGGGTTTGCTTCAATTCCTCGGTGTGTAAGCATAAACCCGAGGAACTTTCCTGCCGGGACTCCAAACGTACATTTTGCCGGATTTAGCCTTATTCGGTGCTCCCGCAACTTTTCGAACGTCTGTTCGAGGTCTCGGATGTGGTCTCCCGGCTTGATCGACTTGACGATCATATCGTCAATGTACAACTTCTATATTTCGACCGATTTGGTCTTCAAAGACTTTGTTCATCATCCGTTGATAGGTGGCCCCGGTTTTTTCAATCCGAACGGCATGACATTATAGCAATAATTGGCCTTGTCGGTTATGAAGGCCGTCCATTCTTGATCTTCCGGATGCATCGCTATTTGATTGTATCCGGAGTAAGCATCAATGAAGGATAGTAGTTGAAATCCGGATGAGTTTTCAACCAACTAGTCGATACTCGGCATCGGGTAAGAGTCTTTAGGGCAGGCTCTGTTTAAATTGGTGTAATCTATACATACTCTCCAATTCCCGTTAGGCTTTATGACCATGACCGTATTAGATAGCCATGTGGTGTATTGTATTTCCCGGATGAATCCGACCTCTAATAATTCCTTCACATGCTTTTCTAAGGCGTTCTGCCTGTCGGTCCCATGTTTTCGTCTCTTTTGTGATACCGAGGTCGATCCCGGTTTAATTGCCAACTTGTGACAGCAAAAGGTGGGGTCTATTCCGGGTACTTCCGAGGCCCTCCATGCAAATAAGTCTCGGTTCGCTTTTAGGAACTCGTTTAATGTCTCTTTGAGCTCTGGGGTCATTGCGCCTCCTATCTTCGTGACATAGGTCGGATCTTCCCCCAGGATTAAATCCTCCAACTCCCCTTCTGGCTCGGGTCTTGGATGTTCAGGTTCCTCGTCTCTTATATCCAATTCCACCACACTAACGGGTCGGCCCTGTTGTTTGCCTTTTTCCCAGCCCGAGGTTCTTTCAATACTTTGATCCTGGGATGATGATGCCTTCTCGGTCTCGTTCTCACCCATAGTTTCATAGTAACATTGCCGTGATTCTTTTTGGTCCCCGGTTATGGTGATTACCTGGTTTTTGGAGCTAACCATCTTTAACTTTTGATGCTTGGTGGAAACAATCATATCCCAGCTGTGGATGGTTGGTCTGCCCAATATCATATTGTACAGAGAGGGGAAGTCGGCAACGATGAATCTTACCCTCTCGGCTTTGAAGGCTTCTTTAGTTCCCAACATCAGGTTTACGTCGATGTACCCCTTTGGCCTGGATTGCTCCCCGTTAAAGCCCACAAGTGTTGTCTTGCATGGACGCAGGTCTTCTTTATCCAAGTTCATCCTTTTAAAGGCGTCCCACATAATAATATCCGCCGAACTCCCCGAGTCAACGAAAATCCTTTTCACAAGGCGGTTTACCGGGATCCGGTAATTACCAATCCATCTTGGTGTCCCGGCACAACGTCTTTTAGGTCTTCGGAGGTGAACTGCAATGATGGAGGCGTTGGTCGGCCATGGTCATCCTTGAACTTGGGGGGGTTCTTACTGATAGTACCTCCCTCAAGTATTTTCTTCTTTGACTTGCGGTGTCTCCTCCTCCGCCCATGCCTCCACTGATTACATTGCACCTGTGGTTCATGTCTATTTCCAGGAACTGCTCGTCATTGGAAGATTACTTTCGTCCTATTCCATCGACCTTCCGATCGTGTGGGGTCGGACTCGGACTTCGACCTCCTTGTTTTCTTTTGTTGTTCTTCCGACCCTGTGTTTTTATCAGGTATTGGCGCAACTTACCCTCTCGGATGAATTTTTCAATTGCGTCCCTGAGTTCGTAGCATTGATCCGTAGTGTGCCCCGGTCCGTCATGGAAGTCACAGAACTTCGAATGATCCGTGGTGGGACGAAACCGTGTGGGCCGAGGTCTGTCAACTTTTTTCATCTCTGTGAAGGCCACTTCTTTCCATAACTGGCCTCGTGAAACATTGAGCGGAGTGTATCTCTCATACCTCGGCTTCTTTTTCGACTTGTCGGTTTTTGGCCGCTATACCGATTCGACTACGGAGTCTTCCCTACGACCACTCGGGCCGATTCTTATTCCGGGGTGGTGTACTTCTTCGTTTATCATCGCCATTAGTATTGGCGATCTCCATCTGCTCTACTTCCAAATCTTTGCTTCGCTCGAGTGTTAAACTCAGTGAGAGTGTATACCCGGTTTTTGAAGATGGAATTTGCTAGCCAGGAAGAAGGATCCAAGCCGTCGATGAGGCAATGTACGTGAACGCTTTCTGGGAGAGATCTTACATGGAGGGCCACCTCCTTAAATCTGTCCAAGTATTTTTGTAGCGTCTCCCCCTGTCGTTGCTTTATCTTACTCAGGGTATACTGAGATTTGGGTTGTTTCCGGCTAGTTGCGAAATTCAGTTCAAATTTTCGCCCGAGGTCTTGAAAATCATGGATGGACCTTCTCGGCAGTGTGTGGAGCCAGATTTGAGCTGGTCCAATCAATGTGGCCGCGAAAAGCCGACTAATGACCGAGCCTTTGATTTGCCTTACGAACATGAGTAGTTCGAAGGCGTCGAGATGGGCCCTCGGGTCGGACACGCCATCATATTTCGGTAAAGAGGCCAGCTCAAATTTGCTGGGGTATGGAGCATTCTCGATTTTTTCCGAGAAAGGGCTGCTGTTGTGGCCCGCTATATATTTCACGTGATATTCCCGGGGCGAGCCCTTTGGTCGGAGCAGCCTCTCTCTGTCTCGGTCTTCATCATCCGAGGTCTTTCCTAGAAAACGTTTCTTCCGAGCCGACGTGTGGTCTCGGATCTCATCATGCTCGGAGTCCGTTTCTGGAGAGGTCGTTTTCTCTACATACCGGTCATGCCTTGATTTTTTGGCCGGCCGAGGGCTTCCGTGTTTCCGGGATATCCTTACTTTCCTTCTCTTCATACCCGGGTCCTCCTCGTGTTCCGACGGTTTAGCTTGCCGGAAGTGGTCTTTCATGATCTGTTGCATTACCCTCAAATCTTCTTGGCTCTGGAGGTTATTTCGCTTCTCCATATTCTCCATCCTCCTCAGAATTGATTCCTATGTCTCCTGGAGGAGGAGAAGGTCTGGGTTTGGTATGTCGTTGCATTTATCTCCCTGCGGAGGAGACGAGGCTGTGTCTGACACACTGTTCCTGTTCTTTCTATCATTGTTATTGGGGATACCCTCAGGCCGGGGAGGTCCTTGAGTCTGTTGTTGCCGACTTGTCTCAGCCTGTACACGCGATGGACTTTCACGGTGAGGGTTCCGACTCGCTTCGGTAGTAGCCATTGTTGGTCACGGGGATCGAAATTTACGGTCCCCACGGTCGGCGCCAATGTTCCGGTGTGGAACCAGATGTCCAGCCCAGATGGCTGGTGATTTGATCTTGGATCGAGTTGCTTATGCCGGAATATCTAAGAGTAGAGATATCCCGGTGAGCGATGAATCACTGGACACAAGGCCTTTCGCCCAAGGGGAGGGGGTATGTGTTCAGTGGGGTTGTGCGGTGTGAGGCAGAAAGTAAATAGCTTGAGTTAGAACGTGTGCACCTTGGTGTTTTCCCCTTGTATTTATAGGGTGTTCCATGGTATCTTAACTGCACAATCTATCATATCCCTGGATTATGGATATGATAGATTGCCCCATGATTGTAGGGGAACCCGGGATACTCGGCATCCCTCTACTGGGCCGTCCCCTGGCTGGGCCGAGGTTCGGGCGTGCCTCTGCTGGGCGGCCCCCTAATTGGGCCGTGGGTCAGGTCCGTAACACCTATTTTGTTCATATATCTTTTTGGTAGACCCTTTAGAGGCTGTTTGACATGAGGTGAGGGATTAATGTGCCCCATCTGTGCTGATTATCTCCCATGTATTAAGAAATTTAATCCTTTTTTTAAAAAAAAAAATCATATTTTAATTCTTATAATTTAAATTTGCCTAGATTTTTAAATTAATCCGTATGTGTTGATTCATTGTAAACAAATCACTCCTTATACTTTAAAATAATTAGAGATAATCCCTACACTTTCTTAATCTTTTACATTTTATTCCTAAAATTGAACACTAGCTGTTGGAATATACCAATGCCCGTTTGGATTAGCAGTAACAGAAGCGACTTTTTTTCGAAAATGACTTTTGTAAACTTAAGATAGCATAAAGTTAGATTGTAATTATGATTTATGTTTGGATTGACGATGGTAGAAGTGACTTTTTCAAATTGAATCTTGTTTAGATGATTATTTGAAAAAGACCGAAAAAGCAAGTTCAGATAGAAAATGACATGAATTTGATCAAATATTACATATATAATTTTTCCCTAATTAAAGTCATTGTGTTTTCCTTATTATTTCTCAAACAAATCCCCAAATTTTAATTTTTTTCATGATTTTATATTGCCAATATATTTTCCCCCAAAATTTCCCTATTATTTCTCAAACAAATTTCCAAATATATTATGATAAATAAAGGTAAAATTGTAAATTTATATGAAAAGTTTATCTCTCTATCTTATAAATAGGACTAAAACAAACTTTTTAAAACTGTACCAGCAAAAGAAATGAATATATTATAATATAATTTTTAAAAATTCATCATCACCCCCGTTTCTCTCTCATTCTTTTTTTATTCAATTTTTATATCTCTTACTGTCTCTCCCCTCTCACCGTCTCACCTCTTACCAGTGACCGTCTTCTTTATGCCTCTTCTCTCTTTTTTTCCCCTCACTTTGAAGGAAGCAAGAAGCAATTCAAGATGGCTTCTATGGTATCATAACTTTTGGCCAGTAAGCCCTTCCAATAGATCACTAACCCAAACACTATGCACCAACTTCACCATGGCTTTCCCCTCCCACCGCTTTCTCAAATAAGTCCATAGTCTACCTTGGTGGATTAGAGTCCAAGCCCAATTGCTTGTGAGTCAAAATATAAATAATAGAAAAGCCTTGGTGGAAGATTTTGATATTCCCAATCATTCTAATCTCTATCATTAAAGTGTTGCATTATGTCCTCTAATGAGGAAAGGGTACACCGATTGAGAAAGAGGCACATGAAACTATATACATATGTAATTGCATAAGGGCCTGTTTGGTTTGAGGGGAGGGAGTGGGAGGGAAGGGATTGGAAAGGAGGATATTGACCAAATTGTCATTAATAAGAAGAATATTCTTTTTTGTTGAGAGCATATTTTTGGAATATTGAAAAGTTTTCATGGGCTATTTAGTAAAGAGGAGAGCAAAAATTTCCCCCTCCCCCTCCTCTTCCCTCAAACCAAACAAGCCTAAGGGTTCATGGTTAGATGACATAATACACTAAACTATACGTCTATTCTCCTCCTCTTAAACTTTCTGTACGTTATTCTTTCTATATGTAGTGTATTTGTTGTACGTCTATATAGATAAACGGTCGCACTCCAAGTGACTCCAATATTCTTACACTAGCCAATCCCATTATTCATATTTTGGTGATCCAAATTAAGTGAGTCAGTGAGTGAGGATAGAACGGAATGGGTACAGTAGGCAAGGTCACGGCCCATGTCATACAACCACTCGTCCTTAAATTTGTTGGATAAGTTTTTGAATAAACATGTGCTTGATCAAATGTGTTTATAAATATTTATCAAAAAATTATTAAATTATAAATTTAAATGACACAAACAATCTCAAACTTATATAGTTTATTATATTTGATAAAAATATATGTGTTTAATATATATTTTAAGTTAAAATTAATTTATCATATCAAAACTAATAATTTTTTTAACAAGTTAGAAAGTTAGAAAATCTATTAGAATAAATTTGTGGTTGTATAAATTTTTTTAGCCCATATATATATATATATATATATATCTATTACATACACACACATATATACTTATTTATTTATGTGTTAAATATCATTTTTGCCATGAAAGTTTAGCCTAAAGAGCTCTGGTCACCCGGAAGTTTTTTTGATCTCATTTTTGCCCCGGACGTCAACAAAACGGAGCAAATATGCCCCCCGGAAGTTTTGTTTTTAGGAGCAAATTTACCCCAGAATTTTTAAGAGCAATTTTGCCCCTAAAAGTTTACAAAGAAGAGCAACAATTTGAACGGTCAAGATCAACGATGGGAAAGATTGCTATGTTTATAAACTTCTGGGGCAAAAATGAGACTAAAAAAACTTAGACCCGTGCTCCTTAGACTAAACTTTCATGACAAAAATTGTATTTAACCCTTTATTTATTTGACTTTAGGCAATTTGTCAAAAAGAGCTTTGACATTTGGTCTATCAATAAATGATATTATAAAAAAGAAGGCGATATACGTTATAAATATATGTATTATGTGGATGTCCATTGCATAGTAACCCTTGAAGGTCTATAAATAGAGGTCTTGTGTAAACATTCAGTAGTTACTTGAAATGAGAATTCCTCCATCTCTCTAGAACTTCTCTCTGACTTCTCTCTACTTTTCTATACATTTTCTTCAGTTTTATAACACGTTATCAGCACGAGGCTCTAATCAACTGAGCCTCCCTAACACCGTTCTTCATCACCGTCGTTCATCTTCCCTGGCAAAAGAAGAAGTTTTTCAAATTTCTCCGTAGGAGGCGTTTCAAGCTGAGAAATTGATTTCTGATCGGTGATTATGCGATCTCTTCACTTAGGTATGTTTTCTATTAAGTTTTGATTGTTGATTTAAGTAATATGATGTTTGTGAATGAAAGAGGAAGAAGAGTTGCAGAGAGAGAGAGGAGACGCAGATACGAGCGAGAGAAGAAGGAGAAAAAAAAATTGTGGGCCCACATGTTTTTAATATTTAATTATTATAATTACTATTTAAATAGTAAATTCCAAAAAAAACGTCGATGGTTTGAAAAATTTGGCAGCGGGACCCATATGTTTTTAATATTATATTATTATAATTACTATTTATTATTATATTATATTTAAATAATAATTACTATTTGCATAGTAAACTCGTAAATTTGAAAAAATTTAGTAGCCATTCGCAATGATTGTACAATGATTATGCAATGTTTTTACTATTTGAATTGCACAATAATTGCGCAGTATATATATTAATCATTTATTGTTTTAATATAATATTTTATTTTATAAATGTTGCTAACATATTTATGAATCAGCATTTTATTTTTATTATTGCTAACATATTTATATTTAAGTATTTATTTTTATGTTAGCATTTATTTATGTTTATTTATTTATATTTTATAATTATTATTAATTTCGACACCTACTTGGGGTTAAACCTCCTAACCGAGAGTCTTGATTTAATATTCAGCATTTATCTTTATGTTATTTATTTATGTATTTATATTTTAATTACGACACCTACTTGGGGTTAAACCTCCTAACCAGGAAGTCTTGATTTAATATTATGCATTTAATTTTATGATATTTAAATTAAGCATTTACTTTTATGTTAACTAACATAACATTTACTTTTATGTTAACTAACATAACATTTATTTTTATGTTAACTAACATAACATTTACTTTTATGTTTGCTAACATAACATTTATGTTATTGTTTCTAACATAACATTTATTGTTTATTTTTAATTTATTATTTTTCATTTTATTATTATTATTTTCATTATTATTATATTTCTTATTATATGATCAGACGTCATATATAATGGCGGAAAACCATATATATAAGTTTATCCCAAGAAGATAAGCGGTTTAAAGTCATATTGTGATATGAGCTAAAAGTTGGCAAGAAGCCCGGATGAGGCATAATTTGGCCAAGCCAAGAGAAGATATAAATTGGCAAGTAGCCCAGAAGAGGCATAATTTAGACAAGCCAAGAGAAGGCATAAATTGTCAAGAAGCCAAGAAGAGGCATAATTTGGCCTGAAGCCAAATGATAATTTGGCCTGATGCTGTGAGACATATTGGCCTGAAGCAAAGAGATAAATTTGCCTGGAGTTATGAGACATGGCCTGTTAAAATATTCTTTTGTTCTTTAGAATAAATTAATGGGAATGTATGACCACCAGAAGATGATTGTTCTTCTAAAAGTTTATTATATATGGGAATATTCAATTTGCTCCTGAAGTAGCAATATTGTGAAAGAATCAAGAAATATTTTGATTTAATTTCTTGTCTCGTGATCAAACAAAACATTGAGTTTTTGTTTAAAGGATCATGAATTTCCTCCAACATAATCAACTACATTAGTGAATGTAGTAATGAATGAATTTAATTGTGGTTGTGAATATGTGTGTAAATATGTTTACACATGGACATGGTTTTATTTATGGTGGTTCAAATTCTCACCATTAGGAAGTGAGGAAAGATTATTGATAAGAACCACGAATGAGATATTATTGGGTATAATAAACATGATAGAAACTAATGTTATTGTTGTGGTGGCAAGGGTCATTAGTTTTGTATTTATTGTATGTCATGATATATTTGTTAAAAGTCAAATATTTGATATAAACTATACGATAAGATAAGTATTATATGTAAATCGGCCTCAAAATCAATTTCATAAGTATGAGGCGTTAGATTTTTGGAGATGTGGACCTATTTGGAATTTTAATATTTCAAGGTATTATTTAGTAATTTACTAAAATATCATTTATGAATTTTTGGGGTCATATTTTGTAATTTTCTCCGGAAAATTTCTCACCCACGTGAAGTCGGGTGAAGGGGAGAAATTTTTGGTCGTGGGTCCCACGTGTTTATATTATTTTAATATTTATGAATAGTAATTACTATTCACGAAAAAAAAAAACCTTCAAAAAAATTGTTGCTCTTTTTGAATGGCAAGTAGCCATAATATTATGTTTTTGGCAAGTAGTCATAATATTATGATTTTATGACAAGAAAATTTATCATTTTTATTGCCATAAATTTATTATTTGATGTTTAAGAAGTTTATCAATTTTTATAATTGTTCTTTTATAAAAGAACAATATTGGTTTAAAGAAATGGCATGACAAGAAAATTTTTATGGATTATTATAAATACTAAGACCACGAAGGTATATGTATATACAAAGAATTTTAAGTTAATACGTATATACAAAGAGTTTCAAGTTATTGTCTATACAAAGAATTTTAAGTTAATACGTATATACAAAGAGTTTTAAGTTATTGTCTTAAAGACAAATAACTTGCATAAAAATTATGCCACACGAGTAATATTTGTAAAGGCTAATAGTCTTGGAGACTAATTAACATTGTTTGCCCACTTAATTTGAAAGATCAATATTCATACTAAATTTGGTAGTATTAATTTGAGACTCCGGAAGAGTTATGAAAGTATAAATTTTATTTAAGGCTCCAGAAGAGCTAATATTTTGTTACCAGAAAGGACAAAATTATGCATTGAATATGCATTTTATTCTACAAAAAATGAAAGAAACTTATTGAGTTTCAAAGATATCTATGAGAAATAGATATCATACATAAAAGTATTGAACCATATGCAAATGTAAACCGAGTTTACAATATGACCGGTGAGGTCATATGTGATTAATAATGATATGAAAAAGTATTGAGAATTCATATCTTGATGTGTAAACAAATATTATAAATAGAAAATGATTATTCATTTTTCTAGAGCTGATATAAGGAGGAGATATTTAAGATATTTTTCCATTGGGTGTGCAGAAGTGCCTGTAGCACTATTATAATGCACTAATATGGTCCTCAATGGAGGATGAGAATATATGTTGGGTGTAAAACTCCTTTGATAATAAATTAAAGGATTTGAAAGTGAAAACCCAAATTTGGATTGAAATCCATAAATGTTTGTGAAGTATTTTTATAAGGACTCACACTTGAGGGGGAGATTTCTATAATACAAGTGTGAGTGAAATTTTGTAGTGTTATATACTTCATACATTAAGCCTCTCTTATGAAGAACAAAGTTCATGAATTTTAAGGGGAATGTTATGTCTCACACTTGAGGGGGAGATTGTTAGTATGCAAGTGTGAGCTAATTTGTAGAAAGTCATACTCATACTTCCCACATAATGACAAATATGATCTCCGAAAATGAATGATAAATTATGATTGTGGATCATAATGTTACAGTAAACCAGAAGTTTACTAAGATGAGATATATGTTACAGTAAACGAGAAGTTTACTGATCAAAACATATTTATTGTTGGCATGACTTGTTTGATCATCCAAGTCATATATATATAATACAAATAAGATTTTGTATTAACATCCATTGAAGAATCAGAAAATTCTTCGTGAATAGCTGCTTGTTCTAAAAAATAAATGACTATGAGAATATCATAGGTCATAATTGGTAATGGATCTCTGAAAATATATCAAACAGATTTATATGGGCCCATTGAAATAGCATGTAAACCATACAATGATATGAGAAATTTGATAGATGCATCTATAAGATGGTTACATGTGAGATTATTTGCTTGCAACATGAAGTTTGCAGAAATAATTGCAACATGAAGTTTGCAAAAGAGATTGCAATATGAAGTTTGCAATAATGTTGATATATGAATAAATTAAGCGCGCAATTTCCAGATGATATGATTTAAGAATCATAATTAAAGCCTCCATAAATAATTTGGATGAATGCTTATGAGAACAAAATTTTATGTTAGTATATTTGATGTTATATAGTAGTATTTATATAAGCCAACATAATTCTCCCGGTAAAAATGGCTTTTGGTCAGAAGCTAGACAAATTCCATCTTAAAAGGGTTGAATGTGCAATGATTATAAATCCACCACAATGCACATAGATGGATATAGAAAGAAATTTTAGATAAATGTTGTATAAGTACCTTCTATTTCTTGTTTGTCTCTATATGAAAAAATAAGATGTTTCTAAAGGAATCAAATGGATATAGGAGACTTATCGCATGATTAGTCAATTGTCGTTTGACATTGTTTTCTTACCATGAGGGGAGAAATTGGATAGCTGGAAAAGTGAATACATGAAATGCATTATAGCATTGTATATATCCTCGAATAAGTAGTATGAACCAGAAGTTCATCAGATTATGCATTCATGAATTATTTGCCAGATAATATTACTGACTCAAATGAGATTTATTAAATCTTATACTCCAGCTGAAAATGCTCCAATCTGTATAAATATGAATGTGACATGCTCGAAGCATGAGAAATTATTCGGTTCCAATTATAAATGTTATGGATAAATTGGAGCAATAATCATGATGATCATATTAAGGAGGTAGATACTCCGAGAAGAGTATCGAGACATAACTAATTGTAAAAACCTCAAGAGAGGTTCGTGCACTGAATTATATTGATTTTGATAAGTTATGTCGAATTGGAAAAATGGAACCGAAAAGATGAAATTGTCGACAACAATTTTGAAAGATGATATCACGTGATCAAATGAGGATATTATATAAAGATATGTCACAAGAAGTTGACATAAAGATGATTGGCCAAGAGGATAAGTGAAATTGAAAAGACGCCAATATAATCATATTATGATAGTTATGGACCTGAAGTCCTAATTGAGTATGTGAAAATAAAGATTTTCACAGAGTCTAATATGATTATGATGTAATATATGATTTTGTGGTGGATACAATAATTTTGTATATATTGTTAATCGGCGAGTTTATGAAAGAAAGATTATGCGTCTATGTAGATATTGTTATATAGCCTATGCATAAGACTTACTAAATTACGAAGATTACAGAAGAATCTTCAAAGAATCAAAAAGTGCTAGGAGCACATGTCCTTAAAGGACTTAAGGTGGTAGAAAAGGACTTAAGGTACCAGGAGCACATGTCCCAAAAAGATTTAAGGTGCGAGAAGCACATGTCCCCAAAAGACTTAAGGTGCCAGAAGCATCAAATGATTTATTGTGCTAGAAACACAAGTCCCTGAAGGACTTAGGATGCTAATCAAAAGCATTTAATTCAAGTTATTGAAACCAATAGAGGAGAAGAAGTCTTTGTATGACTTAAATCAATTAGGGCACAAAGTGGTATAATCTTCTCAAGAAATATATATTAAAAGAAGGGTATAAAGAAAGTGAATCAATATGCCCATGCATCTTTATGAAAAGATCTTGAAATGAATCTTTTAATTGTAATTTATGTTGATGATATCAACATTATTGAAACGCTGAAAAGCTTCAATAAAGCAATTAATTGTTTAAAAAAAGAATTAGAAATAATTAATGACTTGAGAAGAACGAAATTCTGTATTGGATTACAGATTTAATACCTAAAGAATGAGATCTTTTGTTTATACAAAAGAAGGTCCTAGATTGATTTTATATGGATAAGTCATATCCATTATATACTTAAATTATTTGCAGGCGGATAAAGAACAATTTCGACCTCAAGCAAAGAAGTTGAAGAAGGGCAATATCATGTTTATTAACATGAGATAATTCTTCACCAACACAAAAGACAGTGGTAGTAATGTAGTCATCAGGGGGAGTAAATCTGATGTAATTTAGAAATACAAGTTGATGTACGCTGTACTCTTTTTCCTTATCTAGGTTTTGTCCCACTGGGTTTTCCTAGAAAGGTTTTTAATAAGGCATCATTAGAAAATCTGATGTAATTAAGAGGGGGAGCGTCGATACACGTTGTACTCTTTTTCCCTTATCTAGGTTTTGTCCCACTAGGTTTTCCTAGAAAGGTTTTTAATGAGGCACATAAGAAAGTGTATCGATGGATAATGTACTCTTTTCTTTAGCTAGGTTTTATCCCTTTGGGTTTTCCTAGTTAAAGTTTTTAATGAGGCATATTCATAATAGACATCCAAGGGGGAGTGTTATAAATATATGTATTATGTGGATGTCTATTGCATAGTAACCCTTGAAGGTCTATAAATAGAGGTCTTGTGTAAACATTCAGTAGTTACTTGAAATGAGAATTCCTCCATCTCTCTAGAACTTCTCTCTGACTTCTCTCTACTTTTCTATACATTTTCTTCGGTTTTATAACAATATCCAGTTTTTTCAATCACAATTTTCAATTAAAAGAATTAGTCAACTGTTTTGCATTATGGAGTAGTTTTGAATATATATTTTCGTGGCAATAATGTCAAGCAACATGGATATTCAACGTAACTTTTGGTCATTCTGTAATCTTGTCCATATAAATATTATATATATATATATATAGAATAATCATTCATGCCATTATTTTTTAATGAACAATTTACTTACACTACTAATGCTTTTAACGTCACTTTTTTGGTTTTTTAACATCTAAAAATAGGGGGACGCCTATTCCAGGAACCAAAGGCGGAACCAGAAATGAAATTAAGAGGGGCAAAAATTACAAAATAGAACCCTTTTTTTTACGAAAGTGCATTTCAACCCCATAACAATTTTAATATTTTCATTTTAGTCCCTCTACAAAACTTTTAGTAGAGACTAAAGTGAAAATATGAAAATTTTTATGAGGCTGAATGTAATTTCCTAAAACTTTGGGTTGATTCTATAATTTTAGGGGGGCCGGGCGGGGCCACCCCTAGGTCCATCCCTGCTAGGAATGTAGTAAAATTAGGATACAATGTCCCTTAAATAAAGGGACATCATAATATAGTTACGATGTCTCAAATTTAATTGGGACGCCATAAGTTTTTTTTAAAAAAAAAAAAAAAAAAAAAACCCAAACATGCGCCAGAACTCATTGTCGATGGAACATGAACCAGAAGCCAGCGGATGAACAAGAACTAGAGAGAAATAAAAATTGAAGGAAAATAATCGAAGAAATCAAAACCGGTGTCTTCTTCACGGTAGTACACCGTCTCCTTGTGTTCTTCGTTGTAGCACACCATCGCCATCAAGGTTCGAAAACATATAACCTCGTGATTGCGATTTTCAGATCAAAAATCAGATCTGACGAGGAGGAGCTACATCAAAAGGGAAAAGTTGAGGAACCATGGAGATCGCCGGTGCCTTGTCGTCCTTCGCCATAGCTGGTGGTCAAACCTATAGATCTCCGTTGCGGGCCGCTGGTGGCCAAACTTGTAGATCTGACGAGACCTTCACTGTCACTAGTGGTCGAACTTGTACACAGTCTCCAATTGCAAAAATAAGCATTGAAGCACATCTTTGGAAATCAAAACCCAGAAAATTAAGGAAGGAATAAAGAATAAAACAGAGGAAATGTATGAATTGCAAGTCCTAAGATTTTTGGTGAGAAGAAGAATAGAGAAACCCTAAGGTTGAATGTTACACCCTTATTGGCCTCGCCCTTTCGGGTGGCGGGTAGTGTGATACCCTCTTATTTATTAAATCCAACTGTCACACCCTTCAAATAATATTTCACATATCAGAGCATTATAGCGCAGCGTAGTGGCAAAACGATTTGCTCATAGTATACTGATAATAAATTACAAATCTTGGTTACAGAATTTAAAACAATAATTACATAAAACCGTTAATCTCATATACAAAGTATAATCAAAGCAAGTAAGAAAACCATAAGTACAAACCATAAAGCATTCAGTAAATCGCACACAGAGAGGCGCGAAGCCTAATCCGGAACAAGCAGTCTCTATAGCACATAGCACAGACTGTAGGGCATAGCAAGGCCCTAGTCGCACACAGCGGGTTCCGGTACCAAAGCGCTTCGCAAAACATCAACAACCGAATGCATACATATTCATGGTAAAACATACATACAAAAAATACAAAGCATATGAGATTAGGTCACTACCTGTCAAACTTAAACTGTCAATTTCTTTCTCCAAATTCTTTTAAAAGCTCCTGGCGACGGCACTTCTTTCTCTTGATCTTGGTTTTTCCTTGGTTTTTTGCCTCATTTTACTTTTACTTCTTTTTGGTCTAAGCTCCCAAAACACTATACAAGAATCATTCATCAAGATCTTAGGAATGTCTATGAAGATTGAAGGAAGCAGAGCAAGAATCCAAGTTCTACTTACCTTAATTCTATGATCGGTTTGGAAATCTGGCAACACCTCCACCACGTAGACGACACTAAACACCTCAGATCAAGATTCCAAAACCGTACAATAGTTGCTCTTATCGAGAGGAACAACTTTAGAGAATGCCTTGGCAGCTAGAAACACTAAATCGGAGGTGAAATCGGCCCCGAACGCTTTCTCTCGCCTCTAGCCCCTTATTCCTCTTTTCCCTCTCTCTCCATTTCGTTTTCTCTCTCTTTCTCTTCTCTTTTCCATGTTTTGGCCAAGAATGGCCTAAAGGCAAATAAGGGGGAAGAGGTATATATAGAACACGGTGCGGTCCAGAACGTGCCACATGTCTGGTCCATAATGCGCCACGTGTATGGTCTAGAACGCGCTACTTGTCACGCCACGTGTACTCTTTCCATTGGACCAACATAAAAGTAGTTTTATGCCTTGTCATAATGACAAGACATGTGTCATGCTCTTGTGGCGCTGACTCAAAAGCTATGTCAAAATAAGGGGACACGTGTCACATTTCTATTTGACCAACAAAAGTAGCTTTTGACTTGTCATGATGGTGGACACATGTCATGTTTCTATTGGATCAACACAAAAGTATGTCATAATGAGATGACACATGTCATGTTTCTATTGCGCCAACACAAAAGTAACTTTTTCACTTGTCATGATGAGTCAACACGTGTCACGTTCTCATTGCGTCAACACAAAAGTAGCTTTATGCTTTGTCATGATGAGGGACATGTGTCATGATCTTATGGTGACGACTCAAAAGCTATGTCATCATTAGTTATCATGACCTTATTTTATTAAAGTCACTTTATCGGTGCCTACTCGGATTGAGACACGTATACCGAGACCCACTAACTGACACCAAGTTAGACTCTGTATGTGTGGGCCTCCACATGGCGCCACATACCGGTGTCATTTTCCAAAAACGCAGGGCACATACGACTGCCCTGAAAATGCCGTATACATACTCATACCGTCATATTTTTGCTCAACTTATTGTCCTATACCTCAGGACATAGTTGGGTGGCGTCTTTTCCAACCAGATTTACACCACATAGGTCTTTTGTGTCCCTTTTTCATTGGCACTTTAATTCCATGGCTTATACATACTAAGTCCACTACCCCGTATAGCCGAGTTACTTATTCTTACGAGAGACTTCCTATCCCTCGACATTCTTGGGACTATGCTCGAACTGGGCTTAGTCGCCTGCCTTTTATAGGCTTATTCCCAAGTCTCTAAGCCCAAAATTCAGGATATTACATTGAAGCTGAGGAATTCTGTTGTTGTCTATGAGAGGAACAATACGGTGTGAAGCTGAGGAACTCTGTTTTTGGTGAGAAGGTGTGAATGATACAATATGATGGTCGAACTTGTAAAAGGGAATTTTTTTTTTAATCTTAGCCAAAAGCCCTATTTTTGGCATCCCAATTTAAAAAAGAATCCCCAAAGTAGTGCTTTTGGAGCCCGAATTTGAAATTGGGACGCCTTAAGTCCCACTTTAGGTGTCCCAATTTTAAAAGGAACACATAATATGTCAAAATTCCCACATATAATTACAAAAATCAATCTAGCTCGATTTATAGTAACTGAGATCCATATAATACAAATTTTTAAAAAACGGAAATAGATTTATTCTAATATATATATATATATGGACTCCCAAAAGCATCAGATTCCTCGCCATCGGTATTTTCTGAATCACATATTTTTGTTTGCTGGTTAGCGTCCGTATACCATATCTAACACTCATATAATGCTTTCAAAACTTGAAACAATATTATTTTCGTCTAGTTAAGAGAGGTAGATGAAATAAAGTCAAAACGTTCAAAAGCCAGTCAGGTTTAAGGAAGCCACAAAAATTTGTCAAACTTGTCAAGCCCTTTTAGCAAACTTTATAGCCCACTAGTCTCTCTATTCATTTTGCTTTTACACCAAGTTAGGTTATCTGCATAATTTAGGGTTTTGCCCTCAACCAACAATTAATGTTGACGTAAGTAAGATATCACCTCGTGAAAAAGTGCTTAAAAAAAAACTTTTTTGAGGTTGCCAAAACTACAATTAGCACAGAGTGCGTCCGAAATAAAACTTGGAGGAGTTAAGAACTGAGTAGCCCCATAGGATAATCAAGAGCCTCCTTGATTGAACCATATTTTTATATAATTTTTCATGGTTAATTTGGGATTTTTAATCTATTTTCTAGGGCATTATTGCATAATTAAACACTTATTTGAGTTAGGAACATTTGTATTGAATTAAGAGTAATTAGGGGTAAAATGGTCATAATATGTAATTATTCATGCAAATAATTTCTTAGACTTTTGATGTTACCTTATGCTTAATCTTGCATTGTAGGTGTTTTTGGAAGAAATTAAAATTTGAAGGTGCAGATTAGGACTCTGGGAAAAATTACAGAAAAATCCCAAAAGTTCCTGGAAGTTGCAAATATGTGAATAAAAAATTAAAATGGGTCAAATAAATTACATTCAAAACCCATAATTTTTAAAAGTTACAGTATGACCTCCCAAATGTTTCAAAACTGTTCACTTTAGTTGTCACACCCCTTACGGTACACCGACATTCGTCAGAGATAAATGCACAGCTTAATAAACATACTGGTTCCAGCATAGTAATACTGATTACAAAGTCTAATTACAAAACCGCAAACCATAAAAAGTTCAAATATTACAAACTTTCATAACAGCCAAAATACACAACATATAGATTAAACGGCATATCTTGCTTTGGCCCAGCACCATCAATTACCGGTATCCACTGCCTTACCACGTGAGCCACGTCCACTATTGTGTTCCCGTCTTGAACTTTGTGGAATATCTGGGATTCAAACGAATCCCAGTAGTAACGTTAATCACTCACATAAAATGCACGCACAGTACATGGTAGATAACCAGTTGCAATAAATTCAATAATCAAATAAATTCAAAATTCAAGTTCAAATTCAAATTGCAGTTCAACCATATTCAAGAACCTACCGGTTCATTCGCACAGCGCTGGATATTCAAATGGGCATTTACCCTTCTTCTCACAAACACAACAATTCTCTTATCGGACTACCACTTTGACGGCCCTCAACCGTGATGGCATCCAGGGTTACCCCACATTCTAGGGCACTACCTCCCGGCCTCAACCGGCGATAAGGTTAAGTATTCACAATTCACATATCACAATGGTACATACATGCATATAAAGGCACACGAGTATGTGAGAGAAAGTTACTACCGAACTCCAATTAGCTAAAAATAATTCTCCGGTGCTTGAACCACTTGGAACCAATTCCTAAAATAATATCATCATAATATTAATTTCCCTTATTCTATAAAGTACTAAAATTAATTACCACTTTATTCCATTTCTCCAAAAATATTCAAAAGGGTTCTTATCATCATTTAGGATCCTTATGACCCAATAATGATAAGTTATCCAACTTAAACCTTAATTGTATCAATTTTCGGATTACTCCTATTTTTGTTCAGAATTTTCACTGAACTTCGAAAATTCATAATTAAATGCACAAAAGTCCAATTGATGTGCTTCCAAAACTAAAATGTCCATTAACATGTCTATTGTCATGGAACAATAGTCCCATAAGTCCAGAGAATCTGAATCATTCCTAGTTTTAATATTTCCCAATACTGTTCAGGTTTCACTTCCAAAAACGTAGGTCATCTTATAAAATTAATTCCTCCTTGTACAGAGCTCTAAAAATTACATATTATATATCAATAGAAAGCTTAAGATGTCTACTTCAAATCTGGAAAACTTCATAATTTATAGACATCATTAACTTGATCGAAAATAGTGTACAAGTTGATTGCCTTCCAAACCGTTAAAACTAGCAGTTTTGACAACTTGTACAATTTATTCCCTTAGGTACTAAAAAATCATTTCTAACCTTATTCTCACTCAAATTTTCGTGGCAAACCCTTTGGAAACCTTAAAATCTTCAAAATCCTTATAGTTTCACCACTTTTAAATCAACCCAAAATATTACATAAATCACGTAAAGCAACATTTTAATGCAACTTTACAAATTCTAAGACTTTATGAACCAAATTGTCTTCTAACTCATTTTCTAGTCAATCTTAGAAATTTGAGCAGTATAACCCCTTGGAAAATCATGCCTTCAAAAACTAAGGAAATAATGGATAAATCATATTCCAAATTATCCACAATATAAAATAACATAAGACAAGTCAAAACCTTTACTTACTTGTCTTGATCCTTTGAGTTTAAACCACGTCTTCTTGCTTCCACCTCCTAGAATGTCTGACTTCCACTATCAAATATGATATAGGAAAGGGTCTCACACTCTTGAAGCTCTCACACTTTTCCTCTATTTCTCTTAGTCGTCCGAATGGAATAAAAGAGAGGCATACGTCTGAATATATTAACATGCTCTCACTTAATGTGATACAGTGACAAGAAAACGGATATTGCCCGTAATAATTAGAGGTTCACTCGTGATACACATGCATTCGTCCGGATGTGGAAATGAGAAATGATTAATATTAACTTTTTGACCTTTTGTATCTATAATTGAAGTAGATGATGCCACCTCAATGCTATATGAATATTTAATTAATAGAAAAGCTGAATTAAGGGTGAGTCTCGGATGAGGACACGAATGACAATTTGAGAGTGGAAGACAAGTTGTCTTCACATATATGAATCATTTCTTCATCTTTCTATCCTTAGCAAACACATGTTGTCCATAAATAGAAAGAGAAAGATTGATTAGTTAAACAAAAGAAAGAAGTGCATGTTGATTAATAATGCACATAGGATTCCAAAATAACCATGAATAAACCGTGAGTGGAGGGAACAAATCAATGAAGTAGGTACATGGATATATTAGAATAAAGAGTGGATGATTGATTAAAGTAGACTCGGTGCCTTACGCATGTGAATGAATATATAAAGAACAAATGAAGTTGTTGAACCAATATTGATATTATGCTTATAATGGAAGACACATGGTCCCATTACATTGAAAAAGAAGGTGTGCCACAATACCAGAATGGCGGATGTTACATTAGTCACTCCACGATTTTGGACTTTTCAGATTGATCCCTTAGGTTATCTTCCCTTCCTCGACATAATAGTGCTGAGGACTGAAATAAACGTTTGGAACCTTCACTTCGCTTGCTCTCATCTCCTTCCACCTTCACCTCTCTTCTTCGCTGGCGACTCCTTACAACTTCAAAATCGCCGGCGAGTTTCCTCCACCCTCCACCACAGCGTGTCACAGACTTGGAGATTGAAGAAAAACAAAGAAAAAAAGCAGAGACGAGAGAGAATCGGCGACCCTCTTCGTTTCAAGTAAAGTCTCGGACCAGAGATCGAAGAGGTGAGAACAGAGGAGAGGCGCTGTGGCACTAGAGTTTCGGACCGGAGATCGAGCTATTTCTCATTAAATGTCCACTTTCACCTCCGTCGGATTTTCTTCTCCATTCTGACAGCTGGCGAGCTTCTTCTTCACAGTTCCGGCAATTCATCTGACTCTAAAACCACATAATCCTCCTTTATTGGTATATTTTGTGACTCCGTCACTGTGAGTGTCTCTTTTGGCGAGAATCTTGAGTTTTCCGGCCAACTTTCTCCAGTTTCCAGCGAGTCCCCAAATTCCAGCAATCTCAATTTCATGGATTTTCAAAGAAGCTCCATTGAGTTGTTAAGCTTTCAACTCTTATAATTGGGGATTTGGCTCAAGTTCTAGAGCTTTAATGAATATTTTTTCTTAATTCCTTTAGGAATTTCCTATTGTTATTGTAATTCCTAGCTATGTTCTAAGGTAGTTTCAGACGAATTTTGTTGTGAGTTATTTGAACTCCATATTGTTGAACTAAGATTGCTTATATCGTGTTTGGATTGGAATTATTGTGATTGGATGATTTATAGTTATGTATTCCTATTAATTTGAGATTATGCTTGCTATGTGATTATTAGTTTGTGTAATTAATTTAGGTTAATTTAAGTGCCGCGATTGTGCATATATATTAGAGGAAACAATTGCATTAATTCAATCCATTTCGCACATCAAGTGGTGTTTGAATAATATTTCTAAACAATAGCTATGAATTTGATTATAGGAGTAACAATTGATTAGAAGTGTTATGTAACACCCAAAATTCCGTAGCATAAATCGTGCCGGTGACACGTGGTTTTTATAAAAATTCATCAGAGTTTGAGGTGCTACAGCTTAGCGTTTTGCGGAAACGGAGAGCATGTACTAAAAATTTGAACAACGAGTTTAACAATGAGTAACTGATATAAAAATACTCTGACATATCGATGCCGATATATTATAAATTTCCGAAGGATTGTTCTTGTGATACAGTAATACAAAACTTTATAATTACAATTCTTACATGTAACTATACCCTCTTCAACCAAGCCTTGAGTAGACTTGGGGCATAGAACCTAACTCAGTTAAATCATCTCATTTGGCCAGGCCGGGTAGGTCTAGTGGGAGTCTCACCGAGTATTTACGGCGACTGATTGACTGAACCACATAGACGACCCTTTCTAGTTTAAGCACCAAATGATATGAAGAAACTTTATTAGATTCATGCCATAAGGTAGGTTCTCGTTGATCTTCTTCCCGCATTTGCTTTGACCGTGCCCTTCACGGCTCTGTCCGTCTGTACCTCTTTTCGGCTCCATTCACAACGTCTTCATAAATCCTGATTCCTTTCCTGAACCTCTAGTCAAGTCTAAGATTCAAAACAAATTGAATCTTAGGTAACAATTAACCTCATATGAAAAGTATAAACAATATATGTATGACAGATATTCATTACATTTAAGCATTAACCAATACATAGCACACAGCAGATGTAAGGTTACAACAATACAAAAGCACACAGCAAATGTAATGTCAACACAACAACAGTACATAGCACACAGCACATGTAAAGTCAACCACGTTTGCACTAACCAGTGCCACGACAGCTCCTCGTGTCCTCAGCGCTAGGAAAACTCAACGGCATTATCAAGACTATAACCCGTATAAAAGCTGAATGTATAAGTAGTGATTCAAGACAAAGTCTTAACCACGGTGCATGACCCAAGACCAAGTCTTGTCCATGACTCTATGAAATCATCTATCCCATATAAGCATACAAGTCATATCAGAGTTAAAGTTACTGTACGCGAACGTACCTTCCTTCCACGTAAATAGTAATATGTCCGTCCTTCAAATCTGACTCCGAACTCCTCGGATATCCTAACATATTACCATATCACTTAGAATAATATCGTAAGGGTTATTTTTTGCCACTATTGACCTTTTTACCCATGGTGGATTCATTATTCCAATTTTACCCTTACATTTCATAAAAAACGTATTGCTGTATTTTCTAGGCAGATTTTTCAGAACTTTGGAAAATCATAATTAATTCTACAAAAATCGAAATGAGGTTCCGTAAAATTCCCCATGACCATTGACATGTATAATTTCAAGGAAAAATAACGTCTTTAACTCGAAATATATGAGTCATTCCCAGGTTTTCTGTTTTCAAACGTTGTTCCATTTTATCTTCCAAAACGTAACCCAACTTCAAGAATTATTTTCTCCTTGTACAGAAGTCAAAACGTTACAAAATTTATATCAATGGAAAGATATACATGTCTACTTTACCCCTGTAAATATTCATGATTTTAAGACGTCATTTAATATATACAGTAATTCATACAATATGACTGACTCCAGAAAACGTCCAACCGTAAATTTTGCCAGAATTTCGCTACTTTGATTTTCAACCTTCAAGAATTTTGCTATACCATATTTTTCATCTAATTTTCGAAATATTAACAATTTTAACCATAAAAACATGATAACAAAACTACTCTTGAAGATTAAGGATCAAAACACCATTTAACTATGAATTTAAAGACTATAACTCAAGAACTAAGAAACTTACCCTTGAAGATCCTTGCTCCTTCTCTCTAACTCCAAGAAAACTCTCACTCCCTCTCTTACTAATCTCTATATTCAGATTCTATTGCTTGTGATGGTGTGAAGAATGAAGAGAAAACCTTCTCTATTTATAGGCTAAATTAGCTTAAGGTGAAACATAAAATAATAAGCAAATGCATGTCTACAAAGACCATTGTAATTATTCAATTAATGTAGTGGATTGGCCTAACTTATGCATTATGAGGAAATAAATAAACTATGGAAGAAATATGGTATTTGAGTCATCTTTTCATTATTTACTGAAGAGGTGTAAGTTGAGTCATTCTTGCATTATTAGATAATACAAATAAAATGGAATATTACATTGTTAATTTAATCTTAAGGAAAAATTTCCTAAAATTATAATTAACAAATTACACATATTTGAGACACATATTCACCTTCATTTTATAGGTATAATTTATCAAAATATAGTATTTATGATAAATAGGAATTTTAGGGTATTACATGTTATACCCAATTTGATTACTTAGGGTTTTTAATTAAGACTTGATGGATTTCAAAATTTCATATAATTTATTGATCAATGATATCCATTGAACCAATTTTTCAAGAGAATTCACTTCATTCATATTCCATTAACCATTACATTTTATAAAGTAAAGACCTAAAATAATAGCTTTAGGATATAATTAAATTGCATTCTTCTTTTAGTTATTAATTTGAAAGAAAATCAAAACCTCATGTCCCCTTGTTTTCATTGTATTTGCATGGTATTTAGATTACTTAAGAATTAATAAAAGACTCTTTGGGAAAAGAGAATGATCATAGGTTTGCCTATACGCAATCTTTAATTAATTTTTAATTGTGGGCTTCAAGACTAACATACAAAAACCCAAGACACTCCTTTGCAAGAAGATCTGCCACTTTTTTCATTCTACGGTTACGCCAGCAAAGGTTCGCATTCCAATCATGCTCCAACAGATTTCGAAGCTCCTAGATAAGATCAGAATCTTATCTTGTGGTAAGTCTCAATGATGACATCTTTCAGTTTCAAATCCCACTCCACCTACAAGCACCATATTGTGCGCCTCCCAGATGAGACGGTGCGTTTGGATAGGCATCATGAGCTCGGATCTTGACTATCCAGATTTTTTTTTTTTTTTTTTTTTAAAAAAAAAATATATATACATGCAACGCAAAAAATATATATGCAGCGTGGACTGTGATTTTGTACTCTTATCAGAGGCTCCTCATCTTTGTTTGCCCGTGATAGGAGTGGAAAATTCTTTCAGGTAGAGAGCTGTGCCACACGTATATGTTGAACGGCAATACTATGAAATTCTCACTTTTACCTTCTATATTTACTGTCCTATCCATTTAGGATTACTATGTTTTTAATCACTTCACAATGTTTTTTAAAATTATATCAAGAGAGAGTATTTTGCAAAGGCAAAAAATGCTACTTTGATGGTGGAGACTTCCATGCATGTGCATCTCGTCCTCACTGGTTTGATTTAGGTGTTTCATAGGGTTTCAATTCGTACAAACACGCTCTTCAATTACCAGTTTCTGTTCCTCCTAGCTCTCTGTGTTCAAACGTTTTGATATAGCGCTCAAGCCAATTTTTCTCACTCACATCATATTCTCGAATGAGTGGTAATGCTGGACCTTTTTTATTTTCCGGGGCGATGGCATGTGTGTGTAATAAACGTAAATAACTGCCCGTATTTGATTCGCAGGGCATATAAGAGAAATAAGACAAAATAAATCTAATCGAATCATCTTTTTGACCTGAAATCTAATCAAATCATCTAAATCTCTCCAGACTGAGATAATGATAACAATTATATATATAGAGAGAGAATAAGAAATCGTCTCCTTTTCTCCATTAACCCTAATTCCGTCTGGCAAGAAGATGGCGACGGTATGCGAGAATCGCTTTCTGCCGCCGGATATGATTACCGACATTCTCAAAAGGCTTCGTGTGAAATGCCTCGTTTGATTTCAATCTGTGTGTAAAGATTGGAGAAATCTCTTGAAGTCCCCCTATTTCATCAAAGAGCACTACCATCACTCTATCCTCAACAACTCTCTTCTTCTCTGTCGTATATACCATCGCACCGATGGATTTTGGCCCCCATGTTTGCTTCATTGTGAGGAGGAAACTGTGGAAGTTGAGAGATTACCCGTCATGGATTCCTTAGGGCCTGTTACTGACCTCGTTGGTTCCAGCAACGGCTTGCTTTGTGTGAAACTGGGTTATGAAGGATATTATCCTCCTCCTTCACTTTTGTTGTTGAACCCAGCAACTAGAGAGGTAAGGCAAGTACCCAAATCAACAAACGATCATGGCCGTTTTCTATTTTGACTTGGGATTTGGGTATAGTCATGTGCTTAGGGATTATAAGATAGTGACCATCCATAAGTTTAGCAATCCTACGCTTTTAGCCTATTTTGAGCAAGTAGAGGTGTTTTCATTAAGAACGGGGTTCTGGAAAGAAGTAGAATTTGGGATTATACGGTGTATGGAACTTTACTCTAAATCTGTTACTGTTAATGGGGCTATGTTTTGGTCAGGATGGCATTGCAAGGAACTTCGTGGGGTGATAGTTTCATTTGACACTTTAATTTTGGCGTGTACGACAACAAAGTTACGTGCCTTCCATACAAAATGCATGAATATGAGTTATGGGTGTTGGAAGAGGGAAGTTGTGCATCTGGGAAGAGTTGGGTTTGGACTCAGAAATATCGTACTTCAGAAACTTCACCTCTCTTTCCTCATTTTCCCTTATTGAGGAATGAATTAGTGCGCTACAACGCTAAGGGTGACTCAGGTTTGTTGTTCAATACCACTGTTAATAATATATTGAAGAAGTTTAACAGGTCTTTCTCGGACTCTGGTATAGTGGAAAAATTCGTTTATGTAGAGAGCCTCGTGTCGATGTGCGACACGTATATTGAATAGCATTGTTATGAGATATATTCTCATTTTTACATTCTAGATTTAGTGAGTCTTATCAATTTTAGTTTATAATTGATCTTTATCAGGAAAAAAAGAAAGTTCATCGTGTGTATTTAATATTGCATAATTATTTATGTGTATTTAATATTGCATAATTATTTATATATTTTTAAATTACGAGATATAAGTGAAATAAGAAACACATGGAGAGGACATTTAATACAAAATGATTGAATAAGCGTTGTCATGCGTGTGTGGAAAAAAGGAGACATCATAAAATATGTGAATCGATGTAAAGGTTGAGAAAAATAACACTATTGAGGTTGTTGTGGGGAAATAACTTGAGAGAAGAGAAGAAGGAGAGGTGCAGTAAAGTCATTTTACCCATATTCTGAAATTCTAAATTGAGTCTATGACTGAATTAAGGATTTGTGGAATTTACCAACCTAATTTTGAATTTCATTAGTCCAAGTGACTTTATATGGGATTTTCTCAGGGCAAAATGCTACTTTGATAAAGTGGAGACTTGCATGTGCATCATGTACTCATCTATTTCTTCTTTTCTCTAATGAAGAAGATGGTACAATACATTAGCATTTTTTTCAGACTTGCAACGTTAAACTTGGTATGAAGCTTCCTAATCTCAGGAAAAATGTTCTGATGAGCTAGCTATATGAGCATGACTTGTTCCTCCCATAACATCTAGATAACTATATCAATAGTATATAGTTAAAGTAGCATGGTTCAACAAAGTGATGCGGAAAATTTTAATATGGATAAATGTAAATAGATGAAGATAAACAATCGCACGAAATTCATCCCAATGAAGGAGTCCTAATTAATGGATCAGTTGAGGATACGTGCTACGTTACGTTATCTTCTATGGGCCTGCTTGGTGTGAGCGTTAGGAGAGCGTTAGAAGCGTTTGCGGTAGAGTTAATGGACTTTGGAGAAAAAGCTCAACGTGGTGTGTTTGGGTTATGCGTTAAGTTCACTAGACTTTAAGTCAAAAAAGCTCAAAAAGCCCGTTAAGGAAAAAGCTCTAGACTCCAGCTTTTTCCAAAAAACTCTCAACTTTTTGACGTGCACCCCGCCACTTCTACTACCATCAATCCAAACACAAATCATTATCTATAACCTGACTTTTTTCCTACCGGTTTTTTTTTTTTTTAAGTTAGATAGCTTTTAAGCCACCGCTCTTACCGCCAACCCAAATAGGCCCTATGTCTATCTACTTCCTCTGATCCTAAAATTAGCAAATAAAATGTTATTTAATTAATTAGCTTATCAAGTCCTTGGTTATACGCACATCAAAATATAGTACCATTTCTGAGAAAGTTATTAAAGAAATCTGTTTTGTTTAATTAAATATAAAAAGACAATATTTTTTGTAGGCTCATGGTATCCACCGCCGATAGCGGTAACTTGTCCCTTCCCACCATAAACTTTCTGAAGGAGCTTTATTTATTTAGTGCTGGCCATAAGACCCTCTCTATACACACCATTAGGGATTGAATCCCTGACTAGATAAATTTGAATGTATCCGAAAATCATTTCATTTTGTTTTTATTATCCCACTCTTTTATGGATACAAAAATAATTTTTTTGCTCTCATTTTGAATTAATTAAATTTTTATTTTTATCAAAACAAACTATTTGTTCCTCATATTTTAATCTTGAGAAAATTTGTTTTTTTAATATAAAATTATTTTCATTATATATTATTTTCTAAATAACTTATTGCATTATAATATTTTATAAATTATTATCATATAATGATAAAAAGTTTGCAGAAAATTTAACGGACGGAACTACCCATGATAAAATTCCGTAAGTAAATTCTGTTGAAAATTGTATTTACCTTTCGTCAGAAAATTGCGTCGGCAGTTCAACTGCGAAATTACCAACGTAATTTTTGACAAAGTTTATCGACGGACAAATTCCATTTCTAATTCCGATGATAAATATTTTTTAAGAGAAGTAGTGTCGAAATTTCCTGACATAAACTTTTAAGACCCCCTTTCAAACTTTTAACCCGTGCCTCCTTGTATCAACCTTGCGAATGATATCATAAGTCATAACCACATTTATACTTGTAATAACCCCACTTTTATGTAAATTATTGTATGAAGAAAATTAATATTTTATTATGAGCTTTTCATTAAATTTAAAGTAAATAATATGTGGTTCCATCTAATTGGCTAATAAGAGATAATTATTGTGAGATGGCATAGGAAGATAAGAGATGGTTCAAGAACATGGGCACATGGCAAGTAGGAAGACTATTAGCAACAAGCATTTATGCCTTTGAAAATGACATGTACACATGGCAAGATTAAGATGAATATTAGTGAAATATCTTTGACTTTAAAGATAATAGCTTTATTGATGATGCTATTATCCAAAGACACATGGCATAACTTTAGGTATTAAGAAGAGG
This sequence comes from Acacia melanoxylon, assembly GCA_019022615.1. Taxonomy (NCBI): domain Eukaryota; kingdom Viridiplantae; phylum Streptophyta; class Magnoliopsida; order Fabales; family Fabaceae; genus Acacia; species Acacia melanoxylon. The sequence continues at coordinate 1,632,576 of JAFJYJ010000010.1, forward strand.
ATATTAAATTCCCCTTGCTTCTTGAAACTACACGCATGAGAGAGGAAGGAAATGAGAAGATAAAGTTTATCACATGATTCAAAAGAAGAAATGTCTAGAATAAGTCCACATGGCCCCATATTAATTAAAGGATTTCTAGAAGGGACACATATGCTTAGTTAATTAATGATAAGAGACACTTAAGCTACCAAGTGTCCATATAATATTTAAAGAAAATAAATTGGGGACATATGTGCACATTGAATTAATTACAAGGGACACTTGTATACATTTGAATAATTAAAGAAGGACACCTAATCATCTTATCCATCAAGCAAGGATTCTTAACCACAACAATTGGCATGTGATTGGGAGATATTCTTGGACCAAAAAATGAGACAAGTGGCGTGACATATGAGAAGGAAGGAGAGAAATCTGATTTTCACAAAGAAACAAGAAGAATCTAGAGGAATTTCAAGAGGCATTGGAAGGGCAAATTGGTAAAATCACAAGGAGATATTTTTGGGGTGCCTTACCTCTATAAATTGGACTACACTCTTCTTCATTTTAGAGGTAAGAGGTGGCAACTACAAAGAGAAGAAAAAGAGATAGGAAAGTGTTGTGAGAATCACAAGCAAAGAGAATTTCAAGAAGAGAAGAGGTAAGGAAATTATGAGAATTATCTTATTTCCTTCAAGTTCATACAAGTATGTTTAAGTCTTCAATTAGTAATCTTGTATAATATTGTTAGAGTTCTAGCTATAACTCAAGAAGATCAAGGTGAAGTGGCCAAAGAAGGTAGAACTTCAAACAAGCAAGTTCTTTTCTCTAACTTCTTGTAATATTGCAAAAGTTTAAGGAAATTTTGGTCAATAGCTAGAACTTGGTGATATGATTTTATTTTGTTGGTTTTGATGGTTTAAAAGTGTTTAAAATTGATTTTTGTATGGGAAAGAGTATGGAGAATAATTTTGGAAGCATAAAGTATGAAAATATACAAATAGAGGAGCTGAAAAACCAATAGGGTCATTTTCGGAAACTGGGAATTATTTATGTGTTTCTGGCCTTGAAAAGTATTTTTAGACAAAAATAGACATGTCAAAAGTTATGTAGATTTTTGGAACACCTCAATCGAATTTTTCTACAATTAATTATGAATTTTTGAAGTTGGGTCAAATTCTGGAAAATTCTGGGATATATGCGAAAATGAAGGATAAATTATCAATGAAGGAATACTCATTAATAAAAAGAATTAATGAGTTTCAAATGGTGAAAGAACCCTTCATATGAGTGATATAGTTACTTATTCTTAAGAAAAAGTTATATGGATGATGACACCATTTGTGTGACCTTTGAATGCTGTATGATTTATAGTTTTCTAACATGCATACTCTGTATATACTCGGGATATGAGATTAATGGTTACTCTGGGATCCTTCGGGATTCCAGTTTGTGTTGCTACCTGTGTATTTAAAGTTTGTTGGAAGTAGCTCCCAAGATAAAGTGGTGGATGCTAGCACATGAAGGTTTCGGACTGGTTTCAAATCATTCGAGGAAGATTAGTAGATATTTTATGTATTTATGTTTTAAATTTGTACCAAGACTTGTAATATCTTACCAGTACACTACGCCCAAACCGAATGTATGAACTGCTGCGTGATTTACTCTGATACATGTTGTTAAGTAATATAATATAAGAATTAAGAGGTATCACACTACCCGCCACCCGAAAGGGAGAGGCCGGTAGGGGTGTAACAATACTTGTTCCTCGTGAACTTGACCCATAAAGAATCAGAACCGATTTCCCTGCCTATCCAAAAATCAGAACCGGTTTCCCTGCTTATCCGATAGGCAGGGGAAATCTATTCCATCTTGTCCGGATGGGATCCGGGACAAGTCTGATTTAATTTTTTTATTTTTTTAAAAAAAGTATTTTAACGTGTAAAAAATCTAAAATAAAGATAATCTCTTAAATAATATTTTTTAAAAAAATAATTTTTTTAGTTAAAAATAATAAAGTAAAAGAAATTAAATTTGGATTTGTCGGATCCCATCTGAACGATCGAAAGAGGATAGGCTCCCCTGCCTATCCAAAGTATAGGCAAGGAAACCAGTCATAAAGAATCTCTTCTCTTTACAAGACTCCACCTCAATTTCATCATGAAAGCATCATTTTGTTTCCTTGCACGTCGTAATCCTAAACACCCCCATCACATTCTTAATTATTTCGACTCTTTTCTGCACCCTTCTTAAACGGCAAGTGTTCTCAGTATCATGCCCCATGTTTTCCCCACGAAAAGCGTATCAGATGAATTCCTTTCCATTGATCAGGATAGTCAGAATCAATGCCTTGTTTAAATCCAGTTCTACGCATATTCTTGCAAATCGGGCCTTCCAGATATGGTTTAGGGTCAGGAAATATAACTTCTCCATAATTTTAATTTGTAATTATGTTCTCCAATAAAACCGTGCGAACAAAATCTTTCTTCTAAGAGAAAGAATCTAATTATTGGATAGCATGAAATGTAAGAATCTTATACTCTCATCACATTTTTACTTTCTACTTTGAACTCCAGCAAGATCGGTACTTTATCTAGACCTAAACAACTTGCCAAAAAACATGGCATTAACATATACGTTTCTTGTGCTGCATTCTCCTTCAAATATGATTATGCGGATCATGAAACTAGACAACATGATATTCCTCCTCTTCAATTGATCATGTACGTTGGTAAAGACTCTTAAATTTCTGGCACTCAAGATAAACCGTACTCAAGTTGTTATATTATCCATGCTTAGCCTCCATGAGATTAACTAGCATTATTGTCCCACGTTTCTCGGTATCTAGCCGATCAAACTTCTCGCCGATCAGCATGATGTCTTTCTCCGATAGTTTTTCCATCTCCTTGAGCTTGTATATAACAAATTCTGATTTACTGCAGCAGGATGTGGTTCGTCACATTGAATCAAAACAAACAAGCTTAGTTCAAAGTAGTTTGAACCACTGAAGATATCCATAGGTAGTTTCTACAGATATGGGATTCAAGAAAAGATACCCAAAAAATGAATCTGAAAATACCAAATATGTTGATAAAAAAACATATGAGACCTAACTCATCAGAAGAAAGAGAAGATATGATATGATTGGAATCCATGACAAACAAAGGAAAGAATAATCGGTAAACACAAAGATAGCTCTTCTATGTAGATAGAGTTACCTATATACCATCTGTTAGATTAAACCAAATTATACCATCTAAGAAATGGATTAAGCACAAGTTCTTTGATCAGTTAGATTAAACCAGATTGTTGATTATATTTATGTAGAAACATGCATCACAATGACTTATTTGTAAGTTAGCGAGTGGAAAAGATGCAAGCGTTTAGGATTTTCTGTCCAATGGTGCAGGTAATCTTAAAGATCAAATAAAGCTGCTAGCCAATCAATTCAAATAAAGTTTATCAGTCAGCTAAAATCAGTTTATCTATTGTAAAAAGCCAATGATTATGTGAAGTTCTTAGTGAATGTTCCATATAAGCAGAAATGAAAACGATACCCTTCCATATTTTTGGGCATTAAGATGTAAATTTAGTCTTGATGATTGAGCACAAAGTCTGGCCAAGCCAACTAAAATATATCAAGGTTTACACATAGTGCACATTAGTAGACATTTTTTATGATATAAAAACCCATTATAAACATTGATTATTAAATCTGACTTGTGATGATAAAATGAGAAAATCTCCACAACCAACTCTAATAACAAAAGGAAAACAGTCAATCCCACTACTCTCCACAACAACAAAAGCAAGCCTTATGCCATTAGGTAGGACTGGCTGCATAGTTTGCAAGGCGCTAGCTATTGAGCTCTATTAAGTTAATAGTATTAATAATCAAATCTATGGATAAATAATTAACTAAGAGGTCCTGCTCAGTTACATCATGGAGTGTTTCTCTTTATTCTTCCTCCCCTTATTTTTACATAACTCTAAATTGGTTGATATAATCTCCTCACCAACGCATCTAATGGCCTTCTATTTTTGTTTGTCAAAAAGATTAAAATCTTAATTCCTTCAAAGAGTGATCAAAACAAAAGCAACATAATGGGATACTCAGTAAAATAGTCTTGAGTTCAATTGAATCAATCTTTTTCATTGTGGTATATGAGCCATATAGATTGTTTTTTTTTTTTGGGTAAGATGAACCATAGAAATTCTACTATGTCCATTTCTGTGATTCCGGCACCGTGAGTGTCTCTTCTAGCGAGGATCTTGATTTTTCCGGCCAACTTTTTCCAGTTTCCAGCGGGTCTCCAGATTCCAACGATTTCTTCTGTAGTTTTCAGCGAGCTCAATTTCATGGATTTTTAGAGAAGCTCCAATGAGTGGTTAAGCTTTCAACTCTTGATAATTGGGGATTTGGCTTGAGTTCTAGAGCTTTGATGGGGAGTTTTTCTTGATTCCTTTATGAATTTTCTATCGTTATTGTAATTCCTAGCCATGTTCTAAGGTAGTTTCTGTAGAATTTTGTTGTGAGTTATTTGAACTCCATATTGTTGAACTAATATCGTTTATATTGTGTTTGGATTGGAATTATTGTGATTGGATGATTTAGTTATATATTTTCTATTAATTTAATGAGATTATGCTTGCTATGTGATTGTTAGTTTGTGTAATTGATTTAGGTTAACTTAAGTATCGCAATTGTGCATTGATATTAGAGAAAACTATTGTATTAATTCAATCCATTTCATACATCAAGTGGTTCTTGAATAATATTTCTAAGCAATAGCTATGAATGCGATCGTAGGAGTAGCTATTGATTAGGAGTGCTAGACCCAATATAATTACTTAGGGTTCTTAATTAAGACTTAATGAATTTCAAACTCTCATATAATTTATTGAGCAATAATAGTCATTGAACCAATTTCTCAAGAGAATTCACTTCATTCGTATTCCATTAACCATTACATTTTATAAAGTAAAGATAAAAAAAATAGTAGCTTTAGGATTTAATTAAATTGCATTCTTCTTTTAATTATTAATTTGAAAGAAAACCAAAACCTCATTTCCCCTTGATTTCATTGTATGTGCATGGCATTTAGATTCTGGAGAAGAGAGAATGATCTAAGGCTTGCCTATGCACAATTCTTAGTTAATTTCTTATAATAAAGGCTAACATAAAAAGGCTCTAATCACTCCTTTGCAAGAAGATCTGCCACTTTGTTCATTCTACGGTTAAGCCAGGAAAGGCTCGCATTCCAATCATGCTCCAACAGATTTCGAAGCTCCTAGATAAGATCAGATTCTTATCTTGTGCTTCGCGCATCTGCCTCAATATATTCCACAAGTTCTGGACAGTTAAGTCTCAATGATGATATCTTTCAGCTTCAAATCCCAGTCCACCTTCAAGCACCATGTTGTGCCCCATACCCCAGATGAGAAGAACTCGTTATGGTGCCTAGATAGATACCATCAACCTAGCTCATCTAGACCGTCTAGGTGAGATCTGGACGATCCATATCTAATATTTTTTTTCTTTAAGAAAAACTATTTTATTGGATAAAGAATCTAAGGATAAGCACTAACTGGTTCCAGATGAGACCAGCTCATGGTGCGTTTGGATAGGCTCCATGAGCTCGTCTCATCTTGACCTTTCAGATTTATTTGTTTACTTTTTATTTTTCTTTTAAAAAAATATACATGCAACACGGGGCTGTGATTTTGTACTCTTATAAGAGGCTCCCTCATCTTTGTTTGCCCGTTATAGGTGTGTGGAAGATTCTTTCATGTAGAGAGCCGTACGACAGGTATGTTGAATGGAAATACTATGAAATATTCTCACTTTTACATTTTACATTTACTTTGTCCTATTAATTTAGGTAGAATAGAGAAATTCAGTTCTATCTGCTTCTAACATTTTATCATCAGATATTGAGTTTTAATTACTATGTTTTTAATAATTGCACAATGTTTTTTAAAAATATATCAAGAGAGAGTATATTGCAAAGGCAAAAAATGCTACTTTGATGAAGTGGAGACTTCCATGCATGTGCATAGCGTCCTCACAGGTTTGATTTAGATGTTTCATAGGGATTTCAATTCATACAAGCACGCTCTTCAATTATTTCTGGAATTTCAGGATTTTTGGACGAAAATGAGAAAAATTAAGCCCATATTAAATTCCTTAATAAGAAAAGGGATTTAATAAATATGGACATATGAATTGGGCTTATTTTAAATTATTAAATGGAATATTTATTGAGGTGGACTTAATCATAATTAAATTTATATTTTATTATTATTTTAGGGCTATTTGAGAAATTGTGCACCGGGAAGGAAAATTTAGTATGGTCAACCAACAGGTAGTAACCTTAATCCTCATATGTCTTGTGTTACTTTGTATGCTTGTTTTTCCATGATTGTGGACCCGTGTCTCCTGAAAAGGGACATGCGTATATGTGCATTCAGTGTGGTCTGGGTGTAGAGCCCGACTACTGTATTTTTCCTAGCGCTGTGGATCCGGGGCTTGCTTTGTTGAGCGGTCCTGCTGTTAACTCTTAGAAATTGACAATATTCCAGCACATTTTCTCTCTTTTTACCTATTTTTTGGTTCAAAATGTGCATAGAAATGAAGTTATAGAGAAAAATGTGCATATCAAAGTATAAGGCAAAAATCAAAGAATTTCTTGTTATTATAGAGTTATTGATTCAATTGAGAATTGATAATTGTTTCCTCTTTTGTAGGAAGATGGAGACAAGTTTTGAAGCTCTATAAGAACCATGAAACAAGGAAAGAAATAAAGGAGGTGAAGCAGTGCAAAGTTAGAAGAACTGTCATTAACCGGCCGCAAAGCCAATCAAGCCGCGGAAAGTCAACAAGCGGCCGTGACCCGTAGTTTCGCGGAAAGTCAACAAGCGGCCGCGGACGATCGTAAAAAAAATGCAGAAAGTGAAGATAGAATATCACCTAGAGGGGGTGAATAGGTGATTTCAAAAAAATCTTTTCGAAATCTTCACGTGACACAAGTGTGTAAGATAGAGACGAGAGAAGAGAATTGAACACGAGAGATTTATCTTGGTTCGGTCTCAATCCCGCGACCTACGTCCGGTCCCGAACACCTGGGATTCCACTATTCTTTCAAATAATTACACACTCTGTAAACGAAGGATGGTCACTCCACTCCCCCTTACAAGTTGTAATTAATACACCCTCACTTAAGGTTCCTCAACCTTAAGTCTAACAATCTGAATGAAATAACTAAGTGTTTAATGACTCTCTCGAGTAGATAAAATGAACACTGAAGAACACTCAATATCCGAAGATATTAATGATACAATTGAAACAGCGAATGAATCAGTAATAGAATTAATTGCACAAAGCGTTTCGGGGTTGTCCGAATTCAATGCTCTTCCTATTTATAGATGTTAGCATTAATGACCGTTGAGAAGAACTTAATGTGCCGTTGTGAGAGATGGATATATCCGTTGAGATTAGTTGCTCTGTTTCTTCGTATTTCTCCGACATTTGACCGTTATTCTCTCTTGACATTCTTTATTCAAAATGCCCGTTGGGATTAGTTGAGAATGTAAGAGGAAAGTAGTAGAGAAGCTTTAATGGTGCCAGGAGGTCATCTGTCAGAAGGGTGAATATGTCTGCGTTGCATTAAATGCGTCTGACACATGCTTCCTTATTTTCAAATTAGCGTTAATCCCCATAAAACTCTTCTGAAACCATTAGCAAACTGGTTAAATGCAATTGGTAATAGTAATTACAGAGGATACAAGGTATATAAACCATAACAAGAGATTTGACAAAGATTGGAATATGATTTGTAAAATTGACATAGTTTGGCTAGAGTCAGATTCTTTTGGCTAGAGCCAACTTCAGTGGTGAAACTTGCTAGGCTAGAGTCACAAGATATTGGCTCAAGTTTTGGTCGACACTCCAGGCATATGATGAAGGCCGGAGTCAAATAGATCAGATGTAACGTGCTAGGCTTGAGTCAAAATATTCGGCTAGAGTCTAGGTTGAGACTCAAGTCACGGTTTGTAGGCTAGAGTCAAATCACTCTATGGAAGCACCCTTGGCTCGAGTCATAATTCTCGGCTTTAGTTTGGGTGAAGACTCGAGGCATATGCGTAGGCTAGAGGTAAAAAATGATATTTGAAAGTAACGGTCAGAAACTTGGCTGGAGCCAATGCTCTTTGGCTAGAGTTCAGGGCTTGGCTCGAGTCAGCCAGAATTGGCTAGAGCCAACGTTTGCTTTTTCTCAAATGTAGAGAGGATATTGGCTCGAGTCAGATAGCTTTGGCTGGAGTTAAGGGCTTGGCTCGAGTCAGCCAGAATTGGCTAGAGCCAAGATTTGTACTCTGTCAAATTTAGCTAAGGACTTGGCTGGAGCCACCGAGGTTGGGCCGGAGCCAATCGACGGATAAAATTGCAGATTAATTTTCACAATGGTAAATGAACCTTGTTGATCAAGTTCCTTTTACAATGGTTAGTTATCATCAAAACAATCATTTGGAGCTAACATTCTCCCCTTTTTGATGATGACAACCTTTGTAAATTTTTTAAACATTTAGAAGTCAAGAAAGGTGTTTTACACAATTTTACCAAGTGTTGAAAATGAGACAGAACAGAATACAGCCCAGTAAACAATATAAACAATATAGATGACATATCATGTAATCATAATAGATAACAGCATGTAATTATCAGAGATAACAGCATTCCATTGATAGTTAAGTCAGATACATTAGATTGAGAGAGACAAAATAAAGATGAACTATCAGCATAACTTGACATACAAAAGGAAGCAACATAACAAAAAGTAAACAGAAAGTTTTGTCAAGTAAGCTTCAAAAAAAAAATAGAAAGTTTGTCTCTTCTTCACAAAAAGTTTTGTCTCTTGACTCTCCCTTGATTCTCTTGACTTCTTCTATCTCTCCCCCTTTGGCATCAGTCAAAAAGGAAGATTCAGAGGTGGAAGCTGGAAGCGAGATGAGAAGGGATGAGTGGATGAGGGAAAAGGCAAAGGAGATAAAGAAAATGTGAGAGACACTTGAGCAACAATAGGCTCAGGTTTATTGATTGGAGAATCAGGATCACTGTCATCAAAGAGGTCAGCAGTAGAAGTACTAGAATAGGTGATCTTGATGGGTGAAGCTTTTGGAGATGGAAAAAGGGTAGTGGCAGGAGTGGGAAGAATGACAAAGAGCGGGGGTGGTAATGGAAGTGGAGATAACAGGAGTGGAGAGAATGGGAGTTTGATGGTGAGAGGGCGCGAGAATAGGTGATGGCTTTGGGGAAACGTGAGAAATGCCAAGACCAGGAGCAACCAATGAAGATTGTTGTTCTTTGAAATGCTTGAAGTTTCTCAACCTTATGAATCAAGGTCCACAAGGTGTTATGGACATTGGTGAGACTGGCACCATGATCGCCAATATGACCACTTAAGCTACCCACTTCTTCTTTGATGTCAACTAGGTCATCTTGAATCTGAGCAATATCTTCCACTAGTTGAGCAATCTGTGTTTCAAGCTTTACACAGAGAGAATTCCGAGCGACAACGAGAGATAAGCAAAGGATCCAAACTATCCGCTATAGCCTTCTCAACAATATATTTGAAGTGTGCTCCCTGAGAGAATGGTGCAGGCATAGAGGAGCGATCTTGATCAGGTATGGATTGAGCTCTGGATTTGGTAGCTTTTGAGCCAGATGGAGCAGGTGCTCTAGATTCTCCAGATCCCTCTTGAAAAGAAACCTTCATAAGATTCAAATGATGTTGGCCAAACCTCTCAGGCGTCTTAGTTTGCTCAAGGGATTCAAGATACCATACCTTTTCATGGAAAAGAATGACAGAAATCAGGCTTGGAAAGGGAATGGTGGAGTTCTTCTTAGAGTGAAGATTGTACTTCTTCATCTCATGAAAGATCCAGTGACCCAAATTGTGGGGGACCTTAGCCACAAAAGAGGTGAACATTGTGTAATCTCTTTGGGTAAAGTGTGTAAAATTCTTCCCTTTCTGGACAAAATTTCTTGAATAGACATACCATAAGGCTCTGTAAGTTGGAGGCATAACTACGGAGAAAACTTAAATGGCTCGGGGAAAGGTATACTTGGCTGAAGTATTTGGTAAATCGATCATTGCCATAGCGAATTGAAGGAAGAGGTGGAGGATTGGTAATTTGAAGCGAGAGAGTTAAGATAATCGACGTTAAAACTATCCTCTTGCCTCTTACATAAGTGATCGGTTTCTCTTCGGAGACTTGATTGTCTTTGTCTAACAAGATGATGAGCGGTCATATTGAAATAAAACAGTCTTACCCGGAGCAGGACTATATGAGGCACGAATGGAGAGAAATAGCTCATAATCTTTGAACCAGGGATAGAGGTCCAAATGACACTCTTCCTTCGGCTTAAGCGAGATCAACATACACTATAGGGCGAGAAATCCTAAGCGCAAAATCCTCACGGTATTTCTTTCCTTCTTCGGTGAAAACGAAGTGGTCCACAAGCAAAATCTAATGGAGGATTAGAGATAGGGGCATGGTAAATAGCGTGAATAGCGGGAATTTCCAAGTACCTTGGTCCTAGACGGCTCGTTAATTTGAGACCCAGAACCAGAAGCAATCACTTTGGATGGAGATTTTTCTTTGAGCGCCGAGGAAGTGAGTTTCTTTTTGGATTGCTTGGGGAGCTCTGTTACAGGTTCCTTGTCTTTCCGAATGGCGGCATCCGAGTCCATTTGATTTTGATGGAGATTGCGAGAGGTTCCTCGATTATCAGATTCTTTGGACGCTTGGACGGAGGTTCGTCAAAGGCAACTTTCGGACGAAACCTTTGAGGAGGGATTTTTGCTCGTTGAGGACGCTTCAGTTGAGGTGGAGATAGTGATTTAGTTTTCTCTGGGTCGGAAGCAGAACCTTTGGTTTTAGTAGAAAATTTTTGGGAGATTTTGGGAGCCATTGTAGCGAACACGAAGGTTAGGGTTTTGAAGAGATTTCAGAGAAGAGTGAGAGGTCGGAGAGAGAAGAGAAGCACGAAATGGAAATGAAAGGACACATCGGTTTATAAAGCAAAATATAATACGGGCTCGAGGTTTTGATATAGTGGCTCGAGGCTAATTAAAAACAAGTAACTGGAGTGTAAAGCGATGCTTTGTAGGCTAGAGCCACTTCTTGTTGGCTCGAGTTTTGCCTTAACCTCGAGGTTGATCAGGATGGCTCGAGTTTGTTCATCATATTTGTTCTTCGCAGAACTGCATTGGCTCGAGGTATGGTCTCCAGGCTCGAGCCAAAAACCTTTCTAAAAAGGCTTATCTTTCTGTCTTGCCAAGGGCTCGAGGTTGTTTCGTTTAGCTCGAGGGAAAAGCCAAATTTCACATTGAAGCAAGTATATGGCTTGGAGTTGGCTCGAATTTCATTGGGACAGGCTTGAGCCAAGACATACTCTGTTTAACTCTGTTTTTTCTTTTCTTAACAGAGTCCTGCAAAAACACAATCTAGAGACTCCGATGCTTAAGTTAGTCCTTAGTAATCATCAAAACATAATTAAAATCATTAAGCTAACATTACTTACAGTTCATTGGGATTTACCATTCCCAATTCTCTTCGAATAAAATTGAACTGTTCTTTTGCTAGGGGCTTTGTGAAAATGTCAGCAAGTTGTAAGTGTGTGGGAATGAACATTACTTTGACATCTCTCCTTTGCACATGATCTCTGATAAAGTGATGCCTCACATCAATGTGCTTGGTCCTTATGTGTTGAACAGGATTCTTTGCCAGGCTTATCGTGCTTGTGTTGTCACATAGGATTGGGATTTCTTTCAAGGAGACTCCCAAGTCAGATAATTGTTGCTTTAGCCACAAGACTTGTGCACAAAGCAACTTGAAGCGGCAACATATTCAGCTTCGGTGGATGAGATTGCTACGGTGGTTTTTTTCGAACCATGATACAAGCGAGCCTCCAAAGAACTCACATTGTCCACTTGTACTTTTCCTATCAGTCTTATATCCAGCGTGATCAGAATCAGAATATGCAACTAGATGCTCTTGTTGACCTTTTGGAAACCAGAGACCCAATTCCTTAGTATCTGAGAGATAACGAAAAATTCTCTTAACATGTTCTGCGTGTGATTCTTTAGGAGCAGATTGAAATCGCGCGCACATTCCCCCGTGGGCGAATATCGGCCTACTTGCGGTCAAGTAGAGTAATGATCCGATCATGCCTCTATATTTAGTGATATTGAAATCTTTGCCTTTTTCTTCATCGGCATCTAGAGTGGCGGTAGAGCTCATTGGTGTGTCGCACCATTGCGGTGCTCCATTCCAAATTTCTTGAGCAAGTCACGGAGATACTTTGTTTGTGAGATAAATATTCCATCCTTCCGTTGCTTGATTTGCAGGCCAAGAAAGTAGTTCAATTCTCCCATCATGGACATCTCGAATTCTCCCTGCATCTTCTTGGAAAATTCTTCACAAAGAGAATCATTAGTAGCACCAAATATTATATCATCCACATATATTTGCACGACTAGTATTTCATTAAGTTTATTTGTTTTGATAAACAATGTTGTATCTCGCTTTTCCTCTAACAAAGCCTTGATCTAAAAGAAATTTACTTAATCGTTCATACCAAGCTCTAGGAGCTTGTTTAAGACCATACAAGGCTTTCTTAAGACGATAGACATGATCTGGATGATGTTCATTTTCAAAACCAGGAGGTTGTTCAACATATACTTCCTCCTGAATAAAACCATTTAGGAAAGCACTCTTTACATCCATTTGATAAACTTTGAATCCTTTGATACACGCAAAGGCTAAGAGTACACGTATTGCTTCCAATCGGCCCTTTGGAGCAAACGTTTCCTCATAATCGATTCCTTCTTCCTGATTATAGCCTTTGGCGACCAATCTAGCCTTGTTACGGACTATAATTGCAGATTCATCACATTTGTTTTTGAATACCCATTTAGTGCCAATAACCGGATGGTCTTTAGGCCTAGGTACCAAATCCCAAACTTGATTTCTATCAAACTGATGTAACTCCTCTTGCATTGCTATCACCCAATCATTGTCTGCGAGAGGGCTTCGTCAATTTTAGAGGGTTCAATGTGAGAAATAAATGCAGAAAAAGTTACTTCACTCAAAGTGCTATTTCGGTCCTTACTCCCGATTAATGTCACCTATTATTTGGTCTAAGGGATGATTCCTAATGAACTTCCAAGCTCTAGGCTGAGATTGATCAGGATTTTCTAAATTGTTTTGAGGATCAGCTTCAAAAACATCCTCTGGATTTTCAATAGAAGCAAGAGTGGTTTTTGAAAAGAATTGGTTTTTGAAAACATTTTCTTCATCATCAGGATCATCTGTCTTAGATTCACAAAATACAACATGAATTGATTCTTCAACTATGCGAGTACGTTTGTTAAAAACTCTATATGCTTTACTTCTACTTGAATACCCAAGGAATATACCTTCATCGATTTGGGATCGAATTTTCCCGCATTATCCTTACCATTGTTATGAACATAACATTTACATCCAAAGATGTGAAGATGAGCCAGGTTTGGTTTCCTTCCCTTATATAGCTCATATGGAGTCTTGTTGAGTTTCTTTAGGAGATAGGCTCTATTTGAAATGTAGCTTGAAAAGTGCTCATAGCGCGCCCCGCCGGAAGACTTGTGATGTCTGATTTTCGTTCAGCATTGCACGAGCCATCTCCGTTAGTACACGATTCTTTCTTTCAACCACACCATTCTGTTGTGGTGTTCTTGGAGATGAGAAATTGTGATTGATTCCATGAGAATCACAGAACTCTCCAAAAGCTTGATTCTCAAATTCACCTCCATGATCTGTTCGGATTGCTGTAATGCATATACCTTTCTCATTTTGCACCTTATTGGCAAATATAACAAACAGATCAAATGTTTCATCCTTAGAAGATAAAAATATGGTCCATGTGTATCGTGAGAAATCATCGACAATGACCAGAGTATACAAATTGCCACCAAGGCTCTTTACTCTTGCAGGTCCAACTAAATCCATATGAAGTAGTTGGAGTGGTCGATTGTCGAGATTTAGGTTTGTTTTTAAAGGATGATTTGGTTTGTTTACCCTTTTGACAAGAATCACAGATCATATCATTTTTAAAACGCAATTTGGGTAAACCAACAACTAAATCTTTTCTTACCAACTTGTCTAGTTGAAACATGTTTACATGAGCCAAACGCTTATGCCACATGACCAACTTTCATCCAAGTTGCTAACAAAACATTTTTCAAGTACCGGCTTTAGGTAAATCTAAGGTATAGCAATTACCTTCTCTAGGAGCTTTAAATAATACCTTAAGTTTACCTTTATCAATTGGGAGATCATCTTTGTTGACAATAAGACATTCTTCCGAATCAAATATGATCCATTATTCTTGTCGGCGCTTTGACTCACACTCGGGAGATTATGGTAGAGACCTTCAACAAGATACACATCCTTGATTAGAGGTCCATCTTTGTACCAATTTCGCCAATCCTGGTAATCTTTCCGGATTGGTCTCCTCCAAAAGTGACTTTGCCACCATCCTTTGATTTCATTGCCACAAATTTGTCAGCGTCTCCCGTCATGTGTCTTGAGCATCCACTATCAATATACCATTTGTTGATTCTTGATGCTCTTAAACACACCTGCAGATCAGATGAAATTAAACCTTAGGTACCCAATTTCTCTTGGGTCCTTTGTGGTTAGTTCGGCCCTTAGGAACATAGGTTCCCTTAGGCACCCACTTGTAGTTGCCAACATGTCTATCTCTTCTATCCTTTTTGTGAAAACATGATGAAGTGTTGTGGCCTTTTCGATTACAGTAACTACAGTCAGCAAAGGGATTTGAGGAATGAATAGACTTTTGAAAATAGTTTAAATATGACTTTCCTCCTTTTTTCTTCCTTCCTTTCCTTCTATCAAAAATGGGATTGTAACCAATGCCGATCGATCATTTGTAAATTTTTGTGCTTTCAAAATAACGTTGAGCATTTCACTTCCCTTAGTGAATTTCTCAAGTGCTTTCGTAAGAGATAAATTCCTTTTCTCCAAATCCAGGCAGTCGTCACAAACCAGATTTTCACAAGAAAGATTTTCAACTTGAAGCTTGAGAGTCATATTCTCCCTTTTTAAGGTTATGCATTTCTCAACTACCTTTTCAAATTCAGTTTGTATTTCATTATATTCATCAAACAATTCATCATAGGTAGGTTGTGAATCATATACCTCTTTGTCATGATCCATTGTTCTTCCTCTCGCCACAAGACAGGACATTTGCTACTTCTTTCTCTTCCTCACTCTCATCTTTCGAAGAGCTATCTCCCCATATGCCACGATACATAGGCCTTCTTTTTGAAGTGATTAAATCTTTTCTTCTTTTCTTTATCGTTATCCTTCAACTGTGGGCATTCTGACTTGTAGTGTCCTGGCTTCTCGCATTCATAGCAGATAATTTGATCTCTATCTTTGAATTCCCTTCTACTACTCGAACCACCTTTTTGGAACTTGTTTCTGAAGCCTTGACCTTTTCTATAGAACTTCTTGAACTTCCTTATAAACAACCCGATTTCATCATCATCATCATTTTCGTCTTCGTCTTTATCTCCCCTTTCTTTTTCAGCTTTTAGAGCAACACCTTTGCTCCGGGTAGAATTGACTTCATCTAGCTCCTTCTTAAATTTCATCTTGCTTTCGTATTTAGATAGACTTCCGAATAGTGCAGCGACAGACACCATTGATTCTCCACGAGTCTCCTCTATTGCAGTAACTTTCGCTTCCCAATCTTTTGTTAGAACATTGAGAATTTTTCTAACTTGAGAACGTTGTTCATAAATTTTTCCCAAAGCCGCTGAGTTGATTGACAAGATGAGTATAGCGGAGTTGAAATTCAGCAATAGTTTCTCCATTCTTCATCCGAAGAAGATCATACTCGGTGGTTAGCATGCTGATGCGATTTTCTTTAGTGCCAGTGGTTCCTTCATATGCTACCTCCAGAGCTTTCCACATTTCCTTCGCGGTTGATGATTGGATATTCGAAAGTACTCTTTTTTGATCGAGAGCACTTTGCAAAGCATTAAAATAGCTTCTTTGTTAAGAGTAATGTTTCTCTTATCATTTTCATCAAATTCTTCTTCTGACTTAGGAACTGAGATGCCACCTTCAATCTTTGTGGGAACATAGTCTCCTTTTTCTATCACTTGCCAGAGACCATATTCTGTTGCTAGTACGAATACTCTGAACTTTCCTTTCCAGAAAGCATAATATTCTCCGTTGAAGCCAGGTGGACGATTGATTGAGGCACCATCAGGCAATATTCCCTCCATGATCGATCTCGGGATGTTAGCCCCAACTGAGATAACCAGGCTCTGATACCAAAATGAAGACAGAATATCACCTAGAGGGGGGGTGAATAGGTGATTTCAAAAAAAAATTCTTTTTGAAATCTTTACGTGACACAAGTGTGTAAGATAGAGACAGAGAAGAGAATTGAACACGAGAGATTTATCTTGGTTCGGTCTCAATCCACTCGACCTACGTCCGGTCCCCGAACACCGGGATTCCACTATTCTTTCAAATAATTACACACTACGTAAACGAAGGATGGTCACTCCACTCCCCCTTACAAGTTGTAATTAATACACCCTCACTTAAGGTTCCTCAACCTTAAGTCTAACAATCTGAATGAAATAACTAAGTGTTTAATGACTCCTCTCGAGTAGATAAAATGAACACTGAAGAACACTCAATATCCGAAGATATTAATGATACAATTGAAACAGCGAATGAATCAATAATAGAATTAATTGCACAGCGTTTCGGGGGTTGTCCGAATTCAATGCTCTTCCTATTTATAGATGTTAGCATTAATGACCGTTGAGAAGAACTTAATGTGCCGTTGTGAGAGATGGATATATCCGTTGAGATTAGTTGCTCTGTTTCTTCGTATTTCTCCGACATTTGACCGTTATTCTCTCTTGACATTCTTTATTCAAAATGCCCGTTGGGATTAGTTGAGAATGTAAGAGGAAAGTAGTAGAGAAGCTTTAATGGTGCCGGAGGTCATCGTCGGAAGGGTGAATATGTCTGCGTTGCATTAAATGCGTCGACACATGCTTCCTTATTTTCAAATTAGCGTTAATCCCCATAAAACTCTTCGAAACCATTAGCAAACTGGTTAAATGCAATTGGTAATAGTAATTACGAGAGGATACAAGGTATATAAACCATAACAAGAGATTTGACAAAGATTGGAATATGATTTGTAAAGCGACATAGTTTGGCTAGAGTCGATTCTTTTGGCTAGAGCCAACTTCGGTGGTGAAACTTGCTAGGCTAGAGTCACAAGATATTGGCTCAAGTTTTGGTCGACACTCCAGGCATATGATGAAGGCTGGAGTCAAATAGATCAGATGTAACGTGCTAGGCTTGAGTCAAAAGTATTCT
This sequence comes from Acacia melanoxylon, assembly GCA_019022615.1. NCBI lineage: Eukaryota > Viridiplantae > Streptophyta > Magnoliopsida > Fabales > Fabaceae > Acacia > Acacia melanoxylon. Next base: position 1,650,036 of record JAFJYJ010000010.1, read on the forward strand.
GGCTAGAGTCTAGGTTGAGACTCAAGTCACGGTTTGTAGGCTAGAGTCAAATCACTCTATGGAAGCACCCTTGGCTCGAGTCATAATTCTCTGGCTTTAGTTTGGGTGAAGACTCAAGGCACAATGCGTAGGCTAGAGGTAAAAAATGATATTTGAAAGTAACGGTCGAAACTTGGCTGGAGCCAATGCTCTTTGGCTAGAGTTCAGGGCTTGGCTCGAGTCAGCCAGAATTGGCTAGAGCCAACGTTTGCTTTTTCTCAAATGTAGAGAGGATATTGGCTCGAGTCAGATAACTTTGGTTGGAGTCAAGGGCTTGGCTCGAGTCGCCCGGAATTGGCTAGAGCCAAGATTTGTACTCTGTCAAATTTAGCTAAGGACTTGGTGGAGCCAGTGAGGTTGGTTTGGATCCAATCGACGAGATAAAATTGCAGATTAATTTTCACAATGGTAAATGAACCTTGTTGATCAAGTTCCTTTTACAATGGTTAGTTATCATCAAAACAATCATTTGGAGCTAACATAAAGTACAGCTGCGCGTTTTACATTTCAGAAACAGAAAAACACTATTTAACCTGAAGGGAAGGGCCGAAAAACAGACTCTTGACCTAAGGAAACAAGTGGGCACACAAGGGAAGAGTTTGGGAGAGAGATTTGGACAATCTTGGAGGCTTGGGTGCTCAACCTAAGAGAGATTTTGGGGATTTCACCTTGGTTCTTCCTCTTTTCTTATCTTTTCTTCTTAGTTTCTTCATGTATTCAGTTTCTTTGCTTAGACTCTCTTTGAATCGAACATGAGTAGCTAAACCTTTCATTCTAGGGTTCTTCTTACCCTTTGTATGGATTAATACTTGAATATTCCTCTCTTTTGGTAGATAAATATATATATGTGTTGATTTTAACCTTGGCTTAATGCTTCTAAGTGATTGGCCTCCATTTAGATGATTTATTCACTTAGGTTATGACTTGAGAGAGCTAGTCTAGGTGCAGAACTTGATTGAAATCATGCTTGTCTTGAAGTTTACTTGATAAATGGATAGTTTGTTGGTAAAATAGAGATATATTTACTAACCTTGCATTGTCACATTAACGTTGTTGCTTAAAGATTGATTCTCATTAATTGTAGCAAGAGATTGTGCATTTTAATGAGAAGAGAAGCTTGATTTTGACTTGAGAGAGCGTGTCAAGTGTTTGTGAACCTTAGACTAACACATATATGTATTGAAATACTATTAGAGAGGTATTTAACCAATTTTTATGAAATGCAAAAGGGGAAGAAGAATCCTAGGCTCTTTATCCTTGAAGTCAAAGAATCATTTACCTTTATCAATTTTTAGTCTTAGAAAAAGTCTTTAAAAATTCGCATTCCAACTCAAAACTTTGTTTTAGCTCAACTTGATGAAATTCACTAAGCCTCTTGCTTGACCAATTTGTTAAACAAATCCTCGTGGGAACGATACTTTATTTATCACTTTATTACTTGCAAAACTCGTGCACTTGCGAGGCAAACACCTGCGTTTATTAGGACTTTGTCCTTCCGCAGTATATGTTGCATCTATGTGGTATGCTTTTACATTACTGCGCGTTTATTTCTGAATGCTATTATCTAGTGTTTTCCTAATTATGGTGACTTACATGCATTGCATACACATGTTATATGAGATTAACGGTTACTCTGGGATTCAATTATGAATCCCAGGCTTTTGCAAGGATACCGGGGGGTGCTTCTAGGACAGTGTCAGGTGGTAAAGGTAGGCGGACTGAGCAAGACTGAGTTGTTGGTGACCACTAGTTTTGGATATTTACTTTTGATGCCTGGGATAACTGTATAATTATTATTTTGGCTTGTCAGGCAATATTTGGGATAACTGTATACTAATCCCACCGGGGAAATATTTACCCTTTCCGCACTTTATAATTATCATTATGTTTTGTCCAAACCGAAAACGTGCTCTGCTGTTATACTCTGATACACGGTAAAAATTGACCTGGGAAAAATAAATTTAACAAGGAAAATGTTTTCTTTAAGAAAAGGATCACACTATCCGCCACCTAAAAGGGCGAGGCCGGTAGGGTGTTACAATTTTGGTATCAAAGCACGGTTTGGACAATACTGATAAATAAATCGAAACTAATATATTTATGGATTAAATTTTTAGGAAGAAGCATGGATAGACGTTTTGGAAGATGTTACCAGAGGCGGAGGAGAGTCCTAAACCTTAGAAGGCATAGAGTCGTCGCCCCTTCTTCCGGAGTGATAGATAGCCCTGATCCTTTTGATTATGACCTATATCCTAGTGTGGAGCTAGGAAATGTCATTCGGGATGTGTTTGACTTGGTGTATGTTGATACCTGGCATTTGGGCGAAAAGGTGCGGTACTATCATTTTCTGAGTAGGGTTCAGTCTCTTTATGATGCCACCTATGATAACCGTTTGGATTACCCTTTTGACTATTGGACCCGTACCGTGATGTATTTCTTCCCTACGACACCCCCTTAGGTCCAAAGAATCAACTATGTTTGTGGACGAGATTTGGCAGGTAGGTTTACACGGTTCTTGTGGGTGATGAGGTTCTTCATATACGACCTTATGTGAAGACAGATGGAGATTTAGCTTTTGGCAGATGTTAGGAACTTTTTGTTTGGTGGTATGGAATGTAAATTTGGAAGGCATTTTGGGAGTTTAGTAGGCAGTTGTGCGGTTGCACCTCTCTTGTAATGGCAAAATATAAATATAAACTACTTATGTTTTGGTATTTTGAACCTAGTTGGATGATGTGTTATGGTTTATTTGCGATATTAATACAGTTCTCTCTTATATTGTGGCCATGATAAATAATTTGATGTTAGCTTGTGAAAATAATATTTATATTTTGTTACTATGAAGCTAAAATATGCGAGGGAAAGGACCGGGAAGGCCTAGGCAAGGGCCGGAGGCTCAAACATCTAATTCCCAAGAAAATAATTTGATGCGAGAGATGATGGTGATGATCAAGGAGCAGGGAAACATGATACAAGCAATGCGAGCGGAAATGGATGAGATTCGGGCTCGCCAAGACCAAAGTTCTAAGGAACATGACACAGAGACGGATGGTGGCAACCATCATGATGATCATGATGAATAGGAAGAGTCGCAGATGGAACCACAAAATAATAGGCCAATAGAGACGTCAATCTACTGGGTCTCTAAATTCTGTAAACAACAGCCACCTATTTTCCGCGGAAGATTTGATGCAGCGGAAGATTGGATTCTCCGTCTCGAGAAAAGCTTTCAAGTCCTAGAGTGCCTGGAGGAGAGGAAGGCCCAGTTAGCTATTTACAAGCTAGAAGGAGACGCTGACCGCTGGTGGCGTAATACGGAGACGACTTTACGCGCCCAGAATGTTCCTATCACTTGGGAACTGTTCCAGGAAAGGTTCAATGCTCAATATCATCCTCCTTCCATCCGTATCGCTAAAGAGTCAGAGTTTCTAAATATCAAACAGGGAGATAACGAGTCTTTTGAAGATTATTATGCCCGGTTTACTCGGCTATCCCGCTACTCCACCTATCACAGAAACCCTAATGCTAAAAGTAGTCTAGCAGATGTCTTGATTTGTGGCCTAACATTTGAGATCAGAGAAAAGCTTATAGCCAGGCAGTTTCATGTATTGAGCCAGGCCGTGGAAGAGTGTAGAATTGTGGAGCGAAATCTGAGAGAGTTACATGCTTCCAGGAGACCTTTTCCCCGTAGTGACTCGAATCGTGGAAGCTCCTCTCAGAAAAGGAAGGGGCCATGGAACAAAAATCATGGCAATGGCAAGAAGCCTTTCAAGCCCAGTCAGCAGAACTTCAGGAGGCCTGTAGAGCCTCAGGTATGCAACAAGTGTGGCAAGACCCACCCCGGAGTTAGTTGCAGTAGGCAGGTAGTCTGTTATACTTGCCATAGACCTAGGCATTATAGCCGCGAGTGTCCTCAGCAGGTTGTTGAGAAGAGGCCTCAGAACCAAGGCCGTGTATTCGCCATGACACGGGATGACGCACACAAATCACCTGAATTAGTTCAAGGTGCCATCTTTCTCCTTGGTTATCAGTTGCATGCATTATTTGACTCTGGTGCCAGTCACTCGTTCATTGCGTATGATTGTGTTAAACGTATGAAATTGAATGTTCATAAATTTCCCTATGATTTGATTGTGTCAACTCCACTTGGAGTCAAATCTAAGACTGCTTATGTATGCTTAAATTATGTAGTGGTTGTTAATGGTCATGAGTCGACTGTGGACTTGATCTGCTTGCCGTTGCGAGATATTGATGTAATTTTGGGTTTAAATTGGCAAATGACCAACAACATTGTATTGGACTTTGGCAATCGAGGGATTATATGTCCTGATCAACAGCAGAATCTTAATGTCAAAGCAAGTCTTGGTTTTCTTTCAGCTACTGAGGCAGAACAATGCATTAAACAAGGGTGCCAAGGGTATGTGGTGTTCTTTTCGGTACAGGCAGAATCAGAATCTTCTCTAGATGACATACCAGTGGTAAATGAATTTCCTGATGTGTTCCCTGATGACATCAGTGGTTTGCCACCGGAGAGAGAGGTTGAGTTTGCAATCGAAGTCGTGCCTGGTACTGGTCCAATTTCTAAAGCACCCTATCGTATGGCACCAAATGAAATGGCGGAGTTGAAAAAGCAGATAGAAGAATTGGTATAAAAGGGCTTTATTCGCCCCCAGTGTTTCACCTTGGGGAGCCCCAGTTCTTTTCGTCAAAAAGAAAGACGGAAGTCTAAGGCTCTGCATCGATTATCGAGAGCTTAACAAGGTGACGGTGAAGAACAAATATCCTCTACCGAGGATTGATGACTTGTTAGATCAGCTATCTGGTTTCTGTATATTCTCAAAAATTGATCTACGTTCGGGGTACCATCAGCTTCGAGTTAGAGCTGAGGATATACCAAAGACCGCATTCAGGACCAGATACGGACATTATGAGTTTCTTGTGATGCCGTTTGGCTTAACTAATGCTCCTGCAATCTTCATGGATTATATTAATAGAATCTTTCGGCCATATTTGGATCAATTTGTAGTCGTGTTCATAGATGATATATTGATCTATTCAAAGAATCGAGATGATCATGAACGACATTTGCGACTTGTGTTGAGCATTCGAGAGAAAAGCGGCTCTACGCTAAACTCAGTAAATGTGAATTCTGGTTAACGGAGGTTAAATTTTTGGGTCATGTGGTTTCCAAAAATGGTGTTTCAGTGGACCCCAGTAAGGTGGAAGCAGTATTAAGCTGGAAAAGACCAGAGACTGTCACCGAGATTCGTAGTTTTCTAGGTCTAGCCGGGTATTATCGTCGGTTCATTCAAAAAATTTCTCGGATTGCTTCGCCATTGGCAAAGCTCTTGAGGAAGAACCATTCTTTTGTGTGGGATGAACGGTGTGAGGAGAGTTTTCAGATACTGAAGGAGAGGTTGACGACAACGCCTGTGTTGATTATCCCAGATCTGAGTCAGACCTATGTGGTCTTCAGTGATGCTAGTTTGCAGGGATTGGGATGTGTCCTGATGCAACAGGGCAAGGTTGTGGCGTATGCCTCTCGTCAGTTGAAGCCTCACGAGTTGAATTATCCTACACATGATCTGGAGCTTGCAGCGATTGTTTTTGCCTTGAAGATATGGTAACACTATCTATATGGTACCACAGTTGAGCTATACTGTGACCACAAGAGCCTCAAGTACCTGTTCAACTAGAAAGAACTTAATATGAGGCAGCGTAGATGGATGGAGTTGCTAAAAGATTATAATTTGGAAATAAAGTATCATCCGGGTAAAGCTAATGTTGTCGTAGATGCGTTAAGCCGGAAGACTGTGCAGGTAGCATATATGATGATGAAAGAGCAGAAATTATTAGAAGACTTCAAAGATCTAAATGTGTCATGCCAAACCTTTGTAAATAGAGATGCAGTTCATAGAGTCTATTTGGCTAATCTCATTGTCAGTCAGGAGGAAAATAATCTGAACGCAGAAATAGAAGAAGCTAGAGGCGAGATGATCTAGCAATTTCCATTCGAGAGAAAATGGCTCGGGGTAAAGCAAGAGATTATGATATCTCATCAAATGGTCTAATCCAATTCAAGAAACAAATTTATGTACCGTCTAGAGATGGTTTGAGACAGAAGATTCTAGACAAGGCTCATAAGAGCATATACACTATTTACCCAGGTGCAGTTAAAATGTATCGAAATTTGAAATCACAGTTCTGGTGGCCTGGGATGAAGAATGAAATATCATAATATGTGGCTAGATGTCTGACTTGCCAGAAGGTTAATATTGAGCATCAACGACCTGGAGGACTCTTGCAGAGTTTAGAAATTCCTGAGTGGAAATGGGAGCATGTGACCATGGATCTAGTAGTGGGTCTACCCAAGATCAGGCATTTGGATGCGATATGGGTAATCGTTGATCGACTCACTAAGTCTGCACATTTTCTCCCTATCTGTGTTTTGGGTGTCAATTACTCTCCATAATAAGTTTTAAAACCTTATTTTCTGGTAGAGATTTATATTATTAGAAATAATCGATATTGACTCCATGGCACACCAAAAAGTTTTATTTCTGATAGAGATCCTCGGTTTACTTCCGACTTCATTCTATATGGAATATAGTTGACCCATTTTCCTCCATAAATGAAGCAAGCGTTCATGAGGCAATGAAGGCGAGGAATAAGTTTAGTCCAACTAGGAAGTCTAATTAGACCATAAATGAGGCAATAGCGATTGGGGACGTAGAACTTTATCGCTGAAATTAAGTACTTCACTTCTTCTCATTTCTCACACCAAAACCATATTCTTATCATCCCCAAACAGATGGACATGAACCGAGGAGGCACTAGTGGATGGAGCCATAGAAAGACGTCGATAGACGGGAGTCTGTGAGAAGGCCGGTCATAGCAAATGCGGGAAGAAGTTCAACGTAACCTACCTTATGGCAAGAATCTAATAAAGTTACTTCATATAAAGAACTATCCTTGTATCACATGAAAAATTCCTTCGGGAGATTTTGTAATAGACGCTAGAAGATATGTTAGAGCCTGTGTTTTGGATTTCAAAGGCAGTTGGGATCGATATTTGCCTTTGGCTGAATTCGCCTACAATAACAGTTATCATTCCAGTATACAGATGGCTCCTTACGAAGCACTATATGGGAGAAAATGCAGATCACCAATTTGTTGGACAGAGTTGTCCGAGAGGAAGTTGTTCGGACTGGAGATAGTTGATGAAATGTCAGAGCAGATCAATTTGATTCGGAAGAGGCTCCTTATGGCTCAGAGCAGACAGAAGAGTTATGCAGATAAGAGGAGGAGGCCTCTAGAATTCAATGTGGGTGATCATGTATTCTTGAAGATATCTCCTATTACAGGAGTGGGAAGAGCCATCAAGCGCAAGAAGCTATGTCCTCGTTATATTGGTCCTTTTGAGGTTTTGGCGAAACGGGGACCTGTAGCTTATCAGATAGCATTGTCGCCAAGTCTGAGCAAGTTGCATGATGTTTTCCATGTCTCTCAGCTGAAGAAATATCAACCAGACTCAAGGCATGTCCTTGAATATGAGGATGTTGAGGTACGGGAAGATCATACTTTTACAGTAGAGCCCGAGCGGATCATCGATTATCAGGAGAAGTAGCTCAGGCATAAAAAGATTCCTTTTGTGAAGGTGGTCTGGAAAAGATTATCTCCCAGAGAAGCGACGTGGGAAACGGTTGAGAGCATGAAGGAGCGGTACCCAAAGTTTATGTCTTCAAGTATGATAAATGTATAAGCAAATTTTGAGGACGTTATTTATTTTACAGGGGAAGAAATGTAACACCCCTATTTCACATGCAACTAATGTATTGGGTTAGTGAATGGAGCATATGAATTTTCATCAAGGTTATTTATTTATTTGCCTTCCTTTTAACATGAATAATAAATTAAAGGAAAAAGGAAGTGGAATGGTAGTTTGGAAATGGATAAATTATCATTTTCCTATGGACAAATTGATATAGGAGATGACATTGGATTGGGCTAAACTAAATAGAGAGGGCCCAATTCACATGAAAAGAGGGGGAGGATGAAGCAAAAATTTGCTCATGAAAAAAAAGAAGGATTTTTGCAAGAAATTATTATGGTTGGAAATTTGAAATATTATGACATCTTCTTACACATGATCCCCTCTTCATAAATACAAGAGATATGTGATGGAACATTTAATCTCCTCATTCCTCTTAATTTTTGAAATAGCAAGAGAAAGAGGAAAAAAATGATAAGTTATCAAATCACCAAAAGTATCATCAATGAAAGGTGTAAGAGCCATTGGAAATAGAAATTGGGTTTTTCTTCCATTTCCCCTCTCATTTTCGCGCAGCAACAAGGAGGGAGGAGAAGGAAGAGGGAAAAAAATGAAGCATGAAATGACATTTTTGAAGCCAATTTAAGTGCCCAATGCCTAGAGCTAATCATGGCTATCAAAGGGGATTTGACCCAAGCATTAAATGGAGGTTTTTGAGCAGATTTCTAAGCAAAAATCATACCCATTTTTCCCTCCCAATCAGCCATAATTTCGTCCACACTAAAAGGGTAGGAAGAAAAGAGAAATTGCCAAGTAAAACTCTAGGAAAATGTGGAGAAACACACTACAAAAAAACAGACAATTAGTAGCGGTTTGTCTGTAGCGGTCATAACAAACCGCCACAAAATCACTATGAAACATGTTTTTGTTGCGGTTCTTTAATGAACAGTAACAAATTAGCAGTGGAATCATTAAGAGGACGTTTGCTGACACATTTGTAGCGGTTCCTATAGTGTAAACCGCTACAAATTTTGGCGCCAGTGATTAGCGCGTCATGGCGCGAACTTAGTCGCAGTAATTCTGTAGCGGTTATATGAAATCAACCACAACAGAAAGGCGGAACGACAATGTTTTGTCGCGGTTGTATTGAAGCGAAGCTGAAACCGCATCAGATAATATCATTTTGTAGCGTTTTTTAGTAAGACCGCTACAAATAGTGAAGCTATAAATAGTTAATGCGTACACACTTTGATTATAAATTTTCAAGATTACCAAATTTGCATTGTCACTTTGAATGAACATTCTCGGCCGAGTAGTCGAAGGCATGCAGATATCTGCGGCAAAGACTCGATCTCTTTTGTCGAGATATTTGCCCTCTCTTCCTTGTAGCCGAGACTGTTCCTTCGGTGACAATCCACATTTGGATTTATCTCGACGTGAAGACTTCTACTCTTCGAAGATAGTCTAACGTGCACCGAAGATTGGTTTTCATTATAGCCACCAATCTCTCGTAAAATATCTCGATCAAAATGAGTCGTGAGTGTTTCCAGAGAGTTTGGTGGCTATACTGAATGCGAATATTCACGGACATGTTAGACTATTTTCAGTAAACTCATTATTCTTAATTTATTAAACTCAAGTGTTTTGAGAAAATCGAAGAAAATAATTAAATTAATTGAAAGTTCTTTTTTTTTTTAATTATTTTCACCAAACTAATTGGTTGGACTCGTAAACCAATTAGTTTGGAATTTTTTTGTCAAAAAAGTATTTTTGTAGCGGTTAATAGGATACCGCTACGAGATAAGACAGGACTTCATTTTGTAGCGGTTCCTTGACCGCTACAACTTTCTTGTGTAGCGGTGTTAAGCTATAACCGCTACAGAATCGCAACGGTCTCTATATTTGTAGCGGTTGTAAGACCGCTACACATGTTCACCAAGAACGAGGCAAGTTTGTTGCGGTTGTCAGCAAAAACCGCTACAGAATCGCACGGTCTCACAATTTGTAGCGGTTAAGATGTCGGTTTTATGAAACCGCTACAAATTGTAGCGGTTTTTAACATTGTTTGTCTCATTTTCATTTTCCCCGCGCAAAGGTTTTGATTTTTCACCTTTTAACCTTTCAACTTGTACCTTTTGACGTGATGGCTGATAAGGGAAAAGGAAAAGCTATTGAACCAGAGAAAAGGCCTATAAGGGGCAGTAGTAGTAGAGGGGGCCGTACGAGAGGGCGTCGACCTGCAAATATCCCCCCTCCGCCCCCTAATGTGGAGGGGAGGGAGTTTGATGCCCTCTTTGAAGATGAAGAAATCCCAATCCTAGAGACCGTAGGGAGATAAAGACGCAAGTCCGTCCCCGACGACATAGACGAAAATCCGGAGATCCATATTGAGATTCCCTTGAGCGAGGCGGAGCGATTTCTCGATGAGGAGAACCAGCGGGACCAGGGGAACCCCCGACCATCATCTTCGCGTTCCACCGGATTTTTGGTGGATGTCGAAGGTAAATATAATTAGTTTTCGTCAATAAATTAAATTTAAAATTCTTACGTGTAATCTTAATTTATTTAAACGCAATACAACAATGTGTTTATAATTGTGCGAGATAAACATGGGAACATCAATAGGAGGACGCTGGATGTTGCCACGGTCACTTTGATGGACGAGGACCGCGTCATAGTCCCCTGGAACTCGGACACGGACCAGCCGATCGGAAATGGTGGTCATCTGATGAACCGATTCCTGTCAGAATTTGGCGGAAATTGGGCATGGTTCCCGATCTATATCCACGATTGGAGAAAGATTCCCTCGGATAACAAGAACAAAGCGTTTACTCAAGTGGTGCGGGTAACTTATGTTGTGTAATTAAATTCAAATATTAATAGTAATAAATTAGGGTTTAATTATTTATTTATTTATTTATTACTTAATTACTAACTACATAACTACATTATGTAACAGAAAAAGTTTAAATTGCGAGCGCCACAAAAGAGGTACGTGATCGATGAAACTAGGGCAAGGGTGGAAGAGTCGGAGGCTTCGTCTCTACACCTGTGAGAATGGAGATTCGACTATGACTCTGCGGCGGTGATGGAGAACGTCCCGGACGGCGTGGACCCAAATCCTTTGGGCGGGTTATGTCCAATATCGAAGGAGTGCAGATGCATAGGTAGGTTGTTTAATTAATCATAGTTTACGTTTTGTTTAAATATGAGTTAATTTATTGTTTAACATTTCTTTAAATTAATTTTGTTTGAGTGCGGTTTAAAAATATATATATAGATTAAATTAATTTATTGTTTACATTTGGTTTAAATTATTTAATAGTTTAACTTAATTTATAGTTTAAACCTATAATTAATTTCAATAAACATTTTGTTTGCTCCTCCTTGCAGGCCCCTGTCACATAGGAACACCGAAGTCGGTCACATCGCGGGTCCATCACGGCGGGAACCAAGACGTTTGTCGTGACCTACGGTGGTGGTATGTTCAAAGATCAATTAATTTTAGTTTTAAATGACGAATGTTTTGTTTTTGAAATAATAAAGTTTATATTCTTTTACCTCGTAAGGAAGAGAAGGCTTGGGAGGAGAACCGTGCGATGGACTATGGGCAGTTGTTCACACACATCCATAGACACCGTGATGGGACGCCGACTTCTGAGGCTGCAGAGGAAATCATAGTAAGCTAAAAACAATTATTTATATAGTTAATGTTGTATATTTAAATTGAATTAAATTGTTTGATTAATGTTTTCCGAAATCTTTGCGACAGGCCCCGGATTGAGCGAGAGCCAGCCGAGCCGCGAGCGTCGCAACCCCGAGTCACGGGGGTCGTGGATCCTACTGACCCCCTTTGAAAGCCGCCGCGTGGGCCCAAAAGAGCATCCTAGCCGCGTGAAGGGTATGGGGTTAGGAGCCAGGCCTAGCATGGTGTACGGCAAGGCCTCCAGCTCTTATGCCGGCACCTCTGGCTCGAGAAGGCCACCACCGGATGAGGTTGATGTCATCATTGCCGCGAAAGTTGCCGAGCCGGTTGCTGCACAGAAGGCTGCGCAAGATGCCAAGAACAAACGCATGCAAGAGAGGTACGACCATTGGGCTGCGAGTCGAGGGAAATTGTGTGTGCTATGGTCGGGGCCTTGGCGAGTTGATGCGACGACGACGGTTTCCATCTCCCGAGCCTCCCCTCCGTTCTTGTACGAGGATTCCCCCTCGCCTCCGCCTCCGCCTCCCCCTCCCCCTCCGTCTGTTGAAGACGAGCACGAGATTACCTCTAGTCGTGCCACAGGACCGATCATTAGGCTCGATAGTTAGTTTTTATTTTGAACCGTTGGATCTTTGTTTTCTTTTTTATGTTATTGCGGCGGGTTGACATTTTTATTTGGTTAAATATTTGTTATATTTGACTATGGTATGTTTTTAATATATTCAAGGACTATTTTAATACTTATATTTCATTTATATTAGGTTAATAATGTTACTTATAATATATAATGTACAAATGTAAAATTTATTATAGCTAATTGTAAAATAATTAAATTTGTAGCGGTTATGAAAACCGCAATTTCTTGTAAATATCTAGCGGTTATGAAAACCGCGACAAATATCTGGCGGGATTTTCAATTCGAATTCGCTCATTTGTAGCGGTTAGGGGAGAGTTTCTGGAACCGCAACTAATTGTTTTTGCAATTTGTGGCGGTTGATGTAGCGGTTTTTAACCACTACAAATTGTTTCCATGTTGCATTTAAACGTCAGGTGTTGTTATGAAGGTAATTAAACATTCTCTCTACATTTATATTGTGTATCCTAGCTTTGTTTACTACGATGGAGAAGTCATGGATCAAGCTACCGCGCAGTTCGGATGCTCGGAGGGAGACTTGTAAGAAGTGTCATACTTCGAGGTTCAGGACAGTTCGGAAGGGAAAGAAGCAGAAGAAGAAACCCGCAAAGATTTTAAGGTACTTTCCTTTGAAACCTCGCTTACAAAGACTGTTTATGTCGTCTAAGACGGTGAGCATATGAGGTGGCATGAATCGACAAGAACGAAGATGGTAGACTCAGACATCCACGGGATGCTGAAGCCTGGAAAGCGTTCGACTCAGACTTTCCTGATTTTGCGGCGGACCCTAGGAATGTTCGTCTTGCTTTAGCGACCGACGGTTTTAATCCTTTTAGGAATCTTAGCACAAGCTATAGTATATGGCCAGTTGTTTTGATACCTTACAACTTGCCGTCTTGGATGTGTATGAAACAGAGCTCCTTCATTATGTCCATGATCATTCCAGGCAAAAAGGCACCCGGAAATGACATCGATGTGTATCTCCAACCGCTTATCAAGGAGTTGGCGGGGTTGTGGAATGTTGGCGTCGAGACGTATGACGCGCACCACAAGACACGTTCAACTTGCGTGCGGCGTTAATGTGGACTATCGTGACTTCCCCGGACCGGGAACATTATCGGGGTGGAATGTTCATACCGGCCTTGCGTGTCCGGCTTGCAATTTTGACGCTGACTCAGTGCGCCTTCCCCACAGTCGCAATTGGTGCTTCATGGGTCATCGGCGGTTTCTCGATGGTACGCACAGGTTTAGGTTGCAACGCAATTGTTTCAATTGGCAACAAGAGAAAAGAGGACCTCCTAGGCATTTATCCGGTCCAGAAATCATAGAGCAGCTTGTGGATGTTGAAGTTGAGTATGGGAAAAAAGACGATCCAGCAAAGGCCGGGACAAAGACAACCAGGGCTTCTGGTTCTGCGCCCAAGCAATGGCGGAAGGTAAGCGTCTTCTTCACTCTTCCGTATTGGAAAGATAATTTGCTCCGACACGTCGGATGTCATGCACATTGAAAAGAATATGTGCGACAATGTGTTGTACACGATTCTAAATGAACCGAGGCAAGTCAAAAGATCATCTTCAAGCGAGGAAAGATTTACGGGACATGGGGGTTCGTGGAGACAAGTGGCCGGATGAGCATGATGATTTCAACCGGCAAAATTCACACCGACAAAACCGAATAAGGAAATCTTCCTCGCCACGTTGAAGAAGATAAAAGTTCCGACGGGTATTCAAGCAACATTTCACGATGTGTTGACGTGCGGGCTCGAAAGGTTGCGGCCGAAGAGTCATGACTCACATGTGCTTATACAACAGATTACTTCGCGGCCATAAAAAATACGCGCCACTTTGGATGTGTCGATCGTTTTGGTGGAGCTTTGTACTTTCTTTCGGAAGTTGTGTTCCAAGGTTTTGATCGTGGAGGAGCTCGACCAGCTGCCTTGAGAAAATCATTCTTACGCCGTGTCATTTGGAGATGATCTTTCCTCCATCATTTTCACGGTCATGGTTCACTGACAAGTACACCTTGTTCACGAAACAAAGCTTGTGGCCCGATTCACTACCGATGGATGTATCCTATTGAGATGTACTCATTTAAATTTTTTTACTTTAGCATTACTCCCTTGTCCCACGTCTAACCATTGATGTATCGAAATTTTCCCTTCATTACTTTATAGGTTTCTTGGGAAATTGAAGTCTTACGTGAGGAATAAGGCGTGGCCAGAAGGTTCAATAGCAGAAGGCTATATTGGGGATGAGGTCTTGTATTTTTGTTCCAGGTACTTTGATGACATTGAGACGTCATTCAACCGACCGCCTCGTGTTGACAATTGTCCTGAGCCAGAGCCATCAGGAACAAACGATGTTCAAGTGTTCATGGGCGAATACGACAACGCCCAGGGGACTCACGACTGACGACTTAGGCATCACATCGGTGAATTTCTCCCGGCCTATTCACACTGGTCTGTCTGAAGATGACGAGCCGTATATTCTTACCTCTGAGGCCTAACAGGTTTATTATGTCACCGATGAGAGGCACGTGGATTGGAATATGGTGGTTCACTTAAAGCCTCGGGACCTTTACGATATGGGCGATGGTGATAATGTCGCCTACGATTGTGAGCCGTTCCAACCAAATGCAGTTTTGAAAACTTCTTCCCGACGGCGATGACAATTTACCTATAGTTCGGTATGTTTTTAAATATACGTTTTATGAACTAATAACATTTAACCAAAGTTTTATTTGTGTTTAAACATATTCAACTCACAGGTAACATTTTATCCAAACTTTCTTTGTAGGGATGGTGACGAAGAATGAGAGAACAAATTATGCCATATATAGTTAATCTGTAATCTTGTTTTTTTTTAAAAAAAAAAAAAGACAATAATGTTTGTAGCGGTTTTATAACCGCTACAACACCTAAAATACTGCTACAGAATACAAACGCTACAAAATACGTGTCACTAACCGCTACAAATTACTTCCGCTACAAAAAATTGGAAATTAAACCGCTACAAAATGATTCGCACCTATCGTAATAAATACCCCCACCCAACCCCATTTAATTTGCTTCACTCCTACTTACCTTGTCTCTCGTATTTACTCATGTTTTTTCGAAATAGCTTAAGTGTTTGAAGGGGTAAGTGCTATTGAACGCATCAAATCTAATGCTTATTTTCTACCATATACTCATACTAACTTTTGTTATTTTGTAGATGAATTTCGTATTTTTTGACACTTTCTTTCGATTTTCTATTCGATTCACATTCACACACATTTTTTATAGAAGTAATTAGATTTTATTTAACACATTCTTTCTACCTCATTCTCATTCCCATTCTCATTATATTCTATTATATATTAACCTTATATAATGAAATATGATATTTTAATATAATTTATTTTTCTCCAAAATATAAATTATTATTGCCTAAACAATATTTAACTAATTTAATTACTCAATTTTTTTTAATTTCATTGGTTTAGGTTTTTAATTACTAAATAATGGAAATAAAGCATACGGACGAAAAAAAAATGAGGGAATATTTTGTGGCGGTTTTGAACCACTACAAATTTCAAAAAGAAATGGCCGCCAAAAATTTCCCCAAAAAGGCGGGAGTTATTTGTAGCGGTTTCCAACCGCTACAAATATTTGCCGCAAAATTTTTCCCAAAATTACGCGGGAATATTTGTCGCGGTCATATAACCGCTACAAAATATTTTCAAATTATTGGCGCTACTTTTGAATATTTCTAGTTGCGGTTTAATAACCGCTACAAAAGTTATCGTACTCAATTTGTAGCGGTTTAGAGACCGACACTAATGTTCCAACAAGGTGGACGTCTGGCGTCAAATAGTTGCGGTCATTCGTAACCGCTACAGATATAGTAGCGGTCTTGGTGGATGTAGTAGCGGTTTTTTTTTAACCGCTACAAATGGCTTTGCCACGGTTGATTTTGTGGCGGTTGACCTAACCGCTACAAATGTCATCAGTGGCGGCTAAAACCGCTACAAATATGTCATTTTAACCGCTACTAATTGTGTGTTTTTTTGTAGTGACAAGGGTATGAAGGTAAATGGACAACACACAAGTTATGTGTAATACCCGAATAATTATTTATCTTAAATATTATATTTTGATAAATAATACCTATTAAATAAAAGTGAATTTGTGGTCTCAAAATTTTGAAACTTATTGCAATTTAGGAAATTTTCTCTTGGAATTAATTAAACCAAAGACCAATTTTTAAGACTACATATAAGGAACATAAAATATGATATTAATATCATATTAATTGTTGGTTTATATTTATTAAATAGGCAAGATGGAATAGGTAAGTAGAATGGTAGTTTTTGGTAGATGGAAGAAGAGTGTTTGGTGTATAAGGAATGTTTGGTTAAGGAAGAATTATGGTTGGAATAGGCCTTGAATTTTCACTATAAATAGAGGCCTTTGCTCTTCATAATTCTCACACCAAACTCAACCAAAGTAGATGAGTTTAGAAGCAAGAGTAGAGAGAAAATCATAGTGGGAAGCAAGAAGGAGGAAGAGGTTCTTCAAGAGGTAAGCAAAGCTTTTAGTTTCTAGTCTTAAGTTTTGTAGATTTTAGTTTAAATGTTGTTTTGATCTTTAATCTTCCAATATATTCTTGTTATCATGTTTTTATAGTTAAAAATGGTTTTATTTCGAAAAATAGATGGAGAAAGTGATATAGCAAAATTTTTGGAAGATTATGATCAAAGTAATGAAGTTCTGGCGAAATTTTATCGGTTAGTAATTTCTGAAGTCAGGGGTAAAAACGTCAGTATTTTATATTGAATATGAGGTTCTAAAATTATGATAAAATTCATGGTTATAGTAGACATATAGGGCTTTTCAAATATATCTAGAGTAAATTATTTCAGTTCTGTGCTATAAGATAAAAATGTCCAAATTTGGGCTACGCTTTCTGGAAATTTTCTGGGCAGAAGATGAACACGTGAAAACTGGGAACTATTCTTAAAATCTGGGAAAGAACCAGTATTTTTCCTTAAAACTATACATCCTAAGGATTCCGAGGAATTTTACGGATCCTCATTCCGAGTTCTGTAGAATTAATGGTGATTTTTCAAAGTTAGACGAAAAATCAGCCCATATGCTGTCAAACAACGTTTTTTACGAAAATTTGTAGAAAGCAATTGAAAAATAAATACACCAGGGGTAAAATAGTCATTTGTGACTAAGATATCTTTTAAGATAATGATTATGAATTAATAAATGCGATATTACCCTTATAGGATATCTGTGATCGCATTCCGACCGCCAAACGTACCGTAATCATCAACGAAGGTACGGACGCGTATTGTAACCTTAACACTTATGCTTATTGTATACTTATATGTGATAGATACTTTCATAAAGTCATGGGCGGGACTCTGTCTTGGGTCATGCACTATGACTAAGTTTATGGGGCTTAGATCACTACATATACATTCAGCTTTATACACGGGTTATGGTTTTGATAATGCCGTTAGAGTTTTCCTAGCGCTGAGGACACGAGTGTACATCATGGCACAGGTGGTGCAGACTATTTAACTTTACATCTGGTTGTATAGTTATTAATTGATCATACATCTGTTATAGGCTTTTGTATTGATTATTGCTGTAATGTCATGAATATCTGTCATACATATATTGTTTACATAAGCATGAGGTTAACCGTTACCTGAGGTCCGATGGGCATTGGACCTCAGCTCTTACCTTAGCTTCAGGATCCAGGGGAATCAGGTCGAGGACAAGGGTAAGGAGCCAGCGTGAGAACCAGACGGAGACGTTATTATTCTAGATATGTACTTTATTAAATACTCGGATGAATGTACCACCGTATGAACAAGCAGATACACTGCAAACAACGTTATTCAGTTACTCTTTATTTTTGAAAAAGATTTTCCGACGCTCAAATATGATCAAACCGCTATGAAAACGTTTACGAAAACGGGGTGTTACATTATGAGCACTTTAAAAGGGCAACACCTCCCCCTTTTTGGTGCTGCATTTTCGTTGAAGAGAGAGGGAGGAGTGAGCTCAAGTGGTTCCAAGCTAGAAGAGCTAAAGGAAGCTCAAGAAGAAGAAGGAGGTTGGAGCTAAGGTAAGATATGTGACCTTGGAACCCTAATCTACTCTCTACTATCTTTTCTAAAGTGGTGAAGTTACTAAATATAATTCTGTCCTTGGTGATTTGAGGAGTGGGAAGAGTGTATTGGGGGAGCAAAGGAAGCAAAGATCAAAGGAAGTTTAGGTTCTAAGCCAAGTAAGTCATCTATGAACCTTCTTATATTTTCCTTTGGTTGTAAAGCAATGAAAAAGGATGTTTCTTTGAACATGCATGAGGTTTCTTTGAACATGCATGTTTCTCTTGGGTTTGATTAGATAGTGAGAAATATGGATAAAGATTTAAAGCTAGTGTTTATGGCCTAAAATGAAGGAATAAACATGGTATGTGGATAATATGAAGCTAGAATGAAAGTTGGTATATTGTGGAATTAAGAAATATCTATCCATTTGAACATGCATGTATATTTGGTTGCATGCATGTATATTTGATTGTGAAGCTAATGAAAATAAGGAGAAAAGATTTAAAGTTAAGGTTCATGGTTTTTAATGATAGATTAAACTTGGTTTATGAAAGAATTTGAAGCAAAATGTGAAGTTAGAATGAAGCATGATAATTTGGTAATTAAATAGTAATTTCGTGCAGATTTATTTTCACATGGATATGAATGGATTTTGGTGATTTTAGGGGTTTTAAAGTGTTTAAAATAAGAATTTGTGTAAGGATGAACATGGATCATCATTTTTGAAACATAAATGGAAGCTTTGAAAACATTGGGTTGCTGGATTGTGAAATTTTCTGTGGAGTCAGCAGGGTTTTTCATGGATTTTGGCCTAGTAATCGAATTTATAAAATCATGAAATTTTACAGAGAGGAATTAGACATCTCAAGGATTATTTTGGTATATAATTTGTAATTAAATGATTTCTGGATTGGGAGAAATTAATTTTTGAAAAATGACCCCTGTTACTGAATTTTATTTCGGACAGCAGAGTCATTTTGAGCTATCAATGGATTTTCGTATAAACCTGGCCCAAATTAGTATTTGTGGTTGGAAATATACATAATAAAGATCAAGTGGGCTTTTGAACCACCCCAAACGGAGTTTTCTAGAATTAAATATGAATTTTCAAAGTTGGACCTTTATTTCTGGAATTTCAGGATTTTTGGACGAAAATGAGAAAAATTAAACCCATATTAAATTCCTTAATAAGAAAAGGGATTTAATAAATATGGACATATGAATTGGGCTTATTTTAAATTATTAAATGGAATATTTATTGAGGTGGACTTAATCATAATTAAATTTATATTTTATTATTATTTTAGGGCTATTTGAGAAATTGTGCACCAGGAAGGAAAATTTAGTGTGGTCAACCAACAGGTAGTAACCTTAATTCTCATATGTCTTGTGTTACTTTGTATGCTTGTTTTTCCAGGATTGTGGACCCGTGTCTCCTGAAAAGGGACATGCGTATATGTGCATTCAGTGTGGTCTGGGTTCAGAGCCCGACTATTGTATTATTCCTAGCACTGTGGATCCGGGGCTTGCTTTGTTGAGCGGTCCTGCGTTTATTAGGACTTTGTCCTTCCGCAGTATATGTTGCATCTATGTGGTATGCTTTTACATTACTGCGCGTTTATTTCTGAATGCTATTATCTGGTGTTCCTAATTATGGTGACTTACATGCATTGCATACATATGTTATATGAGATTAACGGTTACTCTGGGATTCAATTATGAATCCCAGGCTTTTGCAAGGATACCGGGGTGCTTCTAGGACAGTGTCGGGTGGTGAAGGTAGGCGGACTGAGCAAGACTGAGTTGTTGGTGACCACTAGTTTTGGATATTTACTTTTGATGCCCGGGATAACTGTATAATTATTATTTTGGCCTGTCGGGCAATATTTGGGATAACTGTATACTAATCCCACCGGGGAAATATTTACCCTTTCCGCACTTTATAATTATCGGTATGTTTTGTCCAAACCGAAAATGTGCTATGCTGTTATACTCTGATACACGGTAAAAATTGACCTGGGAAAAATAAATTTAACAAGGAAAATGTTTTCTTTAAGAAAATGATCACACTATCCGCCACCCGAGAGGGCGAGGCCGGTAGGGTTACACATTATATTCTCGAATGAGTAGTAATGCTAGACCTTTTTTATTTTCCGGAGGCGATGGCATGTGTGCGTAAAAGACGTAAATAACTGCCCTGTATTTGATTCACACAGAATAAATCTAATCGAATCATTTTTTTGACCTGAAATCTAATCAAATCATCTAAATCTCTGTAGACTGAGATAATGATAACAATTATATTATATATCTAAAAACTAGGTTTTAGCCAATTGGCGCGCTCTGTATTTTTTTTAGAAAAAATAGAGAATACGATTATATATATAAGAGATATAGGACAGAATAAATCTAATAAAATAATCTAAATCTCTCCGGACTGAGATAATGATAACAACTAAATTACAAATCTGATTTAAGATTTGTAATGTGTGTGGAGCGCGTGTGCATATAGATACTACACACAAAACAAGTAATCGTCTCCTTCTCTCCATTAACCCTAATTCCGTCGGGCAAGAAGATGGCAACCGGATGCGACAATCTCTGTCTGCCGCCGGAGATTGTCACCGACATTCTCAAAAGGCTCCGTGTGAAATGCCTCGTTCGATTTCAATCTGTGTGTAAAGGTTGGAGAAATCTTTTGAAGTCCCCCTATTTCATCAAAGAGCACTACCATCACTCTATCCTCAACAAATGTCTTCTTGTCTGTCGTATATACCATCGCACCGATGGATTGTGGCCCCCATGTTTGCTTCATTGTGAGAAGGAAACTGTGGAAGTTGAGAGATTACCCGTCATGGATTCCTTAGGGCGTGTTACTGACCTCGTTGGTTCCAGCAACGGCTTGCTTTGTGTGAAACTGGGTTATGAAGAATATTATCCTCCTCCTTCACATTTGTTGTTGAACCCAGCGACTAGAGAGGTAAGGCAAGTACCCAAATCAACAAACGATAATGGCCGCTTTTGCAGGGTTGACTCGGGATTTGGGTATAATCATGTGGTTAGGGATTATAAAATAGTGACAATCCATAGGGTTAGGAATGGATACGATTTAGGCTGTGCTGATCTAGTGGAGGTCTTTTCATTAAGAATGGGGTCCTGGAAAGAAGTAGAATTTGGGATTATACGGTTTATAGATCTTTACTCTAAATGTGTTACTGTTAATGGGGCTATGTTTTGGTCAGGATGGCATCGCAGGGATCTTCGTGGGGTGATAGTTTCATTTGACTTGAGAACAGAAGTTTTTATATTGGTATCAATACCTTTTTCATCCCCTATTTATGGCTATAATTTGGGCGTGTACGAGAACAAAGTTATGTGTCTTCCATACAAAGTGCATGAATATGAGTTATGGGTGTTGGAAGAGGGAAGTTGTGCATCTGGGAAGAGTTGGGTTTGGACTCAGAAATATCGTACTTCATCAACTTCACCTCTCCTTCCTCGTTTTCCCTTATTGAGGAATGAATTCGTCTGCTACAACGCTAAGGGTGACTCAGGTTTGTTGTTCAATACCACTACTAATAATATATTGAAGAAGTTTACCAGCTCTTTATCGGTCTTTGGTATAGTGGAAAAATTCGTTTATGTAGAGAGCCTCGTGTCTATGTGCGACACGTATATCGAATAGCATTGTGTTTTGAGATATATTCTCACTTTTGCATTCTAGATTTAATGAGTCTTGTCAATTTTGGTGCAAATATACCCACAAAACCTTTGAATATTTTGGTTGTGTCTATAAGATTTGATGCCCCTTAGATATGTGTTGGGTAGAACAGGGAAGTAGAAATTCATTTGCACCTGCTTCCAAGTTTTTATCTTACTATGTCATCAGATGTTGAGTGTTGCTATATTTTTTATTTTATTTTTATGTTCTTATCATTGCGCACATTTTTAAAAACAACTTTCAAGGGAGAGCATATTGAAAAGGCAAAAGGGAAAATCCCATATAAAGCCTCTTCTTGAACTAATGAAATTCAAAATCAGGTTGGTAAATTATCAAATCATTAATTAGGTCATAGACTCAATTCAGGATTCAGAATTATTGGCCCCCCTCTCTTATTTTTTTCTCCAGATATTCTCCTTCTATCATCTTTCTCTATCCCCAAACAACCTCAACAATATTCTCTTTTTCTCCTACAACAAGAAATATATATCCAGAATTATAGCTAAATCCTAATAAAAAAAATCACGACGAAGCTGTGTATTGGATTAGGTCTCACCTTGAACACAACATTTTCTTCTTTATGCTCTTCATTCGTAAAAAATATAGTCAGAGATTTTAAGTTTATAACTGAATAAACTCAACAGACTTCTCCATAATTTTAATTTGTTATATGTTCTCCAATAAACCCATGCGATCGAACAAAATCTTTCTTCTAAGAGAAAGAATCTAATTATTGGATAGAATGATGAAATGTAAGAATCGTATACTCTCATCACATTTTTACTTTCTACTTTGAACTCCAGCAAGATCGGTACTTTATCTAGACCTAAACAACTTGCCAAAAAAACATGGCATAAACATATACGTTTCTTATGCTGCATTCTCCTTCAAATATGATCATGGGGATCATGAAACTAGACAACATGATATTCCTCCTCTTCAATTGATCATGTTGGTAAAGACTCATGAATTTCTGGAAATTAAGATAAACCATACTCAGGTTGTTATATTATCCATGATTATCCTCCATGAGATTAACTAGCCTTATTGTCCCACGTTTCTCGGTATCTAGCCGGTCAAACTTCTCGCCGATCAGCATGATGTCTTTCTCTGATAGTTTTCCCATCTCCTTGAGCTTGTATATAACAAATTCTGGTTTACTGCAGGGCCCAATATCAAAATTATAAGAAAAATCACTGGATGTGATTCGTCACATTGAATCAAAAGAAACAAGCTTTGTTCAAAGTAGTTAGAACCACTGAAGATGTCCAAAGGTAGTAATAATGCAGATATGGGATTCAAGAAAAGATACGCAAAAACTGAATCTGAAAATACCAAATATGTGATTACAAAATCAGAAGAAAGAGAAGATATGATATGATTGGAATCCATGACAAACAAAGGAAACAATAATCGGTAAACACAAAGACAGCTCTTCTATATATATAGATAGGGTTACCTATATACCATCTGTCATAGTAAGTTCCATAAGAAATGGATTAAGCACAAGCTCTTTGATCAGCTAGATTAAACCAAATTGTTGATTATATGATAGAAACATGCATCACAATGACTTATTTGTAAGTTAGCGAATGGAAAAGATGCAAGCTTTTAGGATTTTCTGTCCAATGGTGCAGGTAATCTTAAAGATCAAATAAAGCTGCTAGCCAATAAATTCAAATAAAATTGATCAGTCAGCTAAAATCAGGTTATCTACTGTAAAAGGCCAATGATTATGTGCAGTTCTTAGTGAATGTTCCATATAAGCAGAAATGAAAACGATACCCTTCCATATTTTTGGGCATTAAGATGTAAATTTCATCTTGATGATTGAGCACAAAGTCTGGCCAAGCCAACTAAAATATATCAAGGTTTACACATAGTGCACATTAGTTGACATTTGCTTTTATGATATTAAAACCCATTATAAACATTGATTATTAAATCTGACTTGTGATGATAAAATGAGAAAATCTCCACAACCAACTCTAATAACAAAAGGAAAACAGTCAATCCCTCTACTCTCCACAACAACAAAAGCAAGCCTTATGCCATCAGGTAGGACTGGCTGTATAGTTCGCAAGGCGCTATTGAGCTCTATTAAGTTAATAGTATTAATAATCAAATCTTTAGATAAATAATTAACTAAGAGGTCTCACTCAGTTACGTCATGGAGTGTTTCTCTTTATTCTTCCTCTACTTCTTTTTACATAAATCTAAATTGTTTGATATAATCTCCTCACCAACACATCTAATGGCCTTCTATTTTTTTCTATTTTTGTTTGCCAAAAAGATTAAAATCTTGATTCCTTCAAAGAATGATCAAAACAAAACCAACATAATGGGATACTCTGTAAAATAGTCTTGAGTTCACTTGAATCAATCTATTTCATTGTTGTTTGAGCCGTATAGATTGTTTTTTTTTGGGGGGGGGTAAGATGAGCCATAGAAATTCTACTATGTCCATTTCTGTGATTCCGGCACCGTGAGTGTCTCTTCTGGAGAGAATCTTGAGTTTTCCGGCCAACTTTCTCCAGTTTCCAGCGGGTCTCCAGATTCCAGCGATTTCTTCTGCAGTTTTCAGCTAGCTCAATTTCATGGATTTTTAGAGAAGCTCCAGAGAGTGGTTAAGCTTTCAACTCTTGATAATTGGGGAATTGGCTTGAGTTCTAGAGCTTCAATGTCGAGTTTTTCTTAATTCCTTTATGAATTTTCTGTTGTTATTGTAATTCCTATCTATGTTCTAAGGTAGTTTCAGTAGAATTTTGTTGTGAGTTATTTGAACTCCATATTGTTGAACTAAGATTGCTTATATTGTGTTTGGATTGGAATTATTGTGATTGGATGATTTATAGTTATATATTTTCTATTAATTTAATGAGATTATGTTTGCTATGTGATTGTTAGTTTGTGTAATTGATTTAGGTTAATTTAAGTGTCGTGATTGTGAATTGATATTAGAAGAAACAATTGTATTAATTCAATCCATTTCACATATCAAGTGGTTCTTGAATAATATTTCTAAGTATTAGCTATGAATGTGATCGTAGGAGTAGCTATTGATTAGGAGTGTGAGACCCAATGTGATTACTTAGGGTTTTTAATTAAGACTTGATGAATTTCAAACTCTCATAATTTATTGAGCAATGATAGTCATTGAACCAATTTCTCAAGAGAATTCACTTCATTCATATTTCATTAACCATTACATTTTATAAAGTAAAGACAAAAAATAGTATCTTTAGGATTTAATTAAATTGCATTCTTCTTTTAATTATTAATTTGAAAGAAAACCAAATCCTCATTTCCCCTTGTTTTCATTGTATGTGCATGGCATTTAGATTCCTAGAGAAGAGAGGATGATCCAAGGCTTGCCTATGTACAATTCTTAGTTAATTTCTTATTGCAAAGGCTAACATACAAAAGGCTCTAATCACTCCTTTGCAAGAAGATCTGCCACTTTGTTCATTCTATGGTTAAGCCAGCAAAGGCTCGCATTCCAATCATGCTCCAACAGATTTCGAAGCACCTAGATAAGATCAGAATCTTATCTCGTGCTTCGCGCATCAGCCTCAATATATTCCATAAGTTCTAGACAGTTAAGTCTCAATGATGATATCTTTCAGCTTCAAATCCCAGTCCACCTTCAAGCACCATGTTGTGCCCCATACCCCAGGAGAGAGGAACCAGTTATGGTGCCTAGGCACCCTCAATCTAGCTTATCTGAACCATCTAAATAAGATCTGGACGGTCTATATTTGATATTTTTTCTTTGTATTTTTCTTAAAAAATTATTTTAATGGATAGAGAATCTAAAATAAAAATAATCACTTAACTAATATTTTTCAAAAAATAATTTTTCATTTAAAAAGCATATTTTTAAAAATATTAAATTTGGACTGTCTAGATCTCATATGGATTGTCCGGATGAGCTAGGTTGATGGTGCTTATCACCATAACTAGTTCCCTAATGAGACCAGCTGATGGTGCATTTAGATAGGTACCATGAGCTCGTCTCATCTTGACCTTTCAAACTTATTTTTTAAAATTTATATTTTTCTTTAAAAAAATATACATGCAACATGGGGCTGTGATTTTGTAGTCTTATGAGAGGCTCCCTCATCTTTGTTTGCCCGTTATAGGTGTGTGGAAGATTCCTTCATGTAGAGAGCCGTGCGACAGGTATGTTGAATGGAAATACTATGAAATATTCTCACCTTTACATTTTACATTTACTTTGTCCTATCAATTTAGGTAGAATAGAGAAATTCAGTTATATCTGCTTCTAACTTTTTATCATCGGATATTGAGTCTTAATTACTATATTTTCAATCACTGCACAATGTTTTTTAAAAATATATCAAGAGAGAGTATATATATTGCAAAGGCAAAAAAATGCTACTTTGATGAAGTGGAGACTTCCATGCATGTGCATCGCGTCCTCACTGGTTTGACTTAGATGTTTCATAGGGATTTCAATTCATACAAGCACGCTCTTCAATTACCAGTTTCTGTTCCTCCGAGCTCTCTGTGTTCAAACGTTTTGATATAGCGCTCAAGCCATTTTTTGTTACTCACATTATATTCTCGAATGAGTAGTAATGCTGGACCTTTTTTATTTTCCGGAGGCGATGGCGTGGGTGCGTAAAAAATGTAAATAACTGCCTCTGTATTTGATTCACAGAGTATATAAGAGAAATAAGACAGAATAAATCTAACCGAATCATCTAAATATGTCGAGACTGAGATAATGATAACAATTACATTATATATATCTAAAACTAGGTTTTAGGCCATTGGCGTGCTCTGTATTTTTTTTAAATAGAAAATACGATTATATATACCAGAGATATAGGACCGAATAAATCTATATCTAATAAAATCATCTAAATCTCTCCGGACTGAGATAATGATAACAATTAAATTACAAATCTGATTTAAAGGATAATAACAGAAATATATATATATATATATATATATATATATATAATATATATCTGTGTGTGTGGAGCCGTGTGCATATAGATATACTACAAACAAAACAAGTAATCGTCTCCTACTCTCCATTAACCATCTTCTCTTCCGACAAGAAGATGGCGACCGGATGCGACAATCTCTATCTGCCGCCGGACCGGATGCGACAATCTCTATCTGCCGCCGGAGATGATCACCGACATTCTCAAAAGGCTCCGTGTGAAATGCCTCGTTCGATTTCAATCTGTGTGTAAAGATTGGAGAAATCTCTTGAAGTCCCCCTATTTCATCAAAGAGCACTACCATCACTCTATCCTCAACAACTGTCTTCTTGTCAGTCGTATATACCATCGCACCGATGGACTTTGGCCCCCATGTTTGCTTCATTGTGAGAAGGAAACTGTGGAAGTCGAGAGATTACCCGTCATGGATTCCTTAGGGCCTGTTACTGACCTCGTTGGTTCCT
This sequence comes from Acacia melanoxylon, assembly GCA_019022615.1. NCBI lineage: Eukaryota > Viridiplantae > Streptophyta > Magnoliopsida > Fabales > Fabaceae > Acacia > Acacia melanoxylon. The sequence goes on from JAFJYJ010000010.1 coordinate 1,677,458, forward strand.
GCAACGGCTTGCTTTGTGTGAAACTGGGTTATGATGCATATTATACTCCTCCTTCATTTTTGTTGTTGAACCCAGCGACTAGAGAGGTAAGGCAAGTACCCAAATCAACAAACGATGATGGCCTCTTTTGCAGGGTTAACTCGGGATTTGGGTATAATCATGTGGTTAGGGATTATAAAATAGTGACAATCCATAGGTATCGTAATGGATACGATTTAGGATGTGTTGATCTAGTGGAGGTCTTTTCATTAAGAACGGGGTCCTGGAAAGAAGTAGAATTTGGGATTATATGGTTTATAGATCTTTACTCTAAATCTGTTACTGTTAATGGGGCTATGTTTTGGTCAGGATGGCATCGCAGGGATCTTCGTGGGGTGGTAGTTTCATTTGATTTGAAAACAGAAGTTTTTACATTGATATCAATACCTTCTTCATCCCCTATTTATGACAATGGTTTTGGCGTGTACGAGAACAAAGTTATGTGTCTTCCCTACAACGTGCATGAATATCAGTTGTGGGTGTTGGAAGAGGGAAGTTGTGCATCTGGGAAGAGTTGGGTTTGGACTCAGAAATATCGTACTTCAAAAACTTCACCTCTCTTTCCTCATTTTCCCTTATTGAGAAATGAATTAGTCTGCTACAACGCTATGGGTGACTCAGGTTTGTTGTTCAATACCACTACTAATAGTATATTGAAGAAGTTTACCAGCTCTTTAGCGGACTTTGTTATAGTGGAAAAATTCGTTTATGTAGAGAGCCTCGTGTCTATGTGCAACACGTATATCGAATAGCATTGTGTTATATATGAGATATATTCTCACTTTTGCATTCTAGATTTAGTGAGTCTTGTCAATTTTGGTGGAAATATACCCACAAAACCTTTGAATATTTTGGTTGTGTCTATAAGATTTGATGCTCCTTAGATATGTGTTGGGTAGAATAGGGAAGCAGAAATTCATTAGCACCTGCTTCTAATTTTTTATCTTTCTATGTCATCAGATGTTGAGTGTTACTATGTTTTTTTATTTGATGTTCTTATCATTGTGCACATTTTTAAAAACAACCTTTAAGGGAGAGCATATTGAAAAGGCAGAAGGGAAAATCCCATATAAAGTTTCTTTTTGAATTAATGAAATTCAAAATCAAGTTGGTAAATTATCAAATCATTAATTAGGTCATAGACTCAATTCAGGTTCCAGAATTATTGGCCCCCTCTCTTATTTTTTTCACCAAATTTTTCTCCTTCTATCATCTTTCTCTATCCCCAAACAACCTCAAAAATATTCTCTTTTTCTCCTACAACAAGAAATATATATCCAGAATTATAGCTAAATCCTAATAAAAAAAAAAAGCACGATGAAGCTGTGTATTGGATTAGGTCCCACCTTGAACACAACATTTTCTTCTTTATTCTCTTCATTTGTAAAAAAATATAATCAGAGATTTTAAGTTTATAACTGAATAAACCCATGCGAACAAAATCTTTCTTCTAAGAGAAAGAATCTAATTATTGGATAGCATGATGAAATGTAAGAATCGTATACTCCAATCACATTTTTACTTTCTACTTTGAACTCCAGCAAGATCGGAACTTTATCTAGACCTAAACAACTTGCCCAAAAAACATGGCAAAACGTTTCTTGTGCTGCATTCTCTTTCAAATATGATCATGGGGATCATGAAACTAGACAACATGATATCCCTCCTCTTCAATTGATCATGTTGGTAAAGACTCATGAATTTCTGGAACTTAAGATAAACCATACTCAGGTTGTTATATTATCCATGATTAGCCTCCATGAGATTAACTAGCCTTATTGTCCCACGTTTCTCGGTATCTAGCTGGTCAAACTTCTCGCCGATCAGCATGATGTCTTTCTCTGATAGTTTTCCCATCTCCTTGAGCTTGTATATAACAAATTCTGATTTACTGCAGGGCCCAAAATCAAAATTATAAGAAAAATCACATGATGTGATTACATTGAATCAAAACAAACAAGCTTAGTTCAAATTAGTTTGAACCACTGAAGATGTCCAAAGGTAGTAGCATTACAGATATGGGATTCAAGAAAAGATACCCAAAAAATGAATCTAAAAATACCAAATATGTTATTACAAGCAAATCAGACCTAACTCATCAGAAGAAAGAGAAGATATGATATGATTGGAATCCATGACAAACAAAGTAAAGAATAATCGGTCAACACAAAGATAGCTCTTCTATATAGATAGGGTTACCAATATACCATCTGTGATAGTAAGTTCCATAAGAAATGGATTAAGCACAAGCACGAGCTCTTTGATCAGTTAGATTAAACCAAATTGTTGATTATATGTTTGTAGAAACATGCATCACAATGACTTATTTGTAAGTTAGCGAATGGAAAAGATGCAAGCTTTTAGGATTTTCTGTCCAAGGGTGCAGGTGATCTTAAAGATCAAATAAAGCTGCTGGGCCATAATTCAAATAAAGTTGATTAGTCAGCTAAAATCAGCTTATCTATTGTAAAAAGCCAATGATAATGTGCAGTTCTTAATGAATGTTCCAAATAAGCAGAAATGAAAAAGATATCCTTCCATATTTTTGGGCATTAAGATGTAAATTTAGTCTTGATGATTGAGCACAAAGTCTGGTCAAGCCAACTAAAGTATATCAAGGTTTACAAATAATCCACATTAGTTGACATTTTCTTTTATGATATAAAAACCCATTATAAACATTAATTATTAAGTTTGACAAGTGATGATAAAATGAGAAAATCTCCACAATCAACTCTAATAACAAAATGAAAACAGTCAATCTCTCCATAACAACAAATCTTTGAATAAATAATTCACTAAAAGGTCCCACTCAATAACATTACGGAGTTTTCTCTTTATTCTTCCTCTACTTCTTTTTTGCAAAACTCTAAACTGTTTGATCTAACCTCATCACCAACGCATCCAATGGCTTTCTTTTGTTTATCAAAAAGATTAAAATCCTAATAACAAAAACCTCTCACTCTTTTTTGGTATGTAGATTTCTCTATAAAAAAAAAAAAATTCCAAATCAACTAGCTAATAACCTGCTACAATCTAAGGGTGACAATTGAAAAAATAAATAAATAAATCGTCATGAGAAGAACTGACACAGTCAATACCTGATGAAATCCTTCCAAATCTAAAGAACTTCTGGGTTCATAATGCTTCAAGGTTATTATAAGTTGGGAATTTTGACAATAGATTACTCACTTTTTTTATTTAAAAAAAAACGAACATATTGCCTCAAAAGCATACCGATACTGATAACAATTCAACATTTAGGAGATGAATATGCAGAGTGTATACCTCACACAGAAATTATGGTCTAAGTCTGCAGCAAGAAACTCAGAAACACTCATATCATGGCCAAGAATCCACTTTGCCATTCTTTTATTCCTCTTATCCACTCTTGCCTCAGCTAAATAAAGAAAAGCCCTAGCAACTGCAAGAGTCGATAAAAGCAACCAAATTACAGCAAAGATACGACCAGCAAACGACTCGAATGCCCGATCACCATATCCAACAGTCGTAACTGACATCACAGAAAGATAGAAAGAATCCATCCAACCAAGCTTCTCCACATAATGCATCACGCAAACACCAACCCCAGTACATAGCACTACAACCAACAATGCAAAGGCGACCTTCATCCTAATTCTCATTCTCCCTTTCTTCTTATCAATTACATAAGACCTCGTGTCATTCTCATCCCTACCCTTCATTGTCTTCAGCAAGTGGCTCTCTTGCAAGTCAAGAACATGATTCACCATCCCACTCAGCAATATGTCAATAAACCCAAATCCCACCAACACAAACAGAATAGAAAAAAGCTTGGCCGCTGTACTAGTTGGAGTAATGTCACCATATCCTATCGTGCACATTGTCACTACACAATAATAAAGGGCATCCACGACAGGGTTAGTCTCAACCCCAGTAAAATCATGACGATTGAAAAAGAATATAGCCACCCCCAACGATAAATAGACAAGAAGAAGAATAACCGCTTGAAAAACAATTGAATTTGAACTATGATGAGGATTAGGCTCAGAGGATTGATGTTTGAATTCGTGAATCACAGACATAGCCGGTGCCGTTTGACAGCGACGAACAAAAGGTCTGGAGCATAATTGTCGGGGTAATTGAGATTGTGATTCGACGAGAGGACGTGAATGGTCGTGTGTAGAAGAATCTTGTCTTGGGGAATTAAGCGAAAATGTGAGTGCTTCAACTAAAGCAGCGGAATCTCGAGGAGTGGAGAGGCCGAAGATAAGGCGGTCTTTGATCTCCGATGGGTTCAGAGGAAGGACCACTTCGTTGTTCTCTGCCAGAGGCCTGAGATTCGAAGGTGGATGTCGCTTTCTGGGACTGTAATATGAAAGCAGAGGCTCATTTTCCATTATAGCTATTATGGTGTGTGATACAGAAATATACGTGAAGAAGAAGGAGCTTTGTGATTTGGATTTGTATATATAAATGGTTTCTGGCGGAGGAATGGTCGGAGAATCAGAGCCAAGGGGCGTCAGTGAAAGCAGATGGCACAAAAATGAGGGAAGTAACAATACGACAAAAAGAAATCTTTCACGTTTTAGTTTGTAGGGTTAAATACCATTTTAACCTATTGACTAGGGAGTATTCACCATCTGGAAGTTTTCTTTATATCATTTTTTCCTTGAAGTTTACAAAAAGGAGCAAATATGTCCCAAAAGTTTTTTTTAGTAGCAAATTTGCCTTGGACATTTTTTTAGGAGCAAATTTTTGTAAACTTCTGGGGCAAAAAATGATCAATCCAACGGTCAGGATCAACCGATAAGCAATATTGCTATGTTTGAAAACTTCCGGGGCAAAAATGATATCAAAAAAACTTATGGGTGCTAGATGCTCCAAAACCAAAACTTTCGTGGCAAAATTAGTATTTATTCCTAGTTTGTATGGAATTGTTATTGAGAAAATGACATCTAAGAACTCAATAAAAGCATTAATGGCAATTAAGAATCTGGAAATTAAAAATTTTCTTTTCAACATTCATTTTTCTTTATTTTTAACATTTTCAGTATCTAATTTTGTAATTGTTTTTATTAATTATTTTAGATTATTTAATATTCAACCTTCGCTTTCCTAGTATTGTTACCGAGATAATTGGTGAAAACATTTAAGAAGCATTGGGAATAAATATATAAATGATTGAAAATAGTAAAAAGAAGTGCTGAGAATGTGAAACATGATCCTAAAAATACGAAAGATAAATGCTAAATAAAATTAACTCAACAAAAAAGCTAACTCCCATCAAGGATGATGATTCATTTTTAAAATTTCAAAATGTTTATGATTTTTAATTACTCCATCCGATTCTTAATATAAGACGTATTTAGAAAGTTAATCTATATCCTAAATATAAGAAATAATTTTCATATTTGTTTAACATTGTTCTACTTTAACCATATTGATTCAACAATGATCAAGGAAGAGAAGGAAAGAAGAAATTAAGGAATATGATTATGGTATTTTAGAAATTACATATCATATTAACTACTCCCTCCGGTCCTAATTATAGGACAACATTTGGGAGGTGATTTGGTCCTAAATATAGGACAACATTTTAATTTTTATCAATTTCTTCCTAAAATACCCATATTTTATTCTCTCAAGTGTGTTTGGTTTTTTGTGAGTAAATATATGTAGGTGTAGATTCTTTCGGTCAGTGAAACTTTTAAATTGTTGGATTTTAATTTATTTATCGATCAGTTGACGTTAATTTGCAAATATATATGTGTGTGTGTGTGTGTGTGTACATATATGAAACTTTTAGGACCCAAGAACAAGCTATATTTCATGGGTAAAACTCTCCTTATGCCATGTTACAACTATTGTTATCAAAACTATGTCATTTTAAATTTATATAAGAGCATTTTGAGTAAAATTCTCTTAATCGAGTTAAATATTCTTATAATTGTTTTTACATTTATAGCTTAAAAAATCGTCATGAATGGTTTTGGAGGATCGGGTCATTTCTTAGGACCCAAGAAAACTATATTTCGTGCTAGTCATAAACTCATATAAACTCACGAGTTTACGTGCTAATCATAAACTCATATAAACTCACGAGTTTACACACTGTATGTGTTTATTATTTTTACGTTTATAACTTACAAAACTGTATTCATGTTAATTTTATCTACTTGATTATACTCAATGGCTTCAAATATGAATTTTATATAAATTCTTTTATCAAGCATGATATATTATGAATGTTGATACACTTAATTTCAATTATTTGGATTTAAATCTTTTTCTTTCATGAGTTTCTTTTGTTAAAATATATTTAAATCAATTTTATGTTATTTTTATTTTAATTATTTAATTATACACTATAAATACATATTTAATGATAAAAATAAATTCTTACGAGTTTACAATTCGAGTTTACATCATTGTTATGAGTTTACTTAAACTCACGAGTTTAACAACCATGGTTACAACACATTTTTAACTATATGAAAAGAGGAAAATATTTACCGACATTGAAAATATATTAAAGCTGATGAAGAGTTAGTATTCATCACGTGGAAGTGTTTTTGAAGCAACCAGGTAAATGTGGCCAATTTAATAGAATTGGAATTCCTTGGGAAGCCTGATGTTATTACACCAAACAAAACAATACAAAAATTCCACCTTCCACATATCCAATCCTAGTGTTATATATAAGTCGGCACTATTTAATTAAGAGAGGTACATGAAACCCATAACAAAACATATATGTTATCAATGTACCATTTTGAATAGCAGTGATATTATCCAGTAATAGAAGAAAAGATAAAGAAATGTCGTCATTAATCATCAAAATAGGTACAATATAATTAACCAGGCTTTTTGACCAATTTGCCCCTAATTAAATAACTAATTACCGAAATGCCTCTATTTGGAAACATATCCTCAATCTGCCCATGTTTAGTCGATTACACCTCAAGATGTAATCGACTAAAACGTGGGGCCTTACTTTTTTTAAATTTCCCCGCAATGTAATCGACTAAGCTACAGTACTTAGTCAATTACACGCGACAAAGGGGTTTTTAAAAAAAAAACCCCCAATCGCGGCAACCGAACCCTAATCGACTACTGAAGCTCCTCAAACCTCTCCCCCTCTGTTTTTTTCACCAAATCCTTGCCGAATCCGTTGGTGAGTTGCGAAGGAAACTTCAATCTAGTGTCATTTGCGTCGATTTCGGTATGTTTTTATCTCCATTTCGAATTTCCGACGTCGTTTTTGCGTTTACGCGAACCCCCATTTGCGTTTTTCCGTTTTTGCGTTTTGTGCTTTCATTGGGTGGTTTTGTTGTGTATGTTTGATTGATTTGAGTATTTCATTCGTATTTATGGATGAAAATGATGAATGTACATGTGAAAGTGAAAAGATTTACATTGGTTGAGAATTTTTTTTATTTTTGGACGAATTTCACTTCGGTTTTCATCAATTTTGTTGTTGTTGATTGTTTTTTTGTTTTGTTAAAATGATGAATGCTTGTTGTTTATACTGATTAATGTTTGTTTATGTTGCTTAGATGTTAAGTTTTTCGAATAACTCATCTCCTTGAATGTTTGTTGTTTATGTTGATTGTGTTTGTTTGTGAAAATGATGAATGTATATGGGAAAGTGAAAATGATGAATGTTTCTTGTTTGTTGATGGTTTGTAATGTCCCTTGTTAGGTCGTTGTTGTCATCATGCGTCGTAGAGAAGCTCCTTCTAACACCGGCAATGAGGGTGGGGGCGGATTAAGCAACGGGCGAACCGTGGGGCATCCTTCTCTAAGCCACAGCAGCCACAGTAGCCTGAGCCCATTGTTAATCTCCCCTTCGGTTATCTGGTTGATAATAATGTAGCAGAGCATGCAAGATTCATGGCCAATTTTGCTACCAGACCCATTTGCAAGCCGAAATCATTAGATATCGCATTCTTTGCGAAGGAGGGATTGGAGATAGTGCCGATGTTGGAGGCTTCACATTTGAGAGGCTTGGCGGAGATGACTTGTCCCTATTCAGAGGTTATGGTGAGAGCTTTCTACCATAACCTGAGCTACATAAATGGTGATCTGCAGTCTTGCATCTGCGGGGTTGACATATTGGTGACGGCTCCCATCTGGACAGAGTTACTGGGATATAATTTTGATGCAGAGGATACAGTTCAGTATGATAGGGATAGCACTGCACCCATAGAGGGATTTCATCGAGATGAGGCTGTGCATGAGGCCAGGACATGATAGAGCTATATTTGTGGGTTCCCTCGGCCTTACAATCATTTGAGGGTGTTGGACATTTTTGTTACTTGTTGATGCGAGGATACGATTAAGTAATTAATGAGGGATTAAAAGAGGATTAAGATGATTTAAATAATATGTAAATTAATTAAAAATAATTGTTAAGGGGGGCCGAAATTTGTAATTAAAAATAAATAATAAATAATAATAATAATAAATGATAAGAAAAATAAATTAAAAATATAAATTAAAAAATAAAATATCTTGATATTTATAATATATTTGGTAAAGAGCCAACAGGACATTTGAGAATGGATAGAAATTAAATCATACACCAAAATATAGCGATTCAGTCTAAGACATCTGGACTTTTTATAAACCAGTGAAATTCTACCTCGGAGTTGACTATCTCCGAAGTCATTTCTGAAACCAACTGAGTCATTAAGATACCGGATAAATAGGGCAAAGGGCAGATAGTGCAAATGAGAACCTATAGAAAACGAAATAGTTGTGACAAACCAGGGATTAGGTTTCCTAGGTCTGGACATATTATGAATCAGTGAATTTTTGTCCAGAAGCTGGTGCTATCGGAAGTTATTTCCGTAACCGACAGCGTTTATCCGAAAATCTTCGGCAGACTACGGAATACCCGTAACGGGGTCAAAAATTTAGTTAACCCAAGTAGTTTTGAAGAGAAAGAATAAAACTTCAGTGCCTTGCTACCGGATTTTTGAGTTTCTCCAAGATTGCGCGAAAAGGACGCCGAACTGGAAACTTTATCGGTACCGGCTCATAAAGCAAAGAAGTGACATCATGCATGACATCACTTCTTTGACTTTTTGGCAAGGGGGAGGTTGGCACACACCATTTAAGGGCCAAGATTCACCCTTTCCAAAACCCTACATCCGACGGTCCGTAATTAGTAAGACTGAAGTTTGAATTAATCACCGAAATGCCATTCCCTTCTTCTATAAATAGGAAGCACCTCTCCTTCTCATTTCCCACACCAAATTTTGAAATAGAGAGAGGTTAGAGAGAAGGAAGAGCTCTGGAGAAAATTTGAGCAAAGCCGGGGTAAGTGCTTCGGTCCCTAGTCTTTAGTTTCGGTAGTTCTTTCAGTTGGTATAGTAGAAATGCTAGGTTTATCTTTAAATTTCCCGAGATAGTTTAAATATCATGTTTAGGGGTAGTAGATATGGTATTTATTTCGAAAATATACTGGTAAAAGAGATATGTCAAAATTCTGGAGAGATAGGGTCAAAATAGCGAAGCTCTGGCGAAATTCCGCCGATTAGGGGGTCAGGGGCAAAATGGTAATTTGTACCTAAAATTCCTGTTATGCTGCTAGATATTAATAATTATTATCCTTATAGGATATTTGAGATAATCGCATCGCTGTTGTACCGCTGTCATACCGCTATTATACCGCTGTAGGGCCGCTGTCAAAAAAATACGATTTTTAGTAAAACGTGCCGGAGTACCGTCAACGAAGGTACGTTCGCAACGTACTGTAACACTAACTCTGATGATTATGATATGCTTATATATGATTGCTGTGTTCTTGTACTGAGACTCTGTCTCAATTATTTTTAAATGCAATCATGAATACACGGGTTATAGTCTTGATAACACCGTTAAGAGTTTTCCTAAGCGCTTTGGACACGACTGTACATTGTGGCACTGGGAGGTCGTGCAGACTGGGGTAACATACATACTGCAGGGGCTGTGTAATGTTATTGCCTTACATATCTGATCAAGTATTACCTACATCTGTTATGGGCTTTTGTAGTGCTTTTTATGAAAATGTCATGAATACCTGTCATACATATATTGTTTACATAAGCATGAGGTTAACCGTTACCTGAGGTCCGATGGGCATTGGACCTCAGTCTGAATTAATAGATAGGAAAGAGTCATGAACCGGAGGAGGCACCAGGGGATGGAGCCATAGATAGACGCCAGTAGACGGAACTGTGAGAAGGCACCGATCAAAGAAAATACGGGGAGAAAGTCAACAGAACCTACCTTATGGCATGAATCTAATGAAGTTACTTCATATCATTTGGTGCTTAAACTAGAAAGGGTCGTCTATGTGGTTCGATCAATCGGTCACCCTAGCACGGTGAGACTCCCACTAGACCTACCCGACCTGGCCAAATAGGATGATTTAAGCGAGTTAGGTTCTATGCCCCAAGTCTACTCAAGGCTCGGATAAAGGGTATAGTTACATAGAAGATTTGTAATTATGAAGTTTTGTATTTGTATCACATGAACATTCCTTCGGAAATTTTTAATATATCGGTATACGTCAGGCATCATCATATGTCTGAGTATTTCATATCAGTTACTCAGTGTTATACCTGTTGTTCAAATTTTTAGTACATGCTCTTCATTTCCGCAAAACGCTAAAGTTGTAGCACCTCAAACTCTGATAAATTTTTATAAAACCACGTGTCACCGACACAATTTATGCTACGAAATTTAGGGTGTTACACGTGATGTCATGAAAGCCATCAATGCTAGTATGAAACAAATGTCCAAGATGGAAGTGAAACTGAAAAAGAGATGGAAGAGCCACATTGAAAAAGAGAATGAAAGGTGGAGGTGGATGCAGGGTCGGAAAACCTACTGATAATGGCTGCACATATAACATCTGAGTCCAGTTGTCTATGATCTCGGGCGAGACTCTGATTCAGGCAGGTGTGATCTTTACCCACTTACAGACCACCCAACTATTTCCATTCTTGGGGACCATTGCCCTTATATATCAGGGACAACCGTCAGCATGATTTCGACACCTCATCGCAAATCTATGCTCATCGCTTTTTTCAACTTTGGTTGTACGATGAGCCTTCATGCAATATAATTTCACGGCATGTTGCATTTCAGACTTAGATGGAAACTGCTGATACAAATATAATGGATCACCTAAATGCCAACCACCTTGCCGTCATCATCACCATACAACATCTCCATGTCATCATCATAGTGCGCCCAATTAATGGAGGAATAGTACGGGCTTTCATTCCAAAATGGCTCACTCTCAGGCCCTACATCTGTCAAAATGATTTTTTTGTCAGAACCACTAAATAAAAATTACAAATACAAATACAAGTTTACTTACTTACCACTTCTAACTGGGTCAACACGAAGCGGTGGCATTGTTGCGGTACACGGGTTTACTGGGTTCGTACGAGCATCAAAGTCACCCTCCACATTAGTATCTAAGGTGTCACCTAGTGAAATAAAGCTCTCAGATTCGCCCTCCTCTTCGCTATGCATATTCTCATCTTCCTCATCCTCCTCTTCTTCCGTCAATGTTATCTGACTTAAGACTTGTGAAGGTGGACATAAGCCGACAGGTCTGTCTTCTTAACCAAAACACTGTGGATATCTTGTATGCATGGGTACAGATGATAATTCACCAGATTCAAGCTCAACATATATCTCAATAAAATTTTGTGATTTCCGATTAGCAAATGCATCTATGACACACTCTACATCTTCATCATCACATACATCGTTACTAATGTAGTATATACTATCCTTACCCACTATAGTCTCCACTTTGGCAATTAACCGATGAATGCATTGGCTGCCATGTAGCCCCAATTTTTGGTAAATTCTTTCTTTGAGCTCGTTGTACGTAGTGCCCTTTTTTATTTTCATCATTTTCGTTTTTCCTTCAAATTGAACACCATCGGGACCTTCAAAATGCCTCCCACTATGGTAGATTACAGTAACGTGCATGTTTGAACTTGAACTCATCATTCACATCAGAATTTGGGAGCTGCAAAAGGGAGGGTTTCAGATTACAAACCAAAAAAAAAGCTTAACAAAATGAAACTACAATGATTACACAACAATAATACCTTGAACAATGTGGGATGGTGTTAAACTTTGATGGGTCGCACTAAAACTAAGAAAATAGAGAGTATTGGGGGGAGAAGGGTTGCATTGTGATAAGAGTTTCATTATGACGCAAATGGGGTTTTAAAAAACCCCTCTGTCGCGATGTAATCGACTAAGCACTGTAGCTTAGTCGATTACATTGCGGGGAAATTCAAAAACCCGCGTTTTAGTCGATTACATCTTGAGGTGTAATCGACTAAATAGGGGCAGATTGAGGATATGTTTCCAAACATGGGCTTTTCGGTAATTAGTTATTTAATTAGGGGCAAATTGGTCAAAAAGCCTAATTAACCATCTTAATTTAGACAACTAAATTCTATTTTAAAAGATGATCGCAAACAATTAGTATTGTCAAAGTTCAAGATTTGACTCTCTGAATTCACCATTTCTACATTTTTTTTTAATCTTATTAAAATAGTGTTGAGTTATGTTATTAATCTTAAACTAGTGCAAGTTAACTCTTTTAAACTCATTCGTGAGTTCACACATCAAATTTACCTTTTTTATATTTTCAACTTATAAAGTCGTATTAATTCATTTTTAAATTCGTGTAAACTTTTTTAATTTGATCATTTTTAGTGGCTTTATATATAAATTTTATAAAAATTTATTTGTGAAATATAATAAGAAAAAATCCAATTAAATCCTTTCGAAATGCTAAAATATAAATTCAAGCTTACATTTTCAACAAATTCTTACTCCAGCCATAAGACCTAATTAGGGATTTTTTTTAATGTTGAAAAAAACAAAAAAACAAAAACAAACCCTTAATAGTTAAAATTAGGGTAGAGGCTTTTTCTTTTCTGTTTGGTGATAAGAGCGGCTAAGCACAGCTATCAAATTACAAGCATACGCAAGCTACTAATGACCCTACAGCATCTTCCTATCCTCTAGAATATGAGAATATCTCATACTTCATTCGGAGGTTGAAACCATAGTGTCCTTCTTCCTTTTTTTGGTATCTCACCCAGTTCATTAAATCTTTCGGTTCCGACTAATTTGGATTTCGCCCTGCGTCGGACCCTCGGTTGTGAGGGAAGAGCTCCTAACACTATTTTCTCCATTCCTACACCTCGAATCAAGGATGTGGTGGTGAGAGAGCAAATCTCTTACCACTTGCTCTCTATGGTTGTTGGTTGCCCTTCTTGAATGTTGTTGTAAGCTCATTTATGCCAAATGATCCGCACACCCGTTACCCTCTTGGTACACATGACTGATTTTTATTTGGTAATCTTTTTCTTGCAGCTCCACAATTTTTGCAGTTAAAAAAGAATCATTTTTTAAAATAGGGGCATTATAGTCTTTTAACAATATTATGAAATCTTTAATTAGGCCTTGTGACCTGATTAGGAATTTGTTGAAAGTGTATACCTAAATTTAGATTTTGCTATTTAGGAAGGATTTAATTAGAATTCTCCCAATGTAATAAATTATGAATGTTGGTAGATTTATTTTCAATTATTTAGCTTTAAAATATATTTAAATCACATTGTTGTTATTTTTATATTTTAATTATATAATTATACACTATTAATACCTATTTTTTTTATGAAAGTAAGTGCTACGAGTTTACAATAAGATTTTATATTAGTATCACGAGTTTGCTTAAATTCTGATTTTAACAACTTTACAAATAACCCCAAAACTTTTGAGATTAATGAGAAATACTTATGCATGTTATCCTCTTTCTTGATGCATTATGTATCTAATTTATAACTACGGCTGTAGATTCCAAAAAAAGACTAATTAATAATTGTGGTTAACCAACATGCGATCTTTTTTCTTTTCTTTTTTCTTTTCTTTTTTTGTAGAAAAATACTTCATTCCAGCAACATACGTCCATGCATAGTTCCATAATTAGCCTTACAAGTTACAACCCAACATAAAATAACAACTATTGTCTTAATTATAAGACCTAGTTGACTTTTTTGGAGAGATTAAAGAAGCTAATTAAATTAGCTTAGAGTATTTTTATTTTTATTTTTAAACTAATATATAATCTAAGAAAACACAACATATGAAATAATTAAGTAATTTATTTAGTTTTAGAATTAGTTTGGATGAGCTTTTAAAAAAAGTCTTTTTTTGTAGTCTTTTTTTTAAAGCTCCAAATTGAAGCTTTTAAAAAAAGGAGCGTTATTCCGATTTTTTTTGTGACTTTTGCTTTTTTAAAAAAATATCATCTAAACACATAAATTAATTTTAAAAACTTTTTTTTTCATTAAAAAAGTGCTTCTTTTATTGAAAAAGCCCATCCAAACAATTCTAAATCTCTCCGAAAAAAATCAATTGGAGTGCCTTATAATTGGAATGGGAGGTAGTACAAAATAAAACGCATATCAAAAGCAATAACAAATGTAGTATTTACTTTTCACATTTTCAGTATCCAATTTTTTATTAATTATTTTAGATACTTTAAGATTCAATTAGTATAGAACCCAATTAAAGATAAGTGGTGAAAACATCTAAGATGCCTTCGGAATAAATAAATGATTGAAAATTTTACAAATAAGTGCTTGTGATGTAATAGATGATTATAAAAATATAAAAGATAAATGCTAAATTAATTAACTCAACAAAAATTTAATTCCCATCAACGATGATTGGTCCTGTTTAAAATTTCAAATTGTTTATGATTTTTAATTATCATGTTTGATGTTGGAGAATCTTAAAAGGCAAAATTACTAAAAGATTCCCTAGATATCTGGTATTTGCTAAGGATCCACGTGCAACATATATTTCATGGGTGTAACTGTAACCCTTCTTCTGACAAAATTCACATTAGGTGATTTTCCTTATATATGCTTGTTATATGCTTTTCCCTTTAATTAAAGGGATGAAGGCATTTTTTTGTATTATTTAGATTAATTATATGCCGCATCCTGTTTTTTTTTTTTTGAAACCCAGTATCTCAAATTAATTAATTTTCAAGATACTGGTGTTACAAAAAAAAATATTTCTGAAAGCATGACTGTAAATTAACTAATTTGATATACTTAGTGTAAAAAAAAAAATCAAGATGCAGCATATAATTTAATATAAATAAATTTATATATATATATAGCCCTCATCCCTCTAATTGAAGAGGGGAGAAGTACATAAGGAAAATCATCTAATGTGAGCCCAGTCCTAAAGAAACGTTTTACCAAAAAAAATCCTGAAGGAACGAGAACTCCTTACATCATCCACCTGCCCCCATTGCAAGGTGGTGGATGATTGAAGGAACAAAAATTAACAGAGAGTAGATGAGCCTGTTTAGCAAGCCTATGAGCACAATTAACAAAGTTCCTGGATAAGAAATTCAAATAACGAAATTTCAAGTATTATATCTTCAATTAAGAAAACATATCTTCAGGTATTATAAATTTCAATTTGTTGAAGGGGGCTGGGGCCACTCATCAAATTGCGTCTAAGCAATAGTGCTCATTTACAATTTGACATTAGAATAAGGCAAGCACACAAGAATATTGTGGAACATCCTCAGCGAAAACTAGCCCTGCACTCCCGATGCACTCAGAAATTCTCATGCCCTGTTCATTTTGTGGAAGTGTTTTTGAAGGAACCAGGTTATGGCCAATTTAATAGAATTAGAATTTCCTTGGGAAGCCTGATTCTATTACACCAAACAAAACAATACAAAAATTCTGCCTCCCACACATCCAATTCCAATGTTATAAACAAGGCAGCACTACTTAAGATAGGTAGATGAAACCCATAACAAAACATATGATATCAATGATGAAATCACTTCAAAAGTTCTTGGTCCCTTAATTATAGGAATGGGAGGAATTACTGACACCATCAAGAAAGTTCCTAATAGCCAGGAAAAAACAAATGAGCCAGCCCTGCACAAAGCAACAAAGCATATAGTTAAATCTCGAGACATATAGCAGTAATACAATTATCATACTGCAATTATTTATATCAACATGGAGATGACAGATGTGCATAGAACGAATTGCAGAACCATGTTTTAACTGGGAATACACCATAGTTATGCATATTAATAGTAATTTAGAAAAGTGTAAAATGTCATCCTTTACATACCCATAAAGAAAGGTCCGGAGCCTGCTCTTCAGCCTATCATGTATAAAATACATTGTAGCTATTAGAGATATTAAAACCTGAAGTGTTGGCCCTTCCTCGGTTGGAAAAAGAACAGTAAGAGCTCCAAGCAACAAGAATGTGGCAGATGTTTTTACAATGAACTTCGTGGATGGAGTTTGAAATCTGCTTCTCACAAACTGAACAACCCGAGATTGATTTACTTCCCTCATTTTCTTCTTCAAGTCAATTTTTGGGTTCCTCCGCTCATAGAACTTTTCCATGATAATTTTGTCATGTGCTGATTCAATTGCATCCACACTTGGCTTGTGCCCTGCATATTTTTGAATTAAGAAGTTCCTTGCTCCTTGAATTTCATCTTCAGAAGCTTCCCTACTAATTCCAAGTCGTTTGTATGGGTCCCTCACATTTATTCTTGGAAAGACAGCTGAATTAGCAGCCAATGAGCAGAGATTAAACTAAGGAAAATCATAATTCTAGTTACCAACACACAATATGCAAAGATTTTGAGTATCACATGCATAACTTGGAAAAGAAAAGAGAAGAAGTAACTAATATCAACGAAGCAAAAATCCTAACATGACATGCAAGAAAAAATATCACAGAGACTCAACAAGAGGGAATATAAAAGGAAAAAGACGCATTCAATGTCGTTCTGTATGGCACCATTTATCACCAATTTTACAAAAATGCTCAAGTTTGAAACAACTTCCTCCATTCCATTATCAAGACAACTACCTCGCCTAGAAGCTTCAACAGAACGTCAATATTTTAATACCAGTGCTTGAAGCGTTTCAGAAAATTGAAATGCTCAGTGATGTTGTTCAAAGATTTTGAAACAAGATTAGTCAGTTCAACTCAACTAAGCAATAAACAAAAGCACTTCAAAGCTCCCAGTCTTGCCACCAGACAGTAGCCATACATTGAACAAGGTTAAAATAAGTTCTCCAGTCACTTTCATTTTTCCTCAAATATATTCTTCCAGAGAAATAAGTCCACCCAACTTGCATACCAGTTTTACAATATCAAGCCTTTGCAATGAAATCTTCACGAAAATGATACTTTAAAGCTTAAACTAAGAAAAGGTGAAGAACAAAAAGTTACCAGGAGAATCATTGGTCATATCACCATAAGAAGCATCCATGGCACTCTTGACCAATTGCATTTTCCGGGCAGCATGTCTTAGGCTAGAAACCACCAAATTGATCCTGTGACACAAGTTACAGGAAAAAATGTATCATTCATCATTTCAACCACGCAGGACCCTAATACCAAGTTCAAATCCAACAGGTCATAATTTTAGGGCATACTTTTCTACTTGGAGAAAGTGCAGCTCTTGCTTAGGCTTCCAAACCCCAGAAATAGCTGCAACTTGAAACTGCCGTGAACCCAAGCGAGAAGGAAGCTGGAGACATCTTGATGGGCAACCACTCAATCCAGATACTGACATTACTACAAATTATGTTTTTTTAACTAAATGAACCGTTGATGCTATGTAAAATAAAAAATTATGGCCAGAAACAGAGAGAGAAGAAATCAACAAAAGCAGCGATGAGGCTTGGAAGTGTGGGAGACAGAGAGATTAGGGAAAAAAATGCGAAGATAGCGAAGAATGGGAGAGGCAACAGTGAGGCTAGGACTCAGGATTGACGGCCGAACACTACTCCACCGAACCCAGGTGCGCGGAGAACTGGAGATTAGGTTTTATTTTTTTTTTTTTTTTGATAATGTTTAAGACCAAAAAGCCCAAGACAAGCCACGCGATTATTACTTACCTATAATAACACACCATTTTATCAAAACAAAAAAACACACCATTTCACAAAAGATTATCATATGATTGGGAAAGTCCTCACTAATGTGATATTACAACAATATTTTGAATATGATTGATATCTGTGTGTTAAAAACACTATTGCACATCAAATTATTAGACCATCTTAGTCTTATATATAAGAGTCAGATTGCTTTTTTTATTTTATTTTATTTTATAAATCAGACGAATTAGTTTAAAAATTAATGATAAATATAAATGTTTTAATTTAGCTTATTTAACTTCATTAATCTCTCATCAGAAAAGTCAACATGCTTTTATATTAAGGACGGCAGTAACATAATTTAAGAAAATTAGAGTTATAATCTATAAGGGCAAATGATTTGTCCAGTGACTGGACCTAAGAGTTTCTCCTGTGAACCCAAACAACATCGTTTCGTTTAGTGAGGGCGCGCAAAAAAAAACAAAAAAAAAACAAACAGAGTGTCGTGCTTTTCCGATTAATTCTTAGAAATTGCGGATCTGGAGAAAATTACTTCCAGAGTGAATTAAAATCGTATATCTAAATTTAGAAATCAAATCGCTAATGAATTAGTAACGAGCGAATGAACCAAATCATAGACAGTTCTGCAAAGGGAAGATTGAAAGAGAGAAAAGGGAAGATTGAAAGAGAGAAAAATGCTAAAACTAAACTTACAATTATCGGGAACAGAACAAAACAGATGAATTTTTCTGGGATTCGCACCAAAATTGAACAAAACACCGTGGGATTCGCACTAAAATTATCGGAAGCGAGCAAAACGAGAAAATGTAAATTCATCGCACTAAAATTCATCTTTTTGGGATTCACGTTCAATTATCGGAAACCACTGTAGTATGGATTTTAAAACTGAAAAAAAAAAGAATTTATTAATTAATTAATTTGTTTATTTTTATTTACTTGGAAACCTCATCCCACAAGGGACCTTCAACGCCGGCATCTCGAAATACCACGTCCGTATCGAAGCGTATCTTCAAGAGCGCGAGTCTCTGGTAGGGCCACCGTGCCACCTAAGCTTCGTCATTGCCACCACCCTCTTCGCCCGAATTCGATCCACCTCCACCACCACCGCTACCCGCCGCAAAGAAGCTGGCCGACTCACCACCGTCATGGGCCCCGCAACTCCACCTCCCGCAAATGTAGAAAGAAAGCCAACCGCCACCACCGGTTTCTTTGGATTCTGCGCTTTGATTCCTATTGCATTTTTTTTTTTTGGAATTGTTCACTAGACCAAACTGGACCAAAAACGATGTAGTTTGGTGTTCACGGGACAAAACCTTATATCCAGTCACTAGACAAATCATTTGGCCAATCTATAAATTGATGAATTATGACAAGTTAGTGTGAGTGTGAGTATAATAATAATTTTTATTCCTAAAATTAGTAATTTAATTTTGAGAAAACAATTTTGAAACCAAACAAGAAACATACTTTGTAATTTGTATTAAGGGCCAAATGCAAAATATTCAAAGATAAACAAAGAAAAATTGGAAAGAAAAATATTTTCAAAATAAGCAACACTTTTGGCATAAATCTGTATGATATAATTTTTTTTTTTTTTATTATTCTTTTTTTTTTTTTTTTTTTTTTTTTTTTTTTTTTTGATAAAAGGCGAGGCAACCATTATATATTAAAGAAAACATCTAGAAGGGGAACCAAGTCCCATACAATCGGTCATAAGCAAAGTCCTAAATTTAGTAGGACATGTATCCGAAAGGGAGGATACCAAAAGACCCTCCTTAGCCAAACCATCGGCTAAAGAATTCCTTGTTCTTGGAATGTGCGAATTCGACATCCCAAGGATAGACAAAGATCTCTTTGATCCGCATAAACACCATGCTAGTATTTGGTGTCACCACTCGATGGTGAATCTTATCAACCATATTCTTAGCATCTGATTCAACCTGTACTCTTCTGAACCCCTCACCCCATGCCAATTTCAATCCATAAAGGAGCGCCCATTCCTCAGCCTGATATGCTTCACAGTCCCCCAAGTATTGAGTGAATCCGGCCCACCCGGTTTCCGTTGCAATCACGGATCACACCGCCACAACCCGCCCGCCTCTAGAACTTTGGCATGCTCCGTCAATATTCAACTTGACCCACTCAAGTGGAGGAGGGATCCATTTCCGGCATCTATTCCTGCCGCTTTCTCCCGATTTTGGTCACCAACATCATGAAAACAATAGGGTTTCCACGAATGCATAATGACCCAGGTAGGGTTATGAGGCTTCCAAAAGTCTTCCTTGAATATGAATTTATTCCTCCATAACCAAAGGAGCCAGATTCCCACCCCCCACAGCAAATTCCAGTTACAAGAATTATGTACTCCCAATTCCTCATACAGATTGAAAGCAAACCATTCTTTAAGAGACAATGAGAAGAAAACTGACACATACCTCGGATGAATTAAGGATAGCCATATCTGCCTCGCATAGTAGCAATCCCGAAAAATATGTAATTCGTCTTCAATACCATCCTCACAATACGTACAGTAAGCAGATGTAGACGACCACCTACTCCTTCGTTCATTAGTGTAAAGCCGATTATGGTAGGCCAACCATAAAAAGACCCTAATCCTTTCCACCCCTTGCCAAGCCCATATTCTCTTGAAGGATTGATCATAAAGCTGTGTTGGTGGTTCCTCCATCATATAGTAAGCACTTTTCACAGTAAAATTCCCATGCGCAGTGGCATTCCATAACATGACATCATTTCCAGCCTCTATCCTTGGGGGAAGGACAGCTAATAATTTATTAATGATCTCTCTACTCACTGTTGAAGTCAGGCGTGCTAGGTCCCAAGTTCCACAAGTTACCCAATTATCCACAGTACTATGTCCCTCCTCAGCGCTTAAAGGCCTAATACAAAATTCCCTGATTTTTTTGTCTTTGAACCCAGCAATCCTCAAAAAATCTGACAAATCTTCCATTTCTGATTTGCCATCTGGTACCTGCCTCAATAGTATTCCTTTGTCTCGCACATGAACTTCCGAGAGATCGAGTCATTTGGTTTAGCTTCCAACAAAGGTGAAGATCCTTCCCTATACAAATATTTATTCTCAGAAACCACGTGCCCATAGACTATCGGGCCCCGAGTGAATGACCATGCTAACTTTGCCCCAAAAGTTCGGTTAACAACACCAAGTTTCTTGATTCCCAGTCCCCCATATAGCTTCGGTTGAGTAACTCTTTCCCAGCTAATTGAGTGGGATCCTCTACTTCTATCACAAGTACCCCAAATAAAATCACGTTGCAGTCGTTCAATCTCCTCACAAATGCTTACTGGTAATTGTGTGACCTGCATAGGATAAAGTGGAATCGAATTTATGACCGATTTAGCCAAAGTTATCCTCCCAGCCCTGGATAAGCAGTTAGCCTTCCAAGCTGCCAGTTTGACTTTAACTCTGTCCACTACATATTTAAATGTGTCCTTCTTTCTCCTCTTCCTAGACAAGGGGAATCCAAGGTACCTCCCTATATCACAAGTGATGTGCAGAATTATATACAAAACAAAAGTTTCAATTTTTTTTTGACAAATTTTTGTCATTAATAGTTTTTGAGAAATCAGTAATTTTACTAGAAAAAATAATTTGGGTGGCACATTTTAAAGCCCAGACAAGGCCCATCATAGGTCCAGAGGCCAGATCCAATTTCTCATTTCTATCGTTTAGGTTCGGTTCAAAGCTGGAAACCCGCCGCTCAAGAAAGGCATCATTTTTTATTTTTAAAAAAGAGGGGCGACATTTTGACCGGCGTCGGAATTTCGATCCCTCCTTTGTCGTTTGGAGCAATCAATCTTCAGCAATTCGAACAGTGTAAGCAGAGATACATGGATCCGAAGCTAACAGAGGTCTCTCAGAAATTTGATCGCTTTAAGGCCGCATATAAGAGGGGCGACTATGAGAACTGTGATAATCTCCTTTCCGACTTGAAGGTAACTAATGGTGCAAACCCTAGTTTATGAGTTCAACTCTTATCACCTACTGTATCTTTGGGCGTCCTTGGGTTTTGGAAAATCTTAGTTGGTTGGCATTATAAAGAAGAGATAACGCTTGAACAAATTTGGCATCGAAGTTTGATGAAGTGGTGGAGACCACTCAAATCGATCTTAGTTGGATTATATGTATGTGTAATTTTGCACTACTGTGTTGGGTTAATGTCTCGGTTGCTTCTGTATGTGCTAATTATCTTAAGAAGCCAATGATTTTGAAATATTGAAGCTTCCAGGTGGGTTACTTAGTATATATAGTTATGCTAGGACGGTACACCCTGCTAGATGAATGGCAATTGGACCTTCCCCAAGCATGCTGTGGTAAGCCTTTTGTTGTATCAAGGGCCTTCCCCAGCAGATGGTTGGGTAATTGGATAGTAAGCTTTGTGGTGTAGGCAGATAACGCAAAACGCGGCTTTACTTGGAAATTAATGTGTTTATATGAACAATGCGCGAAGCAGGAAGTCATAGGTTTTGGGACCAGATGATATATATATAGGATAGTGTCTGCAAGGTCTTGAGTTTCTTATATTTGGTTTCCAAAGCAGTTCAATTGGATTTTCCCCCCCATCCGTGTAGATAATGACTTATTGTTGTTTACTTGCAGGTGTTACTAACAGAGTTCAGAAGCCTTCCACCTTTGTTTGAAGAAACGCCTAATGCTGTCCATGAATTAACAATAGCAAGTAGACATTCTTGACTTCAATCTGGGTTTTTTCCTGTTCTTCTTTCCTACCCATAAACTCTTCTAAGTGTACTATTTTGACTAGTAGATTTGTATTCTCTTTATTCAACTGTAGTATGAGTAGATCTTAAATTTGTAGTTATAGGTGAGTTAAATGAGAGTGGGTTTATATTGTAAATGATTACCTTATAATAATGGCTTAGCCATCAGCTTTCTTGGTCAAAAGTTAAACCTTTTGGATGCACCCACGGTTTGATTACCATCTTTTTCTATTCTTTCTAGTTTCTACTATGGCTTAGGAAGGCAATCTTGCTATGAACATCATCACAGCTGGTTATGGTAAAAGCAACTGAGAGATAACTTGGTTTCAGAAGGAAAATATAAATTTTTCTATTTTTAAAGGAGTAGGAGAGACTATATAAATGTTTGTATTTCTATTGCCCTGGTGTCTGAATCTTGTCAGTATGCACCTGCTAGAATTCTTATTTATTAGGAATTTGAAACTTCCAGGGGATATATACGAAAATGCTGTTTTCCTTAGTGTCAAATTGGAGGATGAGGAGGCCTTTGAGAGGAACTTCTTCCAGTTGAAACCTTATTACACAGATGCTCGGTAATTTGTTCTTGCTCTTTTCCCCTATTTATAAATTTTTGTTGCCACTATGATGGTGGAACCTGCTACACATATAAGGGGCATTGCTTTATCACTAGTTTTCATATACTATGCATGTCAAGTTACAGAAGAAAAGTAGCATTTGAACTAATCTTTCAGTTATTTAAATATGTCTAGGACAACTCCATTTCTATTATTATGCATTGCATTTTTAGGATATATTTTTTTCATAGACTTAGTCCGCATTAGATGTGATTCCCCCTTGTATCTGCCTTTTGGTACGCCTCTCTTATTTTTGTCGATTTGTCAGCATATTCTAAAGAGTCACAGGGTTATTGTGGTGCAGTAACCGGATTCCTCCATCCCCTCAGGAGTACCTCATATTAGGTCTCAACTTGTTGAGACTACTTGTGCAAAATAGGATTGCTGAATTTCATACAGAGCTGGAACTACTTTCGTCTGCTGCTCTTGAAAATCCCTGCATTAAGCATGCTGTGGAGTTGGAGCAATCCTTTATGGAAGGTGCTTACAATCGTGTCCTGAGTGCCCAACAGACAGCGCCAGATAAGACATATGGTTATTTCATGGATCTTCTGGCGAAGACAGTCAGGTATTAAAGTTCTTTTATTTCTGCTGATAGCCTAGCTGGTGAAATTAATGTGATGAACAGGTAGAAACAGGCACTTTAGCTGGGTTTATTTTATTCAAATCTGGGGCTTAGCTAACTAATTTTAATGGACTGTTGAGGGAAAGCAACTGCAATGATAAGCCATTGTGGTGGGTTGGGAAAGCAGGATTATCATTCTGGGCATTGGGCAAAATATTTACTTTCTTCATACACCACAAATCGTTTTCCACATTTATGGCATGCCATATCAGCTTGTCTGTAATGATTTTCTAACGAGTTATCTGTTTTGCAACTCCCAGAGATGAAATAGCAGGATGCAGTGAGAAGGCATATGACTATCTTTCGTTAAATGATGCTCGGGAAATATTGTTATTTTCATCTGAACAAGAACTCTTTGGATATATGAAGGCGGTGAGCATTATTGTATAGATTTGTCCTAATTTCCATTTGACTATTATAGTTTAAAAAGTTTGTTATGGAATCTATCTGGCTAGAAAACCTTTTAATTTGGTCCCTATCATTAATTCTCCATTAATGCATTGTTAAATTTTGTTGACATGGCCAATTCCTACATCATCTTGGCACTTTGAGCACGGATGGTTCATGGTTATGAAAGGGATTAAATTTTGTTGACTGGTCTGAGTTAGCATGCATATCCAGAATGGTAATACGTGGTTATTCAATATTCATGTCACTGGAACTTGCTTATGGTTAAGGATTTTAGAAGGAAAATACTGGGACTTCATAAAGAAATCACATACTGTAAGGATTGATTGAAATTTGACCAAAGTGTAAAGCCTAACAAAATAATTTAACCTTTCTTCATTACATTTACAACAAAACTATGAAAAACTCTGCCTCACCATTGTACATTTCGATTTCATTCTATTGTGTTGTAAAGTTCTTACTTGATTACAGGAGCATCCTGAGTGGGAGGTTCTTAACGGCGCGGTGTATTTCCATAAAGCCAAAGAATCAGCACCTTCCAAAGAGATTCCATCCCTGCAGCTCATCAACCAGACACTCAGTTACGCTAGGGAGTTGGAGAGGATTGTGTGAAGAGACAATGGCAATGGCGGTTTCATTCTCCAATATTTCCAGATATGGAATATCTTTGCTGATACTCTTATTTTCATATTTGTTCCTAATCCATTGCTGAATTAGAACATTGTTCTCGTGTTAAGCCCTGTCATTGGCTAAACTGTTCCTTGAGGTATTATTTCCATTCACTGAACTATTGCAGTAGGAAGAGAAAACGTTCTATACTGATCTTTTTCTGTTGAATTTTATATATAGTTTCATGAAGCTGGAGGTAAGTCATAAAACCCCTTGAATGCTAACAGAAATTTCTTATTTACTATCATTCAAGGGAAATGAATTAAATTATTAATTTTTTCTTAATTTTTCACATGGAGGGCTCAAATTGAATGAAATCTTTTTGCTTTTGTTGAAAAAATTAATGTTGTTCTTCCGATTTTTCCTTGCTCTATGCTATCATAGTTTCATTTTAATTTTGTATGCAGATGCATCACTCTCTCTCTACTTGGGGTGGGGGGGGGGGGGGCGGGTGAGATGGAAAAAGTCGTATGAATCATAATTAATACAAGATCTATAAGTATATATATATAAAAAAAAATACAAGATCTATACAAGCTAATAAAAAATTACCCGAGTTAAAAAGTTGATTTATCACCGAGAAAACGTGCCTAATTGGTATATAAAAAAACTCGCCCAATTATTTTAGATGATATTTTTGAAAATTAATAATAAAAATAACACCCACAAGTAGAACCATTCACATTCTATACTTTTTCCTTATATACTTCTTACATACTCATCCTTTGGGTATTTTTTTTATATATATTTTTTATTTGTTTAGATAAAATTATATGTTGCATCCTAAAATTTTTTCTATACCCATTATTTCAAATTAATTCACTTTCAAGATATTGGTGTTTTAGGAAAAATGTTTTTGAATATAGGATTTAAAATTAATTAATTAGAGATATTAGGTGCAAAACAAATTTCAGGATATAGCATATAATTTAATCTAAATACATAGAGTATATAAAAAAAAATTATAAGAAAATGCCATCATCTTAGAGGGATGAACATATAACGAGTGTATAAGGAAGAAACATGTAATGTGAATTCAAAAAGAACCAATAAATCGGACCAGGTCCAGGTTGAGAAGGTTTATTTGGGTTAGTGGTTTAAGGCTTGTATCATATCGGTCAATCTTGTTTGAAATAATGCGGTTGAGTTAATATATAACAATATTTATATATATTCCTAAAAGGATTAATATTCAAATAAAAATGCTTTAATTCACATGTAAATGAAATATTCACACACATGAATAAAATCACACATAATTTGATGAGTCACTTTTTTCTTTACCATGATGCCAAGAGTTACTTTACCTGTAGTCTTTGCTATAATTAGAATAACATTATTTTCATTTTCAATAATGAGTAAAAAATTGAGAAAACCACAATAATATTTTAATTAAAAAAATAATATTAAAAAAGTCTCATGATTTGTCAATAATATATATTTTCCATGGTAACTCAGATTATAAGATTTTTATGATATCATTTATTTATTTAGTTTTAGATTTTGATGAGATTTTCCTTAAAAAATATTCAACTCAGAACTCTTGCTGAGATGAGTCAGAACTAGTTCACCGATTGAGGTTGCTTTTTAATGGCATGATAGAAAATCCGAAATGAATCACGTAAAAAGCACAGTTTCTTGTGTCTTTATAATAGAAAAATATGTTACAAGTTCAATCTGTGAGTGGGGAAGTGTAGCCGACATCTGAGTGCAAAGGCCCCACCTTCTCGCTTTCCTCTTCTGATTCTCTTTCATTATCGTTCCTCCTCACTGTATCTTTTTTTTTTTTTTTTTTTTTTTTTTTTAAATCAAAGACCTCCTCACTGTATCTTCTCAAAAATCATTCGATTCCTTTTCTTACCTCAAATAATGAAACCACTTTTGAACAAAGTTTGTAGCTTTCACTAATAAGTAGCCATTAAAAAAAATCCCATTTAGTTCTCAGAATTCATTCGAACTTGCAGAGAAGACAACAATGGCTTTCAGTTCCAGTATGAGCTTGAATCTTCTTCTTCTCATAGCCATGGTTGCCTCCAACATTATTTCTCTCTACCATCTCTCCTCCATCATCATCTTTCCCTCCAACCATCCTTCTCCACCCATCCCCGACCACCTCCTCCGCCAACTCCACTCCATACGCACCACCATTAACCGTCTCACGCACCTCCAGCAAACTCCTGCCGACACTAACACTGTGCCCACTTCTTCTAAAACCCACACCATTCCTTCAGATCTCTTGCTTTACTCTCGTCTCTCACCTATTGCTTCCTCTTGCCATGACTACCCTGAGCTTCTTCACAAGTTCATGAGCTACACTCCTTTCTCTCTTTGCCCTTCCGATTCCGACCTCGCCGAGGCTCTTATCCTCCGTGGTTGCCACCCACTTCCTCGCCGGCGATGCTTCTCGAGGACCCCTCAAAAACCCACTTCTTCACTTCCAAATAACCCCTTTTCTTCTTCGCTTCCTAGCTCCAATGTTATATGGGACAAGTACTCATGTAAAAATTTCGATTGCTTTAATAGACTGAATCCAAATCTGGGTTTTGATGCATCTCGTGAAATCACCAAATTCATGAGCTACGAGTCTGAACTTGACCTCCCAATACCTCAGTTTTTACAGATTGCGAAAACCGCGAAGTCTGTGATACGATTGGGACTTGACATTGGAGGAGGAACTGGGACTTTTGCTGCGAGAATGAAGATGCATAATGTGACGGTTGTGACGACGACCATGAATGTGGCGGCGCCTTACAGTGAGGCTGCCGGGCTGAGGGGTTTGGTGCCGCTGCACGTGCCACTGCAGCAGCGGCTGCCGGTGTTTGATGGTGTGGTGGATGTGGTACGATGCGGGCACGCTGTGAACCGGTGGATTCCGGTGACGATGATGGAGTTTTTGCTGTATGATGTGGACAGAGTGCTGAGAGGTGGTGGGTACTTGTGGGTGGATCAGTTTTTCAGTAGAGGGGTGGATCTTGAGACGGTGTACGGACCTATGATCGGAAAATTGGGGTACAAGAAAGTGAAGTGGGCGACGGCAAACAAGATGGACATTGCTGGTTTGAAGAATGGAGAGGTCTACTTGACTGCCCTGTTGCAGAAGCCTGTATCAAGATAACTTGAAGCACAAGGTAATATGTTATATTAGAAACTAAGACTGAGAATGAAGTGCAT
The DNA here is from genome assembly GCA_019022615.1 of Acacia melanoxylon. NCBI lineage: Eukaryota > Viridiplantae > Streptophyta > Magnoliopsida > Fabales > Fabaceae > Acacia > Acacia melanoxylon. The sequence goes on from JAFJYJ010000010.1 coordinate 1,705,726, forward strand.
TATAGAGTGTCGCTTATGTTAATGTTAGATGATTATGAATGAAGCTTAAAATTGCACTAATGGGACAAGGGGCTATAATTCAAGTAATATGCATTAAATTATACCTCATTCGTTGGTGAAACTGGAATTACTAACTGTTCTTTTGACATAATACTAGATATTGAACTGGCTTGTTGTGTAATGTGTCGAGTCTGAGGTATGGGATTTATAACTAGTAAACAATTCAGCTTCCTTAGTGGTCTTCTGATGTAAAACTGGTGATTTTGTTATGCAAGGAGTATTGAATCTTTATCAATAGCCTTGTAGTGTAGTGGCATGATAGATGACAGTTTGCTGGACTCAGATTTGTTCTCATATGTAATATCAAGCTATTAATGCCTGCTCCTTTTTTATAGAGAATATAAATAAAAAAAAAAAAAAAAGGAGTATTGAATCTTCTATGTGCTCCTTATGGTGAGTTAGTTCAGTTTTACAATAGGCATTGATGCAAAATGAGAAAGATTAGATATCATCTGGTAGTTATAAATGTATAATCGATCTAATTCATGTGTCCCGGGCTCAAATGCTAATAATTCCTACTTGAAAATGTAATGCTACAACACTTTCTGTTCTTTGATAAAAAAAAAAAGAAACACAACGTTTCCATGTTAAAGAAGACAAAAGAAAGGTAGTTTGTTCCATTTTCAAGTTAGTCTTTTCAATTTTTTTGGCTGGTTCCTTTACTTTCTGGTATGAATTCTGATATATGCAAGTCCCTAATTTGATGATTGAGCTCTAACAAAGATTCTTCTTGTTCCCTCTTCTTCATTGTAGTTGGTGCATATATATATATAAATACTTACAAGGATGATTGATACAATAGTAAAAAGGTCCTTTGAAATGAAGGGTCTTGCAACGAAGCAATTCCAATCTCCACTGTGATGGATCATTCTTGCTGGATGAATTATTTAGCTTACAGAACCACGAATGGAACCAAAATTGAAAACAATTCAAGCTGAGGCTCAAGCTCAAGGGGTAACTATTTGAAGAAATTCCTTGTTTTTGACTGTGTTTGGTTTGAAGGGAGGGGAGAGAAAATTTTTACCTTGTTTTGACCAAATTGTCCATGGAAAAGTTTCAATATTTCACAATTGTACTCTCAACAATTTTTTTTCCCTTTTCATCAAGGACAATTTGGTAAAAATCATTTCTCCCCTTTCATCATCTCTCATCCTCTCTCCTCAAATCAAACACACCTGAATTTGTCATTGTTGGATCGTGGTCGTTAAATTGTATCATTCTAATTCATTGTTTGGGGATCTACGAAGGCACTAATTGTCAAGTTTGGATTTTTTTTTTTTTTTTTTTTTTTGGTTATGCTTTTCTCCATTAAAAATGAAAAAGTTAAGAGTGTTATGAAACTAAAGAAAATATAGGTTAAAAGAGCAAGAAATTGGAGAGAAAAATGGAGAGTCATTCTCATTATATCAACGGTATAAAACTCTTTCATACAAGAACTCTCTCTCTCTTTTTCTCTCGTCTCTTCATCAATTCATCACATCATCACATCTTCTTTTTCTCTACTTTCGGGCGTCGACGACATGCATATATATAGAAAGGAAATGGGTCCTTAAGTGTAATTTCCACCTTGGGTCTCTTCTGGGACTACAACATTCTCTTCCGGAGATATCTCTACCTTGGAGATAATATCTCTTCGGAGATGGCTCTTCTAGAGCTACTAATTTTTCTTGATTATTTACAACTTGATCATCTATATTCTTTGCTCCTTTTCTCTTTCGAGGATCTTTGGAACCGATGGACCTTTCACTCTTCAGGCGTGCTATATATTCATTCATAATAGGTTATCCTTCGGGGGACATTAATTCGAATAGGAGCATTAACAAACGGTGAGACATGTGACTTTGTCACTTTCTTTGGGTCAGTAAATGCTTCTGGCATTTTATTAGCTAAACTCTGTGAATGAATTATTTTATGAACTTCCAGTTCGCATTATTTTGTACGAGGATCAAAATGAGCCAATAATAATTCATTCCAAAATTTAATCTCTTTACCCAATTTGCCTATTTTCTCCCCCTCATGTTGGGAAAACAATATCAAATCACAATTGACAAATCATGCAGTGTAAGTCTCCTAAATCCATTTGTTACCATTAGAAACATCATTCTGTTCCATTTAGAGACAAACAAGAAGAATGAGGTCCTTACATAACATTTATCCCAACTTTCTTTACATATCCATCTATGTGCATTATGGTGGATTTATAAGCACTGTACATTCAAAAACTTTCCAGATGGAATTGTCTGGTTTTTGACCAAAAACCAATTTACAGGGAGAATTTTGTTGGCTTATATAAATGATGCAATACATATATATCAAATATATCAACATAGTATTATGTTCTCATAAGCATTAATCCATCTTTTTATGGATGCTTTAATTCATGATTTCGGATCGTATAACTGGAAATAGCGCTTAATTAATTCAAACATAATTGCAAACTTGGGTTGCATTCTTACAAACCTCTGGTTGTAATGGGCCCATATAAATCTGTTTGATATATTTCAGAGATCCATTACCAATCATGACCTATGATATTCACATAGTCATTTTTATTTGAGAACAAGCAAAGACATAATTATTCTTGAATAATATGTTGGTTATTCATGAAGAATCTTCTAATTCTTATATGACTGAGATGATCAAACAAGTCATGCCAACAATACATTTATTTGGATCAGTAAAAAACGGTTTCATTTGTAACATATATTTCAAACAATCATAAATTTTTCAATTTCAATAGCATATTGATCAAAATCCGACATGCATTTTGGGAGATCAAACTTTATGTGAGAACTATATAACTTTTCAAATATTAGCTCACACTTGTATTCTAACTCACACTTGTTTTTTCGAAATCTCCCTCAAGTGTGAGTTATATAAACATACTTTCTTTATATTTGTATTTCAAAATCACTTTCAAATTCTTTAAACTTTGAAAGGAAAAATTTATGTTAATTCTTCAGGAATAAACATATAATATTGCATCACAAGATAATCTCATTATTCATGACTAATATACTTTAATTGGCATATATATATGCAAAATATACACAGTCCAACACATATGAAGATATTCATGATCAAATTAACTTATAATCATACTGATAACATACCTTTTGGGTTTAGTCTTTATCTTGAACCTTGGCTTCAAAAGAAATATGGTCATATTTCTCTGACTCATTGATTCTTTGATATCTCATTGTTAGTAAACTTCTAGTTGACATTGACATTTGGTTCTTATTAACAAACTTTTGGTTTGTAATATAATATGTAAACTGCTGGTTTACAAAAGCATGTATTTTCTATATATTTATTTCGTAGATATCTATGAAAATCAATAAATTTCTTTAATACTTGGTAGAGTAATTAATACATAATTTTGTTCTATTAGCTCTTAGGAGCCTCCCGTCAAATTTATCTTTGCCATATAGATTTATAGTCTAAACATTAGTTCCTCAAAATATGCTAATTAGTCTCTAGGACTATTAGTCTTTATACATATTAAATCTCTGCAATTTATTATCTTCAGGACAATACTTTTCAAAACTATTATAATATGTATCATACAATATTCGAAACATAAGCCTTCAAGACCTTAATATTAAGGGGTAAATACTAATTTTAAAAATTTTAGTTTTGAAGCACCAAGCATGGATAAAAATGTTCATAAAAATATTGTATTTATAAATAGTACATATGATACTATTCATGAATAGTTCCCTTAATAGTGTTAATAATATTATATTACACACGGTGGGGCTCATATGCAAATTTTTCAAAATTTTCCACGGGCGGATTCATGTGTAAATAGTAATTTGTAAAAATATAATATAAAATAAAATATGTGGGACCCACAAGAAAAATGTCAAACACATTTATCGAATTTTTGCCATTCTTGTACAAATAGTATAATATTCAAATATGTAAGACCAATTTATTTGCTTCTAAATCATCACTCGAGAGGTTAAACATTTTAATTTCTAGGCAAATAAAAAGGCCAAACAAAAATCTTGTTCCTCTAATATTCGTTCATAATTTAGAACAAAAATTTCTCCACTTCAGGTGTGAATTTAAATCAATTATGATCACAATAATGACCATACCCAGTCATATTTACATATATGTTCATGACCATAATTAAATTCATTCACTTCTGGGAGTGGTGTTAAGCCAGTACAATATTCATAATTCTTGTAACTTATTGTTTTGTTTGGCTACATGAGGTCAATTAATTAATTTATAATATATCTTAAAACCTCTTTCACAACATTGCTACTTCAGGAGCAAATTAGATACACCAATTTATATTAAACTTTTAGAAGAACAACCATCTTCTGGTGGTTATACAATCCCTTTAATTTAATCAAGGGGATCTTTTAATACCAAATATCATAGATCTGGTTTCACTGTAATTTGCCTTGTAGCTTCAGGCCATATTTATCTCCTGCTCGTGGCTTCAGGCCATTTTTGTCTCGTGGCTTCAGGCCAAATGTGTGCTACTTTTGACTTCAAGCCAATATGTGTATCCAAAAATTTAACTTACAAATGACTCACAAAGAGGTATAAATAATACCGGAATCTTGGAACGTAAATGGCGTGCAGGGTGGACACAACACTATACATTCACATGCAATACTCTCTTAATTATTTCAATTATTATAAGATGACACTACATCATCCATTTCCTCACTTATTTATCCGCCATTTCATTCTTCACTTTCTAAAAATTCAACCACACGGTCCCACACACATACAAACCACTCTTTTCTATATTCAATTAATCTATTCAGCCACCTTTCTTTCTCACAGATTACACACTATACCACCGATCACGGGTGCAAGAGAATTATACCATAGTTAGCTAGAAAATTAATACTTTCTCCATTCTCTAGAGAAAGTGATACCAACTCCCACTCACAAGGAATCTAATTAAATAATGAATCCAATTTATAGATAATATAATATAATCATATATGTTGGCTCTACCCATCATATTGCAAAACAAACAGAATCTAAATCTTCACAAATCTGATCTTCATGTTCAGTGAATCAGTAAAGAAATATTAATAAAATAATATTATGCCAACTACTATCATTACTTTTGTCATGCGCATATTGGATCTTTGTTCATTGAAATTTGTATAGGTCAAATATATGGGCTCATTAATACTATTCTCAATATCTCTTTATTTTCATCCCAACGCAGCATATTCTATAAAGAGGAGGAGACACATACCTGTATAAAGTTTCCTGCTTCGATCTCATCCGTTTGTCAAAAGAGGAGAATAATAATAATATAATAGTTAAACATGAGCCCACACAATTATACACTCCTTCCCGTGACTTCTTGCTTCTTTCAAGATTGTGATAATATATATAATATAAATATATGGACCCACATGCATAATTTTCTTTCTTCCTCTGCAATCATTCTATTATTTTATTTTAAATCATCAATCATTCATTTATTCACGATAGAAGCGTACCTGGTATCATACGAAGCTTCATAAATGGAGGCTCTGCTTGGTCCTTCATCACCATCGCCAATCCGTCCTTATTTCCTTTCACTACCCTCCGATGATAGACGAAAATGATGACTGGAGTCAATAAGAGATGGAGAGTTGATGCTAGACCTCAACCCAAGATCTATCAGCGGTGGTGTTGAGGAAGTAGAGGGACGAGCAGAAAAATATGAATTGGAGTCCATGATAACACAATTCGATTGGGAAGAGAAGAAGTTGGGAATGGAAAATATTCTTGTTAGATGCGAAAAAGGAGTAGGTGATGGGTAAGTTTGATGGAGAACTTAAACCCAGACTTGTTCTGGAAAATTTGCAGATCTGGTGGTGATGATCAATGAAGGAGGCTCGAGTTGATGATTAGAGCCTCGTGTTGATAACGTGTTATGAAACTAAAGAAAATATAGGTTAAAAGAGCAAGAAATTGGAGAGAAAAATGGAGAGTCATTCTCATTATATCAACGGTATAAAACTCTCTCATACAAGAACTCTCTCTCTCTCTCTTCTCTCGTCTCTTCATCAATTCATCACATCATCACTTCTTCTTTTTCTCTACTTTAAGGCGTCAGACGGCATGCATATATATAGAAAGGAAATGGGTCCTTAAGTGTAATTTCCACCTTGGGTCATTTGGTGTAATTTACCCCTTGACCAATTTTCAATCAGCCGCCGCACCTTCTGGAGAATGAGAAAACGCGTGGATCCCATGTGAATAGTAAATTCGTATACGTGAACAGTAAATACGTATACGTAAATAGTAACTCCATATGAATAGTAAATCTGTATATAAATAATATTGAGGATCAAGAGTCAATGGACATCCACATAATTAATATATTCATAACAAAGAGAACATATACACACACTAGTATATATATAAAGGGTATGACTGTATGAGAGCAGCAAAGGGGCATTAGAAGAAAGCGCGTATAATTTGACATGATATCATAATATAATGATTAACGAACGCCTCCTTTTGAATAATATAGAATATCTTAGTAATGACGTTCTAATAATTTTATCTACAATACTAATTAGTTGGGATGAATTGGGTCCAAATTAACAATATCTAGTAATGGACCAAAAAGAATATATATATATATATATATATATATATATATATATATATATATATATATATATTTATTAACAAAAAGAAATGTTCTGTAGTGTAGAACACAAATGTCTAGTCTTTATGGATTAGTGGATGATTTATATAGGATCGAATAGCTCCTCCAAGATGTCTATCAATTAAACACCGAAGAGAAGAGGATTATTCAATGATACCTATGAGAAAGATATCAAGGAGTGTCTGATAATCACTGTGCAACACGTATATGGCGATGACAAAAAAGGATTGGGGTGTGTGCACAGTGAGACTGAATATTAGAATAAATGAATCGAGAGTGTGAACCTTGTGGGTAATCACCTATTTATAGATATTACCTTTAGGGTTTCAGTCCTTGGCTCTGTGCGCCGCGTTCCCTGCTCTACTAATGATTATGTCTGCTCCACTATTTGTACTTTACATGATTATAGCGTTTTACTTGATTATGGAGGGATTCTGCCATAAAGTGCTCTTACTAGACCACATATCAGCCAGGCCCATAGACCCATAATATGAGTCCATAACAAGAAATACTATCTTTTTTTTATCACAACAAGAAATACTATCTAGTATGTTCAAAATCAAAATTTGTAGTGTGACATCAACTATACACACGTCATATTTTTTAAAAATTTAAAAAGCAAATAGCCATTTTGACTACGACAGAATTCCAGCTTTCTTTGAAGGGTTAAGAATAAGATACACACATTTGCTTTGAAAGTTTCCTGAGCAATGTTAATCTAAAAGTATTTTGGGATTAAAATAGAGTGATGTGGCTCTTTACGTAAAAAAGTTTAAACGTCTTTTTTTTAACTGTCAATCTTATTTTTTTAACGACATAGGATAACATTACTTTATTTTATTACTTTCAAAGTAATATTACACTAAAAAAAAATTTTGGGACAACATTGATCATGAAAGAAAACTTTTAGGATAAATTTATACATTAACCCTTTTTAAATAATCCTCTTATCGAGCGAAAATGTTTTTGGCAATACGAGTATGGAAATCCTGTCTGATTATAAAGAATTTGATATTATCACCGCAAATTCTATCATTTTTTATTTGTTTGATCGATATTAATTAATTTGTGGTATGGGGGATAGCTGCAGCCCTTCGGGGGTTTTTTTTTTTTTTTTTTTTTTTTTTTTTTTAAAAAAAAAAAAAAAATTGTCAGGCCCTCAGGTTATATTTTGTATCCACACATGTATATCAGTTCATATGTATATTTGTACATGATGTAACTATTTATAATAATTTTTTTTTAACAATTACGTATTATGATATTTTAAATATAACAAATATATATTACATTAATTGTGGAAATAGTGACTTGAAATTTGTTTTTTAATATTTTTTTCAACTCAGTCAACATTCCAAGTGCACAGAAAAGCCAAGTCAAACACTTTCTTTTTCTTAGCGCTTGACAAATTTATGTACTATATCATACACGAGGCAATTCTAAAACAAAAATGAAGCTGCTTTGCCTTATTACCTGCTTGATTTCTTTTGATTAAAGTATAACTTGGAAATAGCTTTAATGTTGCTTTGTTTCCATAGTTTCTTATCTATATGACCTTTGAATTGAAAGATCTACCAAGACTCGAGCAAATACAAACAAAATCACAAAAAAAAAAGGGGGGGGGGATTTGGATCCTCTTTTGCAGTTCTTGCACTGCAGAGCAAAATATCCAAAATTTGCTATTAGATTATCCAGAAGTTACACAAATATGGCTTTCCTGAATGAAAAATTGTAACTTCCAATAAATAAGTACATATGACAAGGGATTACCCCCCCAATTACACAAGCCTCCAAGAAACATGCCTCTTGTATAATTAGCCACTTGATGCATGTTCAAGAGCCTCTTCTGACCCAAGACCATCCTTCAACCATGTTCTCTTCTAAAGATGATATATTAATAGATAATCCTATCCTAATCACTCAACTCTTTGATTGCTTCCACAAAATACTGATATCACGACAGAGCCAGAGTGAATTCTAGTGTCAACGAAGCAACAAACGTATATCCTAAGAAACTATCAACTCTGCATGCTAAAGCAGCATCCACACAATGAATCACCAAAATGACCATATATACAGCTTCCACCGTCACAATAAGCAAATAATAATGGCAGCAGTAAAATGGTGCTTCTCTATCTATAAAGGAATTACATGTTATATATTTGATGAGGCATTTTGGAGCTACTCAGTATTGGATAGAACTCATTAGATTTTTGTGTGAAGCTGAAAATGCGGCAAAACAGACAGTGTAATCCACAACAAAAATGCCTAGTTTACATGTTTCTGACCTCAATCAAACTATGAGCAGGCGCTTTTCTTAATCCTTCCTCATTTACCATATGTCTAACCTTCTCTGCGTCACTCCATCTTCCGACAGCAGCAAAAAGTTTTGCCAACAAGACGTAATTTCCAGTATTTTCAGGCTCAAGCTCAAAAAGCCGCCTTGCAGCAATCTCTCCCAGTTCAACATTCTCATGGATCACACAAGCACCAAGAAGTGCACCCCATACAGCATGGTTAGGTGTTTCGGGAATTGTTTTAACAAGATCATAAGCATCATTGAGTCGACCTGCACGACCAAGAAGATCAATGATGCAAGTATAATGATCAGTACAAGGAGTAATATGGTGTTGTTCCAGCATCAGCTTGAAAATGCTCAAACCCTCATCAACAATTCCTGCATGGCTGCAAGCGTGCAGAACAGAGGTGAAAGTAATTTGATTTGGTTCTACTCCAGACTGCAACATCTGATTGAATAGTGATACGGCCATTTCTCCATGTCCATGCTTTCCATAAGCAGCAATTATTGCACTCCAAATAACAATATCCTTATCCTTTAGCGGGATTATATCAAAAACCTGGTGTGAATATTCCAAAGATCCACACTTCGAGTATATATCAACTAGAATACTTGATACTTCAAGTCTGTGAAGAAATCCAGACCTTATAAGGTAACAATGTATGTTCATTGCCTGATGGAGGTCAGAGAGCATAGCATATGCAGGAAGAAGACTGTTCAAGGTTGCATCATTAGGTGGTATTTCTTCCAGTAACATCTGTTTGAAGAGTTCTACCGCTTCTCTTGCACGCCTATTATGTATGAACCCAGATAGAAGTGCATTCCACGGGACAGTTCTCTTTTTTGAGGTTTTCATAAACACTTTATAACTGAGGTCAACTTGACTGCATTTTGCATACATATCAATTAAGGCAGTTTCCACTATAACTTCAGTCTCAAGTTTATGTCTTATTGCCCAAGCATGCAAGCACTTACCAGGGTTCAAGGATACTGAACTGGCACAAGCTGATAGAAGAGAAGCTATACTCACTAAATTGGGTTTCACTCCTTCACATTGCATCATGTGACAAAGCATCAGAGCACTTCTCGGATCACCATTCAGAACGTAACCATTGATCAAGGTCGTCCAAGTCACCACATCCTTCTCACTAATCCTATTTGCTAATGACCATGCTTCTTCCATTAGGCCACACTTAACATACGTGTCCAACAAAGCATTCCTCACAGCTATATTCCCCCAAAACCCCTTCTCCTGCACAAATGCATGAATCTCCCTTCCTAGCTCTACATTTTTCAAATAACCACAAACAGGTAATACAGAAACCACTGTTGCACAATCAGGCTCGACATCTTCATCCTTCATCTTCTTGTAAACCATCAAAGCTTCATCCAAACAGGAATTTCGGGAATACCCATTAATCATGGTATTCCAAGACACCACAGTCCGTTCCTCCATTAAGTCAAACACAAGTTGTGCTGCTTCTTTCTCCCCACAATTCATATACATTGCCATCAGATTGTTCTGGACAAACGGGTCCAAATCAAAACCAGTTTTCAAAGTCTGCCCATGAACTCCAATGCCCATGTCAATCAATGACAAGTCACCACACGCCTTGATGGCAAATGGATAAGTAAAGTTGTCAGGCTGACTCTGACCAGAAGCAAGCATATCAACAAACAGTTTCAGTGCGTCATAGGGGCGACCAATTTGACAATACATCTTGATCATTATATTCCATGAGAATAATTTTCGTTGAGGTAATTTAGCAAACAGCTCATGGGCATATGAGGCATGATTGCACTGCGCATAGGTTGTGGCAAGAATTGAGCTAAGCTTGGAGGAAGAATAGGAAAGAAGACCAGAGGTGACGATGATGCGAGCGTGTAGTTCTTTTGTTTTAGAAAGCAATTGAGCCGCAGCATACTTCCTTAAGGATCTTGTAAAAATCTCAAAACAATTTATCCTACACCATAATTATCATCACCACAAGGATTCAGGTGAAAACTTTTAATTCAAATTTTTTTCCTAAAATTATGCCTTTTTTTTTGTTGGAAAAATAAAATTTCTATTTGAAGCTAACATAAGAGAAATAGAGCAATATTTACCCCAGGTTCATCAATCCGATTAAGAAGAAGCATTGGTCCCAACTACCTGCCCAAACAGCCTGGAGCACAAGAAAATGGATGCAGTCAACAATCTAAGAAAGCCTCAAGACATGAAAGAAACTATGATGTTTTGGGATGTAACCTTTACTAACATACAGAAAGCAACCTGCAACTAGATTAATTTCAAAGTGCTAAAAAAAGTTAAAGCAATGGAATAGGAACGGGAGAATCAGTAGTCAGTAGAGTTCAACCATACCAAACGAAGTGAAAAATGTGATTTTGATAGCTTCTGGAGAAAAAGTGGTAAAAATGCTTTTTCAGAATAGATTATGTGAAAAAATGACTTTGATAAAATGATAGTGTTTGAATATTGTTATTAAAATAACTTTTTTATAGTCAAATTTACTAAAAAGAACATTAGCTTTTGTTATAATTGCATATAAAGGATAAAGTTTTATTTTAAATATTTTTAACATTAAATTTCATAATAAATACAAAAAAATACATAAATTTGTGTACAAAATTAAATTTATAACATTAGTAAATTATGTAACATGATAAAAATTAGATCAAACATATATGTATTAATAAATTGATAGATAAAAATTAGAGCTTGTGGACTTTGAAGGAAGCTAGAAAAGCTTTGCTTCTTGCTACTTTGGTGGAAGCTGGAACTGGCAATCAAACCAGTGATATGATAATTAAATAAAAAATAGAAAAACAACTATAATGATATAAATATAAGAAATAGATATAAAATAGTTACATATCCATATTACTTTAAACCAGAGTTTATATCAATATACCTCCCTCCTCCTCACTTTCTGTTTCACTCAAATCTGGAACCGACCAAGTTTATCATGCCTTGTGGTCAGTAACTCTATTGACAAGCAAAGTTCTCAAATAATTCCCTAACTCATGCATTCGTTGTAACTTAAGAGTGACAGAGCTCAGCACAAGCTTCTCATAGCATCATGTGCTTCACTATAGAACAACTCCAGCAGACCAATGTTAACAAACATTTCAGCACATCCAACCAGGAAATTAGAACAAGGACTAGATACTTTCCTCAGAACTCAGAACAGATGTCATCAACCAGAAAATTGACTATCTTCTAAATGAACAAGGATATCCCATTCTCATCGTTGCTCAGCTACATCGTTTCAAGTGTTCACATCTCATCTCAGTATTTGCCAAAAACTCAATCTGACTTGAACGAAACAGAACAGAAATGGAAACAAGCAGAACACAACAATCATCCCCCAGCGAACAAATTTAATCCATAAAATTGAAGGGAATAAATATACTTACTCAAAACCGAGTGCCAGAAAAATTTCCAGAGGCGACTGTGGACTGTGGTGCTGCTGCCAGTTGCTGGAGCCGGAGGCAAGAGAGGAAGACTCGAGTGACAGAGATCGAGAGCGCCTGACCGGAGATCGAGCAATAGCGACCGTAGGGATGGAGCAAGAGTAAGAGCGAGTCAGCAGTGAGCACGAGCGACGAACGACGGTGCAGCCGGAGGAGAGCTGCGACGTGACTCACGATTGGACCAGGACAACGCTGGAGAGGCGTCCCCACCGCCACCGCGTCTTCAGCCGAGAAAAAACTAGGTTAATGCCTCCACTCCTCGTTCAGTCACTACTTAACCACGCCGTCACACTCTGGAGCCGAAGACGACAACGCCGAATGCACTCCGATCCACCACCAGGCCTTCAGCAACTCTTGAACCTTCGGTTTATTTAATTTTCTGATAGAAACAGTCCCAGATCTTTTCGAATTCATGATCAAGTTCTTCCTTCGACGGAGCCCCGGACATTGGGTCGCTACGAAAGGGGTTAGGGTTTAATTTAACTAAATTTAATTAAATAATAATTAAAAATAAAATTGACAGCTAAGATCTTAATGAGATGATTAGATGAACGGCCAACATTCTTCTTCCCATTATTAAACGGTGCGTTTGGTGATGGGCTGATGAATACAGAAGGAAACTGCACGCTCCTCACCGAGATCCCTCCCGGTTACGAAGTCTTTCTCTCCGTTGCGCCGCCGCCGTAGCAGGTTTATCGAAGTCTTCCGTCAATTACTCCCTTGAATTGGAAGTCGAAGGTCCTGTTCTTGAATCTTAAATCTCATATTGGTTTTCCATTTGACAGGTTCATATTGTTTTGTCCGCTTGTTTTGTTTTGTTTTAATTTTAAATTTTGTGAAGACATATACGGTGTATCTCTTTTGTGTGCATGGCATTGGTTATCTTTTGTTGCTACCGCTCTCTTAGCCTTCCATGTGCTTCATGTTATACTGTTATTTCTCCTCCGGTATTCTTTGTGGTCTCTCTGGTTTTTGCAGGGAATATGTTAGGCATTTCTTCTTTAAGTTGTATTATTATCTGAACTATGGTTCTTTACCATGGATCTCTGTAAAAATGTGGGGCTTAAAGTTCTTTCCTATCGTTAAAAGAATTTGATATGCTTTACTTGACACTTTTATCCTGAAGTAGATTGGTTTGTAGGCCCCCAGTTCTAGTTTCAATTGCTGCATTCTTGTTCGAAATTGGGCTTGTTACAATTGGATTGGATTTTGCTTATATTTTAAAATTAATTAATGTTAATAATTTAATCCCTTCTGGCTGCCTGTGGATCCTGATGGTGGCATGGAACAAGGATGAGAAGTGTTTTCCCTCCACCACAGTGATCGGATACAGAGATGGAGTAGGGTGGAGCTAGTGGTCACAGGCTTACCATCCATAGTTGAAGCACAGTTAGATTCATGTCTTTTGCTTCACCTAAACTTGATTGCCATTAGAGAGTTGTCATTTGACCCTCGTGACTTGATTTTGATTGCCTCATGAAGTAATAAGAACAGACACGTTGTATGTAAATTGATAAATGAAATATTGTGTTATCCCATTTTGGTTGCTTATAAAATGGGACATGATTTTTGGCTAAAAGTAACATGTAACAGTTTGAAATTAGGATGATGCTCACCTGCATTTGTTATGTAATGAAGTGTTGTGCTTAACATATTTGAACAACAGATTGAATATAAAGTCTGGAGTGTGGATTTTTCATTTATTGCTGACAAGAATTTTGGCATAGTTTAAACATAGTCAGGTTTCTAGTTTAAAAGCAAGGTGCAACCCAAGTTTCTTGATTTTCAATCTGAGTTTTTGTTCTTGAGGTGTTCATTATTTCTCTGTGAACTAATATGCTTGAATGAATGTAAATAACATCAAAAGTGATTTATCCTGTTTCTTATTCCACATTCATAAGCGTTATCAATATTAGTATTATGATTGTATTCTGAAGATTCTGGATTTTACAACCCTACAGTTTCAATATATAGAGAAATGCCTGGGACTGAAGTAAATTCAACCCTCAGTAAATCAACTGGACTACCTCGAAAGCGATTTATCGAGCACGAGCACACAGCAATCCACTGAGTGACTCCCACTTCCCTGTGCCTATATCTCCTAGTCATGTTGACTATTCCCTCCATTACCCGGAGTATTTTCCTCCATCTGATCAAGCTAATAACCCCAAGAAGATCCAGTTTGCTGATATTGGCTGTGGCTTTGGTGGACTGCTTATCAGCCTATCAACCCTTTTCCCAGAAACACTGATGATTGGAATGGAACTTAGAGACAAGGTAACAGAATATGTCAAGGAACGTGTTTTAGCTCTAAGAGCTGCAAATTCAGGTCAATACCAGAATGTCTCAGTGGTGCGTACAAATTCAATGAAGTACATCCCCAATTACTTTGAGAAAGCACAGCTCACAAAGATGTTTTTCCTGTTTCCGGATCCTCACTTCAAAGAGAAGAATCATCGCCGACGTGTAATTAGCCCCCACTTGCTAGATGAGTATGCTTATGCTCTTGAGGTTGGTGGGATCATATACACAATAACAGATGTGGAAGAACTTGGGGACTGGATGAAGTCTTGTCTGGAGAATCACCCCATGTTTGAAGCCCTGACTGAGGAAGAACTTGAAGCGGACCCATGTGTGAAGCTGTTAAGTACTGCAACTGAAGAAGGCCAAAAGGTGGCTAGAAATGGAGGTCAAACCTACCAAGCTGTATACAGGCGCATCGTGCTATCGCTATCGGATCAGACACCCCAGACTTAGGTTGCTTACCCTCATTTTCTGCAATCAGACAATTGGATTAGTCAGGTAGTTCGTATGGATTGTTCATACAGAGTTTGCCATCTCTCATTTGCTATGTTTTGTATCTGGTTGTACTATAGAGAGCAAAAGTCTCAAAGTAACAAGATTGTTATTTATGCTGGTTTCTACTGAGATTAGATTTGTAGTTGTCCCGATCTTATGTTTGCACTTTCCAGAAAACTTTCCGTTTTTTGACTTGTAAGAGAAACGAAATAGAGAATGGTTGAAATAGAATTATTCAATTTAGTAGTAACTTTATGTGTGGTCTTGCTGTATTGCACAAAAATAAATGAATTACATGATTCATGGTATATACTTTCAATCCTTAATCTACAACCATAGAGCTAGTTGACCCCCCCCTTTTTTTTAAAAAAAAAATTAAGATTAAAAAGATGAATAAGTTATTTAATCATTAATATTTTGTATATCATTAGATTATATAACATTTTATAAGTTAGATAAATTAGTTTGGAGAAAAGCAATAAATATAAATATTTTAATGTAACTTATTTAGTCTTATTAATTTCTCTAAAAAAAAAAAAGTGAATTGGCTCATACGTCAAAAATCCTAAAGAAAAAAATAAACAATACAACCAACCGATCATTCACTATATTTTTGTCTTTTTTTAATTTGTATTTAGAGAATAGAGTTTGGAAAAAATATATTTAAAATAAAATATTTTGAGTAGAATAAATTTAGTAAAAGAGTAATATTGATAAAATTAAAAATGTTTAAATAATAGTTATAATATCACTTTTTAATATGTAAATTATTAAAAGGTACATAAGGTTGGGGAAAAAAATATTAAAAATGACCTAAATTAATGTGATAACTACATAAGGTGTCGGCACCCCAAAAAAAAAAAAAAAAAAAACTACATAAGATACAAATTTAAATTTATAATTTTGTTTTCATCTAATTAATAAATAAATACTCCCCTTCATCCCTAAGTATAGAAGTAAGTATGTAGTTAGCGTATTACTTCTCCAAATTATCATTAGGCATATTAAAAGGTTTCTATTAATGTATAAGGCCTGATTCAAGTGATGTTAGTTTTTTAGTTTTTTTTTTCTATAAATTAGTTACCTAATTTTATAAAGACAGGAGTAAGTAATAAACATACATAAGAGAGCAATTTATTAACAATTTATTATTTGGGAAATACACTTCTCATGTTGTAGGAGAAATGTATCCTCATGTCATAGATACAAAAAAAATGTGAGTCCCACTACTTCCGTGCTTGAGTTTTTTTTTATATATATATATAAAAGATGTGGGTCCCACCATTTCATGTGTGTGTAAGAATCTTTCTTCTTCATGCAACATGAGAAGTGTAAACCCCTTATTATTTATATAATTATATATGGGTAAAGGATTTCTCCAGTCACTCGAGATAAGTTTATCTCCAGTGACCCCTAAAACTACGTCGTTTTTTATTAATGAAGGGTGTTTCCGTAATTTTGTATCCTTCATTAATTCACCTAAAATTACAAACACACCCTTCATTAATCCAAAACGATGTAGTTTTTGGGGTTACTGGAGATAACTTATTTCCAGTGACTGGAGAAATACTTTTCCCATTATTAAAGGGAAAAGTACTTCTCCAGTCACTAGAGATAAGTTTATTCTAGTGACCCCTAAATCTATGTCGTTTTTTAATATTGAATATCACATAGAGGGAGGGTGAATAAGTTATTATAAAAAATATTTCGCTAAAGCTCAAGAACAGAAACAGAGACAGAGAGAAGAGCAATGAACACAAGATATTATACTGGTTCAGTCCAACTCTTGACCTACGTCCAGTCCCCAGAAATACTCTAGGATTTCACTATCTCGAAACTTGATTACACACTCTGTAACTCTCGAGTAACCCTTTCACTAGGACTTACTCCTCTTTACAAGTTGTAATCAAATAAACACAGACACAATTACACACTCTGTACTCGAGATGATCCTTTCACTAGAACTCACTCCCCCTTACAAGTTGTAATTGTACACCTACACTTAAGGTTTCACAACCTTAAGATTTAACAACTAAAATAATCAAATAGTGTTTAAACTCATCACTAAGTATATAAGTGATAATCACTGAAGTACAGAAAAATATTTGAAGATATTAAGTGAAACAAACGAAAACAGATGATTGCAATAAATTCTAATTGAATGCACAGTGTTTTGGTAGTTGGCGAATTCAATGCTTCTGGTATTTATAGATGTTGCAATTAATGACCGTTGGTGAAGCTTGAAGATTAACCGTTGTGACTCTTCAAAATATAGCCGTTAGACTGAAGAAGCTTGGTTAATACTTTCGCCGTAGTAATGATCCAGGTGGATTTATACCGTCACCACATTATTTCATTTCTTCTGTTTTGCCCGTTGTGAAATAACATTTATTGTGAGATGGGAATAGCAGGAAGATCTTTCGAATGTTCAGAAGTATGGTTGTTGAGATTGTGTCTCGATATGGTAATTGCATTTAATGCGTTCTGACACACAAATTGCTTTACAACAATTTGTTGTTAATCCTTCGTATAATGATCTGAAACTCACAAACAAACTTATTAAAAGTATTTAAGAATAGTAATGAGTCGATATGAAGTAATGAAATCACACCGAATGATTTACGATTTATGAAGACAGTGATTTTGAAAACAGAGAAGATTAACTTTTAGTTAAAGAGTTGATGCCTGGAGGTAATGACTTGAGGTAAGAATATAATTGACTCGAGGCAAGTTAATCTTATAAGAGAATTAAAGTCTAGAAGAAGTTAACTTGAAACTATGACTAGAGGCAAATTCGTTTTCCACAAGTTAAAAATGCAAGATAAAGGAAATTGCAACTTGAGTAGAGGTAAAAATAATTGCCTTGAGTTGGTGACTAGAGGCAATGACTTGATAAGCAAAAGTCAAGAGCAATTTTTTTTCGAAATACACAAGTTTAATATTTTAACTTGAAGTCTGAAAGTCATGCCTTGAGTTAATGACTAGAGTCATTAACTTGATATTCAAGAGTCAAAATCGATGGCTTTGAAAAGATGCAAATTGAACTCTTAACTTGAGGTATAAAATTAATTGCCTTCAGTAAATGATTAGAGTCGTTAACTTGATATGCAAAAGTTAAAAGCAATTCTTTTTAAAATAGACAAGTTTGATTATTGACTTGAAGTTAGAAAATTATGCCTTGAGTTAATGACTAGAGTCATTAACTTGATATTTAAGAGTCAAAGTCGACACTTTCCAAAAGAATAGACCAATTGAAAGCTTAACTTGAGTTAAGTATTTGCTTTGAGTTAATAACTAAAGTCATCAACTTGATATGCACAAGTAAAAAATGATGCATTTGAAAATCGCAAGTAAAAAGGTTTAACTTGATAAAAGAAGTGAATTACTTGAGTTAATGACTAGAGTCATCAACTTGATATCCAAGAGTCAAAGTCGATACTTTCCAAAGAAATAGACCAATTGAAAGCTTAACTTGAGTCAATAAGTATTTGCCTAAAGTCAAAGACTAGAGGCATCAACTTGATATTCACAAGTCAAAAACGATGTTTTTTGGAAAATGCAAGTTTTGAACTCTTAACTTGAGGTACAAAGTTAATTGCCTTGAGTCAATGACTTGAGGCATTAACTTAATACTCAAGAGTCAAAAACAATTGGTCCAAAATCTTAATATCAAACAGATGACTCGAGGCATAAAAAAACATTTGACTGGAGTTAACAATGTTTATTAAAAACATTCTAATCATTTAACTCGAGGCATCTACGGTTTTAACACGAGGCATGTAAACTTCAACTTATTAACTCTAAGTCAAAGCATTTTAACTCGAGGCTTATGAGATTAAAACATCTTTCTTTTAAAAAATAACACCACATGACTTGAGGCATGCAGATATTAACTCAAGGCATCCAAAGGCAAAACTTTCAAACCAATATAGATTCAAGTTAACTATATAAAACATGGTTTAATCTTGAATCTATTAATTTAATTACATTATAATTGTTATCATCAAAACATCAAAAACATAGAGAAATAACAGTTTTAAATTAATGAAGGGTGTGTTTATAATTTTAGGTGAATTAATGAAGGGTGTTTCAGTAAAATTTATATAATAAAGAGTAAACAAAATTACCAAAACACCTTTCATTAATAAAAAACGACGTAGTTTTGGAGATCATTGGGGATAACTTATCTTCAGTGATTGGAAAAATCCTTTACCCATTATATATATATATATGGGATTAATATTTCTCCTGTCACTGGAGATAAAGTTATCTCTAGTAACTCCAAAACTACACCGTTTCACACTTAAAAAATAAAACATCTCATTTCTCAACTTCATCCTCTGACAACCTCTCACACTCATCGCCATCGTCATCTCTACTCGCCAAACCAGGAGTGGCAGGATCACCCACTCCCACAGTTCCCACCTGAACACCACTCGGCAACAACCACCTACTGTCAGGGAACCAGCGTGCCTGACTTGCGCCATCGTAATCATTTTGGTCTGAATATATCACCGCTCCAATAGCTCCTTCCTCACGCGCATTTTTCACAATATCCCCTCTGAATATTTTCCTATATCTCGCCAATATCACAGTACCTGAAACATTCACTCCAATTTCCTTCAATTTCAAATAGTCCACTACGCGCCCATAGTTGCCGTAAACCCCAGGACCAATTACAGTGCCAGACCTAGCATGAGCATGGAATGTTGGTAGGACCTCGTCTTTGATATCAGCATAAGGATCGACGTCGTAGGTTTCTTGCCGTAGACTGAAGTTAGTGGGTTGTTTCGGAGGTGGGTTTATGAGCAATAAGGAGCGACGTGGGTTTTGAAACGGTGTAGTTTTGGGGTCACTGGAGATAACTTTATCTCCGTGTGGGGGAGAAATATTAATCTAATATATATATATATATATATATATAATATTTATTGCTTGAGAGCTTTACGGCCGTGTGTTTTTGGACCCATTTATAATAGGAGATTCTACATTTATAAAGCGCCGAACTCAAAACTTACTAAAAATATAAGTCCGCTAGTCACTGAGTATCAATCCCCCATTGGTTATATATTTATATATATAAAACACTTTAATGTAATTGTTTCACAAAAGCTGGCCCTACATACTTCTTAAAAACCATGGCAAACTGAACCCCCAAAATATCAATTTCAAAAGACGTGGTTTGTGTTCATTTTTAAACGTGCAAGCCTTGCAGATGAGTTGATGTGGGGACTGTGGATCTGTATGTGAGCGAGCTGTTGTCTCGGTCGGTTGGCTTGGCTTGGGCGATCTGATTGGCAATGGCAGCGAACGCTAGAGAAGCCCGAAGAAAGAAAATCTTGGAGCGCGGATCCGACCGATTAGCTCTCATAGCGGGTCGGACCCAAAATCTTCAGCCTCCTCCTTCAGCCTCTTCTCAATCCCAACTATCCGATGCTTATGCAGATTCATCTCCCTCGCCTTTGATTATAAACGATCAAGCTATTCCACCCGAAATTTCCCACCCTAACACCAACGGTACATTTATTCTTTCTTCGAATTTACTTCCTTTTTTCTTTGAAATTCCTTTTCAAGTCATTTATGATTAGATTGGCAATGTATTGTCTTATTCCTGTGTGATCGGGTGTGTAATTGTTTCTTTCTTCAATTTGACATGCACTGGTATTAGAACTCTGATGTGGCTTTAAATCGGTAGCTATTACTTGTCAAGTAGTGTTCTATATGCTTGCGTAAGTATGGCTACAATTTACTTTGCTCGTGTGTAGCTTGAATTTGAGTAGTAGTTTCATAATTATTTTAAACTTTGATTTTGTTGTTCCTCTTGTTTCGGATGGGTACATATTCTGGTGATACCTCCATTCATAGGGGGGAAACATGGCAGGATGATATAAAGTATTGAAACTGATAAATTCTTTTTTGTGGGTGGATTTTCACAAAATTTGGTTATTCTAGATCATTCTGACTTTATTTTTTCACCCAAGTTTGTTCAAATTGTTTGTGGACTAAGGTGCAATAAGTCATACTGCCAGTGATCTTAGATTTTCAATGTGGATATTGCACTCATGAAATGGAATCGTGAACTAAGACCTAGGGTCGGGACTGGTTTTCAATATATCATATAAAGATAAACTGCATAGAATTGTGTGGCTCATCATTGCCTTTGCAATGCCCATGAGCCTCAGCTCAAGTTCTAGGGCTTTGGCTCCTTTAAGTAGATATCTTATTTTAAAACATTATAGGAGGGGTCAATTTCCTGCTAAATGCCCCTGCCTTCTGGTGTCTCTTCTCAATCATTAGAGTTGTACATGCAGGCTAGAAGTACATTGTGTGGCAAGGAATGAATTCTAAGTTAAGCCTTTAGCCTATGTTTGGATGGAGAGAAAGTGAGGGAGGGAAGAAAATGAGGGGAGAAAATGGGTGTGGGATCCACCCCATGTCCATATACAAGCTCCTAGAACTCTGCTTTAGGGACATTGGACCAGGGTGCTGTTGTTCCTGTTTGTGTGGCCTAAAAATATGAATGTTGTGAAATGGGACATTTACCATTCACAACCTCGATGGTACTATGAAAATTAGTGGGTCTAGAGGTAGTATCTCTTCTGGAAGGAAAGCAGACATTTGATGTCACTTCAGAAACGAGTGGTGTAACTCATAATTAAATCCTCCAGTAGCTTTTCTTTACTTCATAGATATGTGCTCTATCATTGAAGTAGGACTGCAAAAGGAACTCTTTATTATAAACCTGGACAATGAGTGGTACAAACTTGGCAATTTGCATATCTTTAAATTATTGAGGTGGAAGTATAGAAGTTATATTGTACTGCCGGTTGGGAGATCAGACATAAAATGATTATGGGAAAAATACTCATATAGTTTATCAACTAGGTTCTTTAGTCTATTATCTTGTAACCAAGTGACAGTAGTCACTGGATATCTGTTTAGATCTGAACTTGGGATAGTGAGGGTCAGGGGCATGAACTAGCAAAAGCATTGTTGTTACTATCAGTTAAAGCTTTATCTGTCCCTCTATTGTAACTGGAAATGTATAAATTCTTTCTTACTTTTACTGATCCCTTATCTTTATGTGCAGTTTCTCCTCAAGATGAGGCAGAGGACTCTGATCCAATTTTATTAAAACCTGATCCTGTTATTGATCCAGACCACTCTGATGCTTGCACAAGCAGTGGCAAGACACCTCCTTTCCGTGAATTGGAGCATAATCTTGTTTCAGATGTTCCTACTTCTGAAGTTGAACAAGTGCAACCACCTCCAGGCTCATCTGCTGCTTCATCAGAAGTTGATCGAGTACAACCGCCTCCAGATCCATCCGGTTTTGTTTTAGGAGCTGAGAGACAGTCATCAGTTCAGTCTTGGGACCCTAAACTTTTTACCCTTGGTGAAATAAGTTCTGCCATCACTGCATCAAAGATTACCCGCCTTCGTTGTTCTATCATCGTAGCCCTGCTAGTAGTTTTCTCTTATCTAGGACTTCCCCTGCTAGATAACAAATATGTGAAGAGCATACTAAGCTTTAGGCCGCTCTACTTGGTTTTAGTGACAAATATAACTGTTGTAGTTGCACGACTTCTTTTGGGAAAACGAAGAGGTTCTGAAACTGCTGCAGGAAGAAGACAAGATAGAACTTCTTCTGTCACAGATCACTGGACTGATCATCTTGGTAAGGCATTGGAAGTAGCCTTGGTGATGAGGAATGTGATGGATGCTATGTTCATGGACTGTGCTTCTTATGCAATTACTGTCATATGTGGCCTCTCCCTTGTGCAGTTTTTTAGGCAGTAACTTCCCTTTTTTTTTTTATCACCCTGCCACAAGATCTGTTCCCTTTTTTTTTTTTCCCCATCTGTTTGTACCATCTTGTTGTTTCTCTAATTTGTGGACTAGCCTTCACTAAACATCACTGACATTTTAGTTCACCTCGTGTCTGGGTTTGGATATCCGTTTCAGGTACTGTTCATTAGTGTGTTTTTGTTGTACTAGATAGGCTTTTATCAAATGTAGAATCAGCACTCAAACTTGCTAGAAAATGTAGTATTATCTCTGGTTCTTGATATAAGATCCATTTTAATAAATCAAATTGAATTACAAAGTGGGTTTTACAATAAGAACCGGATGGAGTATGATATTAACGGGGATCCAAAACAAAGTGGGAAGATGATTTCCGATGTTGAAAGTTCTAGTTTTTGGGCATTTTTATACGCCACTTAAGTTAATGACATGTCAAAGTTGTCATGATGGAAGAAGGTATTTAGGATTTTTTTGTTCTTGTAATATTTTTTTCACTAAAATGATAATTTTGGTATAAGCTGCACAATTTTTTCCACTATATATTTTCCAAAAAAAAAAAGCGTGGTCTTGGCATATTATCACATACCAAAATCTATGATCAATAATCACTTTATTTTTTCCTCACAAAATCTATTCTTTTGACTTATTTTTTTCCCCAAAATCTATTACTAGTATATAAAAGCTACTCTAACAGGCTATATTCTGTTACTCTTTTCAGTCCTAAATTTCTGTTCATTTCAACTAATTCATGGAGTGAAAAAGGCAAGTTTGTAATTTAATGCATAGGGATATAAATCCCCAAGAAATAGGGATCCTATTATAGGACGGAAAAAATTAACGTACGATGAAATTAAGACCTCTTAAATGGACTCTATATTTAACACGTAGAGTGCTGTATTACCTTTTCATTACCTAGCTACCTACTGCGTTTCTAATTAAATCTTATGTCATTTTTTTTTTTTTTTTTTTTTTTTTTTTTTTTTTTGAAGAAAGTTTAGGTTTATTTACTTGTATTCCATTAGATCCAATTTTCAAATTAAATCTTATGTCATAATTTTTTTAAAAAAAATCATATGAGTAAAATTTCAAACTTCTATTAAATAATTATTAACTTTTTAAATCATGTGTGCTAATATTTGATTGGATAACTGGATATAATAGTTATAAAAGGAATTAAGCAGATCATAGGGTACCTCCGGTTCTTATATTCAAGCGTCACCTTAATACCCCTACTTTTTATACATACATACATACATACATACATATAAAAGTTTAATTAATGTTACTATTAGCATGTCCAAATTTTTCTAGGTAGTTAGTACATTTCATCATTTTACTCAAATAACTTGTATAGGTTTCATGCATCACACAATATAATATCTTTTGGTCAATCAAATCACACACTATCTATAAAGGTTTATTGATAATATTTTTTATCCATAAAGTAACATTTTTTGTCTATCTACATTCATATTAATCGAGAGCATCAAACATTTAAAGATGCATGATGAAACATGGTGGATTCCAATTCTACAATATAATCATGTCGACTATCTTAGACATTCTAGAAAATAAATTAGCAACAACATATTCACTAAAAATCATCATCATCAGATTCTGATTCTGGTTCTTGCATCTTCCAAGTACCATCTGGCTGTTGAACCAATCCCTTGTTTTGATCAATCCTCCAAGCCTCAGGAATATGATACTCATCCTTCAAAGCATCCATGCCTTTGTTCACAAGTGCAATGTCCCTTTTCACCTCTAAGTTAAATCCTCCTTTGCTCCCTTGTGTTCCTGCAACTCCATGCAAGTAAACCTCCAAATTATGCCAACTCTTCACATCCCCGGGCTGTTTTAAAAAGCTTGACTCCTGAGTATCAATCTCCAACTCTTCACCTACTTCTTTATAACCCAAAAATGGATGCCTTGGAACAATATCTTTTTTGTTACAGATTCGAAGTATCTGAAGATCCTTTAGACTCGAGGAAAACTCCTCAAAGTCGGAGTCTCCAACTCTTGGGCAAGCAAATACAATGGATGTGACTGGACAAGCCTTTTGAGATTCATCTTCTCGGATGTTACATTTACTTGCGACTATGTCCACTGCATTAAGTGTTGCAAGTGCTGCCCCTAAGCTGTGTCCTGTTACCGTTATGCTAATTTCTTCATCCTTATATTTGTTCACCAGTCTTCTAATCTCAGTCAAGACCTGCACAATGAAAGATATATGAGTATAAATTATTTCTTTTCATGAGTAAGATATAGTAATGAGTTGAAATAATAATTAAGCCTAAAGCACATGTACGGGTACTCTACCTGAGTTCTTGCACTGGTTTTGGTGATGTTTGATTGTGATGATGAGTTAGTTGCCGTGTAAACGGAGTAAAAGCCTCGGTGTACTTTACAATCAGAATCATCACCACAAATGTAAGGAGCATCATCCAAAAGGAACTGAACGTCTTTGATCCATTCCATGGCCCGATTAGTTCCCCTCCAAGCGACTACGATGTCCCTCCTCCCTAAGGCGGCTTTGCCTTCGTCGGTGGCCACAGCAACATATCCTATCCAATTAGATTCTTCGACATCGTCTAATATAAGAAAATCGATTTCTGAGGTCGCATAGAGGAACTTTGTCACCTTATACTTGGAAGGATTTCCATTTTCTAAACCCACTTTGGAAAAGAAATCTCTTTTTCCATAACGGCTTCTTCTAGCATACTTAGATACTTTATCAGAGTTAAAAGCATCATAAGTAGCTTCAGCCATTTCTCCGTAGTGTATTATGTACCTACGGAGATTGATATCAAGTGGGTCTAACAAATCCTTCCAATAATTTTGGCCACTAAGTTCTCTCCAGTTTGTTGCAATGCTTCCAGGTGTGGCCGTCTGCTTTTTCTCTTCTTCATGTTGATCTGCCACCCTAGGAGAATTCATGGTTTTGCTTGCAAAGCTACCCATCTTCTTCTTCTTTCTTTGGCTTTTCTTTGAGATAAATTGCTTTATGAAATGCTATGAATTTGATTTCTGATGAATAAGCCTGCTCGTTTTGGCCTGCTTATATACTTGAAAACCCTGACCTCGTCCTTCTCTTGCACGTTCAAAGTTTTTGACTGCGCTGAAACTTTAATTGAAAAGTAGTCGCCTTCTGACCAAATCATGATTACTGAGTCTGTTCAGAATGTTAGGTTTTAAAATTCATTATTTCTTGCGTAGTAGTTTCGTTCGAAGGGAACTAACGGTTGACTATTTCATACTTAGGTTTGTGTCATGCAGATATCATTATTGGAGTCAGGTTGATTTGGGTTTCGAAATCATTTGTTGCGATAGAATAAACTTCGATATATGAATATTCAAAATAATAAGTAATGGAACTAACAATATTCATAACATTACCATTCATTTTTGAAGTAATTTTTTAAGATTTATTTTAGATTGAAAAACCAAGCATTATTTAATTTAATGATAAATAGTCTTAATTAACAGTACAATTTCCCCCTAAAAATACTGCTCCAGAACTATTTATCAAATCGGAGAGATTAACAATTTAAGTAAATTACCTAATTATAGTGTGGTCATTATCTCTCTTTAATACTTCAATGTAAAATTAGATTATATATCAATTTATAAATCAAACAAATTAATTTAGAGAAAAGTTATAAATATAAGAGATGAAATAGAAAAAAAGATCTTATATGTTTTGACCAAAATTCAGTGATAAACTAGTTCTTATATTGAATTCGTAAAACCTAACTTTGACAATTATGCAATATTTCTGAGAAATGAAATGTAATTGATGTTTCAGTACTAGACTGTTAGGTTTTACTTCTATGGTGGTTCGTGTATGGCTACTTAGCTAAGTTGGACTGTTAGATTTTACTGTAGCAGTGGAACCACCATTGTTCGTTTTGTTCTTTCCAATATCATGAGCTCGCTTGTTTTGACGTTGAATATTTAATTTTATTGAAAGGCTTTTTCTTGATGATTCTATTTCTTCACATCATGCGTACTATATATGAGTTACAATGGCAATGTTTAAAATGTGTAACTCATAGTTGATAATTATGGAAGGATCGCAGAAAATGTTATCCAATTGCATGGAAGATGGTAAACCTAACTTAGTTGACAATTCGTGGCATTGATTATTATGAATGGATTTTTTTGAGGTTAATCCCAATAATTAAGTTTCTAGCTTCCGGTTAATTAATTTCAAAACCATATTTCTTGATTTATTCAGGGTAGAATGACGGAAAGGACCACATAAACCACTATATAAAAAATAATACTCCTCCCGCCCAACATGTAGGACATAGTTTGGGACTTGGGGATGCATTTTGGTGTAAGGTAAGATTTTTTTTTTTTTTTTTTTTTTTCATTTTATATCGTATATTTATTATTTTTTTCTAAACCAATTTGCGTATCTTATAAATTAATTTGTAATTTAATGTTACTCTCAAGTATTTTAGAGAGATCATGTTACATATGTTATCATATAATTAAATAATTTATTTATCTTTCTTAATCTTTTCAAATTACATAAATATGTCTTATATCATTTAAGGATAGAAGAATACCAAATAACCACAAATTTACAAAATTATATAGAAGGGTCAAGGTTGAAAAAAATGCAATTGAAGGATAATGTATGTGACAGTTCAACTACGAATGCCGAAAAAGGGTTGGAATATTTTTCTTTAAAAAAAAAAAAAAAGAAAAGAAAAAGAAAAATTAGTTATAAAATTGGAAGATTATTTGCAAAATAAATTGTAAACTATGTAAGTATTGTAAATCATGAAAGATCAGTTGTAAAAACTAATGACCTGTTTGGTTTCCTGTATGTTTTAAAATATATTTTTTTAGTAGAACAAAAAAAAGTGCTTGAAAATGTGTTTTGGTTATATGTTTTTTTTTTTTTTTTTAAAAAAAAGTTAATTTTTTTCTAGAAAAAATTAAAGCATATTTTTTATGCTTTGTTATTTTTTGTTTCACAAAATTAAAGAAAATGTGGAAAGCATCTATATCTTATATATTAGCAGGATAAATGAATTAACCCTTTTCCCCATAAATTATATTTATTGAATTATACTACTTCCATTCTTAAAAAGATTTTGGCTCTAAATATAAGATATATATATATATATATATATATATATATATTTATCAAATTTTTTCTAATTTACCTCTATTGATACTTTCTCAACCATAATTTAGGAGGAAAGGAAAAAAGGAAATTAAGGAAGATGGAGTGTTTTAGAAAAAACATGTTATAAACTAACTTAATTAATTTCTTTAATTTAATAAATTGGGTAAATATTAAGGACTAAAGAGAGCATTAGTTAAATATATTGGAGGCCAAAACAAGCAATTGTAGCCTCTCACAGACCACAGGCATTAATTGTAAAAGACCAAACGAACCAAGGTGGCCAGACTGCTACAGCGATATCTAACAGTTCAACGAGCTATTGTAGCCTCTCACGGACCACCAGTCTAATACTGACACATCAATTATACATTCCATTCCTTAAAAAAATCGCAAAATTATCCAAGTTTTACGAATTCAAAAACGCCAATAATAATGGATCAAGCAGGACAAGGTCGCCACATCGTTTTCACGTAATCACATCAATCATGAAATCAAGACTCTGTCAACACGAAAGCACCGTACTATTCACAAACCTAAGTACGTACTAGCCAACATCTAGTTCCCTTCATTGGAACTACTACGTACGAACAAATCAATGAATTTTAAAACCTATCAGTCTCAACAGACACGAACAGTAAGCATGATTTGGTCAGAGAGGCGACTACTTTTCAAATAAAGTTTCAAGGAGATGTAAAGCTTTGACCATGCAAGAGAAAGACGTGATCAATGTTTTCAAGAATATAAGCATGCAAAACCAAGCTTCTTCATCATAAATCAAACTCATTGCAGTTCGTAAAGCATTTTATCTCAAAGAAAAGCGAATAGAAAGAAGAAGAACAACGAGGAGGGGAAGGACAACATTTGCACTCTCATAAAAAAAAATGAATGAAGAGAAAACATATCCATTAAAAATCTAATATGAAATTGAAAAAAGAAGAAGAAAGAATACAAATTGAGAATGTTATTGAAAATACTAGTAACAACACTTGCACTCTCATCAAAATCAAGGTCCTTAAACTTAGGGGTTTCTTGAATAGCCAATTTTGAACAAATACGAATGCTTCAACCATCTTTGATGACAATGAGTTCTTGAAATAATCTAGTATCCGACCCTCCCATACTAAAAGCTGATTTTTAAGATATTGTAGAGATTGATATAGCCAACAAATCACATGCCAACATATTTAGAACTTGGTACTTGGAAGCATTCACCCTTCACATTCCAAAACTTCAAATTTTGGATCATGAAAGCCAATTAATTCAGTTGGAAGATATTCATCTATTTCTGAAATTTTCTCTACATTACATGTAGAGTCTCCGGTGGCTAAGAATTTAAGTTAATGACATGCCAAAGTTGTTATGATGGAAGAAGGTATTTAGGATATTTTTTGTGCTTGTAATATAATTTTTCACTAAAATGATAATTTTGGTATAATAAGCTGCACAATTTTTTCCACTATATATTTACAAAAAAAAAAAAAACAAAGCGTGCTTTTGGTATATTATCACATACCAAAATCTATGATAGGAAGATCAACTTCCAATAATCACTTTATTTTTTCCTCTCTAAATCTGTTCTTTTGAATCATTTTTCCCAAAATCTATTATATAAAAGCTACTCTAACAGGCTATATTCTGTTACTCTTTTCATCCTAAATTTCTGTTCATTTCAACTAATTCATGGAGTGAAAAAGGAAAGTTTGTAATTTAATGCATAGGGATATAAATCCCCAAGAAATAGGGATCCTATTATAGGAAGGAAAAATTTAACGTACGATGAAATTAAGACCTCTTAAATGGACTTTATATTTACCACGTAGAGTGCTGAATTACTTTTTCATTACCTAGCTACTGCCTTTTTTTTTTTTTTTTTTTTTTTTTTTTTAAAAAAGAAAGTTTAGGTTTATTTACTTGTATTCCATTAGATACAATTTTCTAATTAAATCTTATGTCATAATTTTTTTTAAAAAAATTCATATGGATAAAATTCTATTAAATCATTATTAACTTTTAAATCATTTGTGCTAACATTTGATTGGATAACCGGATATAATAGTTATAAACAAATGAATATGACCTTTGTTAGTAGCTAATTTCCATAAACATTGTTAATGATAAACAAAATGGCAAAATGGACTTTTTTGATATTTTCTTAATCCCTTTGGGCATTAAAGGGATTTTCCCTAAAAAGAAAAAATTCCCTCATATCCTTCATTATATCACCAACTAAGGATAACAAAAGGATAATAAATATCACCAACCCATTTTTGTATAGCAAGAGAATCTCCTACCTATATGAGCACCAAATATTATATATATATATGTGTGTGTGTGTGTGTGTGTGTGTGACCTTATTTTAACGTTTAAAAACAAGTTTAATTAATGTTACTATTAGCATGTCCAAATTTTTCTAGGTAGTTAATACATGTCATCATTGTACTCAAATAACTTGTGTAGGTAGGTTTCATGCATCACACAATATAATATCTCAAATCACACACTATCTATAAATGTTTATTATATTGATAATATTTTTTATCCATAAAGTAACATTTTTTGTCTATCTACATTCATATTAATCGAGAGCATCAAACATTTAAAGATGCATGATGAAACATGGTGGATTCCAATTCTACAGCATAATCATATCGACTATCTTAGACATTCTAGAAAATAAATTAGCAACAATATATTCACTAAAAATCATCATCATCATCGTCATCAGGTTCTGATTCTGGTTCTTGCATCTTCCAAGTACCATCTGGCTGCTGAACCAATCCCTTGTTTTGATCAATCCTCCAAGCCTCAGGAATATGATACTCATCCTTCAAAGCGCCCATGCCTTTGTTCACCAGTGCAATGTCCCTTTTCACCTCTAAGTTAAATCATCCTTTTCTCCCTTGTGTTCCTGCAACTCCATGCAAGTAAACCTCCAAATTATGCCAACTCTTCACATCCCCGGGCTGTTTTAAGAAGCTTGACTTCTGAGTATCAATCTCCAACTCTTCACCTACTTCTTTATAACCCAAAAATGGATGCCTTGGAACAATATCTTCTTTGTTACGGATTCGAAGTATCCGAAGATCCTTTAGACTCGAGGAAAACTCCTCAAAGTCGGAGTCTCCAACTCTTGGGCTAGCAAATACAATGGCTGTGACTGGACAAGCCTTTTGAGATTCATCTTCTCGGATGTTACATTTACTTGCGACTATGTCCACTGCATTAAGTGTTGCAAGTGCTGCCCCTAAGCTGTGTCCTGTTACCGTTATGCTGATTTCATCATCCTTATATTTGTTCACCAGTCTTCTAATCTCAGTCAAGACCTGCATAATGAGAGATGATGAGTATAAATTATTTCTTTTCATGAGAAAGATATAGTAATGAGTTGAAATAATAATTCAGCCTAAAGCACATGTACGGGTACTCTACCTGAGTTCTTGCACTGGTTTTGGTGATGTTTGATTGTGATGATGAGTTAGTTGCCGTGTAAACGGAGTAAAAGCCTCGGTGTACTTTACAATCAGAATCATCACCAAAAATGTAAGGAGCATCATCCAAAAGGAACTGAATGTCTTTGATCCATTCCATGGCCCGATTAGTTCCCCTCCAAGCGACTACGATGTCCCTCCTCCCTAACGTGGCTTTGCCTTCATCGGTGGCCACCGCAACATATCCTATCCAATTAGATTCTTCGACATCGTCTAATATAAGAAAATCGATCTCTGAAGTTGCATAGAGGAACTTTGTCACCTTATACTTGAAAGGATTTCCATTTTCTAAACCCACTTTGGAAAAGAAATCTCTTTTTCCGTAACGGCTTCTTCTAGCATACTTAGATATTTTATCAGTTAAAAGCATCATAAGTAGCTTCAGCCATTTCTCCGTAGTGTATTATGTACCTACGGAGATTGATATCAAGTGGGTCTAACAAATCCTTCCAATAATTTTGGCCACTAAGTTCTCTCCAGTTTGTTGCAATGCTTCCAGGTCTGGCCGTCTGCTTTTTCTCTTCTTCATGTTGATCTGCCACCCTAGGAGAATTCATGGTTTTGCTTGCAAAGCTACCCATCTTCTTCTTCTTTCTTTGGCTTTTCTTTGAGATAAATTGCTTTATGAAATGCTATGAATTTGATTTGTGATGAAGAAGCCTGCTCGTTTTTGCATGCTTATATATATACTTGAAAGCCCTGACCTCGTCCATGTCTTGCATGTTCAAAGTTGTTGACTGCGCTGAAACTTTAATTATAAAGTAGTCGCCTTCTGACCAAATCATGATTACTGTGTATGTGGAAATGACGAGATGCCCTCATCATAGCCACGTGGTCGGTCTTTTCAAATGTAGTTGATGTTTTAGTACTAGACTGTTAGGTTTTACTTCTATGGTATGGTGGTTCGTGTATGGCTACTTAGCTAAGTTGGACTGTTAGATATTACTGTAGCAGTGGAGCCACCATTATTATATTGTTCGTTTTGTTCTTTCCAATATCAGCTCGCTTGTTTTGACGTTGAATATTTAATTTTATTGAAAGACTTTTTCATAATTTAGTTAAATTGTTTATTTTGTTTCTTCACATCATGCGTATATAAATATATATGAGTTACAATGGCAATGTTTAAAATGTGTAACTTATTGTTGATAATTATGGAACGATCGCAGAAAATGTTATCCAATTGCATGGAACATAGTAAACCTAACTTAGTTGACAATTCGTGGCATTGATTATTATGAATGGATTTTTTTGAGGTTAATCCCAATAATTAAGTTTCTAGCTTCCGGTTAATTAATTTCAAAACCATATTTCTTGATTTATTCAGGGTAGAATGACGCAAAGGACCACATAAACCACTATATAAAAAATAATACTCCTCCCGCCCAACATGTAGGACATAGTTTGGGACTTGGGGATGCATTTTGGTGTAAGGTAAGAATTTTTTTATTTTTTTTCCATTTTATATCGTATATTTATCATTTTTTTCTAAAACAATTTGTGTATCTTATAAATTAATTTGTAATTTAATGTTACTCTCAAGTATTTTAGAGAGATCATGTTACATATGTTATAATATAATTAAATAATTTATCTATCTTTCTTAATCTTTTCAAATTACATAAATATGTCTTATATTATTTAAGGATAGAAGAATACCAAATAACCACAAATTTACAAAGGAAGAATTAGTTATATCTAAGGTTGAAAAATGCAATTGAAGGATAATGTCACATAGTTCAACTACGAATCCCGAAAAAGGGTTGGAATATTTTTTTTTTTAAAAAAGGAAGAATTAGTTATAAAATTGGAAGATTATTTGTAAAATAAATTGTAAACTATGTAAGTATTGTAAATCATGAAAGATCAGTTGTTAAAACTAATGATCTGTTTGGTTTCCTGTATGTTTTAAAATATATTTATTTAGTAGAACAAAAAAATTGCTTGAAAATGTGTTTTGGTTATATGTTTTAAAAAAGAATAAAAAAATTTAAAAAATTTCTAGGAAAAATTAGAGCATATTTTTTGTGCTTCGTTATGTTTTGTTTTACAAAATTAAAGAAAATGTGGAAAGCATCTATATCTTATATATTAAGCAGATAAAGGAATTAACCCATTTCCCCATAAATTATATTCATTTAATTATACTCCCTTCGATCCTTAACATAGAACTTATCTGACGGTTGATTTTGGCTCTAAATATAAGACATTATATATATATATATATATATATATATATATATATATATATATATATATATATATATATATATATATATGTTAAATTTTTATTATTTTACCTCTATTGATACTCTCTCAACAATAATCTAGGAGAGGAGAAAATAATGGAATTAAGGAATATGAGATGTATTGGAAAAAACATGTTATAAATTAATTTCCTTGATTTTAAGAGCCTGTTTGGAGGTTCCCAAAACCTAGGTTTTGGGAATAAAACCTAGGTTTTGTTACAAGTCTGCCAAACACCCTCTTTTTTTTCAAGCTTTATTCCCGCATCAAACTTAGATTTTTGCAAAAGTTTGTCAAACATTCCTTTTTATCCAAAAGCTATTTTTCAAAAATTATTTTTACCCCGTAAATCCCAAAAGTTATATTCTCTAAAAGCCATTTTTACCTCCTAAATTGTGAAAATCATTTTCCAAAAGCTACTCCAAAGGGCTCAAATTAAGTAGATATTAAGGATTAAAGAGAGTATTAGTTAAATATTTGAGGCAAAACAAGCAATGGTAGCCTCTCACAGGCCACAGGCATTAATTGGAAAAGACCAAACGAACCAAGGTAGCCAGACTGCTACAACGATATCTAACAGTTCAACGAGCTATTGTAGCCTCTCACGGACCACCAGTCTAATACTGACACATCAATTAGACATTCCATTTCTTAAAAAAATCGCAAAATTATCCAAGTTTTACGAATTCAAAAACGCCAATAATAATGGATCAAGCAGGACAAGGTCGCCAGTCTAATAGAAATTGATTTCATTTCCTCATTTGTCTGTCCTTTCTGGTTCTGGCTTAGGAAGCACTGATCATTTCATGAGTTTTAGTTGTTGGATTCATATTTATCTGTGCAATGTTTTAATTATTAGATCGCTTTGTATCATGACAATTCAAGTTTGGACTTGATATCTTGGTCTAATGACAATTCAAGTTTCATGCTTTACTTTTGGGATTAAACCATTGAAATGTGCTTCTAATGGCCTGTTGGTGGAGCTGCAAATTTTTGTTTTTATAAGATGTATAGAAAACAAAATACTAGTATAAACAAAGCCTCGATGAATGAGATAAAGCAAAAGACTTCCTTGCAGAAAGTTATTATAAATTTTAGATCAGTAGTCTTGTGCTGCAGTGTAGTACTTTTTGAATCAAGTGAAGCCATTTTTTGCAAATATGAGCTGCTAGTTTCTATCCAACTGTTCTATGCATGTATAAATTTCCTTGGCACAAAAAGGAAAGAATGAAGATGAGGAAAGAAAAATGTGAAGCAAGCAATCATGCAGGTCACGAAAGGTGCATTGTACAGAATTTGGTTTAACTTCTGAAAGCCCTTGTGCAGGTTACTCCTCATTCTTATTGTATTTCGAATACTTTTGGGATATGAGACTTCCTTAGCAACTGGAATTTTCCTTCTGAATGTTGTTGTCATTAAGGATGCAATGCATATGCATTATGGAATTCATTTTCATGCTTCTCAGGTTGAAGGAACACCAGAAAGACCAAGATTGTCTGTCTTCAACGATGCACAAACTTGCATCAGCTTCAACGATGCAGAAGCCAATTTCTGAAGAGTTTAATTACACCTCTGGTCCCACAATTGTAAGTTGTTAAAGGCTTTTATATGCTATGAATACTTATTCATCGTTCAGATTATTGATATCTGATCTAGGAGGAAACCATACGCCTGAAGTAGATGCCCTTTTTCAATGTCGTTAACAATTTTTGTATTTTCATTTGATACACGAAATTCAGTAGAATTATTCTAGTATAGAAGGAAGAAATTATTATTTCTTCAAGCTCATCTCTATTGTATGTGATGATATATATGCATTAGATTTGTAATCCATCTTCACGTTTCCATGATTTTCCTTCCCTTCAATTCCATGTAATATTCCAGTAGCAATCAAGAGAAGATAATTCATATAGAAGTGGAAGCAAACTCTTCAATTGGCATTCGTATATTCCACAATTTACCTAAGAAAATAACAAATAAAGTATATTGTCAACTGATAATATCTATTAATAGCTGGCTTTTTTGATATTACTTTAGAATCTTCTTAATGAACAAATTGCATATTTTTGTTTCCTACGATTATTTGTGTTTTTGGCTTGTGATGCCTCCACAATTCTTCCTTTAGAAAGAAGAGCTCATGTTGTATCTGCTTTTTTCTTTTCCTTATTATTTTCAATAAAGTATGTTGTAAGTTCAAGCAATTGCTGATGCAGCTTGGGAACATGGCTTGGAGTTCTAAATTTAGCTTCCTGCCTTGTTTCATGTTTAAATTTGTAATCCACCTTATTATTTTATATTTTGTTTTCTCTATGTAAATTCTTATTATTGCTATAATATATTTTCATGATATACACTTCTTTTTTATTTTGTAATTATATATATATATATATATATATATATATATATATATATATATATTTTAGGATTTGAGTTTTGCGACGGAATTCACTTTTCGTCACAAAAGTGCACTTTGTGACCGAATTCATTTCCGTCGCAAAATTTGAATTTTGCAATGGAAATGACTTCCGTCGCAAACGTCGACTTTCGCGATGGAAAGTGAAATTGCCGCAAAATTTGAGTTTTGCGAAGGAATTCCTTTTCCATCGCAAAACTCAAATTTGGTGACGGAACAAGTCGTTTCCGTCACAAAAAATGCTTTGCATGAGTTTTTTTGAGACGGAAAATGCCTCTTTTGCGACGGATTTTGTCCGTCCGTCGCAAATCATGTCAATATTAAGAATATAAGTATAAACGGGAAACCTTATATGTAAGTACACATATATAATGAAATCTGTATATTTTAAACGAGATTTTCAGACAGAGTTTTAAACTTTTTTATTGTGCCTGTAAGGGATATTGACATTCGGAATAAGGACTTGGTTCAAGTGACAATAATGGTAGAACAAATTAAAGTATGTGATAGGGGTGAGTATGGTGTCTGGTTGCCCGATACGACCGCCCAATGTAACATCCCAAATTTTGGAATTGGGAAATTAGAAATATTGAATGAGAATTAATGGTGAAGATTTGGCCTGAATAATTAATAAAATGAAGGTTTGGAATTTGAGGCCTATTTTTCATGAATTTTTGGGAAAAGAATAAATTCAAGAAATATTTGTCAGAAATAAGTTTTGGCCTAGAAATTTTAGGATCAATAATTTATGGCCAAAAATAATTATTAGAAGTTAAGAAATATTTTCCTTGAATTTTTGGAGAATTTTTTTTTTTATTGAAGTCTAATGGCTCAATATTAAAAACAAAAAGAAGAATAAAGAATTAATGGTTTTATCCTATTTGTCCAGCACCTTATTTTTCTTATGAAGTCTAGTGGCGAATATGAAATTAGTGGTACTATGAGATAAGTTTCGGTTGTGAAGATTCTGGTTCAATACAATGGTACAAGATAAAGCTTTATGAGATGATTTTCGAATGGGTCCCATAATACTCACCTATTCCACAATTTCATGCAAACCACCACGTAGCACTCTTCATTTTTATGAATAAAGAAGCCACGTGGTCCCACTCCTTCATTTCTCCACTAATTCATTTGAACAAGAGCATTTCGGACAGCTAAGTACATTATGCAGAACCAAACTTCATTTAATATTCATTTCATTTCTTCATTCTATCCCACGTGCTCCCATACACTCTGACAGAATACTCAGCGCCATTATACTCCTCTTTTCAGCAACTCACATGCTTCACTACTTCTTCTGGTTTCGTTCGTGACTGCTTCATTTTGTTTCAACAAGCAAGGCAGAATATTCCCCTTGAATTTAGCAGGACAGAACCCATAATACACTGTCTCGAAACTCAGCAAGACAACGCCCATGCTCCACTACTATCCTCGTGTCTCCAACAAGTCAGTCATACTCCACCATTTCTTTTGCATTCGGACAGAATCATACGCCTTCATCTTTTGATCTCATTCACTTCTCATTCGGCCAGACACACGGAAACACAGAAGTGAGATGAGAATGTGAGTGAGAGATGAGATAGAGTAGAGAAAGCCGAGATAGAGAACAGAATTGAGAATGAGAGCAAGACAGAAAACAGAAACAAAAACGCAGAAGTGAGACCGAGAGAGAGAGCGTTGGAGGGAG
Source organism: Acacia melanoxylon (assembly GCA_019022615.1). Lineage (NCBI taxonomy): Eukaryota > Viridiplantae > Streptophyta > Magnoliopsida > Fabales > Fabaceae > Acacia > Acacia melanoxylon. Next base: position 1,743,794 of record JAFJYJ010000010.1, read on the forward strand.
AAGGAAATGCTGGAAACTCATAAACTAAGGGTAAGTTCTTTGAATCTCTTCCCTCCAAGCTGCTGCAAATTCTGCACGTTAGCTTTATGTGCTTCATCACGTTGGTTTCTGCATGATGGGTCTTTGTTTTTGAGTATGAAGCTTAACGTGCATGCATATGGTTCTGATTTGTTAACGTAGACTGAGACCGAGAGGGAGCGTTGGAGAAAGAATTTGAAAGAAGGAGAAGAGGAAGGAGTGAGAACGCAGAAAACAACCGAGAAGACAAGTCGTAGCAAGAACCACGCATGCAGACTTGAGTTAGAACAAGGTAAGCCTCCAATCTTGTTCTCTGCGTTTGGAGCTAAAACTGAACACGTTGAACGTTGCATGTCTCCACTCATCTCTGTTTTTGTGTGCTAAAACAGAGTCAAAGGCGGATGCTACAGTAAAATCGTAAAGGAATAGTACTGAGCATGTGTCACTGTAGCAATTAACGCCACTGTTCACGTCTGTAGCATCTTTGGCTTTTGCTGAAAACTGAACTTGCAGCTGAGCAGTGAACTTTGAGCAAGGTAAAATCGGGGTAAACGACCTCTTTTGAACCTGAAATCTTGTGGATAATTAGTACACATCATGATCTCTAATATGAGCTTTGGATCACCCAAAAATGAGGTCTATAACTCAAGTTATGATTTTTGGAAGATGAGCTAAAAATTCTGGAAAGTTTTGGTATGGTTTCGAAGCAACAAAATGACGTTGCCTTTCGGACCAAGTAAAAATTTGATTTTTTCCTTGAGATTTTTACAGTAAATAGTATACATCTCAAGCTTTCCAAAAAGCTAAAGAACACCTAAATCGGAGTTGTATCAAGAGAGAAACGAATTTCGCAAGTTGACCTATTATCCTGAAACGTTTTTCTGGACAGCGAATAAAGAATACAAAACTGGGAATCATACATCAAGATATAAGTCTAGTGATTAACTGATTATTTTTACATGCAACTAGACTTAATTAGTGACATATAGAAATTTGAACCACCCCCAATCGGAGTCCTGTAGAATTAATTATGATTTTGTCCTGTAGAATTAATTATGATTTTTCGAAGTTTGGCCAAAATGTTGACAGCTTTTAGCTACCTCGCGAAATTAAGAAAGAAATGGCCAAAGGTAATAAGAATGAGCTCCAAGGGTGTAAGAAAGCCTATGAGGCTAAGATAGCCTATTAGGTATTTATTTCCATGGCTCTAATAATATGAATACGTGTTTAGGGCCATGAGAAGTCGAGAAAGAAAGAAAGAAAAAGAATGGAAGATGCTTCAAGCAACTTCAGTGGTTGGAAGAAAAGGTACAAGCGGAGGACACAGTCTAAGGTAGTGGATTTACCCTACTTGCGTGTATTGATTTATCTGCTTGTGTGTTGGTATGCATGATTGCTTTACTTGCTTGTTTAATATATTTGAATGGTTGAAGCTCTATTTCTATTTATGCTATGGCATGAGTATATTGTATGAAGCATTGAAGCATGCAGAAATGTCATTATGTTAACATGAGCCTATGTAAGGCAAGCATAACATACACTAGCATTTATCTTACATGTATTGTTCGGTAATGTTTGCTCTACGAGATTCCCAGAATCTCACCCCCACAACCAAACATTAGGCGGTGAGCAGCACGACGGAGAAGTGTTGCACCGGGTTGTAGAATAGAGTGTCACTTGAAGACGGCACCTTTGAAGGGAGTGCTTGAAGTTCTGTAGAAAGAATGAGCAGAGCAGAGAGCAAAGACACTTTGAATAGCTATGACAACGGCCCTGAAAAATGTTGACGCTTCCGTACGAATAGCAAAAGGCCGGGTGTCTACTTTTAAGTATGTGTTTAAGAACGCTTCCACATATGCCAAATAAAGAAGATCCAGATGGGTTGTTAGAATCACACTACCCACCACCCGTAAAGGGCGAGGCCGGTAGGGGTGTTACACCCAAGCCCTGGACACAATTGCCCAGCCTGACCCTAAAAAAGTGGCTCAAAAGAATTTCGGGCATTTTTAGGTCGGGCTAATAACCAAGCAGGGCCGAGCATTGAGTAGGGGGTCCTTCCCTATCCGTTTGGCCTTGCTCGAAAAATTATTTTAATTTATTTAAATATATAAATTTATATCAAATAAAAATTATTTTATATATATTATTTTATATGAAGTACGGATATTTATTAAGACATATGATAGTTTTTAAGTTTCAAGAGTTGTAGACTTATTTTGAAAGACTTATATTATTAGTTTGCAATTTTTGAAGCAGGACTTCTTTTTCAGTTCTGCAATTTTTGGGTCACTCTTACACATATTATTACTCTTCACGCAGAATTCTCTGAAGCTTATTTGGGACCTTGTAAGCCTGGATGCAAGATGTTTGGAGCAAGGCAGGGCGTTACCACGTGGACAGGAAAGCCTGCCTTGCCTAGCCCGAAATGGTTAGGGCTTTTACCAAGCAGGGCTGAGCATTGGGAAACAAAGTGCAGCCCGTTCTTCCTTTGGGCTAGGCATCGGGCATGGGTCTCGCCCTGCTCAGCCCTACCCATCCTCACCCCTAGTATGTGATCTGAGTTAGTGTTAAAACTTAAAATTAAACTCTCATAATATATACTACCTTCGGTCCTAAATATAGGACATAATTTGTAGTACAATTAGCATTATAAACTAGATCATGTATTTAGGACCGAAGGAGTATATAATAAATGCTAACTGAGTTTTTTCATAGAAAAACTAAAAATTATTATAAAGACTAGTGGTGCAAGAGTATTTAATTACTTGACCCTAATACCAAATGATAATATTAGAAAAAGTTTTTACCTGTATGGGATCTCGATGCCAAATCTCAAAAAGGTCGTTTATGGAGTTATGGCTAAAAAGGACCCAGCTACAATCAACTCCATAGAGTGTAGAAAGCTCCCAAGCTTTCTTCATAATTCCATTATTTCTCGTCTAAAGTATGGCCTTCTCGATTTCTCTTCTGGTTGCAATGATATTGGACCCTAGATACAAGATGATATATGTCAAAATTGCTTTTGAAAACATTTTTCCTAAACCTAAAAAGCGTGAATTTATGTTGAAGAGGATTATGGATGTCTTGTATTGTCTGTATGATCATTATTCACCAAATGTCATTAATACTAATGAAGCTTCTAGATTTCAACCAAGAATGGAGCAGGGGATATCAATGGTGGTGGGAGTAATGTGTTGACTCCAGAAGTTGAACTTGAAACGACCTTTTCATCTTTTGATGCTAAATTCCAGAAATTCTTAGCCACTAGAGACTCTACAAGTAATTTAGAGAAAATTTCAGAAGTGGATGAATATTTTCAAACTAAATTAGTTGGCTTTCGTGATCCAAAATTTGATGTTTTGGAATGTGGAGGGTGAACTCTTCCAAGTACCAAGTTCTAAATCTGTTGGCATGTGATTTGTTGGCTATACTAGTCTCTACAATATCTTGAAAATCAGCTTTTAGTATGGGAGGGTCGGATACTAGATTCTTTCACGAGCTCCTTGTCTTCAAAGATGGTTGAAACAGTCGTATGTGCTCAAAATTGGCTATTCAATAGACCTCCTAAGTTTAAGGACCTTAATTTTGATGAGAGTGCAAGTGTTGTTACTGGTATTTTGAATAACATTCTCAATTTGTAGTCTTTCATTTTTCTTCTTTTAAATTTCATATTAGATTATTAATGGATATGTTTTTTCTTCATTTTTTATTTTATTTTATGAGAGTGAAAATGTTGTCCTTCCCTTCCTCTTTGTTCTTCTTCTTTCTATTCGCTTTTCTTTGAGATAAAATGCTTTACGAACTGCAATGAGTTTGATTTATGATGAAGAAGCTTGGTTTTGCATGCTTATATTCTTGAAAACATTGATCACGTCTTTCTCTTGCATGGTCAAAGCTTTACATCTCCTTGAAACTTTATTTGAAAAGTAGTCGCCTCTCTGACCAAATCATGCTTACTGTTCGTGTCTGTTGAGACTGATAGGTTTTAAAATTCATTGATTTGTTCGTACGTAGTAGTTCCAATGAAGGGAACTAGATGTTGACTAGTACGTACTTAGGTTTGTGAATAGTACGGTGCTTTCGTGTTGACAGAGTCTTGATTTCATGATTGATGTGATTACGTGAAAACGATGTGGCGACCTTGTCCTGCTTGATCCATTATTATTGGCGTTTTTGAATTCGTAAAACTTGGATAATTTTGCGATTTTTTTAAGGAATGGAATGTATAATTGATGAGTCAGTATTAGACTGGTGGTCCGTGAGAGGCTACAATAGCTCGTTGAACTGTTAGATATCGCTGTAGCAGTCTGGCCACCTTGGTTCGTTTGGTCTTTTCCAATTAATGCCTGTGGTCTGTGAGAGGCTACAATTGCTTGTTTTGGCCTCCAATATTTAACTAATGCTCTCTTTAGTCCTTAATATTTACCTAATTTATTAAATTAAAGAAATTAATTAAGTTAGTTTATAACATGTTTTTTCTAAAACACTTCATCTTCCTTAATTTCCTTTTTTTCCTTTCCTCCTAAATTATTGTTGAGAGAATATCAATAGAGGTAAATTAGAAAAAATTTGACAAATATATATATATATAAATATGTCTTATATTTAAAGCCAAAATCTTTTTAAGAATGGAAGGAGTATAATTCAATAAATATAATTTATGGGGAAAAGGGTTAATTCCTTTATCCTGCTAATATATAAGATATAGATGCTTTCCACATTTTCTTTAATTTTGTAAAACAAAAAATAACAAAGCATACAAAATATGCTCTAATTTTTTCTAGATTTTTTTTTTTGAAAAAAAACATATAACCAAAACACATTTTCAAGCATTTTTTTTTGTTCTACTAAACAAATATATTTTAAAACATACAGGAAACCCAACAGGTCATTAGTTTTTACAACTGATCTTTCATGATTTACAATACTTACATAGTTTACAATTTATTATGCAAATAATCTTCCAATTTTATAACTATTTTTTTTAAAAAAATAATATTCCAACCCTTTTTCGGAATTCGTAGTTGAACTATGTCACATTATCCTTCAATTGCATTTTTTTCAACCTTGACCCTTCTATATAATTTTGTAAATTTGTGGTTATTTGGTATTCTTCCGTCCTTAATATAATGTAAGACATATTTATTTAATTTAAAAAGATTAAGAAAGATAAATAAATTATTTAATTATATTATAACATATGTAACATGATCTCTCTAAAATACTTGAGAGTAACATTAGATTACAAATTAATTTATAAGATATGCAAATTGGTTTAGAGAAAAATAATAAATATACGATATAAAATGAAAAAAAAAAACTTACCTTTAGCACCAAAATGCATCCCCAAGTCCCAAATTATGTCCTACATGTTGGGCGGGAGGAGTATTATTTTTTATATAGTGGTTTATGTGGTCCTTTGCGTCATTCTACCCTGAATAAATCAAGAAATATGGTTTTGAAATTAATTAACCGGAAGCTATAAACTTAATTATTGGGATTAACCTCAAAAAAATCCATTCATAATAATCAATGCCACGAATTGTCAACTAAGTTAGGTTTACTATCTTACATGCAATTGGATAACATTTTCTGCGATCCTTCCATAATTATCAACTATGAGTTACACATTTTAAACATTGCCATTGTAACTCATATATAGTACGCATGATGTGAAGAAATAGAATCATCAAGAAAAAGCCTTTCAATAAAATTAAATATTCAACGTCAAAACAAGCGAGCTCATGATATTGGAAAGAACAAAACGAACAATATAATGGTGGCTCCACTGCTACAGTAAAATCTAACAGTCCAACTTAGCTAAGTAGCCATACACGAACCACCATAGAAGTAAAACCTAACAGTCTAGTACTGAAACATCAATTACACTGAAGTTAGGTTTTACGAATTCAATATAAGAACTAGTTTATCACTAAATTTTGGTCAAAACATATAAGATATTTTTTTTTCTATTTCATCTCTTATATTTATAATTTTTCTCCAAATTAATTTGTTTGATTTATAAATTGATATATAATCTAATTTTACATTGAAGTATTAAAGAGAGATAATGACTTATACACTATAATTAGGTAATTTACTTAACTTCGTTAATCTCTCCAGATTTGATAAATAGTTCTGGAGCAGTATTTTTTAGGGGGGAAATTGTACTGTTAATTAAGAATATTTATCATTAAATTAAATAATGCTTGGTTTTTCAATCTAAAATAAATCTTAAAAAATTACTCCAAAAATGAATGGTAATGTTATGAATATTGTTAGTTCCATTACTTATTATTTTGAATATTCATATATCGAAGTTTAATCTATCACAACAATTGATTTCGAAACCCAAATCAACCTGACTCCAATAATGATATCTGCATGACACAAACCTAAGTATGAAATAGTCAACCGTTAGTTCCCTTCGAACGAAACTACTACGCAAGAAATAATGAAGTTTAAAACCTAATATTCTGAACAGACTCAGTAATCATGATTTGGTCAGAAGGCGACTATTTTTCAATTAAAGTTTCAGCGCAGTCAAAAACTTTGAACGTGCAAGAGAAGGACGAGGTCAGGGATTTCAAGTATATAAGCAGGCCAAAACGAGCAGGTTTATTCATCAGAAATCAAATTCATAGCATTTCATAAAGCAATTTATCTCAAAGAAAAGCCAAAGAAAGAAGAAGAAGATGGGTAGCTTTGCAAGCAAAACCATGAATTCTCCTAGGGTGGCAGATCAACATGAAGAAGAGAAAAAGCAGACGGCCACACCTGGAAGCATTGCAACAAACTGGAGAGAACTTAGTGGCCAAAATTATTGGAAGGATTTGTTAGACCCACTTGATATCAATCTCCGTAGGTACATAATACACTACGGAGAAATGGCTGAAGCTACTTATGATGCTTTTAACTCTGATAAAGTATCTAAGTATGCTAGAAGAAGCCGTTATGGAAAAAGAGATTTCTTTTCCAAAGTGGGTTTAGAAAATGGAAATCCTTCCAAGTATAAGGTGACAAAGTTCCTCTATGCGACCTCAGAGATTGATTTTCTTATATTAGACGATGTCGAAGAATCTAATTGGATAGGATATGTTGCTGTGGCCACCGACGAAGGCAAAGCCGCCTTAGGGAGGAGGGACATCGTAGTCGCTTGGAGGGGAACTAATCGGGCCATGGAATGGATCAAAGACGTTCAATTCCTTTTGGATGATGCTCCTTACATTTTTGGTGATGATTCTGATTGTAAAGTACACCGAGGCTTTTACTCCGTTTACACGGCAACTAACTCATCATCACAATCAAACATCACCAAAACCAGTGCAAGAACTCAGGTAGAGTACCCATACATGTGCTTTAGGCTGAATTATTATTTCAACTCATTACTATATCTTACTCATGAAAAGAAATAATTTATACTCATCATCTCTCATTTTGCAGGTCTTGACTGAGATTAGAAGGCTGGTGAACGAATATAAGGATGAAGAAATCAGCATAACGGTAACAGGACACAGCTTAGGGGCAGCACTTGCAACACTTAATGCAGTGGACATAGTCGCAAATAAATGTAACATCCGAGAAGATGAATCTCAAAAGGCTTGTCCAGTCACAGCCATTGTATTTGCTAGCCCAAGAGTTGGAGACTCCGACTTTGAGGAGTTTTCCTCGAGTCTAAAGGATCTTCGGATACTTCGAATCCGTAACAAAAAAGATATTGTTCCAAGGCATCCATTTTTGGGTTATAAAGAAGTAGGTGAAGAGTTGGAGATGGATACTCAGGAGTCAAGCTTCTTAAAACAGCCCGGGGATGTGAAGAGTTGGCATAATTTGGAGGTTTACTTGCATGGAGTTGCAGGAACACAAGGGAGCAAAGGAGGATTTAACTTAGAGGTCAAAAGGGACATTGCACTTGTGAACAAAGGCATGGATGCTTTGAAGGATGAGTATCATATTCCAGAGGCTTGGAGGATTGATCAAAACAAGGGATTGGTTCAGCAGCCAGATGGTACTTGGAAGATGCAAGAACCAGAACTAGAATCAGAATCTGATGTTGATGATTTTTAGTGAATATGTTGTTGCTAATTTATTTTCTTGAATGTCTAAGATAGTCGACATGATTATATTGTAGAATTGGAATCCATCATGTTTCATCATTCATATTTAAATGTTTGATGCTCTCGATTAATATGAATGTAGATAGACAAAAAAAATGTTACTTTATGGATAAAAAATATTATCAATAAACCTTTATAGATAGTGTGTGATTTGATTGACCAAAAGATATTATATTGTGTGATGCATGAAACCTACACAAGTTATTTGAGTAAAATGATGAAATGCATTAACTACCTAGAAAAATTTGAACATGCTAACAGTAACATTAATTAAACTTGTTTTTAAACGTTAAAATTTGGTCATATATATATATATGGTGCTCATATAGGTAGGAGATTCTCTTGCTATAAAAAGATGGGTTGGTGATATTTATTATAAAAAGATTCCCTTGTTATCCTTAGTTGGTCATATAACGAAGAACATGAGGGAATTTTCCCTTTGTAAGGAAAATCTCTTTAAGGTCCCAAGGGACTAAGAAAATGTCAAAAAAATCCTAGAAAAAAAATTCTGATATAAAAAAGGTCATAAGGAGTTGTTAAAACCCATAGATGGAGTTGTCAATGCTTTACCGAAGGAGTTGTTAATAGGACCTTTTTAACATCAGAATTTTCTTTAGGACATTTTTGACATTTTCTTGGTCCCTTGGGACCTTAAAAGAATTTTCCTTTTTTTATTAAATAAGGTAGATATTGGTAGTTAGTGTGGTGTTCACATTGGTTGAAGAGGGTAACGAAAGATGTCTTATAAGGGTTACAATTTGTATCGAAAACAAGCTTGAGTAGATGTACTAATAAGAATGCTAGGCCTTTAAAACATAATATCAAAAACGACCCGTTGAGATATTATAATTAATCTCTGATACTTAGGACTAAAAAGAGACTCTCTAAACACTTATATGCCATTGCTGAGATTAGCTCCCACATTATCAACCTTAAATTACTGCATCTAGTGGATAATATATAGCCTTGAAAATCTTATTGGCAACCGGGACCTAAATTTAAGTAGAAGTACTTTTTATATATGAAATCCTGCACAATCCCATTACTTTCTACATTTAAAAACATATAAGCTGACATAAATAACCTTGACTGAATAATATTGCTAAAGTTTTCAACTTTTTTTTTTCTTCCTATTTTTAAAATCTACACAGGAAAATATTAAGAATATAAGTATAAACGGGAACCTTACATATAAGTACACATATACCGAAATCTGTATTGTAACATCCCAAATTTCATACTTGAAATCACGTCGGTTGACACGTAGTTTTAAGAAAATAGACAGAGTTTGAGGTGCTACAGCTCACAACAATGCGGATACGGAGAGCATGCACTTAACATTTGGACAATGAGTATCTGATATAAAATGCCTAGACATATGCTGATGCCCCGACATAAGCTGGTATATTAAAAATTTCCCGAAGGAATATTCATGTGATACAATTACAGAGCTTTGTATAATTACAATTCCTATACAGTAACTATACAATCTTCAACCAAGCCGTAGCTAGACTTGGGGCAATGAACCTAACTCAGTTAATCAAACAATTTGGCCAGGTAGGTGTCTATCATGGAAGTCTCACCGAGTTCACGGTGACTGATTGACTGATCCACATAGACTAGCCCTGCCTTCAGCACCAAACTGTTTGAAGTAACTTTGTTAAATCCGTGCCAGAATGAATGCTCTGATGACACTCTTCTGGCATTTGCTTTGACCGGTGCCTCTTCACGGCCCCGTCCATCGGTGCCTTTTCACGGCTCCATCTATCGGTGCCTTCTCTGATCCTGGTTCCTTTTCCTGAACCTTTAGTCAATGCTGAGATTCAATCGAATTGAATCTCAGGTAACAGTTAACCTCATATGAAAAGTATAACAGTATATGTATGACAAATATTCATTACATTACAGGAATAACCAACACATAAGCACACAGCAGATGTAAGGTTAACAACACAACAATACATAGCACACAGCACATGTAAAGTCTATCCACGTTTGCACTAACCAGTGCCACGATAGCTATTCGTGTCCTCAGCGCTAGGAAAACAATCTCACGGTATTATCAAGACTATAACCCGTATCAAGCTGAATATATAAACAGGTGATCTAAGCCCCATAAACTTAGTCACAGTGCCTGACCCAAGACCAAGTCTTGTCCATCACTCTATGAATCATCCTGTCACATATAAGCATACAAGACACATCAGAGTTAAAGTTACTAGTACGCGAACGTACCTTTCACCGTGTAATGGCCAAACGTCCGGCCTTTTGAACCCGACTCCGGACTTCCCGGATATCCTATACATTATCGTCGGAATATTATATGATATTCTTATAAATATCATATTGCTTAGAATAATATCCTAAGGGTTTAATATCTTTCTACCCTTGGTGGATTAATTATTACAACTTTGCCCTCACATTTTCTTAAAAACGCTATGCTGAATTTCTAGGCAGAATTTTCGGTTAACTTTGAAAAATTATAATTAAATCTACAAACATCGAAACGAGAATCTGTAAAACTCCCCGTAATCCTTAGGATTTATATTTTCAAGGAAAAATACTTTCATTTACCCAGAATCCACAAAAAATTCCCAGTTTTCATTTTTCTCAACGTTGCCCAGAATTTCACCCCGAAAAATGGCCTAACTTCAACTAGTTGTATCTCTTTGTACAGGAATCGAAACGCTACATATTTTATATATTCAAAAATCCCTACATGTGTAATTTATTTCTGAAAAGTTTCATGATTTATTGGCTTCATTTTAAACATAAAATATTAGCATTTCTTTCGCTGTTTGCCCAGAAATTTTACCGAAAATTTCGCCAAAACTTCGCTACTTTGATCTTCCACTTCCAAAAATTTTGCTCCACCATATTTTCATCAAATTTTCGAAATAAAGACATTTTTAACCATAAAAACATGAAATCAAAACTTCTTGGATGGTTTAAAGATCAAACATAAACTAACTATGAATTTAAAACTTAGAACTCAAGAACACGAAAACTTACCCTTGAAGAACTTCCTCCTCCTTCTTGCTTCCCACTATGATTTTCTCTCTACTCTTGCTTCTCTAAAACTCACCTATTTGGTTGAGTTTGGTGTGAAGAATGAAGAGAGGTTTGCTCTCTATTTATAGGCTCCAAGCAACCCCTTCCTCAAGCTAGCTCTCTTCCCTCTTACACACACACACACACACACACAAACCGTGCCCCAACTCCTCTCTCTCCATCAATTTTTCAATAAAAATCTCTTATCCTAAAGTACCTTATCTTCTTCCATTGTTGACTTTTAATCACCATGTGTTTAATCTAAGATAATATCTAGATTTTTTTCATCTTATTCTTCCTCCTCAAGCCAAGCCAAACCGTGGCCTCCTCTCCTCCTTGGCTTTGGATTTGTGTTTCTTATATGCTTCACAAATAAGAACTCATGCCTCCTATTGGTTTATCCCAACTCACAAGGATTTATTAATTAAGGCCATTGGATTTAGCTTTATGAGGTTTAATCTTGGTCCTTTATTTATGTAGAAAAATCCTATTTTACTATTGAAGATTTTTATTTTTAAACCACATGTGCTTAATTAATATTATTTAAATAATCTCTCTCTCCCATGTGCAAATCCTATCCTCTTCCATAGCCATTTAATTGTGTTTTGTTTATTAACCAAATATCTTTGATTTTTTAATAATAAATTCAATCCCACCATGTGCATGCGCAACTTTTTTGAGTTTTTCAACTTAATAATATTATATGATAACTCATCTTTTCTTCCATTCCATTTAATCCCCATGCGCTTTTAAATTTTGGATATTATCTCAAATTTTATCTTATATTATCCTCTTTGATTCCTAACAATTAGATTTAATTTGTGTTTGTTTAAGTTGAATCCTCACCTTTAATCCATGGCTATTAATACTTATTCAAGCTTTAATTCTTCATTTTTGGCCTTTAATTTTCTTCAATAATTAGCCCCTTTTTGATGATTTTAATTTGCCTCTAAACATCTTGAAGAATTATGCAACTAATCTCAATTAGTGCAAGCTTATTTTGCTCATTTATTGTTGCTAATTTCCATTAACTTACTTAAGTGTTTTCATCATATTTTCTTGCCTTATGGTCACTTAAAATAGCTATTATTTCATGTGATTTAATGTCACATTTTATAGCCCCTAATATGTAGTCTCATAATTAACCATTGGTTAATTAATTCCAAAGTGGAATTTGGATGAGAATATAATCAATAGATTATAATTCTTTGAGACACATATTCACTTTTGTATTTTGTTAATTATTTTCCAAAATACAATGTTTACATGAATTATGAAAATTAGGGTATTACATGTATATTTTAAACGAGATTTTCAGACAAAGTTTTAAACTTTTTTATTGTGCCTGTAAGGGATATTGACATTCAGAATAAGGACTTGGTTCAAGTGACAATAATGGTAGAACAAATTAAAGTACGTGATGGGTGAGTATGGTGCCTCGTTGCCCGATACGCTCGAGAAAAAATTGCTTAGCCCGGCCCTAAAAAGTGGCTCGAATTTTTTTTGGGCAGTTTTAGGTTAGGCAAATAACTGGGCAAGGCCGGGCATTGAGCAAGGGGTCCTACCCTCCCCATTTGGTCCTGCCCGGAAAATTATTTTAATAATTTTAAATATATAATTTTATTTGAAGTACGGATATTTGTTGAGACATGATAGTTTTTCAGTTTCAAGCTAAGAGTTGTAGACTTATTTTGAAAGACTTATATTATTGGTCTGGAATTTTTGAAGCAGGACTTCTATGTCAGTTTTGCAATTTTTGGAGAATATGAAAATGTGTGTAATAAGGCTTCTATTTAAGTTCTGCAATTTTTGGGTCACTCGATCTTATGCATATTATTAGTCTTCATGCAGAATTCTCTTAAGTTTGTTTGGGACTTTGTAAGCCTTTATGAGAGATGTCAAGAGCAGGGCAAGGCGTTACTACTTAGACAGGAAAGCCCGCCCTAGCCATCCTGCCCTTGCCTAACCCGAAATGGTTAGGGCTTTTACCAAGCAGGGCGACTGGATATCGGGTTGTAAAATGCAGCCCATTCACCCTTCAGGCTAGGCATCGTGCATGGGTGTCCCCATGCCCATGCTCATCCCTAGTATTGTAATCTGAGTTAATGATAAAACTTAAAACTCTCATAATATATACTACATCCAGTCATAAATATAGGACATAGTTTGTAGTGCAATTTGCACTACAAACTATGTCATGTATTTAGGACCGGAAGAGTATATAATAAATGCTAACTAAGTTTTTTCATAGAAAAACTAAGAATCATTATAAAGACTAGTTGTGTAAGAGTATTTACCTGACCCGAATACCAAATGATAATATTAAAAAAGTTTTTACATGTATGGGATCTCGATGCCAAATCTCAAAAAGGTCGTTAATAGAGTTAGGGCTAAAAAGGATCAAGCTACAATCAACTCCATAGAGTGTAGAAAGCTCATAAGCTTTCTTCATAATTCCATTATTTCTCTTTTGAAATATGGCCTTTCTCGATTTCTCTTTCTCTATCAATTTCATCGTCAATCTTCCTCTTGCCATTCTTGATTTTTTTTTTGGCTAAAGTATACTTTTAGTCCTTTAAGTTTACATTAGGTATACTTTTGATCCCTTAACTTTATAAAGTATACTTTTAGTCCTATAATTTTAACACCGTTAATTTTGCTAACGGAAAATGCAAACTCAAGCAATAATGGTGTAAACTTAAGTGATGATTATGTAATTAAATGCTATTAATTTTAAATTTAAAATATGGGTAAATTAAAAAAAATATAAAATTTGTGTAATTAAATGTTATTATCATGACTTGAGTTCGATGTGTCAGCGTTTTCCGTTAGCAACATTAACGGTGTTAGAATTTTAGGACCAAAAGTATACTTTATAAAGTTAAGGGACCAAAAGTATGTCTTATGTAAAACTTAAAGGACTAAAAGTTTACTTTAGCTTTTTTTTTTTTTTTTTTTTTTTTTTTTTTTTCTGTGACTAACTGTGAATGAATTTGGGAATATGTGAATGTTTGTAAGAGAATTTGGAAAGACTACAGAAAAATATGGGCGGTGTCTTTGTGATGTGTGAGTCCAAGATTCTAAATTATTACCGTCATTAATTGTCAATTTAGGAAAATAAATGTTGGCACTTGGGGTAAATAATAGAAAATTACGTCTCTTTCCAAATCTGCGCATGATTATTACACGTAGTATGTATTAATTAATTGATGAGAACTACAGTTAATGAGTTATTACGAATTAGAAATACTTACTTCTGTCAACAATATTGGTTAATGATTTTGGCAATTAGTCAATCAATTAATACTTAGCCAATAAAAAAAATCAATTAACGCCGTGTTGAAACGCGTCAAACAAAATTCACGTGGTATTGTTCTAACGATTTAATCATAATAATATTTAAATTTAAAATATTCATTAATTGATTAGCACCATGTTGTTTGTTATTAACAATGTTAATGGAAATTAGCTACTAACAAAGGTCATATTCATTTGTTTATAACTATTATATCCAGTTATCCAATCAAATATTTGCATACATGATTTAAAAGTTAATAATGACTTAATCGAATTTTGAAATTTTATCCATATGATTTTTTTTTTTTTTAAAAAAGTATGATATAAGATTTAATTAGAAAATTGGATCTAATGGAATACAAGTAAATAAACCTCAAATTTCTTCCAAAAAAAAAAAAAAAAAAACGGCAGTAGCTAGGTAATGAAAAAGTAATACACCACTCTACATGTTAAATATAAAGTCCATTTAAGAGGTATTAATTTCCTCGTATGTTTAATTTTTGAAATGTGTTCTCTGGGCAGCTTTATTTGATGGTCAAATATGTTGATATTACTTGACGGTTGTAACGCATAACCGTCAAATAATTTGATACCAATTTTGGTCATTTTGATAAGAGTTTATTTGATGGTTGTTAGACTAAAAATGTTAAATAATGTGTCATAAAGACATATATACTTGACGTTTTGTTTAGATATTATTTTAAAGTATACATATAATCCTTTATATGTTTGTGTTAAGTTTCATTTTAGTCCCTTGTGTTTATAAAGTGTATTTTTAGTCTTTCAATCTTAAAGCCCTTAGTCTATAATGACGTCATTTTCCACTAGATTTGACTGACGGCATTAAGATTGAAAAACTAAAAATGCAGGACCAATATGAAACTAGATGCAAATATAAAGGACTAAACTATACTTTAGCCTGGATTATATATTTCTATATCCTATAGATTTTTTAACAGTTAAAATAATTTATGTGATATTCCCCACGTTTTCCTCCATCTACATATCCAATATTTCAAAACATTTATTTTAATAAAAATATTAAGTAAGCAAATTTTTTGTGGGATATTATTAATTGTGTTAAAGGACTGGAATTAAGTGTTTATTTTCAAAATAAGGGCGAGTTACCCCTACTTTAATATAATAACAAAGTCCTGCGTTATAAATTGAATACTTATATAACAACATAAAATTTTACAATCATGGTTCTGATTGAAACTAGAGATAATTAGGGCAAAGTAATGGGCGGGTTGGACAACCTGTGCCAAACTATAACCCGACCATTTAACTTAAAACTAGCTCATATTCATATTTCAACCCATTTAAACTTGTATAAACGAGCGAACAAATTGTAGATTTAGTACATCGATTTGTTATTTGGGGTTTTTATTGCACTTGCTGATTATGCCTCATATGGATTTGAATAAATTAAAACGTTGTTGTTAGTGACTGTACTGATACTCATTATTGTCTATTGAGTTTTATATTAATGGTATTTTTACTCGATCAACCTTCTCGTGCCTTATAACATAGCTGGGTGGCCTTTTTCTATCAACCCAATGACACTGTATATGTGTTATTGTGCCCTTCTGCACTGCCACTTTAACTCTACGGCCTATACATACTAGGTCCACTGCCCAGTATAGCCATAACATATAGCCCCTGAGTGACTTTCTATCTCTCGACACTCTTAGGATTCTTCCTGAACTAGGCTTAGTCGTCTGCCTACTATAGGCTTATCCACAAATTCCTCGGCCCAAAATTCAGGATATTACCGTTAGACAAAAATAATAATATAATTAACACGTTGCTGTTTTCTTCCTTGACCTGAAAGGGAGATGTTACTAAGACAAAATACTTTAAACTAAAAATCTAGATGCGAACAATTTTTTTTTTTTTTTAAGATATATAATAAAAATAACAAAAGTAGACGGAACAAATTACTACCAAAATATGCCTTTGTTTTTTAGGGTCAAACTTGCACAAATGTTTTCTCCACTTCTTTGACTTTTTTGGCCAAGAACTTTTTCTCTACTTTAAACCGTACATAACATCTAAGTAATTTTAATAACTCTTGAAAAGAAATTTACATAATCTGTAATGAAAAGTTTTCATATATTTTCAAACTATTAATAACTTTGTATGGAAAAAAGAAGGGAGAATCCTATTTATATCCATTTGAAATACCTAAATTTAGATTCAAGCATGCATTTTTAACAAATTCATAATTGGTCTCATTAGGGATTTATGAATAGTGTTAAAAGATCATAATGTCCCTTTAACTAAAATGAGCATCAATCATAAAGAAGAGAGGAAAAAAGTAAGGTGAACTATAGCTTTTTGAACGACAAAATCAGAGACCAAAGAAGAGAAGAAATAGAGTGATCTCGGCTAACCAATAAAATCAAGGGGATAATCTCTGTCAATTTGAAAAAATCTCCTTTCAAAGTCAAGTAAATATCATTTATGGTGATTGGCTACTTGTGATTGGGGTTTGAAATGTAAATGGTGATTGTTTTGGGAAAAGTCTCCCCTAACCTAAATGGCCATAAAAACAAATTTCAGAATAATTCATCTCATTGATGTTGATTGGCATCGGATTGGGAAATGTGTATGGGATTCATTAATGAGGAAAAAGTAAAAGTAGGAAAATCTTTTCCATTTATGATGATTAGCACTTAAGCTATGAATCATTTTGTGGAGAAGAAAATAATAAAAATTCAAAAATATCTCTTATTGATGTTATTGATAGGTTTAGATTGGGAAATGTCACAAAGAAAAACTATAAAACAAAATAAGAAAACAAAACTAAAAAATATCTATCTCATGCATGGATTGGTGATTAGGTTTCAAGTTATAAAATTTCATTAAAAAAATGTAATTTTTTTTTTAAAAAAATGTGTGTATTAATGCCAATAAGTATTAATTGATTGACTGATTGCAATTAATGCCAATAAGTTGATTGATTGACTGCGTGCCAAAATCATTGACCAATATTGTTGAAAGAAGCAAGTATTTATAATTCGTAACAACTCATTAATTGTAATTCTCATCAATCAGGAAATCAATTCATCAATGAATTAATACACACTACGTGGAATATGATATAAGCAGATCTAGAAATAGATGTAATTTTCTATATTATATACTCCAAGTGCCAACATTATTTGTAATGACCCAATAATTTAGAATCTTTTAAATAAAAAATGAGTAATTGATTAAGTAAGTTAAAATAATAATAATTGAAGTGGAACAATATGGGAAATAGATGATACTAATCTCTTATTGTTATTATTTAAATTGTAGGACAAATTTATTTTTATTGGTTTGTGAGAATTGTTAGTTGGTGAAGGGAGTATTTAAAAGGTTTGGTTGAAATATAATCCCAAAATATTAGGCATTCAATGTAGATATGATAGGGTTTAAGTTTCAAATTAATTGATTATGTATTAATTGCAGAATATTCTTCCCTGATTTTCGGCCACTCATCTACTTGGCCAAGACAGAGTTGTATAAAATTACAGTCCTTCATTTTTCACCAAGTCGAGCTTCACTTTACCAATCTCGGTAGTCCTTCACTTTTGTTTCCAGTCCACCACGTTCTGAGGTTGGAAGGACTGTCGCCGGCCGTTCTTGGCCTTGTCGGTGAGGTCTGTGAGTTCTTGGCCACCGTTTCTTTCACGACGATCAGTCTCGTTGCTGCAGTTGTTGCCGATCCGAGGTTCGAAGGATCGTTTCTGAAAGTTGTCACCGATCCGTTCACTTGAAGCCTCATCGTTGTACCAGTCGCCGAGTCGAGTTTCGCCGGATTCTGTTTCTCGGAGTCGGTAGCTACACTGTTTCATTCTCGAGGTTCGGATCGTTGCCGCCGTTCAAAGGACTCGCGGGATATCTGGTTTCTTTATCTGTTTCTCAGTGAGAGTCCTGCACCCAAACTTCTTCCCTTCTCTTCCTTGCCGTTTCCATTTGCGTGACTGGGTGTGTTCGAAACTCTCTTCTTTCCTTGTAATTCTCATCAATCAGGAAATCAATTCATGAATTAATTAATACTCACTACGTGTAATATGATATAAGCAGATATAGGAAGAATATTATATAATCCAAGTGCCAACATTATTTTCCTAAATTAACAATTAATTTTTAAATACTAAATCTGTTTCAATTAACCACGGTAATAATTTAGTATCTTGTATTCACTTATCACAAAGACACGGCCCATATTTAATTTTCTCTCTTATTGCCAAATTTTCTTACAAACATTCACTTATTTCCAAATTCTTTCACAGTTAGTTGCAGGGGAAAAAGATTAAGAATGGGGAGAGGAAGATTGGCGATGAAGTTGATAGAAAAAGAGAAGTCGAGAAAGTCAACGTTTCAGAAGAGAAAGAATGGAATTATGAAGAAAGCTCATGAGCTTTCAACGCTATGTGGAGTTGATTGTTGCTTGATTGTTTATAGCCCTAACTCCATTAACGACCCTCCTGAGATTTGGCCTCAAGATCGCATACAGGTAAATACTTTATCATTTTTTTAAATATTGTCATTCCTAATAATTCTTAGTTTCTCTATGAAAAATTTAATTAGTTAGTTTTTGTTATATTTTAAAGTTTTAACATTAACTCAATCCACTGCCTTTATTTGTTAATATTATTTCTTGAACCAAATTTCGAACGTCCATATCACGCGCAGGTACAATAAAAAAGTTTAAAACTGTCTGAAAATCTCGTTAGGAATAAATAGATTCCTTGTCTGTTTCTTCAACTTTATATGTATATATCTGTGTGTGTTTGAATGGTTTGCGGTTTATACTTAAATTGATAATATTTGTCTGTGTAGTTTAAAAAAAAAAAGGTTTGACAACTTTAGCTATATATTATTCAATCAAGGTTATGTAATTTATTGTTTTCATTAGTGGAGGTTCAACTTTTTTGAGAAGTTGTGTTAGCTTATATGTTTTTTAAAACCAAAAGTAATGGGACTCTGTAAGATTTCATATATTAAAAGTACTGGTTCTCGATTTTAGGTACCTGTTGCCATTAAAAAGTTTTGAAAGAAAATTGGTTGTTTGAACTCTTTATGATGTTTTGAGGCAAAAAAAAAAACTCTTTTTATGATGAGAAGCAATTGAATTGGGGTCATGGTGTTTTCTACGTATCAAATCGTATTCGTGCTAAAAATTCTGATCTAGGTACTTTCAATGAATAATCTGCTAGTTAATTAATAAAGTTTTATTTATTTATTTTTGAGCAGGTGCGTAGAATCATTGAGAAGTACAAGGCAAAGATAGCTGAGAAAAGTCCTAAGAAGTACAATGTGACGGAGTTCTTCAAGGACAGGAAGAACAAGGTAGAAGCTGAAGCTTGCAAACTCCGGCAAGAGAGACTCCGGAAGCTCTATCCAACGTCGGACTTCACTTTTGACAAACTTGGCGAAGAACAGTTGAGGATGTTTGTCGCTCTCTTGGATTCCAAAATTGAAGATTGCAATGGGAGGATCAACATGTTGAAGAAGAATCGTTACATAGAGGAAAAACAACAAATAGCTGAATCATCCTCAGACAAATCACCAGCTTCAGCTTCAAACCGAAGCCACCTTAGTTTCAGTCACAACAACCACAACAACAACAACAGTAGTAGTACTACTATGTTGTCAGCTCATCATCATCAAACCCTAGATTTCCCTCTCAAGTCTCAAGATAACCATCTTCATCATCGTCTGATGCTTCAATCCTTTCATCCAAATTTGATGCCATTGACAATGATCACACCGAATGATTCTGCAGAGACAACACAGAATGATGCTGCTTTTGGTGATTTTGATCTGCTGCTGACAGAATCTTACTGTCCATCTTCTTCATGGGGTTACACTAATAATAATAACAACAACAATTACTATACTAATTATTTGCAGAATAGTAATAATAATATTCTGCAGATTCATCCTCTTGAAGCAAATTTGCAGGTGAATAATAATATTCCAGCAGCTCCTCTAATGATGCAAGAACTTCAGAGCTATCATCACTATGGGTATAATCAACATGATCTGCTTCAAGTTCATCGTCAGAAATTCAAATATATGGACCAAAAGAAGTAAAGAGAGTTTCATGAGGCAGCTGATCAAACAAATTGAAGATTTAGTTCTTAGATTTCTTATTTGAGGGTTTGTATTGCACTTGCTGATTAGTGCTCATATGGATTTGAATAAATCGTTGTTGTTAGTGACTGTACTGATACTTATGATTGTCTCTTGAGTTTTATATTAATGGTTTTTTTTTGGGTGAAATATTTATGGTAGGTTTAATTTAAATAGCACTATTTCCACAATATCCAGATACTTTGGACTTGGTTAATTACTTTTTAAATCTTTATCTATTATAAGGTTGATCCCATGATTTTTTTTTTTAAAAGAAAAACTCACGATGAGTAAGTGGAGACAATAACTATACTCATTAGAGACGATGTCTTTTATTTTTAAGCAAACAGCCAATTTTTGACAACCTATCCTACGACCTATTCAAAGTAAAGGAAAGCCAATAAATCATCCCATACAACCTACTCAATAAAACCAATAAATCCTACAACCTATAACCATCCATTCGACAAACCTGTTTTCGACCCGCACCAGGGAGGATAATAATAATAAGGGAAAATTACAGCTAGGTCCCAAGGACCATAAAAAATAGCAAAAAAGTCCCAATAGAAATTCACATATTTGATATTATTTATATGGAAACAAAATCTAGGTTTTTTAATTTTGTTGTAAATATTGTTTTTTCTGTTGTAAATGGCCATATTTTAAATTTTGTTGTAAATATAGCACTTCCGGTTATAAATCTAGCATTTTCTGTTGTAAATTACCTCTGTGCGTTTAGAGACTTGTGTTTGAAACAAAATCCACGTGTTTAAATGTTGTTGTAAATATGACATTTTCTGTTATAAATATGACTTTTTCTGTTGTAAATGATCAGGTGTTTAAATATTGTTGTACATATGATACTTTCTGTAGTAAATATGACACTTCATGTTGTTAATACAAATAATATCAAAAAAGTCCCTAGAGACTTTTGTAAAATTTGGTGATTTTAAGGGACTTAATTGTATTTGTTTTTGGTCCTTGAGACCTGCACGTAATTTTCCCTAATAATAATAATAAGATAATCAAACTAGACCAAAAATAAAAATAAAAATTCAACACATTAATTTTCTTTCCTGGACCTAAAAGCGAGATGTTGCTAAAGTCAGTTGCAAATTACTCAAACATTTTAAAGTTTAAATTTAACCTTCTGATTTTTTTTTGGTTGCCCATTTGGTGTCCAGAGCTTCGCTCGACTAATCCGAATCCGACCCGGGTCGCACACCTGACTATAGTGAGTGAATCTCCTAACGGGGCTTTTCTACATTCACAAGAACCTTCCAATCTTTTTATTATAAACTCCATGTCCTCTAACTTTACTTAGCGTTATCTTTTAATAGAAATTGTCACATCAGGTTAATAAAAGACATGTGGCATCCCACATGTCATCCTACCTGGATTATTAATTTTAAAAAACTCCCTTAAACTTTGACCGGTTGCAAGTAACTCCTCTCATTTCAAAATTTATATTTGATCCCTTTAACATTTTATTTTTAATATTAAACACCTTCAATTACTTTTAATTACCATTTTAATAAATTCAGTAATATACCATTTGTAACTCTTAGGCTATGTTTGGTTTGAGGAGAGGGAGGGAAGGGAAATTTTTTCTCTCATCTTTACTAAATAGCCTATGAAAAATTTTCAATATTCCAAAAATACACTTTCAACAAAAAGTAATATCCTTCTCATTAATAACAATTTGGTCAATATCTTTTCCTAGGGTCTGTTCCCTTCCCATCCTCTCCCTTCAAACTAAACATACCGTTAGTAATTAAAGTTTAAATGTATATTAATAATTGCATTGTGTCGATAATAATAATAATCTGGTTAGACAAAAATAATAATATAACTAACACGTTGCTTTTTTCTTCCTTGATCTGAAAGGGAGATGTTACTAAGACAAAATAAAAGGGAGACAAAATATTTTAAACTAAAATTCTAATGTGAACAGATATATATATATTTTATATAAAGGTATATAATAAAAAAATAAAAATAACTAAAGTAGACGGAACAAATTACTACCAAAATATTCCTTTGTTTTTTTGGGTCAAACTTGCACAAATGTTTTCTCCACTTCTTTTACTTTTTTGGCCAAGAACTTTTTCTCTACTTTAAACTGTACATAATATTTAAGTAATTTTAATAACTCTTGAAAAGACATTTACATAATCTGTAATGAAAAGTTTTCATATATTTTCAAACTAAAAATATAATTTCAATAAAATTTAGTAAAAAACTGTTGTTAAGGGTGCATAGTAAATAAATAACTTTGTATGTAAAAAAGAAGGAGAATCCTTTTTAAATCTATTACACCCAAGGTTCGAAAACCGGACGGTCATTTGAACCGGTGGAGTGTACCGGGTCGACCCGAAGTCAAACCGAGGTCAGACCGGTATTAATTAAAAAATATAATTTAATTAAAATAGGTAAAAAAAATTATATTTTAATAATAATAAATATTTTATGATCAAAATAAAGGAAGATGTGATATGATCATGGATATCATGAAAAAATGTGCTATATTATATTGATTTCCACATATCTATTCTTTGTTTTGACCAAAAAAAAAACATATCTATTCTTTTAATATTTCCTTATCTTTTCATAGAGAAATACCAGTACACATGATATCTTTTTTTTTCTTTTATACAAGTACACACAATATCTTTTTTCTTTTATGTAAGCACACACAATATCTTGATTCTAAGACTTTGGTTACCTAAAATATGTGTCAGGGGACGACTAGAAAAAAAAAGAATAAGAAGAAGTGAAAAAGAAAAAAAGGAGTAGGGTAGGGGCGCGGTATAGTCACAATCACAAGATTCTCTCTCATGACCAACAATGCTTGACCGTCTGCCCCAAATCCCCTCAAATGAAAAAGCTGCACTCTTTCTTTCTGATGTTAAAACTTTAGTCTGAGAGAGAAGAGGATTGCAAATCAGAAAAATAAGCATAACAAATCTTCCCTTATCAGGCAAAAGATTAGAATGAAAGAAGAGAGAGATCGTCTTCTTCATTCATTTTATCGAGAACGAGAGGAGGCGATCGGATCGGCAAGAGAAAGAGCGCTGAGCACTGTGATTTGTCTTCTTCTTCGACCATAATCAGATCTCATCTTTCTCGCTTATCAACGAAACCATCCCTCCATCATCCATAGCTTTTGTCGTCACTAGCGACCTCTCCTTGGTTCCTAAACCATGGTTACACCCTTACCGGCCTCACCTTTACAGGTGGCAAGTAGTGTGACCTTTTCCTTCTTAATTAGTTCAAGGCATGCATCAGAGTTATTACGCATCAGAGCATGTAATAATTTGGACAATATAATACTGGTAAAGTAAATAAATATCCAAAAGAGTAAGTTCCCCGAAGGCTTAATTTATAGTCAACCCGAATAAAATCTCCAAAATAAACTAAAAGTAATACACAATCATCCGGGGTATAATTGGGTATAACAAAAAGACATCTCCAGCAACCTCCACAACATCCTCAGTCATATTGCACAGTCTTACCTTTATCCTCTTGTTTTGCCCTAGATGCACTACCTGTTCTCTTATAATAGCTTGGGATTCATAAACAAATCCCAGAGTAACTGTTAATCTCATATTTAGAGTATATACAGAGTATGTAAGCAAACCATAACACAAACATAAGCATTTAGTAATTCGCACATAGCGAGGCACAAAGCCTAATTCGGAACAAGCAATCCTCACAACATAGACTGCGGGCATACACAACAAAGCCCTAGTTGCACACAGCGGGTTCTGGTATCAAAGCGATTGGAAAACATAATAACACTGAATGTATACACAATCATGATAACACATACATATAAAGTCATACAAAGGATATGAGATTAAAGTTACTTACCTGCAAACAGTTGATTAGTCGAATAACCAATCCCCAACAATTTAGTAGGAATTATAGACTTATTCAAAGTCCTCGCTTCTTTCACCACCTCTTCTTAAATTCCTTTGTAAGGGTGACTAGGGTTTAATTTGATCTTCCTTGCACTTTCTTCTTGCTTTACTACTCTCTTCTTCTTTCCTATATGTGTGTATATGGTGCATTCATGTTGCCAAATGATGGGTGAAGCTCTCTTTATATAGAGGTCTTGGCACCAAAATCTCCTTGCAGTTTTACCAATTTACCCTTAGTAATTATCCATGACATAAGCATGACATCATCCGTGACATAAACATATTCAAAGTCAAGAGATATTTGTTGATGATCTTCTTTATTTTTTCGATGTGTGCAAGTTCATGAATTTTCCATTGTCTCCTTATTCCTTATCTTGTTACACTTGACACAAATCAAAATCATACACTTGTAGCTTATTTAATATACTTCTTGACTTTGGTTTATACATCTCTTATCCATTGTATATTTACATTATATTTCTTAATTTCCCTTATTTTTTCCACTTTTACCACATCCCTTGAATTGGGCCTGGTCATCTGCCTATCACAAGTTAAATCTCAAATCTCTAACCCAAAATTAAGGATATTACAAAATCCATTTGAAATACTTAAATCTAGATTCAAGCTTGCACTTTCAACAAATCCATAATTGGCCTCATTAGGGATTTATGAATAGTGTTAAAAGATCATAATGTCCCTCTAACTGAAATGAGCATCAATCATTAAAAAAAATAGAGGAAAAAAGTAAGGTGAACTATAGCTTTTTGAGCGACAAAACCAGAGAACCAAAGAAGAGAAGAAATAGAGTGATCTCGACCAACAAATAAAATCAAGGGGATAATCTCTGTCAATTTGAAAAAAAAAAAAAAAAAATCTCCTTTCAAAGCCAAGTAAATGTCATTTATGGTGATTGGCTTGTCATTGGGGTTAGTTTGAAATGTAAATGGTGATTGGGTTGGTAAAAGTCTCCCCTAACCTATGGCCATAAAAACAAATTTCATAATAATTCATCTCATTGATGTTGATTAACATCCGGTGCTACATTCCTATCGGCCTCACTCTTTTAGGTGGCGGGTTAGAGGGATTCCTTTTTCTTATTACCTTTCCTTTGTTAATTATTCCTTTTAGCATGTATAAGAGTATGCACAACAAAGCATATTATCGGTTTGGACAAATACGATATACTGGTAAAAGTGTGATAAACAAAAAGTAAATAGTTCCCCGTATGGTTAAGGGTATAATCATCCAAATAAAAATATTAAAAAGTAAATATAACTTATACAGTCATCCCAAAAATAAATATACAAATGAGATAAGACATTCCCTATTTCTTCAATTTTTTGCCTCATGCCCTTACCATCTCAGAAGCTTGAACAGCTTAACACCTATCACCTGCGTCTTTAAAATGTTCTAGAGTTCAAAGTTAAAGCCTAAAGTAACTATTAAACTCAAATACCATATGTATGTAGTGTATGAATGCAACCATAACTAGGAAATCACAATCAACATGACAAAACATACCATATATGCATTCAGCATCACAATCACATCACATATCGTTGAGATGCCTTACCAAGGCAAGCCCCGGAATCCACATAGCCGTCGAGCTACCTAACAAGGTAAACCCTAGAATATCCTTAGCGCTAGGAAAAAACTCAGTAGCCGGGCCTCAAACCCAACTACCTTGAATGCATATCAAGCTTGGTAGTGACCTAAGGACACACAGTTCACTAAGCCCCACAACCCGAATCATCAATCATGGCATACAAACATACAACAGTAACATAAAGTATGTTAGTAAACAGTAACTACCTGACAGCTGTTTAGAGGCTACTAAAATTTGTCGATGTCCGAGAGTCTCCCCGGATATGTTCTTGCCCTAGAAAAAAAAAACCTTATTTCCAAGGCTTACATAAACTTTCCTCTTAATTTCAGGAAATCCGACCAAAATTCAGAAATTCCAGAAATCATGCTTTAACTTCAAACATTTTTAATTAATTTTAGAAAATTTCGATTGATGTGAATCCAGAGACCATAAAACCCTTAAGATGTCTAGTTTATGTTAAAAATACTCCTAGAGATCAAAAGGGTTCATATCGTTTCACATGGCTAAATCTTTGCTTTCTAGACAGTGAAAAAGTCCAGTCCTCTGGACTGTTTTCAAAAATTAATTTCTCATAGTAGAAAACTCAAAAAATTACGAAATCATATATCAAAATGAATCCCCAGATGTCTAACTTAAGCATATAAAATTTCATGGTCATAAGACTTCATTTAAAGTTTAAAAACTATTTTCCAAGCACTGCTGTCCAGAATTTTCAGAATCTGGCAGCTTGTTATTTCTTTTAAAATTCAGGATTTTTGAGTTCACAGATTATGACTTTAACTCATTCTCATGAAAAATTTCGTTTTAAATCCAATAGAACCCTTAAAAACATCAAAATCATATAAAAACACCATATTTAAACCAGTTGGACGAAAATCTCAAACTTTAAGTCATAGAAGCTAGTTTTGAACTTACCTTGATCCCGAGCTTCAATCAGCGTTTCTTCTTCTTTTTCCTTATGTTTGAACTTGGCTGAACCTTCTTGGCACACATTGAACACGCCTCTTGCAGCCAAGAAAATGGGGGTAAATGTCCTTAAATAATGGTCCTGGGTGCAGTAAATTATCCAGTGCGTGCTTTTGTCCATCGGGTAATAAGGTGCATTAGGATTTTTGCTTATCTTTCAAGTAATTCAAGAGTCTTCCAGAAGCTGCATAGGTGGCGCCATTTCTGCCCATAAAAATCTTTTTTTTTTATTTTTTATAAATCTCCATGTGTCCTAATTACTTAAATTATCCAAGCACCATTTTATCCAGTGGTCCAAAGCACGTTCCTTGGATTTTTGCATGTTTCCTCTTTCTTTAATTTCAAGAAACTCTAGATTTTTCCATGAGGCTGAGGTGGCGCATTCATGGCCATGTAAATCTTATTTTTATATGTTTATTGGAATTATCCGAGTCACCCTTTTCTTCAATGGTCTTTGGTGTGCATCGCTAGTTAATAGCTCACTTCCCTTTTACTTTTATTAAAGTTTTTCATATCTTTTCCTTTGGTTGGTCCTCTGTATGTGGCGCCATATTCCACTCTGAAACAGCCTAGTGTTTGTTTCATTTGATTCAAAAGAAAGCCCCTAATTGGTCATTGTTGGTTCCCTTTCATCTGTTTTCTTTTCTCTAAGGCTTGGACCTTGCTATTGGGCTTGTATATGGGTTAAATCAACTGTTTCTTCTTCCTGATTTTAAGTGGACAAAAATTACTCCTTAAGGGATAAGGAGTTGACTTTTTTTACAATGTAATTATTACTTGTACTTTTTACTTTTACAAAAGTCAACCCTTAACCCTGAGTTGCCACGTGTCCTCCTGATTTTTATTGAGGTTGACTTTTCATTTTTCCATATGATTTCACATTATCTCTTACTCTTATGGCGGCGCATTATGCCTTGTGGGGGAAGATTTTCATATCCTATCAGTGCTTCTTGTCCCCAAATCAAATGACTAAAGTGCCCTTACAAAATATCCTCTTAACTTGGCTTATTTTGTAAGTTTTGTTGACATTTCTCTCTCCCTTCTGCTTTGTACGAATTTGAGGCTTATTGAAGAAGCCTATGACTCATGCTTATGACATAAACACATGCTTATGTGTCTCTCATAGCAATTGACCAAATTTCCCTTTTCGTGTCTTATTTCACAAGCTACATGTCTTCAAAATATCTTTTCAAACTTGGCTTCTTTAACAAGCTCTTTAACTTGTCAACTCTTTATCCAAGTATGACATGTGACAATTGTGCATTAAATGTTTGTCAAATCTATTTGACTTCCTTAACAAGCTTGACATACTTGGAGAGCAAGCTGGACACGTGTCACCTTTCTATTCAGCCAACACAAAAATATATCTTGACTAAAAGACACGTGTCACATTCTTATTGAACCAACACAGAAGAAGTATCATCATGAATCATCATGACTTACTTTATTAAAGGCACGAATACCGAGACCTAACAAACGATGCCATACACTGATGTTTTCTCAAAAATGCAGGCCATACCCGACTATCCTAAAAATGCCGTATACTTACTTATACCAGCATATTTTCACTCAACTAATTATCCTATACCTCTGGACATAGTTAGGTGACATCTTTTCCAACCGAATTTATATCGTATAGGTCTTCTGTGCCCCTTTTCCATTGACACTTTAATTCCACGGTTTATACATACTAGGTCCACTGACCCGTATAGCCGAGTTACTTAGTCCCTAAGAGGCTTCCTATTTCTTGACATTCTTGGGACTCTTTCCGCACTGGGCTTAGTCGTTCGCCTACTTTAGGCTTATTGTCAATTCTCAGGGTCCAAAATTCAAGATGTTACATCCTGGACTGGGCAATGTATGTGGGAGTCGTTAATGAGAAAAAATTAAAATTAAAAATAGGAAAATCTTTCCCATTTATGATGATTAGCACTCAAGTTATGAATCATTATGGAAAAAACGGAAGAAGATTCTCTCTTAATCTTTTTTCTCATTTTCTCTCATCAACCCATCTGGGCCGTTGATTGGAAAGATGAGAGAAATATTAAAGTAATATTGTGATTGATTTGACGGATGTGATTTAAAGATGATGAGGGATAATGAGAAAACGATTATGAGAGAAACCCAACCCGGAAAAAACATGGGCATCATCTTACTTTTGTCACCTCCTTCCTCTTCAAGCATCAAAGCTATGTGTCTCTACCTTGGCTTTTGTTTCTGCATATTTCTATGATGACTTTATTGCTATATAATTTTGCTTCTTGTCACTGTTCCAATTGATTCCATTTGACTTATCTCACTATTTTGGATTTTTGACTAAGTATAATATTGTGATAACCCGTATATTTCAGAAAAAATAAATAAATAATAAATGAAATTAATAAATTATATAATATTATAAGCTAATTATATATTTACTGTAAATAGGTGTCAAGGTGAAACTTGTAGTTTGATGGTATTGGGGATGGACAAAGGTCCTTTGGGGTCCAGGTTCGAATCCTCATCAAGACAATGTGTGATTTTTATTTTTTGTCTCAGCTGAATTGTAATTACCAAAAATACCCTTATAAGTTAAAAAAAATAGAGAAAACATCATATTTTTCTTTAGTGCCATTGTATCGTTAAAAATAAGGGTTAGTGCGGAAGTTTCGTGAAGATTCCAGCCTCCTCCATTCATCCCTATCATCCTACTTCTCCTTGCTGCTGAAATCACCTCTAGCCGTCGTTCACTGTTGAAATTTTTGTTCATTGGAGTCGTGATTTCCGGCGCCACAAATACCGCCACACCGCCGCTGTTCTGCTCCTTTTCCCTTCTTATAATATATCGCCACCTCCGTCGCTCTGCAACTTTGTTTTGACCGTCGTCAGAACCACCTCCACAGTTGCCGTCTTCCTTCCCTCCGTTTTTTCGACGCCAGAATCGACCAACACCAACACCAACACTGTCTCCTTCCCTGTGTTTTGTATTGATTTTGGGTATTTGTTTGCTGAATGATCGAGAGGGAAAAGAGCTTCTACAGAGAGGTATTTTTATAGCCATTTCTTTTCTCCTGATTGTGTCCTCATAGAAGATTGAAGAATATAATTTGATTTTCCCAAATCTGATTTCCTTGTCTTTCTAGTTACTGTCGTGATGTATAGACTATGGAGTTAGGAATTGAGTTATTTTACCTCTCTTGATGGACATTCTTGGTCCAAACGCATGAATGGTACTTAGATTATTGTTATTCCATACATGCCCTGTTACATCCTTCTTCTTTATAGAGTTGCGTTTGTTCTCCATTACTCTCCTTGCACATGCTAATTAATAAATTTGTTTAATGTTGTGTGCTTGAGTTTTAACTAGTAGTAGGGGTGTTAATCTCTGACATTTCTGCAAGGTTTTATTTTTCTGATATTGTTTTGTAAGTGGAAGTTGGTGATCGATTTTAACAATCCAGCATTAGGCCTATTTCTGGAATATGAACCACCAAAAGAAAATACAACTTGAACCAATCACAGGAAATCATCATGAATAATGAAGTTTATTATCAATTTGCAGTTTACTTGTTATAACTAATTATAAAACAAATGTGCCATTTTTTTATTATTGTCCAATTATATCCAAATATTATGGGGAGAAAAATCCAGAAAATGTGTGTTGTCATGTATGTCCTATGTCTAGTCCGTTTTGTTAGAGAGTTTATAAGTGTTTTAGAAAGTTGTGGGATAGAAACCTTGTTTTATTAATTATAATTCATGAATGATACAGGTGATTGATTAAAGGTGTAAAAGATGAATTTGGTTGAATTAAGATATTATATGTTGAAAGCATATGTAAGTTATAATTGAAGTAATTTTATTTTGTGTTATGGATATTAGGAGAGTTAAGAGTGATTAAGTCAGAAGCTGATAAATAGGAGAAATGTCATATTATGGAGTACAACAGGTGCGTGAATAGCGTCTCATTATCGTTTTTATAAATGATATTTTACTTGCTATAATTTTATTAAATTTTCAGTTTTCTTAAGTACTAGTTTCTTCAAGACAGATTTTTTGAAATTATATCAATTACTTATTGTTATTTATATGTTTAAATGATGTTAATGGTTTATAACATTTTCTCGTTTATGAATTTTTATGCAAAGAATTGATAAGAAAAGTTATGAGATAATTTTTTATTTTTTTTTGTAAACTTTTATATTGAGACGGTCTTATATCTAAAATGCCCATATGCTAGTTACTATTATATGGAAACACTTTCGATTGATAGAGTTGGAAAAAATGTTTTGAGACTTTTGTAAACTCTCATGCTGGGGTCTTCTGTTACGAAATATTCTTTTTGAGTTATTATCATTAGAGGTAAATCTATTTGTTTGCTATAGATAAATTAGCCCCAGACATGCTTGTAAATATGTTTGAGAGGACTGAATATAGAACGCCGGTTACTAATGAAGATCGTTAGTCCTTGGTGCACCATGGTTAACCTCGAGCTCGCTTGATATTCGTGGGATTTTTTCTCACGCTTGTTATACGTAGGTTTTGTACATGTGCTTGTTTCGTGGCCTCGTGCTGCGCTTGCTTGGTTACTTACCCTCGTGGACTGTGTGTCCACGCTTGTTTTCGTAGCTCCTATGCCGCGCTTGGTTATTTTCCCTCGTGGACTGTGTGTCCACGCTTGTTATTCCATTCTGTTGAGGTCCTATGGAAAGATAAGGATTGAAAAATATGGTGTTAATTGATTATTTTAAATAAAAGGTTTTACTACGTACTTGGAATTATTTCATTAACAATATTTTATATGGTTTCATTTATGTTTATCATTGTTGTACTATTATGATTCACGTTAAATAAATCTGTTTAAATAACATTCATTAATTTTTCGTTCAATTTTATAAATGGGACGTTATTCACCGGAAAATTTTTGTCCTCAGATGGCATTACTGACCTTGCACCTTCAGTTGAACGGTGAAGATTGTCATCGCTGACCAAGCTTGTAGATATATTTTGGATCAACTGCTAGTGACTGTAAAGTTAATTTTTCATTTGTGTATTAACATCTGTAGTTTAGATGCTCCACGTAGTCTACGGGCAGGGTCCATGTCCTCCCTTGCAATAGAGAATATATTTATATATGTATATGAGTATTTAATATTCGTTTATAAGTTTAAGACTTAAGGAATGTGAGTTCGCTCATATTCCATGCTGGTCATCCCTTAATTTTTGGGGCGTGACAAATATGTTGATGATGCAATTGCTATGCTGCCCTTATTGGTTTGCTAATTGAATGAAATTTTCTTATCTTTCTTTTGAGCTATAAACTTGGTGAACGAGAGGTGTATAGAATTTTGGGAAAATCACGTGTAGGTCCCAAGGCTCAGAAATAAATACAATGAGGTCCCTTGAAATCACCAAATTACACAAAAGTCCTTAGGAACTTTTTTGATATTATTTGTATTAACAACAAGAAGTGCTATATTTACAACAGAAAATGCTATATTTACAACACAATTTAAAAACCTGACCATTTAAAAGAGAAAAAACCATATTTACAACAGAAAATGTCATATTTACAATAACATTTAAACATCTGGATTTTGTTTCAAACTTATGTCCTAAACGTACGTATAGAGGTCATTTACAATAGAAAAATGCTATATTTACAATAGGAAGTGCTATATTTACAATAAAATTTAAAATCTAGCCATTTACAAAAAAAAAAACCATATTTACAACATGAAGTGTCATATTTACAACAAAATTTAAAAACCGGGATTTTGTTTCCATACAAATAATATCAAAAAGTCCCTCGAGACTTTTTTAATATGTGAATTTCTATTAGGACTTTTTTGCTATTTTTTATGGTCCTTGGGACCTAGATGTAATTTTCCCTAGAATTTTCAATTCAAACGCCTATGTGAAGTTGTGAACTCAGTTTTATAAATTAAACAAATAATAATAATAAATTTTTTTTTTAAGAAAATAAGAGAAAAAAATTATTTGAAAATAGTTTTGTTTTGTGTAAGGTTTTTAGAGCCTCCTTGACAACTCAAGAAGTTTGTTAGAAGCACGTATAAGGGATTAGTTGATTAGTTACGTTAGTTAGAAAGTTAGGGCCTAGTCTACATATATAGAGGGTCTTAACTATTGTGAGAAGTGTGTTGAGTGTGGAGCCCTCACCATGTGTAGAGAGGGAGTTAATTAGGTCTTCCTCCAAGAAAGAGTTAACTTGGTCTTTCTCTAAGAAGGAGTTAACATTGTCTCCTTCTAGGTTTTAGAGTTAACCAAGTGGGTTACTCATTGTAGAAGCATATTGCTCTTTGTGATAATACAATATGATCCAAAATTCTTATATTTCTTAACAAAGTTTAATCCAAAATTCTTTTAAGGAATCATTTTTTCCTTCAAATAAAATAAAGAGTTGTTGTCAAAATGATTTTGTTCTGCGTGAGGTTTTTAGAACCCATGTGGGATTATGGGAATCCTTTGGAAGTTTAATCCAAAATATTTTTCAATAAATATCTTTTTTCAAATATATATATAAAGAAATTATCTTCATAAATTTTTAAAAAACACAAACTCAAAAAAAAAAAAAAAATCATTTTCCCAAATAATTTTGATTATTTTTTTCCTAAAAGACGCCAATAAGTTAATACGCCTTTCTACTCTGAACTATGTGGGCTTCAATGCTTCTAAAAAGTACATAGACCTTAGATCCTTTTTCTATGTCATTCTGATTTTGTAAATAAATATATTTTGTAACACCCCAATTTTTGTAGCATAAATCGTGCCGGTGACACGTGGTTTTATAAAAATTCATCAGAGTTTGAGGTGCTTTACAACTTAGCGTTTTTGCGAAACGGAGAGCATGTACTAAAAATTTGAA
Organism: Acacia melanoxylon; assembly: GCA_019022615.1. Taxonomy (NCBI): domain Eukaryota; kingdom Viridiplantae; phylum Streptophyta; class Magnoliopsida; order Fabales; family Fabaceae; genus Acacia; species Acacia melanoxylon. Next base: position 1,777,769 of record JAFJYJ010000010.1, read on the forward strand.
CAATGAGTTTAACAATGAGTAATCGATATAAAATACTTAGACATATGATGATGCCCGACGTATATCTTTGGTATATTAAAAATTTCCCGAAGGAATATTCATGTGATACAATAATACAAATCTTTATAATTACAACTATTATGTGTAACTATACCCTTTTCAACCAAGCCTTAGATAGACTTGGGGCATAGAACCTAACTCAGTTAAATCATCCCATTTGGCCAGGCCGGGTAAAGTCTAGTGGAAGTCTCACCGAGTATTTTACACGATCGATTGATCGAACCACATAGTCGACCCTTTCTAGTTTAAGCACCAAATGATATGAAGTAACCTTAGTAGATTCATGCCATAAGGTAGGTTTTGTTGACCTTCTTCCCGCATTTACTATGACCGGTGCCTTCTCACGGCTCTGTCTATCGACGTCTTTTTACGGCTCCATCCACTGGTGCCTTCTCTGGTTCGTAATCCTTTCCTGACTATTAATTAAGACTGAAGTCCAATGCCCATCGGACCTCAGGTAACGGTTAACCTCATGCTTATGTAAACAATATATGTATCACAGGTATTCATGTCATTTTAGAAAATATCACTACAAAAGCCCATAACAGATGTAGGAAATACATATATGTATGTAAGGCAATAACAATACACAGCCCCTAGCAGTATGTTTGTTACCCCAGTCTGCACATTCACCGGTGCCACGATGTACAGTCGTGTCCATAGTGCTTAGGAAAACTTTCAACGGTGTTATCAAGACCATAACCTGTGTACGCATGATTTTATCATGATCAAATAAGACAGAGTCTTATTATAGAAACACAGCAATCATATATAAGCATATCACAAGCATGTTAGTGTTACAGTACGTCGCGAACGTACCTTCGTTGACGGTTTTTGGTATGTTCCGACGGTAGGCGATCACAGAAATCCTATAAGGGTAATATCGTCTATTAATTCACAAATATTATCTCAAGAGATATTTTGGCTATATCGGACCATTTTACCCCTGGTTTATTATTTTTAACTTAATCCCATTTTAATTGCTTAAAAACGCAATAACAATATAAATAAGCTGATTTTTCGCCTAACTTTGAAAAATCATAATTAATTCTACAGAACTCGGAATTAGGATCCGTAAAATTATTCGGAAACCTTAGGATGTCTAATTTTATGAAATATTATTTATTATAGCCCAGAATTAATAAACAATTCCCAGTTTATTAGTTTATAACGCCTATCCAGAATTTTTCCAGAACTTTTAGCCTAACTTCGAACATTTTTATCTTCAAGCACAGAGCTCAAAACGACATGCTTTAGGTATATTTGGAAAGCTCTATTTGTCTACTCTCATCATGAATGTTCTCATAATTTTGGCATAGCATCTTCAACATAAGATACCAGCGTTTTTTAAATTGCTTTCGGGAGTTGCTAATCGACAAAATTTCTCCGTAACTTCGTTACTTTGACCATAATCTTCCAAAATTTTTGTCATAACTTCTTCTTCATCTTTTTTTTGAAATAAAGACAATGGTAACCATAAAAAAATGTAATTAAAACTATAATTGGAAGATTATGAATCAAAACAACATTTAAGCTATAAAACTCAAAGCTAAGGCATAAGAACTTACCTAGAACTTTGCTCCTCCTTCCTTCTTGCTTCAAGAACTCTCTCTAATCACTCAAGAACTTCTAAAATCAAAATGTTTTAGGCTGATTTGGTGTGAGAATTAGTGAAGGCTAATGCCTCTATTTATAGTAATTCCAAGATCCATCTAATTGGTGGATTCCAAAAACTTATTGAATCAAATTTTTAACCCACACTCTCACTCTCACAACCGACTTCCCTATCTCATAACTCTCTTCATCTTTCTTCCATTCCCAAATCCTAATTTAGTTAGGTATAAGTTGGTGTTTTTCTTGAAGATTCCCTTGTACTTTTGGAATCACAATTTTATGACTTGATTTATGGTATTTTTAAACTTTGTTTTTCACAATAGTATGAATCTCAAAAGTGTACCAAAATCACTTTGGACACCACCATGTTCAAGCTTGAATTTTGCTTATTCATAATATCTACTTATATTTGTTACTTAGTTCATGGATTTCAAGATATGATTTATTTTGTATGGATTCTCATTCATATATATCTTGAATTCATCCTAATGGTTTTTATCTAATCTTTAATTCATTTACCACTAATTACCCTTAATTACCTAAGCCTATGTCATCTTTTACCAATTAGTCTTCATGTAATAAAGTTGATAATGACACTTTGTGTAGTAAATATCATTTTTACTTGGTCCTTATTTCTCCACAAGCTTGGTCGACTACTTCCCCCCCCCCCCAAAAAAAAAACTCTCTCCATTTGATTTCTATTTCAAATCCATATGCCTTAAAGTCTTGGGAGATTAATGGATGATAGTGATGTTGTATTTATCTAATTATACTAATTCAATTCCTCCTTTAATTCCCTTTGCTTGCACCGATTTTTTTACTCTTGATTATTGTGTTTTCATTGTCTCACAATTGCTTTGGTTAAAGTCTCTAATTGGTTGATAAATTTTCACATGGATTAAGCTTTTAAGAAATAAATTCTAAAACCATTAGATTTGCTTTATTAAATCTAATCCAAGCCCTTAATGTTGGTTTGGAAAAAATCTAGTCACAATTAGTGATATTGATTAGTGATTTAGGAATAAGGATTAATAAAATTTCTTAACCCTCCTAACTTGTAATTTTCGCCACTTAATTAAATAAAAGGAGAATTAATTAATCTTTAATTAAATATTGCTAATATAGTGTTTTAGGGGTTAATAGGCTTAATCACCAAAATTTGATAGGTTTTTAATTTAATCTCAATGATTAAAAACTCCTTATATGCTAATATTAGCTTTTAAATATCCTTTGGGTATTAATTATATTGATATTTCCTTAATTATGGACTTTTTAAATTAATTATGAATTAATTTCGAAAATTAGTTAAATATTCCAATTATTGCAAATTTAATTGCCCACTAATTGTTGCTAATTTTCTCTAATTGATTCTATCATCCTTTGATGATTTTATTGCTAAAATGATATAGTCTTAGGGTACTTTATGATCCCTAATAAGATTTAGAGAATTAAATCTTCAATTATCTAATTTCTAAAATCACTTAGAAATAAAATAAGAATACTAAGAAAAATTGAGACCACATATTCACCTATTTTAAATAGGTAATATTGACTCAAATATAATATTTAAGGAATTATTATTTATTTAAATATAATAATAAATAATTATCCGGGTATTACATATTTTCTCTTTATTTTTCCTTTGTTTTCATTTTTGTAAAGAAATATTTTTTCTCTTATTTTTCATTTTTATGTATTTTTTTTAAAATATTCTATTTTATTTCTCTCTTGGGTAGTTAGAATATTTTTAAAGGTCATATTTATTTTTAAACGTTGTTGGCCAAAAGTTTCCGTTTTTTAAACCTTGTGCTTCCGTGCATGTGTGTGTATTCATTTGAAGTTAAGATAAATTTTAGACCTTAATAAATTATCCTGACCTCCTTATAGGCCGAAACTCCGAATAAAAACGGCGAGCACAGTGATGTAGTTGTTAATGGAAGATATCAGAATCTTTTATTCCCGATATCATAGCGAGCACAGTGGCGTAGTTGTTATTTGTTAATGGAAGATAACATAATCTTTTATTCTCCGATATCATAATTATATATTCTTTGATTTTAACGTTATGATAAATTTTAGAATTAAATAAGTTATCTTGACCTTTAAGAATACAGTTTTTTTTTTCCCACTTTATATTTATGGTGTCCTACGACAACCTCTGTAACCTGCGTTCTCAAATTCTTACTCTAAGTTTCTAATAATGTCCAGCACAGCAGTGAAGCAGTTGTCCATGGAACAAGGGGAATTATTATTCTTCGTTCCCAATGACATCATAATAAATAAGTTATACTAAACTATTTATATTTATTATTTTTCTTCAAATTAATTTGTCTGACTTATAAGCCCTTATATAATCTAGTGATAGCAATATATATTATGATTAAATAACTTATTTATGTTCCTTAATCCTTCTAAAAACTAAGTCAACTAACTCTTATATGAAAGGTTGTATAAGGATTGAAAGTAATACATTCATTTATTTTTGTGCAATATACAACACGACCACACATAAAGTTAGTACTAAACCATATATAACAAAATAATAAATTTATTTTGTATAATTTAATCTATAAAATAAGGGGTTTACACTTCTCATATTGCATGAGAAAAAAAATATTCCTACATATACATACCCATGAAATGGTGAGATCCACATATTTTTTATTTTAAATAAAAAAATTCAAGCATGGAAATGGTGGGACCTACATCTTTTTATATCTATGACGTGAGGATACACTTCTCCTACAACATGAGAAGTATATTTCTCATAAAATATATATAACATTTTTTTTATATTATAACAATAGTATATATCAAAATTATAATTCTTTGATTTTGACGTTAAGATTAGGCCAAAAAAACAAAGATGATTTTGACGTAAAGATAAATTTTAGGCTTGAATGAGTTATCTTAATCCCTTAATATCCGGATTGTTGGGATCACGTGTATTTTCTCTCTCTATATATCCTTCGAGGACCTCTCTAACTTCTAAACTGGCTCTTCTTAAATTCTTACTCGAAGTTTCTGATAATGGCGAGTACAGTAGTGAAGCCGTTGTTAACGGAAGAAGAAGACGAATTATTATTCTTCGTTCCCAACGACATCAAAGTTGAGATTCTCAAAAGGCTTCCAGTGAAATCTCTCCTCCGATTCCGATGTGTATGCAAAGATTGGAATGATCTCTTCAAGACCTCCTCCTTCATCAAACAACACTTCCACCACTCAACTCATCACCTTGGCCCTTCTCTTCTCCTCCGTTCGGATTGTTTAGACTCAGATCATACCCATCATTATACGCTGCTGGATTCCAACAAGAAAACCCTTATACCTCTAAATGTTCCCATAAATCCCTCTAGTTGGCCCTACTTGTACATCATCGGTGTCAGCCATGGCATCGTCTGTCTTGAAATTGGAAGTTCTCTTTGGTTGTGGAATCCAGCCACTAGAGAGACTCAACACGTGCCCAAAATTATTATCAATATCTTTGAATATGGTGATTCCTACGATGAGGAAACAGGATTTGAGTTTAACACTGTTCTTAATGATGACAACTACGATGAGGAAACAGGATTTGGGTTTAACACTGTTCTTAATGATTACAAGATAGTAATAGTTTATTCCCTTTCAACAGGGAATCGTGCAAATGTTTATTCATTATCGACAGGATCATGGAAGGAAGTAGAATTTGGAAACATAAGTGTAGATGGTATTGGTTACCCAAGAACAACAGCTACTGATGAAGCTATCTATTGGCTTGCCTATAACCCGATGGGTGGACTATTCATACTTTCATTTGACACTGCAAAGGAAGTGTTTACGTTGATTCCAGAGCCTGCTCCACGTTTTTTTGAAGACAGGAATTTGATTGTGCATGAGAACAATCTTGCTTTACTTAACATCATTGAATTATGTGTACCAGAGGAGGCTACATCAGGTGAATTTGAATTTGGGCAGAGATGGAATAGTACCAAGTTTATTGGCTGCCTTGGTTCAGACACGTTATTTAATGCTATCACTATTTGGAGGAATGAAGTTGTACTTCAACATCGTGGAGGAAAATCTGCTATATATCTTTTTAATCTCACTACTAATAAACTCAAGTTATTTCCTATTGACTCCAAATACGGCGATGTAAAGGGTGCATATAACTACGTGGAAAGCCTTGTATCGGTAGGTAACAAAAACATACAAAAACATGATCCTGAATCTTAAGTAGTAAATATATTGCGCTTAAACTTACGTTTAAAAGTTTCTCTTTTGCTTTATTCCTTGTCTACGATGTTAGGTAGTTTTTTTTTTTTTTTTTCGTATGAGGAATATATAACCTCTGGTGTATGGATTATTTAGGATTTATTCATGGTTTTTATTTAATGATCATGTCAGAGGCAACAATGATTAATAGAAATGGTTTTTATTTGAGGGTTTTTATGGCACTTCCTGATTAGTGCTCACATGGATTTGAATAAAACGTTGCTGTTAGTTACCGTACTGATAATTTATTGTTGGCTCTCAAGTTTTGTTAACAAATTTAATTGAGGAAGAATTAAAATGAAAAATAATGTATTATTAAAAAGAGCAACATACTCATACAATGAGTAACCCTCTTGGTTATCTCTAAAACCTAGAAGGAGACCATATTAACTCCTTCTTAGAGAGAGACCAAGTTAACTCTCTCTTGGAGGAAGACCAAATTAACTCTCTCTCTACACATGGTGTGGACTCCATATCCAACACACTAATCTCAATAGTTAAAACTCTTTATATATATATATATGGACTAGGCTCTAACTATCTATCTAACTAATCAATTAATCCCTTATATACTTCTAACACATCCCCTCAAGTTGAACACTACTTAACAAGGTGCTCAACTTAAACAAAAAATAATAATAGAATGATCTCTTCAATTCACAACGTTCTTTTCCATATCCACACTTGCTGATTTACTTCTGAAAGGCTTCAATCTATAAGCCAGAGCACCTGATGCAAACAAATGCTTCAATATTTGAAGATACCGATTTTGGCTCTCAAGACCCACAATTAGCAACCTCTTCTATTTGCAATATTCTTCCCCCATTAAAATATATGATCCTGCACACTGTAAATTTCAACAAAACTGCAATCTTGGGCTACTACATAGTCTTTTGATTAAACAAGGAGAGGCATGAACAGTGCCTCCTTCACTTTTATGACTTTCAACCACATGATTATACAAGTGGCAAGAACTTAGCACCAATCTGCTGCCACTAACTCATTTTATTGCCTGCAGAAATATACACAAGTGTAGCTAGCATTTGAGAAATACCTCAAAATATCCTTTGCAATGAACTTCCTCTCGGCAATTTCTTTAGTTCTGGTGGCCACATCCTTATTTTACTCCATTTTTCTATACAGTCTTCTAGTTTAGTTTCTCAATGCTTCATTCCCATGTAAGAGGAACATTAAGTTTTGCAACCTTGTACAATTCTACATAATCAGATTTCCTCCTTATTCAAATGTTTTCCATTGTAACCAACCCTCAGTTATTTCAATCTGATGTTCTGCATTCAAATGAGTTGAGTTGCCCTGTACATCATCACCACTATTTGCTTGGTTGCTTCTGGTAATTCATGACAGGTGTTACAAAGTCTTATCTGATTGAGTAGATTGTCCTGAAGAAACTTTCCCAGCGGGGCATCAAAATTTTTAAAACATAATATGAGAGAAATGACTCCTCTGAATTCGATGCAGACAACTGACTCCATCTGCAACATGTCTCTGCCCACTATCATTTATATCTACTAACGGCACCCAACCCAGAGGATCAATTTCTGATGCAGAAAATAGAAAAATCCTTAGCTTAGCCGAGCCATCTGAAGATCTGTCAATCAAATTTTTTTTTTTCATACTCGTCCATCATATTCTCAAGATCATCTGGGCAAGAAACTGAGACCAATGCATCAAGATCCTCTTCAAGGAGCTGATACTTGATAACCACAGGTTGATCATATGTATCAACCATCTTTCGGATCAGTTCGTTGGAACTCACATCTCTTTTGACACTAAGACACATAATACGGGCGGTGAACAGAGTCCAGCGAAGCTCAGATCGGCGACTGGTATGATGGCGAGGCTTCGAATGAACGGATCAGCGATAACTTCAGCAACGATCCTTCGATAGTACAGAACTCCATTACCAAAGGAGCCTTATAGCCTTCCATCTGATGCAACTTAAACAGAAAGGCACCGTTATCCTCAGAGACCATCGACACTGATAAAAACCCAGTGGCCTCAGTGAACAAGAAATTGAAGCAAAACGTTGATGACACTTCCAAGAGTCATCCTTTCGGAATCTTCACGCTACCGTGTGAAAGAAACAATTCTTCCCCAGATTCACAATATTCCGATGCAGCAAGGAATTGCAAGAAATCCCAAAACAATTAGGTATGCAGAATCAAGTCAGAGTTCGGCAAACCCAGGAGACAGAGAAAATTGCCGATATCGAGTGGCGGATTGGCAGATCAAGAAACTCAGATCAATCAGCCACAAGCGAATCCAAGACAGACTACGAGCGAGATTGACTGGGAAACCAAGACGAGCAAGATTCAGATGTCTGAAGGTGAGAAAACCACACTCGACAGATGAGCAAGATTCAGATGTTTGGAGGTGAGAAAACCAGACTCGACAGATGAGCAAGATTACGAACGAGATTGAACCAAGATGAGCAAGATTCAGTTTTCTAGAGGCGACAAACCGCACTCGACAGAACATTTAAGGCCTGAATGTGATTGGGTAACCAAGACAGGTCGTTCTTGGTCTCGGGTCGGAGGTCGAATTGATAATCATCCATGGCTTAGAATCTTGCTGATACAATTGATAATCATCAGTGGCTTAACATTGAAGAAGAATTAAGATGCAGAATCATGTATTATTACAAAAGAACAACATCTTCATGAGTAATCCTTATGTTATATCTAAAACCTAGAAACCTAAAAAAGATCATGTTAACTTCTTAGAGAGAGATCAAGTTAACTCTCTCTTGGAGGAAGATCAAGTTAAATCTCTCTCTATACATCTACACATGGGGTGAATTCCATCTTCAATACACTAATCTCAATAGTTAAGACCTTCTATATATAATTTATATATAAACTAGGCCCTAACTATCTATCTAACTAATCAACTAATCCCTTATACTTCTAACAAATTTTATATTAATGGTATGTTTTTTTGGGGTGAAATGTTTGTGGTAGGTAGAATATAAATAGCATTTTTTCCCATGGTTATCAAACTCGAACTGGACCGGCCGTGAAGCCGGTCTGAAAAACCATAGAAACCGAGGTCACAATTCGATGGTTTTTTTTTTAAAAAAAAAAAAGTCACGTGAAACTTGCCAGACATGGAAGGAGAAGGAGGAGGAGAGAGAGACATAAGAGGAGAGGGATGATAGCAAAGGGACAAAGAAGGAGGGAGTGGAGCCGAAGCCAGATCTAAAGAGTCAATCAAATATGAACTCCTCTCTCGCTCATTTCTCCTCACTGTCAATAATCTCACCACCTATAAAGAAGAAGAAGAAGAATACGATGTGGACATGGAGGAGATGGAAGAAGATTTTGAGGAGTATGAGAAAGATGAAGAAGAGGAAGAAGAATAAGAGAATGAGATGACGATGAATAAAGTTGACGAGGACGAGAATGCCAAAAGTGAACCAGAGTTGATAGTGTGTATAGGTTAGGAAGCTACTTGTTCATTGGAGTCCCCTCACGTGACCTAGCTTAATCCTCATTCCAAGAACGTTTCTCCACCCACCCCACCCCCAATCCCATCCATGCCACGTTTCGTATTAGTATTTTCCCAACTCATATCACAGTCCCATCTTCATGCTTCCAAACCATTATTTAAAAGTAAATATAAAATCATTTTTTTTAAATATTTTCATATTAATAATCATGAAATATTTACTTTTACACCGGTTTAGTCTCGGTTTAGCTCCGATTTGACTCCAATCTGACCCATTGACCCTTTACCTAGTACCTCGACCTATTCAGTGACCAATCCGATTTTAATAACCTTGTTTTTTCCCAATATCTAGATACTTTGGACTTGGTTAGTTAATTACTTTCTAAATCTTCATATGGAGACAACAACTATACTCATTAGGGAGGATGTCTTTTATTTTTAAGAAACTGAGCCAATCTTATTAATCACAAAAACAACAGTTACAACTTACACACACTAATTCCCTGTAAATAAAAAACAAAAACAACCTATCATACGACCTATTCAAAGTAAAGGAACGCAATAAATCCACCTATACAACCTGCTCAATAAAACAAATAAATCCTCTCATTGATGTTGATTGGCATCCAGTTTGGGAAATGTATGTGCGAGTCATTATATTGATGAGGGAAAAGAAAAGTAAAAAATAAAAATAGGAAAATCTTTCCCATTTATGATGACTTGCACTTAAGTTATATATGAACCATTTTATGGAGAAGAAAAGAATAAAAAATAAAAAAAATCTCTCATTCTAAGAAAAAAAAAAGAAAACTTAAAAAAAAAATCTCTCGTGGATCAGTGATTAGGTTTCAAGTTCGAAGTTTCATTAAACCAAAAAATGTAAGAAAATAAAAATTTAAAAAATGTGTGTATTAATGAGCCAAACCTAGCCATAGATGATAACTATATAAAGGAGAAGAGTTAAAGAGCAAAAGACACAAGAATTAAGAATTTCGGGAGAGAAAAGCGGAAAGTTGTAAAAGTGCGATGAAAAAAATGTGAGCAAGGATTCAAGGAAAGAGGAGGAGGACATTTTTATTTTTAAAACTCACATAAATATATTCTGACATAAAAATAAATTATGTGAACCTCCTTAAAATTGTTTAAAATTACATATTATTATTTTTAATTTTGATATGTATATAACCTTTGTTTAACATTCATGATAAATTATACAAAATTTTGATTGAGATCGTCTTGATTCAGAACATGATGGCTAATCGCAAGATTTTGGTAATCATTCTCAAATCTTTGTCTCGGGTCGAAGTTCCGAACTGATAATCATCTATGGCTTGTACCTGGATCTTTTCAATTGGTGATGGATTGCAATAACCAATGCTCTGGTGCTATGAGGAAGGGAACATGCCCAAAAGAAACTGAATGACAAAATATTATTGATCTACCATAAAATGTTATTTCCCAAAATACAATCTGCCCTTTTACAAATAGATAGGCAGCAGAAAGTCCCTATAATATGTCCCTATTTACAAGTAATAATAAATAAACACTATCTAATTCCTACAAAATCCATTTGAAATACCTAAATCTACATTATGCAGTTTTAACAAATAATTCTTTATTTGTTAATATTGTTAAAAGATCATAATGTGCCCCTAACTTAAATGAGCATCAATCATCGGGGGGAATAAAAAAGAAGAAACAAGTAAGGTGAACTATGGCTTTTTGAGAGAGAAAATTAGATAACCAAAGGATAGAAGATATAGAGTGATCTCAGCTAACAAATAAAATCAAGGGGATAATCTCTGTCATTTGAAAAAAATATCCTTAAGCCAAGTAAATGTCATTTATGGTGATTGGCGGCGGCGGCGGCGACAACAATAATAATAAATGGCCATAAAAACAAATTTCAGAATAATTTGATGTTGATTGGCATCCAGATTGGGAAATGTGTGTGGGAGTCATTAATGAGAAAAGAGTAAAAAAAAAAAAAGGGGAAAATATTTCCCATTTATGATGATTAGCACTCAAGTTATGAATGAATATGGAAAAAAACATGAGCATCATCTTACTTTCTTCACCTCCTTCCTCTTTAAGCATCAAAGGTATGTGTCTCTCTACCGTGGCTTTTGTTTCTGCATACTTCTATAATAACTTTATTGCTATATAATTTTGCTTCTGGTCACTGTTCCAATTGATTCCATTTTACTTATCTCACTATTTTGGAGTTTTGACTAAGTATAATATGTTGATGATGCAATTGCTATGCTGCCCTTATTCGTTTGCCGATTGAATGAAATTTTCATATCTTTCTTTTGAGCTGTAAACTTGGCGAACGAGAAGTGTATAGAAATTTTCAATTCAAACGCCTATGTGAACTCATTTTTATAAATTAAACAAATAATAATAATGAAGTTTAATTTCCTTTTTTTAAAAAAAATAAGAGATTTTTTTTTTCCCAAAATAGTTGTGTTGTGTAAGGTTTTTAGAGCCTCATTGACAACTCAAGAAGTTTAATCCAAAATTCTTTTAAGGAATCATTTTTTCCTTCAAATAAAATAAAGAGTTGTTGTCAAAATGATTTTGTTCTGCATGAGGTTTTTAGCATGTGGGATTATGGGAATCCTTTCAAAGTTTAAAATATTTTTCAATAAATATCTTTTCTCAAATAATATATATATATATATATATATATATAAAGAAATTATCTTCATAAATTTTTAAAAAACACAAACTCATAAAAAATAATTTTTCCCCCTTCCTAAAAGACGCCAATAAGGTAATACGCCTTTCTACTCTGAACTACGTGACGTGGGCTTTAATGCTTCTAAAAAGTATGTAGGCCTTATATCCTCTTTCTATATCACTCTGATTTTGTAAATAAATATATTTTCTCTTTATTTTTCCTTTGTTTTCATTTTTGTAAATAAACATTTTTTCTCTTAGTTTTCATTTTATGTATGTTTTTTTTATAATATTCTCTTTTATTTCTTTGTTAGGTAATTGGAATATTTTTAAAGCTCATATTTATTTTTTACATAATTGACTTAGGGTAATAACAACGCTGTGGGCCAAAAGTTTCCGCTTTTTAAACCTAGGTTAACGCCTAAGGGTAATAGACGGCTCGCCCTGCCCAATATCGGTATCACCTAGGAAGAAGGGAGATTTTGCTCTGCCCTTGGATCGTGGGTGAACTCAACCCCATTCCTAAAAAATTTTATATATATAAAAAAAATATTCATTTGAAGTTAAGATAAATTTTAGACCTTAATAAATTATCCTGACCTTCTTATTGGCCGAAACTCCGAATATTGAGATCCTATATATATCCTAACGGTGAGCACAGTGACGTAGTTGTTAATTAATGGAACATGAGATAACCGAATCTTTTATTCCTCGATATCATAGTTATATATTCTTTGATTTTAATTTTGGACTTAAATAAATAAGTTATCTTGACCTTCAAAAATACAGTTTTTTTTTTTTAAATTTATATTTATGGTGTCTTACGACAACCTCCGTAACCTCTAAACACTGTGTTCTCAAATTCTTACTCGAAGTTTCTAATAATGTCCAGCACAGTAGTGAAGCAGTTGTCAATAGAACCAGATGAATTATTATTCTTCATTACCAATGACATCATAATAAATAAGTTATACTAAAGTATTTATATTTATTATTATTATTTCAAATTAATTTGTCTGATTTATAAACCCTTATATAATCGAGTGATACATATTTTATGATTAAATAACTTATTTATCTTCCTTAATCTCTCAAAAATACAAGTCAACTAGTTCTTATATGAAGGGTTGTATATTAACGATTGAAGGTATATACATTCATTTATTTTTGTGCAATACAGCATGACCACACATAAAGTTACTACTAAACCATATATAACAAAAATAATTCATTTATTTTGTATAATTTAATCTATAAAATATATATGAATATATATATATATATATATATATATATATATATATATATATATATATATATATATTTGGATATTACAACAGAATATATGAAATTTATAATTCTTTGATTTTGACGTTAAGATTGGGTATAATAACAAAAAACAAAAACAAAAAAGATTTTAACGTTAAGATAAATTTTACGCCTTTTTGCCCGAAAAAGATAAATTTTAGGCTTAAATGAATTATCTTGATCCCTTAATATCTAGATTGTTGGATTCACGTGGCCATTAATTATTCCTAATTAATTGCATAGGAAATAATACATTTTCTCCCTCTTTTTTTATCCCTGGTATCCTTCGACAATCACTATAAGCCCTGACCGCATGTTCAAGATTACCTCACCTCATCCCATAAGCAGGTAGAATTCAAAGGGTATTTCTCAATAGATATTGGTATCAGAGCCAAAGATCATGTTTTAGGATTTTACAATTGTTATCAGAATCAGGTTCTAATATCAATATTTGATATAATTGTACATTCATATAGCAAGATTTTACACTTTTATCTTCTTCAAAACAAATAATTAATGAAGTAGTCTTGGTCTTGCCCTTGGTCTTCGTCTTTTGTCGTTGCCAACTAGCACAAGCTCTTATATCAATTCCTAGAGAAATGTCTTTGGCTCTGATACCAATTGGTATCAATTGTAATATTTTAACCTTACTCTAATACTAATTATAAGATCCTAGAGCAAGATCTTTGACTCCAATACCAATCTTGGATACCAATTGTATGATCCTAGGGCAGGATCTTACCTATTCTATCTACTTCAAAAGGAATAATGAAGTAGTCTTGTTCTTGTTTTTGGTATCAGAGCCAGCATATGTGTAAATCCTACCTGGTCAACCACAACAGACTCTCTGACTAATTCCAATGATTCTTAACCACAATCATCACTAACTAATGGAGGAAAAAAACATCTCTAGTCCTTATCCCGAATTTTATTACCCAATGTAATAAACACCTCTTCTTCCCACACCCCATCAACAATTCACATTGGTAGCTATTCAAATCTTTTCTGGTCATTGACCTAGGATTGGTTTGGGAAAAAGTCTCCCCTAACCCCAAGTTTTTTTTTTAAAAAAAAAAACCCTAAATGGCCATAAAAAAAATTTAGAATAATTTGATGTTGATGGGCATCCGGATTGGGAATATGTCTGGAGTCATTAATGAGAAAAAAAATAAAAAAAGGAAAATCTTTCCCATTTATGATGATTAGCCTGACCTTGTTATAGGCCGCAACTCCGAATATTGAGTCCTATATATATCCTAACGGCGAGCACAGTGAACGTAGTTGTTAATGGAAGATAACCGAACTGAATCTTTTATTCCACGATATCATAGTTATATATTCTTTGATTTTAACTTTATGGTAATAATTAAGTTATCTTCGTCATTGTTCTCCTAAGATATATTGAAACTTTGTATATACTATTTTCAGTCCTGATTTATATATCCAGTTGAGCTTTTTTAGATATATTAAAAAAGTAATTAAATTATTTTAAAGTATTTATATATATCGCTTTTTTTTTCTAAACTATTTTGTTTAACTTATAAACTAATATATAATTTAATAATTCGCAATATATAGTATAATTAAGTATAACTTATTTATTTTCCTTAATCTTTGAAAAAATGAACTGAATTTTTATAGTTCGGACGAAAAGATAGAGTATATTCTTTGATTTGATGTTAAATGAATTATACTAACCTTATTATATATCTACAATATACATACATATATATATATATATGATAACATAATATATCATAGTTATAATTTTTTTTGATTTTGACGTTAATATAAATTTTAGGCTTAAATGAATTATCTTGACCTTAATATCCGGATTGTTGGGTTCACGTGGCCATTAATTATTCCTAATTAATCGCATAGGAAATAATACATTTTCTCCCTCTCTTTTTTATCCCTGGTATCCTTCGACAATCCCTATAAGCCCTAAACGCATGTTCAAGATTATTGAAAGAATACCTCACCTCATCCCATAATGTAGAATTCAAAGGGTATTTCTCAATAGATATTGGTATCAGAACCAAAGATCATGTTGTAAGATTTTACAATTGTTATCGGTTCTAATATCAATATTTGATATAATTGTACATTCATAGAGCAAGATTTTACACTTTTATCTACTTCAAAACAAATAATGAAGTAGTCTTGGTCTTGCCCTTGGTCTTCGTCTTTTGTCGTTGCCAACTAGTACAAGCTCTTATACTAATTCCTAGAGAAATGTCTTTGGCTCTGATACCAATTGGTATCAATTGTAATATTTTAACCTTAGTCTGATACTAATTATAAGATCCTATAGCAAGATCTTTGGCTCCGATACCAATTTTTGATACCAATTGTATGATCAGCAGGATCTTACATATTCTATCTACTTCAAAAGAAATAATGAAGTAGTCTTGGTCTTGTTTTTGGTATCAGAGCCAGCATATGTGCAAATCCTACCTGGTCAACCACACAGACTCTCTGAATAATTCCATGATTCTTAACTACAATCATCACTAGCTAATGGAGGGAAAAAAACATCTATAGTCCTTATCCCGAATTTTATTATTCAATGCAATAAACACCTCTTCTTCCCACACCCCCATTAAACAATTCACATGGGTAGCCATTCAAATCTTTTCTGGTCATTGACCTATGATTGGTTTAGGAAAAAGTCTCCCCTAATACCAAGTTAAAAAAAAACCTAAATGGCCATAAAAAAAAAAGAATAATTTGATGTTGATTGGCATCCGATTGGGAATATGTCTGGAGTCATTAATGAGAAAAAAATAAAAAATGAAAATCTTTCCCATTTATGATGATTAGTCTGACCTTGTTATAGGCCGCAACTCCGAATATTGAGATCCTATATATATCCTAAGGGCGAGCACAGTAAACGTAGTTGTTAATGGAAGATAACCGAACTGAATCTTTTATTCCACGATATCATAGTTATATATTCTTTGATTTTAACTTTATGGTAATAATTAAGTTATCTTCGTCATTGTTCTCCTAAGATATATTGAAACTTTGTATATACTATTTTCAGTCCTGAATAATATATACATTTGAGCTTTTTAAGATATATTAAAAAGGTAATTAAATTATTTTAAAGTATTTATATATATCATTTTTTTTCTAAACTATTTTGCTTAACTTATAAACAAATATATAATCTAATAATTCGCAATATATAGTATAATTAAGTATAACTTATTTATTTTTCTTAATCTTTGAAAAAATGAACTGAGTTTTTATAGTTCGGACAAAGAGATAGAGTATATTCTTTGATTTGATGTTAAATGAATTATACTAACCTTATTATATATCTACAATATACATATATATATCGATTTTTTTTTTAATATATATGATAACAGAATATATCGTAGTTATATTTTTTTTATTTTGACGTTAATATAAATTTTAGGCTTACATGAATTATCTTGACCTTAATATCCGGATTGTTGGATCACGTGCATTTTTCTCTCTCTATATATATATCCTTCGAGAACCTCTGTAACTCCTAAACGCTCCCTTCTCAAATTCTTACTCTAAGTTTCTAAGAATGACTAGCACAGTAGTGAAGCAGCAGTTGTTAAAGAAAGAAGAAGATGAATTTTTATTCTGCGTTCCGAGCGACATCATAGTTGTCAAACCCCTTATTTTCTTGACATTCATCGTAGTAACTTCATACAAAGACAAACGGATAAACGAAAATAGCTTAAATATTCCAATACAAAAATACGTGTTCACATACTAGAAGTTGTCATAGGGTTCACACAATTATTTAAAGAACTCCAAAATATTATTACAAAATAGCATATAACCAATAAAGTAACACTTGAAACAGATCGCAACCTTCACTTTCCGGTTTCTACCACTTTGCCCTTAGAACCACGTCCACTATGTTGACCACCTTTCGAACTATTTGGAGGAGCTGAGATTGCAGTGAATCCCAGAGTAACAATTAACTATTCATATAATTCAAAGGTAAATACATACATATAAATTCATTCATATTATGTGAGAGAAAAGTTACTACCCGGTGGTCTTCCCAATTCTTGAACCGATTTCCAATCCTTTATTCGTCCCGGCAAGTATCAACTCCTATAATTGTATATTTATGAACGGACGGGTTATTACTTATCCAAATTTTCCATGAACTCAAAATACTAAGATTGGTCACCCTTGCTACCTAATACCATTATTTCCTTATTTCTATTCAAATACTAAAAGTGACATGATTTTTCAACCAACTTCGAAAAATCATAATTCTCTTTGTACACATCGGATTTGGGTGTTCTTTGGCTCATTTAAAACTTTAGGATGTGTACTATATATCCACAAAATTTCAGCTTCAAAAGAGGTCATTTACCCTTGATTTATCCAACTTAAATATAGGTGCTTTGACAGTATGAATAGTGACGCTACAAAGTAATACGTTAGGTACTGTTCACTTACGAAAATACTGTAGCAATCAGATATATCCACCTCTGTTTCATCTCCATTAAAACAGAACATACAAAACTGAAACTTGTTACGAAAGTTTTATATGCCGAAAGCCGTTCAACAACTATAAAAAGAAGCTTACCTTGTTCTCAATTCTCAATCTTGCTCGTGTTCACGCGTTTTCGTCTCTCACGCTTCCACTTTGGACTCTCACTTTATATTTTCTCTCCTCACGTGAATGACCGAAATGAAATATAGAATGAGAGCTGAACTTGTTTTATAACACAAGCTGCTGATAGGGAGCGTGGATAAAGAATAAGTGCTGTCATATTGAGACAAGGAAAGGTAGTGGAACGTGAACAATTAATTGTCCCACATTGCAATAATCGGACGTCCTATGCATTGGAGATGATCAAGTGTGTCTTCCATTTGGAATGAAGTGGAGAGTAGGACATGCATGACCGAAATAGAAAAGAAGTGAAAAGATACATGTTTGCTAACTAATTGGAGATAAAGAAATGGAACATGGGAGACAAGCTGTCTGCTATCCGAAATGATGGGTGTAAGTGGTTAATCTTTTAAATGAAAATAAGATGTTGAAACGCATGGGCTGCTGAAATAGCAATAATAAAATAGGTGGTGGTATGAATTTGTGATTGTTTAAAGAGAAAGTTGCTCATGTCTTTGTCAAGCTTCCAATAAATTAATATAGTGGACAAAGCATCATATACATTCCACTAACATCGTAAGTGGAGGTTATCCGAAATGATGTTTGGAAATAAATAAATGAGTGGCTATTCAAACAATATGGGTGCTGTTGACTTTTTTTCGCTCCTCCCTGTGAGTGCTCCTTTCTCTCTCCTGAGAGCGAGTTTCCCCGGTTCCAACGTTCTTTCCTTTCTTGTAGCGTTGGATCGTCCTTCTGGTTTTATTTTCTTGCTTGAGTGTCAGACAGTGTGTGTGTGCGTAGTGAGTTCTGTCTTTCTGTTAGTTCGGAGGTATGGAGGTGGGTGATAGTAGTATCGGTAGTGGTGGCTGTAGGACCTTGAAACATGTAGCCCTAAATTTTGATTGAGAAGTTGAAAAGTATGGTGGCACACTTGTAGGGAAGATCCTTACTGGGAAGAAACTTAACGTGCCTACTGTTATATCCATGATTAGAAAAGGATGGAAATTGGATGACGACTTGGAGGTGACCGAGCTCGATAGTACTCAACCGATTTTTCCGTTCGGGTTTCATGATGCTAGAGAATATGGGAGAATCCTTAAAGGAAGGCCATGGTCTATCCAAGGTTTCATGCTCAACCTTATGGTGTGGGAAGACCATATGGTCCTTAAAGATGTTACCTTCGATACAGCCTCCCTTCTGGGTCCAATTCCATGGAGTCCCTCTTGAAGCTTTTGATGATGTAAATGCGAAAATCCTAGGTGACTCGGTGGGGGAGACGGTAATGCTTGAGAGCCCAATGGTAGGAGGCCGAATAGAAAGAAGTTTCATCGGGGCTAGATCACTTGTGCGTTGAGTGAACCTTTGACTCCGGGTTCGGATACCGCTGGCCGGCGAGAACCGGCCGGGTCTCCGTTAAATATGAAAGGTTACAACATCTTTGCTTCTCGTGTGGTTTGATCGGTCACGACGGCCGTGGGTGTAAAGCTTTGCCGACCGACGGGACGGTGAGGATAGGCGCTCTGGTTTCGACAGTCGACTTTGCACATCCGGCGTGAGAACGATTGATGAGGTGGTGGTCGTGTGCAAACAGGAATGGTGCGAGGTTCCTTTTCTTGGGAAATCAGTTTTTGGTTATAAATCTCGCTGGAGCTGGTCGCCGGGAAAGGGCGCCCGTTCAGACAACAGGCCGGAGAGGAAGGAATCCTTCGGTGGAGTGTCAGATAGTGGAATGTATAGTGGAATGTCAGATGGTGGAATGTTAGATAGTGGGGTTGGTGACTGTCAAAAGGAATGTCACACTGGGCAGCTCTCTCCCTTTCTAGGAAACGTTGCCCATGCTCAATTATCAAGAAATTTGCTTGAGGCGCAGGTGGACCCTATTTCCGTTGGGAAGGAGGTTGTGACATGCTGCTTTGGGCCTCATCCAGTCCAAGCCCAAACGGTCGGTATGGTGTCGAATCTGGATTTACCATTGGTTGTTGAGGATCTGGGTAAAGTGTCTGCAAGGAAAGTGGGCCTCCATCCAATTAAGCCTCCTGATCCTTTTTTGGTCCAAACCCACCCTGAAGGGGAAACCATCAGAAAAGAAAGAACATTTTCTATTATTGAAGCTGGTACTCCAGAGTTGCAATTGGTTAGCTCTTTTATTCCGGATGGTATCCCTAATTACCCCCCTTTTATTTCTCAACCTTACAGTGTGGACTTCCCAAGTGACGATGAACTTAAAGAAAAATCTATTTGTCCTTTTAATGGGTTGTCCCCTATCTCGGCTGTATCTGCGGGGTTAAAAGGATTTAGGATTAAAAGGCAACATGATGATGATCTGGAGGTGGACAAATCAATTAAATGTAGGAAGCTGGATTTTTCTTCATTAGAGGACTCGACTGGTGCTAAATTAGTCCCGGCCAGGGAAAAAAAGGAGCGTAGGAGGAGCTATAAGTCAGTTAAAAAATATCTTCGTCAGTCTGGTAATGCATCAGGATTGGGTATTTCTGCGGGTAGCCCTTCTTCCCTTGAGATTGATTTTCCAGAGTGTTGGATGGCTGTTGGTAACAATGCTGAGATGGACCTGGGATCTCCTGTCCCAAGTAACGCCGGTGGTTGGAATGGACCAACCACCGGTTGGCCATGAATCTATTAGCTTGGAACTGTCAAGGTCTGGGGGTTGCCTTGACCGTCAGAATTTTGAGGGAAGTTTGTTCCCGGATAAAACCCCATTTAGTCTTCTTGTTGGTGATTTTTGTTTTTTCTTGTGTTAAGGCTAAGTTACCGGACTTGTATGATTGGAGGTGTAAGAGTATTATCCAATTTGCTATTAGTCTTTTGTCTTCTAAGGTTGGGTTCTCTGTTTCCTTTTCCCGAGAGGGGGCAAACGTCTTTGCGGGTATCCTTGCAAACCGATGCTTATAAAGGGGTGTGCCTTTGTTAGGTGGGTTTCGCAACCAAAGACCCGCTTTGTTATCTCTTCTAACTCTGGAGGCTCAGAAGACTTTTGCTGGTGTTGATATTCCTTTGCATACCAGTTCTTCTTCGTATGGTGGCTTGGCTTTTTTTCCTATTATGCTTTATATTGTTGTAGGTTCTTTCCGTTGTATCTGTTTGTTGTCTGTTGTAATTGTTTTGCTCGTGTTGTATTTGTTTGTCCTTGTTTTGTCTATTTTTGTTTTTTCAGGCTTTTGTTTCCTTAAGTCTTCTGGTTGTAACCCGTCTTGGCTTTGATGTGTTATGAATAGAACTTCCTTTGACCAAAAAAAAAAAACAATATGGGTGCTGTCCACAATTTAATTATAATAATAAAGTAGGTATATGTGGGATGTTACAATAGTTGACATTCTCAAAAGGCTTCCGGTGAAATCTCTACTCCGATTTCGATGTGTATCCAAAGATTGGAATGTTCTCTTCAAGACCTCCTCCTTCATCGAACAACACTTCCACCACTCAACTCATCATCCCGGCCCTTCTCTTCTCCTCCAATCGCATTGTTTTGCCTCAGATCCTATCATCACCCATCATACGCTGCTGGATTCCAACAAGAAAACCCTTATGCCTCTAAATGTTCCCTTAAATCGCTCTTGTTACTCGTACATCGTCATCGGTGTCAGCCATGGCATCGTCTGTCTTGAATTTGGAAGCTCTCTTTTGTTGTGGAATCCAGCCACTAGAGAGACTCAACACGTGCCCCAAAGTATCAATAACTTTGAACATGGTGTTCCCTACTATGTGGAAACAGGATTTGGGTTTAACACTGTTCTTAATTATTACAAGATAGTATTAATTTATGCCCGTTCACCAGCTGGGGATCGAGCGAATGTTTATTCATTATCCACAGGGTCATGGAAGGAAGGAGAATTTGGAAACCTAAGTGTAGATACTATTCGTTACCGAAGAATTCGTTACCGAAGAACAACAGCTACTGATAAAGCTATCTATTGGTTTGCCTCTAACCAGATGGGTGGACTCATACTTTCATTTGACACTGCAAAGGAAGTGTTTACGTTGATTCCAGAGCCTGCTTCACGTTTTTTTGAAAACAGAAATTTGATTGTGCATGAGAACAATCTTGCTTTACTTAACATCATTGAATTATGTGTACCAGAGGAGGCTACATCAGGTGAATTTGAATTTGGGCAGAGATGGAACAGTACCAAGTTTATTGGCTGCCTTGGTTCAGACACGTTACATGATGCTATGACTATTTGGAGGAATGAAGTTGTATTTGAACCTCGTGGGGGAAAATCTGCTATATATCTTTTTAATCTCACTACTAATAAACTCAAGTCATTTCGTATTGACTCCAAATATGGAGATGTAACGGGTGCATTTAACTACGAGGAAAGCCTTGTATCGCTAGGTAACAAAAACATATAAAACATGATCCTGAATCTTAAGTAGTATATATTTTGCAAATTTATTTTGCTTAAACTTCTGTTTAAAATAGTTTCTTTTTTGCTTTATTCCTTGTCAACGATGTTAGGTAGCTTGGTTTTTTGCCCCCCGTATGATGAATATATAACCTCTGGTGTATGGATTATTTAGGATTTTTCATGGTTTTTATTTTATGATCATGTCAGAGGAAACAATGATTAATTTTGTTATTGAAGCTATTTTAAGTAATTTTTAGTCCTTTCATTTAAAAATTCCTAATTAAGGGATTTATCTATATGTGTGTGTACATAATAGTTATTCAATGTTTATTGTGAGGTTCCCAATACTTAATTCGTTTATGCATGTCATTTATGCAGTTCCAATCGTAGTGAGAAGAATTCTTAAAATCCATTAACTGCTTAATACAGATGAAAAGACTATTTTTAAAAACATGTTGGATAAAAAATGGATTAAAATATGTTAAGATTTCTTGTTTTTTTTAAATATTATTTTCATTCCATTGGTTCGTGGGAGAAATATATTCCTCAGCCTCGCACCCTCATAAGTTATGTACTCATTCACCTATCATGTTTGTAAAATTTCGGAATCAATTTAAATTAGAGTTACAAGGTCATTTTTATCCCAGAAGTTTTTCACAAAAGAGTGTTGTTCGGTACCCGGATTTTTTTTTTTTTAAGCAATGTTGACCTAGAAGTGATAAAATCTTAGCAATATCGACATGCCCTAACTACCCCAGCTTTATACACAGCCTCACCATGAGTATATATCATACAGGAAACGGAATTGATCTATAAATTTTGAATTACATACTTGGTATGATTAAGAAGATTATCTACTTCTTATAAAGAAGGGAAGTGGTCAATTATTTAGTAATATCATGATAGTTATAGGCATGGAGACATCAGATTCTAAGATTAACTTTCGCTGCGTGGGAATCTTGGTCGGAACATACATGAATCAGAACCCATTAAAGTGTTGTAAACTATTTTTCTTCACTCATGCCTAAATAATTACTCATTTGTTATCTGTTGAAAAAAGATAAACAATTTCACACACAAAAAAGCTCTATTTTTGTTGGCATCTCATGTTGGAAGCCTCCCAGATTTTTATATTTTATGGGACAGAAGCTTTCAGATACTCCCTCCAGTCCTAAACATTAACATAGTTTTTATATTTTTCAATTTTTTCATAATTTACCCATGTTGATGCTCCCTCAACAATAATCAAGGAAGAGAGAAAATGAGGAAATTAAGAAAGATGATTTGGGTATTTTAGAAAATACATGTTTTTTTTTTGCCATTGAAATACCTGTCATATTAATTAATTCAACCAACTTCCATAATCTAATCAAATTGGATAAATATGTCGTATAATAAGGACCGGAGGAGTATAACTCAATCACCATTAACACATGCATAGTAAAACATTGTGACGACCTTGGAATCTGAGGACTCCTGAAGCACTCTGTTAGCTGCCCAAGTCATATCATGTTTGACCAAGAACATGGATGTAGTGCGTTTTCTTTTTATTGTTATAAAAAATTAGGAAGTATAATTCCAGGGCAAACATCGCAGGGGTTATCAACAAATTTCCCCGTAGTTCAAATACAACGTAGGATTTTTTAAAAGAAAAATCAACAACCTGCTTAGGGATTAACTCAATATGATTCTAAGAATCTTCATTATTTGAAATTCATGTAAGGCTAACGGGAAAGTCATAAGACTAAGAAGAGTTAGAGCCTACTTAGAAATACTACCTCCGGTCGTTAACATGAGACCTAGTTGATTTTTTTAGAAATATTAAGGAATCTAAATAAGAGAAACAAAAAAAGTTAAATGGGTTTTATATTTAAAATATTAAGGACTACAGATAGTAGCTCTTTTCTTGCTTGTCTAACCCAATCTGCAACAATATTTGCAGCTTTGGGTGGCTCTAACACTTTCTTCCAAATAAAACTCAACTTTATTTAAAATGGATTCAATTTATATCTAGTGATCTAGGATGTGCTTGATAGAAGTGAAAGGGGAAAATCAAACTATGCCAAAGATATGAAAAAGAAAAAGAAAATTAAAACACTCGCCAATGTTCTTTATGACTAAAACTAACAATTTTTAACAAATAACTACAGCAAGACTTTCGTGAATGGCCCTTGGTGCATATTACGCGAGGGGCAGAATAGATCCTGAAGGACTATACGTGCAATGAGGAAAATGATTTGAAATTAAGATGAAAGAAGTAATATGTGAAGCACCTTATGCTGCCAATTTAATAAGAGAAAACCTGACCAAATGGTATAATTAAGCCTTTAGGATGGGGAGTGGGGAGATGGGGAGTCTAGGAGATGGAGATTTGAGACTGTGATTTTACATGAAGGGAAGATGCAGAGAAAATAGTATAAGGATATATTGGTAAAATCAAAAAATTCATACCTCTTCATTTGATTAGGGTTTGGAAAAATTGCAACTAGGTCCAAGGAAATTATAACAATTAGGTCACTCGAAATCATTAAATTGTAATGAAGTCTCATGAGACCCAAGTGATTTAATTATTAATGTAAAAATACTGTTATGACCTCTTTCATTTTAGTGATCATGCTTCATGACTTCCTATACCTCTCTTTCTCATGATCGACAAAATACGCGCGAATCAAGATCCCAAGGCTCTTCTGATTCATTATTTTTTTAATTTTAAATAAAAGAGGGCAAAATGATATTCTCACATTAAGAATTAATATTACCCCGATTCTATGAGACTTTACTACTCCTTGATGAGTTCAAGGGACCTTATTGTTATTATTTTTGTTATAAAGGGACCTAGTTGCAATTTTTCCCTAGGAATTTGATAAAAGTGAAGGCCTAAATATGGATTTAGGTATTTCAAATGGATTTAAATAGGATTTTCTCAAACAAAGAAAAAGAAAAAAGAATCATAATCATCTAAAAACAAGAGAGCAATATATCGCATATTAGTCTTCAAACTTCACAAATCATTACTCAGATGCAATTGAAGAAAACAAAATAACAAAGAAAATGGAGAGAATTAGAACCCAAGATATTATGTCATACTCGTATAAAGCCTCCCGAAAACCCCTTTGACTGGCGATTGAGCTTCCACATTAAAATAACTTTCTCATAATATTCTCAAGCATCTGAAGAACTTAAGAAAATAAAAGATCATGTACCTAAAGAAACTAATAAGACTTTTCAAAACAGACCTCTTCAAGTACTCTTTAATTATATTGAACTTGTTCAGAATCCCATCAGTCAATTTCTTGAAAACCCTGCTAACAACTGATGAGGCTTCCTTGCTGTTGCTATTTTCATCTTCCTCATTAATCTGAATCCCATTTCCTCCATTATTAACAGCAACCAAGCTCTCTGTATAATTCAATGAAACATAAGAACAATCCTCTGCAACCTGAGGGGAAGGAAGAAGAGCTTTTAAGTCATCACTTCTTACTCCATGAATTATATTGCCCGATGCAATAAAAACCTCATCTTTCCACATACCCACAGGACGATCCATGTTTGAAAACAATCCAATAGTTTTTATCTTAATCCAACTATCAAAACCATGTTCCTTATAATGATAAACCCACAACTCTAAACAACAATTCATAGTTGAAGCAGACTCTGAGAAAAATAGCAAACCAAGATCAGATTCTCCATATTCTATAAGATTCTTGGAAACTTCAAAGTTATCAAAACTTGGCAAACTAATCCTTCTGAGCACAT
This sequence comes from Acacia melanoxylon, assembly GCA_019022615.1. NCBI lineage: Eukaryota > Viridiplantae > Streptophyta > Magnoliopsida > Fabales > Fabaceae > Acacia > Acacia melanoxylon. The sequence goes on from JAFJYJ010000010.1 coordinate 1,803,890, forward strand.
TGTTTTCTGCATCAAAAGAAACAACAAAGTCTTGACTGAATCTTTGGTTTGTCGTTGTCATTGCCATCCAAAACATCTTTCTTTTCACTGTAACAGAATTCTCAACACAGACAAAAGGCCCATTCACAGTGGCACCATAATGATTGGAATACACAACTTCATTCCAAAATCCAGAATTCAGGGAGTACCTTTCAATTTCCATAGCATGAGAATGGTAAACATTGACCCTGGCATTATAAGAAAAACCAAGGAGGCAATATGGCGGGGCCTTATGAGGTAGCAGAGCGTTATTAGAAAGTTCAAGAATTCGTCTGATTTGACTCGTTGCTGGATTCCAAAGAAAAAGGCAAGAAGATGGGTCATGAGAATAATGACAAACACAGATCAAACCATTGCAAGAACCAACAATCTTGAAACCCATATCAGAATCTGTAACTCGAGGGACATGCAGTTCTTGAATCTTTTTACTTTGAATTTCAAATAAAAACAATTCCAAACCACTTCTTTGCTGGTCCCAGTAAAAGCGTTGAATGATGAGAAGAGGGTTCTTGTTGGAATGGTAATTGAGGTGTTCTAAGATGAAACTTGAACTTCTCAAAAGACCAGACCACATACGCACTGATCTGAAAGGTATTAAGATTCTCAAGGGAAGCCTTATCAAGAAGTCTCTGACTGTTTCGTTCATCGCCATTGTTTCCTTGAAAGTTGTAAGATCATTAAGCTATATATATATATATATATTGTCCGGACGGATTTACGAGGAGGCCAATTCAAGAATACCGGTGCATCCTTGGAGTCTGCTGAGTGAAATGCATCTTAGAAGAGAACGTTTCATTTCAATAAGTATTATTAAATATATTTATTATTGAATAAAATATAATATCCCCGTCAATTTTATTATGATTAATTAGATATATTCTTCTTCTGGTTCTATTATTTGGACAAAAATTTATCCTATTTATAGGGTAGTAAGAAATTTTTTTCATATGAATGTATAGTGTTACTCTTTAATTATTATTGATTTTATTTTATTTTCATAGGTATAATGTATATTAGATAAGAATAAAGTTATATAGTTTTAATTTTTAAAGAAGAATTAATGAAGTTTAAAGTTTTTCTTGGTCTTTGACTTATAATAGGGTTAGGACTATACCACTATAGCATAAGAATTCTAAAATGCTTTTTAATTGAATTTTTATAGTAAAATTTTTAAAATTATTATTAGAGAAAATTAATCTTTAATCCTTGTATTTTTTCAGGTAAAACAAAATCCTTGTATTTTTTACTTACGTATAACTCAGGTATGACCAGACACAACTCAATTTCTATAATTTCAACTCATCATCACTTATAACTCAATCCATAATCTTTTCAAAATCTATAAGCCACCCCTAAGTCATTATTAATATCATTAAAGATCCAAATTCTAATTCCTTCCATAAACCCTTGTGCTTAATGGATACCTTCCGCACCATGATGCCTGAGTAGGGCGACTTTCTTTTTATTCGTCTTCTTATGCAACTCTTGTTTATAAAATTGCACTATCTTCTAATCATGCTTTTATAAGAGGAAAAGAAACATTAATAGCATTAAATTTGCACCATTAAATCTTAATCCAATGGTCATAAATAGGGTAAAGGATAGGAGTAGAAAAAAAAAGGAGAGAAGCCAAATCCCATGCTAATGCAGTACTCAAATCCAAATCCAAATTTGCATGAGCCCGAATAATATCCTTCAATCCATAAATCTCTTGATTAATTCTCTCTCTCTCTACACACACACATCAAAACCAACATTATATTCTCAAAAAGGGGCATTCTCTCAGTTGTGGCTTTTGGAATGTTGTGTTTGTACATCATGTTCTTATTATATTTTTCTAGTTAAAATTGATAAATATTAATTTAGAAGAATTGAACCGTAAGTATTTGTTGGAATACATAAAACAGTTTTTAAAAGATAACTTCATTCTTTGAGCTTAATTGAAATTCCTAAACTACACTAATAGCAGAAACACAATAAGTAAAATTCCATTAAATCTTTGTCTTACTCTACATAGTAACATCGCAGTTCCATTAACTGATTTCATTAATCCATTCCAGGGAATAAAAATAATCTCCTTCATCAAATGCACTCTAAAGAACTTGATATTATGCATGTATAGCTCAAATAAAGCCAAAGAAATCTACGGTTGAATATATACATCAAAATCTCCATTCTAGATAACATTGTTAATGGACTTCAACAACTTTAATTAAAGCCTATTCATAGAAGGCTTTCCAGATAATTGATAGGATGTCTTTTTTTAGGAAAAACCAATTTTAGTAATCACAAAAACAACAGTTACACACATTAAGTCCAAGCAAAAATAAAAACAACCCATCATAGTTGTACAAAGCAGAGGAAAGTGGAAAATCCTACCATTCAACCTACTCAATAAAACAAATAAATCCTATAACCATCCATTCGACAAATCTGTTATCGACCAACACTAGAGAGGATAATAAATAATAAGATTAACAAGTTAGACAAAAAATTATAATCATTGATCATTATGGAGTGTATCATTAATCATTAGAAGATTAGAATATATATGTGTTTGTACATAATAGTTATTCATTGTTTATTGTGAGGTTCCCAATACTTAATTAGTTTATGCATGTCATTTATGCAATTGAGCAATTCCAATCGTAGTTAGAAGAACTCTTAAAATCCATTAACTGCTTAATACAGATGAGAAGAATATTTTTAAAAACATGTTGGATAAAAAATGAATTAAAATATGTTTAAGATTTCTTGTTTTTTCTTTTTTAATTCTTTTCATTCCATTGGTTTTCATGGGAGCATTATATTCCTCAGCCTCACACCCTCAAAAGTTATGTGCTCATTCACCTATCCTGTTTGTCAAATTTCAGAATCAATTTAAATTAGAGTTACAAGGTCAATTTTATCTCAGAAGTCTTTCACAAAAGAGTGTTGTTCAGTACCCTGATTTTTTTTTTTTTTAAATCAATGTCGCCCTAGAAGTGATAAAATCATAGCAATATCGACATGTCCTAACTACCCCAGATTTATACACAGCCTCACCATGAGTATACATCGTACAGGAAACCGAAATGATCTATAAATTTTGAATTACATACTTGGTATGATTAAGATTATCTACTTCTTATAAAGAAGGGCAGTGGTCAACTATTTCGCAATATCATGATAGTTATAGGCATGTAGACATCAGCCCAAATAATTTTATTTTATTTTATTTTCTTGACGATGTAGAGATTAGAGAACTCTCCCTGGGTGTGTTGGGTTTTAACTTTCGCTGCGTGGGAATCTTGGTCGGAACATACATGAATCAAAACCCATTAAAGTGTTGTAAACTCTTTTTCGTCTCTCATGCCCAAATAATTACTCATTTTTTTATCTGTTGAAAAAAGATAAACAATTTCACACATAAAAAGCTCAATTTTTTGTTCGGTGGGCAATGCCAAGAAGCTCAATTCAATGTTGGCATCTCACGAAACCTCCTAGATTTTCACATTTTATGGGACAGAAGCCTTGAAATACTCACTCCTATCTTTAATATAAGACATATTTGGTGTAATATCCTGAATTTTGGGTTTAGAGACTTGGAAATAAGCCTATAAAAGGCAGGCGGCTAAGCCTAGTTCAAGAAGAGTCCTAAGAATGTTGAGGGATAGGAAGCCTCTTGGGGGACTAAGTAACTCGGCTATACGGGTTAGTGGACTTAGTATGTATAATCCATGGAATTAAAGTGTCAATGAAAAAGAGGCTCAAAAGACCTATACGGTATAAATCTGGTTGGAAAAGATGCCACCCAACTATGTCCTGAGGTATAGGACAATTAGTTGAGCGAAAATATGCTAGTATAAGTAAGTATATAGTATTTTTAAGGCAATCGGGTATCCCTGCGTTTTTTAGAAAACATTGGTATTCGGCATCATTTGTCGGGTCTCGATATCTGTGTCACAATCCTGAGTATGTGCCGATAAAGTGACTTTAATAAAGTAAGGTCATGATGACTAATGATGATATAGTTTTTGAGTCGTCACCACAAGATTATGACACGTGTCCCTCATCATGGCAAAGCATGAAGTTGCTTTTGTGTTGGTCTAATAAGAGTGAGACAAGTGTCCCGTCATCATGACAAGGTACAACATTACCTTTATGTTGGCTTAGTGAAAAGATGACATGTGTCCTATCATGATTACAAAGAAAAAGCTACTTTTGTGTTGGCGCAATGAGAATGTGACACGTGTTGACTCATTGTGATAAGTGAAAAAGCTACTTTTGTGTTGGCCAAATAAAAATGTGACACGTGTCCCCTTATCATGACTAATGATGTCATAGCTTTTGAGTCATTGCAATGAGATCATGACAAGGTATAAAACTACTTTTATGTTGATCTAATGGAAAGAGAACACGTGGCGCGATAAGTGGTGCGTTCTATGGACCATACACGTGGCGCATTCTAGACCAGACATGTGGAGCGTTGGACCCCATGTTCTATATATACCCCTTTTCCTTCATTTGTGTTTAGGCCATTCTTGGCCAAAGCATGGAAAAGAGAAGAGAAAGAAAGAGAAAAATGAAATAGAGAGAGAAGGAAAAGGGGAAGAAAGAGCTAAAGGAGAGAGAAAGAGTCTGGGGCTAATTTCGCCTCCGATTTAGTGTTTCTAGCTCATGAGGCCTTCTCTGAAGTTGTTCCTCTCAATGAGAGCAACATTTATACGGTTTTGGAATCATGATCTGAGGTGTTTAGTGTCGTCTACATGGTGGAGGTGCTGCCAGATCTCCAAACCGATCACAAAATCAAGGTAAGTAACATTAATCTCATATGTTTTGTATGTCTCTGTATGTATGTTTTACCATGTATATATATGCATTCGGTTGTTGTTATTATCCAAGCGCGTTGGAATCGGAACCCGCTGTGTGTGACACGGATCTTGTTGTGTGCTATTAAGACTGCTTGTTTTGGATTTGGCTTCGTGCCTTGCTATGTGCGATTTACTGAATGCTTATGATTTGTGCTTATGATTTTTTTACATGCTTTGAATATACTTTGTGTACGAAATTAACGGTTACTGTGGGATCCAATTATGAATCCCAGGCCATTATAAGGATACATGTAGTTCTTTTAGAGATCATTAAAGGGCTAAAGGAAAGGACACATGGAGCATAGATGAGAAATCTGAAAAGGTTGTCAGTGAAGACTTGGTCTTCTTATGCTTTAATATTTTGGAGGGTTGTATATTATCTTTGCTGATCTAGTATCTATTATGGGATAATTGTATGATAACTTTATGGAAATTCATCTTTTGAAAGAATTATTTACTTTTACTAGTATTTATTGTCTAAATCGCTTATATGCTCTGCTGCGTAAAAATTACTCTGATGTAAGACGTTAAATAACTTGATTTGATAATAAGGTTAAGAATTTGAGAGTATCACACTACCCGCCACCTGAAAGGGTAAGACCGATGGAATGTAACATTTGGAGAGTTGATTTTAGTCGTAAACATAAGACATAGTTTTCATTTTTTTCAATCTTTTCATAATTTACCCATGTTGATGCTCCCTCAACAATAATCAAGGAAAAGAGAAAATGAAGGAATTAAGGAAATGATAGAAAATACATGTAAATTTTTTGCCATTGAAATATATGTCATATTAACTAACTCAACTAACTTTCTTAATCTAATCAAAATAGATAAATATGTCTTATAATAAGGATGGAGGAGTAGAACTCAATCACCATTAACACATGCATAGTTAAACATTGTGACGACCTGGGAATGTGATGACTCCATAAGCACTCTGATAGCTGCCCAAGTCATATAATGTTTGCCCAAGAACATGCATGTAGCGCCTTTTATATATATATATATATATATGAAATATAATTCCCGGGCAAACATTGCAGGGGTTATCAACAAATTTCCCCGTAGTTCAAAAACAACGTTGGAGTTTTGAAAAGAAAAATCAACAACCTGCTTAGGGATTAACTCACTATGATTCTATGAATCTTCACTATTTGAAATTCATGTAAGGCTAATGGGAAAGGTATAAGACTATGAAGAGTTAAAGCCTACTTAGAAATACAACCTCCGGTCTTTAACATGAGACTTAGATTATTTATATTTATCATTTTTTTATATCAAACTATTTTGTCTAACTTATAAACTAATATATAATCAAATGATACATTATATATGTTATGAAAAATAGACTTATTTAGCTTCCATAACTGCTCTGAAAAAAGTCAAATGGGTTTTATATTAAGGACTAAAGATAGTAACTCTGTTTCTTGCTTGTCTAACCCAATCTACAACAATACATGCAGCTTTTAAACTGAACTTTTATATTTAAAATTTTAAAATTATTATAAGAGAAAATTAATCTTTTAATCCTTGTATTTTTTACTCACATTACTAGTTCCATAGGTATAATTCAGTGCAACTCAATTCCTATACTTTTGACTCACTTAATCCCTAAGCTTTTCAAAATCTATGAGCTAACCACTAACTTGTCTTATCTGACAAAAAAACATTATTAATATCAGTAAAGCTTCAAATTCTAGTTCCTTCCATGAACCCTTGTGCTTAGTGACACTTCCCAGAAACCACATCATTGCCAAAGTATATATTGGTTTCACCGTTAATTTTTACCTAAAAGAAGAGGCAAGAAATTCCGAAAGATTTTAATTAGAAGAGGTGAATTCCAGAATTGTTAAAATAATACAATTTCTTGTAGATATTACTTGTTAAATTGTATTATGATCTAATATTATAAATTTGATTTATTCTTTTCAAGGTCTTGAAACAAGAAGAAGAAATCATGCTTCGGATTTGATAATATGGTGATTTTCCATACTTTGATTTGGTCTAAATTGTTGTAATTGAACTTGTTATGTGTTGTTGTGTTCTGGGTTGATTTATGATTTATTTTTGATTGACTTATGTAATTTTGGCCTGTTTGGGGCTTGCTTTAGTTTGAGCATGTTCTTCTTGAAGGCCAATGGCCTGTTAGCCTTGATCGTATCCATATTTTTATATGATTTTTAATAATTAAATTGAGATTTTTAATGATTTTCTTGGACATTATCGTGATTAAATACTAATTTGAGTAAGGGACATTTGTATTGAATTAAGTAAAATTAGGGGCAAAATAGTCATTATTTATTAATTATTCATGCAAATGATTTTTTAAACTTTTGATGGTATACTGTGTTTAATCTTGCATTACAGGTGTTTTGGAAGAAAATTGAAGAATGTGAAAAAAAAATGTCAATTAGGTCAAAAATAATATTTTTGATGAATGAATAAAATTACAAGAAAGGCCCCAAAAATTTCTGGAAATTGGAAATTAAGGAGGAAAAGGAGCCAGAAATCAATTACATAAAAGGACCCAGAATATTTGTGAATTTCATTCTGCCCCAGAAATATTTAAACATATTTCAGTTTAGTCCCTCAACGCAATGTTTCAGAATTTTCATTTAGGTCCCTGGTCAAAACTCTGCGTTTTGACCAGGGACACATTCTGACCTAGTTGAGAATACGCAGCTGAGGGAGAGAGCTGGGGGAATGAATATTTCAGAAATTGCGCCGCACACAGGGAATACATTCGGACTGGAACGCTGAGACCTGGAGCTACGCCAACACACCTTCGATCGTCTTCCTTCCTCCACCTTCCTTCACCCCTCTCGCCGGCGGCCCCTTCTTCCACCGCCAAGTCTGCCGGCGATCGACCATCTTCCACCACCGTCCCTCACCGTTAGCAGAGACAGACCCGACATTGAATGGAGGGGGGCACCGCCACCTGAAGAGAGGGGGATCATCGTCTTCAATTCACGACCCTGGACCACAGCATCATCGACTTGGGGGGGATCGCTGGACCTTCCCTTTCGGTTCTCATCCTCCATTCATCATCACCGATCTCCATCACCGTCTTCCTCCCTTCACCCTCAACACCACCATCATCGGACCTCCACCAAGCTCCCACCGACCTTCTTCTTCTTTCCTCTCTCTCTCTCTCACTTCGGCATCACCATCATCTAACCACCAGACCACCATCATCTGTTCACTGCAGATTTTCCAACAACCCTCACACTCCCATATTCACCTTCAGCTTCTTCCATTTGGCCTCACTCCCTCTTCCACATAATTTTCCCATTTACTGTCCACTTCCTACTTCCTGTATCGTTTTATTTTTCTTATGGTTGGTTTGATTAAAGTCATGAGAGGCTGATCCTTTAACTCTTGGTGGTGGATACCGATTTGAGTTCCAAAGCTTAAACAGGGGAGTATTTTGTTCAATTTATTTTCTCTTATTACATTTTAATTTCCTAGTTTTAAGAATATTTTTTGTAATGTTGAGACTTAATTTATCCGTTTGGAAAACTTTGGGGATTGAACCTATGTGATTGGATTGAATTTTGTGGTTTGTTGAATTTATAAATTTGTATTTCCCTATTGATTCAGTGAAATTGTGCTTTCTACGTGGTATTGTTAGATGGTATAATTGAATTGAATTAATTGAGTGGCGTGGTATCACATTTATATCAAGAGGAACCAAGTTACATTAATTTAATTTTAATCACACACTAAGTGGTTTTAAACAATATTTCAAGAGGTAGTAATTAGCTACGGTAGTAGGAGCTACTATTAATGGGAATATTACTTCGTTTCAGATATCTTGGGGTTTTTCATCTAGATTTAGTGAAAATTTACTCTTATATTTAATTAAACTAAGATAGTCACTATTCCATTTCCAAGAAAGAATCATCCATATTCATTTTCATACTTCATTCCATTTTATAAAGAAAATACCAAAAACAATAGTTATGATTTAATTAAAATGCATTGCTTAATTTAGTTTATTAATTTAAAAATCCAAAATCAATGTTCCCTTTGTTTTAATTATATTTTCATGTCATTTAGATTACTTAGGATTCAATAAAAGGCTCCTCGAGAGAGAGAACAATCCTAGGTTTGCCTATACGCAATCCTTGGTTTATTTTTTATTGTGGACCCCAAGGCTAAAGAAAGAGAAAAATCCACCCATCCAGCATGTTTTTAAAGTGTTTTAAAATCCAGGCCTCCTTAACATGTCTCAGGCCAGGTTAGGTCAGGCTTGTGTACAAACAAGACTTAGGCTGAAAAAGAAGGCATGTAACAGGACACATGCCAAGCTCAAGCCATCCTATTACAAAACAGACTTGGCCCGATAAAAGTGAAGGCATGCCTAACCTGGCCTAATTCCATCCCTATGTGAGTTGTGCGGCTTATTTATTTTTTATTATTACTTTTACGCAGCTCTCACTATCTTCTATTCATGCTACAGAACCCAAATCCAAATTCAAATTTGTGTGAGCCCAAATAATCCTTCAATCAATAAACGGGCATTCTCTTAGTTGTGGCTTTCGGAATGTTGAATGTGTACGCCATGTTCTTGTTATATTTTTCTAGTTGAAAATTTGTACTTATCATAATAAATTGATAAATATTAGAAGAATTGAACAGTATTTGTTGAAATACATAAAACAGTTTTACAAAAATAGTTCATTCGTAATTCTTTTAGCACAACTGAAATTCAAAAAATACACTTTAAATAACTTGATGTTAAGCATGGATAGCTCAAATAAAGCCAAAAACGTATGCGCGCGGTTGAATATATACATCTATATCTTCATTCTCGATAACGTCGTTAATGTCAACAACTTTAAAGCCTATGCAACAAGGCCTTCCACATAATTGAAAATGTTATTTTCATAGCTATATCTAAGCATAACATACACAATGTGGGATTTTATATATATTAGAGTTTATCGTTTGTCATGTCCCTTGATATAAGATTTTGTCAAATCACCCCAAAACGACATTGTTTTGGGAGTTAGGAGAATTAATCAAGAGTATTTTTGTATTTATTAAATGAATTTTACTACAAGACCCTCCATTAATTCCCCTAACTCCCAAAACGACGTCGTTTTGGGGTTAGAAGAATTAATGAAGGGTCTTTTGATATTTTTGTTTTTGTAGTTATTATATGAATTTTACCAAAAGACCTTTCATTAATTCTCATAACCCCAAAACTACATCGTTTTGGGAGTTAGGGGAATTAATGAAGAGTGTTTTAAAATTCATATAATAAATACAAAAATAAATTAAAGGTGTTTTTGTATTTATTATATAAATTTTACCAAAACACCCTTCATTAATTCCCTTAACTCTCAAAACGATGTAATTTTGGGGTGACTTAACAAAATCTTATGTCAAGTGATATGACAAACGATAAACTCATATATATATATATATATATATATATATATATAGAAAGAGAGAGAGAGAGAGGGAGAGGGAGAGAGAGAGAGCTATTTTTCCATCATCCACTTCTTCGGATTCACTTTCAGATTATTCATATTTTCTACGTACTTATGCATCATATTCACCTTCAAATCACCACACAAGAGAAATAGGAAAAGAAGAAGAAGAGCCAGAAATATGTGATCACGCCTTGATTGCCCGATTAGTTTACTAATATGAGGTTGCTTGTACTCAATTCTCTTTTAGCAGTTAATGCTGATTCACCTCTCTTCATTTAATAGTCTTGCCCATCAAGGGCGGATATAGAGCTAAACTCCAAGATTCATAAAACAATTTTTTCCTTGGCAAAAAAGAATAAACAAATTTTAGAATTAATAAGATGCACCATCACCACATTCCGTTGTCCCAAAATACTAATAACAACAACAACGTAACAACGACACAATCCGAGCAAAAAGGTCTATCATGTGCATGCATATGTAATTTTCCGCAATATCTTTTTTACCTACCCCTCTCAATACCGTTATATTATAATCTCATCCAACGGCGAAGATTTGAGGGATAAAATAAACCTTTTTACCCCTCCTCTCTCCCACCGCCTCCCACCCTCTTTCTCTCTCCTCCGCTGGCATGTACGAACTCGTCCCTTGCAAAAGTTCAGTTTTGGTGTTCACGGAATATATATGGTGAATGAGCGCATAGAACGATGATCTGATTCAAAATAGGAGAGTTTAAATTGATTCAAAAAAAGTGCAACATATCATATTTAAGATTCAGGGTCATGATTCAGAATCATGTTCTCGAATCTGTTACCAATAGATACAAGGCTTTCGGCATAATTAAAAGCCCAAAATACATGGCCGACTTCTGGAGAAATAAGAACCTCCTTGACTTTACGAGTAGCGAGATTCAAAAGATATAGAAAAAAGTCCGGATTAGCCCCTGGTATTTTAGGTTTTTGTCCAATAAAAACAGCTTCACCCCTCCAAATAGCCACAGGAAATAACTCGGGTGAACAAGCGCTGCTAATAAACTCATTGTTCCATCTCTGCTCAGACCCACCTGATGAAGCCTCCTCCTCCATTATCCACAATTCATTGTGAGAAAGCAAAGCAAGTTTGTTCTCATACGTGGTGATAAACTCCTTGTTCTCAAGAAAATTTGGAGAAGGCACTGGAATCAATCTAAACACTTCTTTTGCCAAGTCAAATGAAACTATGGATCTACTAATAAATTGATCTTCATCCTTCTTGTAGGCAAAGAAGTACATAGCTTGATCAGTAACAGGAAATGGCTGTTTGAAACAAATGAAACCCATGCTCTCTAAGTTGCCAAATTCCACTACTTCCTTCCACGACCCCGTAGATAATGAATAAATCTCTACACGAATCTCTCGTGAATTATAGATTTTCACTATTTTGTAATCATTAACAACTGTGCTAAACCCAAATCCTATACAGCAATTCTCTCCAAAGTTATTTGTAGAGTCGGGCACGCGTTGGACCTCCCTAGTGGCTGGATTCCACAAGAAAAGGGAACGATCAGGAAAATTATTGAGTTGAAGACAAAGGAGGCCATAGCTGGAACCCATGATGAAAGCCTTAAGAAAAAGGTGATGATAGATTGAAGGTGCATTATTCAGAGGCACAAGGGTTTTCTGGTCGGAATCCAAGAGACTCAATCGCTTAATAACGGGGAAGAAGGTGAAACAATGGGATTGGAGGAGTAGAGAAGGGCCATGAATTGAGTGGTGGAAGTGTTCTTTGATGAAGGAGGAGGTCTTGAAGAGATCATTCCAATCTTTGCATACACATTGAAATCGGAGTAGTGACTTCACGGGAAGCCTTCTGAGAATGTTAACGATGATGTCGTTGGGAACGAAGAATAATACTTCGTCTTCTCCTCCGTTAACAACTGCTTCACCACCGTGCTCGCCATTATTAGAAACTTAGAGTAACAATTTGAGAAGAGATCGTTTAGGAGTTACAGATGTTCTCGAAGGATATATATAAAGAGAGAAAAAATGCACGTGATCCAACAATCCGGATATTAAGGTCAAGATAATTCATTTAAGCCTAAAATTTATCTTAACGTCAAAATCAAAAAAAATTATAAATATGATATATTCTGTTATCATACAAAAATAAAAGGCTCTGTTATATATAAAGAAGGTTAGATAATTCATTTAACATCAAATCAAAGAATTTACTCCTCTTCGTCAGAAATATAAAAGATTCAGTTGACTTTTTTTAAAGAGATTAAGAACAATAAATAAGTTACTTAATCATATCATATGTTGTGAATTATTATATTATATATCAATTTATAAGTTAATCAAAAAAGTTCAGAGAAATAACGATAAATATAAATACTTTAAAATAATTTAAAAATTCAGAGAAATAACGATAAATATAAATACTTTAAAATAAGTTAATTAGTTTTTAATATATCCAAAAAAATCAACTAGATATAGATATGATATTTAAGACTAAAAATAGTATATATAAAGTTTCAATATATCTTAGGAAAACAATGACGAAGACATCGCAAGAACCAACGCTCTTGAAACCCATATCAGAATCTGTAACTCGAGGGACATGGAATTCTTGAATCTTTTTACTTTGAATTTCAAATAAAAACAATTCCAAACCACTTCTTTGCTGGTCCCAGTAAAAGCATTGAATAAAAAATATAACTAGTTTTAAAAATAACGGTAGATATTAATTAAATGAATAAAATATAAATAATAACACGAAGAATTTAAGATATTCAATCAAATCATTTTATTTTGTTTACAACTACTTCGACAGGTATGGTCTCATATCAACACCGTTATACAAATTAGAAATTGAAAGATTCCCGTCTTATTAAGATATTAAATGATTAAATTACTTAAATAATAAATAAATAATATGAATAATAATGATTATTATTGTTTTGTTAAAATATTAAATCAAATTTATTTTATTTATTAATGAAAGTCAAAAAAATAATCTATAGGAAAAAAATTTGAATTTATTGATGGAGTTCGAATTTACTAAGAAAATTTGAACGTGATAAGTAAATTCTGACTGACCCTGTTTTGCAAGTTGTAAAATAGAGCAAGCTTTCATCGTCTTTCATCTTGCTGTCACAGACATAATTCCTCTGTTTCTCTTTATTCTTCCTCCTTGCAGCATTGTGTGATGTTCTCAAATTTAGTTTTGATCTTTTTAAAATCAAGAGATCATTCCCTTAAATTTGTTTCATACAAAAAAAGCTTCACTTGGTTTAACGTGAGAGAAGGAAAAACATAGTGGGGAAAAAAAGGAAGGAGAAATCTGGAATATTTTGCTTGTATTTTTCCTCCAAGATTTGGTAGATGATCGAGTCAGCCTCCCAGAGTTGTTGGATAATGTTTCGAAACGTGCTAAGAGGTGTTGAGGTAAAAAAACTCAAATGAACAAGGAACATACTAGGAGAAATTTTCAGGATTTCCACCTTTTAATTTAAATTTTTCAAGGGCATTTTTTTCCTTTCGGATCCTCCTTCTAGCAAAGAAAGAGGAGTTACCACTAATTTTAGTGGGATCTTATCTTCCCACATTTTAAAGGAAGATTAGTGGGCCCGGGAACTTGAGTTTCCAAAAAGAATGGGCGAAGTTGGGCATTAAACAAGGGTTTGCCCATCTTCCTTTCCTTTCCCACCTCTTTCGTGTACGCCCTTAGCCATTCATATCCTACTCCATAACCTCTTTAATGAATACTCTTTAGGAGTTTTTATTCCCATAATTCAAACGTTACATATTGTACACTTATGAGAATTCATTTTGTATTCTTCTATGTAACTCTTAGTTGAGGTTAGAGACCTATAAATAGAGACTTTGTGATACACATTGGAAGCATCCAACCGAATAAGATATTGCTCCCTCTTTTTCCCCAATTCCTCCTTGTCTTTCTTCATCTCTCTCATCTCAACCTATTATATTTTCCTTATTTTCATATATAACAACTCTTTCATTTATATATATTGTATTGACTTTGTTTTCATCAGTATACCATATTAAATATAGTAAAGTTAAAAAGTTGTTAAACTTTTGTATATTAAATATGATAAAGTTAAAGTTAAAATGCAAAGAGTGATGGCTACGAAGGAGGTGTCTCCTCCGCTCTCGGATGAAGGTCTCTGGTTGACCAAGAAGGTGCGCATCCGCTCGAGTGAGACAATGGAAGGTGAAGAAGGCAATGCTTTGGGGCCTGATGCGGAGATGATGGATAAGGATTCCAGGGAGGGGGTTTCCTATCGGAACAAACTGCTGAATTTTCACAGTCACTACTAGAAAAATACGAAATAGCTACGGAATTTGCTACGGAAAATTTTCCGTAGCAATGGTGTCGGATTTTGCTACGGATTTAAAAATCCGTAGCAAAAAAAAAATAGTGACGGAATAAAATTTCCGTAGCAATAGCTACGGATATTGCGACGGAAATAGCAAACCGTCGCAAGATAGAGACGGATCGATATCCGTCGCAAAATAGTGCGACGGATAGATGATCCGTCGTAAAGTGGCGGCCTTTTTGGCCGCCACTTTAGCTTTTTTTTTTGCGACGGATCTGCGTGATCCGTCGCATCGTTTTTTGCGACGGATCACAAATCCGTCGCAAAGTGGCGGCCAAAAAGGCCGCCACTTAGCGCTTTTTGCGACGGATCACGATCCGCCGCAAAATGTTGCGCCTAAAAGCGCAACATTCGCGTCCCTCACCCAATTTTCCCTTCCCCGCCCCCTCCCCGCCTCCGCGCCCCCTCCCCCCCGCCTCCTCCCCCTCCCCACCTCCCGCCGCCCTCCCTCTTCCCGACCCCCCCCCCTCCTCCCCCTCACCCACGACCCCTCCTCCTCCACCCTCACCCACGACCCCCCTCCTCCACCATCACCCGATCCCCCTCCTCCTCCCCCCTCCCCACCTCCCACCCCCCTCCCTCATCCCGACCCCCTCCCCCATCTCCGCGCCCCCTCCTCCGCGCCTTCTCCCGTTCGATCCCCCATTTTTGCAAGGTATGTAAGCTACCTTTTTTTCCCCTTTTTGTAGTTTTTTTTTTTACCTTTCATTTTTTTTGCGGGTTACAAACAAATCCCCTTCGATTTTGCAGTTAGTTTGAAGTATATTTTCTTTTTATTACAATTTGATATTTATGTTATGTTTGCTTAGCTGGAATAATGAAAATATGTATGTTGGTATGGGATTATCGATTACATGAGTTTAAATTGTATTTTGTTACATAAGATAAATTGTGAAATTAAGATAAAATTAAGATTTTGTATTAGTTGATATTGATGAAGTATTTAGAAATTCCAATTGTAGCACTTTTTATTATGAAAATATGTATGTTGGTAGAAGATTATCGATTACATGAGTTTAAATCGTTTTTTTTTTTACATAAGATAAATTGTGAAATTAAGATAAAATTAAGATTTTGTATTTAAATATAATAATTATATAATTATAATAGAATTAACTATTCTAAAATTCATTCTAAAATGAATATTCAATATTACTATTTTTTTATATTTATAATTAAAATTAGAATTCTAATTAAAAATTGAATAATTTATTATATATACTCATACTCATTTAGATATACTTAGTAGAATTCTATATAGATTTCTATATAAAAATCTACTTTGTATAAGTATATATGATATGAATTGTAGTGATTCAAAAATCTCTTTGTAACAATATAAAAATAGAAAAACAACAGGTAAAAATCTTAATAGAACAATAACAAATTAAATGAAGTAGAGCTTTAAATTATTCAATTTTTTTTATCATTTATTATTATTATATATTATTATTATAATAAAATTAGTATATTTAGTAATAAAAAAATAAAATAGAATTCAATATTAAATAAAATAATTATATAATTATAATGTTGGTATTGATGAAGTATTTAGAAATTCCAATTCTAGCACTTTAAGATTTTGTATTATGTTTGCTTAGCTGGAATAATGAAAATAATGAATAATGAAGTATTTTTATCTAGCACTTTTTAGGAATTTATAAATTCCAATTCTGATTTTGGTGTGATAAAATTAAGATTTTGTATTAGTTGGTATTGATACATAAATATTTAAATAGGATGATGTTGAAACTAGAAAAGTGAAGTGTTTGGAAATGAAATTTAGGGATAAGACAATGAATTAATTAATGTCAACTTGGGAGGAGGAAGGTGTGACATTGAAGAATAATCACATTTGTATGTGTTATAAAAATTAGTAGAATTTATTATTTGATTTAGGCTATTATAAAAATGACTGTTAGTAATTTGTTTAAAAAATATTTCATTTAAATTTTTTATTTCAATCTATGTTTAACAAGTTATACAATAAATTTGATTAAATGTTAAGTAATCTCTTTGATCTAGCCCATATATGTTAGAAACTCCAAAATACTTAGTATTATATTCTTTGTTTGCCCCTCCACATACATGTGTCCATGTTCAGTGTGTTATCCTCATTCTCCGGTTGCTATTTGGAATATGTTCTTTGTTCAATGCATGTGTTTGTTTTTCACTTTCTTGAGTAAGTGGCAATTGGAAGGCATAAGAGGCGACTTATATATATTTGTGGTATGTTGAGAAGTTAATTAGGGTAGTAACTGAACTAGCTAGGAAGTATGGAAGGCAACCATGATAGAAGTTGGATGTACAATCGTCTAACCGATAGAAGACAAGTAACAACAAAGATTCTTCGCGGGTTTGGAAGAGTTCGTCCAATTTGCTTTGGCAAATTCAAATAATTCAAGAAGGGAGATCAGGTGTCCGTGTGCCAAATGTAAGTGTTTAAGATTTACAGATGCGGACACGGTCAGGATTCATTTGTGTCAAAAGGGATTCATAAAAGATTATGAATGTTGGGAATGTCATGGCGAAGTCCGACGTACACCGAGTGGTTATTACGGGGACAGTAGTCATCGAGAAAACCTTAATCAATATGAGCAGTTGGTTATGGATGCCGCGGGGACCGTCGATCGGCCAATATTTTGATCCCGTTACTCATGCTGAACCGTCATACATGGGAGAGGAGACGGTACCCATCCTCAACCATCAAACATGGGTGAGGATCCTCATCCGAAGCTGCTAGGTTCTATAAAATGCTTCAAGAAGCACAACGTCCGTTATGGGAAGGTTGCGACCACTTTGAAAATAGTGAATATTCATCGCTATCGGCTACCCTAGCAACACTAAGTTTGAAGACTCGATCACCATATGAGTGAGAGGAATTACAACGAAATGATGCAGATCATGAGTAAGGTTGTTCCCAAAGACAATAATTTGCCGAAGGACTTTTACCAAGCAAAAAAAAAGGTGAAAGAGCTTGGGCTTGGATGTGAAAAAATTCATTCCGCCCCGAGAGGATGTATGTTGTATTACAAGGATGATGCCGAGTGACAAATTGCAAATTCTGTGGATATGACAGATATAAAGTTGTGGGGAAAGGAAGGAAAAAGACCCGTCATGCATTAAGCAAGATGTGGTACTTTCCTCTGGTGCCCAGACTTCCGAGATTGTATGCATCCGAACAAACAGCTTCTCACATGAGATGGCACCGGGAGCATCGTAGGGATGAGAACTTTGTGACGCATCCATCTGATGCCGAAGCTTGGCGTAAATTTGACGAGGCGAATCCTTTCTTTGCTATGGATCCCCGTAATGTTCGTCTTGGTCTATGTTCGGATGGGTTCGCTCCTTTCAACAATACGGGCAGGAATTATTCCTGTTGGCCAGTCATTGTGACGCCGTACAACCTCCCACCTTCTATGTGCATGAGAAGAGAGTTTTTCTTCCTTAACGCGTTAATCCCTGGGCCGTCGAACCCAAAAAAAAAAGATAGATGTGTACCTCGGGCCTTTGATAGACGAGTTGAAGATGTTGTGGAGTGAAGGTGTTCTTACGTATGATATATCATTAAGTCGAATTTCACCATGCGGCCGCCTTAATGTGGACGATAAATGATTTCCCGCATATGGGATGTTGAGTGGCCGGCAAACGTCGGAAAGCTCGCATGCCCGGTATGTCTTGAACGAACATGGGTTTTAGCTTGGAACACGGTCGCAAGGTCAGTTGGTTTGACAGCACCGACGATTCCTACCCCCGATCATCCGTTTAGGAGAAATAGAAAAGACTTCACGCGAAGGTTGTCGAACGAGCGAGATCCACCTCTCGTTTAAGTGGACAAGAAATATGGGACAGGGTCGGCACATTCCGAGTGTCGAAGAGGGGCTGCTTCAAGCGAACCCGAGGGGTACGGCATTGATCATCATTGGAACAAACGCAGATTTTCCGGGAACTACCATATTGGAAAGATCAATTGTTAAGACACAACCTCGATGTCATGCATATTGAGAGGAATGTGTTTTGCAATATTCGTACACCGTGATGGACACCAAGGGCAAGACGAAAGACACGGTCCAACGCAAGATTGGACGTTGAAGCGATTTGTAGAAGGTCTGCTTTGCATTTGGCGGACAGTGGCACTGGACGAATTTCCAAACCCAGAGCGCCGTACACATTCAATAAAGAGCAGAATTTAGAATTGTTGCAATGGGTTAAAGATCTGAAACTCCCTGACGATTATGCGTCAAACTGGAAAAGATGTGTCGACATGCACGAGGTGAAGTTGAGCAAGATGAAGAGTCATGATTGTCATGTGTTTTTCCGAGATTGTTGCCGTGGGCCTTCAAAGCACTACCGAAGCATGTATGGTCTATTCTAACGGAGTTGTCCATGTTCTTTAGAGAAATTTGTGCTTCAGAGCTTAATGTTGAAAAGTTACAACACCTGGAGGCGAGCATGCCCATAACGCTATGCAAGTTAGAAATGGTGTTTCCTCCTAGCTTGTTTGACTCAATGGAACATTTGCCCGTTCACTTGCCATACGAAGCAAAGGTAGGAGGCCCGCAACAAAGATAGATGGATGTATCCGTTTGAGAGGTAATATATATATTGATTTGCGATGTTATTAATTGACCGACATGATACTTTAGCTCAGATATTCCATTGTAGGTTTTTACGCACACTTAAGCACAAGATCAAAAATACAAGGTACGTTGAAGGATCTATCGCTCGAAGCTTATCTAATCGAAGAGGCCGCAAAATTTGCGTCATACTATTATCCCCCGAAATGATGTCAAGATGGAGAGGGTACCTCGTAACGATGATGCCGGTGATACGAGGGATCAAAAATCAATATTTAATTTTCAGGGCGAGTCGTGGGAAAACGTTGGAAGTCAACTCTTGACGGAAGAGATAAGCGAGTTGCAGAGTGGTACATTCTAAACAACTGTGAAGAGGCCGCAAAGTACCTAGAGTAAGTTTTTGTTTTGTTTACTATTACGGTAAGTATTAAAGTATTAACTTAAGTTTTTTTTTGTTACGCTTACTTCTCTAATTGGGTCGATCGGGAAATCCTTCAATGTCGGTGTCCCAAGTTGATCAATTCACTAATTTCCGAGTTTCCAAAATGGTTTCGATCATATTTCTTGGAAAATCCATCAGATCCCAATGAAGTTGCGTGGAGTTTATCTTATGGAGCTGCAATGACAGTTACCCGATGCAACAAATATATAATCAATGGGTATCGATTTGCAAATCGTTGACGCGAACGCAGTACACTATGTTGCAATTACGGTGTATGTTGTCGAGGTGACCAAATTGACGGGGTGGAGACTGACTACTACGGGAAGTTAGTTGAGATAATTCAGCTGAGTTACCAGTGGGACAAGGTGGTGACCCTTTTTAAGTGTGAGTGGTTTGATAACAGTCCGCGTGGGACAAAAGTGGACAAACATGGAAATATTGAGATCCACAGGACAAGGAGATATTCGGTTGGTTATGACCCATTCATCCTTGCTCAACAAAGCGGAACAAGTTTACTATACACCATACCCTACATCTCGCCAAGGGTGGACGGGAGTTATTAAAACCAAAGCACGAAATATTATACCAAAGTCGAAAGAGCGGGAATCAAATGACAAAGATGGCCGAACCTTTCCAAGCCGATGTGGAACATGTGCTACCCATAAACATCTTCGATGACGAAGTACCAAGCAATCTCTTTGATTCTCGTGCGGAGTTAGAGTTGATTCCTATACAAATTGACGATGAGAAATCGACGATGAGGATGAGGCGAAATGAGCTTCTCGATAGTGAATCGAGTTCGACGACTATGAGAGTTCGATGAAGACATGCAAGTAGATGTCGATGAACGGGAATCGTCCGGTTGATTTATGTTAGTTATTTGTTTATGACGATATGTTATACTACATACTTTGTTTCTTTGCTACTCTCATATTAACTAATTTTTTATATATATATATATTTTGCCATGATGTCTATAAGTGTTCAGAGATGGAGCATCCAGGAGGACGTTCAAGTAGTGGACGTGGCAGTGGTCGAGCCCGACCCCGTACTATAAGAGGGGTAGGGCGACGCCAACCGCTCCATATGGAGGCGAGGGCTCGCCTCTTCTCCGAGGTGCCACTATTTGATTTTTCGTCGTCACCGTCGGGATATTTGTCATCTTCACCGTCACTTTATACATCGTCGTCACCGGCGGCTACCCCCGATGCACAAAGCAAGGAGGACCACAGGTTTACTTTACCATTTCTGATTGATTTACATTTGTTTAGTTTCTTGAAACCATCTATGTACAAACATCTTCAATATTTCACATTTCTTCCTTAGCACACTGCGTCGCCTCAGAGCCACGTCGGGGAAGAAGGTAGTTCTTCGTAGGTACCAACTACGGGGCTCAAGAGATCCCGAGACGGGGTTTCTTTGGATCCGTCCGACGGCAACGAGTAAGTCATGCAAAGTTACCCGTAATGTTACAATTTTCTTTTCTAATTGGTTTGTATGCTAATATTTGCATGATAATCTCTGTTTTCAGATTTTTGCTTGATACTCCGGTGGCGACTTTCATGTCGGACCAAATATTCCGTAATTACACTCAAGCTTGGACCGCGTGGACGAGATTCCTAAGAAGCAACGAGACACGTGGTTCAAGGAGTTCTTGGTAAGTTATTTTTTTATGCGTGTTAATTTAGTACTTTTAAAATTTTGAGCACTAATTGTTCGTTATTGATTTTCAGGATAAGCATATGACGTTGCCTGAGCATCTTGAAAATCCGAAAAAAGCTTATAACCACGGGGGCGTGATGGTGCGTCGAAAGCTCTATGCATTGAGAAGGTTGAGAGGCAAGACAGATTGGCTTCCACGGGACACTAGAGATGAATTATTTGGCAATTGGGAAAGCAATGACAAGTTTAAGACCATAAGTGCGAAAAATAAGCAAAATAGGGCCAAAATGGAAGGACCATCATATCTTTGGCGGCTCCATATCAATTAGTGAGCATCGACGCAAAGTTGTAAGTACACGTTATTTTCTATTTACGTATTCAATATTTTGTAATTTGAAGTAATTAATTAAGGTCATCATTTGCGTTTGCGGGTAGAGTCGGGAAGCTCCACTGGATCGGTTGAGTGGGTTACCTTTCGGCGGACCCATTCCCGACAAACTGAAGGGAGTGAGAGGCAATGGATTAATCCAAGGGCGCAACAAATAGCGGTTAGACATTTATTGCCTTTATTACTTGTTTTATGCACCACCATATTTATATAGTTTTACATGTCTTATTTGTTATGTATTTGTTTGCTTGTAGGAAAACTTTGAGAAGTCGCGCAGAGAGAGCCACGCGGCGTGAGATCGACCCCTCATCCTCTATATCCGACAACGAGAGTCTGTTCTTTGAGGCTACCGGCGGATTTGACAAGAAGGAGTGGTCTTTGGATACGGTGAGTCGCCGGCCGACCGAAGGCACAAAGCGCTCTCATCCGGCACCGTAGGGGTTTGTTAAGGTAAACATAATACATTTGTTTTTGATAATTTTCATTCTCTTGTCCATTCAAATGAAGTACAAATAATAAATGTACTAATCAATTTTGTAGATGAGAAGAA
This sequence comes from Acacia melanoxylon, assembly GCA_019022615.1. Taxonomy (NCBI): domain Eukaryota; kingdom Viridiplantae; phylum Streptophyta; class Magnoliopsida; order Fabales; family Fabaceae; genus Acacia; species Acacia melanoxylon. The sequence goes on from JAFJYJ010000010.1 coordinate 1,826,223, forward strand.
GATGAAGGCGTTGGTGGAGGAGCAAGCAACACAAATGACCCAGGAACGGAGATGATGAGCGCCGGCGACTCAGAAACGAGAGATGATGAGGCAAAGCAGATGATTCAGAACAAGATCAGATCAAGCGCGGCGTTGCAGCAGAAAAAGATCGATCAAGCGCGCAGCCAGAACGGGCGGTGATGCGACAGGAGATGACTCAGCAGAATGAGTTGATGAGGGTGATGCAGCTTCAAATCATGTCCCTTATAAAAAAAAAGGTTCCGGGTCGACTCCTGGTGATGATGACCATCTTTGGTGATGATGACCATGCCGGTGATGACGATGATCACAATTTCTTTGTTTAGCCTACTTTTTTGTATTTGCTTGTTGCTACTACTTTTTTGTATTTGTTTGTTGCTACGGATTATATATATATATTGTGTTTTCACTATGTAAACTCTTTTTTATCGTTAATATATTCATGGTACATTACTTTACTATTTGTATTCAATTTTCTATTAAAAAAATTTAAAATTTGCTACCGAAAAGAAAATCTCCGCAAATTCTGAAATTTGCTACGGAAAAACAAATCGCTACGGAAAAAATCCGTAGCAAATTCTGGAAATTTGTGAAATTTGCTACGGAGAAAATATCCGTAGCAAATTTTCAAATTTGCTACGGATTTTTTCCGTAGCAATTGCGACGGATCTAAAAATCCGTAGCAAATTGCTACGGATTTTAATATCCGTAGCAATTGCCACGGATTTTAATATCCGTAGCAATTTGCTACGGATTTGTAGATCCGTCGCAATTGCTACGGAAAAAATCCGTAGCAAATTTGAAAATTTGCTACGGATATTTTATCCGTAGCAATTGCGACGGATATGAAAATCCGTAGCAAATTTGCTATGGATATTAAAATCCGTGGCAATTGCTACGGATATTAAAATCCGTAGCAAATTTGCTACGGATATTAAAATCCGTAGCAAATTTGCTACGGATTTTCATATCCGTCGCAATTGCTACGGATTTCCTGAAATCCGTAGCAATTGCCACGCGATATTTTGCTACGGACTAAATCCGTAGCAAACATGTTTTGCTACGGAAAAATGGGTTTTTGCTACGGATTTTTTCCGTAGCAAAAACCGAAATTTTTAGTAGTGAGTGATGGGCAAAGCTAACCGGAGGGAGGTGATAATCACTGACATGGACTTTCAGATTAACCAGGAGGGGGAGATCCCATCTATCGAATTCTTGAGAGACGTCTGCAATGTCTTAGCTAATGGCATGGAGTGCACATTGATTATAAAGCTTCTAGGCCGTTCAATCACCTATTATGACCTTTTGTCGAGAACCCAATCGTTGTGGAGGCCGAAGGGTTCTTACCAGTTGATTGATATAGAAGGGAACTACTATTTTGCGTCTTTTGATTTGGAGGAAGACTACATATATAAAGGCCCTCATAGGGGGTCCATAGATGATTTTCAGGGCATATCTCACGATGCAGCCTTGGTCTCTAGACTTTGATCCTATATCCTCTGCCATTTCTAAAGTGGTGGCTTGGATCCAGATCCCCGGTCTGTCCTTCTGGTATTATCATAAGAGTACCCTAAGAGCAATTGGCTGTCTTCTGGTAAAGGTTGTCAAGATAGACTACATGACTGAAACACATGGGCGGGGGAAGTATGCCCGTATTGTGGTCCTTATCGATCCGTCACCACCGGTCCCGAGGATCATGGTTGATGGCGAACATATGGTGTTGAATACAAAGGGCTACCTCTTATTTGCTTTGAATACAAAGGGCTACCTCTTATTTTGCTTACTAAACTAAATTATTTCTACCTTTTCTACTGGATTGTGTCCCTCCCCCACACTTATCTTCCTCACACAACAATTAATCTCAAGTAACCAAAGGAATTAGGAAGAAAATAAGTGAGGAAAGAGACAACATTTTTTAGAGAATCTTGAGTCGCTTGAAGGAGAAGTTCTCATCGCTGATGAGAATCATGTATTTGTCTTTAAAAATATCTTCTCCCGCATTGATTTTCCTTGGTGGAGGTGGTTCAGGATCAATTGGAAGAGGCCCAAGAATGTATGGTGGAGATGAGTACCACAAAGGACCCTTCCAATGATGTGCCTGCAAAGACAAACAACCAGCAGTATCCCATCCAAAAATAGAAACATGGAGAGATTTCAAATGAATTAAAGATATTTTAGGAATTAAACTCTCCAAGTAACTATCACATCCGAGGAAATCAATGCTACTCCCATCGTAGGAGTCATACAAACAGTCATATTTCGAAAATTCTCTTGTGTTTGCAAAGTGGAAGGTGCGGAATCCAACTTAGTGTTGGGGTACACCACATCATCATTGCAATCACAAGAGATGGAAGGCAAAAGAGTGGAAGAATGAAGAGAATTTTGCAAATTGTCACCACCAAAAACTTTTGAATTTTCAAAAGAATCATTTTCTTTGTCTATATCGGGTGGCAAATCACAAGAAAGCTCTTGTTGGAAAGATTCATCAACATGCAAAATTTTATCAATCAAAATTTTAGAATCTTTGTCACCAACAAGGCTACAAGGAAGTAATCCAATGAGAATTTCATGAATTTGGCATTCTAGGCTATGATCTTTTTCACTCAAATCAACCACATTGTCATCCATGCAAGATTCAACATGTTCACAATTGTCATGCTTACTATCATCAATAGTACAAGAGGATGTATTATGATCAATGGTAGAATCAACCACTTCATTAAATGCTTTCTTTTGAAACTCAACAAGTAAGTGGCTTTTTTCATGATAACGGTCCACACATATTTGATATTCCGACAAGAACATGAAAATGTTTCATTCAATTTATCACAATCATCCCTAGTACTATGAAGAGAAGCATTTTCAATAGTTGAAGCATCACACAAAGAAGTAGGAGCACATTCATCAACAAGTACAATCGAATCACTACTACTAGAACTAATGGGTTGAGCAATTACGTTTTCAAACATTTGAGGGGATTCAACAATAATTTCCTCATCCACCTCATTATCACTCAAATCATGAATTGCTTCATTAGTTAAAGTAGTAGGAGAGTCTACTTCTATTAGGATAGGATCATTACCAAATGGTAGAGAAGACTCTGCAATGCTCTTTTGTACTTGCTCCACTTCTTGTGTATGTGTGAACATGGGAAGAGGATTCTCTTGGAAATTTGTCTTCAAAATTTGTGATTCTTTGAGTGAGACACTCAATTTCCTTTTCCATTTTCTCATTCTCTATCTCTTGATGTTTCATTCGTCTCATTGTAGAGTCCATTTGATGGTCAAAGTTGGTCTTGTATGATCGCTCCTCGTCTACGCTCCGAGTCTCTTGATTTTGCAATTTTCTAAGGACTTCGCGAATGGTAGGTTTGGGAGCTTCCACTTGTGAAGTGGCATTTGACGACTTTTGTGCATGCAATTTTCTAAGGACTTCACGAATAGTAGGTTTTTGTTTGGCACACATGGTTGAGAATGAGGTCCAAGGTGGAAGGTGGCTCAAGTGGGTTTAGGAATTCATGAGATGGATGAAATGGTTGAGAAGTGAGATGGAATGAAGGAGGAGGTTCATGGTATGACATGCGGTTGTGTGGTGGCGGATTATGAGAAGGCTCATAATAGGGGTTGTATGGTGGTGGAGAAGGCTCATGGTATGATCTATAGGGTAGGTGTGATGAGTGATTTGGTTGAAATGGAGGTTGGTGGTGAGGTTTATGATATGGGTGGTGGGGTGGACCATGACATTCTTGACGAATTGGACTCTCATCTTGAATTCCCAAGTTAGCTTGAATACCCCGTATTGTTTGTAGAATGGAATCGATGCTTTGAGAGATGAACTCTTCCCTTCTAGTCGAATCTCCTACAAAAGGGTGGGATTGAGAGAGTGAATCTTGATTACCATTAAACCAAGCCATGAAAGTTCAAAACAATTAATTCCCAATGAAAAACAAGATCACTATCTAACTATAAACTAAAAAAAAAAAAAGTAAGATAAGTGATCTAAAAAAAGTACAAATGCAAATGCAAAAGAAAAAGATTTTTTTAAAAAATAAAATAAAAATAAAAATGCAAGTATCTATGAATTAACTTGGAGACATGGTGAATTTAAACAATTAAGTTCAACATCATGTCAAATTTAATGCCAACACACCACACGAAGCTACCAAGTCAAAACAATGCAAGAATGCAATGAATGCTATGCAATCTACCTAAATGCAAAAATCCTAAACAATATGCAATGAAAAATAAAAATGCAAAACTAATAAGCTTCATACGAGGAACCCCTTGTCAAAAGTGAATTTGACAATTAGATTACCTAGGGAGCCAATTACTTAGCTCCCTGGGAACGGCGCCATTTGATGTGTGGATTTTTGTCTTTCTTTAGCCTTGGGGTCCACAATCAAAAATAAACCAAGGATTGCGTATAGTCAACCCTAGGATCGTTCTCTCTCTCGAGGAGCTTTTTATTGAATTCTAAGTAATCTAAATGACATGCAAATGCAATTAAAACAAGGGAAAAATAGGTTTTTTTGCTTTTAAAATTAATTAACTAAAATAAAAGAAATGCAATTTAATTAAATTCTAAACTAATATTTTTGGTATTTTTAATAAAATGGAATGGAGAATGAAATGTATATTGGATGCTCTTGGAAATGGAATAGTGACTATCCTAGTTCAATTAAATGTGGGAGTAAATTTTCACTAAGTCTAGATGAAGAACCCCAAGATACCACTTGGGTCCAATATTCCCAATTAATAATAGCTCCTACTACCGTAGCTAACTACTACCTCATGAGATATTGTTAAAAACCACTTAGTGTGTGATTAGGATTAAATTAATGCAATTTGGTTCCTCTTGATATGAATGCGATACCACGCCACTCAATTAATCCAATTAAATCATGTTATCTAACAATACCACGTAGAAAACATAATTTCACCGAATCAATAGGGAAATACAAATTTTTAAATTCACAAACCACAAAATTCAATCCAATCACATAGGTCCAATTCACAAAGTTTTCCAAACGGATAAACTAAGTCTCAACATTACAAAATAATATTCCTAAAACTAGGAAATTAAAATGTAATAAAAGAAAATAAATTGAACAAAATACTCCCCTATTTGTTTGAGTTCGACCGGCCCACTTAATCCACCCCAAGAAGCAAAATGAGCTCGTGAGAACATAGCCATGAGTCTTAGGAATTAATTGGCCAAAACACCGTAAATCCATGAGAAATTGAAGGTGGAAGAGAAAGTCAGATTTGGTGAAGGTTTGAAGAAGGTGAAGGGCGACTGTGGGTGTTGGTGAGATTGAGAGTGAAAGAAGATGGAGGTAGGTGATGATGAAGGATGAAGGACGGAAGGAGGATGTGGGTCGAAGGTGGCGCGTGGTCGATGATGTTTCTTTGGGTTCGAAGGTCCGGAGATTTCTGTTCGGGAAAAACAGCCCCCTCTCACGGTGTAGGTGGGTCGCCGACGACGGTGGAAGAGAAGTATGTGAGGTCGCGGCGACAAGGGGTGGAGGTTTTTTTGGTGAACGATGAAAACGATGATTGCGTGGTGAAGATGAAGATCTCCCCGTGTGCGGCGCTGAATCAGAATTTAATATCCCCCAGCTCATTCATCTCAGCTAGGTCAGAATGTTCCCCGGTCAAAACGAGTTTTGACCAGGGACCTAAATGAAAATTGCAAAACCTTCTCTCGGAGGGACTTAAATGAAAACATTCAAATATTTTTGGGCAATTCTGTAATTTTCATAACATCTCAGCATTTTTTTCATTATATCCGCCCTCAGTTCCCCTCTATTCAATCTGTCGGGTTTAGCTTCCTGGAATTGAAGACAAATCAATAACATCAAAACGCATAGTTTTAGGGATGGACCTGAGTGAAAAGTTTAGAAAGTTTTGTTTGAGGGACTAAATTGCAACTTTTAAAACTTGAATTAAAACTTTCATTTTCAAATTTGAGTTAATCTTTTCAACCATCTATAGTCAAAATAATTAATCTAGCATCAAATATTCTCAGAAAAATCAATGATTAAGAGTAATTACATTTTTTTGACAATTTTGCCCTTTTTAGCCCTAATTAAATATATTTACTCTTAATATCAATTTATCATAAGAGAAACATTTTAAGCCCAATAACTATGATAAAATGCATTATGAATCCCAATTTAATCATGTAAAATCATATAAAAATATGGTTTGATCAAGGGGCATTCGTAAATGAGGAGAGTCATGCAGGGGACTAAAGGATTGAATCATGCCGGTTAGTGTTAGTTTTCTAAGGGTTTTGATGATCTCCAATAATTGTAAACAAATCATGAAATTTTGCTTTCAAATGTTGTAAAACTCACTCGTCGAGCAAAGCTCGAGGTTTGCACAAAAACCTCAAGGTTTGGTAAGAAACCTCAAGGTTTTCGAGAAACCTCAAGGTTTCATAACACAGAGACTTCTCAGCATTTTCTGGAAAACGAAAAAACTCGAGATTTCTGTTTAAACCTCGAGGTTTTGACTTACAGAGAGTCTCCTAAGTTTTGAACACTTGAAAACCTCAAGATTTTGTCTAAAACCTCAAGGTTCTGTTTTAACATGAAAATCCCAGGTTTCACAAGTTTTGTGAAACCTCGAGGTTTGGTAATAAACCTCCAGGTTTTGACCCACCAGAGAAAATTCATGTTTTGGCCAGTTTTTCAAAACCTCTAGTTTTTGTGAAAAACCTCCAGGTTTGAGTCCTGTGCAATTTTCTCTAAACCTGTCGTTTAAGCCAAAACTCGAGGTTTGAGGACAAACCTCGAGGTTTGTCCGACATAAAGTATCTATGTTTTTCAAACTTACAAAACCTCCAGTTTTACCTTCAAACCTCTAGGTTTATGTTTTGGTGCAAAAACTCGAATTTCACATTTAAGCGAAACCTCGAGTTTTGACACAAAACCTCCAGGTTTTGGCATGCAGAGAGCAAACGAGTCTTCACTAATTTTGAAAACCTCCAGATTTATAGAAAACCTCCAGGTTTCCTCTTAGCGCGATTTTGCAAGGTTTCACATTCAAAGTGAAACCTCGAGGTTTCTGATAAAACCTCGAGTATTTGCCAAACAGAAAGGGTGTCGCTTTTTGCTGTGTTAAAAACCTCAAGTTTTGGTTCGAAACCTCTAGGTTTGATGTTTTGGACTTAAATCTCATTCACTTGCTACAGTCCAAAACTCGAGCTTTGAAGAAAAAACCTCGAGGTTTCATAGCGACTTTAATTTCAAATCGACGAATTTGCAATACCTTCTTGTTTGATCTTAATACTTCCTATGATTAATCTCTAATGATCCTAGATATGTTTAACCACTTTATTGGTGAGTTTCGATAAATTAGAGAATGTTTATTGAAGGTTTAAAGCTAAAGCAAAAGTGATGTCGAACATTAAATGCAAAACCCGAGAAAGTTGCATACTTTTGGATAATCCTTCCGCACACACTTACAAAGGATTAATGTCTACCTACCACATCCAATAGCCGCTACTCCAACGGATTAATTCGCAGAGAGTCAACTCGAACTTCGCACAACCGGATTAAGTGGATATTAGAGAGAGAAGAAGACCAAAACTAAACCGTAACCTTGTCTAATGAAGGCAACGGTTATATTGAAGATTACAAAGTCACTTAATGCTCTCTTGGTATAAATAGAGCTGCATTCAAGTCTTCTCAACGAACACACTCCGCGAAAATGCATAGCATTCAAAGTTCTTCAACTACCTTTCGTTTTCACTTGTATTGTGTCTTTTGACACTCAAAGCTTCGTGTTTATCAATATCTACTCTTAGAGAGAGTTTTTATCTGTAAATCATTTATTGCAAAGAATCACAAGTCAGGGGACTTGGTGATTGGGTTCATAGATTACAGCTTGTAAGGGGGAGTAAGTTCTAGTGAGAGAATTACTCTTGAGTACAAAGTGTGTAATCTTTTGATATAGTGGAAATCCCAGTGTGGCTGGGGACTAGACGTAGGTCAGTAGTTGGACCGAACCAGTATAAATTCTTGTGTCTTGCTTCTCTACTCTCCTCTCTGTTTATCTCTGTTTTATCTTTTAAAAACAGAGCAAGTTTCAAAAAAAAATTTAAACATACCCAATTCACCCCCCCTCTTGGGTATTTAGCTCCATTCTCAGTTAGATTGCAGAGCCTACTAAGACAACCGTGGAACTGCAGCTGATGGCCTGCTGAAATCACCGCCGTCGCAATTTGGGTCATGGATGCAGGTGAAATATACCAAAAAAGGAAAGAAACAACATTGGGGGAATGGAGTAGAGTTGGCGGGATCAAGAATTAATCAGGGATCACGTTATAATGTTTTGTTTGAAGAGGAGGATTTGGCGGCTGATCCTACGCATAAAGGACAAACGGCTTTGTCCTCCAAAGATAGAGATATGGTGGGGCCCCAAGTGCCCAGGGGAAAGGTAAAGGGAAGAAGGAGATTAATAGACCCAATGTGCTTGGGAAGCAGGGCTCCCATAGAGCCATACGTTAGAAGGCCCAACCAGCCCAAGTGTATCAAATTAAATTGGTTAAGAACGCTCCGACTTGTGATCCATCGCTTCAATCTACCATCAGAGTGAAGGTCCTTCAAAGGCCTGGTAACAAAAGCCCAAGCACTGGACATGTTTTACAAAGCAAAGACAGCCTTTCAAGCATGCCTCCCCAATCCAAGAATCCAGCTAGGGAACCTTTGCCTGCGATATCTTCAAACCAAGCCCTCCAACCTATTCAACAGGAGTCCTCACTTGACAAAGCCAAGCATACGGTCGTGGAGCTGCAGCGCTATCAGGCGGCGTTAATGGATATCAGTTTGCAGGTCTCTAACGATAAACCGGTGGGGCTAACGGAGCAAGTATTTCCCTCTAATCAAAAGAAGGGTAAAGAGAATTAGGCTAAGCCAACTCCTCTAAAGCAGCTGAAGCAGCAGGGTGTTAAGTTACAGTCTATGGTCTCAAGGAATCTCCAGATGCAGAAAAAATCACAGGGTTCTCATATTTTGAGGGTTGCCATGGAAGTCCTCAACGAAGAGCTTGAGCTACCACAAGATAGGCAGAGGAATAGGTTCCGCTCTCTAAAGTACAGGCCGTCGAAACATGATAAGGAAGACGACCCCTCAGGGTCAGGGATGACTGCATAACCCTATTGTTTCTTATGTTTACGAAGATTTTTGTTTGGAATCGCCAAGGGCAGCTATCGAGGTTTTTTCAGAACATTTAAGCATTTCGTATCGAATTCAAACCCGCAATGGCGGTGTTGGTTTAACCCCATATCTCGGTGACCGAAGGCCGACCGATTTATCAAGCTTTTGAGGTTTGACTATTCTTATAGATTATAGGCTCGGGGCTTTGCTAGGGGGTTTGGCTACTGTGGAAGCAAGGCTTATCAGTATCAATTGAAGTATGCCATCCCCAATTCATTCACACAATAGTCGAGTCTCAAGAGGGACCTGGGTCCTTCCACTTTACGACAGTTTATGGAAGCCCGAACAATACATTAAGAAAGGATTTATGGTAGGCCTTATCAGAGGTTGCGACGGCAGTAACAGATCCCTGGCTTATTGCAGGTGACTTCAATACCATTCTCAGCGAAGGAGATCAAACTTGTGGTTCCATGGCTCGTACTAGGGGTTGTGACCTGTTTCGGCCGTTCTTGTTTAATAATGGTCTATCGGATTCGGGTTATTCGGGCCCCAAGTTCACGTGGCATCATGGCACTTTACTCCAAAGACTTGACCTTGCCCTAGGGAACAATTCTTGGCGAGAAAATTCCTCTAATCCCCTGGTGAGACATCTCCGAAGATCAGTTTGAACCATCGGCCTCTTTGTATCCCATTTGCGGTAGATTAGGCGTTCCACTACACCGCCACCGTTCAAGTATCCGCGGCTTGGGCCTCATCGATTCTTTCGTTAAAGTGGTACATGATAGTTGGTCAAGCCCTACTTCCATCCTAACTTTGTGTTAAGAACTTCGCAAAGATCGTTAAAACATGGAATAGAGAATCTTTTGGCCACATTTACCACGGGAAACGAAGACTCGTGTCATGACTAGGTGGTATCCGGAAGGCGCAGAATCACAACCTTCACCTAGGTTGGAGCAACCGGAGCGAAAATTAAGAAAAGAGTTTGAGATGCTTAGTGAGCGGGAGAGTCAAACCCGGGCTCAACGAGCCGATGTGGTTGTCTTAAGTTTGGCGATCGCAACACGGTATATTATCATGCCCGTGCGGTCAACGGAGTCGCAGGAAAACCATTTGTGTGTTAAGAAGTGAAGCGAGGGAGTGGTACCATGATGAAGGCACTCTTCGTAGGTGGGCTTTTGAGTTCTAAAGGAAACTCTACACTAAAGAAGGGGGATCTGCACCCCCGTACCAAGGTAGGGGTCTTTTTCCTGACTACACAGGCTTGATGGCTGGGCCCCTTAGAGCATCTATTACTCCTACCGAGGTCCATTCCGCACTATTCCAAATAGAACCTTTTAAAGCACCAGGGGTTGATGGCCTACACGCAGCTTTTTTTCATAACCAATGGAAAATAGTGGGCCCTTCAATTTTTCATGTGGTAACTTGCCTCTTTGAGCAAGGAATTTTCGAACCGATTTGAACGAGACAGTTATCACACCAGTGCCTAAGGTCCCAGTGCCAGAGTATATCAAAGAATTTCGCCCGATTAGCTTATGCACAATACTTTACAAGATTATTACCAAGCTGCTGGGCAATTGTCTAAAGCAATGGCCTTGTTCTTCCTAACCAAGCTAGCTTTGTGGCCGGGAGACAAATCACAGGATAATATTGTCATTGCCCAAGAAGTTATATACTCCATGTGCTCTAAAAGGGGGTTAAAAGGTTGAATGGCGATTAAAGTTGACCTGGAGAAATCATATGATAGGTTGAGGTGGGATTTCATTGAGGAGATGCTACATGACACGGGACTCCCACACAAATTTGTCCAGGTTGTTATGATCTGTATCTCCACTTGTAGCATGCGAGTTGCATGGAATGGGTCCCATTCAGAGAAGTTTTTTCCCTTTCAAGGCATTAAACAAGAAGACCTTCTATCTCCCTATATATTTGTCTTATGCATGGAATGTCTGTCTCAAATAATTAATCAACGGGTAGCAGAGAAACAATGGAAGCCGATCCGCATGGGGAGAGGAGGCCCCCCACTCTCTCACCTATTTTTTTGCAAATGACTTAGTCCTTTTTTGCTCCACAGCCACCTCCCAGGTCACGCTTATCATGCACATTCTAGATGATTTTTGCGCGATCTCGGGCCATAGAGTTAGCCCCTCTAAGACCGCAATTTTCTTCTCCAAAAATGTACCCCACAATATCCAACAGGTATCAATGACCAGTTGGGGTTCAAAAGGCTAGATGACCTTGGCGAATATCTTGGTGTTCCTCTCCTTCAGTAATGTGTGTGATCAGGGACTTATGATTATTTGGAAGAGAAAATTTGCGGTAAGCTATCGGGTTGGGCGGCCAAGACGTTGTCTCTGGCAGGGCGCATAACTTTAGCCAAAGCTATCCTTGCGGCGGTCCCAATGTATGCAATGCAAACTACCAAGCTTCCTATGAGTCTGTGTAAACGAATTGAGCGTCACATAAGGAACTTCGTGTGAGGCAATGTGGGTACAGCACAGAAGCCAGCTTTGGTTAAATGGTCTCACATGTGCATGCTGCCTACGTTAGGAGGACGTGGCTTCAAGAAATTAGTCACCCAGAATAATGCTTTTCTTATGAAGCTCGGTTTCACCCTACGTTCACGTCCGAACCTGTTGTGGGTTCAAGTCCTCCGCCATAAATATGGATGGGATGAGATGCAAGGTCCCTATCAGAAGAACTGCAACTGCTCCTATCTGTGGCGGCATCTGAAGAGTCTATAGGGTGATGTGATGCTCGGAACACGTTGAGATGCCGGCAATGGTTCTCATACACGATTCTGGTCAGACAGCTGGGTGCCAGAGGTGGGATCCCTTAAATTCTTGGCCTACTGAGATCTCACTCCAGCTGAAGAAGCAATGCCGGTTCGACACTTTACGACGACGGAGGGGACCTAGAACTGGGGCCTTTTTAGTAATGACCTACCTCCATGGTAAAAAAATTAAATAAATGTTAGAATTCATAAGATGCTCCAGAACATTGCAAAGGATTTAAAGATTCCCATCACGGCATCACCACATTTCGTTGTCACCGAAAAAAATGAATAAATAACGACACAAACCGAGCAAAAAGGTCTATTATATATATAGTGAATGAGCACATAGCTTTATGTGCGGCAGATTCCACAGACCAGAGGTCAGATATCCATTAAAAAAAACGATGATCTTCCTAGACAGGTCAAATAAAGAAAAAATCTTTTTAAATTGATGTAAACAAAAAAAGGGCGATATATTATACCTAAGATTCAGATCATGTTTTTGAATCCTTGTTACCAATAGTTACAAGGCTTTCGGCATAATTGAAAACACCCGAAAAAGCCATATTCTGGAGCAGTAAGAAACTCCTTGAGTTTACGAGTAGTGAGATTCAAAAGATATATAAAAATTTCCAGATTATCCCCTGGCAATCTGTGTCAAAAAACAGCTTCATCCCTCCAAATAGTCATAGGATATAACTGGGGTGAACAAGGGCTGCCAATAAACTCTTTGTTCCATCTCTGCTCAGATCCACATGATGTAGCCTCCTCCTCCATTATCCACAATTCATTGTGAGAAAGCAAAGCAAGTTTGTTCTCATACGTGGTGATAAACTCCTTGTTCTCAAGAAAATTTGGAGAAGGCACTGGAATCAACCTAAACACTTCTTTTGCCATGTCAAATGAAACTATGGATCTACTAATAAATTGATCTTCATCCTTCTTGTAGGCAAAGAAGTACATAGCTTGATCAGTAACAGGAAATGGCTGTTTGAAACAAATGAAACCCATGCTCTCTAAGTTGCCAAATTCCACTACTTCCTTCCACGACCCCGTAGATAATGAATAAATCTCTACACGAATCTCTCGTGAATTATAGATTTTCACTATTTTGTAATCATTAACAACTGTGCTAAACCCAAATCCTATACAGCAATTCTCTCCAAAGTTATTTGTAGAGTCGGGCACGCGTTGGACCTCCCTAGTGGCTGGATTCCACAAGAAAAGGGAACGATCAGGAAAATTATTGAGTTGAAGACAAAGGAGGCCATAGCTGGAACCCATGATGAAAGCCTTAAGAAAAAGGTGATGATAGATTGAAGGTGCATTATTCAGAGGCACAAGGGTTTTCTGGTCGGAATCCAAGAGACTCAATCGCTTAATAACGGGGAAGAAGGTGAAACAATGGGATTGGAGGAGTAGAGAAGGGCCATGAATTGAGTGGTGGAAGTGTTCTTTGATGAAGGAGGAGGTCTTGAAGAGATCATTCCAATCTTTGCATACACATTGAAATCGGAGTAGTGACTTCACGGGAAGCCTTCTGAGAATGTTAACGATGATGTCGTTGGGAACGAAGAATAATACTTCGTCTTCTCCCTCCGTTAACAACTGCTTCACCACCGTGCTCGCCATTATTAGAAACTTAGAGTAACAATTTGAGAAGAGATCGTTTAGGAGTTACAGATGTTCTCGAAGGATATATATATAGAGAGAGAAAATGCACGTGATCCAACAATCCGGATATTAAGGTCAAGATAATTCATTTAAGCCTAAAATTTATATTAACATCAAAATCAAAAAAATTATAACTATGATATATTCTGTTATCATACAAAAATAAAAGGCTCTGTTATATATAAAGAAGGTTAGATAATTCATTTAACATCAAATCAAAGAATTTACTCCTCTTCGTCAGAAATATAAAAGATTCAGTTGACTTTTTTAAAGAGATTAAGAACAATAAATAAGTTACTTAATCATATCATATGTTGTGAATTATTATATTATATATCAATTTATAAGTTAATCAAAAAAGTTCAGAGAAATAACGATAAATATAAATACTTTAAAATAATTTAAAAATTCAGAGAAATAACGATAAATATAAATACTTTAAAATAAGTTAATTAGTTTTTAATATATCCAAAAAAATCAACTAGATATAGATATGATATTTAAGACTAAAAATAGTATATATAAAGTTTCAATATATCTTAGGAAAACAATGACGAAGACATCGCAAGAACCAACGCTCTTGAAACCCATATCAGAATCTGTAACTCGAGGGACATGGAATTCTTGAATCTTTTTACTTTGAATTTCAAATAAAAACAATTCCAAACCACTTCTTTGCTGGTCCCAGTAAAAGCATTGAATAAAAAATATAACTAGTTTTAAAAATAACGGTAGATATTAATTAAATGAATAAAATATAAATAATAACACGAAGAATTTAAGATATTCAATCAAATCATTTTATTTTGTTTACAACTACTTCGACAGGTATGGTCTCATATCAACACCGTTATACAAATTAGAAATTGAAAGATTCCCGTCTTATTAAGATATTAAATGATTAAATTACTTAAATAATAAATAAATAATATGAATAATAATGATTATTATTGTTTTGTTAAAATATTAAATCAAATTTATTTTATTTATTAATGAAAGTCAAAAAAATAATCTATAGGAAAAAAATTTGAATTTATTGATGGAGTTCGAATTTACTAAGAAAATTTGAACGTGATAAGTAAATTCTGACTGACCCTGTTTTGCAAGTTGTAAAATAGAGCAAGCTTTCATCGTCTTTCATCTTGCTGTCACAGACATAATTCCTCTGTTTCTCTTTATTCTTCCTCCTTGCAGCATTGTGTGATGTTCTCAAATTTAGTTTTGATCTTTTTAAAATCAAGAGATCATTCCCTTAAATTTGTTTCATACAAAAAAAAGCTTCACTTGGTTTAACGTGAGAGAAGGAAAAACATAGTGGGGAAAAAAAAGGAAGGAGAAATCTGGAATATTTTGCTTGTATTTTTCCTCCAAGATTTGGTAGATGATCGAGTCAGCCTCCCAGAGTTGTTGGATAATGTTTCGAAACGTGCTAAGAGGTGTTGAGGTAAAAAAACTCAAATGAACAAGGAACATACTAGGAGAAATTTTCAGGATTTCCACCTTTTAATTTAAATTTTTCAAGGGCATTTTTTCCTTTCGGATCCTCCTTCTAGCAAAGAAAGAGGAGTTACCACTAATTTTAGTGGGATCTTATCTTCCCACATTTTAAAGGAAGATTACTGGGCCCAGAAACTTGAGTTCCCAAAAAGAATGGGCAAAGATTGGGCATTAAACAGGGGTTTGCCCATCTTCCTTTCCTTTCCCACCTCTTCCATGTACGCCCTTAGCCATTCATATCCTACTCCATAACCTCTTTAATGAATACTCTTTAGGAGTTTGTATTCCCATAATTCAAACGTTACGTATTGTACACTTATGAGAATTTATTTTGTATTCATTCTATGTAACTCTTAGTTGAGGTTAGAGGCCTATAAATAGAGACTTTGTGATACACATTGGAAGCATCCAACTGAATAAGATATTGCTCCCTCTTTTTCCCCAATTCCTCCTTGTCTTTCTTCATCTCTCTCATCTCAACCTATTATATTTTCCTTATTTTCATATATAACAACTCTTTCATTTATATATATTGTATTGACTTTGTTTTCATCAGTATACCATATTAAATATAGTAAAGTTAAAAAGTTTTTAAACTTTTGTATATTAAATATGATAAAGTTAAAGTTAAAATGCAAAGAGTGATGGCTACGAAGGAGGTGTCTCCTCCGCTCTCGGATGAAGGTCTCCGGTCGACCAAGAAGGTGCGCATCCGCTCGAGTGAGACAATGGAAGGTGAAGAAGGCAATGCTTTGGGGCCCGATGCGGAGATGATGGATAAGGATTCCGGGGGAGGGGTTTCCTATCGGAACAAACCGCTGAATTTTCACGGTCACTACTAGAAAAATACGAAATAGCTACGGAATTTGCTACGGAAAATTTTCCGTAGCAATGGTGTCGGATTTTGCTACGGATTTAAAAATCCGTAGCAAAAAAAAAATAGTGACGGAATAAAATTTCCGTAGCAATAGCTACGGATATTGCGACGGAAATAGCAAACCGTCGCGAGATAGAGACGGATCGATATCCGTCGCAAAATAGTGCGACGGATAGATGATCCGTCGTAAAGTGGCGGCCTTTTTGGCCGCCACTTTAGCGTTTTTTGCGACGGATCCGTGATCCGTCGCACCGTTTTGCGACGGATCACAAACCGTCGCAAAGTGGCGGCCAAAAAGGCCGCCACTTAGCGCTTTTTGCGACGGATCACGATCCGTCCGCAAAATGTTGCAGCTAAAAGCTGCAACATTCGCGTCCCTCACCCAATTTTCCCTTCCCCGCCCCCCCTCCCCGCCTCCGCGCCCCCTCTCCCGCCTCTCCGGCCCCCCCTCCCCACCTCCGCCGCCCTCCCTCTTCCCGACTCCCCCCCTCCTCCCCCTCACCCACGACCCCTCCTCCTCCACCCTCACCCACGACCCCCCTCCTCCACCATCACCCGATCCCCCCCTCCTCCTCCCCCTCCCCACCTCCGGCCTCCCTCCCTCATCCCGACCCCCTCCCCCATCTCCGTCAGCCCCTCCTCTGTCAGCTTCTCCCGTTCGATCCCCCATTTTTGCAAGGTATGTAAGCTGCCTTTTTTTTCCCCTTTTTGTAGTTTTTTTTTTACCTTTCATTTTTTTTGCAGGTTACAAACAAATCCCCTTCTGATTTTGCAGGTTAGTTTGAAGTATATTTTCTTTTTATTACAATTTGATATTTATGTTATGTTTGCTTAGTGGAATAATGAAAATATGTATGTTGGTATGGGATTATCGATTACATGAGTTTAAATTGTATTTTGTTACATAAGATAAATTGTGAAATTAAGATAAAATTAAGATTTTGTATTAGTTGATATTGATGAAGTATTTAGAAATTCCAATTGTAGCACTTTTTATTATGAAAATATGTATGTTGGTAGAAGATTATCGATTACATGAGTTTAAATCGTTTTTTTTTTTACATAAGATAAATTGTGAAATTAAGATAAAATTAAGATTTTGTATTTAAATATAATAATTATATAATTATAATAGAATTAACTATTCTAAAATTCATTCTAAAATGAATATTCAATATTACTATTTTTTTATATTTATAATTAAAATTAGAATTCTAATTAAAAATTGAATAATTTATTATATATACTCATACTCATTTAGATATACTTAGTAGAATTCTATATAGATTTCTATATAAAAATCTACTTTGTATAAGTATATATGATATGAATTGTAGTGATTCAAAAATCTCTTTGTAACAATATAAAAATAGAAAAACAACAGGTAAAAATCTTAATAGAACAATAACAAATTAAATGAAGTAGAGCTTTAAATTATTCAATTTTTTTATCATTTATTATTATTATATATTATTATTATAATAAAATTAGTATATTTAGTAATAAAAAAATAAAATAGAATTCAATATTAAATAAAATAATTATATAATTATAATGTTGGTATTGATGAAGTATTTAGAAATTCCAATTCTAGCACTTTAAGATTTTGTATTATGTTTGCTTAGCTGGAATAATGAAAATAATGAATAATGAAGTATTTTTATCTAGCACTTTTTAGGAATTTATAAATTCCAATTCGATTTTGGTGTGATAAAATTAAGATTTTGTATTAGTTGGTATTGATACATAAATATTTAAATAGGATGATGTTGAAACTAGAAAAGTGAAGTGTTTGGAAATGAAATTTAGGGATAAGACAATGAATTAATTAATGTCAACTGGGAGGAGGAAGGTGTGACATTGAAGAATAATCACATTTGTATGTGTTATAAAAATTAGTAGAATTTATTATTTGATTTAGGCTATTATAAAAATGATCGTTAGTAATTTGTTTAAAAAATATTTCATTTAAATTTTTTATTTCAATCTATGTTTAACAAGTTATACAATAAATTTGATTAAATGTTAAGTAATCTCTTTGATCTAGCCCATATATGTTAGAAACTCCAAAATACTTAGTATTATATTCTTTGTTTGCCCCCTCCACATACATGTGTCCATGTTCTGGTGTGTTATCCTCATTCTCTGGTTGCTAGCTGGAATATGTTCTTTGTTCAATGCATGTGTTTGTTTTTCACTTTCTTGAGTAAGTGGCAATTGGAAGGCATAAGAGGCGACTTATATATATTTGTGGTATGTTGAGAAGTTAATTAGGGTAGTAATCGAACTAGCTAGGAAGTATGGAAGGCAACCATGATAGAAGTTGGATGTACAATCGTCTAACCGATAGAAGACAAGTAACAACAAAGCATTCTTCGGGTTTGGAAGAGTTCGTCCAATTTGCTTTGGCAAATTCAAATAATTCAAGAAGGGAGATCAGGTGTCCGTGTGCCAAATGTAAGTGTTTAAGATTTACGAGATGCGGACACGGTCGGGATTCATTTGTGTCAAAAGGGATTCATAAAAGATTATGAATGTTGGGAATGTCATGGCGAAGTCCGACGACACCCGAGTGGTTATTACGGGGACAAAGTAGTCATCGAGAAAACCTTAATCAATATGAGCGGTTGGTTATGGATGCCGCGGGACCGTCGATCGGCCAATATTTTGATCCCGTTACTCATGCGTCGAACCGTCATACATGGGAGAGGAGACGGTACCCATCCTCAACCATCAAACATGGGTGAGGATCCTCATCCGGAAGCTCGCTAGGTTCTATAAAATGCTTCAAGAAGCACAACGTCCGTTATGGGAAGGTTGCGACCACTTTGAAAATAGTGAATATTCATCGCTATCGGCTACCCTAGCAACACTAAGTTTGAAGACCGATCACCATATGAGTGAGAGGAATTACAACGAAATGATGCAGATCATGAGTAAGGTTGTTCCCAAAGACAATAATTTGCCGAAGGACTTTTACCAAGCAAAAAAAGGTGAAAGAGCTTGGGCTTGGATGTGAAAAAATTCATTGTCGCCTGCAGAGGATGTATGTTGTATTACAAGGATGATCTTGAGCCGACAAATTGCAAATTCGTGGATATGACGGATATAAAGTTGTGGGGAAAGGAAGGAAAAAGACCCGTCATGCATTAAGCAAGATGTGGTACTTTCCTCCGGTGCCCGACTTCCGAGATTGTATGCATCCGAACAAAACGGCTTCTCACATGAGATGGCACCGGGAGCATCGTAGGGATGAGAACTTTGTGACGCATCCATCGATGCCGAAGCTTGGCGTAAATTTGACGAGGCGAATCCTTTCTTTGCTATGGATCCCCGTAATGTTCGTCTTGGTCTATGTTCGGATGGGTTCGCTCCTTTCAACAATACGGGCGGGAATTATTCCCTGTTGGCCGATCATTGTGACGCCGTACAACCTCCCACCTTCTATGTGCATGAGAAGAGAGTTTTTCTTCCTTAACGCGTTAATCCCTGGGCCGTCGAACCCAAAAAAAAAGATAGATGTGTACCTCAGGCCTTTGATAGACGAGTTGAAGATGTTGTGGAGTGAAGGTGTTCTTACGTATGATATATCATTAAGTCGAATTTCACCATGCGGGCTGCCTTAATGTGGACGATAAATGATTTCCCCGCATATGGGATGTTGAGTGGCCGGGCAAACGTCCGGAAAGCTCGCATGCCCGGTATGTCTTGAACAGAACATGGGTTTTAGCTTGGAACACGCAAGGTCAGTTGGTTTGACAGCACCGACGATTCCTACCCCGATCATCCGTTTAGGAGAAATAGAAAAGACTTCACGCGAAGGTTGTCGAACGAGCAGATCCACCTCTCGTTTAAGTGGACAAGAAATATGGGACAGGTCAGGCACATTCCGAGTGTCGAAGAGGGGCTGCTTCAAGCGAACCCGAGGGGTACGGCATTGATCATCATTGGAACAAACGCAGATCTTCTTCGGGAACTACCATATTGGAAAGATCAATTGTTAAGACACAACCTCGATGTCATGCATATTGAGAGGAATGTGTTTTGCAATATTCGTACACCGTGATGGACACCAAGGGCAAGACGAAAGACACGATCCAACGCAAGATTGGACGTTGAAGCGATTTGTAGAAGGTCCGCTTTGCATTTGGCTGGACGGATGGCACCGGACGAATTTCCAAACCCGGAGCGCCGTACACATTCAATAAAGAGCAGAATTTAGAATTGTTGCAATGGGTTAAAGATCTGAAACTCCCCGACGATTATGCGTCAACTGGAAAAGATGTGTCGACATGCACGAGGTGAAGTTGAGCAAGATGAAGAGTCATGATTGTCATGTGTTTTTCCGAGAGATTGTTGCCGTGGGCCTTCAAAGCACTACCGAAGCATGTATGGTCTATTCTAACGGAGTTGTCCATGTTCTTTAGAGAAATTTGTGCTTCGAGCTTAATGTTGAAAAGTTACAACACCGGAGGCGAGCATGCCCATAACGCTATGCAAGTTAGAAATGGTGTTTCCTCCTAGCTTGTTTGACTCAATGGAACATTTGCCCGTTCACTTGCCATACGAAGCAAAGGTAGGAGGCCCGCAACAGTATAGATGGATGTATCCGTTTGAGAGGTAATATATATATTGATTTGCGATGTTATTAATTGACCGACATGATACTTTAGCTCAGATATTCCATTGTAGGTTTTTACGCACACTTAAGCACAAGATCAAAAATACAAGGTACGTTGAAGGATCTATCGCTGAAGCTTATCTAATCGAAGAGGCCGCAAAATTTGCGTCATACTATTATCCCCCTGAAATGATGTCAAGATGGAGAGGGGTACCTCGTAACGATGATGCCGGTGATACGAGGATCAAAAAGCAATATTTAATTTTCCGGGCGAGTCGTGGGAAAACGTTGGAAGTCAACTCTTGACGGAAGAGATAAGCGAGTTGCAGAGCGGTACATTCTAAACAACTGTGAAGAGGCCGCAAAGTACCTAGAGTAAGTTTTTGTTTTGTTTACTATTACGGTAAGTATTAAAGTATTAACTTAAGTTTTTTTTTGTTACGCTTACTTCTCTAATTGGGTCGATCGGGAAATCCTTCAATGTCGGTGTCCCAAGTTGATCAATTCACTAATTCGAGTTTCCAAAATGGTTTCGATCATATTTCTTGGAAAATCCATCGATCCCAATGAAGTTGCGTGGAGTTTATCTTATGGAGCTGCAATGACAAGTTACCCGATGCAACAAATATATAATCAATGGGTATCGATTTGCAACCGTTGACGCGAACGCAGTACACTATGTTGCAATTACGGTGTATGTTGTCGAGGTGACCAAATTGACGGGGTGGAGGCGACTACTACGGGAAGTTAGTTGAGATAATTCAGCTGAGTTACCAGTGGGACAAGGTGGTGACCCTTTTTAAGTGTGAGTGGTTTGATAACAGTCCGCGTGGGACAAAAGTGGACAAACATGGAAATATTGAGATCCACTGGACAAGGAGATATTCGGTTGGTTATGACCCATTCATCCTTGCTCAACAGCGGAACAAGTTTACTATACACCATACCCTACATCTCGCCAAGAGTGGACGGAGTTATTAAAACCAAAGCACGAAATATTATACCAAAGTCGAAAGAGCGGGGAATCAAATGACAAGATGGTCGAACCTTTCCAAGCCGATGTGGAACATGTGCGCCCATAAACATCTTCGATGACGAAGTACCAAGAAATCTCTTTGATTCTCGTGCGGAGTTAGAGTTGATTCCTATACAAATTGACGATGAGAAATCGACGATGAGGATGAGGCGAAATGAGCTTCTCGATAGTGAATCGAGTTCGACGACTATGAGAGTTCGATGAAGACATGCAAGTAGATGTCGATGAACAGAATCGTCCGGTTGATTTATGTTAGTTATTTGTTTATGACGATATGTTATACTACATACTTTGTTTCTTTGCTACTCTCATATTAACTAATTTTTTATATATATATATATTTTGCCATGATGTCTATAAGTGTTCAGAGATGGAGCATCCAGGAGGACGTTCAAGTAGTGGACGTGGCAGTGGTCGAGCCCGACCCCGTACTATAAGAGGGGGTAGGGCGACGCCAACCGCTCCATATGGAGGCGAGGGCTCGGCTCTTCTCCGAGGTGCCACTATTTGATTTTTCGTCGTCACCGTCGGGATATTTGTCATCTTCACCGTCACTTTATACATCGTCGTCACCGGCGGCTACCCCCGATGCACGGCAAGGAGGACCACAGTTTACTTTACCATTTCGATTGATTTACATTTGTTTAGTTTCTTGAAACCATCTATGTACAAACATCTTCAATATTTCACATTTCTTCCTTAGCACACCGCGCCTCGTAGCCACGTCGGGGAAGAAGGTAGTTCTTCGAGGTACCAATCGGGGCTCAAGAGATCCCGAGACGGGGTTTCTTTGGATCCGTCCCGACGGCAACGAGTAAGTCATGCAAAGTTACCGTAATGTTACAATTTTCTTTTCTAATTGGTTTGTATGCTAATATTTGCATGATAATCTCTCGTTTTCAGATTTTTGCACGATACTCCGGTGGCGACTTTCATGTCGGACCAAATATTCCGTAATTACACTCAAGCTTGGACCGCGTGGACAGAGATTCCTAAGAAGCAACGAGACACGTGGTTCAAGGAGTTCTTGGTAAGTTATTTTTTTATGCGTGTTAATTTAGTACTTTTAAAATTTTGAGCACTAATTGTTCGTTATTGATTTTCGGATAAGCATATGACGTTGCTCGAGCATCTTGAAAATCTGAAAAAAGCTTATAACCACAGGGCCAGCGTGATGGTGCGTCGAAAGCTCTATGCATTGAGAAGGTTGAGAGGCAAGACAGATTGGCTTCCACAGGACACTAGAGATGAATTATTTGGCAATTGGGAAAGCAATGACAAGTTTAAGACCATAAGTGCGAAAAATAAGCAAAATAGGGCCAAAATGGAAGGACCATCATATCGGCGGCTCCATATCAATTAGTGAGCATCGACGCAAAGTTGTAAGTACACGTTATTTTCTATTTACGTATTCAATATTTTGTAATTTGAAGTAATTAATTAAGGTCATCATTTGCGTTTGTAGGTAGAGTCTGGGGAAGCTCCAGCTGGATCGGTTGAGTGGGTTACCTTTCAGCGGACCCATTCCCGACAGCCTGAAGGGAGTGAGAGGCAATGGATTAATCCAAGGGCGCAACAAATAGCGGTTAGACATTTATTGCCTTTATTACTTGTTTTATGCACCACCATATTTATATAGTTTTACATGTCTTATTTGTTATGTATTTGTTTGCTTGTAGGAAAACTTTGAGAAGCTGTCGCAGAGAGAGCCACGCAGCGTGAGACTGACCCCTCATCCTCTATATCCGACAACGAGAGTCGTTCTTTGAGGCTACCGGCGGATTTGACAAGAAGGGGAGTGGTCTTTGGATACGGTGAGTCCGGCGCCCGACCGAAGCGGACAAAGCGCCTCTCATCCGGCACTGTAGGGGTTTGTTAAGGTAAACATAATACATTTGTTTTTGATAATTTTCATTCTCTTGTCCATTCAAATGAAGTACAAATAATAAATGTACTAACCAATTTTGTAGATGAGTGAAGAAGATGAAGGCGTTGGTGGAGGAGCAAGCAACACAAATGACCCAGAACGGGAGATGATGAGCGGCTGACTCAGGAAACAGAGATGATGAGGCAGCAGATGATTCAGGAACAAGATCAGATCAAGCGGGCGTTGCGCGCAGAAAAAGATCGATCAAGCAAAGCGTTACAAAGCCAGAACGGGCGGTGATGCGACAGGAGATGACTCAATGAGAATGAGTTGATGAGGTGATGCAGCTTCAAATCATGTCCCTTATAAAAAAAAAAAGGTTCCGGTCGACTCGGGTGATGATGACCATCTTGGTGATGATGACCATGCCGGGTGATGACGATGATCACAATCTTTCTTTGTTTAGCCTACTTTTTTGTATTTGCTTGTTGCTACTACTTTTTTGTATTTGTTTGTTGCTACGGATTATATATATATTGTGTTTTCACTATGTAAACTCTTTTTTATCGTTAATATATTCATGGTACATTACTTTACTATTTGTATTCAATTT
Source organism: Acacia melanoxylon (assembly GCA_019022615.1). NCBI lineage: Eukaryota > Viridiplantae > Streptophyta > Magnoliopsida > Fabales > Fabaceae > Acacia > Acacia melanoxylon. Next base: position 1,850,362 of record JAFJYJ010000010.1, read on the forward strand.
TCTATTAAAAAAATTTAAAATTTGCTACCGAAAAGAAAATCTCCGCAAATTCCGAAATTTGCTACGGAAAAACAAATCGCTCAAAAAAAAATCCGTAGCAAATTCGGGAAATTTGTGAAATTTGCTACGGAGAAAATATCCGTAGCAAATTTTCAAATTTGCTACGGATTTTTTCCGTAGCAATTGCGACGGATCTAAAAATCCGTAGCAAATTGCTACGGATTTTAATATCCGTAGCAATTGCCACGGATTTTAATATCCGTAGCAATTTGCTACGGATTTGTAGATCCGTCGCAATTGCTACGGAAAAAATCCGTAGCAAATTTGAAAATTTGCTACGGATATTTTATCCGTAGCAATTGCGACGGATATGAAAATCCGTAGCAAATTTGCTATGGATATTAAAATCCGTGGCAATTGCTACGGATATTAAAATCCGTAGCAAATTTGCTACGGATATTAAAATCCGTAGCAAATTTGCTACGGATTTTCATATCCGCCGCAATTGCTACGGATTTCACGAAATCCGTAGCAATTGCCACGCGATATTTTGCTACGGACTAAATCCGTAGCAAACATGTTTTGCTACGGAAAAATGGGTTTTTGCTACGGATTTTTTCCGTAGCAAAAACCGAAATTTTTAGTAGTGAGTGATGGGCAGGCTAACCAGAGGGAGGTGATAATCACTGACGGGGACTTTCAGATTAACCGGGAGGGGGAGACCCCATCTATCGAATTCTCGAAAGACGTCTGCGATGTCTTAGCTAATGGCATGGAGCGCACGTTGATTATAAAGCTTCTGGGCCGTTCAATCACCTATTATGACCTTTTGTCGAGAACCCAATCGTTGTGGAGGCCGAAGGGTTCTTACCAGATGATTGATATAGAAGGGAACTACTCTTTTGCGTCTTTTGATCTGGAGGAAGACTACGTAAAGGCCCTCATAGGGGGTCCATAGATGATTTTCAGAGCATATCTCACGGTGCAGCCTTAGTCTCTAGACTTTGATCCTACATCCTCCGCCATTTCTAAAGTGGTGACTTGGATCCAGATCCCCGGTCTATCCTTCTGGTATTATCATAAGAGTACCCTAAGAGCAATTGGCTATCTTCTGGTAAAGGTTGTCAAGATAGACTACATGACTGAAACACATGGGCGGGGGAAGTATGCCCGTATTGTGGTCCTTATCGATCTGCTTCAGCCACTGGTCCTGAGGATCATGGTTGATGGCAGAACATATGGTGTTGAATACAAAGGGCTACCTCTTATTTGCTTTGAATACAAAGGGCTACCTCTTATTTTGCTTACTAAACTAAATTATTTCTACCTTTTCTACTGGATTGTGTCCCTCCCCCACACTTATCTTCCTCACACAACAATTAATCTCAAGTAACCAAAGGAATTAGGAAGAAAATAAGTGAGGAAAGAGACAACCTTTTTTAGAGAATCTTGAGTCGCTTGAAGGAGAAGTTCTCATCGCTGATGAGAATCATGTATTTGTCTTTAAAAATATCTTCTCCCGCATTGATTTTCCTTGGTGGAGGTGGTTCAGGATCAATTGGAAGAGGCCCAAGAATGTATGGTGGAGATGAGTACCACAAAGGACCCTTCCAATGATGTGCCCGCAAAGACAAACAACCAGAAGTATCCCATCCAAAAATAGAAACATGGAGAGATTTCAAATGAATTAAAGATATTTTAGGAATTAAACTCTCCAAGTAACTATCACATCCGAGGAAATCAATGCTACTCCCATCAGTAGGAGTCATACAAACAGTCATATTTCGAAAATTCTCTTGTGTTTGCAAAGTGGAAGGTGCGGAATCCAACTTAGTGTTGGGGTACACCACATCATCATTGCAATCACAAGAGATGGAAGGCAAAAGAGTGGAAGAATGAAGAGAATTTTGCAAATTGTCACCACCAAAAACTTTTGAATTTTCAAAAGAATCATTTTCTTTGTCTATATCGGGTGGCAAATCACAAGAAAGCTCTTGTTGGAAAGATTCATCAACATGCAAAATTTTATCAATCAAAATTTTAGAATCTTTGTCACCAACAAGGCTACAAGGAAGTAATCCAATGAGAATTTCATGAATTTGGCATTCTAGGCTATGATCTTTTTCACTCAAATCAACCACATTGTCATCCATGCAAGATTCAACATGTTCACAATTGTCATGCTTACTATCATCAATAGTACAAGAGGATGTATTATGATCAATGGTAGAATCAACCACTTCATTAAATGCTTTCTTTTGAAACTCAACAAGTAAGTGGCTTTTTTCATGATAACAGTCCACACATATTTGATATTCCAGACAAGAACATGAAAATGTTTCATTCAATTTATCACAATCATCCCTAGTACTATGAAGAGAAGCATTTTCAATAGTTGAAGCATCACACAAAGAAGTAGGAGCACATTCATCAACAAGTACAATCGAATCACTACTACTAGAACTAATGGGTTGAGCAATTACGTTTTCAAACATTTGAGGGGATTCAACAATAATTTCCTCATCCACCTCATTATCACTCAAATCATGAATTGCTTCATTAGTTAAAGTAGTAGGAGAGTCTACTTCTATTAGGATAGGATCATTACCAAATGGTAGAGAAGACTCTGCAATGCTCTTTTGTACTTGCTCCACTTCTTGTGTATGTGTGAACATGGGAAGAGGATTCTCTTGGAAATTTGTCTTCAAAACTTGTGATTGCTGAGTGAGACACTCAATTTCCTTTTCCATTTTCTCATTCTCTATCTCTTGATGTTTCATTCGTCTCATTGTAGAGTCCATTTGATGGTCAAAGTTGGTCTTGTATGACTGCTCCTCGTCTACAGTCTGAGTCTCTTGATTTTGCAATTTTCTAAGGACTTCGCGAATGGTAGGTTTGGGAGCTTCCACTTGTGAAGTGGCATTTGACGACTTTTGTGCATGCAATTTTCTAAGGACTTCACGAATAGTAGGTTTTCTGTTTGGCACACATGGTTGAGAATGAGGTCCAGAAGGTGGCTCAAGTGGGTTTAGGAATTCATGAGATGGATGAAATGGTTGAGAAGTGAGATGGAATGAAGGAGGAGGTTCATGGTATGACATGCGGTTGTGTGGTGGCGGATTATGAGAAGGCTCATAATAGGGGTTGTATGGTGGTGGAGAAGGCTCATGGTATGATCTATAGGGTAGGTGTGATGAGTGATTTGGTTGAAATGGAGGTTGGTGGTGAGGTTTATGATATGGGTGGTGGGGTGGACCATGACATTCTTGACGAATTGGACTCTCATCTTGAATTCCCAAGTTAGCTTGAATACCCCGTATTGTTTGTAGAATGGAATCGATGCTTTGAGAGATGAACTCTTCCCTTCTAGTCGAATCTCCTACAAAAGGGTGGGATTGAGAGAGTGAATCTTGATTACCATTAAACCAAGCCATGAAAGTTCAAAACAATTAATTCCCAATGAAAAACAAGATCACTATCTAACTATAAACTAAAAAAAAAAAAAAGTAAGATAAGTGATCTAAAAAAAAAGTACAAATGCAAATGCAAAAGAAAAAGATTTTTTTAAAAAAATAAAATAAAAATAAAAATGCAAGTATCTATGAATTAACTTGGAGACATGGTGAATTTAAACAATTAAGTTCAACATCATGTCAAATTTAATGCCAACACACCACACGAAGCTACCAAGTCAAAACAATGCAAGAATGCAATGAATGCTATGCAATCTACCTAAATGCAAAAATCCTAAACAATATGCAATGAAAAATCAAAAATGCAAAACTAACAAGCTTCACACGAGAAACCCCTTGTCAAAAGTGAATTTGACAATTAGATTACCTAGGGAGCCAATTACTTAGCTCCCCGGCAACGGCGCCATTTGATGTGTGGATTTTTGTCTTTCTTTAGCCTTGGGGTCCACAATCAAAAATAAACCAAGGATTGCGTATAGTCAACCCTAGGATCGTTCTCTCTCTCGAGGAGCTTTTTATTGAATTCTAAGTAATCTAAATGACATGCAAATGCAATTAAAACAAGGGAAAAATAGGTTTTTTTTGCTTTTAAAATTAATTAACTAAAATAAAAGAAATGCAATTTAATTAAATTCTAAACTAATATTTTTGGTATTTTTAATAAAATGGAATGGAGAATGAAATGTATATTGGATGCTCTTGGAAATGGAATAGTGACTATCCTAGTTCAATTAAATGTGGGAGTAAATTTTCACTAAGTCTAGATGAAGAACCCCAAGATACCACTTGGGTCCAATATTCCCAATTAATAATAGCTCCTACTACCGTAGCTAACTACTACCTCATGAGATATTGTTAAAAACCACTTAGTGTGTGATTAGGATTAAATTAATGCAATTTGGTTCCTCTTGATATGAATGCGATACCACGCCACTCAATTAATCCAATTAAATCATGTTATCTAACAATACCACGTAGAAAACATAATTTCACCGAATCAATAGGGAAATACAAATTTTTAAATTCACAAACCACAAAATTCAATCCAATCACATAGGTCCAATTCACAAAGTTTTCCAAACGGATAAACTAAGTCTCAACATTACAAAATAATATTCCTAAAACTAGGAAATTAAAATGTAATAAAAGAAAATAAATTGAACAAAATACTCCCCTATTTGTTTGAGTTCGACCACCACTTAATCCACCCCAAGAAGCAAAATGAGCTCAAGAGAACATAGCCACGTCTTAGGAATTAATTGGCCAAAACACCGTAAATCCATGAGAAATTGAAGGTGGAAGAGAAAGTCGATTTGGTGAAGGTTTGAAGAAGGTGAAGGGCGACTGTGGGTGTTGGTGAGATTGAGAGTGAAAGAAGATGGAGGTAGGTGATGATGAAGGATGAAGGACGGAAGGAGGATGTGGGTCGGGTGGTCGTGGTCGATGATGTTTCTTTGGGTTCGAAGGTCCTGGAGATTTCGTTCTCGGGAAAAACAGCCCCTCTCACGGTGTAGGTGGGTCGCCGACGACGGTGGAAGAGAAGTATGTGAGGTCGCCGCGACAAGGGGTGGAGGTTTTTTGGTGAACGATGAAAACGATGATTGCGTGGTGAAGATGAAGATCTCCCCGTGTGCGGCGCCGAATCGAATTTAATATCCCCAGCTCATTCATCTCGCTAGGTCAGAATGTTCCCCGGTCAAAACGCGAGTTTTGACCAGGGACCTAAATGAAAATTGCAAAACCTTCTCTCGGAGGGACTTAAATGAAAACATTCAAATATTTTTGGGCAATTCGTAATTTTCATAACATCTCAGCATTTTTTTCATTATATCCGCCCTCGTTCCCCTCTATTCAATCTGTCGGGTTTAGCTTCCGGAATTGAAGACAAATCAATAACATCAAAACGCATAGTTTTAGGGATGGACCGAGTGAAAAGTTTAGAAAGTTTTGTTTGAGGGACTAAATTGCAACTTTTAAAACTTGAATTAAAACTTTCATTTTCAAATTTGAGTTAATCTTTTCAACCATCTATAGTCAAAATAATTAATCTAGCATCAAATATTCTCAGAAAAATCAATGATTAAGAGTAATTACATTTTTTTGACAATTTTGCCCTTTTTAGCCCTAATTAAATATATTTACTCTTAATATCAATTTATCATAAGAGAAACATTTTAAGCCCAATAACTATGATAAAATGCATTATGAATCCCAATTTAATCATGTAAAATCATATAAAAATATGGTTTGATCAAGGGGCATTCGTGTAGCAGCGAGGAGAGCCGGCAGGGGACTAAAGGATTGAATCATGCCGGTTAGTGTTAGTTTTCTAAGGGTTTTGATGATCTCCAATAATTGTAAACAAATCATGAAATTTTGCTTTCAAATGTTGTAAAACTCACTGTCAGAGCAAAGCTCGAGGTTTGCACAAAAACCTCAAGGTTTGGTAAGAAACCTCAAGGTTTTCGAGAAACCTCAAGGTTTCATAACACGAGACTTCAAAGCATTTTCTCGGAAAACGAAAAACTCGAGATTTCGTTTAAACCTCGAGGTTTTGACTTACGAGAGTCTCCTAAGTTTTGAACACTTGAAAACCTCAAGATTTTGTCTAAAACCTCAAGGTTCTGTTTTAACATGAAAATCCCAGGTTTCACAAGTTTTGTGAAACCTCGAGGTTTGGTAATAAACCTCCGTGTTTTGACCCACCGAGAAAATTCATGTTTTGGCCGCTTTTTTCAAAACCTCTAGTTTTTGTGAAAAACCTCCGTGTTTGAGTCCCGTGCAATTTTCTCTAAACCTGTCGTTTAAGCCAAAACTCGAGGTTTGAGGACAAACCTCGAGGTTTGTCCAGACATAAAGTATCTATGTTTTTCAAACTTACAAAACCTCCAGTTTTACCTTCAAACCTCTAGGTTTATGTTTTGGTGCAAAAACTCGAATTTCACATTTAAGCGAAACCTCGAGTTTTGACACAAAACCTCCAGGTTTTGGCATGCAGAGAGCAAACGAGTCTTCACTAATTTTGAAAACCTCAGATTTATAGAAAACCTCCGTGTTTCCTCTTAGCGCGATTTTGCAAGGTTTCACATTCAAAGTGAAACCTCGAGGTTTCGATAAAACCTCGAGTATTTGCCAAACGTAAAGGGTGTCGCTTTTTGCCGTGTTAAAAACCTCAAGTTTTGGTTCGAAACCTCTAGGTTTGATGTTTTGGACTTAAATCTCATTCACTTGCTACAGTCCAAAACTCGAGCTTTGAAGAAAAAACCTCGAGGTTTCATAGCGACTTCAGAATTTCAAATCTGACGAATTTGCAATACCTTCTTGTTTGATCTTAATACTTCCTATGATTAATCTCTAATGATCCTAGATATGTTTAACCACTTTATTGGTGAGTTTCAGATAAATTAGAGAATGTTTATTGAAGGTTTAAAGCTAAAGCAAAAGTGATGTCAGAACATTAAATGCAAAACCCAGAAAGTTGCATACTTTTGGATAATCCTTCTGCACACACTTACAAAGGATTAATGTCTACCTACCACATCCAATAGCTGCTACTCCAACGGATTAATTCGCAGAGAGTCAACTCTGAACTTCTGCACAACTGGATTAAGTGGATATTAGAGAGAGAAGAAGACCAAAACTAAACCAGAACCTTGTCTAATGAAGGCAACGGTTATATTGAAGATTACAACAGTCACTTAATGCTCTCTTGGTATAAATAGAGCTGCATTCAAGTCTTCTCAACGAACACACCTGCTGAAAATGCATAGCATTCAAAGTTCTTCAACTACCTTTCAGTTTTCACTTGTATTGTGTCTTTTGACACTCAAAGCTTCAGTGTTTATCAATATCTACTCTTAGAGAGAGTTTTTATCTGTAAATCATTTATTGCAAAGAATCACAAGTCAGGGGACTTGGTGATTGGGTTCATAGATTACAGCTTGTAAGGGGGAGTAAGTTCTAGTGAGAGAATTACTCTTGAGTACAAAGTGTGTAATCTTTTGATATAGTGGAAATCCCCGGTGTGGTCGGGGACTAGACGTAGGTCAAGAGTTGGACCGAAAAAGATAAATTCTTGTGTCTTGCTTCTCTACTCTCCTTCGTTTATCTCTCGTTTTATCTTTTAAAAACAGAGCAAGTTTCAAAAAAAAAAATTTAAACATACCCAATTCACCCCCTCTTGGGTATTTAGCTCCATTCTCGTTAGATTGCAGAGCCTACTAAGACAACCGTGGAACGGTGATGGCTCGCGAAATCACCGTCGCAATTTGGGTCGTGGATGCAGGTGAAATATACTAAAAAAGGAAAGAAACAGCATTGGGGGATGGAGCAAAGTTGTCGAGATCAGGAATTAATCAGGGATCACGTTATAATGTTTTGTTTGAAGAGGAGGATTTGGTGGCTGATCCTACGCATAAAGGGCAAACAACTTTGTCCTCCCAAGATAGAGATATGGTGGGGCCCCTAAGTGCCCAGGGGAAAGGTAAAGGGAAGAAGGAGATTAATAGGCCCAATGTGCTTGGGAAGCAGGTCTCCCATAGAGCCACACGTGAGAAGGCCCAGCTAGCCCAAGTGTATCAGATTAAATTGGTTAAGGACGCTCCCACTTGTGTTCCATCGCTTCAATCTGTCACCAGTGTGAAGGTCCTTCAAAGGCCTAGTAACAAAAGCCCAAGCACTGGGCCTGTTTTACAAAGCAAAGACAGCCTTTCAGGCATGCCTCCCCAATCCAAGAATCCAACTAGGGAACCTTTGCTGCGATATCTTCAAACCAAGCCCTCCAACCTATTCAACAGAGTCCTCACTTGACAAAGCCAAGCATACGGTCGTGGAGCCGCAGCGCTATCAGCGGCGTTAATGGATATCGGTTGTGTCTCTAACGATAAACCGGTGGGGCTAACGGAGCAAGTATTTCCTCTAATCAAAAGAAGGGTAAAGAGAATTAGGCTAAGCCAACTCCTCTAAAGCAAACCAAGCAAACAGGGTGTTAAGTTACAGTCTATGGTCTCAAGGAATCTCCAGATGCAGAAAAAATCACAGGGTTCTCATATTTTGAGGGTTGCCATGGAAGTCCTCAACGAAGAGCTTGAGCTACCACAAGATAGGCAGAGGAATAGGTTCCGCTCTCTAAAGTACAGGCCGTCGAAACATGATAAGGAAGACGACCCTCGTGGTCGTGATGACCGCATAACCCTATTGTTTCTTATGTTTACGAAGATTTTTGTTTGGAATCGCAAGGGGCAGCTATCGAGGTTTTTTCGTAACATTTAAGCATTTCGTATCGTAATTCAAACCCGCAATGGCGGTGTTGGTTTAACCCCATATCTCGTGATCGAAGGCCGACCGATTTATCAAGCTTTTGAGGTTTGACTATTCTTATAGATTATAGGCTCGGGGCTTTGCTGGGGGTTTGGCTACCGTGGAAGCAAGGCTTATCGCATCAATTGAAGTATGCCATCCCCAATTCATTCACACAATAGTCGAGTCTCAAGAGGGACTCGGGTCCTTCCACTTTACGACGCTTTATGGAAGCCCGAACAATACATTAAGAAAGGATTTATGGTAGGCCTTATCGAGGTTGCGACGGCAAGAATGCATCCCCGGCTTATGTGTGTGACTTCAATACCATTCTCGCCGAAGGAGATCAAACTTGTGGTTCCATGGCTCGTACTAGGGGTTGTGACCCTGTTTTCGGCCGTTCTTGTTTAATAATGGTCTATCGGATTCGGGTTATTCGGGCCCCAAGTTCACGTGGCATCATGGCACTTTACTCCAAAGACTTGACCTTGCCCTAGGGAACAATTCTTGGCTGAGAAAATTCCTCTAATCCCTGGTGAGACATCTCCCGAAGATCAGTTTGAACCATCGGCCTCTTTGTATCCAGATTTGCAGTAGATTAGGGCGTTCCACTACACCGCCACCGTTCAAGTATCTGGCAGCTTGGGCCTCATCAGATTCTTTCGTTAAAGTGGTACATGATAGTTGGTCAAGCCCTACTTCCATCCTAACCTGTGTTAAGAACTTCGCAGCATCTGTTAAAACATGGAATAGAGAATCTTTTGGCCACATTTACCACAGGAAACGAAGACTCGTGTCATGACTAGGTGGTATCCAGAAGGCGCAGGAATCACAACCTTCACCTAGGTTGGAGCAACCGGAGCGAAAATTAAGAAAAGAGTTTGAGATGCTTAGTGAGCGGGAGAGTCAAACCCGGGCTCAACGAGCCAGATGTGGTTGTCTTAAGTTTGGCGATCGCAACACGGTATATTATCATGCCCGTGCAGTCCAACGGAGTCGCAGGAAAACCATTTGTGTGTTAAGAAGTGAAGCGAGGGAGTGGTACCATGATGAAGGCACTCTTCGTAGGTGGGCTTTTGAGTTCTAAAGGAAACTCTACACTAAAGAAGGGGATCTCGCACCCCGTACCAAGGTAGGGGTCTTTTTCCCGACTACACAGCTTGATGGCTGGGCCCCTTAGAGCATCTATTACTCCTACCGAGGTCCATTCCGCACTATTCCAAATAGAACCTTTTAAAGCACCAGGGGTTGATGGCCTACACGCAGCTTTTTTTCATAACCAATGGAAAATAGTGGGCCCTTCAATTTTTCATGTGGTAACTTGCCTCTTTGAGCAAGGAATTTTCGAACCGCATTTGAACGAGACAGCTTATCACACCAAGTGCCTAAGGTCCCAGTGCCAGAGTATATCAAAGAATTTCGCCCGATTAGCTTATGCACAATACTTTACAAGATTATTACCAAGCTGCTGGGCAATTGTCTAAAGCAATGGCCTTGTTCTTCCTAACCAAGCTAGCTTTGTGGCCGGGAGACAAATCACAGGATAATATTGTCATTGCCCAAGAAGTTATATACTCCATGCGCTCTAAAAGGGGGTTAAAAGGTTGGATGGCAATTAAATTTGACCTGGAGAAAGCATATGATAGGTTGAGGTGGGATTTCATGGAGAGACGCTACATGACGCGGACTCCCACACAAATTTGTCCGAGCCGTTATGATCTCGTATCTCCACTTGTAGAATGCGAGTTGCATGGAATGGGTCCCATTCGAGAAGTTTTTTCCCTTTCAAGGCATTAAACAAGAAGACCTTCTATCTCCCTATATATTTGTCTTATGCATGGAATGTCCTGTCTCAAATAATTAATCAACGGGTAGCGAGAGAAACAATGGAAGCCGATCCGCACGGGGAGAGGAGGCCCCCACTCTCTCACCTATTTTTTTGCAAATGACTTAGTCCTTTTTTGCTCCACGCCCACCTCCCTGTGTCACGCTTATCATGCACATTCTAGATGATTTTTGCGCGATCTCGGGCCATAGAGTTAGCCCCTCTAAGACCGCAATTTTCTTCTCCAAAAATGTACCCCACAATATCCAAGTATCAATGACCCTGGGGTTCAAAAGGCTAGATGACCTTGGCGAATATCTTGGTGTTCCTCTCCTTCAAGAATGTGTGATCGTGGACTTATGATTATTTGGAAGAGAAAATTTGCGGTAAGCTATCGGGTTGGGCGGCCAAGACGTTGTCTCCGGGTGTGGCGCATAACTTTAGCCAAAGCTATCCTTGCGGCGGTCCCAATGTATGCAATGCAAACTACCAAGCTTCCTATGAGTCTCGTGTAAACGAATTGAGCGTCACATAAGGAACTTCGTGTGAGGCAATGTGGGTACAAAGCACGACAAGCCGCCTTTGGTTAAATGGTCTCACATGTGCATGCTGCCTACGTTAGGAGGACGTGGCTTCAAGAAATTAGTCACCCAGCCAAAAACTTGATGGGGCAAAATTTTATAATGCCTAAGGACTCCGCAAGTGCACGGGCCGTATCAAGTAATAAAGAGTAAGTAAGATATCGTTCCTCGAGGACTTTGTACCAACAACTTCGATTAAGCATTAATTTCACACTTTCGTTTAAATTGAGCAAACCACATTGAATTTAAGTAAGAGAAAAGAAATTAAAATAAATAACAACAATAAACAAATGAGCAAACCAGAGTCACTAATCCCTTATTTGCTTCATAAACCTTGATTCCACTAATTTAATTAGCCTTAATATCAATTTTGTTAATCTCGAGTATAAATAGCTATAAGTGCCCGTCGGTCCACTTATAACCCTCTCTTAAGTGGAATTTGTTATGTCTAACACAATTACTCAAGAGCCAACATAACTCGGACACACTCTTCAACAATTATATGGGGTCATTAGGTATATGTCTATCCTAATCGCAAATTAAATCGTAATTTAATCCCATATTACTTAATCTCGAGCTTAATTAAAATTCCTTCGTCAAGGCAGATTTTAATTCTCAAATTCATATTTACCGATGGCCAATCACTAAATAGAAAATATTAATCAAGATTAAATGACCAAAATTAATATTAATCATAACTAAATAGTGAAATCAAAATCTAATTCACTCATAAGTTCATAGTTACTCTAGGTTGCAAGAAATTAATCACACATCACAAAGACAAAATAATATTCAATGAAGTAAGGGAAGAATAAAACAAAGATAACAAATCTGTTTGAAAGCTTCCTCCTTCCAACGTTAATCCTTCGGTCACGTAGTATTCGGAAGCATTTAGATGTGATGCCACTATTTCATCCGATGTGTTCTCTCGTTTCTTAGGCTTCCCCGTCGTGGTCATGTGAATTTGTGATGGAGAGGAGATGAAAAGATGTCGCGGCGACAAAGGTGGTGAAGGCGAGAGTCACCGGCGACGATGGCTATGAGATGGTGTTGGAAGGCGATGAAGGTATGGAATGATTGATGGCTCGTGCTCCTCCGTCCGTCTCTTAATGCTCCTCGGTTCTAGCTTTTTGAAGAATGATGGCAGACAAGTTCTCCCACTCCACTAAGCACGTCGCCTCCATGCTTCTTCTTGTGTCTTTTATTATTTTTTTATATGTTGTGGAAGACATCCAGATGCATGTGCTCTTACTTTTCTTGAGTCTTCATGTGCTTTTCCTCCACTCACATCTTGAGCGGGACCCAACTTCCATTACTCAAATTTATTCCATCCGTCCATGTGCTTGGTCTTTCTTTTAATTAGTTAATAGAAGATGATTGTAATGTCTCTCCCACCAACATGTACAGTTTATTCCCATCATTCATCTTCTTCAATTACGCGGGACCCGAAGCCATAATGTAGATTGTAGAACCAATTTCCATTAAGTCCACCATTCTCCTTCATTCTCACGTGGATGTGCTGCAAAGATGAGCAAATATTATGTAATAATATTAAACTAACAACAACTTTTTATTTTATTATTTTTTTGAAATAAACTTTATTAAAAATTTATTTTCTATGTTGAAATCCCAAAAAATGTATCAAACGATATTTCTAAAAATCTCAAGAAAATCTCTTTAATTTGGTACTAATGACTTCCAAAATACATCAAAATACCTCTCAAATATATTAAAAATAGGAAGTCATCACTTTTCTTATGAAGCTCGGTTTCACCCTACGTTCACGTCCGAACCTGTTGTGGGTTCAAGTCCTCCGCCATAAATATGGATGGGATGAGATGCAAGGTCCCTATCAGAAGAACTGCAACTGCTCCTATCTGTGGCGGCATCTGAAGAGTCTATAGGGTGATGTGATGCTCGGAACACGTTGAGATGCCGGCAATGGTTCTCATACACGATTCTGGTCAGACAGCTGGGTGCCAGAGGTGGGATCCCTTAAATTCTTGGCCTACTGAGATCTCACTCCAGCTGAAGAAGCAATGCCGGTTCGACACTTTACGACGACGGAGGGGACCTAGAACTGGGGCCTTTTTAGTAATGACCTACCTCCATGGTAAAAAAATTAAATAAATGTTAGAATTCATAAGATGCTCCAGAACATTGCAAAGGATTTAAAGATTCCCATCACGGCATCACCACATTTCGTTGTCACCGAAAAAAATGAATAAATAACGACACAAACCGAGCAAAAAGGTCTATTATATATATAGTGAATGAGCACATAGCTTTATGTGCGGCAGATTCCACAGACCAGAGGTCAGATATCCATTAAAAAAAACGATGATCTTCCTAGACAGGTCAAATAAAGAAAAAATCTTTTTAAATTGATGTAAACAAAAAAAGGGCGATATATTATACCTAAGATTCAGATCATGTTTTTGAATCCTTGTTACCAATAGTTACAAGGCTTTCGGCATAATTGAAAACTCCCGAAACATCCATATTCTGGAGCAGTAAGAAACTCCTTGAGTTTACGAGTAGTGAGATTCAAAAGATATATAAAAATTTCCAGATTATCCCCTGGCAATCTGTGTCAAAAAACAGCTTCATCCCTCCAAATAGTCATAGGATATAACTGGGGTGAACAAGGGCTGCCAATAAACTCTTTGTTCCATCTCTGCTCAGATCCACATGATGTAGCCTCCTCCTCCATTATCCACAATTCATTGTGAGAAAGCAAAGCAAGTTTGTTCTCATACGTGATCAACTTTGTTCTTAAGAAAATTTGGAGAAGGCACCGGAATCAACGTAAATACTTATTTTGCCATGTCAAATGAAAGTATGAATCTACTTTCAAATTGATTTAAATTTTGGGCTCTTACAAAAAAGACTTAAGGAAGTATTTATTATTGAACAAAATATAATATCCCTGTCAATTTTATTATGGTTAACTATATATACTCTTCTGGTCCTAGTAGTACAAGTTTTTTAATCCAATTTATAGGGTAAGAAAAATTTTCCATATGAATTTATAGTGATACACTTCCATTATTAATGATTTGAATTTTTTTCATGTCTATAATGTATATTAAATAGGGACAAAATCAAATACTCTCAAAAAAAAAAAAAAAACAAAAAAGTACTTCCTTTAGTCCTTTTTATAAGAGCCCAAAATTTGAGTTCCTTTATCCTTTAGTCCTTTTTATAAGAGCCCAAAATTTGAGTTCCTTTATCCTTTTTCCCTTCATTAATTATATATGAATTTCATTAATTAAAAGGTTTGTGTGATACATATATTCATTGTTGTCAAACTCGTGAGTTGACTCTCCGAGTTTATCCGTTTTACGTTTCTATCTTACTAAATCGAGTCATTGTTAAACTCATGTCAGCTGTAAACTCGGTTAAAGTTACGAGTTTACGCATTGAGTTTACCATTTTTACGTTTCTAGCTTATAAAACCGTGTTAATTCACTTTTAAATTTGTATTAACTTTTTTGATTTTGTCATCCTCAATGGCTTTATATATGAATTTTATAGAAATTTCTTTGTTAAATATAATAAATTATGAAAGTTAATATATTTAATTTCAATTATTTGGATTTAAAATATATTTAAATCAAATTATTGTCATCTTTTATATTTTAATTATTTAATTATACACTGTTAATACATATTTAATGATAAAAGTAAACTCTTACGAGTTTACGCCATCGGGCTCATGTGTTTGCTTAAACTTGTGAGTTTAACAACCTTGCCTATATTTACTCTATTTCTCTCTCCCGTCATGTATTTGCTTAAACTCATGAGTACCGATATAAAGTCTCCATATATTTATTTATTATATTTTAATTATTTAATTATACACTATTAATATCTATTTAATGGTAAAAGTAAACTAAGAGTTTAACATTCAAGTGCACAACACTATCACAAATTTGCTTAAACTCGCTAGTTTGACAACCACGCTTGTACCTCAATTCTCTTTTAGCGGTTAATGCTGACTCATCTCTCTTCATTTAATTAAGAAGCTTTCTTATTTTTTTAATCAAAAAGTCTTGCCTATCAAAAGCGGATATAGAGCTAAACTTCTACATTCAAAAAGAAATCCATGGCCAAAAAAATGTCAGAATTAATAAGATGCTCGATCACCACATTCCGTTGTCACCAAAATAAATAAATAACGACACCATCCGAGCAAAAACTTCTATCGTGTGGATGCATATATAATTTTCCGCAGCATCATCTTTTCAGTTTTCACGGATTTGAAGTATAAATATGGTGAATGAGCACATAGAACGATGATCTGATTCAAAATAGGAGACTTTAAACCCAAAAAAATTGCAACATATCATATTTAAGATTCAGGATCATGATTCAGGATCAGGTTCTTGAATCTGTTACCAATAGATACAAGGCTTTCGGCATAATCAAAAGCGCAAAAGACATCGCTAAATTCTGGAGACATAAGAACCTCCTTGACTTTACGAGTAGTGAGATTCAAAAGATATAGAAAAAATTCTGGATTAGCCCCTTGTATTTGAGGTTTTTGTCCAATAAAAACAGCTTCGTCCCTCCAAATAGTAAAAGGATATGACTCGGGTGAACAAGCGCTGCTAATAAACTGTTTGTTCCATCTCTGCTCAGATCCACCTGATGTTACCTCCTCCTCCATTATCCACAATTCACTGTGAGAAAGCAAAGCAAGTTTGTTCTCATACGTGGTGATGATCAACTCTTTGTTCTTAAGAAAATTTGGAGAAGGCACTGTAATCAACGTAAACACTTCTTTTGCCATGTCAAATGAAACTATGGATGTACTATCAAATTGATCTTCCTCCTTGTAAGCCAATAAGTACATAGCTTGATCAGTAACAGCAAATGGCCGTTTGAAACAAATCAAACTGATGCTCTCTAAGTTGCCAAATTCCACTACTTCCTTCCACGACCCCGTAGATAATGAATAAATCTCCATACGAATCTCTAGTGAATTATAAATTTTCACTATTTTGTAATCATTAACAACTGTGCTAAACCCAAATCCCATAGAACAAATACCTCCAAAGTTAATTGTAGAGTCGGGCACGCGTTGGACCTCCCTAGTGGCTGGATTCCACAGGAAAAGGGAAGGATCAGGAAAACTATTGAGGTGAAGACAAAGGAGGCCATAGCTGGAACCGATGATGTAAGCCTTACGAAAAGGGTGACGATACATTGAAGGTGCATTCAGAGGCACAAGGGTTTTCTTCTCGGAATCCAAGAGACTCAATCGCTTAATAACGAGGGACAAGGTGAAACAATGGGATTGGAGGAGTAGAGAAGGGCCAAGAATTGAGTTGTGGAAGTGTTGTTCGATGAAGGATGATGTCTTGAAGAGATCATTCCAATTTTTGCATACACATCGAAATCGGAGTAGAGATTTCACCGGAAGCCTTTTGAGAATGTCAACTATGATGTCGTTGGAAACGAAGGATAATAATTCGTCTTCTTCTTCCATTAACAACTGCTTCACTACTGTGCTAGTCATTCTTAGAAACTTAGAGTAAGAATTTGAGAAGAGAGCCTTTAGGAATTAAGGAGGTTATCGAAGGATATATATAAAGAGAGAGAAAATGCACGTTATCCAACCATCCGGATATTAAGGTCAAGATAATTCATTTAAGCCTAAAATTTATCTTAACGTCAAAATCAAAAAATTTA
This sequence comes from Acacia melanoxylon, assembly GCA_019022615.1. Lineage (NCBI taxonomy): Eukaryota > Viridiplantae > Streptophyta > Magnoliopsida > Fabales > Fabaceae > Acacia > Acacia melanoxylon. The sequence continues at coordinate 1,867,236 of JAFJYJ010000010.1, forward strand.
TAACTATGATATATTATGATATCATACCAAAAAAAAAAAAAAAAAAAAAAAGTTCTGTTATATATATATATATATATATATATATATATATATATAAAATAAGGTTAGTATAGTTCATTTAACATCAAATCAAAGAATATACTCCATCTCTTCTCTGAAATATAAAAACGCAGTTCTTTTTTTTTTTTTTTTTTTTTTTTTTTTGAGAGAGATTAAGGAAAATAAACAAGTTACCTAATCATATCATATATTGTGATTTATTATATTATATATCAGTTTATAAGTAATTAGCTTTTAAATATATCTAAAAAAAATTAACTAGCTTTTATATTTAGGACTAAAAATAGTATATGCAAAGTTTCAATATATCTTAGGAGAACAATGATGACGACATCGCAAGAACCGATTCTCTTGAAAGTTGAAAACCCTATCAGAATCTTTAACTCGAGGGAAATGGAAATCTTGAATCTTTTTACTTTGAATTTCAAAGAAAACCACTTCTTTGCTGGTCCCAGTAAAGTGTTGAATGATGAGAAGAGGGTTCTTGACTTCTTGTTGTAATGATAAAAGCGTAGAACAAGGAAGCCAATTCAAGAATACCAGTGAAGCTTTGGGAGTCTGGGTGAAATACATCTTATTAGAAGAGAACGTTTCATTTCAATAAATGTTCTTAAATATTTATGGAATAAAATACCATATCCCTCACCCGTTTGGAAGACTCCAAAACCTAGGTTTTGGAAACAAAACCTAGATTTTGTCAAAGTTTTGACAAACACCCCAATTTTTCTCCAAAATCATTTTCCACCCAAAACCTAGGTTTTGGGCTCAAAACCTAGGTTTTGCCAAATCCAACTTTTTTTTCACTTTTCACTTTTGAAAATCATTTTACGTAACCGTGGACCCCACCATAATTGCAAAACCCCAAAATACCCTCAATATATACTCTGGTTCCTTTTTTTTTCCTCAAACTCTGGTTTTTTTTTTGCTCGAAATCTAGTTCTGGTTTTTTTTTTTTGCTCCAACTCTGGTTCTTTATATATATATATATATATATAAAAGGAGAAAATATAAAAAGTATGTATATTCACCATTAGGTGATAAATGCATGCATCACTTTCGATAAATATCTAAAAATAAAGTAATAAATCTCTCAAAATTTCTAATTCAAATTACACACACAGACATATATATAGTGTCAAACTATTGGCTAAATATCAAAAACTAATACAAATCAACTTTAAACCCTAATAAGCTATTTTCCCGCCTAAAAACAATGCCGTAATAATAATAATTTACCTCTCTTTTGTATTTGTAAGTACAAAAATACACAATTTACTAAAAGTAGAAATTTATTTTTCTAACAATTTTATGTAATTTTTGGTATTTATTATTGAATATAATGTTTATGATATTTAAAATACCACTTTATCCTTTAAATGTAATTATACAAAAAGCTAATGTCCTTTTTGGTAAATTTGATCCCCCAAAAGCTATTCGGATAAAAACATCCAAACACTATCATTTTTTTTCCAAAATCATTCTCTAAAAATCATTCTCCAAAATCATTTATCCAAAACCTAGGTTTTACCTCGTAAATGGTGAAAATCATTTTCCAAAAGCAACTCCCAAACGGGCCAATTTTATTATGACTGATTAGATATACTCTTCTTCCTAGCTAATAGGACAAGTTTTTAATCCCTATTTATAGGGTAGTAATAAAAAAATCATTTATCAAAAAGAATATTTTTTTTTCAAACGAATGTACAATGTTACTCTTGCTATAAAAATACTAGATGATGTTGATGTCCATAAACTCTCAACTCTTAGCTTTCCATATCCTACTCCAGAACCTCTTTAATTAATACTCGTTAGGTGTTTTTATTCCCATAATTCAAAGGTTATATGTACACTTATCATAATAAAATGTTGTTAAATTTTAAAGAAGAGCTCATGAGGTTTAAAGTTTTTCAAGTTAGTTGATTGATAAAGGGATAAATGAAACATCTGGTAGAGCAATATATATTATTCATATTTATTATATTATGTATTAAAATTTTTAATCATTTACAAATTAAAAATAGTCCTTTTATTAGCGTTAGTTTATATTATATGATCCACCTTATTATTTTGTATATTTTAAAAGTTAGGAAATCAACAAATAGTACCAAATTTTCACTAGTGTATCTCTACTACCGGCTAAAACTTTTGACATGATGACTGATACTTCAATCTTAATAGTTGGTACCAGAGCTAACACGCATTTGAATCTCACCTTATTATTTTTAAAAAAAAAAAATTAACAAAGCTAGTATCAACCTATGCTACTAGTTTAAACCTTTGACACGATGTTTGATATTATCTTCTAAAAGTTTGGTATTTGAGTTAGCACTAATTTTAATCTTATCTTGACTTTTGTTTTTGTTTGATATTATTCATATTTATTATTCCAACGGTCAGAAACATGATTGCTAACATAAACTTACACCCTTAAAAATGGCCATCTGTATCTATAGTGAAGTGTAGTTAGGCCATACGTAAAATACTTGGAAAATTTTAATGAATCCAACATTAGCAATGTTATCCTTCTTAGCACAATTATATCTACCTTCCTTCTTTACCAAACAGCACATGTTTCCTTTCATGGCAACAAAATTCCCACAAACACCAAATGCGCTCTACCGCATGTTCATTATTATTGAAATAATACTTCACCTCATCCCATAATAATGTAGAATTCAAAGGGTATTTCTCAATAGATATTGGTATCAGAGCCAAAAATCCTATTCTAGGATTTTATAATTTGTATCAGGGTAGGTTCTAGATACCAATAATGAAGTAGTATTTATCTTGGTCTTTGTCTTGGTTTGTTGTCCTTGCCAACCAGCTTGTGCTCTTATACCAATTCCTACCTAAATGTCTTTGGCTCTGATACAAATTGGTATCAATTGTAACATTATAACCTTGCTCTTATACTAATTTTAAGATCCTAGAGTAGGATCTTTGGCCCTGATACCAAATTCTTTGGCTATAATACCAATCTTTGATACCAATTGTATGATACTAGAGTAGGATGTTACAATTCTATCTGCTGCAAAACAAATAATGAAGTATCTTGGACTCACACCACAAAGACACAACCCATATTTTCTCTCTTATTGCCAAATTCTCTTACAAACATTCACATATTCCCAAATTCATTCATAGTTAGTTGCAGAGAAAAAATTAAGTATGGCAAGAGGAAGATTGGCGATGAAATTGATATAGAGAAATCAAGAAAGGGAACGTTTCAGAAAAGAAAGAATGGAATTATAAAGGTCATAAGCTTTATACACTGGGTGGAGTTGATTCATTGCATGATTGTTTATAGCCCTAACTCCATTAATGACCTTCTTGAGATTTGGCCTCGAGATTGCATAAGGTTAATATTCTTTTTTTTTTTAATATTATCATCTTGTATCCAGTTCGGATACATGTAAATACTTAACTCCACTACTCTATGTAATAATTCTTAGTTCCTCTATTAAAAACTTAATTAGTTAGTATTTGTTATCTTATGAGAGTTTTAACATTAACTTAGATCACATACTTTAATTTGTTCTACCAATATTGTCACTTCAACCAAGTTAGTTCTTATTCCGAATGTCAATATCCCATACAGGCAATAAAAAAACTTTAAAACTTTGTCTGAAAATCTCGTTTGAAATATACAGATTCCGGTTTATGTGTGTACTTATATATAAGGTTTGGGGTTTATACTTATATTCTTAATATTTGTCTGTGTAGATTTTAAAAATAGTAAGAAAAAAAAAAAGTTGAAAACTTCAGCAATATTATTCAATCAAGGTTATGTAATTTATTGTTTTCATCGGTGGAGGATCAACTTTATTGGGAATTTATGTCAGCTTATATGTTTTTAAACATAGAAAGTGGGAAGTTATGTCAGCTTATATGTTTTTAAACATAGAAAGTAACGGGACTGTGTAAGATTTCATATATAAAAAGTACTTATACTTGAATTTAGGTCCTTGTTGCCAATAAGATTAAGAGAAAATTGGTTGTTTGTAAATTTTATTACAAGAATGACACAAATTAGAGTCCTTTTTTTCGTATGAATTCTTATTTTAACTAATAAAATTTCCAAACATATACTTTCAATGGATTTTCTGAATTTTATAAGTTGTACGTCTAAATTACTAGTTATTTAATAAATAAATAAAAATTAATAGGCAAGTAGAATCATTGAGAAGTATAAGGCAAATATAGTTGAGAAAAGTCTCAAGAAGTACAATGTTGTTAGAATATAAGGTGAGATTAGTTGATTAGGAGAAGTTCAAGGAAAGCAAAGCTCAAAGTCAAGTAAGTACCTTCCTTAACACCCTTATGGCTTTGTGACTTGGATTTAGCTTCTTTTCATGATATTTGATGGTTATGGGAATCAATATTCCTAAGGGGAGGTTCTGTTCAACTTGATATAATTGACTTAACATAAGTTTTAAACCAAGAATATGACTTAAGAAGGAAGATTAGGCAAGAACTATGAAAGATATGGACTTGAAATGATAATTTATTCAAAGTAATATTTGAATTATGGAGAATTGCAAAAGTGACGAGTATTATTTATAATCACAGGACTTCCTGTCGTCGCTAGGAGCTTTTAAAAGAATTTGGATAAAATAATTGACAGTTTAAATTTGCCAGGTAGTAACCTTAATCCTCATATGATTTGTATGTCTCTGTATGTATGTTTTACCATGAATATGTATGCATTTCGGTTGTTGATGTTTTGCCAAGCGCTTTGGTACTGGAACCCGCTGTGTATGACTAAGGCCTTGTTGTCCCCTCGCACTCGTGCTATGTGCTATAGAGACTACTTGTTCCAGATTAGGCTTTGTGCCTCGCTGTGTGAAACCTACTGAATGCTTATGATTTGTGTTTGTGGTTTTCTTACAGGCTTTGATTATACTTTGTATATGAGATTAACGGTTACTCTGGGATCCTTCAGGATTCCAACTGTTGCTATCTCGTATATGGTATATTTTATTGGATGTAGCTCCCGCACGTATATCGCAAATGGAGGTATTGGACTAGTTCCAGCATTATTCGAGAATTATTACCGTAATAATTTTATGTAATTATATTCTAGATTTTGTAACCAAGATTTGTAATTTATCGTCAAGATACTATGCCTAAACCATTTTGCTACTGTGGTGGGCTATATTGCTCTGATCTGTGATATATTATTGAGAAGGTGTGGCAATTGGATTTAATAAATAAGAGGCATCACACGACTCGCCACCGAAATATGATAAGACCGGTAGGGGTGTAACATAATGAAGTTTTGGTCTCTCTTTTTTTTTTTGGTCCCATTGATGTCTTCATTTTTACGCAACTCTCACTATCTTCTAAGTTCTAATCATGCTGCTGAACCCAAATCCAAATTCAAATTTGTGTGAGCCCAAATAATCCTTCAAATTTGTTCTAATCAGTTGGAATGTTGTATGTGTACGCCATGTTCTTGTTATATTTTTCTAGTTGAAAATTTTTACTTATCATAATAAATTGATAAATATTAGAAGAACTGAACAGTATTTGTTGAAATACATAAAACAGTTTTACAAAAATAAGTTCATTCGTAATTCTTTCAGCATAGTTGAAATTCCCAAAATACACTAATTGTAGAAACACAATAAGTAAAATTCCATTAACTCTTTAATTACGTACACTGCAGAGTAATATTGCAGTTCCATTGACTGCTTTTATTATCCATTCCAGGGAATAAAAATAATCTCCTTCATCGAATCCACTTTAAATAATTTGATATTAAGCCAGGATTGCTCAAATAAAGCCATAAACATATGCGTTTGAATATAGATCACATCGTCAATGTCAACAAGTTTAAAGCCTATTCATAAACGGCTTTTCACATAATTGAAAATGTTATTGTCATAGCTATATCTAAGCATAACACACAACGTGGGATTATATATGTGTGTGTGTGTGTGTAGCTATTTTGTTTCCATCATCCACTTCTTCATGCTGATTCATCTCTCTTCATTTAATTAAGAAGCTTTCTTATTTTTGATTAAATAGTCTTGCCCATCAAGGGCGGATATAGGCCTAAACTCCAACATTCATAAAATCATTTTTTTCAATGGCAAAAAGAAAAGTTAGAATTAATAAGATGCTCTATCACCACATTCCGTTGTCACCAAAATAATAATAATAATAATAACAACAACAACAACACAATCCAAGAAAAAGGTCTATCGTGTGGTTGCATGTATAATTTTCACGGATTTTAAGTATATATGTGGTGAATGAGCGCATAGAACGGTGATCTGATTGAAAATAGGAGAGTTTAAACCCAAAAAAAAATTGCAACATATCATATTTAAGATTCATGATCATCATTCGGGATCATGTTCTTGAATCTGTTACCAATAGATACAAGGCTTTCGGCATAATTAAAAGCACAAAAAACTTGGCCATATTCTGGAGAAATAAGAACCTCCTTGACTTTACGAGTAGTGAGATTCAAAAGATATAGAAAAAGATACGGATTAGCCGCAATAAAAACAGCTTCATCCCTCCAAATAGTAAAAGGATATAACTCGGGTGAACAAGCGCTGCTAATAAAGTGTTTGTTCCATCTCTGCTCAGATCCACCTGATGTTACCTCCTCCTCCATTATCCACAATTCACTGTGAGAAAGCAAAGCAAGTTTGTTCTCATACGTGGTGATCAACTCTTTGTTCTCAAGAAAATTTGGAGAAGGAACTGGAATCAACGTAAACACTTCTTTTGCCATGTCAAATGAAACTATGGATCTACGATAAAATTGATCTCCATCCTCCTTGAAGGCAAAGAAGTACATAGCTTGATCAGTAACAGCAAATGGCTGTTTGAAACAAATGAAACCAATGCTCTTTAAGTTGCCAAATTCCACTACTTCCTTCCACGACCCCGTAGATAATGAAAAAATCTCTACACGAATCTCTCGTGAATATAGAAGCCTATAAATTTTCACTATTTTGTAATCATTAACAACTGAGCTAAACCAAAATCCTATAGAGCAAAGACCTCCAGGGTTATTTGTAGAGTCGGGCACGCGTTGGACCTCCCTAGTTGCTGGATTCCACAAGTAAAGGGAACGACCAGGACAACTATGGAGTTGAAGACAAAGGAGGCCATAGCTGGAACCAATGATGTAAGCCTTAAGAAAAAGGTGACGATAGATTGAAGGTGCATTCAGACGCACAAGGGTTTTCTTGTCGGAATCCAAGAGACTCAATTGCTTAATATCGGGGAAGAAGGTGAAACAATATTGAAGGAGTAGAGAAGGGCCATGAATTGAGTGGTGGAAGTGTTGTTCGATGAAGGAGGAGGTCTTGAAGAGATCATTCCAATCTTTGCGTACACATCGAAATCGGAGTAGAGATTTCACTGGAAGCCTTTTGAGAATGTTAACTATGATGTCGTTGGGAACGAAGGATAATAATTCGTCTTCATCTTCCGTCAACAACTGCTTTACTACTGTGCTCGCCATTGTTAGAAACTTAGAGTAAGAATTTGAGAAGAGAGCGTTTAGGAGTTACAGAGGTTCTCGAAGGATATATATATAAAGGTCAAGATACACGTGATCCAACAATCCAGATATTAAGGTCAAGATAATTCATTTAAGCCTAAAATTCATCTTAACGTCAAAATCAAAAAATTTATAACTATGATATATTCTGTTATCATACAAAAAAAAAAAAGTTTGATATATATATATATATATATATATATATATATATATATAAGATAAGGTTAGTACAATTCACTTAACATCAAATTAAAGAATATACTCCATCTCTTCGTCCGAAATATAAAAAATATGATATATTATGTTATCTTACAAAAAATAAGTTGTTATATATATATATATATAAGGTTAGTATAATTCATTTAATATACTCCATCTCTTCGTCAGAAATATAAAAATCAGTTCTTTTGCTTTTTTTTCTTTTTGGAGAGATTAAGGAAAATAAATAAGTTATTTAATCATATCATCTATTATGAATTATTAGATTATATATCAGTTTCTAAGTTAAGCAAAATAGTTCCCAAAAAAATGATTAATATAAATACTTTAAAATAATTTAATTAGCTTTTTAATAAATCTAAAAAAAATTAACTAGATATTATATTTAAGACTAAAACTAGTATATATAAAATTTCAATATATCTTAGGAGTACAATGACGAAGACATCGCAAGAACCGACTCTCTTGAAACCCATATCAGAATCTGTAACTCGAGGGACATGAAATTCTTCTTTTTACTTTGAATTTCAAATAAAAACAATTCCGCACCACTTCTTTGCTGGTCCCGTTAAAAGCGTTGAATGATGAGAAGAGGGTTCTTGACTTCTTGTTGGAATGGTAAAAGCGTCGAACGAGGGAGGCCAATTCAAGAATACCAGTAAAGCTTTGCGAGTCTGGGTGAAATGCATCTTTGAAGAGAACGTTTCATTTCAATTAATGGTAATAAAATACCATATCCCCTTCAATTTTACTATGACTAATTATATGTACTCTTCTGATCCTATTAGGACAAGTTTTTTATCCTATTTACAGGGTAGTAATAAAAACTTTTCATTTATCAAAAAGAATTTTTTTTTGTCAAATGAATGTACAATATAACTCTTGTTGTAAAAATACTAGATGATGTGATGTCCATAAACTCTCAACTATTAGCCTTCCATATCCTACTCCATAATCTCTTTAATGAATACTCTTTAGGAGTTTTTATTCCCATAATTCAAAGGTTACATATTGTACATTTATGAGGATAAAAAGTTGTTAAATTTTAAAGAAGAGTTAATGAAGTTTAAAGTTTTTCTGGTTAGTTGACTGATAAAAGGATAAATGAAACATCTGGAGAGCCATATATGTTATTCATATTTATTATATTATGTATTAAAATTTTTAATCATTTACAAATTAAAAATCGTCCTTTTATTAGTATTACTTTATATTATATGATCCACCTTATTATTTTGTATGTTTTAAAAGTTAGGAAATCAATAAAATTAGTACCAATTTTTCACCATGCATATCTCTACTACCGTCTAAAACTTTTGACATGATGGCTAATACTTCAAACTTAATATTTGGCACCAGAGCTAACACGCATTTGAATCCCACCTTATTTTTTACAAAGCCAATATCAACCTATGCTACTAGTTTAAACTTTTGACATGATGTGTGACATTATCTTCTAAAGGTTTGGTATTAGAGCTAGCACTAATTTTAATCTTATCTTGACATTTTATTTTATTTTTATTTTTTGTGTTTTAAAGGTAAGAAAATTAACAAAGTCAGTACCAAATTTTGATAGGTAGGTCTTTATGAACCTAGCTTAATTTGGCATTATGTCCGTACATCATCCTTGAGGTTTGGTGTCAGAATCAGCACGTATTCAAATGCCACCTTATTTTTTAATTTAAAAGTTAAAAAATAAACAAAGTCATAACCGAATTTTCACAAGTGTGCCTATGCTACATGCTCAAACTTTTTGATATGATAGTTAACCTTACTTTCTTAAGGTTTGGTATCAAAGCCAACACAATTTTGAATCTCGTCTTGAATTTTTTGGGTTTTAAAAGTTAAAACCTTAACAAAGTCAGAAGACGATGATAGCACCGATGACACAACTCATGGTACATATGCGGCGCTTGGTGCATTCATGACTCAAGGGACAACATTTTCTTTCATTTTTTCTTCTTGGGTTTGTGCTCTATTTTGAAAACAGAAAACAATAACTTGCATGTGTAAAAGAAGCTTACCTTGAATAGGGTGCTACCCTCATGGAGTGTTAATTCTAAAATTCAAAACTCAACTAGTTCGTAGTGATGAAAGAAATGAAACAATATTCTAAATTAAGGACCTAGAGAAGAACAAAGCTTCATAATTAGTTATCCTAAGAAGAAGTGTAACATCCCCATTTTTCATGTGCTTCAATGTGAAGATTATTTGCATATATGAATTTTTATGAAGTCATGTATGATAAATATTTATTTGCATCAAATAATCAAAATAGGATGAGGATGTGAAATTATTGTTAAATAATTATGGTTAAGGACAACTTTAAGAAAGAGATGACAATGGAAGTCAAAACATATTATATTTCCCTTTTTACCCTTGGGAAAATTGTATAATGGGAGAAATAGAGAAAAGAGTATAAAATTCCAAAAATGCCCAAGAAGGTGTCATTGACTTAATAAAGGATTATGGGCTAAGTAGGAAAGACAATTCTTGAAACCCAAAAAGGAGGCCCAATTTGCATAGGAATGGATAGGGAAAAAAACAAGTGCTCTTGAAAAAAAATGCCAACAACTCACCCAAAGTACTCATTAATGAAGCAAGTAAGGAGCATTGGAAGGGAAACAATATTTCCTCCCATCTATGCTTCGGTTTTTAAGGAAGGAGGAAGAGGGGGAAAAAATGTTGTCAAGTTATCAAGTACACCTAATCTACTTAGAAGAAATGATGGCTTGAGAAGGCAATGACTTGGTCATTAATTAAAGACTTTTTGAACACTCATCTCAAGCAAAAACCCAAAGCTAATTTTCTTCCCAAAACAGCCCCATTTTCGTCAAAATAGGAAAAAGAGGAAAGAGGAAGAGTTTTTTTATAAACCACTTGGAAATACTTGGTGAAAATGAGGGCATAAGTGTAAATCACCTTAATATAAGGGAGGAGTATTTTAAAAGCTCACTTCCAATACTTGGTGAAAATGAGGGCATAAGTGTAAATCACCTTAATATAAGGGAGGAGTATTTTAAAAGCTCACTTCCTCCTCATTTGGTGTTGCTGGACGGTTTGGGAGAGAAGTAGGAGAGCGCATCAAGAATTTTCACACATGAAGACACAAGGAAGTTCAAGCAAAAGAATTTCAAGGAGCTTAAGAGTAAGGTAAGGATTTGGGATCTCAATCTATTTTCTTCTACTCTTTTTATTAAGGGTTAGGACCTAAAGAGAATCTTCTCTTGGTATATTTTTGGAGGGAAGGTCAAAGGTGAAGAAAGGAAAGACCAGACTCAAGAGCTCAAAAGTTGTTGAAGATCCTAAGTCAAGTAAGTTTACCTTGAACTTCCTTATAACTTCTATGGTGTTAGTTTTGGAAATGGTTGAGTCATGGGCATTTATGCAACAAAGTGGGTCTGTTTTGATTAAAGGAAAATATGAACACAAAGTTAAAGCTAATGTTCATGGCCTAAATGGTAGATCAAACTTAGTATATGAAAGATATAAAGCTAGAATGAAAATTTGGTATTTTGTTGATTAATTGAGGATTTTCGTGCAGCTGGTTTTTCTTGAGGATATGAGTTGATTTTGGTGTTTTTTAGGGTTCTAAAGTGTTTAAAATGAGATTTTGTATGAGGTTGAACTTGGATCATAATTTTGGAAATATAAATGGAATGGTGAAAAACGTTGGAATGCTTTTTCTGGAAATTTCTGTGTAGTCAGTCACCTTCTTCATGATATTTGACCTAGTAAATGGATTTTAAAAATTATGAGATTTTACAGGGAGTAATTAGACATATCAAGGATTAATATGGTATGTAATTCGTATTTTTCTGAATTGTTTGCTAAGATAAATAAAGTTTTCAAAATAACCCCTGGAAACTGGGAATTATTTCGGACAGCAGGGGTATTTTGGGCTATGGATAAATTTTCGACTTGGTCTGGCCCAACTGAGTATTTTTGGGTGAAAATATAAATATTAAGGGTTATTTTGGCTTTGGAATCAACCCAAAAAGAGTTTTCTAGATTTAATTATGAATTTTTGAAGTTGGGCCTTTATTTCAGATAATTTCAGACTTAGGACGAAAATTAAGAGTATATAGGCCCAAATTAAATTCCTTAATAAGAAAATGAATTTAGTGAATATTGACACATTAATTGAGCTTATTTTAATTTACCAAAGAAAATATTTATTGAGGTGGAATTGATTATATTTATATTTTATTATTATTTTAGGTTTAATTGTAATATTTTGGGCCGGAGAAATTATTTTTAGCTGTAGTCGACTGCCATGTAGTAACCTTAATCCTCATATACGTTGTGTGACTTGTGTATGTATGTTTTACATTGAAATTACATACATTTAGATATCATTTATTTCCAAGCGCTATGGAACCGGAACATGTTGTGTGCATAAACGGGCCTTGTCATGCCGTGTCCGGTGGTCTATGTTTGTGTGCTATTAAGACCACCGCAGCCTCAGGCTGTGTGCTATTAGGACTCGCTAGTTCCGGATTTGGCTGTGTGCCTTGATACTGAATGTCATGTGGTATTTGTTTAATTATGGTTTTCTTACATGCATTATTTATACATTTTATATGAAATTAATGGTTACTCTGGGATTCAATTTTGAATCCCAGCCCCTTTTAAGCCCTCTGGCAATTCATTGAGACAAGAGCAGGGAGACTGAGGTAAGGCTCCTGAGCTGGAGTAGTGTGGAGGTGGATGTTGGTGATTGTTATTTTTGGATATTTATTTTGGTTACTGGATGACTGTATGGTGTTATTTTAGCCTGTCAAGCATCATTATCCGGATGACTGTATATTTTGATTCCTCCGGGGAAAATTTATCTTTCTGTATTTTTATCAGTATATTTTTGTCCAAACCGATGAGTGCTCTGCTGCTTATACTCTGATGTGTGACGATAATTAACCTAGAAAAAATAAGCTAGAATTAAATAAAAGAAAATGACCACACTACACGCCACCCGAAAGGGCGAGGCCGGTGGGTGTGTAACAAGAAGAGTAAGCGAAAGCCAGCTTGGGGATGATTGGAATATGTGCTATATTTATACTCTCAGGAGATAAGAGTAAATGAAAACAGAGGTGGAATTCCAACGAGAATGAAGGGAAGAAGGAGATGTTTCTGAAAGGAAGAATGAAGATGCTGATGTGGACGACTATGTGGCATCAAACCCTACGTGGTAAAATTACCTCACCATATCTTTTTTTGCTCGAAATTACCTCACCATATCCAAGTCAACTAATGATTGACCGTTTGGGCTGTTAAATTTTGGACGACATTGCTACATTTTAATACTTCCTTAGTGATATTGAAACTCAAAAAACTTCTACGGCAATAATGCTCATGGCGTATACTTGTGTGGTGGATTTTCTACTTAACCTTTTATTTTTTAATGAAATAGTTTGGTCCATCAAGGGGCAGATGCAGATGTAGACCTAAACTCCAACATTCATAAAACAATTTTCTTTTTCCAAGGAAAATAAATAAATAAATGTTAGAATTAATAAGATGCTCGAGAACATTGCAAATGATTTAAAGATTCCCATCACCACATTCGGTTCTCACCGAAAAAATAAATAAATAACGATACAAACCGAGCAAAAAGGTCTATTATATATATATATATATATATATATATATATATATATATATGGTGAACAGATTCCACAGACCAGAGGTTATATATCCATAAAAAAAAATGATGATCTTCCTAGACAGGTCAAATAAAGAAAAAATCTTTTTAAATTGATGTAAAAGAAAATGCCATATATTATACCTAAGATTCAGATCATGTTTTTGAATCCTTGTTACCAATAGATACAAGGCTTTCGGCATAATTGAAAACACCCGAAACATAGCCATATTCTGGAGCAGTAGGAAACTCCTTGAGTTTACGAGTAGTGGGATTCAAAAGATATATAAAAATTTCCAGAATCCAGATTATCCCCTGGCAATCTGTATCTAAAAACAGCTTCATCACTACAAATAGTCATAGGATATAACTGGGGTGAACAATCACTGGAAGCCTTTTGAGAATGTTAACTATGATGTCGTTGGGAACGAAGAATAAATTTGTTAAGTTTTTATAATCATTTGTTAATTAAAATAGTTTTTATAGCAAAAACTAGAAGAATAATATTTAAAAATATAGAAATAAAAGAGAAAATGGCCGTCAGGTCCCAATTAACAAAATTAATTACAATCAAGTCCTTTGAAATCATCAGATTACGTGAAGTTCTAATTAACAAAATTAGTTGGTATGTGGTTTAATATTATAAATCAAGATTTTAGAAGAGTTAAATTTGAATTTTAAAATGTCAAGGGGTTATTTCTAATTGATCAAAGTTCAAGGGGTTCTCTCAGAATCGTTCAAAGTTCAGGGGGTTTTATGAAACTCATAATTCACACATGATGCCATGTGTCATCATAATTTAATGTGAAATTTTTTGTTAAAAAGATAATGGTCACTTAACGGTAACGGGTTAATAGTTAAAAAAATGAAAGGTGAGGGGATTAAATTTAAACTTTGAAATGTCATAGGGAACTTTGACCCAAAGTTAGGGGTGTTTTGTATAATTTGGCCTAATATATATGAAGACACTGGTGAGGCCCACGAAAAAAAGTTAACAGAAACTTAGATAAACTGACGAAATTGTTGTTTTTGCACCCCATGAGGTCATGTATATCTTTGCACCCAAGTAAATATTATCGTGCTAGATGCCCCTCCACCAAAAAAAATTTGTTAAATTTTCACCTTAACCTTTATAAGTATCACCAACCTTTTAATTAATGAAGGGAAAAAAAATTCATTAAATGTTGAAACAATTCTTATCAGACTCTTATAAAAAGGACCAAAGCAATTCAAATTTTGGGCTCTCATAACAAAAAAAACCCAAGGAAGTATTTATTATTGAATAAAATATAATATCCTTGTCAATTTTATTATGATTAACTATATAAACTCTTATGGTCCTATTTATAGGACAAGTTTTGTATCCAATTTATATGGCAAGAAAATTTGTTCATATGAATTTATAGTGATACATTTCCATTATTAATGATTTAAATTTTTTTCATGTGTATAATGTATATTAAATATCGACAAAATCAGATACTCCATCTTTAAAAAAAATATGCACTCCCTCCCGTCCTTTTTATAAGAGTCCAAAATTTAAATTGTCTTTATCTTTTTTATAAAAAGGCCAACAAGAGTTGTCTAAACATTTAATGAGGTTTTTTTTTTTCATTTTAACCCTTCATTAATTATATATGAATTGTATTAGGGTGAAGGAGCGATAATACACATGAGCTTTACCTCTGGGAGCGTCCAGCACCACGAGCTTTTTTTGGGAGCAAAAGTACACACGTGGTTACCTTATAGGAGCAAAAGTCACACACTTCCTTCAGATAGTGGATGTTGACCGTTAAGTATGAATGGTTGACCGTTAGTGCTTATGTGTATGCTGAATTGGAGAGAGAACAAGCCAAATGGGAAAAAAAAACTGGTGATTAGGATGCTGACCAGGTTAAATAAATTGGGGGAAACAAATTAAAAAAACCTTCATCATCTTCGGGCAAATCGGGCTACACGCTGGTGAAGAAGAAATTGGGGAAAAAACCAACCCTAAAATCGAATCACCCTAGCTCCTTCATCATTTTCGACCACCCTCCTTCATCATCTTCGACCACCCTCCTTCATCATCTTCGACCACCCTTCCACCGTCACCGTACCTTGCCGCCGCCGTCCGTCACCGACACTCACCTCCATCACCAGTCACTCCTGCTCGTAACTCCATTATTTCTGGCGAACAGAGAAGGGGAATCCGAGACGCAGAGCCGCGAGACCTGGGATCATCTTCATTGTCTTCCATCCTGCGCCACTCACCACCACCGTGATTGGAGTGAGTGAGCAGACGATTGGAGCGACGCTTTCTGATCTGAGGCCTGGTAACATTAACAAGTTTTGTATTGTTCTTGTGCCTGCAGGAATCAGTCTCCTGATTTTCCCTATGTCGTCAACCCTTGATCACTGTGAAGATCTTTTGTGGGTAGGCTTTTAGTTCCCGGTGGAACCTGGTGTACTTGTCACTGAATCGCCTTGAATCTTATGGCTGCTCTTTCTGGATGTGGTCTTTCTTCGCTGTGCAGCTGATGCAAAGAAAGACAATGCACTTGCTGCTTTGAACTCAAAGACACGTTAAAGTTTGTTTTTGTATAAGCTCACTTGCGGTGGAAGGTTAGAGGTCCTGATCCAGTATAAAGGAAGAGCAGAATCGTCCTAACTTGAACGGTAAATAGTTGGCACTCGTTCAATCAAGTATCTTGTATAAATGGAAGAGCTACGAGCTAATGTCATCCTACATATACATATTGCCACAGCGGGGAAAAAATTCCATGAATGACCTGTGTTCATCTAAAGAAGCTTTGGGACTTTTATGGGGCCTGCCCCAAGTTTGTTGTTTTCTGTCATTCTTGAGTAATTCTGGAAGAAAGTAATGAGTGAGCAATGTGTGTATCAAAATGTACAATAACAATCTGCTGAAAGCATCAATTGAAGCTACATTTTCACATGTTACTTATGCTGCATTAATGCATTATACCAAAGGCAGTGCAATTCAACTAGTATAGTTCTTGTTGGCACTAAAAAGTTACTAAGATGGGACTCTAACCCATTTGTTCTGTTTGATGAATGAAGAGATTTATATTCGACTCTTAGTGTTGTTATTTTTAGATTTTTCCATCACAATTTAGTAAATATATTATCCTTTTAATAACAAGCAAATAAATTCCTTTTTTTAAAAAAACACACCAGTAATTCTTCAATTTAATTATGTATTGTGATGCTTTAATTGAAAAAATTGATCTTTTCATTTCTGTAGTCAAATGAAGCACCAGAATGATATTATCTAGCATATTGATGAATAGCGCTGAAGGTAAGTTATGGTCTAGTTCTCAAGTTAGGAATCGGTGTCTGTATAAAAGGTAGATTGGGAGGTGATATAAGCAACAATAACAATCAATCACTGCCTTGGGCTGTTACTGCGCACTTCATGCTGTTCTTTAGTAAATTAAGCACAATCGTTGATTCAGGGATGATCAAATTTCTGTCTACAAAAAAAAAAAGTTTTATTTTATTATTTGTTGTTCTAACACAATAATCATTCTTTACAAAATGGAGAAAAAGCTATAAATTCAGCGACAAAAAGTTGTTGGCATAGTGTCTAGTAAATGAAGATGATCCCAGGTCTCGCGGCTCTGCGTCTCATATTCCCCTTCTCTATTCGCCGGAAATAATGGAGTTACGAGCTGGAGTGACTGGTGATGGAGGCGAGTGTCGGTGACGGACGACGGCGGCAAGGTACGGTGACGGTGGAAGGGTGGTCGAAGATGATGAAGGAGCTAGGTGATTCGATTTTAGGGTTGGTTTTTTCCCCAATTTCTTCTTCACCAGCGTGTAGCCCGATTTGCCCGAAGATGATGAAGGTTTTTTTAAATTTGTTTCCCCCAATTTATTTAACCTGGTCAGCATCCTAATCACCAGTTTTTCCCCCATTTGGCTTGTTCTCTCTCCAATTCAGCATACACATAAGCACTAACGGTCAACCATTCATACTTAACGGTCAACATCCACTATCTAAAGGAAGTGTGTGACTTTTGCTCCTATAAGATAACCACGCGTGTGATTTGCCCAAAAAAGCTCTCGCATACGTCTTTGACGCTCCCAAAGCCGTAGTTCCATGTGTATTATTGTTCCTTCACCTATTGTATTAATTAAAAGGTTGGTGATACCTATATTCACTCCATTTCTCTCACTTACTTGTTCCTCATAAATAAGGGCATACTTGAAAAATAGTTTTATTTAAGACATACTTATTATTTTTAACTAATATTAATCATACTTTTAAACCGCGTAATTCAGTTATTAAGCTCTTATACAAAGGACCGGGGGAGTAGTTACATTTAATGAAGTTTAAAAGTTGCTTTCTCTTTAACTTATAAATAAGAACGGAGGAATATTTTTCTTCTATTTACAAAATATTTAATTATAACTTATAATACGCTTAGAACATATAGCATGATGATTCTAACATGCTTTTTAATTGAATTTTTATATTACAAATTTTAAAATCATTATAAGAGAAAATTAATCTTTTAATCCTTGTATTTTTTACTCACATAACCTCAGTTCCTCATGTATGACTCGATGTATCTCAATTCCTATATTTTTGACTCACTTATAACTCAATCCCTAAACTTTTCAAAATCTATGAGCTAAGTCACCACTAAGTCGTCTTATCTGACAAAAAACAACATTAATATCATTAAAGCTCCAAACTCTAGTTCCTTCCATGTACCCCTGTGCTTAGTGACACTTCCCCAAAAGCACATCATTGCCAAAGTATGTATTGGTTTCACTGTACTGTTAATTTTTACCTAAAAGAAGAGGCAAGAAATCTGAAAGATTTTAATTAGAATAGGCGAATTCCAGAATTTTTAAAATAATACAATTTCTTGTAGATATTATTTGTTAAATTGTATTTGATCTAATATTATATATTTGATTTATTCTTTTCAAGGTCTTGGCACAAGAATGATTTCAGATTTGATGATATGGTGATTTGCCTGTTCTGGCCATACTTTGATTTGGTCTAAATTGTTGTAATTGAACTTGTTATGTCGTTGTGTTTTGGATTGATATATGATATGATGTATTTTGGATTGAATTATGTAATTTTGGTTTGTTTGGGGCCTGCTTGAGCATGTTCTCCTTGAAGGCCAATGGCCTGTTAGCTTGTTTATAAAGTGTTTTATGTAACATCCCCAATTTTCATGTAAATTAAAATTAATGGAATACAAAAATTTTTCATTAGGTAGTAGTAGTCGATGGTATATTATTTTGATAAGATAAATTAATTATTGGAAAAAAATAATAATAATAATAATAAATAATGAGGAATTATTTGGAAAGGTGGGTATTGGATGAGATTTATATGACACAAACTCACCTAAAAATCTTATTTTTCTCACATTTACGTGTTTAAAGAAGAAGGAGAAAATGTATTTGATTATTTGATAAAATTTAAAGTACAACTTCCTCCATCAGCCAAGTCGTCGTAGCACAGGGGAAAAAGGAAAAAAAAAAAGTATGTGATATGACCTAAAACTAGGGTCTTGAGTGGAACTATAATCTATGAACTTGATGTATTAGACAAAGCAAAAATTAATTGAAGAAGGAGGGAGGGAATAGGCACGTGAAAGCTCCACAAGGTGCGTGAAGAAAAGTGAAGTTGAAGGAAGTATAATATGCATATACTTAGTTTCTAACGTGAGAGAGAGATGTGATTGGACATCCAACATTAATGAAGAGCCAGAGGGGGTGTGTACGGTTTCAAGCAGGGCAATTTGAATCACCAACTTTTTTTTTTCCTTCAATCCTCCCCACGTGTGCCTGACACAAAGAGGAAAAAATATATATATATATATATATATATATATATATATATATATAATAATATAATAATAATTTGCATCTGACGTGAGGGGGAGAGATTAGAATTATTGGACAACTCAATTTAATTAAAGAAGAGAACAGGAAGTATCACGTGGAGGCATGGATTACACACATTTTTCCAATTCTTCTCAATGTTCCTGACGTGAAGAAAAGCAAAGGAAATAATTAAATAGTAATAAAATATATATATATATATATATATATATATATATATATATATATATGTATACACAATTCTTCAATATTCCATTGCATATCTGACGAGTGAGAGCTCATGAGAAATATAAGGGAAACTTGTGGATTTATCCAGAACAATAGAGAAGCATCAAGAGATCAAGTGGATCAGTCTTTTTGGTCTATTTAAGGACTCTCTCCCTCCACTCTTAGCCACTGATAGAGTAAAAGAGAAAAAAGGGGAAACTAACAAGAGGTACAAGGAAGAGCTCAAGCAAACAAGAGGAAGGTGAAGGATTGGAAGAAGGAAGAGGAAACATTAAGGATCAAGGTTCAAGCTAGTGAAATACCAAGATCAAGTAAGTCACAGTTCTTTTTTCTACCTTATAAATTCATGATCACCAAGTCAATGATGGGAGTGTTCTGCGTTTTTTTCATGGAATATGAGTATGATTTATAGATAAGAGGATGAAGAAAAGATTGGATTTAAAGCTTGAGGTTTATGAAGAAAGGCTATTATGATAGAAGAAAAAAAATGGTAGATTGATTGCCTAACCTAGAGGAAGAATTTCGTCCAACCTCCTAAATACCATGATCTGATTCGTTTTTGGAAGTTTTAAGGTCTTTGAAGTGTTTTAAATGATTATTTGTTTAGGAGTATGCTTGGATCATATTTTTTAGAATGAAGAATAAAATTTTTAGAAATATTGAAAGAGGATTTGGAGTTTTGAGGAATTGACAAAGGCTTATTTTGAGTCATCAAGTAAATGTAAGGAGTTATTTATATCTATATTTTATTATTTTAGGGCCACTTTGATTTTGTGCGCCGGAGGAAATTTATACTGCTAATTTCGCCAATTACAGGTAGTAATCTTAATCCTCATGTGTTCTGTTTCTTGGTATGTTTGTATATTCCATGATTGTGGACCCGTGTCTCCCGAAAAGGGACATGCGTTTGTGTGCATTCGGTGGTCGTGGTTTAGAGCCCGACTCATCGTGTTTTCCTAGCGCCGTGGATCCGGGGCTTGCTTTGTTGAGCAGTCCTGCGTTTATTTCTAGGACATGTAGTCCTTCCGCAGTTAACACGGTATACATGGTATGTTGCATTTGTGTTACTGCGCGTTTGTTACTGAATGCTATTATTTGGTGTTTTCCTGATTATGGTTACATTCATACACTGTTTATGCATTACATATGAGATTAATGGTTACTCTGGGATCCATTTATGAATCCCATTTTTGTAGAGCCTCCGGAAGTTCATTGAGGGCGTGTTCGGAGAAAAGGGTAAGACTATGGGCAGGAGTAGATGGTGTCATTGATGGTGGTGGAAGACTATTTTGTTATATTTTGTTATTTATTTTGATTTGGATAATCGTATATTATTTTGGCCTTTTTGGGGCGATGGATGACCGTATACTTAACCCTTTGACGATTGTTACTTACTTTTAATTATACCAAGTATTGTCTATAGTCCAACCGGAAATGCTCTTCCGCGATAAACTCGTTGCATGTTAATCGTAGTAATTAGAGGATATATGGTAATTATAAAAAGGAATCCCTCTATCCGCCACCCGAAAGGGCGAGGCCGGTAGGGTGTTACATTTTACAATCGTGGCCTCCTTAACATGCTTTAGGTTAGGCTAGACCAGGCCTATGTATAGACCAGGCTTAGACCAAAAGAGAAGACATGTAACAAGACACAAGCCAGGCTCAGAGCACTCTATTACGAAACATGCTTGGCCTGATAAAGTGGGAGTGATGTCTAGCTTTGCCTGATTCCACCCTTATGGTTGAGTGGGTTGTGCCGCTTTATTTATTTCTTTTCATTATTATTTTTACGCAACACTCACTATCTTCTAATCGTGCTACGAACCCAAATCCAAATCCAAGTCCAAATTTGCGTGAGATTAGGGCTGAGCATAGAACCCGCATCCGGTGAGTTCGCCCAAAACCCAATGTAATTGTGTCATTTTGAGCCCGTCCAAAAATACTCATAACGGGTTGGGTTAAAACCTACACATTTAAGACTCAAATAGGTAGGCTATTGGCACACCTTCGGGCGCCCATACCCGCTCATTTAGTTATACATATATTTTTTTATTAACTACATGGACACTTGGACAATAATACGTCACATTGCCATAAAATACCCATTTCCCATTTCTTCATTTGACCATTTCCCCACTTGGAGTTTAAACATCAAAATTATGTTATGATGACACTTGTCTAAATTATGTTATGTTCTTGGTATATTATTCTAGTTGAAAATTTGTACTTATCATAATAAATTAATAAATATTAGAAGAATTAAACAGTATTTGTTGAAATACATAAAACAGTCTTACAAAAATAAGTTCATTCGTAATTCTTAATTTTAGCATAATTGAAATTCCTAAAATACACTAATTGTAGCAACACAATAAGTAAAATTCCATTAACTCTTTAATTACTTATTATGCTTAGTAATATTGTAGTTCCATTGACTGCTTTTATTATCCATTCCAGGGAATAAAAATAATATCCTTCATCGAATGCACTTTAAATAACTTGATATTTAGCATGGATAGCTCAAATAAAGCCAAAAACATTTGCGGTTGAATATATAGATAACATCGTCAATGTCAACAACTTTAAAGCCTATTCATAGAAGGCTTTTCACATAATTGAAAAAAAAAAAAACCATAGCTATATCTAAGCATAACACATAATGTGGGATTTTATATATATAAACGCTCGAGCGAAAAGTAACCAAAGGAAATTATTAGGAATGTGTGGTCACTCTTTGATTGCCCTCTAAAAAAATTAATTACCGATTAGTTTACTAATATGAGGTTGCTTGTACCTCAATTCTCTTTTAGCAGTTAATGCTGATTCATCACTCTTCATTTAATTAAGAAGCTTTCTTATTTTTTAATCAAATAGTCTTGTCCATCAAAGGCGGATATAGACCTAAACTCCAACATTCAATTCATAAAACAATGTTTTTCCATGGAAAAATAAATAAATAAATATTAGAATTAATTAGATGCTTCATCACCTTATTCAGTTGTCACTAAAATTAAAAAAATTAAAAGAAAATAACGACACAATCCGAGCAAAATGGTCTATCGTCTTATTCGTCTGCATGCATATATAATTTTCCGCAACATCTTCTTTTCAGTTTTCAAAATAGGAGAGTTTAAACAAAACAAAACAAAAAAATTGCAACATATCATATTTAAGATTCAGGATCATCATTCAGGATCATGTTCTTGAATCTGTTACCAATAGATACAAGGCTTTCGGCATAAATAAAAGCATTAAACAAAGGGCCATATTCTGGAGAACTGAGAACCTCCTTGACTTTACGAGTAGTGAGATTCAAAAGATAAAGAAAAAATTCCCCATTAGCCCCTGGTATTTGAGGTTTTTGTCCAATAAAAACAGCTTCATCCATCCAAATAGCCACAGGATATAAATCGGGTGAACAAGCGCTGCTAATAAACTCTTTGTTCCATCTCTGCTCAGATCCACCTGATGTAGCCTCCTCCTCCCTTATCCACAATTCACTGTCAGAAAGCAAAGCAAGTTTGTTCTCATACATGATCAACTCTTTGTTCTCGAGAAAATTTGGAGAAGGCACTGGAATCAACGTAAACACTTCTCTTCCCATGTCAAATGAAACTATGGATGTACTTTCAAATTCATCTTCATCCTCCTGGTAGGCAAAGAAGTACATCGCTTGACCGGTAACAGCAAAGGCCTGTTTGAAACAAATGAAACCCATGCTCTCTAAGTTGCCAAATTCCACTAATTCCTTCCACGACCCTGTAGATAATGAATAAATCTGTACACGAATCTCTCGTGAATCTACAAGCTTATAAATTTTCATTATTTTGTAATCATTAAGAACTGTGCTAAACCCAAATCCTATACAGCAAATTTCTGCATCAAAGTTATAGGTAGAGTCGGGCACGCTGTGGACCTCCCTAGTGGCTGGATTCCACAAGAAAAAGGAACGATCAGGATAACTAATGAATTGAAGACAAAGAAGGCCATAGCTGGAACCAATGATGAAAGCCTTAAGAAAAAGTTGACTATAGATTGAAGGTGCATTCAGAGGCACAAGGGTTTTCTTCTCGGAATCCAAGAGACTCAATCGATTAAGGGAAAGGGTGAAACAATAGGAATGGAGGAGTAGAGAAGGGCCATGAATTGAGTGGTGGAAGTGTTCTTTGATGAAGAATGAGGTCTTGAAGAGATCATTCCAATCTTTGGATACACATCGATATCGGAGTAGAGATTTCACTGGAAGCCTTTTGAGAATGTTAACTATGATGTCCTTCGGAAGGAACAATAATTCGTCTTCTTCCGTTAACAGTTGCTTCACTACTGTACTCGCCATTATTAGAAACCTAGAATCAGAATTTGAGAAGGGAGCGCTTAGGAGTTACAGAGGTTCTCGAAGGATATATATAGAGAAAAAATGCACGTGATCCAACAATCCGGATATTAAGGTCAAGATAATTCATTTAAGCCTAAAATTTATCTTAATGTCAAAATCAAAAAAATTATAACTATGACAGATTCTGTTATCATACAAATAAAAGATTCTGTTATATATATATATATAAAGGTTAGTATGATTCATTTAACATCAAATCAAATCAAAGAATATACCACATCACTTCGTCCGAAATATAAAAACTCACTTTTTTTTAAGAGATTAAGGAAAATAAACAAGTTACTTAATCATATCTTATATGGGGTTTAAACTGATCATGTTGCATGAGAAGAAGAAGATTTCTACACACACATGAAATGGTGAGACTCACATATATATATAATGCTAATTATATATATATGTGGGTCCCACCATTTTATGTGTGTGACATGAGAAAACACTTCTCATGCAACATGAGAAGTGTTTTTCTCATCTTATATTGTGAATTATTAGATTATATTTCAGTTTATAAGTTAAGCAAAAAAATTTGGAGAAAAATAATAAATATAAATACTTTAAAATAATTTAATTAATTTTTTAATATATCTAAATAGAAATCAATTGGATTTTCTATTTAAGACTAAAAATAATATATATATGAGGTTTCAATATATCTCAGGAGAACAATGACGAAGACATCCCAAGAACCAACTCTCTTGGAACCCATATCAGAATCTGTAACTCGAGGGACATGGAATTCTTGAATCTTTTACGTTGAATTACAAATCAAAACAATTACAAACGACTTCTTTGCTGGTCCCAGTAAAAGCGTTGAATGATGAGAAGAGGGTTCTTGCCTTCTTGTTGGAATGGTGAAAGCGTTGAAAGAGGAGGCCAATTCAAGAATACGAGTGAAGCTTTGGGAGTCTGGGTGGAATGCAAATTAGAAGACAACGTTTCATTTCAATAAATGTTACTACCTCCGGTCCTAAATAGAGAAAATAGTTTGTAGTGTAATTTACACTATAAACTAAGTCCTATATTTAAAACCGGAGGAGTATTAAATATTTATTGAATAAATTTTATTATGACTAATTAGATATACTCTTATGATCCAATTAGGACGAATTTTTTATCTTATTATAGGGTAGTAAGAAAAAAAATTCATTTATCAAAAAAGGATTAGGACAAATTTTTTTAATCTTATTATAGGGTAGTAAGAAAAAAAAAATCATATGAATGTACAATACTCTTGTAAAAATATTAGATGATGTGGATATCCATAAACTCTCAACTTTTAGCCTTTCATATCATACTCAATAACTTCTTTAATGAATACTCTTTAGGAGTTTGTATTCCCATAATTCAAAGGCTACATATTGTACACTTATGAGAATTATTTTATATTCATTCTATGTAACTTTTAGTTGAGGTTAGAGACCTATAAATAAAGGCTTTGTGATACACTTTAGAAGCATCCAAGTGAATAAGATATTGCTCCCTCTTTTTCTCCAATTCCCCTTGTCTTTCTTCATCTTTCTCATCTCAATCTATTATATTTTCTTAATTTCATAACAACTCTTTCATTTATATATATTGTATTGAATTTTTTTTTGTCAGTATAATATATATTAAATAGAGTAATGTTACAAATTTGTTAAATTTTAAAGAAGAGTTAATGAGGTTTAAAGTTTTCTTGCTTGTTGGCTGATAAAAGGATAAATAAAACATCTGGGAGAGCAATTTATATTATTCATATTTATTATATTATATATTAAAACTTTTAATCATTTAGAAATTAAAAATAGTCTTTTTATAGTTTTATTAGTATTCATTTATATTATAGGATCCACCTTATTATTTTGTGTGTTTTAAAATCAATAAAATTAGTACCAATTTTTCACCATGCGTATCTCTATTACCGACTAAAACTTTTGATATGATAGCTAACACTGCATTCTTAATACTTGGTACCAAAGCTAACATACATTTGAATCTCACCTTGTTTTTCTTGTTAAGTTTGAAAATTAACAAAACCAGAATCAGCCTATGCTACTAGTATAAACTTGTGACGCGATGTTTGACATTACTTTTTAAAGGTTTAGTATTAGAGCTAGCACTAATTCTAATCTTATCTTGATTTTCTTTCTTTTTTAAAGGTTGGAAAATTAACTTAGTCAGTACCAAATTTTGGCATTATGTTTGTGAATCCTCATAATCATCACGTGTTCGAATGCCACCTTATTTTTTATTTAAACATTAGAAAATTAGCAAATTCAGTACCAAATTTTCACAAGTATGCCTATACTACAAACTTACACTTTTCACACAATAGTTAACGCTACTTTCTTAAGGATTGGTATCAGAGCCAACACAATTTTGGATCTAGTCTTGGCTTTTTGTGTTTTAAAAGTTAATAATTTAACAAAGTCAATACCAAATGTTATTAGGTACTCCCCTGCTACTGGCTTAATTTTTTGGCATTATGGTTAAGGAATCTTTTTAAGGTTTGGTATCAAAGCTAGCACAGGTCGAATCCCACCTATTTTTTCTATTCAAAAGTTATAAAATTAGCAAAATCAATACCAAATTTTCACATTTGTGACTCTACTACTAGCTTAAACCTTTAAGACAGTCACTACAAAAAAAAACACACGATTAGTAGCGGTTAAAATGACATATTTGTAGCGGTTTTAGCCGCCACTGATGACATTTGTAGCGGTTAGGCCAACCGCCACAAAATCAACCGTGGCAAAGCCATTTTAGCGGTTAAAAAAAACCGCTACTACATCCACCAAGACCGCTACTATATCTCGTAGCGGTTACAAATGACCGCAACTATTTGACACCGACGTCCACCTTGTTGGAACATTAGTGTCGGTTTTCGAACCGCTACAAATTGAGAACGATCACATTTGTAGCGGTTACTAAACCGTAACTAAAAATATTCAAAAGTAGCGCCAATAATTTGAAAATATTTTGTAGCGGTTATATGACCGCGACAAATATTCCTCGTAATTTTGGGAAAAATTTTGCGGCAAATATTTGTAGCGGTATGTAACCGCTACAAATAACTCCCGCCTTTTTGGGGAAATTTTTTACGGCAATTTCTTTTTTTGAAATTTGTAGCGGTTAAAAACCGCCACAAAATATTCCCTCATTTTTTGTTTTTTTTTTCGTATGCTTTATTTCCATTATTTGTAGCGGTTCATTAACCGCTACAAAGCAATGAAATTAAAAAAAAAATTAAGTAATTAAATTAGTTAAATATTGTTTAGGCAATAATAATAATATTTTAGATAAAAATAACTTATATTAAAATATAATATTTCATTATATAAGGTTAATATATAATAGAAAAGAATGAGAATGAGAATGGGAATGAGAATGTGGTAGAAAGAATGTGTTAAATAAAATATAATTGCTTGTATAAAAAATGTGTGTGAATGTGAATGGGATAGAAAATCGAAATAAAGTGTCAAAAAATACGAAATTCATCGCAAAATAACAAAAGTTAGTATAAGTATATGGTAGAAAATAAGCATTAGATTTTATGTGGTTCAACAACACTTACCCCCTTTAAACACTTAAGCTATTCCAAAAACGTGAGTAAATACCGAGAGACAAGGTAAGTAGGATCAAGCAAATTAAATGGGGTGGGTGGGGGTATTTATTACGATAGGTGCGAATCATTTTGTAGCGGTTTATTTGCCATTTTTTGTAGCGGAATTAATTTGTAGCGGTTTGTGACACGTATTTTGTAGCGGTTCTAACTTGTAGCAAGTATTTTAGGTTTTGTAGCGGTTACATAACCGCTACAAAAATTATTGTTTTTTTTTTTTAAAAAAAGATTACGTACTAACTATATATGGCATAACTGTTCTCTCATTCTTCGTCACCATCCCTACAAAGAAAGTTTGGATAAAATGTTACCCGTGAGTTGAATATGTTTAAACACAAATAAAACTTTGGTTAAATGTTATTATTTCATAAAACGTATATTTAAAAACATACCGAACTATAGGTAAATTGTCATCGCCGTCTGGGAAGAAGTTTTCAAAACTGGTTGGCTGGAACGGCTCACAATCGTAGGCGACATTATCACCATCGCCCATATCGTAAAGGTCCCGAGGCTTTAAGTGAACCACCATATTCCAATCCACGTGCCTCTCATCGGTGACATAATAAACCCGTTGGGCCTCGGAGGCAAGAATATACGGCTCGTCATCTTTAGATGCACCCGGTGTGAATAGGCCGGAGAAATTCACCGATGTGATGCCTAAGTCGTCAGTCGTGAGTCCCCTGGGCGTTGTCGTATTCGCCCACAAACACTTGAACAGCGTCACGGGAAAAATGCCTTGGTAAGTTATCCTGACCACATCAAGCAACTTTCCATAATATGGGACGTCACCGAACCGCATGTTCCGTCACTATCGCTCGCATAACTCCTCGTCCCAAACGTGCCATATACACCCGAGTTTTGGGTCGCAATCCCCGATCTCGTGAAACGGTGCAAAACTTGAAACCATTGACATTGTATGCCGTAAATCTTTGGGCGTGGTCAAGCGGGCCGAGTGCGAGAGCTCTAAATTTCCGTGAGTGCGGGTTGTGGTCATTCATTATTCTCCTCCCGAACCAACCGGCGAATTCTCTCGTGGACCTTTCTATCAATTTCGGATGATGTCTCGCGTACGGATCCTCACCGACGCTTCACATAACTCCCGAATTCCCCGCAATTAAAGGTGCGATGACAAGCATTAAATGTTAGTATAAACTGAAAGGAAATATTTAGGATAACATATATGTGTGTATATATATATATATATCTGTGTGGAATCCTTACTGAAGGTACTGTTCAACTTTAGTGCAATTGATCAAGACATGTCTATGTGCTTGAATCTTCTCAAGTGCCGTGAGTTTGAAGTTCTCACTTCCGCCAACTGGTTTACCAACACGAGGGACTAACAACTCGTTCCCGATGGCTCGCTCGGGACAATCGTCAACACGAGGCGGTCGGTTGAATGACGTCTCAATGTCATCAAAGTACCCGGAACAAAAATACAAGACCTCATCCCCAATATAGCCTTCGCTATTGAACCTTCTCGCCACGCCTTATTCCTCACGTAAGACTTCGCTTCCCAAGAAACCTATAAAGTAATGGAGGGAAAATTTCGATACATCAATGGTTAGACGTGAGACTAGGGAGTAATGCTAAAGTAAATAATTTTAAATGAGTACCTCTCAATAGGATACATCCATCGGTAGTGAATCGGGCCGCAAGCTTTGTTTCGTGAACAAGGTGTACCGTCGGTGAATCATGACCGTGAAAATGATGGAGGAAAGATCATCTCTAAATGACACAGCGTAAGAATGATTTTCTGTTGCAGCTGGTCGAGCTTCTCCACGATCAAAACCTTGGAACACAACTTCCGAAAGAAAGTACAAAGCTCCACCAAAATGATCGACACATCCGGGGCGCGTATTTTTGATGGCCGGCGGAAGTAATTGTTGCATAAGCACATGTGAGTCATGACTCTTCAGCCGCAACCTTTCAAGCTTGCACGTCAACACATCGTGAAATGTTGCTTGAATACCCGTCAGAACTTTTATCTTCTTCAACGTTGCGAGGAAGATTTCCTTATTCGGTTTTGTCAGTGTGAATTTTGCCGGTTGAAATCTGTCATGCTCATCCAGCCACGCGTCTCCACGAAACCCCATGTCCCGTAAATCTTTCCTTGCTTGAAGATGATCTTTTGACTTGCCTGGTTCGTTTAGAATCGTGTACAACACATTTTCGCACACATTCTTTTCAATGTGCATGACATCCAGACTGTGTCGGAGCAAATTATCTTTCCAATACGGAAGAGTGAAGAAGACGCTTACCTTCCGCCATAGAGCCAATGTGCTTGGGAAGCAGGGCTCCCATAGAGCCATACGTTAGAAGGCCCAACCAGCCCAAGTGTATCAAATTAAATTGGTTAAGAACGCTCCGACTTGTGATCCATCGCTTCAATCTACCATCAGAGTGAAGGTCCTTCAAAGGCCTGGTAACAAAAGCCCAAGCACTGGACATGTTTTACAAAGCAAAGACAGCCTTTCAAGCATGCCTCCCCAATCCAAGAATCCAGCTAGGGAACCTTTGCTGCGATATCTTCAAACCAAGCCCTCCAACCTATTCAACAGAGTCCTCACTTGACAAAGCCAAGCATACGGTCGTGGAGCTGCAGCGCTATCAAAGCGGCGTTAATGGATATCGGTTTGTGTCTCTAACGATAAACCGGTGGGGCTAACGGAGCAAGTATTTCCTCTAATCAAAAGAAGGGTAAAGAGAATTAGGCTAAGCCAACTCCTCTAAAGCGGCAAACAGGTGTTAAGTTACGTCTATGGTCTCAAGGAATCTCCGGATGCGAAAAAATCACGGTGGTTCTCATATTTTGAGGGTTGCCATGGAAGTCCTCAACGAAGAGCTTGAGCTACCACAAGATAGGCAGAGGAATAGGTTCCGCTCTCTAAAGTACAGGCCGTCGAAACATGATAAGGAAGACGACCCCTCAGGGTCAGGGATGACTGCATAACCCTATTGTTTCTTATGTTTACGAAGATTTTTGTTTGGAACTGCCAAGGGGCAGCTATCAGAGGTTTTTTCAGAACATTTAAGCATTTCGTATCAGAATTCAAACCTGCAATGGCGGTGTTGGTTTAACCCCATATCTCAGGACTGAAGGCCGACCGATTTATCAAGCTTTTGAGGTTTGACTATTCTTATAGATTATAGGCTCGGGGCTTTGCTAGGGGGTTTGGCTACTGTGGAAGCAAGGCTTATCGCATCAATTGAAGTATGCCATCCCCAATTCATTCACACAATAGTCGAGTCTCAAGAGGGACCGGGTCCTTCCACTTTACGACGCTTTATGGAAGCCCGAACAATACATTAAGAAAGGATTTATGGTAGGCCTTATCGAGGTTGCGACGGCAAGAATGCATCCCCGGCTTATTGCAGGTGACTTCAATACCATTCTCGCCGAAGGAGATCAAACTTGTGGTTCCATGGCTCGTACTAGGGGTTGTGACACATTTTTCGGCCGTTCTTGTTTAATAATGGTCTATCGGATTCAGGTTATTCGGGCCCCAAGTTCACGTGGCATCATGGCACTTTACTCCAAAGACTTGACCTTGCCCTAGGGAACAATTCTTGGCTGAGAAAATTCCTCTAATCCCTGGTGAGACATCTCCCGAAGATCAGTTTGAACCATCGGCCTCTTTGTATCCAGATTTGCAGTAGATTAGGGCATTCCACTACACCGCCACCGTTCAAGTATCCGCGCCTTGGGCCTCATCGATTCTTTCGTTAAAGTGGTACATGATAGTTGGTCAAGCCCTACTTCCATCCTAACCTGTGTTAAGAACTTCGCAGCATCTGTTAAAACATGGAATAGAGAATCTTTTGGCCACATTTACCACAGGAAACGAAGACTCGTGTCATGACTAGGTGGTATCCAGAAGGCGCAGGAATCACAACCTTCACCTAGGTTGGAGCAACTGGAGCGAAAATTAAGAAAAGAGTTTGAGATGCTTAGTGAGCAGGAGAGTCAAACCTGGGCTCAACGAGCCAGATGTGGTTGTCTTAAGTTTGGCGATCGCAACACGGTATATTATCATGCCCGTGCAGTCCAACGGAGTCGCAGGAAAACCATTTGTGTGTTAAGAAGTGAAGCGAGGGAGTGGTACCATGATGAAGGCACTCTTCGTAGGTGGGCTTTTGAGTTCTAAAGGAAACTCTACACTAAAGAAGGGGATCTCGCACCCCGTACCAAGGTAGGGGTCTTTTTCCTGACTACACAGGCTTGATGGCTGGGCCCCTTAGAGCATCTATTACTCCTACCGAGGTCCATTCCGCACTATTCCAAATAGAACCTTTTAAAGCACCAGGGGTTGATGGCCTACACGCAGCTTTTTTTCATAACCAATGGAAAATAGTGGGCCCTTCAATTTTTCATGTGGTAACTTGCCTCTTTGAGCAAGGAATTTTCGAACCGATTTGAACGAGACAGCTTATCACACCAAAGTGCCTAAGGTCCCGGTGCGTAGTATATCAAAGAATTTCGCCCGATTAGCTTATGCACAATACTTTACAAGATTATTACCAAGCAGTCTGGGCAATTGTCTAAAGCAATGGCCTTGTTCTTCCTAACCAAGCTAGCTTTGTGGCCGGAGACAAATCACAGGATAATATTGTCATTGCCCAAGAAGTTATATACTCCATGCGCTCTAAAAGGGGGTTAAAAGGTTGGATGGCAATTAAATTTGACCTGGAGAAAGCATATGATAGGTTGAGGTGGGATTTCATGGAGGAGACGCTACACGACGCGGGACTCCCACACAAATTTGTCCGAGCTGTTATGATCTGTATCTCCACTTGTAGAATGCGAGTTGCATGGAATGGGTCCCATTCAGAGAAGTTTTTTCCCTTTCAAGGCATTAAACAAGAAGACCTTCTATCTCCCTATATATTTGTCTTATGCATGGAACGTCTGTCTCAAATAATTAATCAACGGGTAGCAGAGAAACAATGGAAGCTGATCCGCATGGGGAGAGGAGGCCCCCACTCTCTCACCTATTTTTTGCAAATGACTTGGTCCTTTTTTGCTCCACAGCCAACTCCCAGGTCACGCTTATCAGGCACATTCTAGATGATTTTTGCGCGAGCTCTGGCCATAGAGTTAGCCCCTCCAAGACCGCAATTTTCTTCTCCAAAAATGTACCCCACAATATCCAAACAGGTATCAGTGACCAGTTGGGGTTCAAAAGGCTAGATGACCTTGGCAAATATCTTGGTGTTCCTCTCCTTCAGTAATGTGTGTGATCTGGGACTTATGATTATTTGGAAGAGAAAATTTGCGGTAAGCTGTCGGGTTGGGCGGCCAAGACGTTGACTCTGGCAAGGCGCATAACTTTAGCCAAAGCTGTCCTTGCGGTGGTCCCAATGTATGCAATGCAAACTACCAAGCTTCCTATGAGTCTGTGTAAACGAATTGAGCGTCACATAAGGAACTTCGTGTGAGGCAATGTGGGTACAGCACAGAAGCCAGCTTTGGTTAAATGGTCTCACATGTGCATGCTGCCTACGTTAGGAGGACGTGGCTTCAAGAAATTAGTCACCCAGAATAATGCTTTTCTTATGAAGCTCGGTTTCACCCTACGTTCACGTCCGAACCTGTTGTGGGTTCAAGTCCTCCGCCATAAATATGGATGGGATGAGATGCAAGGTCCCTATCAGAAGAACTGCAACTGCTCCTATCTGTGGCGGCATCTGAAGAGTCTATAGGGTGATGTGATGCTCGGAACACGTTGAGATGCCGGCAATGGTTCTCATACACGATTCTGGTCAGACAGCTGGGTGCCAGAGGTGGGATCCCTTAAATTCTTGGCCTACTGAGATCTCACTCCAGCTGAAGAAGCAATGCCGGTTCGACACTTTACGACGACGGAGGGGACCTAGAACTGGGGCCTTTTTAGTAATGACCTACCTCCATGGTAAAAAAATTAAATAAATGTTAGAATTCATAAGATGCTCCAGAACATTGCAAAGGATTTAAAGATTCCCATCACGGCATCACCACATTTCGTTGTCACCGAAAAAAATGAATAAATAACGACACAAACCGAGCAAAAAGGTCTATTATATATATAGTGAATGAGCACATAGCTTTATGTGCGGCAGATTCCACAGACCAGAGGTCAGATATCCATTAAAAAAAAACGATGATCTTCCTAGACAGGTCAAATAAAGAAAAAATCTTTTTAAATTGATGTAAACAAAAAAAGGGCGATATATTATACCTAAGATTCAGATCATGTTTTTGAATCCTTGTTACCAATAGTTACAAGGCTTTCGGCATAATTGAAAACTCCCGAAACATCCATATTCTGGAGCAGTAAGAAACTCCTTGAGTTTACGAGTAGTGAGATTCAAAAGATATATAAAAATTTCCAGATTATCCCCTGGCAATCTGTGTCAAAAAACAGCTTCATCCCTCCAAATAGTCATAGGATATAACTGGGGTGAACAAGGGCTGCCAATAAACTCTTTGTTCCATCTCTGCTCAGATCCACATGATGTAGCCTCCTCCTCCATTATCCACAATTCATTGTGAGAAAGCAAAGCAAGTTTGTTCTCATACGTGATCAACTTTGTTCTTAAGAAAATTTGGAGAAGGCACCGGAATCAACGTAAATACTTATTTTGCCATGTCAAATGAAAGTATGAATCTACTTTCAAATTGATTTAAATTTTGGGCTCTTACAAAAAAGACTTAAGGAAGTATTTATTATTGAACAAAATATAATATCCCTGTCAATTTTATTATGGTTAACTATATATACTCTTCTGGTCCTAGTAGTACAAGTTTTTTAATCCAATTTATAGGGTAAGAAAAATTTTCCATATGAATTTATAGTGATACACTTCCATTATTAATGATTTGAATTTTTTTCATGTCTATAATGTATATTAAATAGGGACAAAATCAAATACTCTCAAAAAAAAACAAAAACAAAAAAGTACTTCCTTTAGTCCTTTTTATAAGAGCCCAAAATTTGAGTTCCTTTATCCTTTAGTCCTTTTTATAAGAGCCCAAAATTTGAGTTCCTTTATCCTTTTTCCCTTCATTAATTATATATGAATTTCATTAATTAAAAGGTTTGTGTGATACATATATTCATTGTTGTCAAACTCGTGAGTTGACTCTCCAGTTTATCCGCTTTACGCTTCTATCTTACTAAATCGAGTCATTGTTAAACTCATGTCACCGTAAACTCGGTTAAAGTTACGAGTTTTACGATTGAGTTTACCATTTTTACGCTTTCTAGCTTATAAAACCGTGTTAATTCACTTTTAAATTTGTATTAACTTTTTTGATTTTGTCATCCTCAATGGCTTTATATATGAATTTTATAGAAATTTCTTTGTTAAATATAATAAATTATGAAAGTTAATATATTTAATTTCAATTATTTGGATTTAAAATATATTTAAATCAAATTATTGTCATCTTTTATATTTTAATTATTTAATTATACACTGTTAATACATATTTAATGATAAAAGTAAACTCTTACGAGTTTACGCCATCACATGTGTTTGCTTAAACTTGTGAGTTTAACAACCTTGCCTATATTTACTCTATTTCTCTCCCTGTCATGTATTTGCTTAAACTCATGAGTACCGATATAAAGTCTCCATATATTTATTTATTATATTTTAATTATTTAATTATACACTATTAATATCTATTTAATGGTAAAAGTAAACTAAGAGTTTAACATTCAAGTGCACAACACTATCACAAATTTGCTTAAACTCGCTAGTTTGACAACCATGCTTGTACCTCAATTCTCTTTTAGCGGTTAATGCTGACTCATCTCTCTTCATTTAATTAAGAAGCTTTCTTATTTTTTTAATCAAAAAGTCTTGCCTATCAAAAGCGGATATAGAGCTAAACTTCTACATTCAAAAAGAAATCCATGGCCAAAAAAATGTCAGAATTAATAAGATGCTCGATCACCACATTCCGTTGTCACCAAAATAAATAAATAACGACACCATCCGAGCAAAAACTTCTATCGTGTGGATGCATATATAATTTTCCGCAGCATCATCTTTTCAGTTTTCACGGATTTGAAGTATAAATATGGTGAATGAGCACATAGAACGATGATCTGATTCAAAATAGGAGACTTTAAACCCAAAAAAATTGCAACATATCATATTTAAGATTCAGGATCATGATTCAGGATCAGGTTCTTGAATCTGTTACCAATAGATACAAGGCTTTCGGCATAATCAAAAGCGCAAAAGACATCGCTAAATTCTGGAGACATAAGAACCTCCTTGACTTTACGAGTAGTGAGATTCAAAAGATATAGAAAAAATTCTGGATTAGCCCCTTGTATTTGAGGTTTTTGTCCAATAAAAACAGCTTCGTCCCTCCAAATAGTAAAAGGATATGACTCGGGTGAACAAGCGCTGCTAATAAACTGTTTGTTCCATCTCTGCTCAGATCCACCTGATGTTACCTCCTCCTCCATTATCCACAATTCACTGTGAGAAAGCAAAGCAAGTTTGTTCTCATACGTGGTGATGATCAACTCTTTGTTCTTAAGAAAATTTGGAGAAGGCACTGTAATCAACGTAAACACTTCTTTTGCCATGTCAAATGAAACTATGGATGTACTATCAAATTGATCTTCCTCCTTGTAAGCCAATAAGTACATAGCTTGATCAGTAACAGCAAATGGCCGTTTGAAACAAATCAAACTGATGCTCTCTAAGTTGCCAAATTCCACTACTTCCTTCCACGACCCCGTAGATAATGAATAAATCTCCATACGAATCTCTAGTGAATTATAAATTTTCACTATTTTGTAATCATTAACAACTGTGCTAAACCCAAATCCCATAGAACAAATACCTCCAAAGTTAATTGTAGAGTCGGGCACGCGTTGGACCTCCCTAGTGGCTGGATTCCACAGGAAAAGGGAAGGATCAGGAAAACTATTGAGGTGAAGACAAAGGAGGCCATAGCTGGAACCGATGATGTAAGCCTTACGAAAAGGGTGACGATACATTGAAGGTGCATTCAGAGGCACAAGGGTTTTCTTCTCGGAATCCAAGAGACTCAATCGCTTAATAACGAGGGACAAGGTGAAACAATGGGATTGGAGGAGTAGAGAAGGGCCAAGAATTGAGTTGTGGAAGTGTTGTTCGATGAAGGATGATGTCTTGAAGAGATCATTCCAATTTTTGCATACACATCGAAATCGGAGTAGAGATTTCACCGGAAGCCTTTTGAGAATGTCAACTATGATGTCGTTGGAAACGAAGGATAATAATTCGTCTTCTTCTTCCATTAACAACTGCTTCACTACTGTGCTAGTCATTCTTAGAAACTTAGAGTAAGAATTTGAGAAGAGAGCCTTTAGGAATTAAGGAGGTTATCGAAGGATATATATAAAGAGAGAGAAAATGCACGTTATCCAACCATCCGGATATTAAGGTCAAGATAATTCATTTAAGCCTAAAATTTATCTTAACGTCAAAATCAAAAAATTTATAACTATGATATATTATGATATCATACCAAAAAAAAAAAAAAAAAAAAAAAAAAAAAGTTCTGTTATATATATATATATATATATATATATATATATATATATATATATATATAAAATAAGGTTAGTATAGTTCATTTAACATCAAATCAAAGAATATACTCCATCTCTTCTCTGAAATATAAAAACGCAGTTCTTTTTTTTTTTTTTTTTTTTTTGAGAGAGATTAAGGAAAATAAACAAGTTACCTAATCATATCATATATTGTGATTTATTATATTATATATCAGTTTATAAGTAATTAGCTTTTAAATATATCTAAAAAAATTAACTAGCTTTTATATTTAGGACTAAAAATAGTATATGCAAAGTTTCAATATATCTTAGGAGAACAATGATGACGACATCGCAAGAACCGATTCTCTTGAAAGTTGAAAACCCTATCAGAATCTTTAACTCGAGGGAAATGGAAATCTTGAATCTTTTTACTTTGAATTTCAAAGAAAACCACTTCTTTGCTGGTCCCAGTAAAGTGTTGAATGATGAGAAGAGGGTTCTTGACTTCTTGTTGTAATGATAAAAGCGTAGAACAAGGAAGCCAATTCAAGAATACCAGTGAAGCTTTGGGAGTCTGGGTGAAATACATCTTATTAGAAGAGAACGTTTCATTTCAATACATGTTCTTAAATATTTATGGAATAAAATACCATATCCCTCACCGTTTGGAAGACTCCAAAACCTAGGTTTTGGAAACAAAACCTAGGTTTTGTCAAAGTTTTGACAAACACCCCAATTTTTCTCCAAAATCATTTTCCACCCAAAACCTAGGTTTTGGGCTCAAAACCTAGGTTTTGCCAAATCCAACTTTTTTTCACTTTTCACTTTTGAAAATCATTTTACAGAACTGTGGACCCCACCATAATTGCAGAAACCCCAAAATACCCTCAATATATACTCTGGTTCCTTTTTTTTTTTCCTCAAACTCGGTTTTTTTTTTGCTCGAAATCTAGTTCTCGTTTTTTTTTTTTTTTTTTGCTCCAACTCTGGTTCTTTATATATATATATATATATATAAAAGGAGAAAATATAAAAAGTATGTATATTCACCATTAGGTGATAAATGCATGCATCACTTTCGATAAATATCTAAAAATAAAGTAATAAATCTCTCAAAATTTCTAATTCAAATTACACACACAGACATATATATAGTGTCAAACTATTGGCTAAATATCAAAAACTAATACAAATCAACTTTAAACCCTAATAAGCTATTTTCCCACTAAAAACAATGCCGAATAATAATAATTTACCTCTCTTTTGTATTTGTAAGTACAAAAATACACAATTTACTAACAGTAGAAATTTATTTTTCTAACAATTTTATGTAATTTTTGGTATTTATTATTGAATATAATGTTTATGATATTTAAAATACCACTTTATCCTTTAAATGTAATTATACAAAAAGCTAATGTCCTTTTTGGTAAATTTGATCCCCCAAAAGCTATTCTGATAAAAACATCCAAACACTATCATTTTTTTCCAAAATCATTCTCTAAAAATCATTCTCCAAAATCATTTATCCAAAACCTAGGTTTTACCTCGTAAATGGTGAAAATCATTTTCCAAAAGCAACTCCCAAACGGGCCAATTTTATTATGACTGATTAGATATACTCTTCTTCCTAGCTAATAGGACAAGTTTTTAATCCCTATTTATAGGGTAGTAATAAAAAAAAATCATTTATCAAAAAGAATATTTTTTTTTCAAACGAATGTACAATGTTACTCTTGCTATAAAAATACTAGATGATGTTGATGTCCATAAACTCTCAACTCTTAGCTTTCCATATCCTACTCCAGAACCTCTTTAATTAATACTCGTTAGGTGTTTTTATTCCCATAATTCAAAGGTTATATGTACACTTATCATAATAAAATGTTGTTAAATTTTAAAGAAGAGCTCATGAGGTTTAAAGTTTTTCAAGTTAGTTGATTGATAAAGGGATAAATGAAACATCTGGTAGAGCAATATATATTATTCATATTTATTATATTATGTATTAAAATTTTTAATCATTTACAAATTAAAAATAGTCCTTTTATTAGCGTTAGTTTATATTATATGATCCACCTTATTATTTTGTATATTTTAAAAGTTAGGAAATCAACAAATAGTACCAAATTTTCACTAGTGTATCTCTACTACCGGCTAAAACTTTTGACATGATGACTGATACTTCAATCTTAATAGTTGGTACCAGAGCTAACACGCATTTGAATCTCACCTTTTTTTTTTTTGTTAAGTTAAAAAATTAACAAAGCTAGTATCAACCTATGCTACTAGTTTAAACCTTTGACACGATGTTTGATATTATCTTCTAAAAGTTTGGTATTTGAGTTAGCACTAATTTTAATCTTATCTTGACTTTTGTTTTTGTTTGATATTATTCATATTTATTATTCCAACGGTCAGAAACATGATTGCTAACATAAACTTACACCCTTAAAAAATGGCCATCTGTATCTATAGTGAAGTGTAGTTAGGCCATACGTAAAATACTTGGAAAATTTTAATGAATCCAACATTAGCAATGTTATCCTTCTTAGCACAATTCTATCTACCTTCCTTCTTTGCCAAACAGCACATGTTTCCTTTCATGGCAACAAAATTCCCACAAACACCAAATGCGCCTCTACCGCATGTTCATAATTATTGAAATAATACTTCACCTCATCCCATAATGTAGAATTCAAAGGGTATTTCTCAATAGATATTGGTATCAGAGCCAAAAATCCTATTCTAGGATTTTATAATTTGTATCAGGGTAGGTTCTAGATACCAATAATGAAGTAGTATTTATCTTGGTCTTTGTCTTGGTTTGTTGTCCTTGCCAACCAGCTTGTGCTCTTATACCAATTCCTACCTAAATGTCTTTGGCTCTGATACAAATTGGTATCAATTGTAACATTATAACCTTGCTCTTATACTAATTTTAAGATCCTAGAGTAGGATCTTTGGCCCTGATACCAAATTCTTTGGCTATAATACCAATCTTTGATACCAATTGTATGATACTAGAGTAGGATGTTACAATTCTATCTGCTGCAAAACAAATAATGAAGTATCTTGGACTCACACCACAAAGACACAACCCATATTTCTCTCTCTTATTGCCAAATTCTCTTACAAACATTCACATATTCCCAAATTCATTCATAGTTAGTTGCAGAGAAAAAAATTAAGTATGGCAAGAGGAAGATTGGCGATGAAATTGATATAGAGAAATCAAGAAAGGGAACGTTTCAGAAAAGAAAGAATGGAATTATAAAGGTCATAAGCTTTATACACTGGGTGGAGTTGATTCATTGCATGATTGTTTATAGCCCTAACTCCATTAATGACCTTCTTGAGATTTGGCCTCGAGATTGCATAAGGTTAATATTCTTTTTTTTTTTAATATTATCATCTTGTATCCAGTTCGGATACATGTAAATACTTAACTCCACTACTCTATGTAATAATTCTTAGTTCCTCTATTAAAAACTTAATTAGTTAGTATTTGTTATCTTATGAGAGTTTTAACATTAACTTAGATCACATACTTTAATTTGTTCTACCAATATTGTCACTTCAACCAAGTTAGTTCTTATTCCGAATGTCAATATCCCATACAGGCAATAAAAAAACTTTAAAACTTTGTCTGAAAATCTCGTTTGAAATATACAGATTCCGGTTTATGTGTGTACTTATATATAAGGTTTGGGGTTTATACTTATATTCTTAATATTTGTCTGTGTAGATTTTAAAAATAGTAAGGAAAAAAAAAAGTTGAAAACTTCAGCAATATTATTCAATCAAGGTTATGTAATTTATTGTTTTCATCGGTGGAGGATCAACTTTATTGGGAATTTATGTCAGCTTATATGTTTTTAAACATAGAAAGTGGGAAGTTATGTCAGCTTATATGTTTTTAAACATAGAAAGTAACGGGACTGTGTAAGATTTCATATATAAAAAGTACTTATACTTGAATTTAGGTCCTTGTTGCCAATAAGATTAAGAGAAAATTGGTTGTTTGTAAATTTTATTACAAGAATGACACAAATTAGAGTCCTTTTTTTCGTATGAATTCTTATTTTAACTAATAAAATTTCCAAACATATACTTTCAATGGATTTTCTGAATTTTATAAGTTGTACGTCTAAATTACTAGTTATTTAATAAATAAATAAAAATTAATAGGCAAGTAGAATCATTGAGAAGTATAAGGCAAATATAGTTGAGAAAAGTCTCAAGAAGTACAATGTTGTTAGAATATAAGGTGAGATTAGTTGATTAGGAGAAGTTCAAGGAAAGCAAAGCTCAAAGTCAAGTAAGTACCTTCCTTAACACCCTTATGGCTTTGTGACTTGGATTTAGCTTCTTTTCATGATATTTGATGGTTATGGGAATCAATATTCCTAAGGGGAGGTTCTGTTCAACTTGATATAATTGACTTAACATAAGTTTTAAACCAAGAATATGACTTAAGAAGGAAGATTAGGCAAGAACTATGAAAGATATGGACTTGAAATGATAATTTATTCAAAGTAATATTTGAATTATGGAGAATTGCAAAAGTGACAAGTATTATTTATAATCACAGGAAGTGCCGTCGCTAGGAGCTTTTAAAAGAATTTAGATAAAGTAAATGACAATTTAAATTTGCCAGGTAGTAACCTTAATCCTCATATGATTTGTATGTATGTTTTACCATGAATATGTATGCATTTCGGTTGTTGATGTTTTGCCAAGCGCTTTGGTACTGGAACCCGCTGTGTATGACTAAGGCCTTGTTGTCCCCTGCAGCCTGTGCTATGTGCTATAGAGACTGCTTGTTCCGGATTAGGCTTTGTGCCTCGTTGTGTGCAACCTACTGAATGCTTTACAGTTTGTGCTTATGGTTTTCTTACATGCTTTGATTATACTTTGTATATGAGATTAACGGTTACTCTGGGATCCTTCGGGATTCCAGCCTCTGTTGCTATCTGTATATGGTATATTTTATTGGATGTAGCTCCCAGACAGATATCAGCAAATGGAGGTATTGGACTAGTTCCAGATTATTCGGAGAATTATTACTGTAATAATTTTATGTAATTATATTCTAGATTTTGTAACCAAGATTTGTAATTTATCGTCAGTATACTATGCCTAAACCATTTTGCTACTGTGGTGGGCTATATTGTTCTGATCTGTGATATATTATTGAGAAGGTGTGGCAATTGGATTTAACAAATAAGAGGTATCACACGACTCGCCACCTGAAATATGATAAGACCGGTAGGGGTGTAACATAATGAAGTTTTGGTCTCTCTTTTTTTTTTTGGTCCCATTGATGTCTTCATTTTTACGCAACTCTCACTATCTTCTAAGTTCTAATCATGCTGCTGAACCCAAATCCAAATTCAAATTTGTGTGAGCCCAAATAATCCTTCAAATTTGTTCTAATCAGTTGGAATGTTGTATGTGTACGCCATGTTCTTGTTATATTTTTCTAGTTGAAAATTTTTACTTATCATAATAAATTGATAAATATTAGAAGAACTGAACAGTATTTGTTGAAATACATAAAACAGTTTTACAAAAATAAGTTCATTCGTAATTCTTTCAGCATAGTTGAAATTCCCAAAATACACTAATTGTAGAAACACAATAAGTAAAATTCCATTAACTCTTTAATTACGTACACTGCAGAGTAATATTGCAGTTCCATTGACTGCTTTTATTATCCATTCCAGGGAATAAAAATAATCTCCTTCATCGAATCCACTTTAAATAATTTGATATTAAGCCAGGATTGCTCAAATAAAGCCATAAACATATGCGTTTGAATATAGATCACATCGTCAATGTCAACAAGTTTAAAGCCTATTCATAAACGGCTTTTCACATAATTGAAAATGTTATTGTCATAGCTATATCTAAGCATAACACACAACGTGGGATTATATATGTGTGTGTGTGTGTGTAGCTATTTTGTTTCCATCATCCACTTCTTCATGCTGATTCATCTCTCTTCATTTAATTAAGAAGCTTTCTTATTTTTGATTAAATAGTCTTGCCCATCAAGGGCGGATATAGGCCTAAACTCCAACATTCATAAAATCATTTTTTTCAATGGCAAAAAGAAAAGTTAGAATTAATAAGATGCTCTATCACCACATTCCGTTGTCACCAAAATAATAATAATAATAATAACAACAACAACAACACAATCCAAGAAAAAGGTCTATCGTGTGGTTGCATGTATAATTTTCACGGATTTTAAGTATATATGTGGTGAATGAGCGCATAGAACGGTGATCTGATTGAAAATAGGAGAGTTTAAACCCAAAAAAAAATTGCAACATATCATATTTAAGATTCATGATCATCATTCGGGATCATGTTCTTGAATCTGTTACCAATAGATACAAGGCTTTCGGCATAATTAAAAGCACAAAAAACTTGGCCATATTCTGGAGAAATAAGAACCTCCTTGACTTTACGAGTAGTGAGATTCAAAAGATATAGAAAAAGATACGGATTAGCCGCAATAAAAACAGCTTCATCCCTCCAAATAGTAAAAGGATATAACTCGGGTGAACAAGCGCTGCTAATAAAGTGTTTGTTCCATCTCTGCTCAGATCCACCTGATGTTACCTCCTCCTCCATTATCCACAATTCACTGTGAGAAAGCAAAGCAAGTTTGTTCTCATACGTGGTGATCAACTCTTTGTTCTCAAGAAAATTTGGAGAAGGAACTGGAATCAACGTAAACACTTCTTTTGCCATGTCAAATGAAACTATGGATCTACGATAAAATTGATCTCCATCCTCCTTGAAGGCAAAGAAGTACATAGCTTGATCAGTAACAGCAAATGGCTGTTTGAAACAAATGAAACCAATGCTCTTTAAGTTGCCAAATTCCACTACTTCCTTCCACGACCCCGTAGATAATGAAAAAATCTCTACACGAATCTCTCGTGAATATAGAAGCCTATAAATTTTCACTATTTTGTAATCATTAACAACTGAGCTAAACCAAAATCCTATAGAGCAAAGACCTCCAGGGTTATTTGTAGAGTCGGGCACGCGTTGGACCTCCCTAGTTGCTGGATTCCACAAGTAAAGGGAACGACCAGGACAACTATGGAGTTGAAGACAAAGGAGGCCATAGCTGGAACCAATGATGTAAGCCTTAAGAAAAAGGTGACGATAGATTGAAGGTGCATTCAGACGCACAAGGGTTTTCTTGTCGGAATCCAAGAGACTCAATTGCTTAATATCGGGGAAGAAGGTGAAACAATATTGAAGGAGTAGAGAAGGGCCATGAATTGAGTGGTGGAAGTGTTGTTCGATGAAGGAGGAGGTCTTGAAGAGATCATTCCAATCTTTGCGTACACATCGAAATCGGAGTAGAGATTTCACTG
Organism: Acacia melanoxylon; assembly: GCA_019022615.1. Lineage (NCBI taxonomy): Eukaryota > Viridiplantae > Streptophyta > Magnoliopsida > Fabales > Fabaceae > Acacia > Acacia melanoxylon. The sequence continues at coordinate 1,911,728 of JAFJYJ010000010.1, forward strand.
GAAGCCTTTTGAGAATGTTAACTATGATGTCGTTGGGAACGAAGGATAATAATTCGTCTTCATCTTCCGTCAACAACTGCTTTACTACTGTGCTCGCCATTGTTAGAAACTTAGAGTAAGAATTTGAGAAGAGAGCGTTTAGGAGTTACAGAGGTTCTCGAAGGATATATATATAAAGGTCAAGATACACGTGATCCAACAATCCAGATATTAAGGTCAAGATAATTCATTTAAGCCTAAAATTCATCTTAACGTCAAAATCAAAAAATTTATAACTATGATATATTCTGTTATCATACAAAAAAAAAAGTTTGATATATATATATATATATATATATATATATATATATATATAAGATAAGGTTAGTACAATTCACTTAACATCAAATTAAAGAATATACTCCATCTCTTCGTCCGAAATATAAAAAATATGATATATTATGTTATCTTACAAAAAATAAGTTGTTATATATATATATATATAAGGTTAGTATAATTCATTTAATATACTCCATCTCTTCGTCAGAAATATAAAAATCAGTTCTTTTGCTTTTTTTCTTTTTGGAGAGATTAAGGAAAATAAATAAGTTATTTAATCATATCATCTATTATGAATTATTAGATTATATATCAGTTTCTAAGTTAAGCAAAATAGTTCCCAAAAAAAATGATTAATATAAATACTTTAAAATAATTTAATTAGCTTTTTAATAAATCTAAAAAAAATTAACTAGATATTATATTTAAGACTAAAACTAGTATATATAAAATTTCAATATATCTTAGGAGTACAATGACGAAGACATCGCAAGAACCGACTCTCTTGAAACCCATATCAGAATCTGTAACTCGAGGGACATGAAATTCTTCTTTTTACTTTGAATTTCAAATAAAAACAATTCCGCACCACTTCTTTGCTGGTCCCGTTAAAAGCGTTGAATGATGAGAAGAGGGTTCTTGACTTCTTGTTGGAATGGTAAAAGCGTTGAACGAGGGAGGCCAATTCAAGAATACCAGTAAAGCTTTGCGAGTCTGGGTGAAATGCATCTTAGAAGAGAACGTTTCATTTCAATAGATGTTAATAAAATACAATATCCCCTTCAATTTTACTATGACTAATTATATGTACTCTTCTGATCCTATTAGGACAAGTTTTTTATCCTATTTACAGGGTAGTAATAAAAAAAAATTCATTTATCAAAAAGATTTTTTTTTTTCAAATGAATGTACAATATAACTCTTGCTGTAAAAATACTAGATGATGTGATGTCCATAAACTCTCAACTATTAGCCTTCCATATCCTACTCCATAATCTCTTTAATGAATACTCTTTAGGAGTTTTTATTCCCATAATTCAAAGGTTACATATTGTACATTTATGAGGATAAAAAGTTGTTAAATTTTAAAGAAGAGTTAATGAAGTTTAAAGTTTTTCTGGTTAGTTGACTGATAAAAGGATAAATGAAACATCTGGAGAGCCATATATGTTATTCATATTTATTATATTATGTATTAAAATTTTTAATCATTTACAAATTAAAAATCGTCCTTTTATTAGTATTACTTTATATTATATGATCCACCTTATTATTTTGTATGTTTTAAAAGTTAGGAAATCAATAAAATTAGTACCAATTTTTCACCATGCATATCTCTACTACCGTCTAAAACTTTTGACATGATGGCTAATACTTCAAACTTAATATTTGGCACCAGAGCTAACACGCATTTGAATCCCACCTTATTTTTTACAAAGCCAATATCAACCTATGCTACTAGTTTAAACTTTTGACATGATGTGTGACATTATCTTCTAAAGGTTTGGTATTAGAGCTAGCACTAATTTTAATCTTATCTTGACATTTTATTTTATTTTTATTTTTTGTGTTTTAAAGGTAAGAAAATTAACAAAGTCAGTACCAAATTTTGATAGGTAGGTCTTTATGAACCTAGCTTAATTTGGCATTATGTCCGTACATCATCCTTGAGGTTTGGTGTCAGAATCAGCACGTATTCAAATGCCACCTTATTTTTTTAATTTAAAAGTTAAAAAATAAACAAAGTCATAACCGAATTTTCACAAGTGTGCCTATGCTACATGCTCAAACTTTTTGATATGATAGTTAACCTTACTTTCTTAAGGTTTGGTATCAAAGCCAACACAATTTTGAATCTCGTCTTGAATTTTTTGGGTTTTAAAAGTTAAAAACTTAACAAAGTCAGAAGACGATGATAGCACCGATGACACAACTCAGGGTACATCTGCGGCGGTTGGTGCATTCAGGACTCAAGGGACAACATTTTCTTTCATTTTTTCTTCTTGGGTTTGTGCTCTATTTTGAAAACAGAAAACAATAACTTGCATGTGTAAAAGAAGCTTACTTTGAATAGGGTGCTACCCTCATGGAGTGTTAATTCTAAGATTCAAAACTCAACTAGTTCGTAGTGATGAAAGAAATGAAACAATATTCTAAATTAAGGACCTAGAGAAGAACAAAGCTTCATAATTAGTTATCCTAAGAAGAAGTGTAACATCCCCATTTTTCATGTGCTTCAATGTGAAGATTATTTGCATATATGAATTTTTATGAAGTCATGTATGATAAATATTTATTTGCATCAAATAATCAAAATAGGATGAGGATGTGAAATTATTGTTAAATAATTATGGTTAAGGACAACTTTAAGAAAGAGATGACAATGGAAGTCAAAACATATTATATTTCCCTTTTTACCCTTGGGAAAATTGTATAATGGGAGAAATAGAGAAAAGAGTATAAAATTCCAAAAATGCCCAAGAAGGTGTCATTGACTTAATAAAGGATTATGGGCTAAGTAGGAAAGACAATTCTTGAAACCCAAAAAGGAGGCCCAATTTGCATAGGAATGGATAGGGAAAAAAAACAAGTGCTCTTGAAAAAAAATGCCAACAACTCACCCAAAGTACTCATTAATGAAGCAAGTAAGGAGCATTGGAAGGGAAACAATATTTCCTCCCATCTATGCTTCGGTTTTTAAGGAAGGAGGAAGAGGGGGAAAAAATGTTGTCAAGTTATCAAGTACACCTAATCTACTTAGAAGAAATGATGGCTTGAGAAGGCAATGACTTGGTCATTAATTAAAGACTTTTTGAACACTCATCTCAAGCAAAAACCCAAAGCTAATTTTCTTCCCAAAACAGCCCCATTTTCGTCAAAATAGGAAAAAGAGGAAAGAGGAAGAGTTTTTTTTATAAACCACTTGGAAATACTTGGTGAAAATGAGGGCATAAGTGTAAATCACCTTAATATAAGGGAGGAGTATTTTAAAAGCTCACTTCCAATACTTGGTGAAAATGAGGGCATAAGTGTAAATCACCTTAATATAAGGGAGGAGTATTTTAAAAGCTCACTTCCTCCTCATTTGGTGTTGCTGGACGGTTTGGGAGAGAAGTAGGAGAGCGCATCAAGAATTTTCACACATGAAGACACAAGGAAGTTCAAGCAAAAGAATTTCAAGGAGCTTAAGAGTAAGGTAAGGATTTGGGATCTCAATCTATTTTCTTCTACTCTTTTTATTAAGGGTTAGGACCTAAAGAGAATCTTCTCTTGGTATATTTTTGGAGGGAAGGTCAAAGGTGAAGAAAGGAAAGACCAGACTCAAGAGCTCAAAAGTTGTTGAAGATCCTAAGTCAAGTAAGTTTACCTTGAACTTCCTTATAACTTCTATGGTGTTAGTTTTGGAAATGGTTGAGTCATGGGCATTTATGCAACAAAGTGGGTCTGTTTTGATTAAAGGAAAATATGAACACAAAGTTAAAGCTAATGTTCATGGCCTAAATGGTAGATCAAACTTAGTATATGAAAGATATAAAGCTAGAATGAAAATTTGGTATTTTGTTGATTAATTGAGGATTTTCGTGCAGCTGGTTTTTCTTGAGGATATGAGTTGATTTTGGTGTTTTTTAGGGTTCTAAAGTGTTTAAAATGAGATTTTGTATGAGGTTGAACTTGGATCATAATTTTGGAAATATAAATGGAATGGTGAAAAACGTTGGAATGCTTTTTCTGGAAATTTCTGTGTAGTCAGTCACCTTCTTCATGATATTTGACCTAGTAAATGGATTTTAAAAATTATGAGATTTTACAGGGAGTAATTAGACATATCAAGGATTAATATGGTATGTAATTCGTATTTTTCTGAATTGTTTGCTAAGATAAATAAAGTTTTCAAAATAACCCCTGGAAACTGGGAATTATTTCGGACAGCAGGGGTATTTTGGGCTATGGATAAATTTTCGACTTGGTCTGGCCCAACTGAGTATTTTTGGGTGAAAATATAAATATTAAGGGTTATTTTGGCTTTGGAATCAACCCAAAAAGAGTTTTCTAGATTTAATTATGAATTTTTGAAGTTGGGCCTTTATTTCAGATAATTTCAGACTTAGGACGAAAATTAAGAGTATATAGGCCCAAATTAAATTCCTTAATAAGAAAATGAATTTAGTGAATATTGACACATTAATTGAGCTTATTTTAATTTACCAAAGAAAATATTTATTGAGGTGGAATTGATTATATTTATATTTTATTATTATTTTAGGTTTAATTGTAATATTTTGGGCCGTAGGAGAAATTATTTTTAGCCGTAGTCGATCGCCATGTAGTAACCTTAATCCTCATATACGTTGTGTGACTTGTGTATGTATGTTTTACATTGAAATTACATACATTTAGATATCATTTATTTCCAAGCGCTATGGAACCGGAACATGTTGTGTGCATAAACGGGCCTTGCTGTGTGCCGTGCCCGGTGGTCTATGCTGTGTGCTATTAAGACCACTGCAGTCTGTGCTGTGTGCTATTAGGACTGCTAGTTCCGGATTTGGCTGTGTGCCTTGATACTGAATGTCATGTGGTATTTGTTTAATTATGGTTTTCTTACATGCATTATTTATACATTTTATATGAAATTAATGGTTACTCTGGGATTCAATTTTGAATCCCAGCCCCTTTTAAGCCCTCTGGCAATTCATTGAGACAAGAGCGGGGAGGCGAGGTAAGGCTCCCGAGCCGGAGTAGTGTGGAGGTGGATGTTGGTGATTGTTATTTTTGGATATTTATTTTGGTTCTTGGATGACCGTATGGTGTTATTTTAGCTGTCAAGCATCATTATCCGGATGATCGTATATTTTGATTCCTCCGGGGAAAATTTATCTTTCTGTATTTTTATCAGTATATTTTTGTCCAAACCGATGAGTGCTCTGCTGCTTATACTCTGATGTGTGACGATAATTAACCTAGAAAAAATAAGCTAGAATTAAATAAAAGAAAATGACCACACTACACGCCACCCGAAAGGGCGAGGCCGGTGGGTGTGTAACAAGAAGAGTAAGCGAAAGCCAGCTTGGGGATGATTGGAATATGTGCTATATTTATACTCTCAGGAGATAAGAGTAAATGAAAACAGAGGTGGAATTCCAACGAGAATGAAGGGAAGAAGGAGATGTTTCTGAAAGGAAGAATGAAGATGCTGATGTGGACGACTATGTGGCATCAAACCCTACGTGGTAAAATTACCTCACCATATCTTTTTTTGCTCGAAATTACCTCACCATATCCAAGTCAACTAATGATTGACCGTTTGGGCTGTTAAATTTTGGACGACATTGCTACATTTTAATACTTCCTTAGTGATATTGAAACTCAAAAAACTTCTACGGCAATAATGCTCATGGCGTATACTTGTGTGGTGGATTTTCTACTTAACCTTTTATTTTTTAATGAAATAGTTTGGTCCATCAAGGGGCAGATGCAGATGTAGACCTAAACTCCAACATTCATAAAACAATTTTCTTTTTCCAAGGAAAATAAATAAATAAATGTTAGAATTAATAAGATGCTCGAGAACATTGCAAATGATTTAAAGATTCCCATCACCACATTCGGTTCTCACCGAAAAAATAAATAAATAACGATACAAACCGAGCAAAAAGGTCTATTATATATATATATATATATATATATATATATATATATATATATATGGTGAACAGATTCCACAGACCAGAGGTTATATATCCATAAAAAAAAATGATGATCTTCCTAGACAGGTCAAATAAAGAAAAATCTTTTTAAATTGATGTAAAAGAAAATGCCATATATTATACCTAAGATTCAGATCATGTTTTTGAATCCTTGTTACCAATAGATACAAGGCTTTCGGCATAATTGAAAACACCCGAAACATAGCCAAATTCTGGAGCAGTAGGAAACTCCTTGAGTTTACGAGTAGTGGGATTCAAAAGATATATAAAAATTTCCAGAATCCAGATTATCCCCTGGCAATCTGTGTCTAAAATCAGCTTCATCACTACAAATAGTCATAGGATATAACTGGGGTGAACAATCACTGGAAGCCTTTTGAGAATGTTAACTATGATGTCGTTGGGAACGAAGAATAAATTTGTTAAGTTTTTATAATCATTTGTTAATTAAAATAGTTTTTATAGCAAAAACTAGAAGAATAATATTTAAAAATATAGAAATAAAAGAGAAAATGGCCGTCGGTCCCAATTAACAAAATTAATTACAATCAAGTCCTTTGAAATCATCGACACGTGAAGTTCTAATTAACAAAATTAGTTGGTATGTGGTTTAATATTATAAATCAAGATTTTAGAAGAGTTAAATTTGAATTTTAAAATGTCAAGGGGTTATTTCTAATTGATCAAAGTTCAAGGGGTTCTCAGAATCGTTCAAAGTTCAGGGGTTTTATGAAACTCATAATTCACACATGATGCCATGTGTCATCATAATTTAATGTGAAATTTTTTGTTAAAAAGATAATGGTCACTTAACGGTAACGGGTTAATAGTTAAAAAAAATGAAAGGTCGGGGGATTAAATTTAAACTTTGAAATGTCATAGGGTTATGTAACTTTGACCCAAAGTTAGGGTTGTTTTGTATAATTTAGCCTAATATATATGAAGACACTGGTGAGGCCCACGAAAAAAAGTTAACAGAAGTTTAGATTAACTGACGAAATTGTTATTTTTGCACCCCTTAGATGAGTTCATGTATATCTTTGCACCCAAGTAAATATTATCATGCTAGATGCCCCTCCACCAAAAGTTCTTTGTTAAATTTTCACCTTAACCTTTATAAGTATCACCAACCTTTTAATTAATGAAGAGAAAATAAAAATCGTTAAATGTTGAAACAACTCTTATCATACTCTTATAAAAAGGACCAAAGCAATTCAAATTTTGGGCTCTCATAACAAAAAACCCAAGGAAGTATTTATTATTGAATAAAATATAATATCCTTGTCAATTTTATTATGATTAACTATATAAACTCTTATGGTCCTATTTATAGGACAAGTTTTGTATCCAATTTAAATGGCAAGAAAATTTGTTCATATGAATTTATAGTGATACATTTCCATTATTAATGATTTAAATTTTTTTTCATGTGTATAATGTATATTAAATATCGACAAAATCAGATACTCCATCTTTAAAAAAAAAATATGCACTCCCTCCCGTCCTTTTTATAAGAGTCCAAAATTTAAATTGTCTTTATCTTTTTTATAAAAAGGCCAACAAGAGTTGTCTAAACATTTAATGAGGTTTTTTTTTTTCATTTTAACCCTTCATTAATTATATATGAATTGTATTAGGGTGAAGGAGCGATAATACACACGTGAGCCTTTACCTCCGGAAGGCCCAAAGACCACGAGCTTTTTGGGAAGAAAAGACACACGTGGTTTTATAGGAGCAAAAGTCACACACTTCCTTCAGATAGTGGATGTTGACCGTTAAGTATGAATGGTTGACCGTTAGTGCTTATGTGTATGCTGAATTGGAGAGAGAACAAGCCAAATGGGAAAAAAAAACTGGTGATTAGGATGCTGACCAGGTTAAATAAATTGGGGGAAACAAATTAAAAAAACCTTCATCATCTTCGGGCAAATCGGGCTACACGCTGGTGAAGAAGAAATTGGGGAAAAAACCAACCCTAAAATCGAATCACCCTAGCTCCTTCATCATTTTCGACCACCCTCCTTCATCATCTTCGACCACCCTCCTTCATCATCTTCGACCACCCTTCCACCGTCACCGTACCTTGCCGCCGCCGTCCGTCACCGACACTCACCTCCATCACCAGTCACTCCTGCTCGTAACTCCATTATTTCTGGCGAACAGAGAAGGGGAATCCGAGACGCAGAGCCGCGAGACCTGGGATCATCTTCATTGTCTTCCATCCTGCGCCACTCACCACCACCGTGATTGGAGTGAGTGAGCAGACGATTGGAGCGACGCTTTCTGATCTGAGGCCTGGTAACATTAACAAGTTTTGTATTGTTCTTGTGCCTGCAGGAATCAGTCTCCCTGATTTTCCCTATGTCGTCAACCCTTGATCACTGTGAAGATCTTTTGTGGGTAGGCTTTTAGTTCCCGGTGGAACCTGGTGTACTTGTCACTGAATCGCCTTGAATCTTATGGCTGCTCTTTCTGGATGTGGTCTTTCTTCGCTGTGCAGCTGATGCAAAGAAAGACAATGCACTTGCTGCTTTGAACTCAAAGACACGTTAAAGTTTGTTTTTGTATAAGCTCACTTGCGGTGGAAGGTTAGAGGTCCTGATCCAGTATAAAGGAAGAGCAGAATCGTCCTAACTTGAACGGTAAATAGTTGGCACTCGTTCAATCAAGTATCTTGTATAAATGGAAGAGCTACGAGCTAATGTCATCCTACATATACATATTGCCACAGCGGGGAAAAAATTCCATGAATGACCTGTGTTCATCTAAAGAAGCTTTGGGACTTTTATGGGGCCTGCCCCAAGTTTGTTGTTTTCTGTCATTCTTGAGTAATTCTGGAAGAAAGTAATGAGTGAGCAATGTGTGTATCAAAATGTACAATAACAATCTGCTGAAAGCATCAATTGAAGCTACATTTTCACATGTTACTTATGCTGCATTAATGCATTATACCAAAGGCAGTGCAATTCAACTAGTATAGTTCTTGTTGGCACTAAAAAGTTACTAAGATGGGACTCTAACCCATTTGTTCTGTTTGATGAATGAAGAGATTTATATTCGACTCTTAGTGTTGTTATTTTTAGATTTTTCCATCACAATTTAGTAAATATATTATCCTTTTAATAACAAGCAAATAAATTCCTTTTTTTTAAAAAAAACACACCAGTAATTCTTCAATTTAATTATGTATTGTGATGCTTTAATTGAAAAAATTGATCTTTTCATTTCTGTAGTCAAATGAAGCACCAGAATGATATTATCTAGCATATTGATGAATAGCGCTGAAGGTAAGTTATGGTCTAGTTCTCAAGTTAGGAATCGGTGTCTGTATAAAAGGTAGATTGGGAGGTGATATAAGCAACAATAACAATCAATCACTGCCTTGGGCTGTTACTGCGCACTTCATGCTGTTCTTTAGTAAATTAAGCACAATCGTTGATTCAGGGATGATCAAATTTCTGTCTACAAAAAAAACTTTTATTTTATTATTTGTTGTTCTAACACAATAATCATTCTTTACAAAATGGAGAAAAAGCTATAAATTCAGCGACAAAAAGTTGTTGGCATAGTGTCTAGTAAATGAAGATGATCCCAGGTCTCGCGGCTCTGCGTCTCATATTCCCCTTCTCTATTCGCCGGAAATAATGGAGTTACGAGCTGGAGTGACTGGTGATGGAGGCGAGTGTCGGTGACGGACGACGGCGGCAAGGTACGGTGACGGTGGAAGGGTGGTCGAAGATGATGAAGGAGCTAGGTGATTCGATTTTAGGGTTGGTTTTTTCCCCAATTTCTTCTTCACCAGCGTGTAGCCCGATTTGCCCGAAGATGATGAAGGTTTTTTAAATTTGTTTCCCCCAATTTATTTAACCTGGTCAGCATCCTAATCACCAGTTTTTCCCCCATTTGGCTTGTTCTCTCTCCAATTCAGCATACACATAAGCACTAACGGTCAACCATTCATACTTAACGGTCAACATCCACTATCTAAAGGAAGTGTGTGACTTTTGCTCCTATAAGATAACCACGTGTGTACTTTTGCTCCCAAAAAAAGCTCGTGGTGCTGGACGCTCCCAAAGGTAAAGCCCATGTGTATTATTGTTCCTTCACCTATTGTATTAATTAAAAGGTTGGTGATACCTATATTCACTCCATTTCTCTCACTTACTTGTTCCTCATAAATAAGGGCATACTTGAAAAATAGTTTTATTTAAGACATACTTATTATTTTTAACTAATATTAATCATACTTTTAAACCGCATAATTCAGTTATTAAGCTCTTATACAAAGGACCGGGGGAGTAGTTACATTTAATGAAGTTTAAAAGTTGCTTTCTCTTTAACTTATAAATAAGAACGGAGGAATATTTTTCTTCTATTTACAAAATATTTAATTATAACTTATAATACGCTTAGAACATATAGCATGATGATTCTAACATGCTTTTTAATTGAATTTTTATATTACAAATTTTAAAATCATTATAAGAGAAAATTAATCTTTTAATTCTTGTATTTTTGACTCACATAACCTCAGATCCTCATGTATGACTCGATGTATCTCAATTCCTATATTTTTGACTCACTTATAACTCAATCCCTAAACTTTTCAAAATCTATGAGCTAAGTCACCACTAAGTCGTCTTATCTGACAAAAAACAACATTAATATCATTAAAGCTCCAAACTCTAGTTCCTTCCATGTACCCCTGTGCTTAGTGACACTTCCCCAAAAGCACATCATTGCCAAAGTATGTATTGGTTTCACTGTACTGTTAATTTTTACCTAAAAGAAGAGGCAAGAAATCTGAAAGATTTTAATTAGAATAGGCGAATTCCAGAATTTTTAAAATAATACAATTTCTTGTAGATATTATTTGTTAAATTGTATTTGATCTAATATTATATATTTGATTTATTCTTTTCAAGGTCTTGGCACAAGAATGATTTCAGATTTGATGATATGGTGATTTGCCTGTTCTGGCCATACTTTGATTTGGTCTAAATTGTTGTAATTGAACTTGTTCTGTCGTTGTGTTTTGGATTGATATATGATGTATTTTGGATTGAATTATGTAATTTTGGTTTGTTTGGGGCCTGTTTTTTGCTTGAGCATGTTCTCCTTGAAGGCCAATGGCATGTTAGCCTGTTTATAAAGTGTTTTATGTAACATCCCCAATTTTCATGTAAATTAAAATTAATGGAATACAAAAATTTTTCATTAGGTAGTAGTAGTCGATGGTATATTATTTTGATAAGATAAATTAATTATTGGAAAAAAATAATAATAATAATAATAAATAATGAGGAATTATTTGGAAAGGTGGGTATTGGATGAGATTTATATGACACAAACTCACCTAAAAATCTTATTTTTCTCACATTTACGTGTTTAAAGAAGAAGGAGAAAATGTATTTGATTATTTGATAAAATTTAAAGTACAACTTCCTCCATCAGCCAAGTCGTCGTAGCACAGGGGAAAAAGGAAAAAAAAAAAGTATGTGATATGACCTAAAACTAGGGTCTTGAGTGGAACTATAATCTATGAACTTGATGTATTAGACAAAGCAAAAATTAATTGAAGAAGGAGGGAGGGAATAGGCACGTGAAAGCTCCACAAGGTGCGTGAAGAAAAGTGAAGTTGAAGGAAGTATAATATGCATATACTTAGTTTCTAACGTGAGAGAGAGATGTGATTGGACATCCAACATTAATGAAGAGCCAGAGGGGGTGTGTACGGTTTCAAGCAGGGCAATTTGAATCACCAACTTTTTTTTCCTTCAATCCTCCCCACGTGTGCCTGACACAAAGAGGAAAAAAAAAAAAATATATATATATATATATATATATATATAATAATATAATAATAATTTGCATCTGACGTGAGGGGGAGAGATTAGAATTATTGGACAACTCAATTTAATTAAAGAAGAGAACAGGAAGTATCACGTGGAGGCATGGATTACACACATTTTTCCAATTCTTCTCAATGTTCCTGACGTGAAGAAAAGCAAAGGAAATAATTAAATAGTAATAAAATATATATATATATATATATATATATATATATATATATATATATATGTATACACAATTCTTCAATATTCCATTGCATATCTGACGAGTGAGAGCTCATGAGAAATATAAGGGAAACTTGTGGATTTATCCAGAACAATAGAGAAGCATCAAGAGATCAAGTGGATCAGTCTTTTTGGTCTATTTAAGGACTCTCTCCCTCCACTCTTAGCCACTGATAGAGTAAAAGAGAAAAAAAGGGGAAACTAACAAGAGGTACAAGGAAGAGCTCAAGCAAACAAGAGGAAGGTGAAGGATTGGAAGAAGGAAGAGGAAACATTAAGGATCAAGGTTCAAGCTAGTGAAATACCAAGATCAAGTAAGTCACAGTTCTTTTTTCTACCTTATAAATTCATGATCACCAAGTCAATGATGGGAGTGTTCTGCGTTTTTTTCATGGAATATGAGTATGATTTATAGATAAGAGGATGAAGAAAAGATTGGATTTAAAGCTTGAGGTTTATGAAGAAAGGCTATTATGATAGAAGAAAAAAAAAAATGGTAGATTGATTGCCTAACCTAGAGGAAGAATTTCGTCCAACCTCCTAAATACCATGATCTGATTCGTTTTTGGAAGTTTTAAGGTCTTTGAAGTGTTTTAAATGATTATTTGTTTAGGAGTATGCTTGGATCATATTTTTTAGAATGAAGAATAAAATTTTTAGAAATATTGAAAGAGGATTTGGAGTTTTGAGGAATTGACAAAGGCTTATTTTGAGTCATCAAGTAAATGTCTTTAAGAAGGAGTTATTTATATCTATATTTTATTATTTTAGGGCCACTTTGATTTTGTGCGCGGAGGAAATTTATATCGCTAATTTCGGCCAATTACCAGGTAGTAATCTTAATCCTCATGTGTTCTCGTGTTTCTTGGTATGTTTGTATATTCCATGATTGTGGACCCGTGTCTCCTGAAAAGGGACATGCGTTTGTGTGCATTCAGTGTGGTCAGGGTTTAGAGCCCGACTACTGTGTTTTCCTAGCGCTGTGGATCCGGGGCTTGCTTTGTTGAGCAGTCCTGCGTTTATTTCTAGGACATGTAGTCCTTCCGCAGTTAACACGGTATACATGGTATGTTGCATTTGTGTTATCGCGTTTGTTACCGAATGCTATTATTTGGTGTTTTCCTGATTATGGTTACATTCATACACTGTTTATGCATTACATATGAGATTAATGGTTACTCTGGGATCCATTTATGAATCCCAGATTTTTGTAGAGCCTCTGGAAGTTCATTGAGGGCAGGTTCTGGAGAAAAGGGTAAGACTACTGGGCAGGAGTAGATGGTGTCATTGATGGTGGTGGAAGACTATTTTGTTATATTTTGTTATTTATTTTGATTTGGATAACTGTATATTATTTTGGCCTTTTTGGGGCAGTAGTGGATGACTGTATACTTAACCCTTTGACGATTGTTACTTACTTTTAATTATACCAGTATTGTCTATAGTCCAACCGGGAAATGCTCTTCCGCGATAAACTCTGTTGCATGTTAATCAGTAGTAATTAGAGGATATATGGTAATTATAAAAAGGAATCCCTCTATCCGCCACCCGAAAGGGCGAGGCCGGTAGGGGTGTTACATTTTACAATCGAGGCCTCCTTAACATGCTTTAGGCCAGGCTAGACCAGGCCTATGTATAGACCAAGCTTAGGCCGAAAGAGAAGACATGTAACAAGACACAAGCCAGGCTCAGGGCACTCTATTACAAAACATGCTTGGCCTGATAAAGTGGGAGTCATGTCTAGCTTTGCCTGATTCCACCCTTATGGTTGAGTGGGTTGTGCCGCTTATTTATTTCTTTTCATTATTATTTTTACGCAACACTCACTATCTTCTAATCGTGCTACTGAACCCAAATCCAAATCCAAGTCCAAATTTGCGTGAGATTAGGGCTGAGCATAGAACCCGCATCCCGGTGAGTTCGCCCACAACCCAATGCAATTGGGTCATTTTGAGCCCGTCCAAAAATGCCCATAACGGGTTGGGTTAAAACCTACACATTTAAGACTCAAATAGGTAGGCTATTGGCACACCTTCGGGCTGCCCATACCCGCTCATTTAGTTATACATATATTTTTTTATTAACTACATGGACACTTGGACAATAATACGTCACATTGCCATAAAATACCCATTTCCCATTTCTTCATTTGACCATTTCCCCACTTGGAGTTTAAACATCAAAATTATGTTATGATGACACTTGTCTAAATTATGTTATGTTCTTGGTATATTATTCTAGTTGAAAATTTGTACTTATCATAATAAATTAATAAATATTAGAAGAATTAAACAGTATTTGTTGAAATACATAAAACAGTCTTACAAAAATAAGTTCATTCGTAATTCTTAATTTTAGCATAATTGAAATTCCTAAAATACACTAATTGTAGCAACACAATAAGTAAAATTCCATTAACTCTTTAATTACTTATTATGCTTAGTAATATTGTAGTTCCATTGACTGCTTTTATTATCCATTCCAGGGAATAAAAATAATATCCTTCATCGAATGCACTTTAAATAACTTGATATTTAGCATGGATAGCTCAAATAAAGCCAAAAACATTTGCGGTTGAATATATAGATAACATCGTCAATGTCAACAACTTTAAAGCCTATTCATAGAAGGCTTTTCACATAATTGAAAAAAAAAAAAAAAACCATAGCTATATCTAAGCATAACACATAATGTGGGATTTTATATATATAAACGCTCGAGCGAAAAGTAACCAAAGGAAATTATTAGGAATGTGTGGTCACTCTTTGATTGCCCTCTAAAAAAAATTAATTACCGATTAGTTTACTAATATGAGGTTGCTTGTACCTCAATTCTCTTTTAGCAGTTAATGCTGATTCATCACTCTTCATTTAATTAAGAAGCTTTCTTATTTTTTTTAATCAAATAGTCTTGTCCATCAAAGGCGGATATAGACCTAAACTCCAACATTCAATTCATAAAACAATGTTTTTCCATGGAAAAATAAATAAATAAATATTAGAATTAATAAGATGCTTCATCACCTTATTCAGTTGTCACTAAAATTAAAAAAATTAAAAGAAAATAACGACACAATCCGAGCAAAATGGTCTATCGTCTTATTCGTCTGCATGCATATATAATTTTCCGCAACATCTTCTTTTCAGTTTTCAAAATAGGAGAGTTTAAACAAAACAAAACAAAAACAAAAAATTGCAACATATCATATTTAAGATTCAGGATCATCATTCAGGATCATGTTCTTGAATCTGTTACCAATAGATACAAGGCTTTCGGCATAAATAAAAGCATTAAACAAAGGGCCATATTCTGGAGAACTGAGAACCTCCTTGACTTTACGAGTAGTGAGATTCAAAAGATAAAGAAAAAATTCCCCATTAGCCCCTGGTATTTGAGGTTTTTGTCCAATAAAAACAGCTTCATCCATCCAAATAGCCACAGGATATAAATCGGGTGAACAAGCGCTGCTAATAAACTCTTTGTTCCATCTCTGCTCAGATCCACCTGATGTAGCCTCCTCCTCCCTTATCCACAATTCACTGTCAGAAAGCAAAGCAAGTTTGTTCTCATACATGATCAACTCTTTGTTCTCGAGAAAATTTGGAGAAGGCACTGGAATCAACGTAAACACTTCTCTTCCCATGTCAAATGAAACTATGGATGTACTTTCAAATTCATCTTCATCCTCCTGGTAGGCAAAGAAGTACATCGCTTGACCGGTAACAGCAAAGGCCTGTTTGAAACAAATGAAACCCATGCTCTCTAAGTTGCCAAATTCCACTAATTCCTTCCACGACCCTGTAGATAATGAATAAATCTGTACACGAATCTCTCGTGAATCTACAAGCTTATAAATTTTCATTATTTTGTAATCATTAAGAACTGTGCTAAACCCAAATCCTATACAGCAAATTTCTGCATCAAAGTTATAGGTAGAGTCGGGCACGCTGTGGACCTCCCTAGTGGCTGGATTCCACAAGAAAAAGGAACGATCAGGATAACTAATGAATTGAAGACAAAGAAGGCCATAGCTGGAACCAATGATGAAAGCCTTAAGAAAAAGTTGACTATAGATTGAAGGTGCATTCAGAGGCACAAGGGTTTTCTTCTCGGAATCCAAGAGACTCAATCGATTAAGGGAAAGGGTGAAACAATAGGAATGGAGGAGTAGAGAAGGGCCATGAATTGAGTGGTGGAAGTGTTCTTTGATGAAGAATGAGGTCTTGAAGAGATCATTCCAATCTTTGGATACACATCGATATCGGAGTAGAGATTTCACTGGAAGCCTTTTGAGAATGTTAACTATGATGTCCTTCGGAAGGAACAATAATTCGTCTTCTTCCGTTAACAGTTGCTTCACTACTGTACTCGCCATTATTAGAAACCTAGAATCAGAATTTGAGAAGGGAGCGCTTAGGAGTTACAGAGGTTCTCGAAGGATATATATAGAGAAAAAATGCACGTGATCCAACAATCCGGATATTAAGGTCAAGATAATTCATTTAAGCCTAAAATTTATCTTAATGTCAAAATCAAAAAAATTATAACTATGACAGATTCTGTTATCATACAAATAAAAGATTCTGTTATATATATATATATAAAGGTTAGTATGATTCATTTAACATCAAATCAAATCAAAGAATATACCACATCACTTCGTCCGAAATATAAAAACTCACTTCTTTTTTTAAGAGATTAAGGAAAATAAACAAGTTACTTAATCATATCTTATATGGGGTTTAAACTGATCATGTTGCATAAGAAGAAGAAGATTCCTACACACACATGAAATGGTGGGACCCACACATATATATAATGCTAATTATATATATATGTGGGTCCCACCATTTTATGTGTGTGTGACATGAGAAAACACTTCTCATGCAACATGAGAAGTGTTTTTCTCATCTTATATTGTGAATTATTAGATTATATTTCAGTTTATAAGTTAAGCAAAAAAATTTGGAGAAAAATAATAAATATAAATACTTTAAAATAATTTAATTAATTTTTTAATATATCTAAATAGAAATCAATTGGATTTTCTATTTAAGACTAAAAATAATATATATATGAGGTTTCAATATATCTCAGGAGAACAATGACGAAGACATCCCAAGAACCAACTCTCTTGGAACCCATATCAGAATCTGTAACTCGAGGGACATGGAATTCTTGAATCTTTTACGTTGAATTACAAATCAAAACAATTACAAACGACTTCTTTGCTGGTCCCAGTAAAAGCGTTGAATGATGAGAAGAGGGTTCTTGCCTTCTTGTTGGAATGGTGAAAGCGTTGAAAGAGGAGGCCAATTCAAGAATACGAGTGAAGCTTTGGGAGTCTGGGTGGAATGCAAATTAGAAGACAACGTTTCATTTCAATAAATGTTACTACCTCCGGTCCTAAATAGAGAAAATAGTTTGTAGTGTAATTTACACTATAAACTAAGTCCTATATTTAAAACCGGAGGAGTATTAAATATTTATTGAATAAATTTTATTATGACTAATTAGATATACTCTTATGATCCAATTAGGACGAATTTTTTATCTTATTATAGGGTAGTAAGAAAAAAAATTCATTTATCAAAAAAGGATTAGGACAAATTTTTTTAATCTTATTATAGGGTAGTAAGAAAAAAAAATCATATGAATGTACAATACTCTTGTAAAAATATTAGATGATGTGGATATCCATAAACTCTCAACTTTTAGCCTTTCATATCATACTCAATAACTTCTTTAATGAATACTCTTTAGGAGTTTGTATTCCCATAATTCAAAGGCTACATATTGTACACTTATGAGAATTATTTTATATTCATTCTATGTAACTTTTAGTTGAGGTTAGAGACCTATAAATAAAGGCTTTGTGATACACTTTAGAAGCATCCAAGTGAATAAGATATTGCTCCCTCTTTTTCTCCAATTCCCCTTGTCTTTCTTCATCTTTCTCATCTCAATCTATTATATTTTCTTAATTTCATAACAACTCTTTCATTTATATATATTGTATTGAATTTTTTTTTGTCAGTATAATATATATTAAATAGAGTAATGTTACAAATTTGTTAAATTTTAAAGAAGAGTTAATGAGGTTTAAAGTTTTCTTGCTTGTTGGCTGATAAAAGGATAAATAAAACATCTGGGAGAGCAATTTATATTATTCATATTTATTATATTATATATTAAAACTTTTAATCATTTAGAAATTAAAAATAGTCTTTTTATAGTTTTATTAGTATTCATTTATATTATAGGATCCACCTTATTATTTTGTGTGTTTTAAAATCAATAAAATTAGTACCAATTTTTCACCATGCGTATCTCTATTACCGACTAAAACTTTTGATATGATAGCTAACACTGCATTCTTAATACTTGGTACCAAAGCTAACATACATTTGAATCTCACCTTGTTTTTCTTGTTAAGTTTGAAAATTAACAAAACCAGAATCAGCCTATGCTACTAGTATAAACTTGTGACGCGATGTTTGACATTACTTTTTAAAGGTTTAGTATTAGAGCTAGCACTAATTCTAATCTTATCTTGATTTTCTTTCTTTTTTAAAGGTTGGAAAATTAACTTAGTCAGTACCAAATTTTGGCATTATGTTTGTGAATCCTCATAATCATCACGTGTTCGAATGCCACCTTATTTTTTATTTAAACATTAGAAAATTAGCAAATTCAGTACCAAATTTTCACAAGTATGCCTATACTACAAACTTACACTTTTCACACAATAGTTAACGCTACTTTCTTAAGGATTGGTATCAGAGCCAACACAATTTTGGATCTAGTCTTGGCTTTTTGTGTTTTAAAAGTTAATAATTTAACAAAGTCAATACCAAATGTTATTAGGTACTCCCCTGCTACTGGCTTAATTTTTTGGCATTATGGTTAAGGAATCTTTTTAAGGTTTGGTATCAAAGCTAGCACAGTCGAATCCCACCTATTTTTTCTATTCAAAAGTTATAAAATTAGCAAAATCAATACCAAATTTTCACATTTGTGACTCTACTACTAGCTTAAACCTTTAAGACAGTCACTACAAAAAAAAAAACACACGATTAGTAGCGGTTAAAATGACATATTTGTAGCGGTTTTAGCCGCCATCGATGACATTTGTAGCGGTTAGGCCAACCGCCACAAAATCAACCGTGGCAAAGCCATTTTAGCGGTTAAAAAAACCGCTACTACATCCACCAAGACCGCTACTATATCTCGTAGCGGTTACAAATGACCGCAACTATTTGACACCAGACGTCCACCTTGTTGGAACATTAGTGTCGGTTTCTGAACCGCTACAAATTGAGAACGATCACATTTGTAGCGGTTACTAAACCGTAACTAAAAATATTCAAAAGTAGCGCCAATAATTTGAAAATATTTTGTAGCGGTTATATGACCGCGACAAATATTCCCTCGTAATTTTGGGAAAAATTTTGCGGCAAATATTTGTAGCGGTATGTAACCGCTACAAATAACTCCCGCCTTTTTGGGGAAATTTTTTACGGCAATTTCTTTTTGAAATTTGTAGCGGTTAAAAACCGCCACAAAATATTCCCTCATTTTTTGTTTTTTTTTTCGTATGCTTTATTTCCATTATTTGTAGCGGTTCATTAACCGCTACAAAGCAATGAAATTAAAAAAAATTAAGTAATTAAATTAGTTAAATATTGTTTAGGCAATAATAATAATATTTTAGATAAAAATAACTTATATTAAAATATAATATTTCATTATATAAGGTTAATATATAATAGAAAAGAATGAGAATGAGAATGGGAATGAGAATGTGGTAGAAAGAATGTGTTAAATAAAATATAATTGCTTGTATAAAAAATGTGTGTGAATGTGAATGGGATAGAAAATCGAAATAAAGTGTCAAAAAATACGAAATTCATCTCGCAAAATAACAAAAGTTAGTATAAGTATATGGTAGAAAATAAGCATTAGATTTTATGTGGTTCAACAACACTTACCCCTTTAAACACTTAAGCTATTCCGTAAAACGTGAGTAAATGCGAGAGACAAGGTAAGTAGGATCAAGCAAATTAAATGGGGTTGGGTGGGGGTATTTATTACGATAGGTGCGAATCATTTTGTAGCGGTTTATTTGCCATTTTTTGTAGCGGAATTAATTTGTAGCGGTTTGTGACACGTATTTTGTAGCGGTTCTAACTTGTAGCAGTATTTTAGGTTTTGTAGCGGTTACATAACCGCTACAAAAATTATTGTTTTTTTTTTTTAAAAAAAAGATTACAGACTAACTATATATGGCATAACTGTTCTCTCATTCTTCGTCACCATCCCTACAAAGAAAGTTTGGATAAAATGTTACCGTGAGTTGAATATGTTTAAACACAAATAAAACTTTGGTTAAATGTTATTATTTCATAAAACGTATATTTAAAAACATACCGAACTATAGGTAAATTGTCATCGCCGTCTGGGAAGAAGTTTTCAAAACCGGGTCATTGAACGGAACGGCTCACAATCGTAGGCGACATTATCACCATCGCCCATATCGTAAAGGTCCCGAGGCTTTAAGTGAACCACCATATTCCAATCCACGTGCCTCTCATCGGTGACATAATAAACCCGTTGGGCCTCGGAGGCAAGAATATACGGCTCGTCATCTTCGCATGCAGACCGGTGTGAATAGGCCGGGAGAAATTCACCGATGTGATGCCTAAGTCGTCAGTCGTGAGTCCCCTGGGCGTTGTCGTATTCGCCCACAAACACTTGAACGGCGTCACGGGAAAAATGCCTTGGTAAGTTATCCCGACCACATCAAGCAACTTTCCATAATATGGGACGTCACCGAACCGCATGTTCCGTCACTCACCGCTCGCATAACTCCTCGTCCCAAACGTGCCATATACACCCGAGTTTTGGGTCGCAATCCCCGATCTCGTGAAACGGTGCAAAACTTGAAACCATTGACATTGTATGCCGTAAATCTTTGGGCGTGGTCAAGCGGGCCGAGTGCGAGAGCTCTAAATTCTCGGTGAGTGCGGGTTGTGGTCATTCATTATTCTCCTCCCGAACCAACCGGCGAATTCTCGTGGACCTTTCTATCAATTTCGGATGATGTCGCGTACGGATCCTCAAACCGACGCTTCACATAACTCCCGAATTCCCCGCAATTAAAGGTGCGATGACAAGCATTAAATGTTAGTATAAAGCGAAAGGAAATATTTAGGATAACATATATGTGTGTATATATATATATATATCTCGTGTGGAATCCTTACCGAAGGTACCGTTCAACTTTAGTGCAATTGATCAAGACATGTCTATGTGCTTGAATCTTCTCAAGTGCCGTGAGTTTGAAGTTCTCACTTCCGCCAACTGGTTTACCAACAAGAGGGACTAACAACTCTGTTCCTGATGGCTCAGGCTCAGGACAATCGTCAACACGAGGCGGTCGGTTGAATGACGTCTCAATGTCATCAAAGTACGGAACAAAAATACAAGACCTCATCCCCAATATAGCCTTCGCTATTGAACCTTTCGCCACGCCTTATTCCTCACGTAAGACTTCAGTTTCCCAAGAAACCTATAAAGTAATGGAGGGAAAATTTCGATACATCAATGGTTAGACGTGAGACTAGGGAGTAATGCTAAAGTAAATAATTTTAAATGAGTACCTCTCAATAGGATACATCCATCGGTAGTGAACCTGGGCCGCAAGCTTTGTTTCGTGAACAAGGTGTACCGTCGTGAATCATGACCGTGAAAATGATGGAGGAAAGATCATCTCTAAATGACACAAACGTAAGAATGATTTTTCAAGTTGCAGCCGGTCGAGCTTCTCCACGATCAAAACCTTGGAACACAACTTCCGAAAGAAAGTACAAAGCTCCACCAAAATGATCGACACATCCAGTGGCAGCGTATTTTTGATGGCCAGCGGAAGTAATTGTTGCATAAGCACATGTGAGTCATGACTCTTCAGGCCAGTAACCTTTCAAGCCTGCACGTCAACACATCGTGAAATGTTGCTTGAATACCCGTCAGGAACTTTTATCTTCTTCAACGTTGCGAGGAAGATTTCCTTATTCGGTTTTGTCAGTGTGAATTTTGCCGGTTGAAATCTGTCATGCTCATCCAGCCCACGCGTCTCCACGAAACCCCATGTCCCGTAAATCTTTCCTTGCTTGAAGATGATCTTTTGACTTGCCTGGTTCGTTTAGAATCGTGTACAACACATTTTCGCACACATTCTTTTCAATGTGCATGACATCCAGACTGTGTCGGAGCAAATTATCTTTCCAATACGGAAGAGTGAAGAAGACGCTTACCTTCCGCCATTCTTCGGGGCGCAGAACCGAAGCCCCGTAGTCTTTGTCCCGGCCTTTGCTGGATCGTCTTTTTTCCCATACTCAACTTCAACATCCACAAGCCGCTCTATGATTTCTCGCACCGGATAAATGCCTAGGAGGTCCTCTTTTCTCTTGTTGCCCATTGAAACGATTGCGTTGCAACCTAAACCTGTGCGTACCATCGAGAAACCGCCGATGACCCATGAAGCACCACTTGCGACTGTGGGGAAGGCGCACTGAGTCAGCGTCAAAATTGCACGCCGGACACACAAAGCCGGTATGAACATTTCACCCCGATAATGTTCCCAGTCCAGGGAAGTCACTGATAGTCCACATTAACGCTGCACGCAAGTTGAACAGTGTCTTGTCGTGCGCGTCATACGTCTCGACGCCAACATTCCACAACTCCGCCAACTCCTTGATAAGCGGTTGGAGATACACATCGATGTCATTTCCGGGTGCCTTTTTTCCGGAATGATCATGGACATAATGAAGGAGCCTGTTTCATACACATCCAAGGCGGCAAGTTGTAAGGTATCAAAACAAATGGCCATATACTATAGCTTGTGCTAAGATTCCCAAAAGGATTAAAATCGTCGGTCGCCAAAGCAAGACGAACATTCCTAAGGTCCGCCGCAAAATCAGGAAAGTCTGAGTCGAACGCTTTCCAGGCTTCAGCATCCCGTGGATGTCTGAGTCTACCATCTTCGTTCTTGTCAGCTTCATGCCACCTCATATGCTCAGCTGTCTTAGACGACATAAACAGTCTTTGTAAGCGAGGTTTCAAAGGAAAATACCTTAAAAATCTTGGGTTAAGGTGCAAAAATACACATGTGCTTTTCTCAAAAGAGCGCCCAGTAGCAAGTGCTTTTTTTAGGTGCAAAAGTGACTACATGGTTACAAAAGTGGAGCAAAAATACCATTTGACTGTTAGTTTGACTTTTTCTACATTTAAAATGATGACGTGGATGATGACTGGGTCCTGAGTTGTTATAAATTACAGTTCAGCCCCAGACACATTTCAAAAAATTTTAATTTAGTCCCTTCATGAAGTTTTGAAATTTTCATTTGAGTCCCTCATCAAAACGTAGCGTATCTCTTGTTTGCCTCTGAACCTTCAACCCCATTCCCCTCATCACCTCCATAATCTACCATTAACCACCACCGCCAACAGAGTGTGCCACAGATTGGGAGCTGAAACAGAGTGTACGCTGCGAACAGGGACGGGAAAACCAGACCTCCGTGTGTGGTGTTGGTGAGGATTGGAGGAGGAGTGCCATCGTTCGTTGCTTTATTCCTGCCTGTACAGGTTCAACCTTAAAAAACTCAAACCAAACTTATCCTCGACTATAGGTTGTGGACCAACCTCGGTGAAGCTCAAGTTAACATTCCATAATTAACGATGAGAATACTTATCAACTAAGCAATTATGCGCTTAGCGCCTTCCACCTTGGAAAGAAAAAGAAATGAACGTAATAAAACATTATAGGACTTCATCAACCATACCTCCTACGCCCATCTCTTTGCTAGTATATAAGAGAGAAATCATGCCCGTCAATGTGCATAATTTCGTGACCTTTCGTTTTGAATCATGAAAGTAAAAAACATCTCGTTTTTGTATCCGGATTGGAAACCGAAGAGAAAGGAAAATGAGCTTGGGAGGTGAAGAGAAACTTTTCGAGCAAAAAACGTCCGATCATCATCACAAATTTCAGAAGAATGGAAAAAGTAGAGGGCTTGCCTCGCTACACACCGGCCGATGACGGCGTTCCCGCATCCACCACTACGGTGGCACCGCCGACGGCGGAGTCACCGCTATTTGTGGTGAGTGCAGATACGTGTCGCGCAATTAGTGCGAATGAAGGTGGCAGTTCTCATGGTGATAGGGGTGACTCGGTGGTAGTGATGGTGGTGGGTGATCGGTCAATGATGCAATTTACTTATTTTCCGGTATTGTTCTACACTTCGTTTATTCTATTTTGTGTTACTATCAAGATAGGCATGTTGTTAAATGTTTCCGTTAATCCCCTTACTCGCCCAAGACTAAGAACTCACAAGCTATTAAAGCTTAATGCCATCCCATGCATGGTTTTGTAAGTAACGAATGAATATCATAAAGCGGCTGAATTTTGCGTTATGTTGCTTCTCCGTGATTTTATTCCATTAAGTGGAGGTAGAAATATTTGTGTGTGTGTTGTGTATTCATACTCTATTTTGGTGTTGTTATTATCGCCTCTTCTCACTGAATCCTATTTGGTCATCTTTCCTCTTTGAACTCCGTACAGGGAATAAAGAAGAGGATGACAGTGGAGAGGAAGAGTGAAAGGTCTGACGGTGGTGGTGTTCTTCTCTCACCGTAGATTCACCAAAGCCAGAGCTCCCTCTCAACAAAAGAAGAGGAAGGTGGAGGAAGGAAGGAAGAAGGGAAGAAGAAGAAGGAGGTGCAGTGGTGGTCTTCTCTCACCTTCGACCCTCCTCTCTCTATTTCCAGTTGAAGAAGAAGAAGGTCCGGCCTCTACAAACTCGTGGCACTCATCGTCCGGAAACCTCGCCCCATCCGATTTTTGAAGATTCACGGCGGTAATGGAGGAGTAGTGATCGCCAGGGACGATGGAGATGAAGGAGGATGTCGACGGCGACAGGATAGGGCGGTGAAGTGGAGAGATAAGGTGATGATGAAGGAGAATGCGTGAGACCAGATAAGGTAAAGTGGAGAGATAAGGTGATGATGAAGGAACACGTGGGCATTGTGTTTAATAGATAAATCAGACTCCAATGACACATAAGCTCAGATAACAGACGTTAAGTTTGGATAACGGTGGATGTGTATTTTTGCTCCACTTTTGTAATCACATAGTTACTTTTGCACCTAAAAAAAGCACTTGCTACTGGGTGCTCTTTTGAGCAAAGCACATGTGTATTTTTGCACCTTAACCCTAAAATCTTTGCGGGTTTCTTCTTCTGCTTCTTTCCCTTCCGAACCGTCCCGAACCTCGAAGTATGACACTTCTTACAAGTCTCCCTCCGAGCATCCTCTCCCCAATAAAGCATACAAGTCGTTGGGACATGCATCGATTTTTTTGTAGTTCGTGCCTAATCTGCTGATGATCTTCTTGGCCTCATAGAAGGTTGTGGGAATGTCCGCGTCAGGGAAAGCATCTCGTAGTAATTCCAGCAACATCGACATTGCCTTATTAGTGACCCCACACAAGCACTTGATATGATACAGTTTGATCAGAAAAGATAATTTTGAGTATTTTTGACAACCTTGATACAAAAGACGATCACTCTCATCCATTAGGGCGAAAAATTCCCGAGCCGCATCATTCCCGAAGAAAACCGGTTCGGACCCCGAACTCGCGGTGAAGTTGTCGTCTTGAACACCAAAAGCATCGTGAACAACTTCATTAACCGGATCATGTTCAAGTACTTGATTTGCTACTTGTGAGGTTTGAGGAAGGTGAGCCTCATATCTCATACCACGTTCTTCACCATGAACTTGCCGTAATGTATATCCTTCTGGGAAAGGTTTGATAAGAAGATGTTCCATAGCGCCTTCTCGCGTTTGCCACTTCTTGAACTTGCATCTACAACAAGGACACACAATCTTGTCATTAATGCTAGCGTGAGAGAAGGCGAAATCTAAGAAATTTTTCAACCCCGCTAAATATACAAGAGAACTGGCGCGGTAGCTTGATCCATGACTTATCCATACGTAGTAAACAAAGCTAGGATACACAATATAAATGTAGAGAGAATGTTTAATTACCTTCATAACAACACCTGATGTTTAAATGCAACATGGAAACAATTTGTAGCGGTTAAAAACCGATACATCAACCGCCACAAATTGCAAAAAAAAAATAGTTGCGGTTTCAGAAACGCTCTACTAACCGCTACAAATGAGCGAATTCGAATTGAAAATCCCGCAGAGTTTTGTAGCGGTTCTAAACCGCTACATAAACCGCCACAAATTGCAAAAAAAGTAGTTGCGGTTTGGGAAACGATTCACTAACCGCTACAAATAAGCGAATTCGAAAACTTTGTGGCGGTTTTCGTTATAACCGCTACAAAGTTAATTATTTTACAACTCATTAGCTATAATAAATTTTACATTTGTACATAACATTATTAACCTAATATAAATGAAATATAAGTATTAAAATAGTCCTCGAATATATAAAAAACACACTATAGTCAAAGATAACAAATATGTAACAAAAAAAAATGTCAACCCGCCGCAATAAGATTTAAAAAAAAAACAAAGATCCAACGGTTCAAAATAAAAACTAACTATCAGGAGCCTGATGATCAGGTCCTGTGGCACGACCAGAGGTAATCTCGTGCTCGTCTTCAACAGACAGAGGCGGAGGCGGGAGGAATCCTCGTAGAAGAACGGAGGGGGAGGCTCGGGAGATGGAAACCGTCTGTCAGGCATCAACTCACTCAAGGCACCGGCCATAGCACTCACAATCTCCCTCTGACTCGCAGCCCAACGGTTGTACCTCTCTTGCATGCGTTTGTTCTTGGCATCTTGCGCGGCGGCCACGTACGGCAGAACCCGTCGGCAACCGCGCAGCAACCTTCGCGGCAATGATGACATCAACCTCCTCCGGTGGTGGTCTTCTCGAGCCGAGGTCATGGCATAAGAGCCGGAGGCCTTGCCGTATACCATGCTAGGCCCGGCGCCTAACCCCATACCCTTCACGCGCCGGGATGCTCTTTTGGGCCCACGGCTTTCAAAGGGGCCGAGGATCCACAGACCCGTGACTCGGGGGTTGCGACGCTCGCGGCTCGACTCGCTCCGCTCAATCCGAGCTCGACGCAAAGATTTCGGAAAACATTAATCAAACAATTTAATTCAATTTAAATATACAACATTAACTATATAAATAATTTGTTTTTGTAACTTACTATGATGTCCTCGCAAGATCGAAGTCGGCGTCCCATCACGGTGTCTATGGGTGTGTGTGAACAACCGCCCATAGTCCATCTCACGGTTCTCCTCCCGAGCCTTCTCTTCCTGACAGAGGTAAAAGAATATAAACTTTATTATTTCAAAAACAAAACATTCGTCATTTAAAACTAAAATTAATTGATCTTTGAAAATACCAGCTCATTGTAGGTCACGGCAAACGTCTTGGTTCCTGCCGTGATGGACTCCGCGATGTGACCGACTTCCGGTGTTCCTATGTGATGGGGCAAGGAAGAGCAAACAAAAGGTTTATTGAAATTAATTATATAAATTAAGTTAAACTATTAAATAATTTAAACCAAAATGTAAACAATAAATTAATTTCATCTATATATATATTTTTAAACTACACTCAAACAAAATTAATTTAAAGAAATGTTAAACAATAAATTAACTCATATTTAAATAAAACGTAAACTATGATTAATTAAACAACCTACCCGCGCATCTCCGCACTCCTTCGATATTGGACATAAGCCGCCCAAATGATTTGGATCCACGCCGTCCCGGGACATTCTCCATCACCGCTTCGAGTCATAGTCGAATCTCCATTCCGCTGGGTGTAGAGACGAAGCCTTCGACTCTTCCACCCTTGCCCTGATTTCATCGCACGTACTCTTATGTGGCTCTCGCAATTTAACTTTTTTCTGTTACATTATGTAGTTAGTAATTAAGTAATAAATAAATAATTAAACCCAACATTCCATACTAATAATATTTGAATTTAGTTACACAACATAAGTTACCTGCACCACGTCACTAAACGCTTTTTCTTGTTATCCGAGGAATCTTTCTCCAATCGTGGATATAGATCGGAATCGCAATACCCTAAAATCGACTTATGATAAATATCATAAATTCAGTAAATAATACCTATTGGAAATAGGTGAATATGTGGTCTCAAATAATAAGTAATAATTATCTTATTTTCTAAGGTAATTACTATGGAAATTAGGAGAGATAAAGAGCTAAAATGTATTTTTAGGGCATTAAATGGCCTAAAAATATTATGATAAATCCCAAGAGGTAGTAAAATATTTATAAAAAAATTAGAAAGTATGTTGTCTCTAATTTTAGGAATTTTTGGGATTATTTCCTTGAAAAATAGAGAAGCATAAATATAATAATATTAAAAGCACTTTATGGCCCCATGATTTTTAATATTTTACATGGGACATAAAATACCAATGTCGGCAATTGTTGTGAGATAATAATTTATCCTAATTATGAAAATTATCAACAATTAGCAAGTGGCTAATTAAGTAATTAGTGGCTAATTGTTTAGATTAAGATATAAGTAAATTAATTAGTGAATAATTAATTTAAGGGAGAAATTCGAAATTAATAATTAAATAAATAATAAATAAATAATAAAATATTAATAAAATATTTTATGCTTAGAAAAATAAATAAAATAAAAAAATATAAATATCATGATATTTTTGTAAAATTGTATTATTATATAATATAGTGAATAGTAATGGAATAAATAGGAAACGGATCCTATCTAGAGAACCAGGAATAGGAATTCCAAAGTCAAGGTAAAATATTGACCAGTGAGTTTTTACCTTCAAGTGACCTCTTCCGGAAGTTAATTCCGGAGGTCGGTAGCGTATTTGCCTAATAAGACGAAATAGGGAAAATGCGATATTCACATTTTGGATTTGAAGAAAATAAATTATAAGTCAACATCCCAGGAGATGAGTTTATAATTATATGGACATATTTGGAATTAGTGAATTATTATCCAGAGATTGATGATTCCGAAAGCGATTTCCGACACGGACGTGTTCGGACACATTTTTCGAGAAAACTTCAATTGACCATTGGAACCCGTAAGGGACCGAAATCTAAGTTAAATTAGATATTATTGATGAGGAAGAAGAAGATCTTCAAAGTTATGAATTCAGAATTTTGAGATTTTCTCGAGACTACGCAAAACGGACACCGATCGGGGAAATTCTATCGGACTAGGGCATAAAGTGAGCTTGAGTCACCATTCTTGGACCAATTGCTGCCACATCACCCCCTTATGTCGACTAGGGCAGCCCATGGTCAAGAATTAACCACCATTTAGCCTTTATTTTACTTGGTTATAAGGTAAGAGAAAATTACAAGATTTGGAATATGGAAATTACCAAAGTGGCACAATTTTTGCCTATATAAAGGCATGAGCACCTTCATCATTTTTCACACCAAAAATCTGCCCCTTAGAGAGAAGTTAGAGAGAGAAGCTTTGGAGAAAGTCTGAGCAAAGTCTGGGTAAGTTCTTCGGTCCTTAGTCTTTAGTTTCGGTAGTTCTTTCGGTAGATATAGTAGGAATGCTAGATTTATCTTTAATTTTTCAAGATAGTCTAGATATCATATTTAGGGGTAAATATGATACATATTTCGAAAATATGATGAGGGAAAATATCTGTCAAAATTCGGAGAGATAGAGCAAAAAAACCGAAGCTCCGCGAAATTCCGCCGATTAGGGGTTCGGGGGCAAAATGGTAATTTGTACCTAAAATGCCCGTTATCCGCTAAAAGTTGTTAAATATTATCCTTATAGGATATCTGAGATAATGGTACATTGTCGAGCCGTTGTGCCGCCGTCGTATCGCATTGTTTTCCCATTGTCGGAAATTTACCGTTTTCCGTAAAAGTACAGTTTTCCGTCAACAAAGGTACGTTCGCGTACTGTAACACTAACCTCTGATACCAAAGTGTAACATCCCATTTTCAAAAGCAGTATATTTTTTTTCTGATCAGAGTAGAGCATCGGAGCGATTGAGTAATCGATACTTATATTCAAAATGCCGTAAGTTTGGTTGATTACAAAAGCGGTACAATGACCGAGAGTTTTCAAAAGTAAATAGCAGTAGAGGAAAGTCTTCAGCCGAGTCCCTATGCGTGCCGCTTGCCTTTCTCCTCGGTCCTCGTTCCTCCAGAACCTGTCGCTATATTAAGAGCTGAGGTTCAATGCCCATTGAACCTCGTGTAACGGTTAACCTCATGTTTATATACACCACATAGACAAGATATGAGCACACTAACAAGCATACCCCAACATCATATAAGCCCCCCGGCGATATATGTCGCACTTAGCATACGGTTCGCACTTCACAATGGTATTCGCACTTAGCAATGGTATTCGCACTTAGCAATGGTATTCGCACCTAGCAATGGTATTCGCACTTAGCAATGGTATTCGCACTTAGCAATGGTATTCGCACTTAGCCAACGTATCCCAACACCCAAAGCATAATAAAGACAATAAGCATACCACGAGCTATCGACTACTTCACATAGACATACCATACACATAGCACATAGACGCATACAATAAACATCAGCGTTAGTGTTACAAAGACGCGAACGTACCTTTGTTGACTTTAAAACGGTACTTTTACGGAAAACGGTAAATTTCCGACAATGGAAAAAAATGAAGACGACAAGACAACAGCGGCTCGACAAATGGTACCATTATCTCGGATATCCTATAAGGATAATATTTAACACTTTTAGCAGCATAACGGGCATTTTAGGTACAAATTACCATTTTGCCCCCGAACCCCTAATCGCGGAATTTCGCCGAGCTTCATTGTTTTTTTGCTCTATCTCTCCAGAATTTTGAGATATTTTCCCTCATCATATTTTCGAAATATGTATCATATTTACCCCTAAATATGATATCTAGACTATCTTGAAAAATTAAAGATAAATCTAGCATTCCTACTATATCTACCGAAAGAACTACCGAAACTAAAGACTAAGGACCGAAGAACTTACCCAGACTTTGCTCAGACTTTCTCCAGAGCTTCTCTCTATAACTTCTCTCTAAGGGTCAGATTTTTTGTGTGAAAAATGATGAAGGTGCTCATGCCTTTATATAGGCAAAAATTGTGCCACTTTGGTAATTTCCATATTCCAAATCCTGTAATTTTCTCTTACCTTATAACCAAGTAAAATAAAGGCTAAATGGTGGTTAATTCTTGACCATGGGCTGCCCTAGTCAACATAAGGGGGTGATGTGGCAGCAATTGGTCCAAGAATGGTGACTCAAGCTCACTTTATGCCCGGCCCGATAGAATTTCCCGATCGGTGTCCGTTTTGCGTAGTCTCGGAAAATCTCAAAATTTTGGATTCATAACTTTGAAGATCTTCTCTTCCTCATCAATAATATCTAATTTAACTTAGATTTCGGTCCCTTACGGTGGTTCCAATGCCCAGCTTAAAGTTTTCTCGAAAAAACGTGTCCGAACACGTCCGGTGTCGGAAATCGCTTTCGGAATCATCAATCTCTCGGATAATAATTCACTAATTCCAAATATGTCCAGATAATTATAAACTCATCTCTAGATGTTGAGTTATAATTATTTTCTTCAAATTCCAAAATATGACCATCTGCATTTTTCCCTATTTCGTCTTATTAGGAAAATGCGCTACCGGCCTCGAAATTTACTTCCGGAAGAGGTCACTTAAAGGTAAAAACTCACTGATCAATATTTTACCTTGACTTTGGAATTCCTATTCCTGGTTCTCTAGATAGGATCCGTTTTCCTATTTATTCCATTACTATTCACTATATTATATAATAATACAATTTTACAAAAATATCATGATATTTATTTTTTTTTATTTTTTTTTTATTTATTTTTCTAAGCATAAAATATTTTATTAATATTTTTTTTTATTTTTTTTTATTTAATAATTTCGAATTTCTCCAATTAAAAATAATTATTTAAATTATTTTTAATTCATTTACTTTATACCTTAATTATCCCATTAATTACCAGATTAGCCACTTACTAATTTTTTATAATTTTCTTAATTAGGATAAATCATTATCTCACAATTATTTTACTTACATTGGTATTTTATATCCCATGTAAAATATTAAAAATCATGGGGTCAATTATGATCCCCAAAATAATATTAAATCTTGCCTCAATATTTTCCAAGGAAATTAATCCCAAAAATTACCTAAATTAGAGACAACATATTCTCCAATTTTTAATAAATATTTCATTGCCTCTTAGGATTTA
The DNA here is from genome assembly GCA_019022615.1 of Acacia melanoxylon. Classification (NCBI taxonomy): domain Eukaryota; kingdom Viridiplantae; phylum Streptophyta; class Magnoliopsida; order Fabales; family Fabaceae; genus Acacia; species Acacia melanoxylon. The sequence goes on from JAFJYJ010000010.1 coordinate 1,944,173, forward strand.
TCATAATATTTTCGTGGTATTTTATGGCCCACAATTGCATTTAGGGATTTTTAGCTCTTTATTCACCCTAATTTCAATAGAAATTACCTTTGGAAATAAGATAATTATTACTTATTATTTGAAACCACATATTCATCTATTTTCAATAGGTATTATTTATCGAAATATAATATTCAGGATAAATAATTACCCGGGTATTACATTTCTCCTCGTTAAACAAAATTTCGCCTCGAAATTTGCTCTATCCCAATTTAGACTTTGTACAGACTAACCTTCGGACTAATCGCTCCGGAATTTTTTTCTCTATATGTTGGCCGCTTCGCTCGATGATCGAGAATTCGCTCAGGTTTGACCGTAAAGATCTTGTCATTTTGTACTTTGATATATAGTGTTTCCCCGTGACACCCATATACCGCGGTTGACACCAGATATCAAAATGTCTCCATGGCGCCCATACACCATGGTAACACAAGACACCTTAAATGTTTTCATGGCGCCCATACACCATGACAACACAAGATACCTCCTACTCAATGACACAATCGTAGTCGGAAAGTAACAACTAAGAAACATAGAACACGTCACAGAGGTAATTCACGTAATCGTACGGCTAATACCTACGTCATATACCGTCTAGATAAGATTCCTTTGAAAAGAGATAGTACCTTGGACCATCTCCGGAAGTCCCCCGTCCTCCGTACATGTTAGTGTGTACACTCGGCCTCTGAGCTCCGACTCGTAAATTCGCATATCTCGTTCTTTCTCTTTATGAGTGTATACGTTTAGATTTTAAAATAAAAACAACAAGTAGCATATCACGGACTTTACCACACTTAGCATTTATACCACACATAGACTCTATTCACACCGCAAATAAACGGACGCCCGCAACCTTTCCTTCGTCGATTCTCGTTGGTTCTTTCTACTCGAATATGGAAATACGTGTCGAGTTTTCTCTACATGAGTCAAATACGCATGTACTTATCTTTATTGATCTCGGAATTTCATCCGGCGTGGCCCAGCTCCACATAAAAGCTCTGGGTTCGAATGGAATCATCGTTCAGTACAAACTGGAGATTATCAGAATTATCAGAGACTGATATCGATATAGGTACCGATGATGGACTCACCAGCCCTGGTTTAGAGTGATGCACCGACAGAGAGTGGTACACCGGTTCAGGATGATATACCAATGGAGACTGGTACACCGACTTAGGGCTATATCAGTACTCATTTTTAAAACATGCTCTTTAAAAAGGCGTAGAGCCTAACTCCGTTACTCAACCAATTTGGCCAGGTAAGTGTCTATCATGGGAGCCTCACCGTGCTAGGGTGATCGATTGGGCCGATCCACATAGACTAGCCTTGCCTTCGGCACCAAAAGGTTTTTAGAATAACTTAGTCGATCTATGCTGGACAACTACTCGATACCAAAGTGTAACATCCCATTTTCAAAAGCAGATATTTTTTTTTCATCGAGTAGAGCACGGAGCGATTGAGTAACCGATACTTATATTCAAAATGCCGTAAGTCCGGGTCATTTACAACATCGGACAGAACCGAGTGTTTCAAAAGTACAAAACAACGAAAGAAAGGCTTCCGCACGAACATCAAAAGTAAAGGACAACATCGGAAAGTCTTCATCCGGTCCTTGAACCGTCGCTTTCTCTCCTCGGTCCTCGGTCCTTCCGAACTTGATGCTAAGTTAAGAGCCGAGGTCCAAATTCGACAGAATCGGTTCATCGATGACCACCATTTCCGATCGGCCGGCCCGTGTCCGAGTTCCGGGGGACTATGACGCGGAACTCGTCCGTCTCGAGTGACCGTGGCAACATCCACCGTCCTCCCGCCGATGTTCCCATGTTTATCTCGCACAATTATAAACACATTGTGCAATTGCGTTTAAATAAATTAAGATTACATGTAAGAAATTTAAATTTAATTTATTGACGAAAACTAATTATATTTACCTTCGACATCCACCAAAATCTGGTGGAACGCGAAGACGATGGTCGGGGTTCCCCTGGTCCCGCCGGGTTCTCCTCATCGAGAAACCGCCTCCCTCGCTCAAGGGAATCTCAATATGGATCTCCGGATTTTCGTATATGTCGTTGAAGGGAGACGGTCTTTATCTCCCCTACGGTCTCTATTATTGGGATTTCTTCATCTTCAAAGGGCATCAAACTCTCCCCCGCCACACAGGGGGCGGAGGGGGATATTTGTGTCCACGCCCTCTCGTACCCCCTCTACTACTACCGCCTCTTATAGGCCTTTTCTCTTGTTCAACAGCCTTTTCCTTTTCCCTTATCGCCCATCACGTCGAAAGGTACAAGTTGAAAGGTTAAAAGGTGAAAAATCAAAACCTTTGCGGGGAAAATGAAAATGGGACGAACAGGTTAAAAATCGCTACAATTTGTAGCGTTTCATAAAACCGACATCCAAAACGCTACAAATTGTAAGACCGTTGCGATTCTCGTAGTTTTTTGCTGACAACCGCAACAAAGTTGCCTCGTTCTTGGTGAATATCTGTAGCGGTCTTACAACCGCTACAAATTGTGAGACCGTTGCGATTCTATAGCGGTTTTTAGCTAAAAAACGCAACAAACTTGCCTCGTTCTTGGTGAACATCTGTAGCGGTCTTACAACCGCTACAAAAATAGAGACCGTTGTGATTCTGTAGCGGTTATATCATATAACCGCTACAAAAATACTTTTTTGACAAAAAAATTTCCAAACTAATTGGTTTAGGAGTCCAACCAATTAGTTTGGTGAAAATAATTAAAATAAAAGAACTTTCAATTATTTTAATTATTTTCATCGATTTTCTCAAAACACTCGAGTTTAATAAATTAATAATAATGAGTTTACTGAAAATAGTCTAACATGTCCGTGAAGATTCGCATTCAAAGCATAGCCACCAAACTCTCGGGAAACACTCACCGACTCATTTTGATCGAGATATTTTGAGAGAATGGTGGCTATAATGAAAATCAATCTTCGGTGCACGTTAGACTATATCTTCGTAAGAGGAGGTCTTCACGCGAGATAAATCCCAAATGTGGATTGTCACTGAAGGAACACTCGACATAAGAGATCGCTGCAGATATCGCATGCCTTCGACTACTCGACGAGAATGTTCATTCAGCGACAATGCGTATATGGTAATTTCTGAAAATTTATAATCAGGTGTACGGACAGATTAACTATTTATAGCGTCACTTTTTGTAGCGGTCGTAGTAAAAAACACTACAAAATCATACTATATGATGCGGTTTCAACTTCGCTTCAACACAACCGCTACAAAAAGTGTCGTTTCGCCTTTTCGTTGCGGTTTCTTTCATATAACCGCTGCGTAATTATCGCGACTAAGTTCGTGCCATTACGCGCTAATCACCGGCGCCAAATTTGTAGCAGTTTTACTAAGAAACCGCAACAAAGGTTGCGCCACGCAGATTCGCGCATGGCGCGCCAAGTCAAGGCGCCAAAATTTGTAGCGGTTTACACTATAGGAACCGCTACAAATGTCTCAAAGAAACGCCCTCTTTATGATTCCGCTGCTAATTTGTTGCGGTTCATTAAAAAACCGCAACAAAAACACGTTTCATAGTGATTTTGTGGCGGTTTTTTATAACCGCTACTAATGGTCTGTTTTTTTGTAGTGAGTGGTTACGCTACCTTCTTACGATTTGGTATCAGAGCTAGCACGTGTTTGGTATCAAAACTAGCATAGGTGCAAATTCTACCTGGTCAACCACAACAGACTCTCTGAATAATTCCATAATTCTTAACTACAATCATCACTAGCTAATGGAGGAAAAAAAGGCTCTATAGTCCTTACCCCGAATTTTATTACCCAATGCAATAAACATCTTTTCTTCCCACACACCCATCAGACGATTCACGTTGGTAGCTATTCAAATCTTTTCTACCCTATTCCAAATGGCAGAAACATTGTTGCTAACATAAACTCACAGTTGCTTCTATTGTCAAATTAAATGCTTTTAGTGATTCTGATTGGGCTGGTTGTATTGACACTAGAAGATCTATTACTAGTTTTTTTGGTTTCTTAGATCATGCTTTGACCACTTGGCGTTCTAAAAAGCAACAAACTGTCTCTACTTCTTCCTCTGAGGCTGAATACCGTGCTTTGGCTACTTGTGAGCTTCAGTGGTTATCTTTTTTGCTTCGTGATTTTGGTCTTCCACTTACTTCCCCTGCTTCTTTGTACTGTGATAGTCAATCTGCTTGTCATATTGCTGCTAATCCTACTTTTCATGAACGGACGAAGCATCTTGACATTGATTGTCACATTGTTTGCGAAAAATTGTAAAATGGGTTGATTCTATACACATTTTATTTCAGGCTTCCATGTTTCTTCCATTCGCGTATCCTTCATTTTTTTCTCTCAGTCGAGCCCTAGCCGTTTTTCAGCTGGTTCTTCCGTCCTTTCCGATCGGCTCACCTTCTTCCTGTTTCTTCGAGATTTTCTTTCTCATTTCAGCCGAACATTTCCCTTTGTTTGTTTGTTCCTTTCTCTGATTCGTTTTTTACAACTATGTTCTTCAATGGCGACTGAACCACCGTCGTCTTCTTCTTCTCTTGCTGGTAATTCGACCGGTGATGCAAACCCTCACTCTTTTGATTCAATTCAGAATGTCAGTAATCCCTATTACTTGCATCCAAACGAAAATCCTTCCCTCGTTCTTGTATCTTCAGTTTTATCTGGCCCTAATTACCATTCTTGGGCTCGTGCAATGAAGATGGCACTTATGTCGAAGAATAAGACACGATTCATTGATCAGTCTTCTCCAATTCCGAATCCAGCTGATCCTGTATACCCTGCCTGGGAGCATTGCAATATGATGGTCTTGTCTTGGCTCACCAGATCGTTGTCTCCTACACTGGCTCAGAGTATTTTGTGGATCGACAAAGCCAGTGACGTATGGGATTATTTGCATGCTCGGTTCTCCTGAATGACATTTTCCGCTTGGCAGATCTTCAGAAGAAATTCAACATTTGAAGCAAGGTGACTTGTCTGTAAGTGATTACTTCACCAAGCTTAAGATACTTTGGGATGAATTTCTGGTTATTCGTCCTGTTATAGTCATTCATATCTATAGCGAAATGTAGTCAGGCAAACGTTCTCCATATTGTGTAAAGTACTTGGAAACTTTTAACGAATCCAACATTTACAATGCTATCCTTCTTAGCATAGTTCTATATCTGCTTCAAACCAAATAATGAAGTAGTCCTGGTCTTGCCCTTGCTATTCGTCTTGCTTTACTGTCGTTGCGAACCAACACGTGTTTTATTTGATGGCAACAAAATTCCCACCAACACAAAAGGCGTCTCTACCGCATGTTAATAATTATTGAAAGAATACTTCACCTCAACACATAAGTCAGTCTCAAAAACATTCCTTACAAGTTTAGCAGCCCTAGAGTTTAAATTCTTTAAGGACTATTCACTTAAGTCATTTTAGGAACAAGGAAGTGATGGGGAATGTGGTGCTTACAATGCCTCCAAAGCTTTAGGGCGCAAGCTAAAACTCTTATATGACCACTAATTATTTATTTACCCCGTAATTTATCAACAGACCAAGCTGACTTCCACAACATGCCCAGTAAAATTTACTTCCATCAAAATACTCAATAACCGTGATTAGAATCTCCCACAGAATATTGCAACTCTAATGCCCCTTTTACATGTACAGTTCATAGAAGCCAAACACCATGTTAGGAATATTATAATTAGCTCACTATTTAACTAAGCTCCATGTTTGGAATATTAACCTTCATTTAGTGAGAATGAGAATTTAATCAAATTGTCACAGAATTAACAGAGTCATAGCTATAGCAATCCTAGACACCGCGCCTGATACCACATCAATTCCTGGGAATTATCTCGAAACCCAAGGCAGGAAGCAACACAAGTTACCTAAATTTCAAAAGTGCTAAATATCTGTGCCACAGCCAACCTTCCTAAATACTACTATTAAACCATCAAAGAATCATTGCCCAAAAAATAAACCAATGCACTGTATTTAAGTTAGCTAATTAAATCCTAATTCCCTTGGCATTCTATGCAGGTTTTTGTTCCACCATTCTGGTCCTTAAGCCACAATCTCATCGTTGAAGATGATTCAGGTCTCAAGAACAACAGATAAGTATAAGAACATTCATTTGGCTTCAAACATGCATTTTGGTAATTATTCTATTATGTTCATTCATTAAAACAGTGTTGAAAGCATGTCATCACCTCAAACTTGTACCTATATTCATAAAAAAAGGGTCAGCTAGTCAGAGCCCAAAGTCACTATCGAGCACAAAATTTGAACCTCAAGACATTCTATGTGACACAATTCAACAGGGAAAAAAAACAACTAAAATGAACGTAAGGAACGTCAAAGGCAGATAACAAGCTAAAGCTAGAAGAAGGTTACCGTGTTTGATTCAAGAGTCCTCTTGACAATTGATAAAGCATCATGCAGAGCCCTATCCATCTCGTCAAGCATATAGTCATTTGCACCTCGGAGTATCAAAGAGACCTGTAGAATAATAAAGAAACAGCAACAATACAAGTTGTGATGAAATATGAGAATTACTATATTTTGAGAAAACCAAATATTTCCCCGGGGGGGGGCATTTACTTGTATTCTTTTTTTCTATTTTACTTTCGTGTTTTGTTTCATTTTAAGATTCCTCTAGAGTGAAGGAAGGGCTAGTTATGGGTTTCTATAAATAGCCCATATGCAGCTTATGTAAGAATGACTTTTTGGAATGGAAATTTGATATGTTCTAGTTGTTCTGCACCCTCTACCTCAGTTCTTCTTTCTCTTCTTCCCTCTGTTATTTCCCTCACCTTCATTCATATCCCCCTCTTTCTGTTCTTCCTCCTCCTTTCTGCGTATTTCCTCCGCTTCTGGTCTTACCTCTCCTTCATCTCCGTCCACAGCTCCCCCCTCCATATATCTATTCCCTACCTCCCTCCGCATCTTCCTTCAAACATCCGACTATAGTTTTCTTCAGTAAACAATGCACACCAACTAAGTAATGATAAAAGCAATTATATCATTAATATGATATCTTCAGACTTCGATGGACTAAAATTTTAGGTGACTAAGCAACAGAAGGGCTCAGGTCCCAAAGGAGGCAGGCCTAAACCTATATGCTACCATGATCCCAAATTTTGCTTAACTTGTGTGGATTTTTAAACAAGGATCAAGCACAAGTATGTATCAAATTTGAGCCTAGACACTCACAGCACTAGTATTCTTGGTCCCTTTTATCATAATTACGGCGTCATCAGAAATACGCTCCTCCACAACCTCTTCTGCATATCCAAGAAGTGTTGGCTCAAATGTTTCCTCCCCTTCCATATCAGCAAATGTGGAGACCTGCATACAGACATGGCAAGAGTTAAGATTCACGAAGAATTCAGTATGATGAACAACAATGTCAGCTATTACAGGACTAGAAGCCAACACCTAACAGGCCAGGAAAACAAGATAGCTTTTGCAATTTAACTTAAGAAGAGCGCAAAACCCAAAAGTCCAAAGAGTGCGCAGAATTTTTCAGAAATAGACTTTTGTTTTGTTAGACTAGTTCAGCATAGTTACAAGGTAGGAACGGGTATTTGTGAACGTGAACTACATGGACAGGAAAAAATGCAATTCCCAGGATGAAATATTGAAAGGAAAAAAATTAAGCTTAATACCAACCTTTGATACCAATTGTATGATCCTAGAGTAGGATCTTACAATTCTATCTGCTTCAAAATAAATAATGAAGTAATCTTGGTCTTGTTTTTGGTATTCGTCTTGGTTTGTTATCGTTGTCAACTAGTACATGTTTCTTTTCATAACGAGAAAATTGACTTCCAACACAAAAAGTACCTCTATAGCATGTTCATGATTACTGAAAAAAAAAATACTTTACCCCATCCATTAAGAGGTTATTTCTTAACATGTACACCCTTGTTGCCGTCAAAATTAGGGTGGCAAACTCTTATCACCTTATAGTTCTCCACACTTGCATTATACTCAAGGCCCAAGGCAAAACAGTGGCATTTTTGACAAAAATTAGTGTTCCAAATTTTGAGAATTGGATTGATTTACCCCCATTATAGGATTCCACAGAAAAATGTAAATGATGTGTCATAAGTGTAATGATAGACACATACCAACACATTTCAATATCTAACTAACCAATTATAAGATCAGAGAGCAAGATCTTTAATACCAATTGTAACATTCCAACTTTTCTCTAATCGTCTTTCATACCTATACTCCTAGCTCTGATTCTCTCATGCATTCAATCCTGACTCTAGTACTAATTATAAAATCCTAAAGCATGATCTCTAATGCCAATTGTAGCATTCCAACATCACTCTAATATCAATCTCTTGTACAAATTTCTAGAGTAAGTTCTTTGGCTCTGATACCAATTATAAGATCCTATGATAGGATCTTTAACTCAAATACCAATTATAAGATCTTAGGATCTCCAGCCCTAATACCAATATCTAATACCAATAGTAAGATCCTAGAGAAGGATCTATAATATCTAATACCAATAGTAAGATCCTAGAGAAGGATCTCTAATCTCAATTGTAACATTTCAATCTGGCTCTAATAGCATACCTTTGGCTCTAATTCTGTGGTTCTAATACTAATCCTAGCTTTAAACCCTTTTTTATATATTTGATATTCCATTTTCATCCATCTAATTCTTAGTTGATCCTTATGTTGGTTTTGATTAGTTTTGATGATGTCTTATATAGATGTCAATTCTTAAGAGCAAAAAGGTTGCACACTATATTTACATTATACTTTGGCTAATTCTTATATTTAATGTAGATGTGAAGTTTAATATGATGGAGAATGATCAAGAAAAGAGAAGAAAGAAAGGAAGAACTTGTTTAATGGAATGAGAAAATCATTATACAAGTTCATAGATTGATTCTACAAGTCTCCACGATTAAATAGAAGTTGGAACGGCTCAATTCGGAGTTAAAACAAGCAAGTTCAAGCTTCTGGATGAATATTGGTTTGTTGGAGGGCATTTAAGTAATTTCAGCTTTCTTACTCTCTTGAACAGTGTCTTGCTCGAGCAAATTGAGTTTCGAAGTCATGCTCGAGCAACAACAAAGTTCTTGCCCGAGCAAGGTGGAATTTCTCCCAAAATCGCTCAAAATCCGTTCTTGCCCGAGCAAGAAAGAAGGCCTTGCTCGAGCGAGGTCGCGCGATCATCGATACTGTTCAGCTCTGTTTTCGCGATCTTGTAATTCGATGATATCTTCCAAACCAGGAATCGGATTGACATGAAACCAGTGGCATATGAAAGAAGACATCCAATACGTACTTTTGACAAAATATCAAGTCCAAAGGAGTCCAGATGAGAGAGCTTTGATTTTCGAAAATTGGAACAACAATTAACGTCACAGTCCAGACCAACCTTCGGTAATTTGAGTGTATCTCACAAACGGAAAATCCAAATGAGCTGAAATTGGTGCCATTGGAAACTAGACTCAAATTGCTTTTCATAAACATCAAGAAATCAGAAAAAAAATATTAATTGAAGTAGATATGATGTTTTGAAGTTGGTAGTCTGTTCTGGATTCTGCAAAAACGCTGGTTAAGAAGAAGCTTCATTCATCTGATGTTAATGGACGTACTACAACTAGCTTGGAGCTGATTCTTATTGAAATGGAAAGAATATTTGAAGAGTCTTCTGAAATGGAATGATTTTCTAAACTTGGATTTATGCCAGAATCAAATGCAGCATGATTCAACAATCATGCTCGAGCAAGAAATATTTCTTGCCCGAGCATCATCGAGGCAGAAGGAAAAGATAGTCAGTCAATGAATCATGCCCGAGCAAAGTATTCTAGCATGCCCGAGCAATCTAGAGGCAGAAGCAAAAGAAGGTCATTCAGAGAACCTTGCCCGAGCAAGAAGTATTTCTTGCCCGAGCAACATCGAGGTGCGTAAGCAAAACTCAAAGCAAATCGGAAGTCTTGCCCGAGCAAAGCAAAGAAGGCTTGCTCGAGCATCATGCTCGAGCAAAGGCAAAACGTTGCCCGAGCAGCATCTATCACTCTCAAATTCTCGCCTCTGTGTATACATTGCCCGAGCAAGAATTATGACTTGCTCGAGCAACGCCGAGCAAAAAGTCATTTCCACTGCCTAATGAAAAGTCTTGCCCGAGCAAGAAAATTTTCATGCTCGAGCAACATGACCAAAACTCTGAATCTCCGCAAGCATGCTTTCTAGGTTGCCTCAAGCATCGTATTGTGCTCTCACGACTCCGCCTCTATCTATGCCTTGCCCGAGCAAGAATATCACCTTGCTCGAGCAACATCGAAGCAGAGCACTTCCAGACCTTTGTGAAGATGCTTGCCCGAGCATGATTATATTCATGCTCGAGCACCATGCCCGAGCAGGCAAAATACTTTGCCCGAGCAAGTATGGTTCTGAACCCATTTCACTCTCTATCTCAGCATTGCCCGAGCACGATATCTTCCATGCTCGAGCATCAACGATCATTTGATGAATGAAGTGCTGATATGCTCTTGCTGCAACAATACTGAAATTGGATTTTGGCTACCTGAGTATTGACAAGATATGAACTTCTGTGAATTGATTCTGCAAGGGGATACTTGAGTATTGCGAAAGTATTCACGAAAGTATTCAGGAAATATTCAGAAAGTATTGTGAATGTATTCACGAAAGTATTCAGGAAATATTCAGAAAGTATTCACGAAAGTATTGTTTATATATTTGATATTCCATTTTCATCCATCTAATTCTTAGTTGATCCTTAAGTTTGACCATCAATTCTGTATTTTAACAAAAATACTCCTCTTTAAACAAAAGAATAAATATTTATATTTGCCTAAAAATATTTTTTAACAACCAAAAATGAATTTGATACATATATTTTCAAATTTTCCAATGCTTTATAAAATTTATTAACTTTTGTAATATTATAAAAATTATAATTGTAATTTTTTATCATTATTTATTGAAACTTATTTATTTATTTTTCTTTTTAAATGACTAAGACCATATTTCAAACAAATTTTTTTCATCTTTATTGTAAATTAATATAAATTTGTGAAGGTCATGCTTGAAAATTACCTATTACAATTCCAAATGGGCCTAAAAAGGGCTGGCCCTATGGGGTTAAAGGCCTAAATGAAACAGCCCGTTAGGCCCTTTTATTTTAATTTTCTTTAAAATTGTTCTAAAATTTTATATTACTAATAATGTGGTAAATATTTAGTTGTTATTATCTTTTTTCTAGAATTGAATTTTATAAAATGGTTTGATTTATTTGTTTTTGACAATATTTTATTCATTTGAACTTTTAAAAATAGGCTAATTTCAACATTAATAATGATATTTATTAGAAATTTATGAGTTTTAATAGAAATGTAATTCAAATTAAACAATATAATAACTACACAGCAAAACTTGAAAGAGATTTTTTTTGAATTAAAACGAAAATTGTAATTTACTAAGCTCATTATCAATACAAGCCCTAGAACTTCAATCTTTCTAATAGTTCCGTTGCAATGTTAATCCTAAAGTAACAAATGCTTCCTTAAAGTAGCTTATATTATTTCGTTAAGATTTATTTATTTTTATTTAAGATTTTTATGAGATTTATTATTTTAAAATATATATTGTAAAAAAGAGTTAAGTTTTACTCAAATTATTGCGTTGCAACTTCACCCGTCATTTAGGATAAATTCTTGGGTAGATACCTATAAGGATTTTTTCATTTAAAAAAAAAAAAAAAGATGAGTCTACTACTTCCATGTTGCTTTTGTTTTCTTGAGTGAGCAAGTGCGTAAAGTGTTGAAATGTTGAAACTTTCATTGACAATACTGTTATTTTAACTTTATTTTAGTAACTTAATCCTGATAATATTTGTCCTTTTTTTTTTTTGTCAGAATATCAATCCTAAATTAAAAATTAATTGTTTGCACTTTGTTTCTTTGAAAAATATGAAAAAAATAATAATAATTTTAGTTGAACAGGCTCAAATCCTTCTGAACCCCAGCCTGTAAATGAAAAGCTGGGCTTCAAAATGGATCCACCGACCCCGTAATGGGCCAGACCTTCTTCCCAACTCTACTTCAAGAGATTCTAATATGCTTTTTAATTGTATTTTATATTAAAATTTTAAATTTAGCATCAAATTACCCTTATAATTTAGTGGTCCACTCTCCTGACGTAACTCTAGAAAAATTACCTATCAAGAAATTCCTAACTTTAGTTGTCTTTTAAATTGATTCAATTGGTCCACGTTTACTTTTTTTTTTTTTTTTTAACGCATTAAAATTTTCATTTAGAATTTAAAAATAGCCCTTTTATCAGTATTTATATTATAGATCCCCGCATTGTTTGTTTGTGTTTTAAAGTGGTCAAGCTTGGTATATAGCTACAAATTCAAATCCTCTATAAACATGAGGCATGCAACAGAGTTTCAAGGAGAGGGTCATGGATTCAGCAGACCTGGAACACAAATCATACGAGAAGCCATAAACAAGTTTCATTGGAACTCTCACTAATATAATGAACACTACTACAAAGGGGGGAAAAAAAAAAGGTAACCTGATCAGAAACTACCTCAACTAATATAATCAAAAATTATCACAAAATCCTCAGAATATGGAGAGATCCAGATTTAAAAGAGAAAAAGGACATCAGCGTCACTTGAAACAAATTAACACATTTTCCCTTACAAAAACATGTAAGGCACTATAACTTAGAATAGAGATAACCTTCAAATGCACACCATTGCATCCCTACCTTTTTTCTTCTTTCTTCTTAAAAAGGGAAAAGGCCAAAAAGTTCTTCACATGTCCAGGTACACACTACTCTTCATTTTGACTTTCATCCTTCATGAGTTTGATCATATCATCAATTCGAAGAATTGTAATGGCTGCTTCAGTTGCGAACTGGAGAAAAAGGAAGGTTTTTCTCAGATGACCGTAAAGGGAGCTATTCTGCCAAATCAAAAGGCCATCCAAAAATAATCTGTAACCGAATGTTTACCTGAAGTATTTTTACTTTGCTCATCGCGGGTTCAATGACTCCAGCCTCCAAATTGTTTCTGATTGTTCCCTTAGAAAGGTCCAATCCCATGCTGGGAAAAAAAGAAAAACAATCAGGCAAACAAAATAAACGAGTCTACTGCAAGGAAAGATATTGTGAATGCCATCCCAGTCATCTCCCTCCCTCTGAGACACAAATGAGAAGCAAGCTTGTTCAACATCACTTCCCAGTTCATAGAGAAATCCTTTGGAACACTCCATGGAACCAACTAAAACATATCAAAATGAATGTCAAGTAGAGGGGTGACTCAGTCACCAACACCATTTTAAGAATCACTCTACTTCCTAGCTCCTTGTCCAATCATCATTTCCTTTTCTATGAAATGCTTATTGAAAATGGTAAATGGTTAAATCGAAGTCCAAACCTCAAATGCACTGAGCAAAAATATTGATCACAATGACAAAGCTAAATAGACAAACAAAGCTTCCCATAACCTTTAACCTAGTCAAATACCTTGATAAATGTTTCTTATCAGCTTTAGTCTGTGCTGTGTGGTGGTAAGCACGCAGTTTTGCAACCAACTCAGTGGCATCCTTCGCTGCATTGACAGCGAGAACCTGCAAAGTAAATAGATACTTAGAAATGTATCTTTAGAGTTGCTAAAATGGCAGGTAAAAGAAAATAAGACTTTTCACCAAAAAAAAAAGGTAGATGGATACTTAGAAGAAAAGAATAGCTATCTTTTGGAGATTTTACCGAAAAAATACTTTCTGAAATTAAATCATAAAAAAATTTAGACTAGCAAGCAAATGGCCCCTAGAGTGGGTTTTATCATCTTAGCTTGTACCAACCTTGGGAATGATTAACAATGATTCAGCAAACTCTGCAATAGCCAACTGCTCACGAGATCCCAAAGTTGTAGCTAGATACTCAAGATATACTGATAATGCAGCTTCAACAGCACCTCCACCAGCTACAACCTAGATCATGAGTTGTGGTAAATTCAGTGCATAAAATTAAAAGACAACTGCAAAATACATAAGTCAGTCTTAAAAACATTCCTTACAAGTTTAGCAGCCCTAGAGTTTAAATTCTTTAAGGACTATTCACTTAGGTCATTTTAGGAACAAGGAAGTGATGGGGAATGTGGTGCTTACAATGCCTCCAAAGCTTTAGGGCACAAGCTAAAACTCTTCTATGACCACTAATTATTTATTTACCCCGTAATTTATCAACAGACCAAGCTGACTTCCACAACATGCCCAGTAAAATTTACTTCCATCAAAATACTCAATAACCATGATTTGAATCTGCCACAGAACATCGCAACTCTAATGCCCCTTTGACATGTACAGTTCATATCGCAACTCTAATGCCCCTTTGACATGTACAGTTCATAGAAGCCAAACACCATGTTAGGAATATTATAATTAGCTCACTATTTAATTAAGCTCCATGTTTGGAATATTAACCTTCATTTAGTGAGAATGAGAATTTAATCAAATTGTCACAGAATTAACAGAGTTCATAGCTATAGCAATCCTAGACACCACACCTGCTATCACATCAATTACTGGGAATTATCTCGAAACCCAAGGCAAGAAACAACACAAGTTACCTAAATTTCAAAAGATCTAAATATCTGTGCCACAACCAACCTTCCTAAATACTACTATTAAACCATCAAAGAATCATTGCCCAAAAAATAAACCAATGCACTCTATTTAAGTTAGCTAATTAAATCCTAATTCCCTTGGCATCCTATGATAGCTGGCTTCCTATGCAGGTTTTTGTTCCACCATTCTGCTCCTTAAGCCACAATCTCATCGTTGAAGATGATTCAGGTCTCAAGAACAACAGATAAGAAGAACATTTCATTTGGCTTCATACATGCATTTTGGTAATTATTCTATTATGTTCATTCATTAAAACAGTGTTGAAAGCATGTCAGCACCTCAAAATTGTACCTATATTCATAAAAAAGGGTCAACTAGTCAGAGCCCAAAGTCAATATCGAGCACAAAATTTCAACCTCAAGACATTCTATGTGACACAATTCAACAGGAAAAAAAAAACTAAAATGAACGTAAGGAACGTTAAAGGCAGATAACAAGCTAAAGCTTGCAGAAGGTTACCGTGTTTGATTCAAGAGTCCTCTTGACAATTGATAAAGCATCGTGCAGAGCTCTTTCCATCTCGTCAAGCATATAGTCATTTGCACCTCTGAGTATCAAAGAGACCTGTAGAATAATAAAGAAACAGCAATGATACAAGTTGTGATAAAATATGAGAATTACTATATTTTGAGAAAACATAATATAGAAAGGGGGGGGGGGATTTACTTTTATGCTTTTTTACTATTTTACTTTCATGTATTGTTTCATTTTAAGATTCCTTTAGAGTGGAGGAAGGGCTAGTTTGGGGTTCTCTAAATAGCCCATATGCAGCTTATGTAAGGATGACATTTTGGAATGGAAATTTGATTTGTTCTAGTTGTTCTGCACCCTCTACCTCAGTTCTTCTTTCTCTTCTTCCCTCTGTTATTTCCCTCACCTTCATTCATATCCCCCCTCTCTGTTCTTCCTCCTCCTTTCTGCGTATTCCCTCCGCTTCTGGTCTTACCTATCCTTCATCTCTGTCCACATCTCCCCCCTCCATATATCTATTCCCTTCCTCCCTCGGCATCTTCCTTCAAACATCCGACTATATTTTTCGTCAGTATACAATGCACACCAACTAAGTAATGATAAAAACAATTATATCATTAATATGATATCTTCAGACTTCGATGGACCAAAATTTAGGTGACTTAGCAACAGAAGGGCTCAGGTCCCAAAGGAGGCAGGCCTAAACCTATATGCTACCATGATCCCAAATTTTGCTTAATTTGCGTGGATTTTTAAACAAGGATCAAGCACAAGTATGTATCAAATTTGAGCCTAGACACTCACAGCACTATTATTCTTGGTCCCTTTTATCATAATTACGGCGTCATCAGAAATACGCTCCTCCACAACCTCTTCTGCATATCCAAGAAGTGTTGGCTCAAATGTTTCCTCCCCTTCCATATCAGCAAATGTGGAGACCTGCATACAGACATGGCAAGAGTTAAGATTCACGAAGAATTCAGTATGATGAACAACAATGTCATTGTCAGCTATTACAGGACTAGAAACCAACACCTAACAGGCCAGGAAAACAGAATAGCTTTTGCAATTTAACTTAAGAAGAGCACAAAACCCCAAAGTCCAAAGAGTGCACAGAATTTTTTGGAAATAGACTTTTGTTTTGTTAGACTAGTTCAGCATAGTTACAAGGTAGGAACGGGTATTTGTTAACGTGAACTACATGGACAGGAAAAAATGCAATTCCCAAGATGAAAGATTGAAAGGAAAAAAATTAAGCTTACTACCAACTTCTACAACACCTCTTGTGCATAACATTAATGTAAAAGAAAAGGACTTACCAAAGTAGCACCAGTTGCCTTGGCAACATGGCGCATATCCTCTTTTCGCACTCTTCTTACAGCAATCGCCCCAGCCCCAACGAAGTACTGAAAGAGATTGAATATTAAAATACAATGATAAGAACTTGCAAAGCCTGCTGCCTCAAATCAAATAAACAGAAATATAAACAAAAACGCCACAAATATCCCTCAATATGATACAAGATCAATATTAAAACAATTCAAATTCAAATTTAGATAAAATTTCACATCCCAAATCAGAGAACTAAGCAGAAATACAACAAAGTAAACCTACTAATCACTGCATCATTAGACACTGGAACGCTTAAGCTGCAAAAATGACATGGTACAGATTCATAAACAATAAGATGAATTTGTAAAACAGGAACTATTACATGTTTAAAAAGAAACGTAGAGCATACTCATAATCCTAGAGGAAGCAAACACAAGGAAAATCAAAGATGCATGATTAGCTATTTCCCAGAATTCTGATTAAGAGAATGGCGGTGCAAATCTATGGAAAGATGAGAAAAGTTTGTTTCATCTTGCATATGCTCGGAAGAATAATCTATTGTCAAATACATTTGTCACAGGAGAACATTCAATATACTTTACATTGCACCTGTATAGAGATCCTAATTTCCAATGGCCTAAAAAAGATCATAAGATTCATAAAAAATAATACAAAAAAGGCAAGGCATTTGTCCGGTTTGAATCTCCTTTCCACAGAAGGATCATCTAAAGAGAAATTCACCTTCAGTGCCATGTCATCAATTCCTTTAGTAGTAAGAACAACATTGGCTCCAGCTTTCAGTAGTTTTTCAATTCGTTCTTTAGTCATATCAGCCTCTCTGTAATGAAATCAAGCAACCACTTATTGAACATATTACAACAATAATATATTATTATGTTTGGATTAGCTTTGAGAGAATAGCTTTTACAATTTATTTACAAAGTAAGTATATGAGAGGATTTTTGTCTCAGCTTACGGAAAAGAGCTTCTGAAACCACGGTTTTGTGGTTTGTCAAACATGCACTTAATGTGTAAAGTGTAAACATGGAAGAAGGAAGAATTGTCTTACTAAATATATGACAGTCTGACTGTCTGTAAATATCAGGTGTCTCTTATAAGGTCCAATATCATGTTCATACCTAACTGAAAACGCTACTATTATATTTGTGTAATAATTTAGACAAAATTCATCCTGGGTAGGTGCGTATATAACAGTAGTTTATTATATACCTTTGACGAATTTTCTCAAGTTCCCTGGGATCAGAGACTAGGACTTGGACACCCAATTGCATTTTTGTCTTCTGAAGATTAAAATCAAGACAAGCTATCTTTGCAGGGGAAACTCTAAGAGGCATTCCTTGGGCAGCACGGCCAGTATTTAGAGCATAACCATTCATTAGATAGCTATCTCTAGCACTTTTTCCATGAGCTTTCAATATATTAATTCCCTGGAATTTTTAAAAAATCAAACATGTAAATCAAAATGAAGCCTAAGATCAATAATTCAAAATTTAAGCTAAGATTGAAATATAAATATATATATATATATATATATTTATTACCATTAAAAAAATGCTCAAGCCTACAATTGATGACCAGATAGCATATTACCAAATTTGACATCTTGTAGCATGGAAACGAAATTCTCAGGAGAATATTATCAAGTCCGTTATATTACCAACCTTGATTAGGTATTTAATTTCACCCCTGGCATTGGTTGTCTTTACTGCTTGTACCGCATCTACAACCTGAGTATTATACAAAAAGTTCAAGTTGATTATCAAAAAGAAAATAAGCTGCGAAACATCATTTAGCATCCTGCACAGACAAATTTAAAAACTAAAGAACAACTCTAAATGAATTGATGATGCTTTTGACAACAGAAAAATTTAAAGCAAGTCCTAGCGCTGAATGCAGAAGATAAATATCACAACATTCTTCAGTTTTCAAATACAATGAAGTTACTTAAATTCCAAATTTCAGAGAAGCCTACAGTTCGTAAGCCGTTCAATATAGTCCAGTCTCCTATCACTTCTTTTTTTCCTTATATGATTTATTCCATTGTCCTACCATTAACATATTCTAGATATAATTATCGAAAATTCTATGTATTCAAGAACAGAGTTCTCACATCAGAAGCATAGACACAGCACAAACATACTGGAAATTACGTTTATGCTCAAGGATTATTATATCACCTCAGTTTGTGAAAGAACTAAAAATATAACAGCCCAACCGAACCACCAATTTTGAAAACAAACCAATAAACCTCAAGGCTCAAATGTCATTGGCACCCAATGGTTTGCAATTTGATGGATCCGGAATCCAGATCAGTCACCAATGAATTCAAGAACAAAGAATCTAAGTCCCTGACCAAAATACTTAAACATACATATATTCATTCATAAGTCTGTTTACAATCTAAAGGGGATATATATATAAAGAAACATAACCAACAAACCAACTGACTAACTTCCTAAATAACTAACCCCTAATGAAACACACATAAAACAAAACAGAATTCTAAACTTCCCCTAATAAACCTAACTTCCAAACTTCCTTTAATTGATCTTATCCAAACGCCTCTTTAGAGGACGGTTTGGTATCCTATCACAATTTGTTTAGCAAAGCCCGATCACTAAGTTATGCAAAATTAAACATAATAATAACAATAATCATAAAGTACTTCACTGTAGAGTCAGCAAAATTACACTTGCAAGCAAGGTTGAGAGCCATAGCGTAAGTGAACAATCAAAACATAATACAGAAAATTAACATTGCTTAAAAAGTATCTAATCACAGATAGTTTCCGCTGCAATGCACTTCACAGAAAGCATAAAACACCGGCTCTTCAACAGCTAATCCAAGTAGATACAAAATTTAAACAGAAATGTTTAAAAAAGCTGTATCTAAATATACCAAATTCGCAAAGAAGTCACTATCACCAGCTATCAACTTTGAGGACATGCTGGTCTTGGCACAGTTAATCAGTGAGTCCTTTCCCAGCTTCTCCACCTACAATGACAAAAGAACAATCAGGCTAACCAAGATTAAAGATGCATAACAGCCAACAAATTCATCAATCTTCACACAATAATGGCAAATAGATCAGAACTAACCATTGGTTCACTGAATATAAGGTAAGGAGACAACGGCCAAGAGGAACAGAGTTTTAATGCATAAAATATTACATCATAAATATTGTTTTTCATTCCAAATACTTTCATTTAATTAAATAATTATAGGAATACTAAACACATCCGGCATAAGACAGTATTCTTGTGCTATCCTACATAGAATACCCTTCTTCCTAGACAGCTGTCATTGCGTGATTGTCTACAGAAGACTTTTCCAAAAAAACATTATTTTTATGTATGCTTTTGCAAAAATCTGTAAGAGACTTTTGAAAAGGGAATTAAAGGAGAAAAGAAAATAAAATATACTCATGTAATCTATAGCAATGCCACATCAGCTCAATAATGCTAACATAGAAGATCTTACCTTGACAGATAGCTTTTCCTCCACATATTTGCAAGCTTCCCGCATAGCAAGCTATACAAAATCCAGAACAATTAACAAAGAGAGGTGATAAGTTTTGCTACATAAATTCCAATTCCTCTCCAACAAGCAATAATTTTGTATATCTGACTTCAAAGGCAATATATACATGAACTAAAGAAAGCAGGACAATAGGAATAAAGATGCTTACTCGGTATCCACTGATAATTGAGGTTGGATGAATCTTATTTCTCACTAGATCATTGGCTCTCTGCTCAAAAAATTAGAAATTGCCTGATGACGTCCTATGCCATTATAACCTACAAAATGCACAAGAGCTGCTAAAAATTGAAATCTGTACTTACCTTTAGAAACTCTGCAGCCACAATGACCACAGAAGTTGTGCCATCTCCTACTTCTTTATCTTGAAGTTCAGCCAATTCCACCAAAACCTGCAAGCCCATGGATCAACGTCAACATGAAGCTATGGCAAGACAAATCACAAATTAAAATTTTATGGTCCTCTTCACCTTGGCTGCAGGGTGCTCTACTTCCAGCATTCTAAGTATAGTAGCACCATCATTAGTAATGGTCACATCACCAATGTCATCAACAAGCATCTGAGATAAACAACCAACAAAAATATGCAGTCTTAAGATCGCATAATACATCATTCATGACCATTGTTAACATCCAAAACAAGGGTGCAGGAGTAACAACAAAACTATGCCAATGGATCAAACCTCAACAACACAGAAAGACACGTAAGAAGAATGAAAAAAGTATGCAAATGAGAGTGAATGGGCGTTATTATTTGTATCCAACAAAAGAAGCAAACAACAAAGAGATAATCGTACCTTGTCAAGGCCAACAGGTCCCAGTGAGGATTTCACAATGTTGGCAACAGCTTGGCAGGCCATCACTGTAACCCAACGTTCAAAGCGCATTTACACAAATTAGACCCAAGTATGCAAGTATTTTTGAATTATGGCTTGATATCAATGAAGGAATGATGCATTAAAACAGCCACATTTTTCAAGTAGACATATGTAATGGAAAAAAGAAGCTTCTTTTCTATAGTGGAACTTGGAAGAAATGTACCATTTTGGGTCCGGACGTCCTGTCCAGATTGGCGCTCTCCGGAAATGTCGAGGGTTTGTCCAACAACTGCCATTTATGATTTCTACAAGGAGGGAGAGTGAAGAAACCTTAAATGAAACTCGAAAGTGAAGAAGCAAGCGACGATAACTGTAACAAGCATGCTGATCTCTTTCTAATTCCTCAATGCAACGTAAGATGGTATCAGAGCGTTATTTACTCTACTGTTGTGTATTATTCAGAGAGAAATGAGTACAATATATAGGCTCAAAAGGAGCCATCAAAGGAGAAATCAAAGGGATTACAATTAAAGAGAGATAACACCAAATATTTGAGGGATTTTGATTTCTACAGAAAGAGATCCAGAAAGACATAAACCTACCGGGAAATAGAGAAATGAGTGAAAAAAAGAACCAGAAAAATCAAAGGGAGTGATCGGAGGAGCAGAAAGGAGGGGTCTAGGGTTTCTCAGTAGTATTTGTTTCAGTCTCAGCGTCTCTCGCACCTTCAAGAAGGGTTTCTATCAGAGGTTTTGTTTTTTTGGCAACGCACTAGAGAGGGATCCGAAGTTTTTGTAAAAAAAAAAATTAAAAATTAAATAGAAAGGATGAGAATTTTTTTTATATATATATATAAAATTTTAGGAAAGGGGTTGGTTCACCCACGTCCAAGGGTAGGACGAAATCTCCTCCTCCCAGGCCATACCGATGTTGAAAGCGGGGGGAAATTGCCTATTACGCTCGGAGTTTATCTGTGCATTCTGAAAGAGGATGTCTGTAACGCCGACCAACTTCAGGATCGAACCCTCAGGAGATAAGATTTTTTTTATATATATACTATGAGAAATTTTTAAAAGCACAAAGAATCAACAATTTTACAACATTTACCAAAAAAAAACAAATTTTATACAATACACCTCATAGTCTTTTTTCCCAGTAGTACATCTTATTAAATAATTTTAAAAGGTAGAGTATGATTATTGTTATATATACAACTAAATAAGTGGTTATTAATTATTAATAACTATTTCTATTTAAATTGTGGGAGGTTTGTCTACAAACCCGGATTACGAAACCATACATAGGGTGGCTCATTGTTTTTTGCTATTTGACTAAAGGTGTGTTTGGTTTGAGGGGAGGGAAGGGAAGGAGGAGAAAGAATTTTTTCTTTCATCTTTACTAAATAGCTCATCGAAACTTTTCAATATTTCAAAAATATACTTTCAACAAAAAAGAATATTCTTCTCATTAACGATTTGGTATTAATATGATCCCTAGAAAGCTCATCCCCTCCCCTCAAACCAAACACACTGGGTGTACACTTTAGAGTGTGAAGGGTTTGCCTTTCTGGTAAGTACATTTTTTGAGGGTCAAATTTATATTGTCCTTCTTACGGTGAGACAGCGTATCATCTAAACAACAACAGCTCATTGATTAACATTTCCTAAACATTAATTCAATTCCTTTGTTTGACAATGTTTGACTCCTCCTTCAATTGGAGTTGGCTTCTATCCGCTCTGAACTTCATCCGCTGCAATGAAACGGTACTGAGGTTGATATCTTTTTTTTTTGTAATATTTCAAGTATTGGATGGTACTAAAACAATATTTCAGGATACTAACTTGTAGCGGAAAAAAATTTATGATCTTGAACAATTATTTTAAGATCTTGAAAAAATGTTTTGAAGTATACTTTTAGTACCAATCAGTAAACTGAAATATTTTTTCAAGATCATGAAGTTTTATTACAGTACTAGTCAGTATCCTGAAGTATATTTTTAGTATCAATTAGTACCCTCAAATTTTTTTCGAGATCATAAAGTATTTTTTCAGTATCAGTCAGTATCCTAAAGTATTATTTTAGTATCAGTCAGCATTGTTGTCAAACTCGCGAGTTAACTCTCCGAGTTTACCGTTTTTACGTTTCTAGTTTACCAAAATGAGTCGAGTCACTGGTAAACTTGTGACCGTTGTAAATTTGGTTAAACTCACGAGTTTATATACCGAGTTTACCGTTTTTACGTTTCTAACTTACAAAATCGTGTTAACTCATCTTTAAACTCGTGTTAACTTTTTTTATTTGATTATACTTAGCGGCATTATATATGAGTTTTATAGAAATTTATTTGTTAAATATGGTAAATTTTGAATATTAATGGATTTAATTTCAATTATTTGGATTTAAAATATATTTAAATCAAATTGTTGTCATTTTATATATTTTAATTATTTATTATACACAATTAATACCTATTTAATAGTGAAAATAAACTCTTAGGAGTTTACGATTCGAGTTCACGATACGAAGTTTTCATCATTATCGAAGAGTTTCTTAAACTCGTGAGTTTTTAACTCATTAATCAAGACTCGAAATATTTTTTTAAGATCCTAAAATAGTTTTTTAAATATCGTTCAGTATCCTGAAGTATTTTTTTTGGTACAAATCAATACCCTGAAATATTTTTTTTTTAAAAAAACACACATTAACCTCTTTTTTTGTGCCAAAACGGAGCCGTTTCACTGTAGCGGATGAAGTTCGCAGCAACAGAAGCCAACTCCCCTTCAATTTCCTATATGGAGTAATTTCTTCTCTTTCCTTAAAAAAACATGATTTAATCATGAGCTTGTTCCGTTTTTGTAAGATGGCCGTTGACTTGGCTTCAATTTCCTTAATCTAAAAGATTTTGTCCATTGTTTTACATATTTGTGCGGTTTCAAACAATGAATTCCCAGATTTCTGGATGACTAGAGATTTACAAGCTGAGAAAAAGAACTCCAAGAAAAGATTCATTGTTTGTCAAATTCATTCGAGGTTTTCAAATCTACAAACAGTGAAGTTTATAGAAAATTATTAATGATAATAATTACCCTATGATCAACATAGGCTAAAGTATATTTTTGTCCTTTATGTTTGCATGAGATATACTTTTGGTCCATTAACTTTATAAAGCATATTTTTGGTCATATATTTCAAACATTGTTAATATTGCTAACGACAAAAGTTGAAGCAAGCAAATTGAAATGATGACTATATAATTAAATGATATTAATCTTAAATTTAAACTATGTGTAAATAGAAAAATATCTAAAAACCTAATGAAACAGTTTTGATCTTTCAAATTTGTCCTCATTTTAGTTTTGGTTTTTTAAGTTTTAAATTAGAGGTTTTGATTCCTAGGGGGCAAAATGGTCCAAACTGTTGTTTAGTTATAAGGATCAATGTTTTTAAACGGAATAAATTGACCAAAACTTTTGATTTGAAATTTGATGGACAAAAAACAAAATAGTGACAAACTTGAAGAATCTGATGATAAAATTGTATGACCAATTCATCAAACTCCCTTGACTAATGATTTTCTTTGAGGGTGATTTTGAGATTTTACAAACACACAAAATAACCAGACTTGGGGTAATGTTTTTCTCTCATATTTGTCTTGTCTTTTCTTGTACCATTTTAATTTTTTCCTTCTCATTGATTCTTTTCTTTTCTTTTCGTTTTTTAGCTGGGCCTTCCCATCCATACTTATTTATGGATATTGAGAATATACTGCTATATTGTTATCAAATTGGTGATTCAATGATAAGCAGATATTGAGTCTACTAGAAAGAGTTAATCCCTCAATAATGTAACATCTCAGGCGCTCACTTGTGGATATTGTCCGCTTTGACACACAAGGAATGTAACATCTCAAGCGTTCGCTTGTGGATATTGTCCGCTTTGACACACAAGGCCTCACGGTTTTGTTTTCGACTGGGCCTCGTTAGGCTCATCAAAACGCGTTCATAAGAAAAAGGTCTTCACACTCTTATAAGGCATGCTTCGTTCGCCTTTCCAGTTGATGTAGGACTTCACAATACACCCTCCCTTATGGTTTTGTTTTCGACTGGGCCTCGTTAGGCTCATCAAAACGCAAGACAACGACCGAGTCTGGCTCACGATACCAATTATAACATCTCAGGCACTCGCTTATGGATATTGTCTGCTTTGACACACAAGGCCTCACGGTTTTGTTTTCCACTGGGCCGCAAACAATATCCACAAACGAGCACCTAGGATGTTACACATAATGTTATGAACTAAGATATAAATCCTCATAAAAATATGTGTCTATATTTAGTGTCCAACATAAGAAGAGTTCAGTACCCACTAAAGACTAGTATAATCATTACGAAAATATTACTTAAAATCTCAAGACAATGTAACAATTTGAGATCTCTGACTACTATAGAGTAACCAGTTTATATAAACACGAAAAATTTGGTAAATATTAGCACCACACTTCATTATGATAGGTAAACAATAGATACATGAAATCAGAATTTGTCAACCGAGTTACGGTTTCAAGCAAAAAGCCAAGTGTGTAAGCAACATGTGAAATGCTTCAGATTTCCGCTAAGTATGTTTGGAATCACTTTTAGGGGTAGGTCTTAAAAATACTTATTTATAGAGATAGAGATAAAATTCTACTTACATACTTACCTTATATATCATAAATCACGATTAAAAAATTACTTTTGAAGATTTCAATCACTATTCTAAACAAGTCTCATACAGCAGAACACTCCCCCGTTTCACGATACTTCTTTTCTTGGATGAATCCAATTTCACTAGGCCCACCTTCAAGATATATCTAGTTGACATATAAATTTTGTAATTAAATTTACCATATTTAGGTACAAAATCTCACAGATATGAAATATTATTAACACCTGCTATTTTGTTTGAGTTTTGGTCTAGCAAGGTGCCTTTAGGGTACATTATGGAAAGAAACAACGTATCTCAATCTTTAACCCTAATTCGTTGTTTTCCTTTTTAGGTCATCATCCCTAATTTATTTTGCACCCTCTTTATTTTGCAAAACATCTGCATAACTTAAGGCCTTATATACATCACAAAACAACATGAAAAGTAGAGGCTCCAAATTGGCAATTGAACAAATACATTACAAAAGACTAGCCAACAATGCTTGACAAAACTAATTACAATTCTCAGCGTTTGGATAACTTTGAAATCATGATTTCAGAAACTATTTTTCTCACGTCAAAACAAAATTTTTCTTATATACTTACCTCGTAAATCATACAAATCATTCTCTAAAGGTTAATCCAAACATACACTCAGTCCAAGTTCATTGACTCTGCACTTATTAAAGATCAACAATAAACATCAATGTGGACGGATCAGTGTGTCATCAACACCAAGCAACTTGCGAAGGAGTGATTAGGAATTCTCAAGGCCATTGGTTGATGGGGTTTCACAAGTTCCTTGGAACCCATACCGTTATTGAAGCAGAACTTTATGCTATCATGACATGACTAACTATGGGTCATCGGTTGGGTCTTCAAAGAATCATCCTTTATTTTGACTCCCTTAACGCCATCAACATCTTTATGAGGGACTACTATACTGATCATCCGCTTTGAGACATCATTGAAGAGATTTGTGACCTTCTCTTCCAAAACTGGAGCGTGGAGATCTTCTATACTCCAAGGGATAACATTGTTTGTGCCGACTATATGGCCAAACAAGGTCACGACGTTCTCAATATTGTCGATGTGGTTCTAATACCCACAATTCCAAGAAGATGCTTTCATTGGCTTTGAAAGACCAACTGGCCTGTAACTACTAGTTTGTTTCTAGTATGTTGTATTTGGGATTAGATTTCCATGGTCTAGTTCTTTATCCCACATTTTTTAAGCTTTGGCTTGCCTGTATTTCAAATAAATAAATAAATAAATAAACGTCAATGGCTATCTATCAATTATACTAGTGGAAGTAAGCTATCATATTTGAAACTTCTTAAGTTCTTATAAAGTGGTGTTTCCACTTGTGTGTGAATAATGTGGCATAAGTTTTCTCTCTCTTTTTTTCATGCTCCTTTGTTCAATATAATATCGATGACTTCCTACATATTCCATGATATGATATTTTTATTTTAAATACTAATTTTTTCACCTAGCATCCCTAACTAATCACAAAAATTTATGACCAAATAATCAAACTCTCTTAATTGTTGTTGTTGGTGTTGAGAGCGAGGAGGAGGAGGGGAGGACGTACCCAGTCTCGAACCCCAAACATCATAGTATATTCAAATATCAACATATTTTTTCACCTAGCATCCCTAACTAATCACAAAAATTTATGACCAATAAATCAAAACTCCCTTAGTTAATGTTTTCCGTTGAGGGTGATTTTGAGAGTTAAAAAAGAAAAGAAAAAAGTAACCGACTTTTCTTAATTTATGGTAAAGTAACCGATTGAGATTGATAAAAAGGGATTCTCTATGTATTGAGAATAAATATTATTACCAAATTGGTGATTCAATATACTTGTCCAGTAACGGGGCTAATGATGGGCCATCTCGTTTGGACTGAACCAGTCGTTTTTCTTGCCCAAGTCAACTCATTTTCCAACTAATTTGCATTGCAACTCACTGTATAATTACATCAATATACGTTGAGTTGAGTAGAAAAAGCTAGTCCTCACAATATAACGAATCAAGATTCAAATCCTCGAGGTATCCACATTTAGTTCTCAACATGCCTCCAATAGAAGGAGGATAATTTAGCCCAATTTTTTTTTTTTTACATCAATAGCCAAAAGAATCACATGACATAAGTATCCCATCAACTTTAACCCCACAAAAGTCACAATGATCACAGTGAATGTCGAAAACGAAAGGAATAGTCTTAGACAAAAAAACATGCAAAATCAGTATTCAGTAACCTAAACGGAAGACTTTTGTATCTAAAACGGCAGTTGATAAGGAGAGTATGGTGCCAACTATAGTGATTGACAAAACAATTTATTCGAGGTAATAGAATATTACTTGAAATCTCAAGACAGTGTAACAACTTGAGATCTCTGTATAAACTAAGAAGTTTACATAAACACAAAAAATTCCAAAATATTAGGATCATACTTCATTATCGTGCATCCCGACACTTTTGATGGCAACATAAATAAACAACATAAACATAATATCAGAATTCGTCAACCGGGTTAAGGTTTCAAGCAGAAAACCAACATGAAAGCTGCTTCTGCTGAAGTGATTTCCGCCCCCAAACGCCCCATTAAGATCCAAAATATTGGCAAAGTTCTTCGATGAAGGTCTCTCTAGACGGCACCAAAAAAAAAGTGATAGAAGAACCTCATCCATGCGGATCCATCAAAAGAATACAGGATCAAATTCCAAGAACCAATCCATCATGCCATGGCGTCCACAACACTGAAATTTCTTTCCATAGCATAATCCACAAAACCATACAGAGGAAACACTCGTTCCTGGTACTTATGATGAAACCCGTCTAATTCTGCCCTGGCCTTTGCCTTAAGCTCCTCAGCAAATTCAACTGCTCTGTCAATTCCATAAATCTCCACATAACTCTTCCCTCGGTTTTTTGTCTCACTTTCTTCCTCAGATTTAGTTTTTGCACTTAAAATATCATTCACAATTGCATACAATACTCCCACAGCTCTCCCATACCTCCTCACTCTCTCAATATCATTGTCTTCAGCACCAGCAATAAGTGCTCCACATGCAGCAGAACACTCCCCCATTTCACCATACTTCTTTTCTTGGATGAATCCAACTTCGCTAGGCCCACCTTCAAGGTCGAGGAACTGCCCAGCAGCCATGCCGGTGGAGCCTACAGATCGGGCAATCTCAGCAATCACACGGAGGAGTTGGGGCTCAGGCACAAGGTGAGATGGAGTATTGGAAACAATGTGATGAAATCCAAGCGGAAACAGAGCGTCACCGGCGAGAATGGCCATGTCAACACCATGGACAGTGTGGTTGGACGGTTGGCCTCGACGAGAGGCAGAGTCATCCATGCAGGGTAAGTCATCATGGATCAATGAAGCCGCATGAACCTGCCAGAAATAAATCATTCACTCCAAGGAGCCTTTCATGCGTAAGAACTAAGCCACACTGTAGTTACAGTAATTAAAGATTCACAGAACAAACTCTAGCTGTTAAAAATAAAACCAAACTTTTTTAGTTTGTTCGAGGTCTCTTACAACTTACAAGCGTCATTTTATTAACTGACTAATTCTTTTCTTATCTTTTCAAAAGCAAAAGCGACAAAAAAAGAAGGAATATGAAACAGGTATTGGAGCAACAATCCAGAGAAATCAAACTATACTAATGCAATTTTTAGTTTTCTCTTGTGGAACAAAGTAAGCCAGAAAAAGCAATTGCAATAACTGTAAGATGAAAAGCGTAAATGAACGAAGGATTTATAGGTCTGATTAGTAAAATCAGAATGTGAATAGAAAAAAGTAAAGGAGGGGACCATTTCGAGGGCGCAGGCGGTGGGGAAGGCGGCGCTGCGGTGGGTGCCGAAGAGTTCGCAGGTGGCGATGCACATGACAGGAGCGGAGCGCTTAGCACCTTTAGCGAGGACATAGTACCTCATGGCTTCGTAGATCTGAGGAGGGAAGTTGACGGGAATCGCTTCGTCAAGCTTGAGATTGATCTGACACATGAGAGAACTCCAGTATGACTTCAAATCAAAGGAAGCGGAAATAACCGAAGAAGAAGAAGAAGCGCGAACTGGGAAGGTGAATAAACTTTGGGGGCTTTATAGGAAGCCATATGTGGGAAGAAGAAGGAAGCACTGCAAAAGAAGGCATCGTATCGGAAAAAATTTGCCGATAGGAATTAGGATTAGAAGAAGAACAAGTAGAGCCGTAGAGAGAAACAAAAGAAGAAAGAACCAAACGGCGTCGTATCGGAATTGAGGATGCCTTATGCTATCACGTGCCCAGTTTTTTTTCATCATCACTGTCCATCGTTTTTTTCTGCTTTTCTCAGAAGAGGCTAACAAGGATCATATCAAAATTCGACACGTGTCATTTGCTTTTAAATTTTTTGGTGACCATTATGGCCACGCCAGACAATTCATTCGCCCAAACCCCATCAATTAGTGGCCCATTAAGTACTTAAAAAATTACCCTCAATCCAGATAAGGTTAAATTAATCCCTTTTTTTTTCAGTCTTTCTGGCATTTTATTTATTTATTTATTTTATTATGAATATATTAATGATGTAATGTCCATTAACTTTTAAACTATCACATTATGTCACCTCTATATTATACTTCGTATTATGATATATTAAGCTATTAAGATGTGGGACCCACGTACACAAATTCTTCCCTGCTTCAGCTGACTTGTTTCACGTGGCAGTGTTGAAAATTCGACAAGGAAAAAATTACATCAAATGATCCATAGGTGGAAATTACACTTAAGGACCCATTTTCTTACTTATTTTGTTGGAATGTTGAAAATTTGACAATGGGAAAATTGCATCAAATTACCCAGAGGTGGAAGTTACAAAAGGGTAAGTTTGGTTTGAGGGAAGGGGAGGGGAGAGAAAAAATTTGTGGGCCCCACTACACTGAATTTTGGTACAATTTTCTCCTCCCCTCACCTTCCCTCAAACCAAATTTACCCTTAAGGAACCATTTTCTTTTGCAATATATGCGCACCGTCTGAAGAGAAGAGAAAACGATGGAGAAGAAAGAGAAAGTGAGAAGGAGAAGAGAGAGAGGGGCAGAGGGAAAAGAGCCGAAAAGTGTTGAGAATATTGTCCTTTAAGGTTTTTATTTACCTTCTTTAATTTTATATTTATTTTATGAGATATGATATTATCACTATCATTTTTTTGTCACTATCAATGTCACTGTCATTTTTTGTCACTACCAATGTCACTATCACTTTTTCACCGTTAGATCAGAATCTCATCTACCTTTATCATTTCTCTCTCCTGATGAGATTTTGATCTAAAGGTGAAAAAATGGTAGTGACAATATCCTATCTCTTATTTTATATAGGATAATCTAAACTACTATATAGAATTAAAAAGATTCTTTTACCAATTATTTGAAGGTTTCATGGTTAATATTGGAGATTATTGTTATTTTATTGTTATATATATTTTATTTTATTTATATTTTACTTATTTATTATTTTAATTTTCTGTTGATATATATAAATTGGAGATTACTGTTATTTATATTTTAGTTGATTTTATTTATGTTTTACTTGTTTATTATTTTAATTTTCTGTTGATATATATACATATTTTATATAGGGTAAAGGAGTAATTTTACATACGTGTCTTTTGTCTCGGGGGCGCAAAGACCACGAGCTTTTTCGAAAGAAAAAACATACGTACGTGGTTACGTTTTGGGAGCAAAAATACCACGGGTCGTTAGTTAGTTTGTCAACTTAGATGGAGTGAACAAACAACGCGGGTGAAATTACCCTTTTGCCCTTAGTTTTAAATTAAAAACAAAAAAACTAAAGTACCCCCACCGGTGGGCCCTACCGCCGGAGGCCACCCCACCGCCACCGGCGGCGGCGGTGGGGCCCATCGGGGGGGTATTTTAGTTTTTTTTTTTATAAAAAAATTAAAACTAAGGTAAAAGGGTAATTTCACCAAAACTAAGGGCAAAAAGGTAATTTCACATGTGTTATTCGTTCACTCCATCCAAGTTGACGGTCAACTAACGGCCCATGGTATTTTTGCTCCCAAAACGTAACCACGTACGTCTTTTCTTTCTTTCAGAAAAAAAGCTCCGCTCGTGGTCTTTTATTTCTCTCGGCAAGAAAATTTCATATGTAAAATTCTTTCATTTACCCTTTATATATATATATATATATATATATATATATATATATATATATATCGGTAGGTTGAAATATATATTCATGTGGGCCCGCATATTAAATAAAAAAACGAAAATTGAATGAGAAGGAAGTCACGGGGGAATATAAATTGTTTGTGGGGTCCACCCGGGGTGGACCCAGAAAGTTACAAAAGAGGTACAATTGGTAGGAATATTTGGGGGTTCATCCTCAAATTTTTTTTAAAGGAAAATTTTAAATGATTAAAAAATAAAAGAATATAAACAAGACATAAAAAATATATTAAAAAAATATTTATGAAATCAAGTGAATACCGAATACTGATGTTGTAATAAGAAAGTCAATTATTTTACAAACATGTCATTTAGAAAAGCAAGGCTAAGTGCGGTTAGAAACACAGCTTCATAAGTTACAATGAAAGATGAGCACTCAATAAATTCAAGTATATATATTTTAATAATAAAAGTATATTACGGTAAAAATAATTACAATGTCATCATTTTAGACCTTATTTTTTTGGATTTCATCATAATTGTCTTATTATCAATGTTATCAAATACATCTTTTTCAATATAAAGCACTAAACAATCATTCAATCATTCATCACTCATCCAATTACGAAGTACAGTCTCAATATATTAAGGGTAATCACTTAATTTAAGGGTGAACAATCATTTAAACATGTATTTAAATTTATTTATTTATTTATTTATTTTTAAAAAAAGCTTCCCAAATTCAAGGGGCACTTGCCCCCCAACCTTCAACGTCGGTCCGCCTATGGGTCCACCTGTTTATATTATTTGTTCATATTATATATATTATTTATACTAGTTGATTCTATTTATCTTGCATATCCCTCTCATGCTGATGAACTAAGTCTTGGTGAGAATGACCTCCATTTTTAGTTCATTTCTTTTGTTATCTTTTTATACGTTTAATTTTAGTAATATATATATATATATATATATATATTATAAAAGAAAAAAAATGAAGGAGGAGATGTTACTGGAATGGAATGTAGGGGTATTCGTGGGCTGGGTGAGACCTTGTCCGATGTCTAGCCCGAAAGATCATTGGGCAGTCAAACAGTGCGAACTGGAAAGTGAATAAACTTTGGGGGCTTTCTGGGAAGCAAAAGATGGGAAGAAGAAGGAAGCACTGCAAAAGAAGGCATCGGATCGGAAAAAAAATTGAAGATAGGAATTAGGATTAGAAGAAGAAGAACAAGTAGAGAGAAACAAAAAAAGAAAGAACCAAACGACGTCGTATCGGAAGGGAATATGAAGAGGGAGAGAGAGCATTTCCATTTAAGGATGAGGAATTGAGGGTGCCGTATGCTATCACGTGCCCGGTCATTTTCCATGACAACCGTCCATTTTTTTTTTGGTGCCTTTCTCAGAAGGGACTAACATGGATCATATCATCACTCGACACGTGTCATTTGCTGTTAAATTTTTTGGTGACATTATGGCCACGCCAGACAATTAATTCTCCCAAAAACCAATAGTGGAAAACCCCATCAATTAGTGGCCCATTAATTACTAAATTATTCTTTTTTCTTTTTGCAGCCAATTTCGACAATAACAATAAATTAAACATTCGTTTTATCAATTATTTAAAATTTTAAATGATATTTATTTTTTCTAGAACACCTTTTTCACCAAATCTAACAATAGAATTCCTTACAATTAAAATCCATTCGTTTAATAAATTTCAAATTATGCATCATTAATAAATGATATTATATTTTCGAGCCTTCAATACTTTTTTGTATTACCCACTATAGTATTGATGTTAAATTGTTAGGTTAAATTTTCTTTTTTTTTTGCAGCCTTTCGACAATAACAATAAAACAATTAAAAATTCGTTTTTATCAATTATTTAAAATTTTAAATGATATTATTTTCTTAATAATTTAATTTTCATAAACCACATATTAAAACATTATTCTTTTTCCCGCACCAAAGTGCTCCAATAACGTTTTAATTATTTCTTTATGGGAATAACATATC
Organism: Acacia melanoxylon; assembly: GCA_019022615.1. NCBI lineage: Eukaryota > Viridiplantae > Streptophyta > Magnoliopsida > Fabales > Fabaceae > Acacia > Acacia melanoxylon. The sequence continues at coordinate 1,977,981 of JAFJYJ010000010.1, forward strand.
TACTACGAGGCAAATAAGTTTTTCCCGGCACGAGGCAAAAAAGTGCTCCATTATTTAACGTATAAGATTTAATAAGTATTTTTATTTTTTAATTATTTCTTTAGCCAGGGAATGGGCAGATCGATTGAGCGATTTTCATTTTTCAATAATAACTTCCGGATTAATTCAGAATAAAGTTTTGCAATAGCATATCTGATGCATGAAAAGTAGAAAAAGTTTTTTCTAATAAGTCATTAAGTCATCGTTTTCTCCTTATTTTTTAACACCGAGAGCTGATTTTGTACAGTTTTGAAATGCGCGAGATGTATCCAATCATAACGAGCTCAGGTGAAATCCGTTTTTGATGATCATCCTATCTTTTAAATTTGTTAATTCAAATGGAAGGTTAAATACTCGATTTTAATCCGAATACGCGGCGAAGGAAAATCATTGTTTTCTCCTTATCTTTCGATGATCGCTTTCTCCAGGTAAAATTGTATTTCCAAGGTCATCGATCAAAATGGATATCAAGATCAAGAATCCGCTGATAGATAATTTCTCCGTTGATGTCCAAGAGCTAAACTCAAGTTTATAAAGGCTCGCATTTTGATCATGAAAAAATAATAATAATAATAATTAGAATTAATATAGCAATAAAGTAAATGCATAAATATTTATCATAAATATTAAATAGCAATAAATATTAACAACAATATAATTAAATGTTTGTATTATAAATATTTTAGACAATAAAAGTAAATATTTGAATATTAAATCATGACTTAGGTTAGGAGGTTTAACCCCAAGTAGGTGTCGAAATTAATAACAATTATAAGATATAAATAAAAGTTAATGTTAATAACATAAAAGTAAAAGTTATGTTAGTAACATAAAAGTAAATTGCTGAATCATAAATATGTTAGTAACATAAAAGTAAATTATTGAATCATAAATATGTTAGTAACATAAAAGTAAATGTTATGTTAAAATTAGTAACAATAACAATAAACAATATGAAAATAATTAAATCAAGGATGAATAGTAAAATACTATTCAAATAAATAATCTTCAATCTTATACATGGAACTCGATGTTTAAAACATTGGTAAAATATATCTTTTAATTCCATGTTGTTAAGATCATCATGATCAATATAATGAACATATAAAGAAATGGACATCCATATAATTAATATATTTATAACAAAATTATTCTTATATGCGTGAAAGCTGGACACAATTTTGTAGAAAAAAAAAGGTGACATGAGGCCCCACCAACTTTTAACTAAAAATAAAGAGACGTGCCCCACCAACTTTTTAATTTTAAAAAAAAAAGCTTGGCATTTTTTTTTTGTTAATAAGGGACTGATCAAGTATGATCAGGGAATATTACAAACGAACGAGACGAGCTCGTGCGATACCTACAGCATCCTCTCGAAAAGATTCATAGATCCCATCCGGTGGGTCCATGTAATGCATTCATAGATCTCATCCAGGTGATTCATGGATTACAAAGTGGATCCACCTTCGACTTCGGTTGGATGCCCCAAGTTCTTAGGAGCACCACTATTGCATCCTTAGATATATGCGTACCTAAGGGTTTCCTACGAACTTTCATACTCTTACCGGTAGAATTTTGGAGTCTCGATGCCATGTGGAGGTTTTCGCGACGCCACCCACGGGGTAGCGCTTGATTCTCCTTTCCCTTCGGGTCGACCTTCAAACCCAGGTGGTACAGAGGGATAGTACTTGACGGGACTATTCGCGTCATGCAGCCCACCCACATCCATCAAGGAATCCGCAGTAACCTAACCACCGTATGCTTAGAGCTATCCAAAAGTCGATGTTACCACAGTGGGTATAAGGGCCGAGCTCTTAGCGAGCAAATCCATGGGAAGATCACCTTCTGGAGTACTTGAGGCTGGTATCTTCCCTTTTGGGCTTGTCTTACCATTCAATGCCTTGTTACCAACTTCCCACTCTTGCTTTTTCTTCAGGCCCACCCCCTGGTCCGCCACATTACCAAATACTCCACTTGCCCCTTCATTAGTGTTGACTTTTCCATGATTCTCTCCAGGCAGCTGCGTGATATCCCCATTGGCCTTACCATTCAATGCCTTGTTACTAACTTTCCAATTTTGCTTTTTCTTTGGGCCCACCACCTGGTCCATCACATTACCAAACACTCCACTTGCCCCTTCATTAGTGTTGACGTTTCCATAATTCTCCCCAGGCAGTTGCGTGATATCCGCATTCAAATCATCACATTCAAACAAAACATTATAGCGCGATCCGTTGCTAGCATGTACCCCACCAGTCTTCGTATCCTTTCCCCGATATTGTTTATTTCCTTTTTTTGGATAACGAACCGCATCCAAGAACCAAACTGAGAAAACCTCGACGCCGACGTATCTCCGGCAACTGGGCTCGATTCTTGTGCCTGCGTCACTGGAGTCCGTGGTAGAACTCCGGCACTTAGCGACGCCCCACTACCACACCTCTCCTTCGTATGTCCGTACTTCCCACATTCAAAACAAATAAGCGGCAAACATTCATATTCGATTCCATAAGTTCGTCCATCTACCTTTATCCAAGGTATTAATGGATTCTGTAGATCAACTAGGTCCGCAACGCAAGCATACCGGCCCCTCCCTCTCGTCTCCGTCGTGTAGTCCAGTCTCACAACATCCCCTAATAGCTTTCCAATTGCACGCAAGGTACTTTTGTGGTAGTACCTGAATGAAAGGCCCTGAATGCGAACCCACACAACCACATTGGATACCTTCGTGGTTCTCGGATCGAAGTCAATAGACCATGGTTGCACCATGAGATAGGCACCGAACATCATCCATGGGCCCGTAGTGAGAACTTTCGTATAATCCTCCTCAAGATCGAAAGAGGAAAAGTAGAAACCCCCCTCCATATCAACTAATTGATAGGAGCCGTTCAAACGCCGAGCGCTTGGGTTCTTGCTAATGTGTCTCTCGTAGGTGACCGAACGTCCCAACAATTTGACAATCGGTGTTTTCTCCATTCCTCGCACCAAAGCACCTCCCTCACTTCCTTCGAGAATTCAATCACCGGCATGTCACCATCCTTACTAATAAGGTAGTCCTCCTCTGTTACTTCCACCTCATCCAGAGATCGGTTCTCTTTGCCAGCCCTGGTCCAGGTTTAGGAGTTTCGCCCGGTACGAGATCGCCCTGAGCCCCTTCTTCCGCCATAACAACATCCATGCCCTCCAAATCAACGTTCCCACCTTCCACCTCCCCATCCTCTCGAATCCGTACTTTCTTCGTCGAGCGGAGGCTCTCCTCCGAGATCGGCGGAGCTTCACCCTTTTCCTCCATCTATGTTACTATCTCTTTATCTCTTCTATCGGGGAAGAATTAGATAACCCAAAAGCTTGGCCTTTGATGGATGCAGAGACGAGGCTGACACAAAGGGTATTGTCTACAAAACTAAAGGGCGTCTAAAGGATGCTTCACGAATAAAATCAAGCTTGGAATTGTCTACAAAACCACAAAAGACTGCGGGTATTGTGGAGGAAAATGTCATAATGGGGTGATTTGTCAACACCAAAATGTATTTATTTATAAAAATAATTGTTTTCTTCTCTCTTTTTTCCCCTTTGAACTTCGTGAAAAATTTATAGAGTTTCATTTGTAGATGGATGTTGCCAGAGATGCAAACAAAATAGAAGTTGTTGCTGGAAGACTTGAAGCAGTGGATTGATGGCTTGAACTTGTGTGTGTGTGTTAACATATATTTTTTTCTTCTTTTTTGCTCAAATGTGAACATGTTTTTTTTTGATATTGATGAGGGCTAAAAAGCCAGAAAAAAGAAATTACAACAGAGGGAAATTAATCCCATAGACTCTGAAATTGTAGATGGATGTGGGTTGGTTTGCTTTTCTTTTCCTTTTTTTTTTTTAACCAAAAACAAAAAAAGCTGCGTAGTGCCTACCATAGAAAAATATGAAATTGTAGCCTACGGAACTCATGGCTGGAAGTGTTTTCCTTTCATGTGAGTTCGAACAAGGCAACTTCACAAAAATATGAAACTGTAGTGGAAAGAAAAAGCTGCGTAGTGCCGTGGATCACATTGACAAATTTGGCGCTTCAAATGCTTGAGAAGAAGGAATGCAATGTAGGATTACAAGTCCCGTGGCTAATTGAGAAGAAATTTTCAGAGATGGAATGAATTAACTTAATCAAATTAGCCATCGCACACTTAACAAGTCCACGTCAAAAAAAGAGGTGATATATCGATATTTGTGGAGATATATCGGCGCGATAAAGGCACTGATAGGCGAGAATGAGTGCATTTAAGGCAGAGAGGCGTTGCCTAATTCACCATTGAATCATTGAAAATGATGAAATTTTGCATTCTCAAATACTTACAAACAAGGAAGGCGGTGTTAAAAGTCGTAGGCTAATTTCGAGACACATTGAATGAAACCACATAATGAAATTTCCACGTTAATGAGATACTTAAAAACAAGGAAGGAAAGGTGTTGGAAAGTCACATTGCTAATTGAGAGAGTTTGAGGCAGGAATTAATCAAACAACCTAATGAAATTTGGCCTTCTCAAATGCTTCTAAATAATGCTATTTAGCTTTTCAAATCATAACAACAAGGCACAGTTGACGAGTTAATTTGAATAATCATGGGCAGCCCCACAAATGGTACACTCTACATGCACAGTGGTAATAACCGTGATTTGGGACAATGAACAAGCAAATGTTCTTTGACAATCAAAAAAAAAAGTATATCGATCAGTTTGTAGCTGCAACTAGGTGGAAAACATATTGATACCAAAGCAAAACATAAAAGACATCTAACAGCAAGAGTACGTGAAGAAGCGTATACGCGTTAAAGCATGCGAATGAGTAATACCAGGCAGAGTGAATATGGCGACAAACGCCATTAAATTTAATAAAGCGTATAACATAACAGCAACTTGTTAACAAGTGTCAATGGGCTCAAGCTGCCGCCTTGAATTCAAAGAAGATACGCTTACAAAATGTCAACGTTCGAGCATAACAAAAGCTACAATGATAGCAAAAGTTAAAACCGCATAAGATGGTAAATCAATGTAGTGTAAGGCAAAGTTGGATCTTCATAACAAAGGAAATAAAGCTGTCCTAAAGTCGTCTTTCGTAAGAAGGAAGGCAAAGTTGGATTCAACAACTATCTCCTTCTCGATCGTCATTTCACCCTAGCCATTGTGATTTTAGGTCTAGGGCTTGGAAATACGTCATAATGGTTGAACAACGCAGTGATTTTAGGGCAATGCAGGGTCTTGGGGTTAGATTCCTCGAGAGAGTAGTCGGAAATCGTTGGTTTCTCGCCCAAAATGAAAACGGATAGTAACGACGGGGGAAAGGTTTTACGTTGGATGACCGTCGGGCTTCCGCGCGCGTTAGTCGGAGGGTTTCTTGTCGTGTAAGCGAAATGGGGGAAAACACAATTTTTTTAAAAATAACAAATAACTTATGAGGCAGAGACGGTCGACGGCAACGTATCGCTCAACGCGAATCATGTCCTTGCAATTTGATATGATGTAGGCTGGGAATGAGGCGTTTCGTTCGAACGTATTTTACGTTCCCGAACGTATCAATTACGTTCGAACGTAATTGCAAAAAAAAGTGGGACGCGTTCGAACGTAAAAAGTGACAGAGGCGGCATGTCTGTGCTAAACGAGATACCAAACCCGATACCAATCCTACTGTGCAAATAAAACCATATAAACGAAGACATACAAGAACTCAAGTGCAAACATAAAATGCGGACTTAACAAAGGTCCTTTTACATTTCATAAACTTGTTCTGATTTACATTCCATATGATGTTGCTGCATATACATTTGAAAGCTTTGTGTTGCACAAAAAAGACTCACAATTGACAAAAGACACAAAGTGTATCCCATCTCCAACTATAAATTTCATAAGTTAACATGTCTACACTTTGTCCTAAACAAACAAAGGCGAGACTTGTCCCAAAAATGTAGACCAACCCGCATCATATATGGCTATACAAAAGACCGATGAGGCCAATGTTGATCTTATATATGGCTACACAAAAAGGGATCCATGATGTCTTTCAAGGCCATTACGATCTATATATATATCAAGCGTGATACAAGATCTCTTTGCACCCATGTAAGGTTTCGCATCCATGATGTCTTAAACTCGCGAGGCATCTTGTAAAATGACCTAAGGAGTTTGTCACACGCTATTATCTTCGTATGAGCCAAGTTCCTCTCATTAAATGTGAGATCCTCAAGAGCTTCTGCGAGGCCGCTCCGTAGACAGAGATCATCCCCTCTCCATCCCAGTGCTCATCATGCGTCCTTCTTGTGTAGAGACATTCGGATTCCCCAGTTTTCAAAGACAGTGCGTAGTGCTTGTCAAGCGTTATTCTGAGTCTGCTCTCGAGCCTCGGCAATCACTTTTGAGTGGTTCGACGGCGAAAAAATTAATCGGGTTTGTGTTAGCATTTGGTGTTTCGGCGGGCCGTAAATCTTCAAGATTGACATCGTCCCGGCCGGGGATCTTACATCCAAAAGTTAGGTAGGTCTTTGCTGAAAATGAAGCCTTTGGATGAGCCTATGAAAAAATTAATGTTAAGCGCTGACATGTCAATACTAAGCTAAGATGAACACGGCAATAGTATAACATACCTTCAAATACTCGTCCCCAAACCGTTGGGTGCACGGTAACAAATTTGGTGTCGGGGTCCCAACCAACCGTGCGGGACCGTATACCGTATCTATAAATAGGTTGCCACGGTCGTTTCAAAGTCTTTAACCTAGAGGTAATGTGTGGAGTGGCTTACACCACAACCTGGTAGTTTTGCTTCCATCGTCTCTTGGAGGGCGTTAGCCGAACCCGTTCTCTAAAGCCGTTATCACCATGTATTTTGCTCCATCCTAAGAGTGACTGCTACCAACAAGCAACTTGTCCTCCCGCTACAGACCACGTTTTCATCTCCGCGATCAGATGACTCCGTATACACTTGTCAATGATGCCACATAAAACAAATTAAGGCATAATATGTTTGACATAATAACAAACAAATGGCGTTCTATACCGTTAAAGCAGCAACCATCACAATCCAAGAAACACATAAACCAAGTCACTAAATGGAATTGATTAACAAAATAAAGCATTGTTTGCCTATCATTACTCTTTATCGAACCCGTAGGTGTTGAGCAAGTCTTAATGTTTAACCATTATCAATTATCCGTATCGTCATGGCAAAGAATATGTAGCTGCACATCGCCTCCTAAATTAGTATTCTGTTCTGGTTTCCATAGGCATGATGGGAAAATAGATTTGTCTCGCGTTATGCGGTTCAAACGATAAGACGATGATTAAGGGTGTCAACATTGTCTCACGAATAAGGTTGTCAGCGAAACAACAAGCGATGTCGGTTCCGCTCGATCTTGATGGGTAATAGGTAGATTTCAGGATGGCCCATAACTTAGCATACCAAAGCACCTTTCAATAACATTCCAGCAACGGTGAATGTCGCGTATTGAAGGACTCACGTGCAGATTAGGGTTGGTATCTTGTTCTCTCATTAAGGTGGCAGATTTATCTCCGATGCATGCCAAAACCCGGCAATTCATGTACCCGCATCAACCAAGTAGGTACTTTCCCGGAAAAAAAGATTGCGTCGTTAAAATTGTTTAATAACTTATGAAGTACACATGTAGCAAACAATTTCAGCATTTCCATACACCATTGTAAACACATATCGAATTACTAACTATAGCGTCCCTCAACACCCTCCCATCCGGTGCACGAGTAAGACATAAATGAATTGGCCATAAAGTATCGGACCAATGGTGTTCGTACTGCGCGTACGAGTACCTTCCCCCGAAAACAACCACATTGTCAACGGTTAGGTTAATGAAATTTGTTTACTTATCTAGTTGCACAATAACACATTCACGTACCTTAACCACTCCAGCCGATTATCATTTGAGTCCCTCTGGAAAGAATCTAATCGTAGAAGATTTAAAGTAACTGCATCTTCCAAACCCGAACTGAATTACTCTATTCTTCAGTTAATGATGACCCCAAGATGTGAAGGAACATTGCCACTTGCTCATCAACTAGCATATGTTTAGTTGCTTTCAACCCACCAATTGTGTCTAACATGTAACACATTATCAAACGTCGCCGTCGGTGACATCCTAATTTGTTGAAGCAAGTGGTGTCGCTTACTATATATCATAGCCCGCAAATTTGCTCTCTTCGCATGAAAATCTAATCTAAATGACCTATCCAGGTAAGTGCCTTGGTCAGCTCCTCCCACCGCCACTATCATAATGACAATTATCCTCCTCAATGCTATAAGCAAAGCTAGGCACCCCGCCAACATTGCAACCATTTCCTTCGAACGTGGCTCCATACCTACACAATTTTGTGCACCCATTTACTTTTCATTATAATCTACTACTCTTTTACAAACAACCACTATTTACATTCAAACATATCACATTTTCAACCACCCTGCAATTTTTATTGCAACAAAAACCCAACCATAGACACGCACCGTGACTACAATAAACTCACATTAATTCTATAATTCAACTATGTTAACTTTCTAATCCGAGGGGTTAGCAAAGACAATTTTATTGTTAGAAAATGCAAGGATAAACAAAAATAACTCCTATATACTAAAATTAGGTTGAACAATGTCACAAGTGGCTTTGGCCTCTCTTCTACGCTTTCGAGACATTTAGAACTAGATAACGAATTTTAGGGAAGCACCAAAATAATCGATTTCGAGTCTCCACAGCGGCTAATGGACAAAACAACAATAAATACAAAATAGAGTTAGAATACTCATCCAAGATAATAAAATATCAAAATAGGGGGAGAAAACCGACACTAATTAATATACAAAACATAAGAATGTGTATCCATTTTTCATATTAAATGTGCATAGCCACACACAAAACCACTTTTCATTTATAACATAGCACATTAATGATCGATGCATTTATTATTAGACAAACGAGAGATGCTCCATCAAAGCTGACCTCTCTAACATCACCTCACTCCCATTAACCACAAACATGCATATTAGTCGACCCAACGTTAAGCTCGAAACTCGAGATACCCATCGAATCCATAACCCATCGCCAGCAGACGGAGAACGAGACGAATGTAAAGAAATGAACACGGGTCATCGGCAGAACAATGGAGAAAACAACAAACAATTCTCGTACCCATCGAAACTCACCGTATTTGCACCTTCGCCCAAGTTGGAGTCTGTCTCCAAATCCGGTGTCTTCAATTCCGTGTTCGCGCCCTTCGTACAGATCCTTTTTTAATTTGATAGGGCTTTTTGATAATCATCAACATTCTCCAAAGATTTCTCCCGTGGGGATCTTCCCTTTCCCTTTCCGTAGATCAAATCCAAGTGAAAGTGACAAAGTTCTTTTGAGATAATCATCAACATTCTCCAAATTTCAAGTTGTGTGTGTAAGGATTGGAAAAATCTCTTCACAATCCCATCTTTCATCGCTGAACAGTTCCTCCTCTCTGCTCGTGAAAACCCATTTCTTCTCATCCATGAATACGATTGCAAATACAGACGTTCGTCCTTACGTTTGCTTAATCAGAAGATGGAAACCGCTGAAGTTCTGGGCACTCATTCGATCGATTCCTTCAGGCGTGGTTGGAGAATCAATGGTTCCTGCCATGGCTTGCTTTGCGTGGAACTTGATACTGAACAAGGAAGGTTTCCTATTTCGTATTTGCTGTGGAACCCAGTGATGAATGAGGTGAGAGAGGTACCCCAGACCGTGCATGATTTTATGGGCCTTTCTAGGGTAGGATTTGGGTACAGTAGCGTGGTTAATGATTTCAAGATAGTGAGGTTTTATCATCCAGAGATGCTTAAAAAGAAGGAAGATCAAATCTTTCATTCCATCCCGCATAATCGTGCACAAATGTTTTCATTAAGTACAGGTTCATGGAAGGCATTAGAATTTGCGGGTTTGCATATGGAATTTTCCCATGACGCTGTCAGTGCAAATGGAAATATTTTTTGGTTTGGATGTCTTTTTTCCCCTGTGATAGTTTGTTTTCACATAGCAACAGAAGTGTTTACATTTACAACAATACAAACTTTACCATCTAGTGTGGATGTAGCTGAGCATTGTTTGTGTCCATATAGGCTTGATGTGCACGGTAACAAACTTGCCATATGTGATGGTATCCAATCTATGAACAGAGACTCTATAACTTATTCTATTCATATGTGGGTGGTTGAGGAGGGTGATAGTGAATCTGGGAATAGTTTTATATGTACTGAGAAATATAAGATTGGACCACTTGCAACTGTTTTAAAACCCCTGTGTATTTGGAGGAATCAAATTGTCTGCATTTATGTAGAAGGTGAGGTTGAGGGTAAGGGTAAGGAGAAGGGTGACCTAAAGGACTTCCTTTATTTGTTCAATCTCACCACTAAGGAATGGACGAAGTTCCACAACTTCTCAGCTGCCTATTGTCGCTATGCTATTTTCAATTATGAGAGGAGCCTTGTGTCTGTTTGCAACATCTAAAGTTGATTGATTAGCCTTGCTTTGAAGTGGGATCATTTCTGTGTTCCACAAAACGTCTTATCATTTTGGTTTGGATGTATCTATAATACTTGATCCTCCTTTAGATTTGTCATCTGGAATGAAGAAATTCAGTACTAGTTGTTCCAAACTTTATTTTTGCTTTCAATACCATCGCATGTTCACATTTCATGTATAAACATATAGTTTAATTGCTGCTGCTATATAATCTTTTTTGGGTTTTATTGACCACTTTATATGCTAAGAGGAATTGAAAGGATAACATGACAGATTAAAGCTTCTTGCTGACATTTTTTAATCTAAATCAAATTGAGTGATGATAGGTTCAAATACACAGCTCAAGAGAGTGACCTATTTGAGCTGTTGCTTTGTGTTCTACATAAACTGGTACATCACATCGCCATAAGGCCTTTCTATGTGTGTGTTAAATCTCACTACTCAATGAATTGAAGTATTGCAACTTTTTATGTGGATGTCATTTATCATTATATTTTTACATTACACAGGTATAAAAATTCAGAAACAGATGTTTCAAACTTTTTGTTTACTGTCTGTATTAGCGTATAAGAAGTTTGTTTTTTAGCCCTGTAAATGTAGAAACATGTAAGCGGTTGTAACTGGAATAGTCTCCTTAATGTCAATGCAATATTTGGAGGCAGTGACATTATAGTTTATATTTTAAGAGGAATATTAGCGATATCATAAACAGCCTCGTTGAAGGTGGTTCGTGATCAAAATCCGCAGTCCCAAAATCTAGCCCATTAATCAATACTTCAAGGTGACTCCTGGATTTTTCTTTTTCTCACCCATGCCATGTGTTATGAATGAATGTTAATTTTTTTTAGAAATTTATTTACTCCCATGTGTTATGAACGAGTTTTAATTTTTTTAAAGTTAATTAGACAAAATGACTGCATATAAATTTGATAAAAATGTGTATGTGTGAGTGCCATAAATTATGTAATGTAGGATAGAAGAAGAACAAGAAGTAGCGAGAAATAAGTCAAATAGTCCCATTCTGAGCTTTTGCATATCAGTGTGTTCAACAAATTCTTATTCATAATTTGTTGTATGTCCCTCTTTCTGGATGGTTTTGTGGTGGATGGTTGTCATAATTTTCTTCTAGAGAAAGCATTTTAGAAAGGGGAAATCTGTTGTTCTGTAGTTCATGGGTGCAAAGAAACATTTCTGTGTGTTACACATACAATGCTACAAGGATCAATCATACTGAATTTACGTCTTATTAACAATATAAGCTCTGTAAAGGTTGAAATTAATATGAAACATGGGGAGGAATTAGTTGAAATTTGATGAAATGATCCTGTGGCAGACTAAAGTGTCATGGATTCATTAACTCTGATATGATCATTTTCTTGATTTAGTACTCTTAGGGAGACTGCACCGAGACTTTTGCTTGATAAGTATATTTGAAGCATTTGAATGTCAAGTACTTGGTGTTTATTGTCAGATCAAGACTACATCAATGAAATCCAAATATGTTATGTTACAAATGAGTGCACAAAGGGGATATCATTTCTGCATTGATGCAGAAAAAATTTTTCAGCAGCGACCCAAAACGGCGTCGTTTTCCAGTGAAAAAATGCTCGCTCTGAAAACTGAAAGGATAGAGGGTCCCACCATGAAATAATTATGTCCACTGAAAAACAAACACAATTTCATCTTTTTTTTTCCCTCCCTCCTTCAATCCATTTTACTCCTGTGCCAGGGATTTCGTCCTTCCGAACAAGTCCGCCTGCTCTCTCTCTCTTCCTGTCCGCCAGCCGCCGGCGCCTTTTTTTATCGGATTCACTTCTCTTCATCACAGTCAGATTTCAATGTTAGCGAGGTTGAGCACTATTTGAGCTTTTAAAGAGCATCAGTTGTTCTGTTGTTGATGATGGACTAATAAGCAAGGAAGAATTTCAGTTGGCAATTTTCAAGAATAGGAAGAGGGAGAATCTCTTTGCAAATCGGATCTTCGATCTCTTTGATGTTAAAAAGAAGGGAGTCATTGATTTTGGTGACTTTGTTAGATCATCAATGTGTTCCACCCAAATTCACCACAAGAAGATAAGATAGATTTTTCCTTCAGGCTTTGGACAGCACGGGCTTCATAGAGCGACAAGAGGTCAAGCAAATGCTAATTGCACTTCTTTGTGAGTCTGAAATGAAGCTGGCGGATGAGACCTTGAAACAATTCTTGATAAGACTTTTTTGGACCCTGATCAGATCATCCTTCTTCCTTCTCCACGTCCGTTCCCTCGTCGCCGGCGACAATCACCATAATCTCCATCGTCGCCGGCGACCATAGCTCCTCCACCACCGACGACGCAACCTTCTTCCCTCAACCACCATAGAAAGCGCCGCGGACGAGAGGCAGAAGTGCAGAACCAGCTATGCGATGAGACTTGAAGCTTGGAGAGACAAGAACCGGACCTTGACCAGCGCCATTCCTCCTCCGCCATGCTTCACCATTGTTCCACCACCATACTTCCGTCGTCGATGATATGAAACAGAGGGCCGAGAGAGAAAGCTTCGCTGGAATCTTCAATCACCATCCCTTCCTCACTCAATCACCAAACCTTCCTTCTTTGTCCCTTATTTGAGAGTCCGGCAAGGTTCTACATTTTCCAGTGTATTTCCCAGTTTTCCGGCGACTTTTTCCAGATTCCAGCGAGAGCGTGAGTTTACCTGCTTCTGCTTCACTTCTTCTTTTTCTTCATGTTCTTGCCACCGAATCCTGTCATTAGATCTCTCCATGCAATTCCCCATTTCAAGTTGAATGCTCCTGAACTTGACCTTTCTTTCTTCTTTTTTCCCCTTTGCAAAGTAACTTCTCTTTCACTAATGGGTTCTGATGATTTGGAATGAACACAGATGGGAGATGCGCTTTAAAGATCCAAAGAGGTTATTAGCGCAGAGTATGGAGAGAGAAATATGGATGTGGGTAGAAGATATGGCGCAAGAGTAAAATGGACGGAAGGAGGGAGGAAAAAAAGAGAGAGGATAAAACTGTGTTTGTTTTTTTAGTGGACATAATTATTTCATGGTGGGACCCTCTATCCTTTCAGTTTTCAGAGTGAGCGTTTTTTCACTGGAAACGACGCCGTTTTGAGTTGCTGCAGAAATGATATCCCCATTGTAATATTTGAGTTATGGGCATAAAGATTCCTAGAGACTATTTATTAAGAAAATTATGGAGTGTAGAAAATGAAAAGCCAAGAGTTAGGAGTTTATGGACATCCATATCTTATAGTATTTTTACAACACTCCTACTTGGATGTCCATGAACAAATATTGTGCCTCGTTAAAACCTTACTAGGAAAACTCAGTGGGACAAAAATCTAGTGAAGGAAAAAGACTATATAATACAAATTTATGTTGTCTTGTTAAAAACCTTACTAGAAAAACCCCATGGGATAAGACATTGATTGAGGATACAACATGATATCTACTCCTTTTGATGATAATATCGTATTTACTCCACCTAATAATCAATTTTACCCTCTAATGACAACGTCACTTCAAATGTATTTTTGAGCATATCTTTCTTTTGCCAATAAACTATGAATGATGCATTGTCACCAACAATTATGATGAAATGTAGTTCTCTAAGGTATTTTCTGAATATGTTAGAATATCATTATATTCTGCTTTTATCTTATTCATTGTGGAAACAATGAAAACAATGAAGAAAAATTATTCTGAAAATCACCAAAATATACTTTGCATCCACATATTTTGTTTGTTCTTAACAAATTAATATCATATAATATATTCATAAGACTATCACACTAAATAATCATGGATTTCAATCCAATTGGGCTATCGTTTTAACGAATCGAAGCTTTTATGTAAATTAATGGGTCTTAGATTTGCATGATTGATTCTTTTTCCACAAAAAAAAAAAAAAAAACTATATTACTTTTTCAGAAACTATATCAATTTTATTATAGGTATGTAAGTTCTTCAGAAACTAACATATATTATTACATTTCTATATAACTATACTACTCATTAAAAATAATTAATATACTTCAATTTGATTTCTTTATTACATATTCAAAGTATATATTCTATCACATATAGAAATATGAAGAGATCCATGATCAAAATAAATAAAGATCACATTGCAATTATTTATGATGTTTAGTGGATAAAATGAAATAAACAAAATCAATTTGAAAGAGGCAAGGGCATTATAATACAAAATAATGAAGAATTATGATATTTATAGTCTTCTTTTGAAATTTTCCTACTATTTAAGCATCCACAAACTTAATTGTATTACATATATGTTTACACACATTACAAAAATGATTTTGTCTAACAAACCAAAAACAACATAACTTAATCATAACATATTTTCTTGTAGAATTAAATAAATTCTCATTTTCTCAATTCAAATATGAAATAATTATATGATTTTTTTTATAAGTACCACATAAAACTAATTTAATTCCAATATATATCATATCATGATTAATGCATGACACTTACACATATCATTAATTGAAAATGCTAAGGAGTAGAAGAAGTAACAAGACAAGAAATTGATAGAGAATATAATGGCTTATCATTACCAAAATAAAATACAAATTGCAAAGCATTTGTATGCCTTTCAATAACAAAATGTTTGGGAACTAAGAGAAAACTACACATATATGCAAGACGACATAATAATGTTCAAAGAGGAGAAAAGAGATGGAAGACAACTAAAATGCAAAGTATAACTAATAATAAAAGAAAATACCTTAATATTGAGGTATATGAATTAAGTGTTTGTTAGATAATCTGATGCAACAGAGAAGCACAAGTCCCAAAAAAAAAATAAAGGTAGGCTTGATATGGTAAACTCCATTAATGTATGAATGATATTCACATGCATCATATACTTGAACTTACAAACAAATTGTACAATTATACATAAAGAAAAGAATTAAACAACTTAATTGTATAATTGAAGGTTATATGAATAAATACTTGAAACAATTTAATTTGGGAGTTATAGGGCATAATGACAATAAACATGAGGTAGAATCCTAAAAGGCCATAAAATTATGAACATCCACACACCATAATGTTTAAATTTCTAATAAATTGGTACTATATTAAAATTTTAAAATGATCAATAATTATCTTTTTATTTATTTGATTTTATATATCACTTATGAACACTTATCGATATCATAATATCAAATACTTATTATAATTTCTCTAAAAAAATTATCAAAAAATAATAAGAATTAAACATCAGATAGCCTTTTGGGCTAATGCTTATTTATTTATTTATTGTTTGCCTTTACAATAAATTTGGGCATCTTTCTCCACAAGTTATTGTCTCTTTGATATCTTTATACCATCTCTCATGATCCTTTTGGTTTCATAATCATTTTGGCCTTTACCTTCAATAAGTTGATACATATTTGACTATGTGGTTTTTGGCCATTTTGTAACTTTTACTGATAATATTATTTTGATGACCATGAAGATATTATTTTTCAATAATCATGACAAAGGAAAATATTATTGACTTTTCAATTGTCAATTCTTACTTTGGAATATAGTAGTATATGGTCATAGTCATTATATTATTCTCATAAATATGTTCTGTGCTTTCATTTAAATAAAACTATTCAAGTTTTTAGCTAGCTATTTGTTCAATAAGAGATCGAGTTATGCTCCCATGGTACGTAATTACTTAAACTATATACCTACAAGGATGGAAGTTCTAACATCCTTTCATGATCAAATTGACAATTTCGATTGGACTAGCAAAGATAGGTAGCATAAATGATTCCGATCAGTTCAACAATGGTTGAGGGGACTCTCGAAAGTCTGCAGCAATATCCAAAAGCCCAATGTACTTCTTAATCCCAAATGATAACACCACATTCATTTTTCCCATCTTCCACAACTATCTTCCAGAACGAAGCCATATGCTTTAAGTTTGGTGTAACATGTGTTGTATTCTTATTGCCACATGAGAGCAGCGTTCGAGACTGTTATTATGGAGTAGATCCTGGTCCTGGTAAGCTCCGAGCAAACTAGGTTGAGCATTGACACATTCCTTCGAGTTAGTGGAGCCAAATAACATATTATATTTTAGAGAAATCTTAGCAACATCATTTCAATTTTAATGCTTTAACTTTATCTACAATGAAATTTAAAAGAATTTTTTAGACATGAAATGTATTTTTGTCAATCAAAATATTAAGGGTTTGCAAATAAGGGAAAGTACCAATGTAGCAACTTTTACTAAAAATTGTACCTAATTAAAGCATTTTTGAAAAGATTTACAAATATAATGCAGTCAAACACATCAACGGTACATACGTCACTAATGATGTCAGGAAGTCTGACGCCACTAGGTAATGCGCCAGACTTCCTCACACCACTAGTGGCGTCAATTATATATCGACGCCATGTGGCGTCAACTTAAGAAAAAAATTATAATTATATTTAAAATTATAAATAATAATTCTAATTATTTATAAATAAAAAATAGTAAATAATAATTTTAATTAATAATTAAGGGAATTAAAATATCTAAAATTTATTATAAACCTTAGGATACAAGACTAATTAGTAAATTAATTAATTAGTGAATTTATTATAAACCTTAAGATAGATGACTACTAAGTGTAGAATTGATACAATGCGTCTTTACTTTGGACTTATTCTCAAGCCCATGGTCGAGTTTTGTGAGATGCGTCTCTTAGATTTACTGCCGGACAAATCCTCCAAGAGGAGGGGGACAATTCCGCCCTTCGCGAGGGGCCGCCAACCTTGGTGAAATTAAGCAAAGTGAGGGGGACGAACCAGGTCCTTACCCCATGGGGAGTCGTTACAAGAGGTACCCCAGAACCTGAATGATTTTAGTAGCCTTTCTACGGTAGGATTTGGGTACAGTAGCGTCGTTAATGATTTCAAGATAGTGAGGTTTTATCATCCAGAGTTGCTTAAAAAGAAGGAAGATCAAATCTTTTATTCCATCCGGCATAATCGTGCACAAATGTTTTCATTAAGTACAAGTTCATGGAAGGAATTAGAATTTAGGGCTTTGCATGCAATATTTTACCATGACGCTGTCTGTGCAAATGAAAATATTTTTTTGGTTTGGACAGGCTTTTTCCCCAGTGATAGTTTCTTTTCACATAGCAACAGAAGTGTTTACATTTACAACAATACAAACTTTACCATCTATTGTGGATGTAGCTGAGTTTTGCTTGTGTCCATCTAGGCCTGATGTGCTCGGTAACAAACTTGCCATGTGTGATGGTATCCATTCTATAGACTCTGGCACTTATTCTATTCATATGTGGGTCGTTGAGGAGGGTGATAGTGAATCTGGGAATAGTTTGATATGTACTGAGAAATATAAGATTGGACCACTTGCAGCTGTTTTAAAACCCTTGTGTATTTGGAGGAATCAAATTGTCTGCATTTATGTTGAAGGTGAGGTTGAGGGTAAGGGCAAGGATAAGGGTGACCTAAAGGACTGCCTTTATTTGTTCAATCTCACTACTATGGAAGGGACGAAGTTCCACAACTTCTCAGCTGCCTATGATCGCTGTGCTATTTTCAATTATGAGAGGAGCCTTGTGTCTGTTTGCAACATCTAAGGTTGATTGAAATGCCTTGCGTTGTAGTAGGATCATTTCTGTGTTCCCTGTTTTCCCTTCATTAATTCCACAGAACCTCGTATCATTTTGGTTTGGATGTATCTATAATACTTGATCCTCCTTTAGATTTGTGATCTGGAATGAAGAAATTTAGTACTAGTTGTTCGAAACTTCATTTTTGCTTGCAATACTATCTCATGTTCACATTTCATGTATAAATATACAGTTTAATTGCTGCTGCTGTATAGTCCTTTTTGGGTTTTATTGACCACTTTATATGCTAAGAGGAATTGAAAGGATAACATGACAGATTAAAGCTTCTTGTTTTGACATTTTTTAATCTAAATCAAATGGAGTGATGATAGGTTCAATACACAGCTCAAGAGAGTGAACTATTTGAGCTTTGCTTTGTGTTCTACATAAACTGGTGAATCACATCGCCACAAGGCCCCCTTTTTTTTTTAAATAATAATTGAGACACTTCAGCCAACACGTATGGGTATGTGTGTGTTAACTCTCACTGCTTAATGAATTGAAGTATTGCAAATTTTTATTTGGATGTGATTTATCATTACATTACATAGGTATACAAATTCAGAAACAGATGTTTCAAACTTTGGGTTTACTATCTGTGGTAGCGTATAATAAGTTTTGTTTTTTTGCCCAGTAAATGTGAAAACATGAAAGCAGTTGTAACTGGAATAGTCTCCTTAATGTCAATGCAATATTTGGAGGCAATGGCATTATAGTTTATATTTTGAGGGGAATATTAGTCAGGTTCTTAAACTCGGACCGGACCGGTCGAACTGGATCAGAAATTGGAGAACCGGTCAATAAACTAGTCCGGGTAAGTTAAAGAAAATTCCATTCGGTCCATCTTTGGAATTTTATTTCAGTGAATCCAAACAAATATGAAATTTGACCAAACTAAAATTAAGTTTTTGTAAATTTTTGTGAGTATTAATTTAAAAACACGGACCCCATTTTGGTTCCTTACAAAAAAAAATCGATCCTTCCTTTTTATGGACTAAAAAAGACTTTTTGGAAATTTATAAGGGATCAAAATATCAACAAATCGACCCTTATTTGTCCTTTTTATGTAAAAAAAGACTTTTTTTTTATAAGGGACCAAAATGGGAATCACATTTTTTGTTAGCGATCATAAAGGTATTTACTCTAATTTAAACTTAAGTTGTGTCGTGAAATAGTGTTTGAATAACACCGCCGCATCTACTTTTTGCCATCTTCTATAACCGCTCCATATGCTCCAAATTTAGTGAGACTACCTTCGAGTAAGTGGAGTCAAAAAGCATATTTGAGAGAAATATACTATAATAGCATTTCAATTTTAATGCTTTAACTGCTATGAAAATAAGGAAAATGTTCTATTATAGAACACAGATGTCCAACTCTAGTGAGCTGGGAATGGTTTATCTTGGATCAAGGAGTCTTCCACTGATTGAGTCTCAGTGAAAGGTACTAGCTCGATAATATCTATGGTTGAGATATCGTCGAGAGGCTCAGATCACAATGCAACACAAGTCGCGTTTCGCCCAGGGTGGTGTGTGTGCGTGTGGTAGACCGAATAATAAGCAATGGAAATAGAGAGAGTCCAGAGTGCACTGGCGGGTAATCTCCTATTTATAGGGATTACCTAGGGTTTCACTCCCATGCAAACGCTTCCATCCTTCGCCCATTATGCACTTCTCACGTTCTCCGTGTCTCTCGCTCCACTATGTGTACGATCCCGCACATATTAGGCACGATGGAGTAGTGGGGAACCATTTACCCGGTTTCCTATTTACCCGGGTAGATTAGGGGTTTTATCGAGAGCTCCCTCATCGGGCCGGAACCCGCCCGGCCCAAATATATTGGTCCATACTTGATTGCCCCAAGCTCGGTATGGCGGGCTCGACGTGCCAAGATTAGCGCGTTGACTAGTCGGTCATCATTTATCCGAGTTCGAGCTTTGTACGGATCCCTTAGGACTCCCTTCCGCTCGTTCGCTTCATCGCTCTCGTTGTTGTGGACTCGGCCACACCGAGATATTCTAGTGGCCTTGGCCATCGATATTTACACGCCCCCGCCGCCTCCTCGTCTGTCCCCTGAGTCACAGGTTGTCCTCTCTTGGCGGGTTGGCTTATCATAGTCGTCTTTGCGGTTTTTATGATAGCCGAGATTGATCTTGTTTCTTTTATGACCCGGCTCTAGCCGGATCGTGAGCTTCTCCCACGTGTGGCCCCCAATATTGGCTATTATAAAGGGTATGTAAGTACTGACGAGGCGTTACCAGAAAGTGCGTGATTTGATCCTCCTAGGGATATGGATTCACCGCCTTTTTGGTAACAATCCTTCTTGAATGCCGTGCGCATTGAATATATGCGCCTCTTCCCAATGTGGCCCTTCCTGTCACCCATATGTGCGTTTTCGAAGCATTTATTATCGCAGCGCTTGCGTTTTTCAATAAAAAGGGCATTTATTGCCTTTGACGGTTGCACTTTTTGAGAGAATATTGGAAGTTTATGGGCCGCTAAAAATAAAAGCGATAAGTGCCCTTGATGTCCCTGGGGCCTATATAAGGGCTTAGTCTTTCAACCTCGCTTGCCTCATTTCAAATGGTTAGAAGTTGAGATCCTTTTTCTTCTCGCTAGCCTTGCCAATGAAGGTCTGTTTTAGAGAAGGAGAAGTGTGGATGCCCGTTAAACCAGGTTTTGGTCCCTCTTTTTTCCCTTTAAAGATTCCGCCGATGGGTGGTCGGAAAGTTAGGAAGAAAAATTAACGCTCATCAAGATGCCGCGGCGGTTCTTTCCATCGCGATTTTCAGATGTATTTGCCGTCTTCATCCACATTCTCCGACGAGCCACCGGGATTCCAAATCTATTTGCCGGTCTTCACGTTCCCGGCAAAATATTTCGCTTGATCCCGGCTAAGCTCCGTTGGTTACTAGCGGAGATCTTTGAGTGGATCGGCTCGGACTCGGGACCGTCGCGCCTTGGGTGTGTCACGGTTAGGGCTTTATGGGCCGTGGTGGATACATAGGTCCTCCATATCCAAACATCCCTTAGGGGTCTCCGCCGATGCGCTTCAGGGGCTTTGTCTCGCGTGGATAGCCCTTCATCCTCATCCTTTGCACATGGCGACGAGCTTCTTGTCCTGCGACATTGTGTTTTTCTTATTATCAGGGCACAGTTTTGTTTACTTTCCTGTATGAATGTTATGTAAACTATTCACTTATCAATGGAAAGTGTTTTTCGTATCTTGTTGGAGTTTCCTTTTTGGCTTTTGCGCATCGCGTCGTTCCTTACTTTTGAGTCCTGGATGCATGGCCGCTAAAGCGCTGGAATAAAATTAACCGCCCTCCAGCACGGATTGATTTTCGAGCAAACCGCCCTCCAATCCAGGCTAAGTTAAAATTAACCGCCCTCAAGAACGGATTGATTTTCGAGCAAACCGCCCTCCAATCCGGGCTAAGTTAAAATTAACCGCCTCAAGAACGGATTGATTTTCGAGCAAACCGCCCTCCAATCCTTCCGTAGGTCGATCCACGTGCCAACTTTTCCGACCTTTCTCTAGTATTCAACCGTCATTTTGCGGATTGATTGCTATTGCAGCCTTTGGTTTTTGTGCACATTTAATGCTCACGCCGTTTCCCGAAACGTTTCCTTGGTCCGGTTAGTCCTAGGGTTTCTAACTTTAGCGTAAATTAACGACGTCGCGACCCTTGGCATTTCAAATTCCAAACGTCTATATATATTTCTTTTTTCAAAAACTACCAGTCTCACTCGACATTTTCGACTATTCTTTGGCTTCAGGAGTTTACTTTGCATCCAAGCTAGCGTCTTTCGCCGTCAATCTTGTTGCATCTCTTCCTTTCACCAGGTATTATCGTTTGCCCCGTGATCGCTTGCTTTTTGACTTCGTTTTTTAGGCTCAATATCATGTATGCGTTTTCTCTCGAGCGTTTTTTCGTGTTGTTGCGCTTCTGGGTTTCTGTCGTGCTTTTGGGTGTTACTGTATTTTCTGGGCTCTGTTGGGTGGGTTCTTATTTTCTGCTCCCCTTTTCTAGGTATTCAGAATGGCTCGAGCCTTTCCATACGTCTGTAAAACCAAAAGTTCTTTGCCCAAAAAACTTCCTCTAGGCCCTGACAATGATCCTCCTTTACCAAAACTTTCCGTAAAACCAAGAACTCTCCCTGTGCCCGAGAAGGTTTCGTTATGGGAATTATCATTCGTCGAAGCCGAAGCACCGATTCATAATGATTTATCGGTTGTTCTTTCATCCGGTCCATTGTAGTTCTAAATTCCCTACTCGGGACAACGCTTTTCAATGTGCTCTCTCGATCTTATTTTATTTTCTATATCTAGGTGCTCATGGCTTCCTCTCATCAAGCCCGGTGAGTCCTCGAACGAAGAATCTAGCACTTCCGCCCTTCCCAATTTCTCCCGAGTTAACCCCCGTCGTAGCGCAAGGTCACTCGGGTGAAGAGTTCCCCGACCCGAAAGATCTTCTCCAACTCGGGATTGGGGACGGGATAGGGTATATCCCGCGGTTGCCCTCAACATACGAATCGGTGGACTTCGGCCGCTCGAGGGAGAAGGGGTCACTTCTTTTTTTTATCTACCGGATGTTATCACTCTTTTGGGGGTGAGGTTTCCCTTTACCGACTTTCGATCAAGTTATTGAATCACTTGCACCTTGCCCCCTCCCAACTTCATCCCAACGGCCGGGCGTTCGCGTCGCCTTTGAGAACTTTGCGGGGAGAAGGATTTCGTTTGTAGCGTGCCGGTCTTTATGTCCTTCTTTTCTCCATTGGAGACCGGCATCCAAACTACCGAATCAACGAAGTGGTTTGGGTGGACAACTCTCCGAAGCATCCGCGATCGGAGACTCTTCCGGCCTTTTCGCGAGTCATGGAAAAATTTCAAACCCGCCTTTATCAAGGTCGAGGCCCTCACTGGCTGGGCTCCCTGGTTTGTGCGGAGGACCGTCTCTGGGGAAACCGAGGAAATGTTTCCCCTTTACTGGTCAACACACCACCATACCTTGAGGCCCGACGATTACGTTCCGCAAGCTACGAGCTTTTTGGACGACGAGGAAGATACCCTTTTGAGACTTGTGGAATATGTGGGGTCTCCGGGATCCCCGGATCCGGCCAAGTACATTACCACGCCTTTAGTTAGGCGGAAGCCTACCGCGAGTATGACTTTATTGATACTTGGCTTATTTGCTTTTTGTTTCCCTCTTATTGTTCTGATATCTAATTTCTTTTGCAGGCCGAGCTATGGGTAGGCCCAAGCAACTAAGCGTCTTCAAAAATCGCTCCCGTGAATAATATTCCTGAGGGTGCCTTGTGGGGGCAGGGACTGAGCCAGGAAGTATTAGATGTAATGAGACCTCCTGCTTTTCTTCACGACACATCTGGCCTGAATGAGCCTACCAAGAAGATGCTGAATCAAATGCAATTAGAGGGTTATCAAGGTCTTTCCTTGATTCGCTCTTATGCCCTCGTGAAGATAAAATACGGGTTGGCGTATGCTCAGCTAGTTGCTCTGAAGAAGGAGAATGCTGCTTTGAAGCAAACCTCTGAGGTGGCTAAGATTGCCGAGGATAGGGATAGAGCCGTTGCCAACCCGTCGCCCTTACGACGGTGAATGCCCAACTACAACGTAACTTCACCTCTTGCGGGCCGCTAAGGCCAAGCGGAAGAAGAAGAAATCAAGTCCTCTATCTCTAAGGAGAGGACATTGGAAGAGAAACGAAAACCTCTAGGTCCGACCTCAAAAGGCGGAGGAAGCCGTTGAAGGCGAGTTGGATGTCCGTCGTTTGGAAGATCTTCATGTGGACGGTCAAATGGCCGTAGATAAGGCTCATCCGACGCCGAACATTATAAAGCCCCGCGCGGCTAGGGAAGGTGAGCTTTCGGCCAAGGAGGTTGAACTAGGTCGGCCAAGGCGGGGTTGACCGAGTATGCCGATGCAGCCGGTTTTCTCGTTTGACAACGCCGTTGCGCAAATTCGCGCCCTCAATCCCGCCTCACTCTCAACTCCGGCTGGTCTTAACTATGAATCATATGTCAACAAGAAGGATGACTGATTCCTCCCGGGCCGAAGATGAAGGAGATGAGGAGGAACCAGCCTCGCCCCCGTCTTCCTGAGCTCGTGGTACATCTCGGCAAATCGGTTGTTTTATGACTCCCTGCTTTTTATGCCGTCCTTTTGATGCCGTGGTAATGACCCGGCTTGTAAATATGACTATACGATTTGATTAATATTAGTGTTCTATTTTTCGAACTTCTTCTGAAATGGTGAACACATCTCCTGTTATTGTTGATCAAACATGTCATTGAAAACTGGTTTCTTGTCCATGAATTCTTTTGCATTTTGACATCAACATGCTCATAGGATTGGGTTAAAATACCTCTAACTCCTACATGTTTTCTTAAAGGCGTGGTCTTTGAAAACCGGATATTTAATCAAGAGTTCATGCCATCCTTTCGCGAACGTGTTGATGGAACCCGGTTCGTTAACCATGAATCCACACGCGTTTTTCAAAACACGGGTTCATTCACCCTTTTAGAACATGGTCTCTCGGAGCGGGTTAAAATACCTCGACTCCTTCATGTTTTAATTGGAACATGATTTCCGGAACCGGCTAAAATGTCTCGATTCCTACATGTTTTAATTGGAACACGGTCTCCGGAGCCGGATTTGAATACCTCATACTCCTACATGTTTTAATTGGAACATGGTCTCTGGAGCCGGGCTAGAATGCCTCATACTCCTACATGTTTTAATTGGAACATGGTATCTGGAGCCGGGCTAGAATGCCTCATACTCCTACATGTTTTAATTGGAACATGGTCTCTGGAGCCGGGTTGAATACCTCATACTCCTACATGTTTTAATTGGAACATGGTCTCGGAGCGGCTAGAATGCCTCATACTCCTACATGTTTTAATGCGCGTCCGGCTTTGGCAATCGTAGTACAGTCAACATTGTTGAAAACGAGTTTCATGACCCGAAATTCATTGAAAAGTTTGCCTTAACAGCTATTAGTACATTACTTCCATAAGAAGGCATCAGATGAAGTGGAGAAGGAAACATGCTAGCTATAATAGGTCTTAAGTTTATCAGCATTCCATGTCCGCTTTATGGGTTTCTCCTTCAGAGTTTCCAGCTTGTAGGCCTCTTTTCCGCAATTTTCTGTAACTCGGTAGGGACCCTCCCAATTTGGTGCAAGTTTGCCTTGGTCGGCATTCTTGTTGCCTATGTCAGCTCACCGAAGGACGAGGTCACCTTTTGTAAATGCGCGTGGCACCACTTCTCCGTTGTGCACTTAGCGAGACGCCGCTGGCGGCTAGCTCTTGGAAATGTGCTTTCACCCTTACCTCGTCCACGAGATCCAATTCCACCGCGATTGATCGGTTGTTGTCCTCTTCTTCATGTAGGGATTTAACCCTCCTCCAAGATGGTTCACCGATCTCAACGGGTATCATTGCTTCGCACCCATAGGTTAAACTAAATGGGGTCTCTTGTGTTGTTGATTGGATCGAGGTTCTGAGTCCCCAAAGGACTGGGTATAGCTCTTCCACCCAATTTGAATCACCGTCTTCCATCCTTTTCTTCAATCAGTCCAAGATAACCTTGTTAGCAGCCTCGGCTTGGCCGTTGGATTGTGGATGTTCGACAGATGCGAAATGGTGAATAATGTGGAGATCAGCAACCATGTCTTAGAAACCCTTGTCGGTGAACCGGGTTCCATTATCTCGTGACAATTTCTACGGGATTCCAAACCGAGATAAAATATTTCGATTGAAGAACTTTTGAACTCATGCCGAGGTAATCGTTGCCAATGGTTCTGCCTCTATCCACTTTGTAAAGTAATCTACTGCCACTATAAGCCAACGCAGTTGTCCTGGGGCCCTCTTGAATGGGCCAAGCAGATCCATTCCCCACTTATAGAACGGCCATGGAGCCGACATGTTAGTTAACTCCGACGGGTTGGTGCGTATGACCCTGGCATGTCTTTGACAGCTATTGCACTCTTGCACATGCTTCTTAGAATCCTTCGTCATAGATGGCCAGAAGTATCCAGCCCTCACCGCCTTTCTTGATAATGCCCTGGCGCTCATATGGTGTCCGTTTATTCCTTCATGGATTTCGGACAGCACGTAGTCAGCCTTGGCCGAATCAAGACACTTCATTAGCGGGGAATGGAAACCCTTCCGATATAATTCGTCACCCATCATGGTGAATGATGCCGACGTCCTTACTATTCTCCTGGCACTGTCGGTGTCTTCCGGGAGGATTCCCTTTCAAGGTAATCGGCTATTGGTTTTCGCCAATCATTTGTCTCCGAGATTATCATCACACGCCTTGGTTCTAACAGTTCTCGGCTGGACAATGGCGCGGCGATTGCGGGGTTCTTAGTGCTTGCTAATTTTGACAACACATCGGCCCTAACATTTCTCCCCGGGGATATGTATTACTTCCACGTTATCAAATTCCACCATCAACTGCTTAACCTTTCCCAGATATTTGACCATTAGAGGGCCTTTAGCCTGGTACTTGCCCTCTATCTGGGATGCAACCAGCTGTGAGTCAGTAGATACGTGAACTCTTTTGCCCCGCTTTCCCTTGCTGCCGTAATCCGGCTATAAGCGCTTTCTTATCCGCTTGATTGTTTGATGTTGCAAATTCAAACCGAAGGGAAAGCTCCCAAGAGACTCCTTTTCGGGCTCTCGATGATTATTCCCGCCCCACTTCCTTTTTTATTCGATGAACCGTCAACGAACAACCTCCATGTTAAGTCGTGTCTCGTGATCGTCGTTCATTTCCGAATTTTCGACGGGTTAGTTCCATCACAAAGTCGGCTGAGCACGGGATTTGATCGCATGTCGCGCTTCATAAGTTATATCAAATTCGACAACTCAATAGCCTTGCCTAGCCATTCTCCCCGCCAAGTCCGGCTTATGCGGATTTGGATTGGTTGGTTTGTGCGTACTACCACGGAATGACTCGGAAGTATGGGCGCAAATCATCTCGCGGCCATGAGTAGTGGCGAATGCCATCTTTTCCGGTTTACGGTATCTATTTCGGCCCTTGCGGAGCTCGGCTTACGAAGTATACCGGAGTTTGACTGTCCTTCCTCATTCACCAATGCCGCGCTAACCGCCTCATCCCCAACGCCTAGGTATAGGATCAATCCGCCCGAGCTTCGGGCGAGATAGTACCGGCGGTGTTGCCGTGCATTGCTTGATCTTTGAAAAAAGCCTCTTGACACTTTGCATTCCAATCTCCGAGATGTTTCTTTCTTCGAACTTAAAGAAAGGAAGAGAGTTTTCACCGACCTTGGTAAAAACTCGGTCGAGCGGCTAGCCAGCTTCCGTGAGCCGTTGAACTTCCTTCTTGTTCTTGGGGGCTGCATATCCAAGATAGCCCGACATTTATCGGGGTTTGCCTCAATCCTCTCGTGGGTGAGCAAGAATCCCGGGAATTTTCCCGTTTGGAACACCGAAAGCACACTTCGCTGGATTGAGGCGCAAGCGATACTTCCTCAGCTTGTCGAAAGTTTGCTGAAGGTCTTGGATATGGTCCTTTGTCCGTGAAGATTTGACGATCATGTCGTCGATATAAACTTCGACGTTTTTCCCCAATTGGTCTTTGAAAACCCTGTTCATCATCCTCTGGTAAGTGGCTCCTGCATTCTTCAAACCAAATGGCATAACATTGTAACAGTAGTTGGCCTTTTCTGTTATGAATGCCGTCTTTTCCTGGTCATCGGCATGCATGGGGATTTGGTTGTACCCCGAGTATGCATCCATAAAGGAAAGCAATTTGAAGCCAGATGAGCTATCTACTAGCTGGTCTATGCTTGGCATAGGAAAAGAATCCTTGGGGTAAACCTTGTTCAGTCCTTATAATCGACGATACCCGCCACTTGCCGTTAGGCTTTTTGACCATAACAACATTCGATAGCCGGGTGGTATACTTTGTACCTCACGTATGAAACCGGCTTCCAATAACTCATCCGTGTGCTTCTCCAAGGCCCGCTTCTGTCCGTCCCAATCTATCTCTTCCTTTGGGCCACGGGCGATGTCGGGCAAATCGCCAACCGTGGCGGCAAAGCTGCGGGTCTACCCCGGGGATCTCGATGGACGCCATGCAAAAATGTCTTTGTTGTCCTTCGGCGGTCTCAAGTTCTGCTCGGATTGATGGGGCTAGATGCTTGCCAATTTTGGTGTTTTGCTCGGGTTCGGCTCCTAATGCAAAATCCTCCGCCTCTCCGTCCGCTCCGTTCTTTTTATCTTGTCCTCCTTGCGTAAATCTAACTCAACGAGGTTGACCGACTTCCCTTTTTCCTCTTCAATGGGTGCTCTAGCTCTCTTTTTCTGTGACGTTGGGTCAACTTTGTTTGCCTTGACCGTATCGAAATAGCACTGTCGGGAATCCTTCTGGTCGCCCTTGACCGTTACAATTTGGTTTTTTCTATGCACCAACTTTAGCCGTTGGTATTTTGTGGACACCAGCATATCCCAGTTGTGAATGGTAGGACGCCCCAGTATGATATTGTAAGATGAGGGGAAGTCGGCCACGATGAACCTAACACGCTCAGATTTGAAAGCGCCTTTCGTTCCGAGTGTCAATTTTAGGTCGATATACCATTTTGGACATGTGTCCCGGCCATTGAAACCGGTTAAGGTTGTTCGGCAAGGCTTTAAATCTTCCAGGTCGAACCTCATTCTCTGAAATGCGTCCCATAGGATGATGTCTACAGCGCTCCCATTATCGATCGGGATTTTTCTTACGCAACAGGTTGACCACGGTCCCGTAATGACCAATGCATCCCGATGTCCCGGGGGTACGTCTTGAGATCCTCCTCAGTGAAACTCAGGACCGGGGGTTCAGGTTTTGTTGCGTTATTCTTGAAAGCTGGGTAGTCCCTGATTGAGAGAACTTCCCTTAGATACTTCTTCCTTTGGCTCACCGAGTCACCCCCACCTCCAAAACCTCCGCCGATTACGTTAGGTCATATTTGGAGTCCGGGGAATTCATCGTCGCTTGTTTGTGGATTTCTTCTTCTGGTCGCACCTCTTCCTATCTGGCTGAGGTGGGCTTTTACTTCTCCCGCCTCGTATCTTGTTATTTTTCCGTCCTTGTGTCTGGATGACATACTGGCGGAGTTTCCCCTCCCGGACAAAATTTTCAATGGCATCCCTGAGGTCCCAACATTTTTCCGTAGTATGACCATGCCGATCATGGAAGTCACAAGATGCTCCGGATTTATCTAGATTGGCCTCCCTTCTTCGCCGGGGTCGCTCAACCTTCTTCATCTCGGTTGTTGAGACTTCACGCCAAATCTCGGCCCCGGGATAATTTTAGGGGAGTGTACTGTTGAATCTCCCTTCCGCCTTTCTCCTTTCGACCTTACTCCTCCACCCCGAGCGTGAGATTTCCGCTTGCGACCGGCTTGCAGCTCTCTACTCTTAGGGGGTGGACTTTCTCCCCGCTCTTTTACCACCTGACTCATCATGTCCATCTGTTCGAGCTCGAGGTATGTCTTTGACCGATCTGTAAATTCGGTCAGAGTACTAGGTGGATTCTTCATTACTGATTTTTTCAACCGAGATGTGGAATTTAGACCGGCTCTGACGCAGTGTAAGTAAACGTCTTCCTTTAGTCCGGCACTTGAAGCGCCGTTTCCTTGAATCGGTCTAGGTACTTTTGTAGGCTTTCATTAGAGAATTGTTTGACTCGGTCCAATCGGAACTCGTCTTTGGTTATTTTCTAGTAGCGAAATTGCGGGAACTTATACTCCATGGTTTTCATATCTCGGAATAGAATCTAATGGCAAAGAGTGGAACCAAGTTTGGGCGGGTCCACGAAGGGTTCCTGCAAACAATCGAGGAATTACATGCCCCACGATTCCCTTCACCCCAATTTCCATTTTGAAGTTATTAAGGTGAACTACCGGATCCTAACTCCCAGTGTACTTTGAAAGCTCTCTAGAATCCAGTTTCTTGGGATAAGTGTTCGCCTCGCAAGTGCACGAGTTTCGCAAGTAATAAAGTGATAAGTAAAGTATCGTTCCCACGAGGATTTGTTTAACAAATTGGTCAAGCAAGAGGCTTAGTGAATTTCATCAAGTTGAGCTAAAACAAAGTTTTGAGTTGGAATGTGAATTTTTAAAGACTATTTGTAAAACTAAGAATTGATAAAGGCAAATGACTCTTTGACTTCAAGGATTTAGAGCCTAGGATTCTTTTTCCCCTTGTGCATTTCATAAAACTTGGTTACTTTCCTCTCTAGTAGCATTTCAATACATATATGTGTTAGTCTAAGGTTCTAAAACACTTGACCCGCTCTCTCGAGTCAAAATCAAGTTTCTCTTCTCATTACGTTGCACAATCTCTTGCTACAATTAATGAGAATCAATATTTAAGCAACAACCCTAATGTGACAATGCAAGATTAGTAAATATATCTCTATTTTACCAACAAACCATCCATTTATCAAGTAAACTTCAAGACAAGCATGATTTCAATCAAGTTCTACACCTAGATTAGCTCTCTCAAGTCATAACCTAAGTGAATAAATCATCTAAATGGAGGCCAATCACTTAGTAGCATTAAGCCAAGGTTGAAATCAACACACATATATATTTATCTACCAAAAGAGAGGAATATTCAAGTATTAATCCATACAAAGGGTCAAAAGAACCCTAGAATGAAAGATTTAGCTACTCATATCCAAATACAAAGAGATTCTAAGTAAAAAGACTGAATACATGAAGAAGCTAGGAAGAAAAGAGAAGAAAGAGGAAGAACCAAGGTGAAATCCCCAAAATCTCTCTTAGGTTGAGCACCCAAGCCTCCAAGATTGTCCAAATCTCTCTCCCAAGCTCTTCCCTTGTGTGCCCACTTGTTTCCTTAGGTCAAGAGTGTGTTTTTCGGCCCTTCCCTTTAGGTTAAATAGTGTTTTTACGTTTGAAATGTTAAAACGCGATTTGTACTTTCGCATTTTTTTTTACGACGGGTCATGCGGCCGTTGTTCACTTTCCGCGGAAACATCGCGCGGCCGATTGTTGACTTTCCGTGGAAACTCACGGTTGTGGCCGTTGTTGACTTTCCGTAGCGGTTAAGGGGTTCTTCAAACTTTGCACCGCTTCACCTCCTTTATTTCTTTCCTTGTTTCTTGGTTCTTATAGAGCTTCAAAACTTGTCTCCATCTTCCTACAACATAGGAAGCAATTATCAATTCTCAATTGAATCAATAACTCTATAATAACAAGAATTTCTTTGATTTTTGCCTTATACTTTGATATGCACATTTTTCTCTATAACTTCATTTCTATGCACATTTTGAACCAAAAAATAGGTAAAAAGAGAGAGAAAATGTCTTTGGAATATTGTCAATTTCTAAGAGTTAACAATAAGTCGCGACAATGATTTCCTTTGAAACCGGCGTAATAGGTCGTCTCCTTCATGTCTTGCTTTGCCCTCCATATCCGCATTGAACGACGGCGGATTCGCCATGCCCGTTCAAGGCCGAGTTGACCGACAAACGTCTTTCTTTCAACCGAGACTAGTCGCCTAGAGGAGGTCGGCGGGTCCGTCCATTGACTTCAGCAATCGTCTTGCCATTAGTTCGGTTGGGCTTTCTGATATCCTGAATGGGACCTTCTAGTACTCTTAACCGTTCCTTTAAAGTCAGGATCTCCTGGTGGTCTTCTTCGGTGATTTTACCCCGGCCATGAGCGACCACGTCTTCCTCCTCCCCTCTTTTCGGTAAGCTCTCCTCCTCACCGGTGTGAGTCGACGTCGAGTTCATTTCTCGGCTTGTACCAGCACCATCTCGCTTCGGTTGCTTCTCCTCCGCCCCGCTCTCTCCTCCCATTCTTGTTGTAACCGCCTTTGTTCTTTTTGTCGCCAAATGGCGTTTCGGAGATCTAGGTTCTCCTGGATGAGTCGGGTATTTTCCTCTCTTTGGAGTTTCTGGCGAGTTTCCATATTCTCCATTCTTTGAATCAGAGAACCCATAGTGCTATGCAACACCCTAGAATCGGGGTGTACCTCTTGGAACTCGCGCGGAGGGGGAGGGATGTTTAGATTCTGCATGTTCTGCTGCCCTTGTCGGGCGGTTAGACTGGGGTGAGGAGAGTGGGCTGTGTCCTCGGTTTCGCCCTCGGTTTCCACAGTTACATGGCCGTGGTTTGGAGCTACCGAGTCAGAGTATTGGATTACGTGCTCTTGTTGTGGACGTCGTTGAGGTTCTTCCGACGGTTGGTCCTGCCGAGTGGCGTGACTACGGATTCTCGTGCTCGCGGCCATCCTCAGTGATCAGCAGTGTCTTTGTGGTTTTGGGAATCGAAGTTTACGGTCCCCACGGTCGGCGCCAATGTTCTATTATAGAACACGAGATGTCCAACTCTAGTGGTGGGAATGGTTTATCTTGGATCAAGGAGTCTTCCACCGATTGAGTCTCGGTGAAAGGTACTAGCTCGATAATATCTATGGTTGAGATACGTCGAGAGAAGCTCGATCACAATGCAACACAAGTCGCGTTTCGCCCGGGGGTGGTGTGTGTGTGCGGTGATCGAATAATAAGCAATGGAAATAGAGAGAGTCCAGAGTGCACCTGGTGGGTAATCTCCTATTTATAGGGATTACCTAGGGTTTCACTCCCATGCAAATGCTTCCATCCCTCAGCCATTATGCACTTCCCACGTTCTCCGGGTCGCTCCACTACGTGTTCGGTCCCCGCATATTAGGCACGATGGAGTAGTAGGGAACCATTTACCCGTTTCCTTTCCTATTTTCGGGTAGATTATGGGGTTTTACTTGAAAGCTCCCCATCGGGGTCGGAACCGCGACCCAAATATATTGGTCCATAACAGAAAATATAAGAGGCTAAGATGAAAGAGATGAAGAGAAACAAGAGACAATTTGATAGAAAGATTGAGTAATATCTTATTCATTTGGATACAACCAAAGTATAGTACATAGTGCTTTATTTATAGACCCTCTTCAACCTCAACCAAAAGTTACATAAAGTAAATATCAAACTCAATCCTAATGAGTGAACAAATTGTAACATTTGAGTTATAAGCATAAAGACTCCTAAATATTATTCATTAAAAAAGTTATGGAGTGTAGAAAATGAAGGCCAAGTTGGGAGTTTATGGACATCTACATCATCTAGTATCTTTACGGGGTTCTCATTACATGTTTTTTCTTACATGCTTCTTAGGTGTTTATCCCCTAATTTGGGGGTGTAACATTTTTTATTTTATTTTTTTAGATTAAATTATATGTTGCATTATGAAATATTTTTTTACCTAGTATCTCAAATTAATTAATTTATAGTCTGTATTTAGAATATTTTTCCGTAACATCGATTATCCTAGAAATTAATTAGTTTAAGATACTTGGTGTACAAAAATATTTAATGCGATATATAATTTAATCTAAATAAATAATATATATATATATATATATATATATATATATATATATATATATATATATATAAATGGCACACCCCAAATTAGGGGGATAAACACTTAAGAAACATGTAAGGGAAAAACATGTAACGAGAATTCATTTTTAGATACTTACACTTAGATGTCCATGAATAAATATTGTGCCTCATTAATTAACAATTTACTAGAAAAAATTTGGGAGGACAAAAATCTAGTAAAAGAAAAAGAGTACCTAATACAAATTGAGGTTGCCTGGATATAACCATAAGTGACTTTAATTAGGATTGAAACTTGACGAATGCTGCAACCTGCATTTCCAATAATAAGTCAATTATCTAACTCAATCAATCAATATATATATATATATATATATTTTAAAGATAAGAAGTAGTAATATTTTTTTAAAGCTCCTCACCCTCCCATATCATACCCACTCTTGTCCTGAAATTAAAATGATTTTGAATCTTATCCATATTAACTACATCAAACTCATACTTCACATAATCTTCTTCTTTTACTATTCTTATTAAATCTGGACATGTATAAACAAATATTTAATGCACTATTGAAACTATCAAAAGTGTCTTATAAAAATAGAGACCAAAAATCACGTTTTAAAAGTTGTCCTTTAGGAGAGACCGGAAGTGCTGACGTAAAGTCAAGTTGTCTATCGTTTGTAACTTTTGCCAATTGGTGTGATGCTTACTTATAGTTGTACCCCACTAACCGTTTCCTTTTGGGATAAACTTTAGAAACTAAAGGGCCCACTTATTTGTGTCACATAATTTGGCTTTTTGGTTGTTCGAATTTTGCTTTAAAAAAATACATATAAAAGGAGGAAAAAACTTGAATTAAGAATAACTAGCTGAAATATGATCAACCCATGTCAATTAAGCTTAGGCCATTGTTGTGGCTGGGGGTTCACATAATAGCAATCCAGTCTATTGGATTATTCATGATGGCACTCCCCTATTGGTGATCTCAAGTATGCGCTTTACATGTGTGTGTGAGTAAACCAACTCAAACATTGACTTCTATAAAAACATGATCGTTATTATAAATATATGGCATGAGCTCTCTCTAAAATATTGATATGTAATATTATATATCAGTTAAAAGCACATATATCTTGTCTTCTAAAAAAGTAAAAACCATTTTGTTGATATTTATATTCTTCCTTAGTTTATTAGACATTTTGTTAATTACATTACCTTGTAGAGACTGGAAAATGCATTGAAATACTAACTGAGGAGATAACATGGGTTAAAATTAAAAAGGATGGGT
This sequence comes from Acacia melanoxylon, assembly GCA_019022615.1. Classification (NCBI taxonomy): domain Eukaryota; kingdom Viridiplantae; phylum Streptophyta; class Magnoliopsida; order Fabales; family Fabaceae; genus Acacia; species Acacia melanoxylon. Next base: position 2,012,954 of record JAFJYJ010000010.1, read on the forward strand.
TTTCTATGAGTGAATAAAAAATAAAAATACAAGTATGAAAAAGGTTTTCTACTCTAATTTTTATTTTTAAGCATATATTCTTAATGGAAAGCTTTATCAAAGTGGGGGTTTTTTTTTTTTTTTTTTTGTGGAACTCCTTACTTTCCTATATCATTGTGCTTTGCTAGAATTTTCAAAAACAAATCAAAAAATTTCAATTAAACCTTCGTTATTGGAAGAAACATAATCAATGTATGATAACGTTTATTAAAACTGTGATGGCCAAGAAATAAAAAGTCATTAGTTACTTTTACGCAACCCTTTATAAAGAATTTATTAAAAAGTACCTTATAATAAGAACAACATAGGAGAATTGTAGTTTGTTGATAGATGTAGAGTCTAATAAATTAATTTAACTTTTTATATTATGTGCCTATAGATCCCACTACAAAGTGTAATGTCTTGTGTATTAAGCCAAAAAAGTCACAGGATATTAATAAAGAAATAATATATAGATTAAATATTACATTGATCCAACACAACTACATACGCAAGGGCTTTTTATGTTTATTTTGTTGGTTCTTCAATTGTTTTGTTTTTTTTTGTTTTTTTTTTTTGCTATAAAAATTTTAGGAAAGGTTGGGCCACACAATGCCAAAGCGTTTGCCCGTCAGAGTAAGGATACTTAAATTAGAAAGTACACACGTCTCCACCTCTTCCCAACGTTTCCAGTGCTTCGTAGACCTCTAGAATACCTCTCTCAGCGCCTTGATCAACTCTAGGATCGAATCTCCTCCTTTTAGGTGAAAAAGTCTGACATCTTCATCAGTTGAACCCAAGGACAAGGGGTGGTACTTCCATTGTTAAATATGTCCTTACGATTACCACGTCAAGTCACCCCTAGCTTTAGGGGTTATTGTCACTTTATTGTCTGTTGTTTTATGTATTGCCATATGGTTCAGCTTGTCCAATGCTCCCTACTACATGGCTTTTGGACAAAAATAATCATAATGGCCTGTTTGGGTCGGCTTTATTCTCATCATTTCAGGTAAAAAATTAAACGTGGCATTGAAACCATTCTTACTAAGAAGCCCAATAACTATGTTTGGATTGGCTTTATTCTTTGTGGACTTTTTACACTTAAAGCTCCTTAATTAAAAGCTTCCTTCTGGAACCAACAACCATCAAGATCAAGTGGTAAGGGATTTGCTTTCCTACCACCACGTCCTCAGTTCGAGACATGGGAATAGATAAAATGGTGTTGGAGACTTCACACGATCAATGTAAAAGCGCGGGGCAAAATCTGACAATCCGTAACTAAAGGTTTCGGTGAGCGAACCGGGTGGGATAAAAAAAAAAAAAAAAAGCTACAAACATCAATGCAACTCCCAATTTCAAATCCATTTTCCCTCAATACCTCTCTCCAAACTAACAATTCAAAAAAAATCTTACGTGTTGAGTGATTATGAAGAATTCGTGGGGCCCATTATTTTTTTTTGGATGGAGCTTTCACTCACTTCCAGCTTTTCTTTACCCAAAAAAAAAACACAGCTTTTTATTTTTTTATAACCCTTTTTAATAATTTTTTTTTATCATATATATATATATTACTCAATCAAATTCATGCTCTTTTCAGACATTTTTTATTTTAACTGACTTTTGAAATAATAATTCAAACACTCATTATTTTAAAAAAAGACACTTCCAAACAAACAATCCAAACACAAATCAAATCATACTTTTAATAATCTTTACAAAAAATAGGCTTTTAAACCACCATTTCCACCGCTTTTATTTTTTTCTATCTATACTTTTACAAAAGCCAAACAAATAATCACAAATCATAATCATATTTAAACTTTTTTCACAAGCGATTTTTACAAAATCGACACTTTTAAACCAGCTTGTGTGTGTGTTTTCTGTGCCAACAGTCCCAATCATCAGATGTAAGGTCTTTATTAAACCATAAAAGTAAGCGGAAATTAATTACATTGATCCAACATAAAATGGGGGTTTCTTACATTTATCTATTTTTTCCTTCCATTATCAAATAGTATGTCCTTGTGGTTAACAGGTCAAGCTATCCGAGTTTAGGGGTTATATTGTCACTTTATTGTTGTTTTGTGTATTGTCGCCTTGCTGTATTAAAAATTGTTTTATTTGTCCTGCACTCCCACATGGCTTTTTTTTTTTTTTTTTTTGCTCAGAAAAGAATGAATTTGAAAACTTATTTATCTTATGAATTTTCTATTTATCTTATAAATGCCCTTATCTTTTGAATTCCCTTATTATTTTTTTTTTGAATCACCAAAATATAGTTTTAACTACTTAGACTTTTTTGAATCCTTTAATTTATCTTGTAAATGTCTTCATTTATCTTATGAATACCCTTGTTTGCTATGTGAATTCCCTTATTTGTCTTATGAACAACCAATATCTTCTTGTTAACTCCATGATTTCTTTTAAATCTCTTTATTTGTTTTGTAATTTTTTTATTTGTCTTGTAAATAAAGGCAAGAGATTATAATGTTGTTTTAGTTTGAATTATTATTTACCAAATTATTATTGATGAAAACACATGATTTCTGATTGCTTATATTATATATTAGTTTTTGTTCTTTTCAATTCCACAAAACTAAAAATACCAAAACAATTAAAATTTGCTCTTATAATTATTTAAGAACACGTTGCTTTTTGTTTTTTCAATTCAGAAAACTTAACAAATAAAAAAATTTACTTTTTTAAACGTTGCCTTTTTTCAAAAAACTAAATATTTTATTTTAAAAAATTGTTCCGGAAATAAAGAATCAACCAATGCCATAGTTTTTGAATATTATATACATTCAATTATAAAAGTAGTTGATTGTTTTTTGGAGAGATTAAGGCCTAAATAAAGTTCTTAATTATTTAAGTATGTTATGTTTTCTTAGATTATATATTAGTTTATTAGTCAAATTATTAAGTTTGAAGAAAAAATAAAAATAAATATATTCTAAGCCTAATTTAATTAGCCTTCCTTAATCTCCCCAAAAAAAAGTCAAAAGTCAACTAGTTCAACTTACACACACAGTGTATGTGTATATATAGTTGTGATTATAAATTTCACTCGCTCGAGGAGTGAAAGTAGATAATTACGAGGAAGTTGCAGAATTGCACTACAACATGTCTATCTATATTGAATAATTATTTTTATCTATATTTAATTTCATTATTACTACATTTAATAATTACTTTTATCTATATTTAACGGTTTTACACCGACAAATATTCAAGTTTCTAAGAAATCTTTTACGGCTATTTAAACCATGCTCAAAATGTTATGGGTATTTGTTAAAAACCCTAAACCATGCTCAAAATGTTACGGGTATTTGTTAATAACTCCCGAGTAAATTTGATATTTTAGAAAAAAAGAAAGAATATATTTTCATTATATGAATATAAATATCAATTTACCTATATAAATGCAAAAACCAATAATTGTGCAACTAACAAACTAGTATTGATTATTATAAAAAAAAATAGAAAAATATTAGAAGTTGTACAAATTTATTCTCAAATGATCAAAATTACTGTTACTCAAATTAAACTTTTACTTTCATATATTTTTAAAATTATTATACATTAGTAAAAACGAGAGCACACGCAGGAGCCATTAAAAGACAATATCAGTCCCAAAAACAAAGAGGGCTAGAGACAATGCACCCATGGCCATGTCTCTAAGCGATTCAGAGGAATGAACATACGATACACAAAAGTCCCGGCCACACCAATCTCTTGTTGGAACGTCCAAACACAATCTTGTATCCTTCAAAGTTTGGAGCCCTTCACAACACTCAGATCGTGCAAGTGACCTCAAAATCCAAACTTGAGGAATGCTCAAACCTCCACTTCCAATAATATCACTCTTCTTTAGTGACACTTGTTTCAACAATGACCAGCGAGTGATGTAGTTTTGCACTCTTGTGAGTGTATAATTCTTATCATTGTTGCTGCAACATTCCTCTTCTTCTTCTTCATAATATTCATCAACCACATCACCTCTTACTATTAGTGGCCAGACAACGTCGCTTTGTGCTTTCTTTTCCACTCCCACTTCTTTCATTTTTATTTGGATCCTCTCACCAAATACGTGGGAGTCATAGTAATGATCACAGTCAAAATATTGCTTGAAATTCCCAAACTCAATTGGACTCTCTGACCAATGAACAGCCCAAACAAAAGGAAGTAAAAACGACAAACTTTGTGTCCATAATATTAACTTCACGCTCTCAGTATAGTCCCTGCACTCTAACATCTCTTCAAATGGCATGAACAAAAGTTTAAATTTAAAACCAGTGATAACACTGCCATCATCAGATACCAAGAGCTTCATAGTCACTTTAGTGAATGAGAATTCGTTAAGATCAAAAAAATTGTTGACAGTCACTAACCCAGATTTGTTTGTCCCATTAACAGAGCCACCGCCAAAGTCTATGAGCCCTGACCTTCTGCAGGATTCAAGAGTCAAGTTGGTAAGCTTACCGAGGACATTTGAAGAATGGATTTGATCCAAATTTACACAACCATCAACTTCTAAGCTTTCAAGGTTTGGGGCCTCCGATAGATCAGGAAGTGCCATGAGATATTTTGAGTTACTTACATCAATCTTCTTTAAATTTGGAAATTGCTGGGGAAAAAAAGCAGAGCACTGTTAAGTATAATTCACCCCCGGGGGTAACTATTTAAACATATAAAACAAAGCACTTACTTGATTTCCATTCCAAAGTTGTTGCAGACGACTGTTTGGCATTATAAGATGAACAAGATTCTCTGCACAAAAGCTTAGTGGCATAGATTGAAGTGGACAATCAACCCAAACGAGGAACTTCAATTCCTCAGGAAGAGAATCCAGATCTCCATAAATATTCACTTTTGAAGGCTTCTTCCTTTCGGACTTGTACAATTTAAGGAATTTTAAATTATACATCTTTTGAAAATTACTAGTTGTCAATGTAATCCTTTTTATTTTGCTTATGTCTAATGATAAGCATTGGACTTCCTCGGCGCCCTAGTGATCAAATTATGGGGAAACATTATTAATATGTAGAAAGTGATCAAATAGCAACAGATAGAACAATTAAATATATTTCTTTTAGAAAAAACTAAATGATTCATACGCTTCTGTGCATTTTATTCAAACAAGTCATTTTATCCTACAATAAATAAATAAATTGGTCAAAAAAATACACACTACAAGGGCATAAAGTATTAAGAGAATAAATAATATAATAAAAAATAAATTATTACCTTGCAATTTTGGAAAAAATGATAAATATCCTCATGCCTCCATAGTCGAATCGGTTTTTCAGGGTTAGATATTAATTGTTTGCTAGAAATTTCAAGCCCCATGTCCATTAGAAGAGCATGCATCTCAATATCACCATTTTCATCCACTGAAATGAGAGATCTCTCTTTAAGTACACTTATCTCAATATGTGCAGAAGAATCATATATGCATCTTGTACAATCTTCTAAAGAAATCCTCCATGCTTCGTTCAAGAAAAATGCTAGATCAAGAAATAAATTCTTCTGTATGTCATCAAGTCCATCAAAACTCAATTTCAACACATTAAAAATGTCCTTGTGAAGAGTTTGCTTTAATTTTTTCATAGCACTTTCCCACTCTTCTTTTCCTCTACCATGAAGAAAGCAACCCAACACTGTTAGAGCTAATGGATTTCCTTCACAATAATCCACCACCCACTTTGATAACTCTAGATAGCTTTTGATAGCTCATTTTGCTTAAAAGCTTTCAAACTTAAGAGATGAAGGGCTTGATGGGAATCCAACTGCGGAACATGATAAGTTGTAGATGCAAAAGTATTCTTAAGCACTTGCATGTCTCTTGATGTGATAATAATTCTACTTCCTTCCCCAAACCAATCACATACTTTGATTAAATCTTCAATTGCTATAGAATTATCGACATCATCAAGTATCAAAAGAATTTTTTTACGTTGAAGCCTACTTTTCACATAAGTGGATTTTAAATTGTGAGCCTCAACATCCTCATCTTTTAATAATTCTTCAAGGCACTTTTTCTGTAATTCATCTAATCCAATTCTTGTAAGTTGTTCTCTCACATTTCCAACAAATGAGAAAGCTTCAAATTGTTCTTTCAACTTGTGAAATACAGCTCTAGCAAGAGTGGTCTTACCTATACCACCCATACCCCATATTCCTACAATGCGAGCTTCATATAGTAGCTCTTCGATTTTTTGAATATGATGATCAATGCCAACTAATCCTTCAACATGAAATGATGACTTGGTATTCAATTTGCTCAAAACATCTTCAACAATCTTTTTAACAAGTTTCGATTCAGGCCTAGCACAAATATAAAATAAAACAATGATCATGTTTATTGCCCAAAGAAAGAAAAATATAAGTGAAGAATGAGTAGAAGCTAGCTACCTGATATTCTTTGAATCCCACCCAGATAATTTTGTTGATTGGATCAATGCATTTTTCCACTCCTGCACTTTTTCTAGGTTGTGCTTAAATCTAAACTTAAGCTTAGCAAATCCATCTCCAAAACTCCCATTCTGTTCGCAAATATACGAGGGATCTACGTTGTAGAAAACAGGGATGACGATTCTTCCAAATTTATCCCTACATTTCATAATATGAACAAGCTCATCCATACACCATGTTGAAGAAGCATAATCTTTGGAGAAAATAATCAAAGATATCTCTGATTCCTCTATTGTTTTCAGAAGAACTGGTGCAATATGTTGTCCTTTGTGGAGCTTGTGATCCATAAAAGTATGAATATTTGCACTGCAAAGTGCTTCATAGAGATAACTTGAGAAAGCGTCACGAGTGTCTTCCCCTCTAAAGCTAAGAAAGACATCATAGTTGGATGCCAGAGGTGTAGCAACGATATGAGAAGGAGAAGAAACCGTGGGAATCGAATCAACAACATCTTTACAACTACATATGGAAATAAATCATGAATTAATAATGGGCTATCAGCAGACCGAACAACAGAATAAAGAGTATGGGACCATTTATAGATGATGTTACCTATCATCAAGGGGAGAGATTAATCCGATAGCTTTAGAAATTGCTATAGCCAGCAAAATCAATACAGCTTCTATGAGCAGTAAAGAAAGGGTTGCGTCCATGTGATTGTAGTTTCTTCCTTCAACCTTCAGCTTTCAGCCACCTGAAACTAAGCCCTTGTTTATCAGCCTCACTGAGAAATGATGTGGTGGTTCTTGATTAATGTAATAAAGAGATCATACAAAAATATTTCGAAAGTGGGACGAAGTAGGCGAGGATCAAGGCAACTAGTCAAGTCTACCCAACAACTTTATTTATTTTAAAACAAGTTATAGTCAATAAAACTGCACATGTGGAAGGTGTATTATTGTTAATCTTTATTTTTTTCTTTTTCAAGGAATCTTCCAGGCTTTAGCTATAGTGTCAGACATGGCGTTCTTTATACGCAGCACACTATAGCCTCCAAAAATACTCCCCATAGAATTAGGTTCTCTTGAGTTTTTTCAACCATTGAAAAAAGAATCCGACTAACACTACAGGAAGAAACAAGCAGAATTTTTCAGTGAAAACACAAAACCGTAAAAATTCAAGGTAAATGCTGGTTAGACTGGAGATCGGGGGATCAAGCAAGTGGATTATGAAAACAGAGAATACGCCATGGGATAGTCTTCTCCCTCAAAAAACTGGAAACAATTTTAGTTAACTGGAGTTCGTTAATTACAAGAGATTATTTAGTTAGAATCAGACAAATAAGTGAAAAGAACAGGAAAGTTAAAAAAAAAAAAAAAAATCAAACAAAAGAAAAGAGGCGACAAACTGATGCTGCTCGTGTCCTTCACTTCTTCAGCCCTAACAAATTCCTAAGCCCCAAATTCGTTTGATTCGCTCAATGCACGTCGCCGGAATCCTTGTGCTCCTAAGTCCGTCTCCGTCGTGGGTATGGCTGGCCGTCAATCGACTCTCGGCTCGTGTCCCCGAGCTCCTTGTCAGTCAGTTTCGTCAAACTTAAAAAGAGTCTAAAACTCCACTCAGCTGTCAAAATGAAATTAAGTGAATAAATCATCAAGTCCAGCCATATACTTTTGAAGTTAAAGTATAAAAAGTTCCAAATGTTTGACTAGTATGAGATCTACGACAGTATGGTAGCTCAGTAAGGAGATTGAATATAATCAATAATAGCAACCACTAGGAGAAGAAAACAGCAAAAAATTTGCAGAAATTTTCTGTGGAAAATGAAGGGAAAACAAGTAAATGGGAAGAAATGATTAATAACCTGGATGGAAAGAAAAAAAGAGAAAATGCATTTAAGTGGAGAAAAAAATATCTCAAAAGGTCTAAGATTCGAAAATCCTGCGCTTTCCGGATTTTCGAGAATTTGTGTGAGTTGTTAATATGACCGATATAGTTGTTAATCGGAAATTTCCATATTGTTGTTAATGTGACCGATTTAGTTGTTAAAATATTGTTGTTAATGCGCGATTTAGTTGTTAACGAGTATTGATTTTGTTGTTAATATGGTAATTTAGTTATCAACGGAGATTCCGAAAATCCCATATGAGATTTTCTTAATCTTAGGGAGGTTCTTTGAGATTTTTTTTCACCAAAAAAGCGCCTATAGATTTTCCCAATAAATAACCCTCACAAGCAAGGGTCTAAAAAATGGAAGCTTTAGAATTTGCTATCTCTTCAAACAAGTTCTTCAGCGAGCAAATGCCTCACATATTTATATTTTGTTGAAGTCTGTTAAGGTTTGTTTGGTTTTGAGAGGAGGGAGTAAGAGAGAAGGGAGTGGAAAATAAGATATTGATCAAAATGTCATTAATAAAAAAATATTTATTTTTATTGAAAATATATTTTTGAAATATTAAAAAATTTAATGGACAATTTAATAAAAAGGAGACAAAAAATCCTTCCTCATCAAACCAAACAAACCCTTATTCCTCTCGCCTGCAGTATGTCAAGGGGAGGAATCTCTTATTCCTTTCTATGGGAAGCTCGCATGCCGTATGTCTAGTGGAGGAGATGTTGTCCATTTTATCACAAGTTCATTTGAGTTGTTGATGTGGAAGATGAGAGAAAAATATAAAGAATATAATTTGATGATATGATCCTTCAGATATTAGAAAAAGATAATTTAAAGATTATGAAATATGATAAGAAGAGAAATTCACTGCATATCTGAGACAACTTTAGAAAAAGTTGTCTCAAAAGTTAGGGCGGATTTAGAAAATTATTAAAGGAGGCATCATTAGTGGGGGTATTTGGAGGCGAATTTTTTTTTTTAGGAAAGTTTTAAATGCATTAAAAAAATAAACAAAATATAAACAGAAAAAATAAAAAATAAAATCATTAAATTAAATGAATACTGATGATGTAATAAGAGAGACAATTATTTTACAAACCCGTGCCATTTAAAAAACAAGGCTAAGTCTTTGTTAAAAATGCATTACATAAATTATAATGAAGGGTGGAATGCGACACTAATAAGTTCAAGACATATATGTTAATAATAAAAATATATTATGATAAAAATAATTATAATGTCATCCGTCTAGCACTTATTTTTTGGAATTCTATCATAATTGCCTTATTATCAATGTTATCAAATACTACCTTATCAAATATATCTTTTTCGTAGTATAATTTAGCGACTAAATATATCTAAACAATTCAATCATCCATCATCCCTTATCCGATTATGAAGTGCAATCTTGATATATTAAACGTGGGTACTTAATTTAATGGTGGACAATCATTTAAATATGTATTAATTTTATTTTAAAAAAAAGTTTCCCAAATTCAAAGGGGCACTTCCCCCCTAATTGACGTGTGTCCGCCCATACTGCCCATATTTCATAAAAATTTGGATGATCGTTTGAGTATGATGAAGAGATACTATTTTTTTTCCTAATAAATTGAATAAACTAAATAAATTATATTATTAATTTTTAAACTAATTTATCTGATATATAAACTAGAGTAAATAATCTTTTACGGTCCCCTCGATAAAAGACACGGACCCCATTTTCACCCCTTACAAAAAAATCGACCTTTATTCATCCTTTTTTATGGATTAAAAAGACTTTTTGGAAATTTGTGAGGATCAAAATGTCAATCAATCAACCCTTATTCATCATTTTTATGACTAAAAATGACCTTTTTTTTGTAAGGGACCAAAATGGTGATCGCGTTTTTTAGAGGGGCCAGAAAGGGTATTTACTCTATAAACTAATATATGATATAATGATATGTAATATATACTATAATTAAAAAGTTTATATAGCTATCCTAATCTTTAAAAAAAAAATCAAATGACTCTTATAATAAAGATAAGAGGAATTAATTTACATAATCAATAATAAAGAAAGTCATTTTTTTTTATTACAAAAATTTTAGGCGGGGGTGGACACCGTATCCCACTGTGGTCGAGACGCCTAAACTCAAAGCGGCTTGCAGTGTACTACAGATTATCGCCCACAAATCGCCCATCAATTTGTAGATCGAACCTCCTACCTTTTGGGACATCGACCCGACGGGTATCGAACCTCCTACAAAGTCATTATTTTTAGGATGAGGATCGAACCCCTGACAGGGGAGGGGAGACCAGCTCATAGCTAGGCTGGCACGATGCCACTGCGCTACGAGGCGCTGGGCCAAAGTCATATTTTTTGTTAGTACTGCATTGATACATTTTTCAGTTTTTTTCCTTTTATATTTCTGTTTTCAACCTTTTTTTTTCTCTAAGCTCCGTTTTCCTACAAAATGGAAAATGGATCGAAAGCCCAACGGAGGAGATGAAATTTGAGTTAAAATAAAAAGGATGGATTTTCCTATAGTTGATTAAAAATAAAAAATTGTAAGTATAAAAAGTTTTTTTTTTTTTTTTTTTTTTTTTTTTTTTTTTTTATATCGGGGGCATAACAAGAATTAACAAAATAAAAAAGTAAATGACATGTATATTTTATTTTATAACAAAAAAGTAGGACGGACATAGGTATCAGATTATAAAGAGTATGAAAATTTCAATCCTTCCTGCATAATACTTCTATATCTTTAATATAAGATATAATTATTCTCCGGTCCTTTACATAAAATATAGTTGATTTTTTAGAGAGATTAATGAAGATAAATAAGTTAGTTAATTATAGTATATGTCGTATATCATTCAATTATATATCAGTTTATAAATAAAAAATTAATTTAATATAAAAAAGATAAATATTAATATTTTTGAGTAATTTATTGAGCTACATTAATTTCTTTAAAAAAATTAATTATATCTTACATTAAGATCTAAAGATTATTACTAATGCAATATGAGTCGGTTCTCTTGAGTTTTAACCATTGAAAAAAGAATCCGACTAACACTACAGGAAGAAACAAGCATAATTTTTCAGTGATTTCTGATTCCTCTATTGTTCTCAAAAGAATTTTGTAAGAATAGTTTTTCTGCCCCTGAAAATATGGAGTAGTTAAAAAGAAAGCAAGACTGAAGCTGAACAGAAATAGAATCAGTCCTCTAACAATTTTACTCAAGTCATTTTTAAGTCTCCTTGTTAGTTGGTCAAATATATATCTACTTTTTTTTTTTTAAAGTTAGCTTTATAAATAATAAATTTTACTTAACATTTATAATGGTTAGAATAACATCACTACAATTTTACTCAAGTCATTTTTAAGTCTCCTTGTTAGTTGGTCCTTTATAATGGTTAGCTTTATAAATAATAAATTTTACTTAACATTACTACAATTTAAAAACTTTTTGAGGATTGAACTCAGAAACAAAATCACTGTGATGTGGAAACAAGTTCTTACTCAGAAGAACAAATGACTCACTCACATATGTATATGATCTGGCAAGCTTGGGTAGGTCTGGGAAAGCTTTAGAAAAAGGGCATTTTGACCATTTTATCCCTTATTAATTAATTAATAACCATTTTATCCCTGTTCGAAACTTATATACCAATCTACCTTTATTTAGTTGATTACATGATTATTTTTAGATGTAATCGACTAAAAAAACCATGTAATCGATTACATTAAAAAAAAACTTAGGTTAAAACTTCAGAAGGCCATAATTTTTGACTTGGGGGTCCGAATTAGGTGATTTTTTTTTTGATTCCATATAACTTTTTGAGATCTATGCACTAACATAAAAATTAACTTCCAGATTTAATGAAGAGAAAGGAGGAAGAACAAAGATTAGCTTTTCGGACAATTTGTTATAATGTGAGAGGCGAAGGTTGCGCCTCATGATAACAACCTTGGTTCTTTGTCGAATCCATTTCAGCGCTACTCACTAGTCCTGGATAGTAGCACGATACCCGATCCTTGTCCAAATCCCGGAGTTTTTTTTTTTCCTTCCACCGCTCTGGACCGAGTTGGGTCGGATTTGTTTAAATCTTAGAAGAGTTTTAGAAAATGTATTAATTTTATTTATTTACTTTGTGCAAACAGACTAGGTGTAAGATCTTGATCCAACATAAAATGGGGGTTTCTTACATTTATCTATTTTTTCTTCCATTATCCAATATTATGCCGTTGTGGTCAACAGGTCAAGCTATCAATGGATTTAGGGGTCATTGTCGCTTTATTGTTGTTTTGTGTATCTACAGGTTGCCGTATTAAAAATTGTTTTATTGGTCCTGCACTCCCACATGGCTATTGGAAAAGAAAGAATTTGAAAATTTACTTATGAATCCCCTTATTTATTTTATAGATGTCCTTACTTATCTTTTAAATTCCCTTATTTATTTTTTGAATCACCTCATTTCAATATTTCAAAGTAAACTTCACTTTTTCTTCAAATTCATAGATCAACAAATGCATCTCTCACTTATTTATCTCTTGTTTCAGCCCTATGGGGTCAACAAGTGAAGTCAAGTCATCCTACCTTTGATACTTTTGTGGATTGCCGTGTTGCTTCATTCTATTTGCTTTTGAGGTAAATTATAATCTTAAGGGCCTACTTATTTGTGTATCAGCATTTGGGCATTTGCTTGTTTTAGAGGGTGAGGGTGTTTCCTCTTCCCTTCCACTTCTTTTTCCCTCGTTTTTTTTTCTCTCTCCATAAATAATTTTTAAGTGGAATGAAGTTTCACGTGATCAATGGCAACTAAGGGGCTATTTGGTAATAGGAATTTGGATGGGAGGGAAGGAAAATTTCTTATAAGTTAGATTTTAGGAAATTAAAGAAGTGTGGTTGAAAAAATTTTTAATTAATCTTTCTTACTCTTTTATTTTATATCTTCTCTATTTTAAAATTTTATAACCCCAACTTTTGTAATATTTATAAATTTAACTCATAAAATTTTTTCATCCCCTCACTTCCCATCAAACTCCCACATACCAAACAACCCCTAAGTTCACCCAACAACTTTACTTATTTATTTAATATTTCTTATCAACAACTTTGAAGTTGTATTAATGGTTGTTGTGCTTTAATTTCTTTATATTTTCTTTTACAAAGAAATCTCCAAGCTGTTTCTGTTGTGGCAGACAGCGTTCTTTATGCGCACCTCACCAGAGCCTTCAAATTAGCAAATGCTTACTCCATCCAAAATTTAGCAACTAAACTACTAATTTGCATACATTAAAAAAATTAGTTAAATTAATTATTTTTATCAACAGGGAAATTCTATTATTGATAGAAATTCTATTATTAAAAAAAAAAATTTAGCAAATGCACCTCACCGTTCTTTATGTCTTTTTTTTTTTTTTTTTTTTCGTTTTGAAGTATCCTCTTTAATCATCTACATTGGAAACTATTATTGATAGAAATTCTATTAATATGTGTAATCAACAGGGAAAGAGTTTATGAATATAAATTTAGAAGACAATGTGATCGAGGTACTTCTCTTATTCTAAATATAAGAGCTAGTTTAAGAGTTATGTTAATCTTATTTCTAAATATAAGAGCTCAAACCATTTTATTTTTAATATACATTTATCATTTTTTTTACGTAGCATATAAAGTGATATATAATTTGATGTTAAACCAAGATATTTAGGGAAATCAGGATAGATTTGATATAATTAAGTAATTTATTTTCCCTCCTAAACTACCTATATTAGTTAAATAGGTCTATATCAGATGAGTATGATATTTAATTAGGATCAAAACAAACCCCAATACTAACTCTTATATTTAAAATTGGAAAAAAAAAATCATATAACGAAGCTTTTGAGGATTATACCCGGGCTTTGTACTTCTCTTTTGAGTTAATGGTTTTTAGGACTATCCCAAAAAAAATAAAAGAAATAATTTGAAAATTTATTTCTGTGGTTGTTTTATAAGTGATACAAGCTAGAAGCTCCCATAGTAGAATACCGTGTAATGCCACAATAAGATTAAGAATTGAGAAAATTTTGTAAATAGAGGAAATCACTAAGAGGGGTGAACTGGGGATTTTAAAAATTCTTTTTCTACTTTCAAAAACTTAGACAATAAAAAAGGGTATAGCAGAGGAGAGAAGAGAAGCAAAACACATAGGAATTTATATTGATTCGGTCTCAACTCTTGACCTACGTCCAATCCCCAGACACTTTGGGATTTTCACTAACACTTAAATCAGTTACACACTCTGCACTTGAAAGTTATCTTCTCACTAGGATACACTCCCTCTTACAAGTTGTAAACTAATAAACCCAATCTCAAAGTTCCACAACTTTGAGATTTTTACAATGATTGATAATCAATGATAAACTCTCTAAAAGAGCAGATAAAATAATCACGAAGTACAATGTATCAAAATATATTTTACAAGTAAGTAGAAAACACCAAATGCAGTTGAAACTTGATAGCTGTTCATTTTTTGTATTCTGGGTGTTGTTTAGAATTGAATGCTTCAACTTACATATGTTGGAAGCATTAAATAACCGTTAGAATCATTAATGTAACCGTTGGAGACATTAATGTGGCTGTTAGATTGCAACTTGGTCTATTCTCTCTCTTGTCTTGAGTTAATCCAGGTGCACAGTTAATATTGTTGACTTTCCTTCAAATTAATCCGTTGAGAGATGAAGCTTCCATAAAGGGAAAGAAAGCATTTAAA
Source organism: Acacia melanoxylon (assembly GCA_019022615.1). Classification (NCBI taxonomy): domain Eukaryota; kingdom Viridiplantae; phylum Streptophyta; class Magnoliopsida; order Fabales; family Fabaceae; genus Acacia; species Acacia melanoxylon. Next base: position 2,028,031 of record JAFJYJ010000010.1, read on the forward strand.
CCTTTACAAAGTTTTGAGAATGATTTGCCAAAAGGATGCTAAGTTTTTGGACAAAGAATAAATGTCTTTGACGTCACATTTTGCTTTATGCTTAATCCTCATTCTAATACACTTTTAATAATATGAAACTCACTAACAAACTGATTAAACATAGTTAAAAATAGTAATAAGTAATGATAAGAAGTATCTAGATCACATATCGCAAATTCATGAAAGCTGATTTTCAAATAGAGCGCTTTAAACTGAAGTTTGCAATATTTTCTCAAAAGTCAAACTTGAGTTTAGAAACATAAACTCGAGTTTTGTTCTTTCACAGGTAAACATCACGATTGAGCTTTGAAGAACACTTTGAAACAGAAGCAAACTCGAGTCATTAAGTGACAAACTCAAGTTTGAGACTTTTTGAAATAAAAATAAGATTAAGTCCACAAAACTCAAACTAGAGTTTTCAAATACAAACTCGAGTTTTCTTAAGTATAAAATAGTGTGAAGCCCTCGCTTGACACAAACTGGAGTTTAATAAAACAAACTCGAGTTTCCTTAAAAGAGTAGAAACTTTGAAAACTCTCGATCAAGCGCAAACTGGAGTTTACTATACTAAACTCAGGTTTGCTTAAAAGATGAAAAACTTTAAAAGCTCTAGGCCACGCACAAACTCGAGTTTGACAACATAAATTTGAGTTTAGTTAAGTTCAAAAATCATTGAAGGCTCTCTATCTAACGCAAACTTGAGTTTGCCATAGTTGACTTGTGTAACACCCCAATTTTCGTAACAAAAGCCGTGCCGGTGACACGTGGTTTTATAAAAATTCATCAGAGTTTGAGGTGCTATCGCTTAGCGTTTTGCGGAAACGAAGAGCATGTACTAAAAATTTGAACAACGAGAATAACACAGAGTAACTGATATGAAATACTCAGACATATGATGATGCCTGACGTATACCGATATATATATATTATAAAATCTCCCGAAGGAATTATTCATGTGATACAGTAATACAAAACTTTATAATTACAATGTAACTATACCTCTTCATCCAAGCCTTGAGTAGACTTGGGGCATAGAACCTAACTCGTCAAATCATCCCATTTGGCCGGTGCCGGTAGGTCAGTGGGAGCCTCACCTTGCTAGGGTGACCGATTGGGCCGATCCACAAGACGACCCTTTCGTTTTAAGCACCAAATGATATGAAGTAACCTTATTAGATTCATGCTATATGGCAGGTTCGGTTGACTTTCTTCCCGCATTTTCTTTGACCGGTGCCTTCTCACGGCTCCGTCTACTGGCGTATATCTATGGCTTCGTCCCCTGGTGCCTCCTCTGGTTTATGACCATTTCCTGTCTATCAATTCAAGCGAGGTCCAATGCCCATCGGACCTCGGTAACTGAGTTAACCTCATGCTTATGCAAGCAATATATGTATGACGGGTATTCATGACATTTTCGAAAAATCACTACAAAAGCCCATACGAGATGTAGGAAATACATAATGATGTATATAAGGCAATAACAATACACAGCCCCTGCAGCCGTTTGTTATCCCGGCCGCACATTCTACCCGTGCCACGATGTACGTCGTGTCCTCGCTAGGAAAACTCTCAACGGTGTTATCAAGACCATAACCCCGTGTATATCATGATTTCATTAAAATAGTGAGACGAGAGTCTCGTACAGAACACTGACAAGCATATACAAGCATAACATAATCATAAGAGTCAGTGTTACAGTACGTCGCGAACGTACCTTCGTTGAGGGTACTTCAGCACGTTTTACGAAAAACAGCGGTATTTTGACAGCGGCCCAACGGCGGTACAACAGCGGTTCGATAATCTCAGATATCCTATAAGGATAGTATTTATCAGTTTTTAGCATCATAACAGGCATTTTAGGTAAAAATTACCATTTTGCCCTTCTACCCTTAATTTGGCGGAATTTCGCCATAACTTCGTTACTTTGACCATATTCCATTTCAAAATTATCCCCACTATGTTTTTACCTCGTCGGGCATCTTTCAATGCAATGAGGCATAAAAACAAGTATAGGAATATATTCTGAAACTTCCTAGATCAAAACAACAGTTCTACTATAACTACCGAAAGAACTACGGAAACTAAAAACTAAGGACAGAAGAACTTACTCGGAGCTAAGGCACAACTTTGGCAGAGATTCTCTCTCTAAGTTTCAGCCAAGGTAGAGAGAAGAAAAGGTGTGAAGAATGAAGGTGGTGCTCATGCCTTTATATAGGCAAAATTTGTGCCACTTTGGTAATTTCTACATTCCAAATCTTGTAATTTTTCCCTTCCTTATAACCATGTAAAATCAAGGTAAAATGGTGTTTAATTCTTGTCCATGGGCTGCCCTAGTCGACATAAGGGGTCCAAAAGTCAAAGGATGAGTTGTCATCTTGCTTTATGGCCTCTACTAGATAAAGCTACTTCCGATCGGTGTCCGTTTCGCGCGATTTCGCGAAACTCAAAAATCCGGGCATGTAACTTTGAAGATCTTTTCATCCTCTTTCATATTATCTATTTTGATCCTCTTTTTGATCATATCCAGGTATTCTCCGGTGCGTCGGAAGATATTCGGACAAACGCGTCGATTACGGAAATCGCTTCCGATAGAACCAAACGGACAATAATTATTGAGTCGTAAAACGTCCGTTGTTGCCTAACTTAATCCGTGTTTGAAAACACGAAATTGTTTCTATAGGTTCTCACTTTGCCTATCCGCTCTACTCTATCCGATCGCTTTTCGTCTTATTAGGAATTAGGGTTTTCGGTTGCGAGAATCAACGTCGATAAATTCTTTCTTCGTGTAGAATTTCACTTGTACTTAATTTGATCAGTCTGAAAAGACTTTTACCTCTGGTTTTACCTGTGTAATTTATTTCTAACTTTTCCCTGGTCTTTATAATGTTCGACTCACCACATTATATTACTATTTTATTCTAATTATCATTTTAATTATTTAAACAATTATTTTTAATTAAAAATACCAATAATTTCGCCCCCCTTATTTAAAAATTCAGATTTAATTATTTTTCCATAATTTTTTCCATTTTTTAAAAATATAATATTTTTTACCAAAAATTCCCGTTTTACCCCGCCGTTAAGGCTAAATCGACATAATTTCTTTGTTTAATGATCTTTTTAGGATTAGATTTCTTCACACATTTATCTATACTAAATTTTTCATTAATCCTTCTTAACATAATTAGTAAATATATTTTATGCTAATTACCAAACCTTAATCTCTTTTATTAAGGATTTTACCATAAATTTAACTTTATGGTTGGAATGCTTTTTAAACATTTCTTCAAGTTATTTCCTCTGAAATAATTTATTAAATTCTCATAATGAAAGATAACACTCCCATTATTTTCTCATAATTTTTCATGATCTTTCGTATTTATCATAATGTCTTTAGACCGTTTTTTATCACCATTAATTCATTTTCGAGTCATTTTGTTCATCGATTTTTTCGTAACGTTTTTTAACAATTTACTCTATATTTTGAGACCACATATTCACCTATTTTAAGTAGGTAATATTGACTCAAAAAAATTATTGAAGGAATTTTATTAATATAATAATCATCCGGGTATTAAATATCCGGGTATTACAACTTGAGTTTGCTTTAACTCGAAAAACTTAAAGTACTCTCTGTATGACATAAACTCGAGTTTGGATAAGTTTAGAAAACTTAAGCTACTCTCTGTCAAATTTAAACTTGAGTTTGACTTTGACAGTAAGTTTTTCAACTTTAAAAAAACAAACTTCATTTTAAGTTTACAATTGTTAATTATCATTAAAACACATAGAGAACTAACAAATTTCACTCATCCCCTATCCAAGAGATTTAATTTCTGTCAAACTCCAAAAGATTTAGAAACTTCACTACACCTCTTGGATCAAAATGAAATAAAGTTTTGTGAGTGAAAAGACAATAATGCTATTGCTTTATTTTTTGAATACCCTTATTTGTCTTGTAAATACTCTTACTTGTCAGGCAAGGCATGTCAGTTGCGCCCCCAACTGTGCCTCAAATTTGGGACAGTTACCCATTTTTTTTTTGTTTCGTTTTACCATTAGATTCTACATAAATAAGTGCCACTTTGATATCTTCTGTGTGAAAAATGAAGATGTTTTCAATTTTTTTAATGATTTTTTGAAGATTTTTAAGAAAAATGGTGCAATTTTATTTTTCACTTAGAGCACTAAATCTTTGAAAAATCATAAAAATTGAAAACATCTTATTTTTCCATAAAAATATCAAAATGTCACTCATTTTATGTAAAATCTAATGATAAAAAGGAACATGAATAACGTATTTGGGAAGTGTCCCAAATTTGAGGCACAATTGAGGGTATGACTGAGAGGGGCAGTTGACACCCCCAATTTTTACTTATCTTTTGAATCCCTTTATTTATCTTATAAATACCTTCAATTGTCTTGTAAATTCCCTTCTTTATCTTGTTAATGGCGAAAATATTTTTAGTTCCCTAAATTCTTTTATTTATCTTATAAATGTAAATACCCTTATTTACTGAATTCCCTTATAAGTCTCTTATTCCTCTTTCCAGGAAGTTCGCGTGCCGTGTTGCAGTGGTCTGCTTTATCGTGTTGCAGTCAAGTCATGCCCTTTACTTTTACTATTACTTTTACTTTTGTAGAAAAGAAAAAATTAACTTCAGGAGGGCCCACTTATTTGTATGTATCCAGGATCATCATCATTTGGGGCATTTGATTGTATTTTAGACGTAGAAGACGGTTTTAGAATATAAGAAAGGAGTATTAATTTAATTAATATATTTAGGATTAAGGTACAGATTGATCAACAAAATATTATAGCATCTGGCACAAAAAATGAAAAAATTTACCGATCAACAATTAAAAATAAAAACTATCACACTGCCGTTAAAATAAGGGAAACACGATGTAATTTTTAGTTTTCTCTTGTGGAACAACGTAACCCAGAAAAAGCAATTGCAATAACTGTAAGATGAAAAGCGTAAATGAACGAAGGATTTATAGGTCTGGTTAGTAAAATTAGAATGTGAATAGAAAAAAAGTAAAGGAGGGGACCATTTCGGCGGCGCTGCGGTGGGTGCCGAAGAGTTCGCAGGTGGCGATGCACATGACATGAGTGGAGCGCTTAGCACCTTTAGCGAGGATGAGTACCTCATGGCTTCGTAGATTTGAGGAGGAAGTTGACGGAATGGCTTCGTCAAGTTTGAGATTGATCGACACATGAGAGAACTCCAAGTATGACTTCAAATCGAAGGAAGCGGAAATAACCGAAGAAGAAGAAGCGCAAACCGAAAGGTGAATAAACTTTGGGGCTTTCGAGAAGCCATAGGTGGGAAGAAGAAGGAAGCACCGCAAAAGAAGGCATCGTATCGGAAAAATTTTGCAGATGGGAAATAGGATTAGAAGAAGAAGAACAAGTAGAGAGTAGAGAGAAACAAAAGAAGACAGAACCAAACGGCGTTATGTCGGAATGGAATTTGAAGAGGAAGGAAGGAGAGAGCATTTCCGTTTGAGGATGAGGATGCCGTATGCTATCACGTGCCCAGTCATTTTCCATCACAACCGTTCATTGTTTTTTTCTTCCTTTCTCATAAGGGACTAACATGGATCATATCAACATTCGACACGTGTCATTTGCTTTTAAACTTTTTGGTGACCATTATGGCCACGCCGCCACGCCAGACAATTGATTCTCCCAATAAACAATAGTGAAAAACCTCATCAATTGGTGGCCCATTAATTACTTAAAATATCACTTCAATTCAGATAAGGTCAAATTAATCCTTTTTTTTGGCAGTCCTTTGACATTTTAGGTTTCTCAATTGGTTGGAATATATGCTCTTTGGTCACTTAAGCTCAATTGGGCTTAAGTGAGACCACAGCCCAAGAGCCCTATGCCCCTTTAGGGTTTAGGGTTAAGTCTTGGTGTAGTAGTATACAAACCTACTTTCACCCATTGAGAAACCTAATTCACAAGGAGGCTCTCATCGAAATAAAACCCTAGAGGCGAGACGTTCATCATCCGAACGGTTGCCCACACAACCATCTCATCCCCCTCGAGAGATAGTCCGGAAGATCGATCATAGAGCGGACTTGACCGTTCGTGACTTGGACCGTTCGAGAAGAAGCTTTTAGATCGCTCATCTTTCCAGGTAATCAAAACGATGAAGGTTCATCTTTTTCTACATCGTCTCGGTTCGATACGCTTCCACGTTTCTGGTGAGATTCCTACAATTGGCATCAGAGCCGGTTCGCGATGAGAAAAAGAACCAGTTTTTGATTTAGTTTATGCGATCAAATTTCGATTTTTCAAAATATTATTTTTTGAAAAATTTTGATTTCGTTTATGTGATCAAATCTCGATTTTTCAAAATATTATTTTTTGAAAAATTTTGATTTCGTTTATGCGATCAAATCTCGATTTTTCAAAATATTATTTTTTTTTTGAAAAATATGGCATCTATTTCTATATTTGTTATTGATTTCATGAGTTTTATTCTTTATAATTCAGATTTGATATTAGTTTTAATTTTAATCGCTTTAATCCATGGTTAGATTTTCTCGTGTATTTCTTGATTTGTAACAAGGAGACTAATCCCATATGATTAGGTTTCCTCCTTGCTTGTTCTTATGTTTTTTCGCAATTTCTATGTAAATTTTCAAATTTCTGTAAAAGTTCAAGATCGAGAAACTGCGAAGAAAAAGAAGAAAAATTGCCCATCGTCTTTGAGATGACTTCGGTGACGGACACAAGGGCAAGATCGACAACTAGGGTTCCTCTTTTGCATCCTAGGTTTTCTTGCCAAAAGTGGGTCTTTGGTTTTTTTACGGCCCATGAATACCCTAAAGGGGCTTGAGACAGATCCTAAGAATTTGGACAAAAGAGAAATTTCAAAGTTGTAATTTTATATTTTATATTTTAAAATAGGAAAGCCATGGATTAAAGTTATTTGTTTAATTTTTTAAATGCTTTTATTGAATTGATGAATTAAATGTGCGATTAACATGCTTTTAGAAATAACATGTCATATAGAATAGGAAAGATGCCATATTTGATGCATAATCACATGTCATTCGCATAGTAGCTATTATGTCTTGATTCGACTAGTATGATAGTTATTTTGCAAGATTATTTAGGTTATCCACTAAAGTAATTATAAATTATTATGATTTTATATTAAAATCTAGATTAATAATTGGATTAATTAATTGTGGAATTAAAATCTAGACAAATAATCCAGAAAATTTCCTAAGAGAATTGTATATTTGAGATTGATTTCAAATTACTCTAAATTGAACAATTCTTGGAAATTGAAAATTCTTATTTTAAAAATTATTGAATGGGTGAAGGTTTTAAAATTAAGCAATTAATTTTAAAACCTACGGGCCCCAATTGTGGGTTTTATTAGTGAAATGGTTATCGCGAAGCCCCATCGGATAAGGATAATCGGATTTCGCTAGATTAAACCCTAATATTTTCAAAATTTTAGTAAAGTTTTGTACGGCCCATCGTCAACACTTAGACACTAAAGATAATTTTGAAAGTAAACAATGGTTAAATACATTCAACTTTCGTAAAATTGTTAACCCTCCCATCGAGGCTCGGCAATGGAACCGAAGGCCCAAAATAACAATATTAGTTTTACAAGTATCTTGCCCATCGTAAGCCTTGTAAAGATAACTAATGGATTGTTAAACAATAAACAAATAGTAGTTATTAGAATCTACTAGCGCAATATCTGTTTGTTGTTAATTATAGTTTGTAATTAGTGTGATTTTTTTTTCTTCTTTATTTTTAGAAAAATGTCTTTCAATCCTTTAGCTACCATCTTGAGCCAAAAACCTATGGATGGTACAAACTACAAACAATGGAAAACAAATTTGGATATTGTTCTTCAATATGAAAAGCTCAACTTTGTTCTAACTACCCCTATGCCAGCGCAGCCTGCTGCAGATGCGTCTGTGGCAATCCAGACTAAATTTTAGCAAGAGAAGGAAAAATGGGAGAAGGCGAATGTAGCGGTTCATTTGCTATATTTTAGCTTGATCTCGCCAAATCACCTTCAAGAGCAAGTAAGCATGATTGAGAGTGGAGCAACAATGCTCCGGACTCTTGATGGCATGTTTTCTACGTCTAGCGCTCGCTAGGCAAAATGCGCTGAATTCGGTCACCAAGACGGTGATGTCCGGAGGAAAGTGTGCGGGATCATTGTCTAACAATGATAGCAAACTTTAAGAGGGCTGATGACCATGGTGTCAAATTTGAACAAGATTTAAAAGTTGACCTTCTCTTACAATCACTGCCTGAATACTTCAATCAATTCAAGATGAATTATAATATGAATAAGATGCATCTTGACCTCACTCAACCGATGCACGAGCTTGAGAGTCTTTGAAGACAGCTTCTAGTCAAGGGGCAAGTGCATTATTTGCTAGTGAAAGTTCGTGAAACCTAAGGGAAAGAACAAGAAAAAGAAGAAATCAGGCATTCCAGTTGCCAAAACAGTTGCAATGAAGCAGCCAAAAGGCAAGTGCTTCAAGTGCGGACAAAAGGGGAATTGGAAGAAAAATTGCCCACGGATGAATCAACCGGTATGGGTAATTTACATGTGATTGAGGCTTGTTTAGTGGAGAATTACGATGAAAAATGGATCGTTGATTGGGAGCCACTAACCATGTTTGTTACTCTATGCAATGGTTCAAACATAGCTTGCTTTTAAGTGAAGGACAAAGAGTTTTGAAGCTTGGAACCGGGAGCTTGTGTCTCGCACTAGCAAGTGGGACAAGTTATTTTATCTTTTGATAATTGCGAGAACTTTGGTTTTAGAAGACTGCATTTTTATTTATTCCGAATTTAAGAGGAATTTAATTTCGTTAGTTGTTTGGAAAAACATGGTTTGTGATTCAGTTTAATTCCTCGGTTTCAATAAGAAGCAAATCTTCTTTTATTTGTTCTCGGTGTAATGATTAATAGTCTTTATTTCCTTAATCTGTTCCCGTGAAATTAATCATGTTGAATTAAGAGATGTTGAGCATAATAATTCATCAAAGAAAAGAAAAGTTTCCAATGAAACTTATCTTTGGCATTTGAGATTGGGTCATATTAACTCTAACATGATACAAGGTTTGGTCAAAAGTGGGATTTTAAAATCCCTGAACTTTGAACCGATACCGAGTATGTGAATCTTGTTTAGAAGGTAAAATGACAAAGAGATCCTTCAAGGCCAAGGGAAAACGTGCCACACTTCAGTGGAATTGATACATGCGATGTATGTGGACCAATAAATGTCCAAGCCGAGGAGGGTATCGTATTTCATCACATTTTCGATGATTACTCTAGATTTGGACATGTGTACTTGATGCGTCACAAGTCCGAAGCTTTTGGAAAATTCCAAGAGTTCAAGGCCGAAGAGAAAAGCATCTTGGTGTTCAAATTAAGACACTTCGATCTCGATCGAGAGGGAGAATACCTATCTCGGAGAGTTTAGGTCTTACCGATCAAAGAGGGGATAGTTTCACAATTATCCTCTCCAATGACACCCAACAGAATGGAGTTCTTTGAAAGGAGAAATAGAACCGTTTTAGAAATGACAAGATCTATGATCGTTATTCATCTTTTTCGATTCATTCTGGGATATGCCTTAGAAACTGCTATGTATCTATTTAACTTAGCACCGTCCAAGTCGGTTTCAAAGACACCAATAGAATTGTGGAAAGGGTGTAAGCCCACCAGGAAACATATTCGGATTTGGGGTACTCCGGCACATGTCTTGCAACATAAACCAGATAAGATGGACTTGCGTACTGAAGTATGCATGTTTATAGGCTATCCTAAAGGAACCAGAGGTTGGTTGTTTTATAGTCCAAAAGATAAGAAGGTCATAATGAGCACACACGCGACTTTCTTAGAGAAGGACTATATGGAAAATCATAAGCCAAGAAGTAAGGTTATTCTTGATGAGCTAGTCTCAGATCAAGTTTCACCGCCACCTCCTCAGGCGGTTCCAGCATTTATTCCTATGGTTGTTCAAAGAGGGGAAAATATGGAAAACATACCTGAACAAACATAGGAACCAGAAATAGAACCAGAAGTTCAGCATAATGATGAACGTATGGAAGAACAAAATCACGAATTGGTTAATCCACCTAATGAGGGTCCTCATCAAGAAATTGTTAACCCACAAAATATGGACCCACTCGTAGATGCCCAACATCAAGTGAGACAAAGTCGTAGTGGGAGATTGATTCGTAAACCTACAAGATTTCTCTTGTTGGGTGAGTCAAATCGGGATGTCATCATTGATGAAGATGATGATCCCACAAGCTATGACAAGGCACTAGGAGATGTTGATGCTCGAGAATGGCTTGAGGCTATGAATCATGAAATGGATTCTATGTATTCCAACTCGGTTTGGTCTCTTGTAGATGCACTTTGAAGGGTAAGACCCATTGGGTGCAAGTGGATTTACAAGAGAAAGAGGATTGACGGGAAGGTTGAAACCTTCAAAGCTAGATTGGTGGCAAAAGGGTACTCCCAAATAGAACATGTGGATTATGAAGAAACCTTTTCGCCGGTTGCCATGCTTAAATCCATCCGGATTCTCTTAGTCATTAAACAAATCTTGATTATGAGATTTGGCAAATGGATGTCAAAGCGCTTTTCTAAATGGAAATTTGGAAGAGGAGATCTATATGCAGCAACCAAAAGGGTTTATAGCCAAAGGGCAAGAACATATGGTATGCAAGTTGCAAAGGTCCATTTATGGACTTAAGCAAGCGTCCGATCATGGAACATCATATTTGATCAAGCCATTAAGTCTTATGGTTTTGAGAAAAGTCCCGATGAGCGTGTGTGTATAAAAGGATCCAAGGTGTCGCAAAGATCCTTTCTCGGGTACTTTATGTGGATGATATACTCCTTATCGAAATGATACGAGAGGTATTGTTAGGCATAAAGATGCGGCGAGCAAGCATTTTGATATGAAGGACACTCGGGGGAAGCCAATTATATTCTTGGTATTAAACTCTTACGAGACCTGAAGAATAGGGTTTTGGCATTATCCCAGGCTAAATACATCGACAAAATACTTGCCAGGTTTAGCATGGAGAATTCCAAGAGGGGAATGATACCCTTCAGGCATGGGATTCATCTCTCTAAGGAGCAATCTCTGTTAGTTATGATTAGTTTTGATGATGTCTTATATAGATGCCATTCTTAAGAGCAAAAAGTTTGCATACTACATTTATATGTTACTTTGACTAATTCTTATATTTAATGTAGATGTGAAGTTTACTAATGAAGAACAATCAATAAAGGAGACTGAAGAAGGAAGAACTTGCTGAATATAATGGGAATATCAACATTCAAGTTCTTGTGATACTGGAAGTCTATTTGATCAAGCGGAAGTTGAAATAGCTTAATTCGGAGCTAAATTAAGCTATTTGAAGCATCATCATGAATAGTATAGTATACGTGAATAGTACACCGTATACATGAATAGTGCCATACAGTATGAACAGTGCCATACGGATCAGTATGTGTTTGGTACAGTGATTTGCTTTGAAAATGATTTGCCTCGAAGTACTCCACTAATTGCCTCAAGTCATTCCCGTTCATTTCTCCAAATTCACTCGAGAATGGCAAAATCGTAATTATGTTGAAGTTCGGTTTTAATGGCAAAATCGTAATTTCGATGAACTTCTTATTCTGCGCTCCAGTCTCCACGCATGACTCGACATTACTCGCATATGAAAATAGCATTACTCGAGTAAGCCATGCGAGTAAGCTCTTTTGTTCATCATACTGCTTGTTTGCCTCGTTCTACGTTTTTCATGGGCGATGTTCAGTGTTTTGATGATATCTTCCAAACCAGAGATCGGATGGAGGTGAAACCAGTGGCATATGAAACTAGACTCCCAATGCGTAATTTTGACATAAAATTAAAGTCCAAAGGAGTTCATATGAGGGAGCTATGAATTGTGGAAGATGACAGTGAAATCAACGTCACACAGCAGACCAAGCTTCGGTAATTTGAGTGTATCTCACAAACGAAAACTCCAAATGAGCTGAAATCAGTTCCATTTGAAACTAGACTCAAATACCGTTCCAAAAACATCAAGATCATGAAAAATAAATATCAATTGAAGGAGATATGATGTTTTGAAGTTGATAGTCTGTTCAGGATATTGCAAAAAACGCTGGTCAAAGAACAACCTTCATTCATCGGATCATAACGGACAAAATATAATGAGTTTGGAGCTGATTCTTTTTGCATTGGAAAGAAGACTCAAAGAGCTATATGGGGATAAGTCATTTGCCAATTTTGGAGCTATATCAAGGACGTTACACTCACTGGAAATTAACCCTTGTGTTGATGATATTCTTGCGTTCTGAACAAGCAGAGAACAAGTGATTAAAGTTTGAGATAATATCAAACTTGATAGAAATCAAAATCTGTCAGAAGCATTTAATGCAGTTGCAGAAAAACAAGCAGAAGCCTCAACGGCTACTTCCAACAGACACAATAGCGAAGCACTTGATGGAACGAGATAAACGACAAAGCATTCAAATTCATCAACAGACACACAAACGGAATTAAAGCGTGTAGCAGTCGAAGACAACTATTATTCTGACTCATCTTCTGCACAAGTAGGTGAACGCATTTAATGAAGGCACAAATGTTTAAATGCTCTCAATGGACCGATATTCAAAATGGTTGCTATTCACAACGGTAATATTACACAACGGTCGAAGAGACGATTGTCTATAAATAGAGAAGCATTCAAAGATAGACGACAAACAACAGAGACACGAGCTTACATCTTCAATATGTCAATACTCTGATATTCACTTACTCTCTGTTCTTAATGCTTACATAGTTTACCGTAGAGAGTGAGATGATAGATTATGTACTTCAGTGATTATTATTCATCTACTCTGTGAGAGAGTCTAAACACATATTTGATTATCTGTTTAGTGATCAAATCTCAAGGTTGTGGAACCTTTGAGTATGAGTGTACAATTACAACTTGTAAGGGGGAGTGAGTCCTAGGGAGAAAGGATCATCCTGAGTACGTAGTCGGTAATTGTATTCGCGTAAGAGGATATCTCGAAAGAGATTGTAAAGGCCGCACAAGTGCCGGCTAAACTTGTGAGGTTGTAAAGGCTTTTCTCTTGTGCCGGTTAAACAAGGAGACAGTGGATTGAAAATCTCAAGTAGAGCTTGGGGACTGGACGTAGGTCATCGTGGATTGGACCGAACCAGGATAAATCACAGTTTGCATATTCTCTTCCCTAAACTCTTATAATTCCAGTATATATGTTTGAATGATTGACTATTGCTTTATAAATTATTATTTTCATTTAAACTACCTTCAGTAAGTTGCGAAAAGATTTTCAAAGTTCCTAAAATTTTATCGACACCCAATTCACCCCCTCTTGGGTGATAGCCAGTATAACATTTGGTATCGAGCGGGGCTCTTGTTTAAAGGACTTAACCGTCTCAAGAGTTTCAATGGCTAATTTTGGGTGTTGCTTGCTTTCCGAAGGTTTTGATTATACTTGTTCCACCATTTTTAAAAGATATTGATTTCTGGTTTTGGAAAGCTAGAATGACTAGTTTTATCAAAGCAACCGATTTTGATATGTGGGATGTTTTTACAAATGTTTTTGATTTCAAACCGAGAAAGGATTGGACGGAAAAAGAAAAGAAAATGTTTTCGTTGAATATTAGAGCAATGAAAATTTTGTACAAAGTGCTTTAACCGAAAATGATTATGAGAAAATCAAATGTTGCTCTAGTGCTAAAGATATTTGGGATACTCTTGATTCTATTTATGCTTCTAACAATTGTGTTGAAGTTGAAAGTGTTGACAGTTCATCGAAATTTCAAACCGCACATCTATGAGTGATGAACAAATGGAAGAAGGCGAAATTAGAGAATGTTTTCATGATCCAAATAACACAAAAGAACAAGAGAAAGATTACTCCCAAGATGAGCTCACGGCGATTGTGATCAATTATTATCTCGGAGCTCAAGATGCACATAAGGTAAACGATTCCAATTCTTCTTGTGTAGATAAGAAAAATGATTTTGAACAATTGCATAAAATTGTTTTTCAACCAATCATTGATTCTAAAAGCAAAAATGTTTTCAAAAATAATGCTGGAAAGTTTATTGGGAAGAAAGAATATTCAAATGAGATTTATTTGAATTTTCACTCTGACGCCAAACGACACAATACTTGCATAAAATCTCATAATGCACATCATCATATAATTTGCAATTATTGTGGTAAAGTCTGGTCATATTTCTCACACATGTTATATTAGGAGAAATTCTAATGTGAGAAATAAATTTATTTGGGTTCGAAAGGACAAGCAAAGTCCAATGCTAACGATCAAGGACCCAAGTATAAGTGGGTACCAAAATGTCCATCTAGTACTTTATGTGTGCAGGATGATTTGAATATCAATGGACATCAAGGTACGTAAAAGAGAAAGAAGAAGCCAAAAGTTTCTCATGAACCTAAAAGAAAACTCACATCGTTAGGAGAACTTGTGGAAAAGCCATTTTGGAACTACAAGGTCTAAACATCAAAAGAAGCAATGGTTACAAGCAAGAGGAGTGTGTTTTGTCTCAAGAATGGACTACCATAGAGTACCATTCAATTATCTTAAGGAGAACAAGAAGAGGAGAATCTCTCAAGTATCAAACATAAGACTCTTAAAGTCTATATCTTCTGAGAAAACTTTGCCGAAATCCACAAGAAAATATATGAAGAATCAGTGGGTAAGCAAAGTCAATCTTCTAAGTACCTAAGGTAAAAGGTATACAATGGTAAAACCTCCTACGCTATTATCAGTATTAAGTATTGAGGTTTTATACTCTGGATATTATGATTGAGCATTGAAAACTATTTTGAAAATGATTTCTTTCTTATCCCTTGAAAATCCATTTGACATATATTTCATAAAGGGATTGCAATTTTCAAAAAGTTTAATTCTTTATGCAGACATGATAATTTAAAAAAAAAAAATCTTTTATAAAGTCATGTTTAATTCATTATGCTCATTTGTTCGATTTGATTATTCTCGTAAGAGCATATGAATTTCGTTATGATTCCTACAAGCTAACGATGATTGGATCCAAGTAAGGTTGGATACCGGAAAGAAAAAGATTTATATGGTTTTGTAGGATGAGAAAAAGCTTTTCAAGAATGCAACATAGAGAAATGATTCAAGTCTTGAGAAAGCTAAACAAGCTATGCTTGATGTTGATGGTGAACGTCGAAGAGAAGTTATCTACATCAATCCATCTCAACCAAGCAAGCTTCAACAAGGACAAGAGGAATTACGGTGATATCTAACTTTTACCCTATATTGTTCTTATATGAAATTCATATTTGGGTAATGAATACTTGTCCATTATTGCATTTCATTAGCAATTAATTTTTTTCAAAATGTTTCAGATTGGTAAATGGACCGTAAATGAATTTGTGCATAACTTTCTGAGTTTATGTTTTTGAAGTGCACAATTCTAAAATATGTTTCAAATTTCAATTCACTCTGTTTTGTGAAAATGCATACATATGATTTGAAAACATATCCATACTTTAATTGCATTCAAATGATGTTTCAAAATTGAAAGTTAATATTGTGTATTGAATGTCGGATATGCTTCAAATTTGTCTAGCTGATTTTTTCTTTCGTCATTCACATATTGATCATCAATATTTAATGCGATACTTGAACTCCTTATTCTTTATTCTCAAACTAGTTAGACCTCATATCTAACAAGTTGATCATCTCTCGAGTATCAAGTTTATCTCTCATAAAAGAATTCAATTTGTGAGTGTTATGCCTATTGCATAAATTCTTATTGATCAAGTTATTCCAAGCTTTATGTTCATTAGTGCATTTAATGTTAATGCATTAACTATTAGCGGAATAACTTACTAGGATAATATTATGGAACTCTAGTCATTTGGACTATTGAGTATGTGTTTTATCATCATCCTAGTTGTCATTTTGTTACTCAAATACAATTAACTTTGTCTTCATCCATATTTTGAGTAACTATGTCTGCCTTGACTATTCATACATTTCTATGTTCAATTCTAAGAGGCAAGATTATCTCTTCGTCATAGCAAGGTCATTATGCATACGTATCTCTATTGTGCTAGCATGTCTTGCTAATGCATCATCCATATGATCTTTGCTCATGGGAAAACTCCTCTACTTGTTAAACTTCAATATTTGATGTGTTCTACAAAACTGAAGCATATTGGTATATTCACTAAACCTATTGACTTCCTCCATGTTTAGAGTGAGCATCAATTTCAAGCATATTTCAAAAATGAATCTTTCATTCATGAAAATTTTGATTTCATAATGCATTATCATATTTTGAAAGAACATTCAAGATTTGAAACTATTTGCATATTTCATTATCATTCTTGAAAAATCTGATCTCATTCATGAACTCATGAATTGATAAATGCTTATCTTTATGGATAAGATTTTATATGCTCAAACTTACATGTATTTTATCAATGACATCTTTTCAAAGATAAAGTATATTTACAAATTGTCATTGAGAAATAACATTTTTTGTATCATTTAGTTATTACCCTTTTTGATTCATTGTCTTGAACTTATTTGATTGGGTAAAATTATTTTTTGATCCTTGATTGTTATACTCTTTGCTCCAATATCATATTGTTAAATTATATAAGAGCTTAAGAGTTGTCATGTCTAATCTAGTATGGACTCAAGAATCATTGGGTACCAAAGAGCATATATTTGTTTTACAGGATCCTCTTACTCGTGCCAAGAAATAGAGATTAACAGAAGGGATCACTTGCAAAATAACTCAGTGGCTATGTCTGCAAATTCTGTAACAGCACTTGAGTGACATCCCATTACTAGCAAGAAGCTTAAACTAAGTTCATAAAGAGCACATTAGCTTGATGAGAAGCCATGAGCATAAACGAATTTTGAGATCCTATTCAAAGCTCATTTGTGATTTCTGCATCTAAAACCCATTAAGAGTAGATTGTTACAAAGACTCATCCTCCCAAAGCTCATCAATATCTGGGAGAGCTTCAATATTGATCACATCATCAGCTAGCCACCAGTGATGCATCTATGGATTACAAGTGATTATGGCTCAAGTAATTACAATATTACTTGAGTGAGGTATTGTATTTTTGAAATAATGCGTATATACCATAATCATGTTAGGCTAACTTGATTTTATTCATTCGATTCTATCTCTTGAAGTTTAGCCTAAGAACACTCATTTTCAAAATGATCCTTATGCTTTAATCATTTTTATTATCATCAAATGCATAAGTGATTTCTTGATGCCGATTTCAAGTCCACCTAAGTGAACTTGAAAGTTCTTAACTCTGAGGTACCATGTTGTGAGCAAAGATTTTTTTTTCAAACCTCATAACATTTGGTGATACATTATTATTTGGTGTCATTAAAGGGAACTCCATTTTTTTTAATCATGCATTCATTAAGGGGGAGCTTCACATTCACATTTTTTTTAATATTTTAAAAAAGCTCATCTCCTTTATTTAGAGAAAACTCACTCATCCGCATTCACTATGTTTTATTAGTTTTGATGATGAGTTGATATCATATTTTCCTTTCATTATCTTAATTTGAAAATATTATATAGAAAGGAATATTTTGATATCTCGATTGCACTAATAATTCTCCCTTGCAAGAAAGTTTTACAATTATCGCGGGAGAATTTAATTCGTGCAAAAATCTTCCTTAATGCTCTACAAGGAGAAACTATTACATTGAGGGAAGATGTTTTGACGCTTAATCATATTGAAGGTTGAGATATGCTCTACAAAGCCACGAGGATTCAACCGAAGTGCATCTGACAAGCAAATGGACTTCATCGCTCATTCATCATTTGCGAGAATCTACATGAGCATTTCTAATCTCTATCTTTTTATATTCAGTAGAAATTCGCACATGTTTGGTTTCAATTTGCTTCAATCATGAAAGTTTTAAGTTTCTTGAAAAACCTCTCCAAATTGTTTTCCGACATATTTTTATGAAAACTTTTTTCTACTTGCATCATAACAAATTCTTTCAAAACTAGGAGAGAAAATTGTTTTCTTGACAAATGATTAAGAAGAGAAAATCATTTCGAACTTATTTTCATATTTGCTTCTTCACAAGTTTACCATCCTTATTTCAACTTTTTGCTAATGACAAATAAGGGGAGAGAATGGCAAGAAAAATATCTTGCATTTAATATATCTTCATATTCATACATATTTTTCTTAAGGTATTTGCCATCATCAAAAAGGGGGAGAATGTTAGTTATGATTAGTTTTGATGATGTCTTATATAGATGCCATTCTTAAGAGCAAAAAGTTTGCATACTACATTTATATGTTACTTTGACTAATTCTTATATTTAATGTAGATGTGAAGTTTACTAATGAAGAACAATCAATAAAAGGAGATCGAAGAAGGAAGAACTTGTCAATATAATGGGAATATCAACATTCAAGTTCTTGTGATACGGAAGTCTATTTGATCAAGCGGAAGTTGAAATAGCTTAATTGGAGCTAAATTAAGCTATTTGAAGCAAGATCGTTAATAGTATAGTATACGTGAATAGTACACCGTATACATGAATAGTGCCATACAAAGTATGAACAGTGCCATACGGATCAGTATGTGTTTGGTACAGTGATTTGCTTTGAAAATGATTTGCCTCGAAGTACTCCACTAATTGCCTCAAGTCATTCCCCTTCATTTCTCCAAATTCACTCGAATGGCAAAATCGTAATTATGTTGAAGTTCAGTTTTAATGGCAAAATCGTAATTTCGATGAACTTCTTATTCTGCCTCAGTCTCCACGCATGACTCGACATTACTCGCATATGAAAATAGCATTACTCGAGTAAGCCATGCGAGTAAGCTGCCATCGTTCATCATACCGTTTGCCTCCGCTTCTACGTTTTGGGCGATGTTCGGTGTTTTGATGATATCTTCCAAACCGAGATCCGATTGAGGTGAAACCGGTGGCATATGAAACTAGACTCCCAATGCGTAATTTTGACATAAAATTAAAGTCCAAAGGAGTTCATATGAGGGAGCTATGAATTGTGGAAGATGACAGTGAAATCAACGTCACACAGCAGACCAAGCTTCGGTAATTTGAGTGTATCTCACAAACGACAAATCCAAATGAGCTGAAATCAGTGCCATTTGAAACTAGACTCAAATACCTTTCCAAAAACATCAAGATCATGAAAAATAAATATCAATTGAAGGAGATATGATGTTTTGAAGTTGATAGTCTGTTCAGGATATTGCAAAAAACGCTGGTCAAAGAACAACCTTCATTCATCGGATCATAACGGACAAAATATAATGAGTTTGGAGCTGATTCTTTTTGCATTGGAAAGAAGACTCAAAGAGCTATATGGGGATAAGTCATTTGCCAATTTTGGAGCTATATCAAGGACATTACACTCACTGGAAATTAACCCTTGTGTTGATGATATTCTTGCGTTCTGAACAAGCAGAGAACAAGTGATTAAAGTTTGAGATAATATCAAACTTGATAGAAATCAAATTCTGTCAGAAGCATTTAATGCAGTTGCAGAAAAACAAGCAGAAGCCTCAACGGCTACTTCCAATGCACACAATAGCGAAGCACTTGATGGAACGAGATAAACGACAAAGCATTCAAATTCATCAACGAGACACACAAACGGAATTAAAGCGTGTAGCAGTCGAAGACAACTATTATTCTGACTCATCTTCTGCACAAGTAGGTGAACGCATTTAATGAAGGCACAAATGTTTAAATGCTCTCAATGGACCGATATTCAAAATGGTTGCTATTCACAACGGTAATATTACACAACGGTCGAAGAGACGATTGTCTATAAATAGAGAAGCATTCAAAGATAGACGACAAACAACGAGACACGAGCTTACATCTTCAATATGTCAATACTCCGATATTCACTTACTGTTCTTAATGCTTACATAGTTTACCGTAGAGAGTGAGATGATAGATTATGTACTTGAGTGATTATTATTCATCTACTGTGAGAGAGTCTAAACACATATTTGATTATCTTGTTTAGTGATCAAATCTCAAGGTTGTGGAACCTTTGAGTATGAGTGTACAATTACAACTTGTAAGGGGGAGTGAGTCCTAGGGAGAAAGGATCATCCCGAGTACGTAGTCGGTAATTGTATTGCGTAAGAGGATATCTGCGAAAAGAGATTGTAAAGGTCGCACAAGTGCCCGGCTAAACTTGTGAGGTTGTAAAGGCTTTTCTCTTGTGCCGGTTAAACAAGGAGACAGTGGATTGAAAATCTCAAGTGGAGCTTGGGGACTGGGACGTAGGTCATCGTGGATTGGACCAACCGGGGATAAATCACGGTTGCATATTCTCTTCCCTAAACTCTTATAATTCCAAGTATATATGTTTGAATGATTGACTATTGCTTTATAAATTATTATTTTCATTTAAACTACCTTCAGTAAGTTGCGAAAAGATTTTCAAAGTTCCTAAAATTTTATCAGACACCCAATTCACCCCCCTCTTGGGTGATAGCCAGGTATAACAATCTCCTAAAACTCCTGAGCAGAGAGAACGCATGAGTAGGATACCTTACGCCCACGGTAGGTAGTCTCATGTATGCTATGCTTTGTACCGGACCCGAGATATTTGTTATGCGTGGGAGTAGTAATGGTACTAATCTAATCCGGGAGAAGAACACTGGTAGCGGTCAAACATATACTCAAGTACCTACGGAGAACGAGAGATTATATGTTGGTCTATTCTAGTGGGAGTCTTGAAACCATTGGTTATACGGACTCAGATTTCCAAGGAGATATTGACTCAAGTAAATCCACCTCGGGATATGTGTACACCCATAATGGCGGTGCCATTTGTAAAACAATCATGTGTGGTCGACTCGCACGTAGGCCGAGTATGTAGTCGCAGGCCGCAAAGGAAGTCGCATGGTTAAAGAAGTTCCTAACGGACCTTTAGGTGATTCCGGTGTTGACCGTCCTATCACACTTTGCATCGTGACAACAGTGGGGGCAAGCAAAGACAAATGTCCAAGGAACCAAGGTTTCACAAGAGACAAAAACACATACAAAGAAAGTATCACTTGATCCGAGAAATAGTTGAAAGAGGAGATACTTTTGTAGCAAAGATAGCATCGAAGAGAACATTCTTGACCACTTTTACTAAGAGTTTGCACGAACGTGTGTTTCCCGTCACCAAAGTGTTCTAATGACGTTTTAATTATTTCTTTATTTACCAAATTGCCCTTGAAAAACATTTTCAAAAGCTTCTTATAAAATCCCCGTTTCCTCTTCGAATGAATCCCTAGAATTTACTCCGGCGAGCAGATGGCAAGTGAAAGTGACAAACCCTTTCTGCCTTTTGACATAATCATCAACATTCTCCAAAGGCTTCCTATCAAATCCATGGTTCGATTTCAATGTGTGTGTAAGGATTGGAAAAATCTCTTCACAATCCCATCTTTCATGGCTGAACAGGTCCTGCACTCTGCTCGCGAAAACCCATTTCTTCTCATCCATGAATACGATTACAAATCCAGACGTTCGTCCTTACGTTTGCTTAATCAGAAGATGGAAACCGCTGAAGTTCTGAGCACTCACTCGATCGATTCCTTCAGGCGTGGTTGGAGAATCAATGGTTCCTGCAATGGCTTGCTTTGCGTGGAACTTGATACCGAACGAGGAAGGTTTCCTATTTGGCATTTTCTGTGGAACCCAGTGATGAATGAGGTGATAAAGGTACCCCAAACCCTGAATGATTTTAGGGGCCGTTCTAGGGTAGGATTTGGTTACAGCAGCGTGGTTAATGATTTCAAGATAGTGAGGCTTTATCATCCAGAGCTGCTTAAAATGATGGAAGATCAAAGCTCTTATTACACCAGTTTTAATCGTGCACAAATGTTTTCATTAAGTACATGTTCATGGAAGGAATTAGAATTTGGGGCTTTGAATACAGAAGTGTCCGATGACGCTGTCAGTGTAAATGGAAATATTTTTTGGTTTGGATGGGGTTTGTCCCCTATGATAGTTTCTTTTCACATAGCAACAGAGGTGTTTACATTTACAACATTGCAAACTTTACAATCTAGTGTGGATGTAGCTGAGCATTGTATTTGTCCATTCAGGCTTGATGTGCTCGGTAACAAACTTGCCATGTGTGATGGTGTCCATTCTTTGATCAGAGACTCTAGAACTTATTCTATTCATATGTGGGTGGTTGAGGAGGGTGATAGTGAATCTGGGAATAGTTTGATATGTACTGAGAAATATAAGATTGGACCACTTGCAATTGTTTTAAAACCCCTGTGTATTTGGAGGAATCAAATTGTCTGCATTTATGAAGAAGGTGAGGTTGAGGGTAAGGGTAAGGGTAAGGATAAGGGTGACCTAAAGGACTTCCTTTATTTGTTCAATCTCACTACTAAGGAATGGACAAAGTTCCACAACTTCTCAGCTGCCTATGGTCGCTGTGCTATTTTCAATTATGAGAGGAGCCTTGTGTCTGTTTGCAACATCTAAGGTTGATTGATTAGGTTTGCTTTGAAGTAGGATCATTTCTGTGTTTCGGGTTTCTTTTGTCTCAATAATTTTGGTGGAACTTAATCCACAAAACCTCGTATCATTTTGGTTTGGATGTATCTATAATAATTGATCCTCCTTTAGATTTGTGATCTGGAATGAAGAAATTCAGTACTAAGTTGTTCCAAACTTCATTTTTGCTTTCAATACCATCGCATGATCACATTTCATGTATAAATATATAGTTTAATTGCTGCTGCTATATAATCTTTTTTGGGTTTTATTGACCACTTTATATTGTAAGAGGAATTGAAAGGATAACATGACAGATTAAAGCTTCTTACTGTGACATTTTTTAATCTAGATCAAATGGAGTGATGATAGGTTCAAATACAGAGCTCAAGAGAGTGAACTATTTCAGCCGTTGCTTTGTGTTCTAGATAAACTGGTGAATTACATCGCGACAAGGGCTTTCTATGTGTGTGTTAAATCTCACTACCCAATGAATTGAAGTATTGCAACTTTTTATGTGGATGTGATTTATCATTATATTTTTGCATTACACGGGTTTAAAAATTCAGAAACAGATGTTTCAAACTTTGGGTTAACTGTCTGTGGTAGCGTGTAATTGTTTTTTGTTCTTTTGCACTGTAAATGTAGAAACATGAAAGCGGGTGTAACTGGAATCGTCTACTCAATGTCAATGCAATATTAGCGATATCATAAACAGCTTCGTTGAAGGTGGTTCGTGATCAAAATCCGCAGACCCAAATTCTAACCCATTAATCAATACTTCAAGGTAACTGATGGATTTTTCTTTTTCTCACCCATGGGTTTTCAATGAGTGTTAGTTTTTTTTTAGAAAGTTATTTACTCCCATGTGTCATGAATGAGTTTTAAATTTAATTAGACAAAATGACTGCATATAAATTTGATAAATATATATATGTGTGTGAGTGCCATAAATTATGTGATGTAGGATAGAAGAACAAGAAGTAGCGAGAAATAAGTCAAATAATCAATAAACATGGGCTTGTTTGAGATATCGGTGGGTAATCGGATTTATGGAAAAGTCCAATTGGGTAAAAGTTCGATTGTGAAATGTGATTTATGTTTGGATGGGTGGTTGCATAAGTAGCTTATGGAAAAGTCCGATTGGTATAAACTTGTTTGGAATGACTTATGGGTAAGTGATTTTTGAGATAATTATTAAAAAAAATCAAAATTACCAAAAATATGAAAAATGCTAAATTACAAAATTTGGCAATACTAAAATATATAATTTGATCAAATAAATATTACATAAGTAACTAGAAAATTAGGCTTTGTACAATAATTTGGGATCTAATAAGAACTTTTCAAATAAGAGCTTATGATAAGCTAAGAGTTGGAGCTTTTAAAATAAGTTTAAGTTGAGGCATAAGCTCTTTTGCCAATTGTTTTCACCCAACCAAAATTTTTGAGAAAAAATTCATAAGCACTTTTGATAAAGCTCCATAAGCTCTTCAAATAAGCTCTCCCAAACAAATACAACATTTGCAAATTGCAATGGGACTAGAAAAAGGAACCAAACGGCGTTATTGATCCTAAATAACACCCT
Source organism: Acacia melanoxylon (assembly GCA_019022615.1). Taxonomy (NCBI): domain Eukaryota; kingdom Viridiplantae; phylum Streptophyta; class Magnoliopsida; order Fabales; family Fabaceae; genus Acacia; species Acacia melanoxylon. The sequence goes on from JAFJYJ010000010.1 coordinate 2,052,277, forward strand.
GGCATCTGCTTTATGAAAATAAGGAAAATATAAGAGATTGAGATGAAAAAGATGAAGAGAGACAAGAGACAATTGGAGAGAAAGATTAAGCAATATTTTATTTATTTGGATTTAAAAAAAAAACCGTATTTCATGAAAATTGTTTATGCATGAAGTATTTTAAATTTTATATGTTACCACCCTGACTTGTGGCTTATTCTCAATACCAAATAATATATTAAATTAATAAATTTTTTCATATTTACCTTTATTAAAGTTTTCTCTTTCTATATTTACAGATCATTTTCACTTTTTTCTCAAGTACATAGAGCCTTATATCTGTTGATTGATATGCCCTTTATGTGTGGCAGAAATGAATTTGGAAAAAAAAAAAAAAGTTTAAACATTTTGGTTGCCCGATAATCTTTGCTCTCTACATGTGAAAACATGAAAACGGTTGTAATTAGGATTGAAACTTGATGAATGCTCTGTGTGTGTATATGTATGTATTAAAGATAATAAGTAGTGTAATATTTTTTCAAGCTCCTTACCCTCCCATATCATACCTACTCTTGTCCTAAATTAAAATGATTTTCAATCTTATTCATATTAACTACATTGAACTCATACTTCATTTAATTTTTTTCTTTTACTATTTTTATTAAATATGGACATATAAAAACAAATATTTAATGCTGTGTTGAAACTTATCAAAAGTGTCTTATAAAAACAGAGATCAAAAATTACGTTTTACAAGTTGTCCTTTAGGAGAGACCGGAGATGTTTACGTAAACTTAAGTCGTCTCTTGCTTGTGACTTTTGCCAATTGGCGCGATACTTCCTTATAGTTGTACCCCACTAACTGTTTCCTTTTGGGAAAAATTTTAGAAATTGAAGGGCCCACTTATTTGTGTCATATAATTTGGGTCTTTACTTGTTCGGATTTTGCTTTTTAAAAAAAAACATATAAAAGGAGGAAAAAGCCTTAATTAAAAGATAACTAGCTGAAATATGATCAACCCATGTCAATTAGGCTTAGGCCATTGTTGAGTTTGGGGCACACATAATAGTAATCCAGTCTATAGGATTATTCATGATGGCACTCCCTTGTTAGCTAGTGATCTCAAGTATGAGCTTTACATGTGTGTGTGAGTCAGCCAACTCAAGCGTTGACTTCTATAAAAATATGATCGTTATTATAAATATGTGATGTGATCTCTCTAAAAATACTGATATGTAATATTATATATCAGTTATAAGCATATATATTTTGTCTTCTAAAAAAGTAAAAACCATTTTGTTGATATTTATATTCTTCCTTTGTTTATTAGACATTTTGTTAATTACATTACCCTGTAGAGACTTAAAAATGCATTGAAATACTAACGAGGAGATAACAGGGGTTAAAATTTAAAAAGATAGGGTTTTTATGGGTGAGCAAAAAATAAAAAATACGAGTATGAAAAAGGTTTTCATACTCTTATTTTTATTTTTAGGCATTTTTTTTAATGGAAAGCTTTTGATGAAAGTGGGTTTTATTTTTTTAGAACTCCTCACTTTCCTATATCATTGTACTTTGCTAGAATTTTTAAAAACAAATCTAAAAATTTCAATTACACCTTCATTATTGAAAGAAACATGATAACATTTATTAAAACTCTGATGGGCAAGAAATAAAAAGTCATTAGTTACTTTTACGCAACCCTTTATATTTGAGACTAAAAGAATTTATTAAAAAGTACGTGCTTGTTTGGGATGCTGGTGGGCAATCAGACTTATAGATAAGTCCGATTGAGTAAAAATCCGATTGGGTAAAAGTCAAATTGTGAAACATGATTTATGTTTGGATTGATGGTTGATAAGTAGCTTTTGTGAAATAAACTTGTTTGGAATGACTTATGGATAAGTGACTTTTGAGATAATTATAAGAGGAAAAAACCATAAGCCCGATTCAAATAGTAAATAAGCCAGGAAATGGAGCTTATCATAAGCTCTTCCAATAAGTCATAAGCTCGATTGGCCACCGCTTTCATCCAAACAAGAAAAACACCATAAGCTCGATTCAAATAGTGAATAAGCCCATAAGCTCTCCAAATAAACTCTCCCAAACATGCACAATGTGATAACATAGGATAATTGTAGTTTGTTGATAGATGTAGATTCTAATAAATTATAACTTTTTATAGGGTGAAGGGTCAATTTTACACACGACCTTTGACCCAAGGAGCGCTCAGCACCACGACCTTTTTTCTGGATAAAAAATACTCACAAGGTTACACTTTGGGATCAAAAGTGACATGGGGGTTAGTTGACCGTCTGGTCAACGTCCATTTGGATGGACATGAACAGTGTCGATGACGTGGAAGCTTATTTGGAAGCCAAATAAGCTTGAATTAATGCTGAGTAGGATTATTCAGAAGTTAATAATAATAATAAAAAAAACCTTCAATTAATCAAACGATCGTCGGGCTCATCGCAGAAGGAGAAAATCAATTTGGGAAAATAGGAAACCCTAATCATCTCCGACAACCATCGGTGCATCATCTCCGTCCACCGTCGTGCATCATCGTTGACCACCGTCTTTCCTCACCGGACCCTGCCTACGTCGTCCGTCACCGAAAGTCGGGCGCATTCACACACGATCGCTGAGTTTCGACGAGATTGGGGGAAAAGACTAAACCCTAAAATATTCGACCACCGTCCTTCAGCAGCTTCGACCACCGTCCTTCATCAGCTCCGACCACCTTTCAGACGATTATAGCAACGGTGAGCTGCAAATGCAAGGCTATTAATGATTTGCAACTTGAATCGAGTAATTCGGGCTGATTTTTCTTTCTACCAATATGGATTGCTGCAAGATTGAAATGATGCTGGAATTATGGAACAGTGCAATTTTAGTTGAAAATCAAGAATTGTGATCAGTGATTCTTCCGTTGCGCCTTCTTCTAGGTCTTGAAGTTGGGTCATTCATGGGCTGGATATGAAATATTAGTAATTTTTCTTATTTTAAAACAGAAGTATTGCACTGCAGAACAATGTTGTGTTAAAACTTCCATTCTATCATTGTTTAACTGTCAATTTAAACCCTTGTGCTAGCTGCGACTGAAGTCTTGTTTCTTCTTTTAGTGTAAGATGTGTTTTGAATTGTGATTTTAGTATTGTTTCGCTATTGTGACACTTACGGCTTAGTAGTATTGATTGCTCATGGGATAATTTATTATTAGATATTTTGCTTATGCTATAGATTGATATATTTCATGTTTTCCCCCATTTTGTTTTGAAATTTTAGAATTCTGATAGAACTTAAGAAAATAAGGGTGGAGAAGAGAACTCTAGAGTCAGTATCTGCACTCTAGCCAAAGACAATACTTCTGAAATATCATATATTGCATAACCTTCTCCAACACAATACAAATACTTATATCTTTCCTATACAACCAACTGCCTATGAAAAGTAACTTCCTAAATAGATAAGGATGAATAACTATACATCAGTTAATGATAAGAAAACATAACTACCTATTCAACGAGATAAGTATAATAAACTAACAGAAAATAACTAATCTTCCCTAAGTCTTCCTCCTCCTAGTATAAACCAAAAGAGGAGGACGTGTATTCCTATCAATACCCTCCCCTAGGAAAGAAGCCTTGTCCTCAAGGCTGAAATGGGGAAATTGCTCAGCAATATGGTCATAGGACTCCCAACTTGCTTCCTTGTGGGGTTGATCTTGCCATTGGATTAATAGTTCAATGAATTGGTTCTCATTTGTAGACTGTACTCGAGAGTCCAGCACCTTCTCCGGTTGAAGTGTGAATTCCCAGTTTTCATTTACCGGCAGAGGATTGACTGAAGTCTGATTATCACATCCATAGGCTGGTTTGAGCATTGAAACATGAAATATTGGATGTACTCTAGATCCCGGGGGTAGTTGGAGTTCATAAGCCACAGCTCCAATACGGCGGATGATGGAATAAGGGCCAAAATATCGGGCTGAAAGCTTGGTAAATCGCTGAGCTGATAAAGAAGCTTGGCGATAAGGCTGAATTTTTAGGAATACTAAATCACCAAGATTAAATTCCAGCTGCCTTCTATGAGTATCTGCCTGATGTTTCATGTTACCTTGTGCTATCTCAAGGTTGGATCTGGTCATCTCCAAAATGGCATCCCGGTCAATAAAAAATTCATCTAGCTCCGCAACAGGTGTAGAACCTTGTACATAAGGCACTAGGATAGGAGGTTCTTTGCCATAAACAATTTTAAAAGGAGTGTATCCAGTAGAAGTATGAAATCCAGTATTATAAGAAAACTCAGCCCAATGTAAATAGCGATACCAGGATTTTTGATGGTCTTGACAGAAACACCGTAGATAAGTTTCTAAGCAACGATTCACCACTTCTGTTTGGCCATCTGTTTGGGGGTGATAGGAAGTACTCATTTTAAGTTTGGTGCCTGAAAGTTTGAATAGTTCTCGCCAGAAAGAACTTAGAAAAATAGGATCCCTATCTGAAAGTAGTGTTTTAGGCACACCATGAAGACGAATGACTTCCTTGCAAAAGGTATTTGCCACTGATTTTGCAGTAAAGGGGCGGGAAAGTCCAATGAAATGAGCATATTTGCTGAAACGGTCTACCACCACCAAAATTATATCAATACCATGGGATTTTGGTAATCCCGAGATGAAATCGAGTGAAAGATCTTCCCAAATATGCTGAGGAATGGGTAATGGCTGTAACAAGCCTGTAGATGATTGAGGCAAATACTTGCTTCGTTGGCAAATCAGGCATTGCTGAATGAAAGTTTGCACTTCACTTTTCATATCTAACCAAAAGTAATATTTTTGCAATCGTTTTAAAGTCTTCAGAATTCCACCATGTCCCCCCACCAAAGAAGTATGTGCTTATGAAATCAGCAAGGTAGAAAGAGCAGACGTGGCTGGAATGACTAACCGACTTTTATAATAAAGCCTTCCGGACACCAAAGAATAATGTTTGACTGAATGGGGATCAGCCTGAAGAGAATGTATAACCTGATTGGTGTAAGTATCCTGCTGCAACAATGCTGGAAGGTCTGAAAAATCAGCAGCATGAGGGATGGCTAGGTTGAAAAATTCTCCGGAATGTGGAAAACGAGACAAGGCATCAGCACCTTGATTATTAACACCGGGTTTATAGGTGATAGTGAAGTCAAATGGTAGGAGTTTGATGAGCAGTCGTTGCTGGCCTGGAGTAGTAACTCTTTGTTGCAGAAGATATTTCAAACTGAAGTGATCAGTGAGCACTAGAAATTTGCGCCCTAGTAAGTAATGCTTCCATTTCTCTAGAGCCATCACCAAAGCAAACAATTCTCTGTCATACACAGATTTTTGCTGATAAAAAGGTGATAATCCTTTGCTGTAATAAGCAATTGGATGTCCTTCTTGCTGTAAAATCGCCCCAATACCGATAGATGATGCATCACATTCAACAACAAAAGTCGTTGTGAAATCTGGTAGCCGTAGGACTGGAACTTGAGTGAGTGCCAATTTTAGTTTTTCAAAAGCATCCAGAGAACTAGTATCCCAATGAAAGGCTCCCTTCTTAGTCATGTCCACAAGTGATTTTGCAATGTGCCCATATTGATAAACAAACCTCCTGTAATAACCAGTGAGGCCAAGAAACCCACGAAGTTCTGTAAGATCTTTCGGTAGTGGCCAATCATTAATTGCAGCAATTTTTTCAGAGTCAACAGCCACCCCTTGAGCAGAAATAATATGGCCTAAGAATGCTATTTCCAATTGAAGAAAGTCACACTTTTTGGGATTAGCATAGAAGTCATTGTGCTGTAAAAGACTGAAAATGATATCTAAATGCTCCAAATGATCATCAAAGGTCTGACTATACACTAGGATATCATCAAAAAATACCAGAATGAATTTTCTTAAGTAAGGTCTGAATAAATCATTCATGGTAGCTTGAAAGGTTGCAGGAGCATTCATGAGACCAAAAGGCATAACATTAAATTCATAGTGTCCTGAATGAGTACGAAAAGCGGTCTTATGTATATCAGAAGGAAGCACTCGAATTTGATGATAGCCAGAACGAAGGTCGATTTTTGAGAAGAACTTAGCACCATATAATTCATCGATTAACTCGTCAATGGTAGGAATCAGATACTTATCTGGAATAGTGAGACGATTGAGTTCCCGATATCCACACAGAATCTCCAAGTGGAATCCTTTTTGGGAACCAAGAGAACAGGGCTTGCAAAGGGACTCACACTTGGTTGTATAAATCCCTTTTTTAACAGTGCAGCCACTTGCCTTTCAATTTCATCCTTTTGAGCATATGGGTACCGATAAGGCCTGATGTTGGGTGGCACTGCATTAGGCAGAAGGGGAATGGCATGACTGTTCTGCCTTATTGGTGGCACTGTTTGTGGTTCTTGGAATATCGAAGAGTAGTGCTGCTGTAATAATTCCAAATTGTCAAATTGTTGAACCATTTTTTCACAGACATAGCTGCACAGAGTTGCCGAAGTGACTTGCTGTGGAATCCCTTGTAATTTATATCGTTTCCCATTGACCCAAAAGATCATAAAAAGATGTTGCCAATTTGCTTCCACCGTATTTAATGATGCCAGCCATTTTATTCCTAGAACCATGTCAACGCTGCCCAGTTTAAATGGGAAGAATTCATCTTTAATGGTTAAGTCTTCAATTGTAACCTCCAATTGTTGACAAATTGACTTACAAGCAATTATCCTATCATCTCCGACTTGAACACCGAGAGGAGGCAGAGAAGTTGTTGTCAACTGTAGGGTCTCGACAAGTTTGTTGGATACAAAGTTATGAGTAGAACCGCTGTCTATCAAAATTAAGACGGATTTGGATTTCAACTTGCCTTTGACCTTCATAGTTGGTGCTGTCGATTTGCCCAAGATCGCATGAAGTGAGATGGAGGCTAATTGCTCGGTAACTGGCTGTTCATCTTCAGAGAATTCAGGAGTTTCATCCATGTCGTCTTGAACTTCCATGATTTGCAGAGTTGACGACTTACAGCGATGTCCCGGAGCAAAACGCTCACCACATCGGTAACAAAGTCCTTTTTCGCGTCGGTATTGACGTTGTTGCTCGTTTATTGAAGTTGGGTATGTGAGGGACGGGTAATTTGGGGTCGATCGTTGCGGGTGAGTGGGTTGCGGATTTGGTGCGCTGATTGGATGATTGTGCGCAACTGTCGGATATAACGGCTTATTAGATGGGATCACATAATTTGAATTATAATTGGAATCCCATTGCTTACGTGGCACATTTCCTCTATTTTCCCGATAATAATAATTCTGCTCCATGTTACGTTGCCGCGGGTTTGACCGATAAGGCTGTTGAGATTGCGATTTGGCTTCAAACTCCAACGCTAGGCTGACGGCTTTATAGACGGAGCATGGTTTCTGAATTTTGACATCAGCTTTATATTCTTCTTTCAACCCATTGATAAACACGCCTAGGAGGTAGTGTTCAGGCCAACCCTGAACTTGTGCTTGGCGTCGCACAAATTCCTGTTTGTACTCTCCCACGGTCTCAATTTGTTTAATGCTGCAGAGATGAACATCGGGATTCTGAAATTCTGCCGGGCCGAATTGTTCCTGAAACACCTGAACTAACTCCTCCCAATACCGTATGGTTCGTCCTGTTGACACCCATGTAAATGTATCTAATGCATCGCCATCCAGGTTAATTGCAGCCACATCCACTTTCAATTCTTCGGGTGTTTGATAGTATCGAAAATACTTTTCTGCTTTCAAAATCCATCCTCTTGGATCACCACCCTCATACTTTGGAAATTCAACCTTAGAGTAAGGTCGTTTGGGGAAATTTCTATTCCACGAGAGGTTATCCACATCAATTTCATCTTGTTTATTGAAAGGATCTCTGTAGTTGTGACTAGTTTCGCCTTGAATCACGGCTGGTCCTTTTGCTTTCTTTAAAGTATTAATCTCTGAATTCATCAATTGCAATTGGGCAAGAATTGCCGCCAATTGTGGCTGGTTGGATTCTGGATGTGTTTGGACTGGTTGTTGAACCAAAATTACAGCAGGGTCGTCTCTGGGATTGGGAATTGGTGGGTTGTCTGGGTTTAGATTTGGGTGTATTGGAGATTCATTCTCATAAGAAGAATTTCTTGTGTTTACCATGATAGCAAACAGGTGCCAAGATCTACCGCTCTGATACCAAGTTGATAGAACTTAAGAAAATAAGGGTGGAGAAGAGAACTCTAGAGTCAGTATCTGCACTCTAGCCAAAGACAATACTTCTGAAATATCATATATCGCATAACCTTCTCCAACACAATACAAATACTTATATCTTTCCTATACAACCAACTGCCTATGAAAAGTAACTTCCTAAATAGATAAGGATGAATAACTATACATCAGTTAATGATAAGAAAACATAACTACCTATTCAACAGATAAGTATAATAAACTAACAGAAAATAACTAATCTTCCCTAAGTCTTCCTCCTCCTAGTATAAACCAAAAGAGGAGGACGTGTATTCCTATCAAATTCACAATAAGGAGATTAGTCCTCCTATTGCTTCTTGCTATCAGATGTTATCTTTATGAATTGATCCATCTTGGATAAGCCTTTTTCTCAAAACCTCACTGCTCTTGTCATTTTTCCTTTAAATTATGCGTTAATATAATCAAGCTGCTAATTTTCATCGAGTTAAATTTTCTCCGAACATTTGTGGCAGTAGCATATCTTAAGGTTGATTGGCCTAGTTTTTTTTATTGTTTTAATTGCTAGTATGATAGCATATCTCTGAACATTCATATTATTTTTCTTGTTGATTTTGGCTAGTAATTGTTGATTGTGGATGTCGTATTGGTTTGCGTCGATTATTAGTTTTATCTTTATGCTTTCATCATTGTGGGCTAACTTCATTGATAACTTTCTGAGAAACAAAATGATTCCTTTAATTTCTGATTCATTAAGTTATTACTGTGCTTGAATTTCTGAAGGACGGTGGTCGAATATTTTAGGGTTTAGTCTTTTCCCCCAATCTCGTCGAAACTCAGCGATCGTGTGTGAATGCGCCTGACTTTCGGTGACGGACGACGTAGGTAGGGTCCGGTGAGGGAAGACGGTGGTCGACGATGATGCACGACGGTGGACAGAGATGATGCACCGATGGTTGTCGGAGATGATTTGGGTTTCCTGTTTTCCCAAATTGATTTTCTCCTTCTGCGATGAGCCCGACGATCGTTTGATTAATTGAAGGTTTTTTTATTATTATTAACTTCTGAATAATCCTACTCAGCATTAATTCAAGCTTATTTGGCTTCCAAATAAAGCTTCCACGTCATCGACATTGTTCATGTCCATCCAAATGGACGTTGACCAGACGGTCAACTAACCCCCATGTCACTTTTGATCCCAAAGTGTAACCCGTGAGTATTTTTGATCGGAAAAAGGTCGTGGGCTTCATTTCCTTGGGTCAAAGGTCGTGTGTAAAATTGACCCTTCACCCCTTTTTATATTATGTGCCTACAGATCCAACTAAAAAGTGTAATGTCTTGTGTATTAAGCCATAAAAGTCACAGGTGATTAATAAAGAGATAGATATAGAGAGGAAATATTACATTGATCCAACATAACTACATAAGCCAGAGCTTTTTATATTTATTTTGTTGGTTCTTCAATTATTAAATATGTCCTTACTACGTGGCTTTTGGAGAAAAATGAATCATAATATGGCCCACGTCGATACAACAAGACAAAAAAAATAAAAATGCTCTGAATAAGACAAATCAATAACAATTTTTATAAATGATATTATTCTCAGGTTTAAAAATGATAATTTTTAAATAAACACATTTTTATTTAAAAATTATCCTTTTAAAAAATTCAAATTTTCACTCTCTAAACAAAAACCAGAATGATCCAGATTTGATTAGTTTTCACTAAAAAAAAAAGTGTTTAGTTAGCTACTTGTTCAATAAGAGTTATGCTCCCTTGGTACATAATTACCTATAACATGTCAATCTCTACGAAAGAGTAATCCAGATTCTTAAACGATACATGAGTAGTTAGATCAATTTTCCTAACACCCTTGGACTAGCAAAGATAGGGAGCATGAATGATTCGGATCAGTTCAACAATGGTATAGAGAAGTTTTTTTTTTGGGTACTAATCAATATTTTTAAGATCTTTTTAGTACTAGTCAAGTATTTTGAAATATTTTTTTAAGATACTAAAATTTTTTAAGATCATGAAATATACCGATAAGTATTCTGAAGTATCTTTTTAGTATTAGTTAGTGCCTACAATATTTTTTCAAAAGAAAAAAAAGGAAAGGCTTAGTTTTGCGCCAAAAACGACACCATTTTGTATAAAGGATCGTAGCGGATGGTAACGTGTATAGGACCAAAGCAGCGTCCACAATACTTAGCTGAAAAAAAAAATTGAATAAAATTTTTATGGGCAATTTAATTAGGACGAGATAAAAATTTTCTCTCCCTTCTCATCCCCTCTTTTCTCAATTGATGGAAAATGGATAGTTGTGATGAAAAATGATTGAAAACGTTCAAAAATGAGATATTGACCGAGATAATGAAAAAATACTTTATAAATTTTTAAAATTATTTGAGAATCTTGAAAAAATAATTCGGGATACTTAAATGATACAAAAAAAAAATATTTCGTGATGTTGCAAAATTATTTTAGGATCTTTGAAAAAAATATTTTAAGATATCATTTTGTTAAAAAGATACTTCAAAATAATTACAGATACTACAAAAGTACTTCATAATCTTTAAAAAATTATTTTAAAATCTTTAATTGATTGCATATTCGCTGATTTATTTCCTTATTCTCTTCTGCCTTCACTAATAAGCTTCTCAGCTTTTCTCTCTGTTTTTCCCTTTTTCTGATACAGACCTCTCCAGCTTTTCTTATCGTGCTTTCCTTCACTCCTTTGAATCACTAAAAACTTCCTCCGGCAAGGCCATGGCAAGTGAAAGCAACACACCCTTTCTGCCCTTTGAGATTATCATCAACATTCTCAAAAGGCTTCCGATCAAATCTATAGTTCGATTTCAATGTGTGTGTAAGGATTGTAAAAATCTCTTCACTATCCCATCTTTCGTCGCTGAACAGGTCCTCCACTCTGCTTGCGAAAACCCATTTCTTCTCATCCATGAATACGATTACAAATACAGATGTTCGTCCTTACGTTTGCTTAATCAGAAGATGGAAACCGCTGAAGTTCTGAGCACTCACTCGATCGATTCCTTCAGGCGTGGTTGGAGAATCAATGGTTCCTGCAATGGCTTGCTTTGCGTGGAACTTGATACTGCGCAAGGAAGGTTTCCTATTTCGTATTTGCTGTGGAACCCAGTGATGAATGAGGTGAGAGAGGTACCCCAGACCCTGAATGATTTTAGGGGCCTTTCTAGGGTAGGATTTGGGTACAGTAGCGTGGTTAATGATTTCAAGATAGTGAGGTTTTATCATCCAGAGATGCTTAAAAAGAAGGAAGATCAAATCTTTCATTCCTTCAGGCTTAATCGTGCACAAATGTTTTCATTAAATACAGGTTCCTGGAAGGAATTAGAATTTGGGGGTTTGCATACAGAATTTTTCCATGACGCTGTCAGTGCAAATGGAAATATTTTTTGGTTTGGATGTGTTTTTTCCCCTGTGATAGTTTGTTTTCACATAGCAACAGAAGTGTTTACATTTACAACAATACAAACTTTACCATCTAGTGTGGATGTAGCTGAGCATTGTTTGTGTCCATATAGGCTTGCTGTGCACGGTAACAAACTTGCCATGTGTGATGGTATCCAATCTATATACAGAGACCCTAGAACTTATTCTATTCATATGTGGGTGGTTGAGGAGGGTGATAGTGAATCTGGGACTAGTTTGATATGTACTGAGAAATATAAGATTGGAACACTTGCAACTGTTTTAACACCGCTGTGTATTTGGAGGAATCAAATTGTCTGCATTTATGGAGAAGGTGAGGTTGAGGGTAAGGGTAAGGGTAAGGGTAAGGGTGACCTAAACGACTTCCTTTATTTGTTCAATCTCACTACTAAGGAATGGATGAAGTTCCACAACTTCTCAGCTGCCGATGATTGCTGTGCTATTTTCAATTACGAGAGGAGCCTTGTGTCTGTTTGCAACATCTAAGGTTGATTGATTAGCCTTGCTTTGAAGTAGGATTATTTCTGTGTTCTGGGTTTCTTTTGTCTCAGTAATTTTAGTGGAACTTAATCCCCAAAACCTCTTATCATTATGGTTTGGATGTATCTACAATACTTGATCCTCCTTTAGATTTGTGATCTGGAATGAAGAAATTCAGTACTAAGTTGTTCCAAACTTCATTTTTGCTTTCAATACCATCGCACGATCACATTTCATGTATAAATATATAGTTTAATTGCTGCTGCTATATAATCTTTTTTTGGGTTTTATTGACCACTTTATATTGTAAGAGGAATTGAAAGGATAACCTGACAGATTAAAGCTTCTTACTTTGACATTTTTTAATCTAAATCAAATGGAGCGATGATAGGTTCAAATACAAAGCTCAAGAGAGTGAACTATTTGAGCTGTTGCTTTGTGTTCTGCATAAACTGGTGAATCACATCGCCATAAGGCCTTTCTATGTGTGTGTTAAATCTTCTTATTTTTGGGTCAAAATGTGTGTTAAATCTCACTACTTAATGAATTGAAGTATTTCAACTTTTTATGTGGATGTGATTTATCATTATATATTTACATTACACAGGTATAAAAATTCAGAAACAGAAGTGTTTACATTTACAACAATCCATACTTTACCATCTAGTGTGGATGTACCTGAGCATTGTTGGTGTCCATATAGGCTTGATGTGCATGGTAACAAACTTGCCATGTGTGATGGTATCCATTCTATAGACTTTAGCACTTATTCTATTTATATGTGGGTGGTTGAGGAGGGTGATAGTGAATCTGGGAAGAGTTTGATATGTACTGAGAAATATAAGATTGGACCACTTGCAACTGTTTTAAGACCCCTATGTATTTGGAGGAATCAAATTGTTTGCATTTATGCAGAATTTAAGGTTGAGGGTAAGTATAAGGGTGACCTAAAGGACTTCCTTTATTTGTTCAATCTCACTACTAAGGAATGGACAAACTTCCACAACGTCTTAGCTGCCGATGTTTGCTGTGCTAGTTTCAATTATGAGAGGAGCCTCGTGTCTGTTGGCAACATCTAACGTTGATTGATTAGCCTTGCTTTGAAGTAGGATCATTTCTGTGTTCCAAGTTTATTTTGTCTAAGTAATTTTGTGGAACATAATCCACAGAACCTCGTATTATTTTGGTTTGGATGTATTTATAATACTTGATCCTCCTTTAGATTTATGATCTGGAATGAAGAAATTCAGTACTAGTTGTTCCAAACTTCATTTTTGCTTTCAATACCATCGCATGTTCACATTTCATGTATAAATATATAGTTTAATTGTTGCTGCTATATAATCTTTTTTGGGTTTTATTGTCCACTTTATATGCTCTGAGGAATTGAAAGGATAACATGACAGTTTAAAGCTTCTTGCTTTGACATTTTTAAAACTAAATCAAATGGAGTGATGATAGGTTCAAATACACAGCTCAAGAGAGTGACCTATTTGAGCTGTTGCTTTTTATTCTACATAAACTGGTGAATCAGATCGCCATAAGGCCCTTCTATGCGTGTGTTAAATCTCACTACTCAATGAATTGAAGTATTGAGAATTTTTATGTGGATGTGATTTATCATTATATTTTTACATTACACAGGTATAAAAATTCAGAAGCAGATGTTTCAAACTTTGGTTTTACTGTCTGTGTTAGCGTATAACAAGTTTTGTTTTTTTTTGCCCTGTAAATGTAGAAACATGTAAGCGGTTGTAACTAGAATAGTCTCCTTAATGTCAATGCAATATTTGGAGGTTTGGAGGCAATGGCATTATAGTTTATATTCTAAGAGGATTATTAGCGATATCATAAACAGCCTCGTTGAAGAAGAACAAGAAGTAGCGAGAAATAAGTCAAATAGTCCCATTCTGAGCTTTTGCATATCAGTGTGTTCAACAAATTCTTATTCATAATTTGTTGTCTGTCCTTCTTTCTGAATGGTTTTTTGGTGGATGGTTGTCATAATTTTCTTCTAGGGAAAGCATTTTAGAAAGGGGAAATCTGTTGTTCTGTAGTTCATGGGTGCAAAGAAACATTTCTGTGTGTTATACATACAATGCTACAAGGATCAATCATACTGAATTTGTGTTCACGTCTTTTAAACAGTATAAGCTCTGTAAAGGTTGAAATTAATATGAAACATGGGGAGGAATTAGTTGAAATTTGATGAAATGATCATGTGGCAGACTAAAATGTCATGGATTCATTAACTCTGATACGATGATTTTCTTGATTTAGTACTCTTAGAGAGGCTGCACTGTGCACTGAGACTTCTGCTTGATAAGTATGTTTGAAGCATTTGAATGTCAAGTACTTGGTGTTTATTGCCAGATCAAGTCCACATCGATAATTGTTTAGCTTAAATATGATATTAATTACTGTATAAACACCACAAGGTATGCTAGTATGTGCAATTTTTGAAATACAAATGGGTTCTCCGACGAGATGATTTGTGAGTGTTTGGCAAACACTGAAATCGTGGTTTACGCATGTCGAGACAACTCCCCTCACATGCTTACCTCGTTAATAGTAAAAATTATTCTTCAAAAACTAATCCAAATACATAAATGCAAGTCATAAGAAGAAGAAAAGATAATTCTGATTCAAACATATGCAGAAGAAGCCACTTCATTAATGATTATAATACCAACAGTCCATTCTTTTTCTTCACTCAACAATCCATTCTTTTTCTTCACTTTCGCCCTTCATTTGGGACAAGCCAAGTGTTCTCTAAAATGAAGGGCTTACAAACATTTTTCAGGGAGCAAGTAGACAAAGATCAAACTATAAACAAGTGAGGAGACGAAGATAGACCAAGGGGACAAAGACGAGGGTGGATTTTTGGTTTCCTTAAATTAAGGGAGCAACCCCTTTACTTGAGGGACTTAACTTCTCTCCAATACCTTTACTGTCGGCTGCCCTCCTTTGCCATAAAATGGTGTCATTTTAGTGCCAAAAACTGAAGTTGCCTTTTTTAAAAGGGTTAAGGAGCGCTCAGTACCACGAAGTTTGCCTCAAGGAGCGTCTAGTACCACAAAGTTTTTTTGGGAGCGCCCGTCACGAAGTTACGTTTTGGGAGCGCCGTCACACCGTTAGTTGACCGTCAACTTGGATGGAATGCGACGTGGCACGACACGCCGACAAGGACGATGACGTGGAATAATTTTTTTAAAAAAAAAATAGGAAAAAAAAATCGAAAAATTCAAATATTTAGGAAAAAATTAAAATAATTAGAAAAAAAATAAAAAAATTAGGAAAAAAAATTAAAATAATTTGAAAAAAAATCAAATAATTAGAACAAAATTCAAAAAATTAAAGGAAAAATTCCAAATAAATACTATTTGAATTTGTACAGCCCCCAGTAAGTGACACGCTAACGTGGAATAAAAAAAATAGAAAAAAAAATTAAAAATTGAAATAATTAGGAAAAAATTAAAAAAAAATTGAAAAAAAATCAACTATTTGTCCTTAATTTTTACGGGAAAATATGCCTTTACTTCCAAATATTAACCTTTTAATTTATCCGGGCTAAATTTCCTATAATTGATTCCTTATAATATTTTTAATATCCTAAACTCAAAATTTAGGATGTTTCAATTTATTTATTTATTTAACACTAAAGGGTAAAAGGGTAATTTGACCCGAATTTTCATATCCCTCAAATAGTATTTACAAATTCGACAGACTTTGGGGGCTGTACAAATTCAAATAGTATTTATTTGGAATTTTCCCTTTAATTTGTTCCTAATTTTTTGAATTTTGTTTTCTAAATATTTGATTTTTTTCAAATTATTTGAATTATTTGGAATTTTTCCTTTAATTTGTTCCTAATTTTTTGAATTTTTTTTCTAACTATTTGAATTTTTTTTCAAATTATTTTAATAATTTTGAAAAATTTAAATAATTAGAAAAAAAATCAAATAATTAGGAAAAATTGAAAAATTCGAAAATAATTAAAATAATTTGAAAAAAAACATCAAATAATTAGAAAAAAAAAATCAAAAAAATTAGGAACAGATTAAAGGAAAAATTCCAAATAATTAAAATAATTTGTAAAAAAATCAAATATTTAGAAAAAAAATTCAAAAAATTAGGAACAAATTAAAGGGAAAATTCCAAATAAATACTATTTGAATTTGTACAGCCCCCGTGAAGTCTATCGAATTTGTAAATACTATTTGAGGGATATGAAAATTCGGGTCAAATTACCCTTTTACCCTTTAGTGTTAAATAAATAAAAAAATAAAATAAAAAATAAATTGAAACATCCTAAATTTTGAGTTTAGGATATTAAAAATATTATAAGGAATCAATTATAGGAAATTTAGCCCGGATAAATTAAAAGGTTAATATTTGGGAGTAAAGGCATATTTTCCCATAAAAATTAAGGACAAATAGTTGAATTTTTTTCGATTTTTTTTTTTTAATTTTTTCCTAATTATTTCCATTTTCAATTTTTTTTTAAATTTTCTTATTCCACGTCAGCGTGTCACTTTTGGGGGCTGTACAAATTCAAATAGTATTTATTTGGAATTTTCCTTTAATTTTTTGAATTTTTTTTCTAATTATTTGAATTTTTTTTTCAAATTTTTTTAATTATTTTTCCTAATTTTTTGAATTTTTTTTCTAATTATTTTAATTTTTTTTTCTAATTATTTGAATTTTTTTCGATTTTTTTATTTTTAAATTTTTTTTTCACGTCATCGTCCATGTCGCGTGTCGGTCCACGTCATCACCACGCGCATTCCATCCAAGTTGACGGTCAACTAACGGCCGTGGTACTGGGCGCTCCCAAAACGTAACTTCGTGGTACTGGACGCTCCTTGGGGCAAACTTCGTGGTGCTGAGCGCACCTTAACCCTTTTTTTTTATAAAAAAAATCAGAGTATTAACTGATACTAAAATGATACTTCAAGATACTAACGAGTGTACAAATTGTAATATTTGAATTATGGGCATAAAGATTCCTAAAAACTATTTATTAGAAAAATTATGGAGTGTAGAAATGAAAAGCCAAAGTTAGGAGTTTATGGACATCGACATCATCTAGTATTTTTACAACACTCCTACTTGGATACCCATGAACAAATATTGTGTTTCGTTAAAACCTTATTAGTTAAAACTCAGTGGGACAAAAACCTAGTGAAAGAAAAAGAATAGATAATACAAATTTATGTTGCTTTGATAAAAATCTTACTAGAAGAACCTTATGCGGTAAAACCTTGATTAAAGAAACAATATGGTATATACTCCTCTTGATGATAATATCGTATATACTCTTCCTAATAATTAGTTTTACCCTCTAATGACAACATCAATTTGAATGTATTTTCAAGCATATCTTTCTTTTAACCACTAAACTATGAATGATGAATTGTCACTAACAGTTATGATAAAATGTAGTTTTCTAACGTATTTTCTGAATATGTTAAAGTATTATATTATGCTTTTATCTTATTTATTGAGGAAACAATGAAGAAAAATTATTTTGAAAATCACCAAAATATACTTTACATACACGTATTTTGTTTGTTCTTAAAAAATTAATATCATATAATATATTCATAAGACTATCACACCAAATAATCATGGATTCCAATCCAATTAGACTATCGTTTTAACGAATCAAAGCTCTTATGTAAATTAATGGGTTGTAGATTTTCATGATTGATACTTCTTCCGCAAAAGAAAGTTTTTCACGAACTATATCAATTTTATTATATGCATGTAAGTTCTTCAGGAACTAACATATATTATTGCATTTCTATATAACTATACTACTCTTTAATAATAATTAATATATTTCAATTTGATTTCTTTATTACATATTCAAAGTATATATTCTATCACATAGAGAAATATGAAGAGATCCATGATCAAAACAAATAAAGATCACATTGCAATTATTTATGATGTTTAGTGGATAAAATGAAATAAACAAAATGAATTTGAAAGAGACAAATGCATTATAATATAAAATAATGAAGAATTATGCTATTTTTAGCCCTCTTTCAATTTTTTCCTACTATTTAAGCATCCATAAACTTAATTTGTACTACATATATGTTTACACACATTACCAAAATGATTTTGTCTAGCAAACCAAAATCAACATAACTAAATCATAATAAATTTTGTTATAGAATTAAATAAATTCTCATTTTCTCAATTCGAATAGATATAATTATATGATTTTTTAAAGTATCACATAAAACTAATTTAATTCCAATATATATCATATCATGATTAATATATGACACTTACACATATCATTAATTGAAAATGCTAAGGAGTAGAAGAATCAACAAGACAAGAAATTGATAGAGAATATAATGGCTTATCATTACCAAAATAAAATACAAATTGTAAAGCATTTGTATGCCTTTCAATAATAAAATGTTTGGGAACTAAGAAAGAACTACACATATATGTAAGGCGACATGATAATGCTCAAAGAAGAGAAAAGAGATGGAAGACAACTAAAATGAAAAGTATGACTAATAATAAAAGAAAATACCTTAGTGTTGAGGTATATGAATGAAGTGTTTGTTAGGTAATCTATGGTGCAACAGAGAAGCACAAGTCCCAAAAAAAAAATAAAGGTAGGCTTGGCATGGTAAACTCTATTAATGTATGAATAATATTCACATGCATCATATACTTGAACTTACAAATAAATAGTACAATTATATATAAAGAAAAGAATTAAACAACTTAATTGTATAATTGAATGTTATATGAATAAATACTAGAAACAATTGGGAGTTATAGGGCATAATGACAATAAACATGAGGTAGAATCCTAAAATGCCATGAAATTATAAACGTCCACCCACTATAATGTTTAAATTTCTAAATAAATTGGTACTATATTAAAATTTTAAAATGACCAATAATTATCTTTGTATTTATTTGATTTTATATACTCCCTCCGGTCCTAATTATAAGACATAATTACCAGAATTTGAAGAGATTAAGGAGAGAAATTAAATTAGTTAATTTCATTGATTTTCCCAAAAAACCCTTTGCTAGGAATGTAAAATGACTTTGCAAAAAAGTTTGCTAAATGGTAGCCCCCGCGCACAACAATTTAATCTGATATGATTCTCGCATAGTTTACTCCGATCAAAAGTTAAAAAGTACAGTATGAAAAACATGAAAATATTTGTAAACGAATCTTAAAATTATTTTATTTAAAAATAAAATAAAAAAAGAAAAATCTCTCACTTAATATAATATAAGTATGTTACTAAATTAATATTGTGGAGGAAGTATTAGTAGGAGTGATATAAGAAAATATAACAAAAATTGCTCAAAATTATTTTATTAAAAAACAGTAGAATTGAGGTGTATGTAGTATTAATGAGTTGCAAACATTCTTGACTTTATAGAATATATTGATGCATTATTAAATTATTATTGTGTTTTAATTATCATTGAGAAAGTATCAATAAGGGTATTTTAGCAAGAAATTGACAAAAATTAAAATGTTGTCTTATAATTAGGACCAAAATGAACCTCTAAATGTTGTCTTATAATTAGGACCGGAGGGAGTATCACTTATGAAAACTTATCGATATCATAATATTAAATACTTATGATAATTTCTCTCACAAGTTTATCAAAATAAATTTAAACAATGATAAAAAGTAAACATCGGATAGGCTTTTATTTTTTTCCTTTACAATAAATTTGGACATCTTTCTCCACAAGTTATTGCCTCTTTGATATTTTTATATCATCTCATGATTCTTTTGGTTTCATAATTATTTTGGCCTTTACCTTCAATAAATTGATATCTATTTGGCTATTTGGCTTCTGGCCATTTTGTAACTTTTACTAATAATATTATTTTGATGACCATAAAGACATTATTTTTTAATAATCATGGCAAAGAAAAATATTATGGACTTTTCAATTGTCAATTTTTACTTTGTAATATATATGGTCATAGTCATTATTATTCTTATAAATATCTTCTTTCATTTCAATGAAACATTAACAATTTGGTCTTCATGACCATAAAAAAAAATCTTTTCTAAGATCCCTTTCCCTTTTTCCCACCTTTTGTCATTTGATGTTTGAATTTTTAGCCTTCAGTACTTGATATTTGTAAAGATTATATCATCAAACTGCCAAAGCTTTTATTCTCATGTCATTTACTAAAATTGATGGTATTTTTTTTACAAAAAAATCATTGTAAAAGTGATGTGACTTTTAATCACCCAATCACAAAATTAAGAATATTATGGCTTCTGGCCATTTAATAAAATTAAAATGCTATAAAAATAAATTAATCAATTCAAATAATAATCAAATATAAACAACAATCAAATATAAACAATAGATAAGGCCATGATCATATAGATCAGATTATATAATCATGTAATACTATTATAATAATGTAAATAAATTATATAAAAACACACACACACACACAAAGCCAATAAAAGAGAAGGAAAGCATAAGGAACAATTATAAAACAAAATAACCAACATAAAATGTAAACAATACAATATAAAAAAAATATAAATATTACAAAAATAAATAAAATTACATTATAGTACTGCTCTAGTCTTATTTATGAATCTTTTTTAACTAAATCACACATACCAAGAATAAGTAGTTAACTCAATGATTATGAGGTAAATTTTTCATCTTTTCCTCATTTATAAATGAGTATTTTTCAGCTCTTTCTTCTCTCTTTATTTTTATTTGTACCATTAATATGGTCAAAATTTTCACAATATCATTTACTACCTTGAAACTTGACTTATAAATAGGACCAAATTGTTTGGTCGAACAGAACTTATAAATTTGACCATATATAAACTTTGACAATATAAATATGTATATATAATAATACACATGGTGTTATATATAATTAGTTAGAGGAAAGAAATAAATATATAGATGTAATCATATCGATAATTGAAGGGAAAATAACACTCACGTCAAAATGTAAAATAAAAAGTAACATAAAATAGATAGCATAAGTATATAATATTATAACAGAATTAAAATGTATAAAAGTATAACGTAATAATATAAAATATAGCAAAAGCATAAAGACTAAAAAAAGGGATATGTATCATTTTTATCTTGGAAGTTTTGATTAAGGAGCACTGGGTACCCGAAAGTTTTTTTTTTACCCGAAAATTGCCTTGGAAGATAACAAAACAAAGCAATTTTACCCCTCCGTTAATTTTGACTGTAAAGTTTAATTGATGTGCATATGTGACATGCCACATCATCAATTAAAATAGGGTCAAGTGTATCATTTTTACCCCAAAAGTTTTCGTTGAAGAGTATAACGTCCTCCATTAAACTTAACATAATAACTAATTAAGGTTGATCAACAACTAAGTAATGCTTCATCAATTACGAAAATATACAAAAGTAAATCAGAGTATGCAAAATGAGCTATAACGTGGCAATATGCAATCATACAACATATACCAAAAAGATGGAAGCACTACTTTTTGCAGAGGTAGCCTAAGCTTCCGAGGTCTTCCCTGATGGGTCCGCACGTAAACTATCACCTGAAAAATGTTGGTAACCATCAATCCAACTCATTACACATACTAATATGTGCTCGTGAGCTGCCAAGTGAAACAATATATATAGCAATGGTATTAAAAATATAATTCACTATTATACACGTCACAAATTTCATATCATAAATTCTATATCACAGTTTTTATTAATACAATTCCCAAGATACTACCCATCAATCCAATTGAACCGCCTTATTTCCGCCGACTAGACCCATGAGCTAAGTTACCCACCATATTACTGGCTACTCAAAAGCTCACTGGTCAAGTGATGAGGACCAGCCAAAATCCCCAGAGCAATGTCCCAGACCATGGATCTTTTCCCCTCATTGAACTAGCAGGGTGTCGCAAACCTTCATTGAACTAGTGGGTCAGTCCCTCATTGAATAAGTGGAACAATAGAAAGCCAACCATCGTGCACCAATGGAGGCTACACGACGTGGTGAAATAAACCACTCCATTTCCTCCTAATTCAACTCTTTCCATAATTATCATAATAAATAACTCAACAGGAATTTTTTCAAGATTTTCACATTCACATCATGTTATAGTATCTCAATTCTCAGTTCTTATACATATATAAATATATGTATATATTTCACAATGCAAAACATAATGTTCCACAAGGAAATTTCTATTAAAATATTTATAATTATTTCAAAACGTACTCACAAACAACATACTAATACGCATAACAAGTGAAAAGTGGTTACCTCTCGTTGAAGCTAACTATTACCACACTGCTCCTAATCAAAGAGCTTAAACACACACCAAAAATCAATCTACCACAACCAATTTACTAACCATTAATAACTCTTCTAAAACTCTACATAATCAAAATTATAACTTATAATTTCATAAAATTAAAATACACAAATTTTAATAATAATATATTTGGAATTATGGCGGGGACTGAAAAATCGGTGAGACCATTGTAACTATTAATTCCTTTTCTATTTATTATATATTAATAATTCCCTTTTCTATTTATTATTTATTCCCTTTCTTAATACTAATAATAATAAAATAGAATTATTATTATTAATATTATTTTACTATTTCTTATTATTTCTCTATAATTATTTTAAACTCGGAAAGGCTACCCTAATACTTTAAATTAGGAGTTTATAAGTATCAACCATCATATAAATTATGCTTTAATGTTTCTCATGGTGTTCCCTATTACACATGAATTAGCATATCATATATATATATATATATATATATAAACAAGTTTTTCCTTTTTATTTCCAAGTGCTTTGATTTATATATATCAACAGACCCTTGCTTATTATTTCCCAATGAAAAGAAATAGGTTAACTAATTCACATATGGTGGGACCAACCATTAACTTTTGGTTATAAAATTTTAATTACACGTACACTACTACATGTGATATGTATATAGCCAATATATTCATTATGCCTAATTTTACTTCTATATCTCTCTGTTAATACCTCCTCTGTTTTAGTTTCTATAAACAGAGGACTCACAAGGAAGACTTACTTCAAGCTATGCAAAGTTTCTTCCTCACCTTTTTATATATAGCTTTTATATGTGCAATGATAATTTGAGCATGCATTATATTATATATTAAAGCCAGAAGCTAATATGTGCAGCGTTTATATGCATACATACATGATAACAATAATTATATCAGCTTTTCTTTTTCTCATTCTTATGCAGCAAACTTATATTCTTTTCTTAGACTTCGTTACGCCTATATATACATATATACAAGCAGTAAACTTTCTCATATTCCTCCCAAAGGCAGCGACATGTGTGTGCACCAACAGCCACTTTGTTTTTTATAAACACTAACCCCCACACAGTGGCGGACCCACACTGGTGTCAGTGTGGGCAAGTGCAGACATAAACATTTTGGTAATATATATATAAATTGAAGGAATTTCTTATCAACTTATCTAGTTGGTCTAATTGGTTATACTCCTTCACACTTCACACTTGACACTTGGTCCAAGGTTCGAACCTTGCTATCCTCCTCTCTTCTTTTTTGTTTCAATTGTCATTCATTGTTCACCATCACCACCCCTCTCCAAATCGAGACCGTTCCAGATTTTTTTTTATATTTCCATTGTTCACCGTCGCCCACCGTCGGCCGTTCGCCCTTGTGTACCGTCGCCCTCCAAATCGCGAATCCGTTCGCCCTTGTGCACCGTCGCCTCCAAATCGCGAATCCGTTCGCCCTTGTTCACAAACCTCCAAATTGCGAATCTGAGGTAATTTACATTTATCTCTTGTTTCTCTGTCTTCCAGCTCTTCCTCCATTATTTACAATTGAAGGGTTCAATTAGCAATTCCTTTCTCCACGACTTCTTTGAGAATTGGGATATATAAAATTTCTTGTGACTAGGGATACTGACTTTGCTGATGACCTATTCTACTGCTTATCGCCGCTGATTAGGTCTATTGGCTAGATTATGAATTTATTGAAAGCATAGGCTTGATGTTGGATTTTAGCGTTTCAGCTGGATTTAAATGGATTTTTTTGAGTTTCATTATTTACAATCGATTAAGGTTGTTTCCATCTTGATGCATTCAACTAAAGATGGCAGTCTAGACTTCATTTATAAAATCTCTATTTTCTTTTTCTATGAAGCAAGAAGCGGCATTGGTAGTTTTCCATCATCTTTTTCTGCACTGTTATCTGCTGAACAGCAATGTCAGTTTAATTGTGATGATTAAAATTCTTGACAGAAAGCGATATGTATGTATCGTGTCACCCTTCCTTGATGTAGAATTGCAGGGCTGATTATTCACAAGGAGCCTTTTATACAGCAAAAATTGCTTAACCTGAAGTGCACTGACCCTTTCTTTGTTGCATTGTCTGTTTACGTTAGATAACTTGATTGATTTGATTGTGTTAGACTTGATCATTTTTCACAAAAGACAATGGGTCCTTCAGGTTGTGATGCTTATGGAAAATGTGGCCCATTTGGGATTTGCAATTCGTAGAGCTCCCCAATCTGTAGCTGTTTGAGAGGGTTTGAACCAAAGAACAAACAAGAATGGGAAAGGCAGAACTGGACAAGTGGGTGTGTGAGAAGATAACCACTTCTGTTTGAAAGAGTAAAAAATGTGTGTTTTTATTTCTCTTATCTTATATAGGCTATAATTTGTGTGCTTTATACTTGACATATATTCTGCATTTTTCACAAAAGTTATTTATGTCCTTCTATTACTGTCTTCTGTTGGATTCATTTCCCTTGAAAAATGCATTCTCCCCAAATATGATAAGTATGGAGATTTTAATATAAGAGCATGACAATGCACCTTAGAGAGCATTTGAAATCAATGCGTTGGTTCCCTTTCTTTGTTCTGCTAGGTCTAGATGGAGTTCATTGATTTAGATTTTGAATAGCCATGTTAAGTTTTGATAGGTTGATTATTTTGTGTAGCTCAAAAGGTTGAAGTTGTCAAATAGTAAACTGTAGAAAATATATTACTGGACTAGTTTTGATAGGATGATTTTTCTGTATGAATTTAGTTATTAGAATATGTCCAAATGGTTGTTTGGATGGCAGTGTAAGTCTCAAAACTTGTCCATCTGGATGTCCCGAACAGCACTTGTATTGTTTTGGAATAGAAACCTTGTCTTTGAGAGGGAGGAGGGGCTGAGGTTGGGGGAGGGTTAATTGTTGTTCTCTTAATACTTGTGGAACTATAGAGGCATGCATGTATTTGATGGAGATTTGTGCTGATAAATTTGCTGGTTGAAAAATTGAGTTAGTTTGGAATTGCATGGGTTGAGTGCGTATGGTACTGAAGAATTTCGTCCAGATTCCACTTTTATGTTTATTAATATTGATATATCAATTTGCAGAGGGATTCAACAGCTTTGATAAGTGTCTAAGACTCAGTCTGTGGATATTTATTTATACTTGCTGGATGTCCTTTTTTCATTGGAAATCTTGTTCTCCTTTATTGCATTTTATTTCTTCCCAGTAATGTTTTTTCTTTCATCAGGAAAAAGTATGCCACTTTGTCTAAATCCCTATTTTAGGGGACTTGTTTTTGTTTGATCTTGAATTGTTTGCTTGCTTATTTGAGACTTTTGTCATGTTTCGAGTATTAACTAAAATTTGTTTTAGTTGAAAACTACAAAGTTGGTGTTAAATCAAAATATTTTCTTTTTAGTTTAAAAATTTTCTTTAAAAAAAAATTCGGGGGCGCTGCCCCGAACCCTCAAATCCTACCATTAATTGTGCACCCACAAACCTCAAATCTAGTCCGCCACTGCCTCCACAAACCTTATATATATATAGATATATACCTCATATGACAGCAACTTTCTGCAATATATATATATATATATATATATAGCCCAGTTTTATATTTCTTTCCCATAGCAGACCCATGCATATATATACACACACACACACTAGCACCCAAATGTCAAACAGATGTAAACCACCCTTGTTTTAAGGCTCACAAAACAGAGAACTCATGGTGCTAAATTACCTACATCCTACCACTAAGAAAAAAACTTGTTTTCTGGATTGGAACAAGGAGGAAGTGGGCGAACGAGAAGCTAGCACCATGTTTTAAAATAGACATTCATGGTCCAGTCCAAGATGAAAACTTGATCCGAAGAGGAAGATGATCTGTTTTCTGGATTCGAAAAACAGAGCGTGAAGAACAATGGATACACCGTAATGATCTAATCACTTTTCCTAATTTCCCTGTTGCTTTTCCGTAACTGGCACTGGTATAGTGGTGTGTGTGTGTATATATATATATATATATATTTTTTTTCCTACGCTGCTGCATTTTTTTTTTGTAAGGCATTATCTGATAATTATTCATTATCCCATGAGTTGGGTCGAAATGCTATGAGCCAATAGGTATTTTTGGGTAAAGGAGGGAGTATTTGGCGTTTTGGTACATATGAAATTGAGAGGAGTAATGGATTGGTAATTTTAAAAAATGAATAATTAAATGAGTGGAGATAATGAGTTTTATATTGGACTTAGGAACATATATAGGTTCTATTAAAAAAATTATCCTTAGCAATATTTTCATAATTTTATTTCTAAATATTACAAGGATAACAATTCGTAATTAATTTAATTTAATCATTTGGCCAAATTCCACCGTTTAATTCTCATATATTATTTCTAAAACTTGTACGCATAATTTATTCCTTATTTGAATTATTCTTTTCCCAAATTAAATTAAGGAAAAAAATAAGCTTAAATTTCAATAATTATTCTCATAATTATTTTAAGCCCAAAATTTCATAATTAATTTCCCTATATTATTCAAATTTTAAATCCCAAAATTTGGGATGTTACAAAGAGCAATGGGTATTTGGAAGTTTGTTTTAGGAGCAATTTTGCCCTGAAAGTTTATAAAACGTAGCAATTTTGCCTTTCCGTCTCCGAATATTTAATTTGACTGTTAAATCAGTCAAAGAACACACATGTCATGTCACCTCATCATCCACTACACTTGACGTGACATCACACCTCGTCATCTCTTTCTTGTTGATGGAATCATCGGTATTAAGGGTATCACTTAGCCCAATACGACGAACATAAATAAATAAATACGAAAATATTTCAATCTCATCTTGTTGAAGGAATCATCGGTATTGAGGAAATTAAAGGGATAAGCAGACTCAACAAAACCAGACTAAACAACGTAGGAAATCTCGTCTTCTTTGAGTTGTTGAAGGATGTAGAACTAGAAATTGAGGGTGCAGAGGAAGAAGTATTAGAGTTAGAGAGGGAGATCCTTAAGACTTGAGCTCAAGCGTAGAAATTTGTGAAGCCAACCCCTGTCAAAAGTGCGAAAGGTACGTCACAAAACTTAGAGGAAGATCACTTATGATCTAAGCAAATGAAACTCAAAATGAGATATAAATTGTCCCAAATTGGTACAGTAAGACAAATAAATAGTGATAATATTTATCTTTGTATAGATTGATTTAGGTCACCATCTCCTAAATCGCTGGATTTGCTACGTTTTGTAAACTTCTGATGCAAAATTGATCTTTTTGATCTTCTTCGCTCCTTTGAATCACTAAAAACTTCCTCCGCAAGACGGTGGCAAGTGAAAGCGACAAACCCTTTCCGTCCTTTGAGATTGTAATCAACATTCTCAAAAGGCTTCCTATCAAATCCATTGTTTGGTTTCAATGTGTGGGTAAGGATTGGAAAAATCTCTTCAAAACCCAAATTTTCTCCGATGAATATGTCCGACACTAAGCTCATGAAAACCCTCTTCTTCCCATCCATGCATATGATAACAACTATAGGCGCTCGTCCTTACATTTGCACAATTACAAGATGGAAACCGTTGATGTTCTTAGCACACCCTAGATCGATTCCTTCAGACGTGGTTGGAAAATCATCGACTCCTCCAATGGCTTGCTTTGCATCCAACTAGAGACTGATAAAGACAGGTTTCCTCTTTCGCTTTGTCTGTGGAACCCTGTGAGCAATGAGGTAAGAGAGTTACCGGAACCACTGTATGATTATACTCACACTTGCAAGGAAGGATTTGGGTTCAGTAAGATTGTTAAGATTGTTAATGATTACAAGATAGTGAGATTTTATCATCCAAAGTTGCTTATAAAGGACGAAAATAAAACCTTACACTCATTGGTTTGAATGGCTTGAATGGGTGCAAGTGTATTCATTAAACACAAGTTCATGGAAGGAACTAGAAATGGACCCAAAAATGTGTTGACAGCATTACGAATTTTACACTCAAGGTGTCGGTGTTAATGGAACTATTTTTTGGTATGAACGTTTGTTCTTGGTTGATACGCTACTTTCTTTTGATAAAGCAACCCAAAGTGTTTACATTAAAGTTCTAAAACCCAGACCATTCACTAGACTAGACGGGGTACTAGATTAAGGGTCCCTGACGGCACTAAGTGTCAGGGGCTAGGTGTCCCTGACAGTCTCGCACGGGTGCCGTCGGAGACCCCGGCGGCGCGACCGAGCACCGATCTTGCCGTCAGGGCCGTACTGACGGCACTCAAGTGCCGTCGGGGTCCCGACGGCACTACGGTGGTAGTGCGTCGTGCGCCGACCGAAGATCGCCCCAAAACAACGTTACTTCGGTAAATTGTTTCAAAACTGTGTTATTTGGATATTTTTTTTTTAAAAAAGTTGTCACTTTGGTCGTTTTTCCTCGAACCTTGAGTATTTGGAGGACAAAAATAACGGCATTTCATAAAAATTGTTTATGCATGAAGTATTTTAAATTTTTTTATGTTAGCGTCCTCATTCTTATTATAAATTACTTGTAATCTATTTTCAATACCAAATAATGTATTAAATTAATAAAAATTTTCACATTTACCTTTATTAAAGTATTCTCTTTATGTACAGATCATTTTCACCTTTCTCTCATGTACAAATAGTCTATTGACGGGAAAATCCCCCTCAGGCCCAAATTAGTAAAAAATTGTTAAAAAAGACCCAAAAAAAGTCACATGTCAAAATCGTCTTAGGGCATTTTCTAGTATTATTTCATAAACTTGAACAACTATATATCAATAAAACATTAACAACTAAATCGGTAGAACATTAATAATTAAATCAATAGACGTTAACAACAATATCCTAACAACTAAATTAGTATCCGTTAATAACTAAATCAGAGTACCCGTTAACAACTATATCAGTACACGTTAACAACTAACGTTTTATGAAATAATATCAGAAAATGCCTTGGGGCCTTTTATGACATATCACTTTTTCTTGGGCATTTTTTGATAATTTTTTGGCTATTGGAGCCCTGAGGCGGATTTTGCAGAAATGAATTTGAAAAAATAAAACTTCAAACGTTTTGGTTGTTTTCACAAGGTTGTAACTGAAAGCAATGTGCCAAATTAGGAGGCCATGGCCTGATATTTTGAGAGAAATATTCTTTCTTTATTATGAAAATTTATTCCATAAACCCCAAAATATTCAAAAGAAACACAGAAACAACCTATTCATGATCACTTACCACCTAAAGGTCTAAAGATGTAAACGGTGATCAACGGGATTAGTTTCTCTACTTAGTATGCAAAATGCTTCGTAGGGAGAGCTAATCAGATTTCAGTCATTAAATTTGATTTGAATGATTTAGATTTAATCTTTTAAAAGCATATATTTTCTTAAAAAAAATAATTTCAATGAATATAAAATCTGAAATAAAGATAATATCTTAACTATTATTTTTTTACAATGTTTTATTTAAAAATTAACATTTTAAATTTTTTTAAATCTTGACTCTAGATCTAGAATTCTAGATAACCCAGATCGATACCGTTTGGGAGTTCTTTTAGAAAATGATTTTTTATTTATGAGGTAAAACCTAGGTTTTGGATAATAGCTTTTGGAGAATGATTTTGGAAAAAAAATGATAGTGTTTGGATGTTTTTATTAGGCTTTTGGGGGATCAAATTTACCAAAAAGGACATTAGATTTTTGTATAATTGCATTTAAAGGATAAAGTGGTATTTTAAATATTATAAACATTATATTCAATAATAAATGCCAAAAATTACATAAAATTGTTAGAAAAATAAATTTCTACCATTAGTAAATTATGTAACATGATAAAAATTAGATCAAACATATATGTATTAATAAATTGTAATAGTATATTTCCAATATAGTTATTTAACTAGAAGTGTTCAAAAAAAAAAAAAAAAAGAAGGATCACTGGGCAAAAAAAAAAAAAAAAAAGGATCTGGCGAATGTGAATGTGTAGGGAGAGAGGAGGATAGAGGGTATTTTGGTATAGTCCAATCATGATGGCCCCCACAATTCTGCAAAATGAGTTTTAAAAAGTAAAAAATGAAAAAAAAGTTGGATTTGGCAAAATCTAGGTTTTGAGCCCAAAACCTAGGTTTTGGGTGGAAAATAATTTTGGACAAAATTTGAGATGTTTGGTAAAACTTTTTTAAAACCTAGGTTTTAGGATCTTCTAAATGGGCAGTTTTCCGTACAAAAAAAGTGTTTGGTAGAGAACGATCCCGTGGTAGGATATAAAATTCTCAATAAGACTATTCAAGTTTTTAGCTAGCTACTTGTTTAGTAAGAGATCAAGTTATGCTCCCTTGGTAGATAGTTTCCTATATCAGGTCAATCTCTCTACAAAAAAGTAATCTAGATTCTTAAACTTTATACCTAAAAGGATGGAAGTTATAACAACCTTTCACGATCAAATTAACAATTTTTACATAATGAGTTGTTAGATCAATTTTCCTAATACCCTTGGTCCTTGGACTAGCAAAGATAGGTAGCATAAATGATTCCGATCAGTTCAACAATGGTTGAGGGGACTCTCGAAAGTCTGTAGCAATGTCCAAAACGGCACCAGCTTGATTTTTGCGTCAAAACGGTGGCGATTCCAAAAAAAGGAGTGAATGCTGGAAGATGGTGAGAAAGGAACCAATGAGAACCGTACACGAAAGATAAATACCTGTTTTGGGCTCAGATTGCAGACAGACTCGTACAATTATTAAACTCAGTTTTGACTGTATTTCCCTCTCCTATAACCCATCAGCTAAGCTCTTCAGCCTCTCTCTCTGTTTTTCCTTTTGATACAGACCTCTCCAGCTTTCCTTACCGTGCTTTCCTTCACTCCTTTAAATCACTAAAAACTTCCTCCGGCAAGGCCATGGCAAGTGAAAGCAACAAACCCTTTCTGCCCTTTGAGATTATCATCAACATTCTCAAAAGGCTTCCGATCAAATCCATAGTTCGATTTCAATGTGTGTGTAAGGATTGGAAAAATCTTTTCACAATCCCATCTTTCATGGCTGAACAGGTCCTCCACTCTGCTTGCGAAAACCCATTTCTTCTCATCCATGACTACGATTACAAATACAGACGTTCGTCCTTACGTTTGCTTAATCAGAAGATGGAAACCACTGAAGTTCTGAGCACTCACTCGATCGATTCCTTCAGGCGTGAGTGGAGAATCAAGGGTTCCTGCAATGGCTTGCTTTGCGTGGAACTTGATACTGAGCAAGGAAGGTTTCCTATTTCGCATTTGCTGTGGAACCCAGTTATGAATGAGGTAAGAGAGGTACCCCAAACCCTGAATGATTTTAATAGCCTTTCTATGGTAGGATTTGGGTACAGTAGCGTCGTTAATGATTTCAAGATAGTGAGGCTTTATCATCCAGAGTTGCTTAAAAAGAAGGAAGATCAAATCTCTTTTCACACCCTTAATCGGGCACAAATGTTTTCATTAAGTACAGGTTCATGGAAGGAATTAGAATTTGGGGTTTTGATTACAGAATTGTCCGATGACACTGTCAGTGTAAATGGAAATATTGTTTGGGTTGAATTTGCTTTTCCCCCTATGATAGTTTCTTTTCACATAGCAACAGAAGTGTTTACATTTACAACAATCCAAACTTTACCACCTAGTGTGGATGTAGCTGAGCATTGTTGGTGTCCATATAGGCCTGATGTGCACGGTAACAAACTTGCCATGTGTGATGGTATCCATTCTGCAGACTTTAACACTTATTCTATTTATATGTGGGTGGTTGAGGAGGGTGATAGTGAATCTGGGAAGAGTTTGATATGTACTGAGAAATATAAGATTGGACCACTTGCAACTGTTTTAACACCCCTGTGTATTTGGAGGAATCAAATTGTTTGCATTTATGCAGAATTTAAGGTTGAGGGTAAGTATAAGGGTGACCTAAAGAACTTCCTTTATTTGTTCAATCTCACTACTAAGGAATGGACGAAGTTCCACAACGTCTCAGCTGCCGATGTTCGCTGTGCTATATTCAATTATGAGAGGAGCCTTGTGTCTGTTGGCAACATCTAAGGTTGATTGATTAGCCATGCTTTGAAGTAGGATCATTTCTGTATTCCAGGTTTCTTTTGTCTCAGTAATTTTGTGGAACTTAATCCACAGAACCTCGTATTATTTTGGTTTGGATGTATCTATAATACTTGATCCTCCTTTAGATTTGTGATCTGGAATGAAGAAATTCAGTACTAGTTGTTCCAAACCTCATTTTTGGTTTCAATACCATCGCATGTTCACATTTCATGTATAAATATATAGTTTAATTGCTGCTGCTATATAATCTCTTTTGGGTTTTATTGCCCACTTTATATGCTCAGAGGAATTGAAAGCATAACATGACAGTTTAAAGCTTCTTGCTTTGACATTTTTTAATCTAAATCAAATGGAGTGATGATAGGTTCAAATACACAGCTCAAGAGAGTGAACTATTCGAGTGTTGCTTTGTGTTCTACTTAAACTGGTGAATCATATCGCCTAAGGCCTTTCTATGTGTGTGTTAAATCTCACTACTTAATGAATTTAAGTATTGCAACTTTTTATGTGGATGTGATTTATCATTATATGCAGTTATAAAAATTCAGAAACAGATGTTTCAAACTTTGGTTTACTGTCTGTGTTAGCGTATAAAAAGTTTTTTTTTTTGCCCTGTAAATGTCAATGCAATATTTTGAGGCAATGGCATTATAGTTTATATTTTAAGAAGAATATTAGCGATATCATAAATAGCCTCGTTGAAGATGGTTCGTGATCAAAATCCGCAGACCCAAAATCTAGCTCATTAATCAATACTTCAAGGTGACCGATGGATTTTTCTTTTTCTCACCCATGTGTTATGAATGAGTGTTAATTTTTTTTAGAAATTTATTTACTCCCATGTGTTATGAATGAGTTTTTAATTTTTTAAATTTAATTAGACAAAATGACTGCATATAAATTTGAAAAAAATGTATATGTGTGAGTGCCATAAATTATGTAATCTAGGATTGAAGAAGAACAAGAAGTAGCGAGAAATAAGTCAAATAGTCCCATTCTG
The DNA here is from genome assembly GCA_019022615.1 of Acacia melanoxylon. Lineage (NCBI taxonomy): Eukaryota > Viridiplantae > Streptophyta > Magnoliopsida > Fabales > Fabaceae > Acacia > Acacia melanoxylon. Next base: position 2,085,861 of record JAFJYJ010000010.1, read on the forward strand.
AGCTTTTGCATATCAGTGTGTTCAACAAATTCTTATTCATAATTTGTTGTCTGTCCCTCTTTCTGGATGCTTTTTTGGTGGATGGTTGTCATAATTTTCTTCTAGAGAAAGCATTTTAGAAAGGGGAAATATGTTGTTCTGTGGTTCATGGGTGCAAAGAAACATTTCTGTGTGTTACACATATAATGCTACAAGGATCAATCATACTGAATTTGTGTCCACGTCTTATAAACAGTATAAGCTTTGTAAAGGTTGAAATTAATATGAAACATTGGGAGGGATTAGTTGAAATTTGATGAAATGATCATGTGACAGACTAAAATGTCATGGATTCATTAACTCTGATATGATCATTTTCTTGATTTAGTACTCATAGGGAAGCTGCACTTAGACTTCTGCTTGATAAGTATGTTTGAAGCATTTGAATGTCAAGTACTTAGTGTTTATTGCCAGATCAAGACCACATCAATGAAATCCAAACATGTTATGTTACAAATGGATATTGATAATTGTTTAGATTAAATATGATATTAATTACTGTATAAACACCATAAGGCATGCTAGTATGTGCAATTTTGGAAATACAAATGGGTTCTATGACGAGGTCATTTGTGAAGTGTTTGGCAAACATTGAAATTGTGGTTTTAAAAGTCCTTTTCCGCAAGTCGAGACAACTCCCCTTACATGCTTACCTCGTCAATCATAAAAGTTATTCTTCAAAAGCTAATCCAAACACATAAATGCAAGTCATAAGAAGAAGAGAAGATGATTCTGATTCAAACATATGCAGAAGAAGCCACTTCATTAATGATAATAATACCAACAGTCCATTCTTTTTCTTCACTTTCGCCCTTCTGTTATGGACCAACATATTGGGCCAGGCAGATTCCAGGTCCAGTGGGGAGTCCACAGTAAAACCCCTTATTTACCCAGGTAAATAGGGAACCAGGTAAATGGTCCACCACTACTCCATCGTGCCTGATATGTGCAGGACCGTACCGTTAGTGGAGCAGGGGCCTGGAGAACGTGGGACGTGCATAACGGCTGAAGGATGGGAGCATTTGCATGTGAGTGAAACCCTAGGTAATCCCTATAAATAGGAGATTACCCACCAGGTGCACTCTGGACTCTCTCTATTTCCATTACTTATCATTCAGTCACACGGCACACACACCACCCTCTGAACGAAACGCCCGACCTGTGTTGCTTCGTGATCTGAGCTCACTCGGCGGTATATCAGCCATAGATACTATCGAGTTGGCACCTTTCACTGAGACTCAATCAGTGGAAGACCCTTTGATCCAAGATAAACCATTCCCAGCTCACTAGAGCTGGACATCTGTGTTCTACTACAGAACATTAGCGCCGACCGTGGGGACCGATAAACTTCGATTCCCAGGCACGTTAAAAGCCGGTGATACCGCTGAGGATGGCGGCAAGCACTAGAAGCCGTAGTCAGGCACTCCGGTCGGGACAAAGATCGGGGAGAGCCTCGCGGCTTGCACGTGAAAATCACACGGTTCGCATTCGATTCGGCTAACCTGGATCCTAACTATGTCGTCAAAGTGATGGAAGGTGAAATGCAGGATACGACGAATTCTCCCCATCCCAGTTTGATGGCTAGACGGCAGCAGACCAGGGTTCATGATGATTTCTCTCCCTCTCGAGAAGTCCAAGCGGAACACCCCGATACCCGAATTATGCGCATGACGGTGGATTCATTACTCCAGTGAATGGAGAATATGGAAACTCGTCAGCGGCTACAGAGAGAGGAAGACGTCCGACTTATTCAGGAAGACTTGGAGCGCCGAAACGCTATTTGGCGTCAAGACGAGTCAGAACGTATAAGGCTGGCTAATGGTCAGCGTGAAGGACTAAAGGGAACTTCCGGCGGGATTGCAGGACGAGATAAAGCCGGCACCTGTCGGGTAATGACCTCAACCTCGGCACATAGTCACAAAGGGGAGCCCTCAAGAAGTGGCGAGAAAGACGACTTGGCAGAGGATGATTCGGAAGAGCCCACTAAGGAGGAACGTTGGGAGATTGCCTTATTAAAAGAGCGATTAAGGACGCTCGAAAATCCTATCCGGCGTACTGTTCGGGTTACTGATAAGCCTAGCCGGGTTAGCGATATAACGGCTACCGGGGCAGGTGAGGATACTCGAAGGTTAGCAGAGGGCGACATTTCCCAGGCTAAGGGAAAGCAATCAGCTGAAAATTCGGATCTGAATAAGCAGACAACAGTACCCCCATCTCTTAACGTGCCTAAGACCTTGGCTGAAGGGCATATTGGGGAGGGATTGTTGAATCAATTTTCTAAAGAGATTATGGCCGCCGTTTATCCTAAGGGTTTGGATTCCCGGGAATTACCGAAATACAATGGTACTTAAGATCCCTTGATTCACCTAAATAACTTCAAGATGGAGATCGGAGTAAAGGGTATTGTTGGACATGTGGTTCCACGGTTGTTTGCGGGAACCCTTCAAGGAGCGGCTCAGACGTGGTTCCACTCTTTGCCGTTCGAGTCCATTCATGATATGAAAACAATGGAGCATAAGTTCTTACTCTATTTTGCAACAAGCCGAAATGTACCGAAGACCGAGTTCCGGCTCGATCAAGTCAAGCAGTCGCCCAATGAGACGTTGCAGAAATATTTGGACCGGTTTAAGGACACGGCGCTCCAGATCCCTGGTTTAAAAGAAGACGTGCACTTGCATTGCGTGATAGCAGGTCTTAGCAATTTGTCCCAGCTTAAGAAGTCAGTCATGAAAAGTCGTCCCCAAACCCTGGCCGAGTTTACGGACCGGTCAAAAACGTACTTGGAGCTCGAACAAATGGAAATGATGAGCCAGGTACCGAGGGAAAGGGGGAAAAGTCCTCCTCCAAAGGGCAGAGAGCCGCATTATCCCGGGCGCAAGCCGGAGTCCCGCGGGCCAGGTCAAGAGTCTAGACCAAGGCGAGAGAAAGCAGAGGGGAGATTTGACAAATATACCCCGTTAAAGGTGTCTCAAGCTCAAATTTGGAAGGAGGTGGCAACCACGGAAATGAAAAAGGTGGTGCGACCCCGGCCATTGCGAAGGGATGCCAGTCTCGATAAAACGCGATATTGCGAGTTTCATGATCAACACGGTCATGAAACCGACAACTGCTGGGATCTGAGAGATGCCATTGAAAGGTTCGTGCGAGAGGGCAAGCTCCGTCGGTTTGTCATACAAACTCAGGGACGGCAAGGCAAAAGACGGCAGGAAGGAAGGAGTAAGAGCCCACCCCCAGAAAAGAAAAAGCGTGAACAGAAAAAGAAAGCGATGAATAGTGACGACGAATTTCCAGACGCCAAGTACGATTGCACTACGATTAGCGGAGGTTTTGGCGGTGGAGGGGATTCGAATAGTCAAAGGAAAAAGTACCTAAGGGAGGTCTTGTCCATCAGGGATCGCCCTGAGTTCAAAAGGGACTCGACAAAACCGGACCCCCCGGTGCTAAGTTTCTCAGCGCGGGATTTAGAGGACGTTCCGCCCGGACACTATGACGGCCTAGTAATCACAGGAACAGTGGTAAATTGTTGTGTTAAGAAGATCTTGATCGACAACGGCAGTGCAGTGGATATTATTCTTTGGGATGCCTTTAAGCGCATGCATCTGGACCCGAAGGACTTGAAGCCATGCAAAACAACCTTGACCGGATTTAATGGTAGAGACACATGCCCGAAGGGTTACATAGACTTAAAGTTGACGTTGGGATCCAGAGAGGCCTTTAAGTCGGAAAGGGTGAGATTCATAGTGGCCGACTTCCCATCCCAATACAACATTATCTTGGGTCGTCCTACCATCCATGACTGGGACATACTGGCGTCCTCTAAGCACCAGAAGCTAAAGTTGGTCAACAAGAAAAATCAGATAGTAACGATAAGGGGTGACCAGAAAGACTCACGTCAGTGTTATTTCAACACGGTCAAAGAGCGCAAAATAAATCCGTCATTACGGAGGGAGCGAAATGTAAAGTCCCCAAGAGCGGACGAAGACGGTAGGTCGGTGAATCTCGTCGAGTTGGATCTATGCGAGGAACAAAAAATGAAGAAGATCAAACCTAATGGCGAGCTAGATGACTTAGTATTGGGCGCTGAACCCGGCCAGATTACTAAAATTGGAAGGAGTTTAGAACCCGAGCTTCGGATCGAGCTAGAGAGATGCTTGAAAGAGAATCAAGACATCTTCGCCTGGAAACCGTCAGAGATTCCCGGGGTTCATCCTGATGTATGTTGTCATGAGTTGGCAATATCCCCGTAAGCGATCCGGTGTCGCGAGAAGAAAAGAAAGCGGGCGAGGATAGGCGAAAGGCTTTGGCCGCCCACGTTGAGGAACCTTTGGAAGCCGGTTTCGTCCGGGAGGCGAAGACACTACTTGGTTGTCGAACGTGGTCATGGTAAAGAAGCCCGGTGGCAAATGGCGGGTGTGTATCGATTATAAAGACCGAATAAGGTGTGCCCAAAAGATTCCTTCCCGATGCCAAGTATTGACCGGTTGGTGGACAACTCGTCGGCTTCAAATTACTCTCATTCATGGATGCATATTCGTGTTACAATCAAATCGCTATGCATCCGGGTGACCAGGCAAAAACAGCGTTCATCACCGACAAGGCCAATTATTGTTACAATGTTATGCCGTTTGGATTGAAGAATGCGGGAGCCACTTACGACGAATGATGAATCGAGTCTTCGAGGACCGATTGGAAAGAATGTGGAGGTTTACATAGATGACATGATTGTTAAGTACGTATCAGAACCGACCATATCCAAGACTTGCAGCAGACGTTCGATAAACAGAGAAAGTTCCGGATTCGGCTTAACCCGGCTAAATGCGCTTTTGGCGTTCCAGCAGGAAAGTTCTTAGGCTTTTTGCTTACGCATAGGGGAATTGAAGTCAATCCGGACAAATGCCAGGCCGTGTTAGATATGCAAGCACCAAGGAACAAGAAAGAGGTCCAGCAGTTGACTGGTAGGTTGGCAGCATTAACCCGATTTTTACCGAGATCCACAGAAAACTCCCTTCCGTTCTTTAAGTTATTAAAGAAGGAAACCTCCGGAGAATGGAATGAAGACTGTGAGTCGGCATTTATCAAGATCAAGCAATGCTTATCCACCCCGCCGGTACTATCCCGGCCGGATCCTGGAGAAAGTCTAATTTTATATCTGGCTGTGGGAAGTGAGGCAGTTAGTGCGGTTTTGATTAGGGATGCCCAGGATGGTCAAAAGCCAGTATACTTTGTAAGTCGGGCCCTGCAGGGTGCCGAATTAAATTATCAGAAGTTGGAAAAGATGGCATTTGCCCTTTTAGTGGCGGCGAGAAGGTTGCGTCCCTACTTCCGTGAGTCATACGATCATAGTACGCACTAGCCGCCCGATACGCCAGATTCTACACAAGCCGGACACAGCGGGACGGATGGTTAGTGGGCCATCGAATTATCTGAGTTTGACATCATTTATGAAGCTCGGCATGCGATCAAATCGCAGGCATTGGCGGATTTCGTGATGGAATTCACTCCGGTTTATGACCGGATTGACAAGTCTGAAAATACATGGAAGTTGTTCGTGGATGGATCATCCAACGTCCGGGGTAGCGGTGCTGGGGTCATCATTGAAAGTCCGGAAGGAGTATCACTGGAGTATTCCCTTCGTTTTAACTTCGGCACTTCAAACAACCAGGCCGAGTATGAGGCTCTAATCGCGGGTTTGTTGCAGGCCAAGGAGAATGGGGCAAGTGACATACATGTATCCACTGATTCCCAGCTGGTCGCTTCCCAAATAGAAGGTACATACCAAGCCAAAGGGCCTCTCATGATCAAATATTTGGGAAAGGTCAAACAGCTGATGGCAGAATTTGATAGAGTAACCGTAGTCCATATCCCTAGAGGAGACAACGTAAGGGCCAACATTCTGTCTAAGTTGGCAAGTACTAAGAGTCCTGGAAATCATCGAACAATCATCCAACAGAATTTGTTGGAGCCAAGTTGCGTGATGATCATCTCAGAGGCCAGTGATTGGAGGAAGTCAATAGTCGATTACCGGAAAGGGAATACTCCCGGAAGATGTTTCGGACGCCAGAAAATTGGTAAAAACAGCGGCTTCATATTCCATGATGGGGGACGAGTTATACCGGAAGGGTTTCCATTCTCCGTTGATGAAGTGCTTAGATTCAGCTAAGGCCGAGTATGTACTAGCGGAGATTCATGAGGGTATCAATGGTCATCCCATGGGAGCCAAGGCATTAGCAAGAAAGGCAGTACGGGCTGGTTACTTTTGGCCGACAATGGCGGAAGATGCAAAGAGACACGTTCAAAGGTGCGACAGTTGTCAGAAACACAGCCATCTCCTGCGAACTCCACCATCTCAGTTAACGCCTATCTCGGCTCCGTGGCCTTTTTACAAATGGGGTATGGACCTACTCGGACCTTTCAAGATGGCTCCTGGACAATTGCGATGGCTGATAGTGGCGGTGGATTACTTCACCAAGTGGATAGAAGCGGAGCCGTTGTCAACCATCTCTTCAGCCAGGGTCCAAAAGTTTTTCAGCGAAGCATCATATCACGTTTTGGAATCCCGGCAGAGATTGTCACCGACAATGGAACCCAATTCATAGACAAGGGCTTCCAAGAGATGATGGCCGACTTCCATATTGAGCAGCATTTCGCCTCTGTGGAGCATCCACAATCTAATGGACAAGCAGAGGCGGCCAACAAGGTTATTGTGGAAGGGCTGAAGAAGAGAATGGAAGAGGCCGAGTCAAGTTGGGTGGATCAATTGTACCCAGTCCTTTGGGGACATCGGACTACCATCCACTCGACAACTAATGAGACTCCTTTCAGATTGACTTATGGATGCGAGGCAATGATCCCGGTTGAGATAGGCGAGCCCTCATGGAGGAGAATAAAGGCTCTACATGAGGAAGAAGAGAATAGCCAGGCTATCGCGGTAGAATTAGATCTGATTGATGAGGTCAGGATGACGGCGCACTACCGAGAATTGGCCGCCAAGCAATTAATAGCAAACCGATATAACAAAAGGGTCAAACCCCGAGGGTTTGATAAGGGGGATCTCGTCCTACGACGGGCTGACATCAGAAACAAGAATGCCGACCAGGGAAAGCTCGCGGCAAATTGGGAAGGTCCATACCGGGTGACTGATAACCTGGGTAAAGGAGCTTATGGGCTAGAGACTTTGAATAAGAAACCTATAAAGCGAACGTGGAACGCGGACAAGCTTTAGGCCTATTACAGTTGAAATGCTGGCCCTGCCAAAATACTGCGAGCAAGTGAATAATGTTGATTTCTTATGATGATTCCTTTGGGGAACTTTGTTCTTAAGATTAATGAATTTTGGGTCTAGGAGCCCATTTTTTGCAAACATAAGTTCGCCATCAAGTCCCAAAATTAAAACATGTAGGAGGATGAGGCATTCTAGCCCGGCTCCAGAAACCATGTTCCAATTAAGGCATGTAGGAGTAGGAGTCATTCTAGCCCGGCTCCAGAAACCATGTTCCAATTAAAGCATGTAGGAGCATGAGGCATTCTAGCCCGGCTCCAGAAACCATGTTCCAATTAAGGCATGTAGGAGTAGGAGGCATTCTAGCCCGGCTCCAGAAACCATGTTCCAATTAAAGCATGTAGGAGCCTGAGGCATTCTAGCCCGGCTCCAGAAACCATGTTCCAATTAAAGCATGTAGGAGTAGGAGGCATTCTAGCCCGGCTCCAGAAACCATGTTCCAATTAAAGCAAGTAGGAGCACGAGGCATTCTAGCCCGGCTCCAGAAACCATGTTCCGATTAAAACATGTAGGAGCACGAGGCATTCTAGCCCGGCTCCAGAGACCGTGTTCCGATTAAAACATGTAGGAGCATGAGGCATTCTAGCCCGGCTCCAGAGACCGTGTTCCAATTAAAACATGTAGCAGCACGAGGCATTCTAGCCCGGCTCCAGAGACCGTGTTCCGATTAAAACATGTAGGAGCACGAGGCATTATAGCCCGGCTCCAGAGACCATGTTCTAGTTAAAACATGTAGGAGCACGAGGCATTATAGCTCGGCTCCAGAGGCCATGTTCCCATAAAGATACGTGTGGATTCATGGTTGGCTAACCAGTTTCCATCAGCTTATTCGTGAAAGGATGACAGGAACTCTTGATTAAACATCCAAGTTTTAAAAGACCACGCCACAAGGAAACGTGTAGGAATTAGAGGTATTTTTACCCAATCCTATGAACATGTTGACGTTGGAATACAAAAGAATCCATGGATAAGAAACCAGTTTTCGATGACATGTTTGATCAACGATAAGGGGAGTTGTTTCTACCACCTCAGCGGAAATTCGAAAAATGGGAAGCTAGTATTAATCATATCATAGTCATACTTACAAGCCGAGTCATTACCACGGCATCAAAAACAGAAAGTTACAAAACAACCAAAGTGAACGAAAATTACAAAAAGTTCAAGAAGACGGGGGTTGGGCTGCTTCCTCCTCTCTTTCTTCATCTTCGACCTCGGGAGGTATCAGATGCCCTTGCTCATTAACATATGACTCATAGTTAAGGCCATCCAGGTTAAGGTTGAGGTCGGGATTGAGGGCGCGAATTTGCGCAACGGCGTTGTCGAATGAGAAAATCGCGGCATCGGCATACTCGGTCAACCCCACCTTGGCCTGACCTAGTTCGGCCTCCTTAGCCGAAAGCTCATCTTCCTTGGCTGCGAGCAGGGCTTTATGATGTTCGGCCTCAGATTGGGCTTTATCTACGGCCACGAGACCATCCGCGCAAAGAACCTCCAAACGACGGACATCCAGCTCAGCCGCCGACAGCTTCTCCTCCATCTTCTGGAGGTCGGACCTAGAAGTTCCCAATTCCTCTTCCAAGGTCCTCTCCCTAGAAATGGAAGACTTGAGTTCCTCTTCCTGCTTGTCCTTGGCAGCCTTTAGAGAGGAGAAATCCTGTTGTAGCTGGGCATGCTCGGCTTTAAGGGCGGACAGGTTGGCAACGGCTCTATTCCTGTCCTCGGTTATCTTAGCCACCCCGGTGGTTTGCCTTAGAGCAGCATTCTCATTCTTCGCCGCAACCAGCTGAGCGTACGCCATCCCGTATTTCACCTTTACAAGGGCATAAGAGCGAATCAAGGCAAAACCGCGGTAACCCTCTAGCATCATATGATTCAACATCTTCTTCATAGGCTCAGTCAGGCCAGACGCGTCATGAAGAAAAGCAGGAGGCCTCGTCACGTCTAAAACTTCCTGGGTCAACCCGGACCCCCACAGGGCACCCTCTGGAAGGTCAGTCACACTTAGGTTCCCCAGTACCGAGGTTTCAGCGGCAGAAGCAGGCGAGGGGGGAGGCATAAGAAGAGCCAGCGAACCTTGAGAAACCGGCACCTCGCTTGGATTTGATGGTCCCGCCGCAGCATCTTTTCCTTTGGCCTTCTTGCGAGCAGCGTCTCCTTCGGGATCAGACACGGCTGACCGCTTTTGCGAAGCGTGATCAGGGGCCGGTGGGCCAATAACCGCGGTAGCAAGGTTTTCTCCCGAGAGCCGTGAGCGATTCTTGAAGACGGCAAGTTGTTTCGGTCTACCCATAGCTCGGCCTGCAAGCAAAAGAAAAGGTGTGTCAGAACAATAAAAGAGGTAAAAAAAACGAATCAGCTGAGTATCAATAAAGTCATACTCAAGGTAGCTTTCCGCCTAACCAAAGGCGTGGTGATGTACTTAGCCGGATCTAAGGGATCCCCCAGAGACCCCACGTATTCCAGAAGTCTCAGAAGGGTATCATCCTCCTCGTCCGAAAACGCTTGTGGAAGGAAGTCGTCGGGCCTCAAGGTATGATGGTCCGTTGACCAGTAAAGGGGAAACCTCGCCTCGAGTTCCCCAGAGTCGGCCCTCCTCACAAACCAGGGGGCCCAGCCCTTGAGGGCCTCGACCTTGACAAAAGCAGACTTGAAGTTCTTCCAGGACTCGCGGAAAGGCCTGAAGAGTCTCCGATCGCGGATGCTTCGGAGAGTGGTCCACGCAAACCACTTCGTCGATGCGGTCGTCTGGATCCCGGTCTCCAATGGGGAAAAGAAGGACATAAAGACTGGCACGCTACAGACAAAATCCTTCTCCGCGCACAAGTTCTCAAAGGCAATGGCGAACGCCCAGCCGTTGGGATGAAGTTGGGAGGGGGCAAGGTGCAAGTGAGTCAATAACTCGATCTGAAAGTCGGTGAAGGGAAACCTTACCCCCAAAAGCGTGATCACATCCCGGTAAATCCAAAAAGAAGTGAAGGCCCTTCTCATTTGAACGACCGACGTCCACGGATTCTTGTTTCGCGGGTAACCGCAGGACATAACCTACCCCGTCCCCAATCCCGAGTTGCAAAAGATCCTTCGCGGTCAGGGAGTTTTTCACCTTGGTAACCTTGTGGCTTATGGCCGGGGTTAGCTCAGTGGAAATTGGGGAAGGGGTGGAAGTGCTGGACTCTTCATTCGAAGACTGGCTGGGCTGGGATGAAGCCATGAACACCTAGATATAAAAAATCAAAGAGCATTAGAGTGGGGCCAGTGAAAAGTTTTTTCCCAAATAAGGGATTTAGAACTACAATGAGACGGGATGAAGAAATAAGCGTTTTGTCTCCGTCAAGGGACAATTCCCAGAACAAGCACCTTCTTGGGCCTGGGATGGTTCCTGGGTTTTCTGGAAAGTTTTTGTAAAGAAGGATCGATGTCGGAACCTAAAGGAAGATTTTTTGGCAAAGAGCTTCCGATTTCACAGGCGTACGGAAAGGCTCGGGCCATTGGGAACACCTAGAAAGGGGCAACAGAAACTAAGAACCCACCCAGCAAGACCCAGAAATACAGTAAAGTCGAAAGCGATAGAAACCCAGAAGCGCAACAGAGTATACTTAGAAAAACCACATGCATTATAATAAGCCTAAGAGCGAAGTCAGAAGCAAGAAATCACTAGGCAAGCGATAATACCTGGTAAAAAAGAGGAAATGCGCAAGATTGACAGCGAAAGGCAATAGCTTGGATGCAAGTTAAACTCCTGAAGCCAGAGAATAGTCGATAATGTCAAGAAGGGTTGACAGTTTTTGAAAAGAGAAATATATATAGACGTTTGGAATTTGAAAGGCCAAGAGTCGCGACGCCGTTAGCTCCCCCTAACGGAATTGGAAACCCTACGTCTCCCTGCGCCAAGCGTCTGACCAACGGAGCGTTTCAGGGGAAACGGCGTGAGCATTAAATGCACACGAAAACCAAAGGCTGCAATAAGCAGCCAATCCGCAAAAATGACGGTTGAGTACTGAAAAGCACAAGAAAAGAGAGCACGTGGATTTGACCCTGTCAGAGGTTCTTGAGGGCGGTTAGTTTTAGCTCAGCCCGAATTGTAGGGCGGTTAGTTCTAACTCAGCCCGGATTGTAGGGCGGTTTGTCAAAAAATTAATCTGTCCTTGAGGGCGGTTATTTTTCACTTAGCCCGGATTGGAGGGCGGTTTGCTAGAAAATTAATCCGTTCTTGAGGGTGGTTAGTTTTAACTCAGCCCGGATTGGAGGGCGGTTTGTCAAAAAAATAATCCGTTCTGGAGGGTGGTTAGTTTCAGCTCAGCCCGGATTGGAGGGCGGTTTGTCAAAAAAATAATCCGTTCTAGAGGGCGGTTAGTTTCAGCTCAGCCCGGATTGGAGGGCGTCGATTTTCAATACAATCCGTTCTGAATGTCGGTTAGTTTCAGCTTATTCCAGCTCATCTGAAAGGGCGGTTTGCTTTTAAGAAGAAATGGTTGGAATGAAGAAGCGCAAAAGAGAAGCTAGCATAAAACAAGATTTTCCATTAATAAGTGGACGTTTTTACATAACATTCATACAGGAAAATAGACAGAATTGGTATTCATAAGCAGGATTACAACAATCTTGAAATAAAAGCTAGCCGTCATATACAGAAGGGATGAAGAACCCTCTCCAGCGGAAGGAGCCCTCTGAAGTGCATCGGCAGGCATCCTTTTGGAATGTTTGGATACAGGGGACCTATTGACCCGTAGGCAGCCTGTACAACCCCAACTGTGGCACTCCCAGGGGGCGATGTTCCCGGGTATCGGCCAATCCACGGAAAGGGCACTGCCTGTACCCGACGGACCTTAGCTGGGACCCAAGTGGAAATATTTTGCCAGGCAGGTGAAGACTGGCAAATACAGTTGGATTCCCAGAAGCCCGTCGGGGGATGTGGATGAAGACTGGCAAGTACAGTTGAAAGTCACCAATAGGAAGGACCATCGGCGGCATCTCGACGAACCTATGTTTCTTCTTCTTGGGTTTCTGCTTTCTCGCCGGAAAAATCTTTAAAGAGAAAAACGTAGGTCGGTGGCCTGATTCAAAGGAAATCCCCATTTGTATAGAATGGATTCCCATCTGCGAGATTCGCATGAGAAATCATGCCCTTATATGGGCACTATGGACATTTATTACCTGGACAGTTTTCATTCTCGTAACATGGAGAATCGCAAGAGCTGCTGACGTTTTCTCTTACGAGGGGGCACAACCATCGAAAGCAATAAATTCCTGCTTTATGGGGCAGCGCAAGCGCCGGCGGTAATAAATGCCTCCTAATAGGAAGGCGTGCAGATTGACAGCTAGTGTGTGCATTAACTGTGCACAAATTTCGAAGGGGATTATGATCATAAAAAGCGAAAATCGTATCCCTAGGAAGATAAATTCAAAATGAATCATAACTACTACATTTTATGACAACCCAAAGTGGGGGCAATACGTGGGAGACGCCTAATACAGCCGTTATGGAACCAGGCCGGTATAATAACCAAGAACGTCAATCTCGGTTGCCATGAGGTGGTAGTTATAGAATTGACGACTTTGACGGCCGTGGTATTAGAACGAAGGGGAAGTCGGAGAAAGTCGGCAAGGTGACATAAGCTCACAGCCGGTTATGACCGAGATCATAATAACGGTGTTGACCAAAAGATCACTTGTCGACACGAACCCCGGTCGCTATCAAGGTCAAGAAAGTTTTCTAAAGAAGAAAGCCCGTCATCTGTGATAGAAAGCGGAAAGGCACAAGGAGCAGAAGGAGGCTCCTAGAAAAAGGAGGAAAGTCCGAGCTCGAACTCGGATGAATGATGGCCGGACTAGTCAACACGCTAATCTCGGCACGTCGGGAAGCCCGCCATACCGAGCTTGGGGGCAAGCGTTATGGACCAACATATTGGGCCGGGCGATTCCGGGTCCAGTGGGGAGTCCACAAGTAAAACCCCTTATTTACCCGGGTAAATAGGGAACTGTGTAAATGGTCCCCCACTACTCCATCGTGCCGATATGTGGGGACCGTACCGTTAGTGGAGCAGGGGCCTGGAGAACGTGGGACGTGCATAACGGTGAAGGATGGGAGCATTTGCATGGGAGTGAAACCCTAGGTAATCCCTATAAATAGGAGATTACCCACCTGTGCACTCGGACTCTCTCTATTTCCATTACTTATCATTCAGTCACACGGCACACACACCACCCTCTGGGCGAAACGCCCGACATGTGTTGCTTCGTGATCTGAGCTCACTCGGCGGTATCTCAGCCATAGATACTATCGAGTTGGCACCTTTCACTGAGACTCAATCAGTGGAAGACCCTTTGATCCAAGATAAACCATTCCCAGATCACTAGAGCTGGACATCTGTGTTCTACTACAGAACACCTTCATTTGGGACAAACCAAGTGTTCTCTAAAATGAAGGGCTTACAAACATTTTTCAGGGAGCAAGTAGACAAAGATCAACACTATATAAGTGAGGAGACGAAGATAGACCAAGGGGGCAGAGATGAGAGTGGATTTTTGGTTTCCTTCTAAAATTAAGGGAGCAACCCCTTTACTTGAGGGACTTAACTTCTCTCCAATACCTTTACTGTCGGTTGCCCTCCTTTGCCATAAAACGGTGTCGTTTTAGTGCCAAAAACTGAAGTTATTACCTTTTTTAAAAATAATAATAATAATTCAGGGTACTAACTAGTATTAAAATAATATTTTAAGATACTAATGAGTACACAAATTGTAATATTTGAGTTATGGGCATAAAGATTCCTAAAAACTATTATTAGAAAAATTATGGAGTGTAGAAATGAAAAGCCAAGGTTAGGAGTTTATGGACATCAGTATTTTTACAACACTCCTACTTGGATGTCAATGAACAAATATTGTGCCTCGTTAAAACTTTATTAGGGAAAACTCAGTGGGACAAAAACCTAGTGAAGGAAAAATAATATATAATACTGTGACATCCCATTTCCAAAAGCAGTATATATTTTTTTCAATCAGAGTAGAGCATCGGAGCAATTGAGTAACTGATACATTTATTCAAATTGCCGTAAGTCTGGCTGATTTACAGAAGCGGTACATTGACCGAGAGTTTTCAAAATGAATAACAAGAAGAAAGTCTTCACCGGGTCTCGTGCGGCCCGCTCGCCTTTCTCCTCGGTTCTCGATTCTCCTGAACCTGACGCTATGATAAGAGCTGAGGTTCAATGCACATTGAACCTCAGGTAACGGTTAACCTCATGCTTAAATATGACAATATATACACGACAACAACAATCAATACAACAGTCCACAACAGATGTATGATTAAAAATACATAACCACGTATGTAAGATAATAACCACGTATGTAACATAACCACGTATGATACATCAATAATAACCTCGTATGTGACATAACCACGTATGTGACATAACCGTGTATATAACATAACCACGTATGCTACAACAACAAACAGAACACAACAAACATATATAATCATACAATAACCATCAGAGTTAGTGTTACAGTACGCGAACGTACCTTCGTCCGTTCAGTTTAGCGGTATGTTCGTTTGTCGGTACGTCCCCCGATATTTCTCGAATACCCTATATTAGTATTTCCTCATTATTTCCTCACAAATAATATCTTAAGAGATATTTTAGTCCCTATTGACCTTTTTACCCTTAGTAGATTTGATATTCCTATTTTGCCCTTACATTTTCTCAAAAACGCATATGCTGATTCTCCTGGGCAGAATTTTGATCAACTTTGAAAAATCATAATTAAATCCATAAAAATCGAAATGAAGATCCGTAAAATTATTTGGAATCTTTAAGATGTCTACTTTTGATTAAAAATACTGGTCTCAACCCAGATTCATTATAAAATTCCCAGTTTTTAATTTCCAAAGATCTGTCCAGAATTTTCGTCCAGAAAAATGGCCTGATTTCAAAAATTCATAACCACTTGCACAAAACTCATTTTGACATGCTATAAGCATATTTGGAAAGGTCTATATGTCTATTCTAACCATGAAAAATTTCAGATTAAAACGACTTCATCTTCCCATAGATTTAAGGTTTTTGCGAAGCTAACTTCAGAAATCCCCTAACCGATAAAATTTCGCCAGAACTTCGTTACTTTGATGTTTCTCTTCCAGAAATTTTGCTCTAGGACTACCCTCACTATTTTTTCGAAATAAAGCTAATTTTAACCATAAAAACATGAAAATAAAATTGCTTCTAGGAATTTAAGATCAAAGCATAAATTTCTATGAATTTAAAAGCTAAAACTTAAGAACTAGAGAACTTACCCTTGAAGACTTTGCTACTACTTCCTTCTTGCTTCTCACTAGCTCTCTTCTCTCTTTAGAAAACCACTACTTGGAGTTGGTTTTGGTGTGAAGAATATGAAGACACAAGGTGCCTATTATTTATACTAAAAGGTCATGGCACTCTTGGTAATTATTCCTAACCTAATTCATCTTGCATGAGAACCATGGGTTTACACTAAATAATCTGAATTCTTCTTCAAGCCAAGGCCAAAAACGTGGCCCTCTCTCCCTCCATCACTTTCTTCCAATTCCAAGAGGATATCCTATCCAAAGGTACCTTATCCTCTTCCAAAATTGAATATCATTATCATGTGTGTTTTTGTTTATGTTAAACAATTCTTGGCTTGAAGAAGGCATTGGTGGCTTCTCCACCTTCATCCATTCTCCAAGCAAGCCTTGGTGGCCTCACCACCATCATGCATTTCCCATTGGTTGCTTAATTATCATTAAGTTCAATTTCAAGATTAAATTAGAACCATTAAATTTACTTTATGAATCTATGATGAGAATTAATGTTTAATTAGGCAAATATCACCTATGGAACCCTTGATCCACAATGTGCCAACAAGGCCAATTAACTCTAATCACTCCAACCCTTGATCCTCATTGTGCCAACAAGGCCTATTGGATTTAACTACTCCATTGATTAACTTTACAATAATTGCATTTAAATAAATTCCTCACTCCTCCACTAGACACACATCACTCACTACACACACACAACATGTCTCCCTCTCATACACTTTTCTTAATCTTTTTTATTTAATTAGCAAGTATACTTTATGCTAATCTTAGCCATAAACACTTAATTAAAGGGTTTTACATACTTTACCTTGAATTTTCTTTTATTCAAGCTTAAAATATTAGCCATTAATTACTTAATTAATCACTTACTAATTGTTGATAATTTTCTTAATTGAGATTAATTATTATCTCACAACTATTTTACTGACATTGATATTTTATGCTCCATGTAAAATATTAAAAATCATGGGGTCAATTATGATCCCCAAAATAATATTAAATCTTGCCTCAATATTTTCCAAGGAAATTAATCCCAAAAATTACCTAAATTAGAGACAACATATTCTCCAATTTTTAATAAATATTTCATTGCCTCTTAGGATTTATCATAATATTTTCAGGGTATTTTATGACCCACAATTGCATTTAGGGATTTTTAGCTCTTTATTCACCCTAATTTCAATAGAAATTACCTTAGGAAATAAGGTATTTATTACACTAGTTTCGAGATCACATATTCACCTATTTCCAATAGGTATTATTTATCGAAATATGATACTTATCATAAATACGATTTTTAGGGTATTACAAATACAAATTTATGTTGCCTCGTTAAAAATCTTACTAGAAAAACCCCATGGGATAAAACCTTGATTAAAGAAACAATATGGTATATACTTCTCCTGATGATATATTGTATTTACTCCCCCTAATAACTAGTTTTACCCCATAATGGCAACATCACTTTGAATGTATTTTCAAGCATATCTTTCTTTTAGCCACTAAACTATGAATGATGCATTGTCACAAACAGTTATGATGAAATGTAGTTCTCTAACGTATTTTCTGAATATGTTAAAGTATTATATTATGCTTTTATCTTATTTATTGTGGAAACAATGAAGAAAATTATTCTGAAAATCACCAAAAGATACTTTGCATCCACATATTTTGTTTGTTCTTAAAAAAATTAATATCATATAATATATTCATAAGACTATCACACCAAATAATTATGGATTCCAATCCAATTGGGCTAGCGTTTTAACGAATCAAAGCTCTTATGTAAATTAATGGGTTGTAGTATATTAGTTTTTCAGGAACTATATCAAGTTTATTATGGGTATGTAAGTTCTTCAGGAACTAACATATATTATTGCATTTCTATATAACTATACTACTCATCAATAATAATTAATATACTTCAATTTGATTTCTTTATTACATATTCAAAGTATATATTCTATCACATAGAGAAATATGAAGAGATCCATGATCAAAACAAATAAAGATTACATTGCAATTATTTGTGGATAAAATGAAATAAACAAAATGAATTTGAAAGAGACAAGTGCATTATGATATAAAATAATGAAGAATTATGATATTTATAGTCTTCTTTCAAATTTTTCCTACTATTTAAGCATCCATAAACTTAATTTGTACTACATCTATGTTTACACACATTACCAAAATGATTTTGTCTAACAAACCAAAATCAACATAACTTAATCATAACATATTTTCTTGTAGAATTAAATAAATTCTCGTTTTCTCAATTCAAATATGATATAATTATATGATTCGTTTATAAGTATCACAAAACTAATTTAATTCCAATATATATAATATCATACATCATATCATGATTAATGTATGTCACTTACACATATCATTAATTGAAAATGCTGAGAAGTAGAAGAATTAACAAGACAAGAAATTGATAGAGAATATAATGACTTATCATTACCAAAATAAAATACAAATTGTAAAGCATTTGTATGCGTTTCAATAATAAAATGTTTGGGAACTAAGAAAGAACTACACATATATGCAAGGCGACATGATAATGCTCAAAGAAGAGAAAAGAGATGGAAGACAACTAAAATGAAAAGAATGACTAATAATAAAAGAAAATACCTTAATGTTGAGGTATATGAATGAAGTGTTTGTTAGGTAATCTATGGTGCAACAGAGAAGCACAAGTTCCAAAAAGAAAATAAAGGTAGGCTTGACATAGTAAACTCCATTAATGTATAAATAATATTCACATGCATCATATACTTGAACTTACAAATAAATTGTACAATTATATATAAAGAAAAGAATTAAACAACATAATTGTATAATTGAAGGTTATATGAATAAATACAAGAAACAATTGGGAGTTATAGGGCATAATGACAATAAACATGAGGTAGAATCCTAAAAGGCCATAAAAGTATGAACATCCACACACTATAATGTTTAAATTTCTAAATAAATTGGTACTATATTAAAATTTTAAAATGACCAATAATTATCTTTTTATTTATTTGATTTTATATATCACTTATGAATACTTATCGATATCATAATATCAAATACTTATGATAATTTCTCTCACAAGTTTATCAAAATAAATTTAAACAATGATAAAAATTAAACACCGGATAGCCTTTTGGGCTTATGATTATTTATTTATTTATTGCCTTTACAATAAATTTGGGCATCTTTCTCCACAAGTTATTGCCTCTTTGATATTTTTATACCATCTCATGATTCTTTTGGTTTCATAATCATTTTGGCCTTTGCCCTCAATAAATTGATACCCATGTGGCTATGTGGCTTCTGCCCATTTTGTAACTTTTACTAATAATATTATTTTGATGACCATAAAGACATTATTTGTCAATAATCATGGCAAAGGAAAATATTATGGACTTTTCAATTGTCAATTTTTACTTTGTAATATATATGGTCATAGTCATTATTATTCTCATAAATATGTTTTGTGTTTTCATTTCAATGAAACATTATCAATTTGGTCTTCATGACCATAAAAAAATCTTTTCTAAGATCCCTTTCCTTTTTTTTTTTTTTTTTTTTTGCCCTTTTGTGGTTTGATGTTTGAACTTTTAGCCTTCAGTACTTTATATTTGCAAAAATTATATCATCAAAGTGCCAAAGCTTTTATTCTCATGCCATTTACTAAAATTGATGGTATTCTTTTTTTACAAAAAAAAAAAAAATCATTGTAAAAGTGATATGACTTCTAATCACAAAATTAAGAATATTATGGCTTCTAGCCATTTAATAAAATTAAAATGCTATAAAAATAAATTAATAAATTCAAATAATAATCAAATATAAACAATAGAAAAGGCCATGATCATATAGATCAGATTATATAATCATGTAATACTATTACGTATTAATGTAAATAAATTATATAAAAACGCACACACACAGACACAAAGCCAATAAAAGAGAAGGAAAGCAAAAGGAACAATTATAAAACAAAATAACCAACATAAAATGTAAACAATACAATATAAAACAAAGAAATATAAATATTACAAAAAAAAAAAAAAATTACATTACAGTACCACTCTAGTCCTATTTATGAATCCTTTTTAACTGAATCACACATACTAAGAATAAGTGGTTAACTCAATGATTAAGGAGCACTGGGTACCTGGAAGTTTTTTTTGGAGCAAAATTGTCTCGGAAGATAACAAAACGAAGCAATTTTACCCCCCGTTAATTTTGACTGTAAAGTTTAACTAATGTGCGCATATGGCATGCCACCTCATCAATTAAAATAGGGTTAAGTGTATCATTTTTGCCCTGGAAGTTTTCGCTGAAGAGCAATAGGTATATGAAAGTTTGTTTTAGGAGCAATTTTGCTCTGAAAGTTTACAAAACGTAGCAATTTTGTCCTTCCGTCTCCGATTATTTAATTTGACTGTTAAATCATTTCAAGAACACACATATCATGTCACCTCATCATCCACTACACTTGACGTGACATCACACCTGTAACACCCCCAAAATCTAACACCCAAAATCTCGGCCAAAACACTTGAAATAGCTTCAACAAGGATGATCAACATCCAAATCATTGAAATACATAACTAGTTCAAATCAAAATGTATTTTTGAGTCAACATAAATTCCCAAAATATTTAATAATAAAATACAAAGCGGAAGTCTTATAGTCATGGCAAATATAATAACATAACCTAAATTCTAGGAGCACAACCGAGCCTTCAAGGCTCACTCAATAGATTCTTTCCCTTGCTCCCTACTAGAACAATCACCTGAAATTTTGCTAATATAGAGTGAGATTGACATCCCAGTAACTACTGAAAGTTTCAACCGTACACAAGCAAGTCGCATATGACAAAACACAGGAGCTGATTATATATATATATTTGTAAATATCATAATTTCATACAACATTAATTACCATGATATCAAAGTGAACCGTACAATAATGCAATATGCAATATGCAGCCTCCCTTATATCACCGTCCATCCTCAACCGCTGACTGGAGCCATAGGCTAACATATAGTTCAATAGCAACTCATCCATTTGACTAGATTGTCCCAAGCTCACCAAAACTTAAGATGTACCCGGCCAAAGGTATAGAGCTTAAGTATGGACTATGGATCCCCTCCTTAAAACAACACAAGGAGGTGTCACATGTCCCACAGCTCCAATGCAATCCCGGCCAAAGGAAAGCATGGAAGAAGGGGCCTTGACAAGTGTCATCCACTGTGCACCGAGTGATGACATACCACGTGGTAAAAGATCTCAACATACAAATCCCTCCTTACTCCAACCCATCACAAACACAGCCGCCATGACAAATATGTTCAGTAAAAATAAATCATAAATCATGCTTCAATTTATAAAATATCAATTTATAATACATACACATATACATATGATTCAGTCCTTTATTTATTTTTTTTAAAAAATAAAAGATAGTTACTCACAATCACACACAATTTACAAGTATATGGAAGAATATTCAGAGTTACTTCTCACCGAAGCTAACTATTATCACACTGTTCCTAATCCAAGAGCTCAAACACACACCAAAAATCAATCTACCACAACCAATTTACTATCGTTAAAAACTCTTCTAAAACTCTACATAATTAAAATTATAACTTGTAATTTCATAAAATTAAGAATACAAATTTTAATAATAGTAATACTATGATTTAATACTATTTTTATTTATTTTATTATTATCATTATTTTTATTACTATTATACTAACTATTATTATCATTTTACTAATTATGTAAATTATGCTTTAATGGTTCTCATGTGTTTTTTTTTTTTAATGCAAATTCTCAAGTATATATCCTAAACCAAGTTTTTGGCTCTTCCACATACTAATTCATCCAATCATCTGAATGAGAAAAATGATTCATGCAAATACTATCCCTAGGATCTCATATGAAGAAAACATTCAAACTAGTAATTTTCTAGTATCAACGTGTTTAGTAATAGAGATAAAGAAGATCAGGCAATAATTGCGTGGTGCAACAGTCAAATCTTATGGTATTGACTATATTAAATACAAAGCTCATTAACATATTCGAAGGACAAGTATCATACTCATGCATTATTGTTCACGCACACACACGTACCCACAGTGAGGTTTCCTTTTATTATTTTACTATTACTTTTTTGTTTTATGAATGAAGCTATTTCCTATTCCTTTCTCACCACACCCACGTATACATTAGCAAATGCTCCTTTTCTCTCTTACATGTTTGCCTCGTTCATACACACACACTTGAATTACCACCAGACTTTCTTTTCTTTGTTTTTCCATTATCTGCCAAGAGTAGATATATATATATATATATTAATTAACTAATATTTAATCGCTGTGCATGGGAGAATAGAAAAGAACTTACTGTCATGTATATATGTATATATTAGGAAGCCTTTTGGTTAATATATATATATATATATATATATATATATGTATGTATGTATATATATATATCTTAAACAACAACACTAATATATATGTAATACAAACAGTAAACTTATGTGAGTTTTAAAACCAAAAAGCTATGAGGTGTGTGTGTATATAAATATATATTTATATTGCACAGTTAGCTTCCTCTGTTCTAAGTTCTCATTCGCTGCAATCCCAAAGGTTACTTCCTAGAGCTTTAAACTCAGTCACTTGAGATGGGGAAATGACGAAAATTCAAAGGAGAAAAGACCCGACGATTTACCTCTGGTTTCGGTTTGAACGATGAGAACTCCCATTGAAAAACAACCACCCCTGTTTCGGTGTTATTTTGCAGAGGAAGATTAACACCCCATTTGAACCCCTCTCTCTCTCTCTCTCTTTCTCTCTCTCGTTCTCTCTCTGCTCTCTCTCAATATCGAACGTGTGGGAGATCTGTATCTCTCAAACAACCAGCAAGGCACTAGAACGTTGACATATATAAGGACCAAGGGGGTCCGGTCCGAAAGAAAATCTGATGGTCCGAGGAGCATAAGAAGTCAACTAGTTTGGAGCTCGAGGAGCATGGCGTTTCGGTGTTTGCGTGTACCCGTGGAAGCCGCTGGCGTGATCTATCCGAGAGATGAGATTTGTTTTATTTTTGACTGTGATCTTTTTGCTTTCCGATGACGTGATCTGGACGTGTTTGCAGTGAGGGAGAAAACTGATTGCTTATATTGGAGATAATGGGTTTGAGTATATGAAATTGATGGGTTGGGTAATTTCTTTCTTTGTTACTTATTGGGCTGCGTTGGATTGATGATGAGTTATTAGATCAATGAGAGAAAGGTTTTGGATCTTTAAATCATGGGCCAAATAGAAATGCAGGATGGATATATGTATTTGTCAATATATGGGTTAAAGAAGAGTTACCTGATATGTTTTTATTTATTTATTCCCTTGTCTCTTCATTACTGCCTAATTATCAAATAAATGCTAAAAAAACGAATCCTTGATTATTTATAAGGATTTTCTTCCTTAATTAACTTCTTTAACCTTCAAAGTAATTTCTCTAAAAATTTTGGGCTACAAATCAACCTCTAACTATTTTCTATGAATTTCTCAAGGAAAATAGGTCCTTAAATTCAAATAATTATTTCTATAATTATTTTGGGCTAAGTTTTCATCATAATTTCTATACAATATTTCAAATTCTAAATCCTAAAATTTGCGATGTTACAACACCCCATCATATTTTTTTCGTTGACGGAATCATCGGTATTAAGGGTATCACTTAGCCCAATACAGCGAACATAAATAAATAAATACGAAAATATCTCAATCTCATTTTGTTGAAGGAATCATCGGTATTAAGGGAATTAAAGGGATAAACAGACTCAACAAAACCAGACTGAACAACGTAGGAAATCTCGTCTTCTTTGAGTTGTTGAAGGACGCAGAGCCAGAAATTGAGGGTGCAGAGGAAGAAGTATTGGAGTCAGAGAGGGAGATCCTTAAGACGTTGAGCTCAAGGCGGCCAGAATTTATGAAGCCAAACTGGTCAAAGGGTCTGTCGTAAAACTTAGAGGAAGCATCACTTATGATCTAAGCAAATGAAACGCAAAATGAGATATGACTTGTCCCAAATTGGTACAGTAAGACAAATCAATATCATATTTACCTTTGCATAGATTGATATAGGTCACCACACTACTACAAAAAATGGTAACAACTTCCCTAAGAGATGTCCTTATTTTTAAAAAGGATGTTAAAAGTGAATTCTTGTAAAATAAATACTGATATTCTCAAATTTGACGTCCTGAAATAAGTATTAAAACGTCTAAAATATATTAAGTCGTCCTAAAATAATTTCAAAACGCCTAATGTAAACTTTTTGGCGCCATTTTGTGAATTTTTTTGGCGCCAGCTAAAGTGGAGGAATAAAAAAAACATTTATTGGCGTCCTGATATAATTTCAAGACGCCTTAATTCATTTTTGGCGTCGTGATAGTGATACAGGACGCCTTAATAAAATTAAAGGCGTCTTGATTTTAATACAGGACGCCTTTAATTTTATTAAGGCGTCCTGATAGAAAATTAAGGACGCTTTTTTAATTTTTAAGGCGTCCTGTACTACTATCAGGACGCCTTAATTGACATTTTGGCGCTAATATTGCCAAAAAAACAATTCCACACCCGGTCCTGCCTCTTCAGCTCCCACATTACAACTCTCAGAACCCTATCTCGATCCGTCTCTCCTCCCTCAACCCAGCTCTTGGCGGCGTTCTTTGTTTCCGGCGACGCCCCCACCGTGACCTCCGTCTCCGGCCGACGCCCCCTCTCACATACATTGTGCGTCGTCTCCCTCCGTCTTGCTCTGTTCTCTTTCCGGTGCTTCCCCCACCGTCTCCCTCCGTCTTGCTATCGTTCTGTTTCCGGTGCGTCCCCCACCGACAATCTTAACGGTATGTACTCCGTCCCCTTGCTTTCGCATTGTTCTTCGACCGAATGTTTTCAAATAGGAAATTAGGGCGGCTTAATTAAGGAGAGCTACAGAATCGATTTTCAGAATGCTTCTATTAATCGCATTGTCCCCCACCATGATATAGTGCTGATCTTAGCTTGTTGATGAGTGTAAACAAAAAAAGACGAATTTAGGGATGAAAAGCTAGATTCTTTTTTTTACACTTTGTTTCTTTGGGTTTTGGTTTGATACGTTCACTACTAGAAAAAGAAGAAATAGCGACGGAATTTGCTACGGAAAAAATTCCGTAGCAATAGCGAAGGCTATTGCGACGGAAGTTGCGACGGGAATTGCGACGGAAGTGTAATTCCGTCGCTATAGCGACGGATATTGCGACGGAAGTATAATTCTGTCGCTATAGCGACGGAATTAACTTCCGTCGCAATGAATTTGCGACGGATATTGCGACGGATCAATAGATCCGTCGCAATGGCGGCCAAAAATGGCCGCCATTTCCCAAATTCTGCGACGGATCAACTATCCGTTGCACATTTTGCGACGGATCGACGGTCCGTCGCAAAAAGGGGCGACAAAGGCGGCCTTTTTTGGGGTTTGCGACGGATCCCGGATCCGTCGCAAAAAGGCGGCCAAAAAGGCCGCCTTTGTTTGGGGTTTGCGACGGATCCCGGATCCGTCGCAAAAAGTGCGGCCGAAAAGGCCGCCTTTTTTTTTTTGACTGCGACGGATCCCCGGATCCGTCGCAAATTCATGCGACGGATCCGAATCCGTCGAATTGCGACGGATCCGGGATCCGTCGCAGAATGTTGCAGCTTTAAGCCGCAACATTCGCCCCCCCATTCGCGATTTCGAACTTCCGCCCCCTCCCCAACTCCGGCGACCCTCCCCCTCCCGGCGACTCTCCCTCCTCCCTCCCTCATCTCGCGCCTCTCCCTCCCCCACACCCGACCCCCCCCCCCCCCCCCGTCCCTCCCCCCCCTCCCCCTCCTCTCTCCGCCCCCTCCCCCCACCCCGTCCCGACCCCCCTCCCCCCCCCTCTCCGGCCCCCCCCCCCACCCCCGTCCCGACCCCCTCCCCCTCCCCTCACCGGACCCCCTCCCCCTCCCTCACCGGACCCCCTCCCCCCCCACCCCGTCCCGACCCCCCCCCACCCTCACCGGAGCTCCTCCTCTCCATCTCGTCTGATTTTTTTGGTATGTAAGTTTTTTTTGTTTTGTATTTTTTTCCCTTTTTGCAGTTTTTCTTTTTTAATTTTCATTTTTTTGCAGGTTACAAACATATCCTAGCACTAAGATCTTCAGAAGGGAAATTATCAAACAAATCTTAGCATTTCGATTTTACGGAGTTAGCTTGAAGTATATGTTTTTTAATCACAATTTGATATTTATGTTATGTTTGATTATTTGGAATATTAAAAATATGTATGTTAGTCGAAGATTATCGAGTACACGAGTTTAAATCGTTTTTTTTAAATAAGATAAATTTTAAAAGTAATTTTTTCAGATTTGTAACACAGTTAAGAAACGTATAGAATTTTGTTATGTAAAGTATTTTTATCTAGCACTTTTTAGGAATTTAGAAATTCCAATTCGATTTTGGTGTGATAAAATTAAGATTTTGTATTAGATGATATTGATACATAAATATTTAAATAGGATGATGTTGAAACTAGAAAAGTGAAGTGTTTGGAAATAAAATTTAGGGATAAGACAATTAATTAATTAATGTCAACGAGGATGAGGAAGGTGTGACATTGAAGAATAATCACATTTGTATTTTTTATAAAAATTAGTAGAATAAATTTTTTATTTCAATCTATGTTTAACAAGTTATACAATAAATTTGATTAAATGTTATGTAATTCCTTTGATCTAGCCCATATATGTTAGAAACCCCAAAATACTTAGTATTCTATTCTTTGTTTGCCCCCTCCACATGCATGTCCCCATGTTTCGGTGTGCTATCCTCATTCTATGGTTGCTTATTTGGAATATGTTCTTTGTTCAATGCATGTGTTTGTTTTTCACTTTCTTGATTAAGTGGCAATTGGTAGGCATAAGAGGCGACTTTTTTATATATATATATATATATATATATATATATATATATATATATATTTATTTGTGGTATGTTGAGAAGTTAATTAGGGTAGTAATGAACTTGCTAGGAAGTATGGAAGGCAACCATGATAGAAGTTGGATGTACAATCGTCTAACCGATAGAAGACAAGTAACAACAAAGACATTCTTCGCGGGTTTGGAAGAGTTCGTCCAATTTGCTTTGGTGAATTCAAATAATTCAAGAAGGGGAGATCGGTGTCCGTGTGCCAAATGTAAGTGTTTAAGATTTACGAGATGCGGACACGGTCAGGATTCATTTGTGTCAAAAGGGATTCATAAAAGATTATGAATGTTGGGAATGTCATGGCGAAGTCCGACGGACACCGAGTGGTTATTACGGGGACGTAGTCATCGAGAAAACCTTAATCAATATGAGCAGTTGGTTATGGATGCCGCGGGACCGTCGATCGGCCAATATTTTGATCCCGTTACTCATGCTGAACCGTCATACATGGGAGATGAGACCGGTACCCATCCTCAACCATCAAACATGGGTGAGGATCCTCATCCGGAAGCTGCTAGGTTCTATAAAATGCTTCAAGAAGCACAACGTCCGTTATGGGAAGGTTGCGACCACTTTGAAAATAGTGAATATTCATCGCTATCGGCTACCCTAGCAACACCGAGCTTGAAGACCGATCACCATATGAGTGAGAGGAATTACAACGAAATGATGCAGATCATGAGTAAGGTTGTTCCCAAAGACAATAATTTGCCGAAGGACTTTTACCAAGCAAAAAAAAAAGGTGAAAGAGCTTGGGCTTGGATGTGAAAAAATTCATTGCCGCCCCGAGAGGATGTATGTTGTATTACAAGGATGATCTTTGGTGACAAATTGAAAATTCTGTGGACATGACAGATATAAAGTTGTGGGGAAAGGAAGGAAAAAGACCCGTCATGCATTAAGCAAGATGTGGTACTTTCCTCTGGTGCCCAGACTTACGAGATTGTATGCATCCGAACAAACAACTTCTCACATGAGATGGCACCGGAGCATCGTAGGGATGAGAACTTTGTGACGCATCCATCCGATGCCGAAGCTTGGCGTAAATTTGACGAGGCGAATCCTTTCTTTGCTATGGATCCCCGTAATGTTCGTCTTGGTCTATGTTCGGATGGGTTCGCTCCTTTCAACAATACGGGCGGGAATTATTCCTGTTGGCCGGTCATTGTGACTCCGTACAACCTCCCACCTTCTATGTGCATGAGAAGAGAGTTTTTCTTCCTTAACGCGTTAATCCCCGGGCCGTCGAACCCAAAAAAGAAGATAGATGTGTACCTCGGGCCTTTGATAGACGAGTTGAAAATGTTGTGGAGTGAAGGTGTTCTTACGTATGATATATCATTAAGTCGAATTTCACCATGCGGGCTGCCTTAATGTGGACGATAAATGATTTCCCCGCCTATGGGATGTTGAGTGGCGGCAAACGTCGGGAAAGCTCGCATGCCCGGTATGTCTTGAACAGAACATGGGTTTTAGCTTGGAACACGATCGCAAGGTCGTTGGTTTGACAGCACCGACGATTCCTACCCCGATCATCCGTTTTGGAGAAATAGAAAAGACTTCACGCGGAATGTCGAACGAGCAGATCCACCTCGTCGTTTAAGTGGAGAAGAAATATGGGGGGGGTCGGCACATTCCGAGTGTCGAAGAGGGTGCTTTGCTTCAAGCGAACCCGGAGGGTACGGCATTGATCATCATTGGAACAAACGCAAGATCTTCCGGGGAATTACCATATTGGAAAGATCAATTGTTAAGACACAACCTCGATGTCATGCATATTGAGAGGAATGTGTTTTGCAATATTCTCGTATACTGATGATGGACACCAAGGGCAAGACGAAAGACACGGTCAACGCAAGATTGGACGTTGAAGCGATTTGTAGAAGGCTCGCTTTGCATTTGGTGGAAAATGGCACCGGACGAATTTCCAAACCCGGAGCGCCGTACACATTCAATAAAGAGCAGAATTTAGAATTGTTGCGGTGGGTTAAAGATGCGAAACTCCCGACGGTTATGCGTCAAACTGGAAAAGATGTGTCGACATGTACGAGGTGAAGTTGAGCAAGATGAAGAGTCATGATTGTCATGTTTTTTTCCGAGAGATTGTTGCCGTGGGCCTTCAAAGCACTACCGAACCATGTATGGTCTATTCTAACGGAGTTTTCCATGTTCTTTAGAGAAATTTGTGCTTCGAGCTTAATGTTGAAAAGTTACGACACCGGAGGCGAGCATGCCCATAACGCTATGCAAGTTAGAGATGGTGTTTCCTCCTAGCTTCTTTGACTCAATGGAACATTTGCCCGTTCACTTGGCCTACGAAGCAAAGGTAGGAGGCCCGCAACAAAGTATAGATGGATGTATCCGTTTGAGAGGTAATATATATATTGACCTACATGGTACTTTAGATTATAAATATCCTCTGATATTCCATTGTAGGTTTTTACACACACTTAAGCACAAGATCAAAAATACAAGGTACGTTGAAGGATCTATCGCTGAAGCTTATCTAGTCGAAGAGGCCGCAAAATTTGCGTCATACTATTATCCCCCTGAAATGATGTCAAGATGGAGAGGGGTACCTCGTAACGATGATGCCGGTGATACGAGGGATCAAAAGTCAATATTTAATTTTCCAGGGCGAGTCGTGGGAAAACGTTGGAAGTCAACTCTTGACGGAAAAGATAAGCGAGTTCTTTGAGTGGTACATTCTAAACAACCGTGAAGAGGCCGCCAAGTACCTCGAGTAAGTTTTTTTGTTTGTTTACTATTACGGTAAGTATTAAAGTATTAACTTAAGTTTTTTGTTACAGTTACTTTTCTAATTGGGTCCGATCGGGAAATCCTTCAATGCCGGTGTCCCAAGTTGATCAATTCACTAGTTCTGAGTTTCCAAAATGGTTTCAATCATATTTCTTGGAAAATCCATCAGATCCCAATGAAGTTGCGTGGAGTTTATCTTATGGAGCTGCAATGACAGTTACTCGATGCAACAAATATATAATCAATGGGTATCGATTTGCAACTGTTGACGCGAACGCAGTACACTATGTTGCAATTACGGTGTATGTTGTCGAGGTGACCAAGTTGACGGGGTGGAGACCGACTACTACGGGAAGTTAGTTGAGATAATTCAGTTAAGTTACCGGTGGGACAAGGTGGTGACCCTGTTTAAGTGTGAGTGGTTTGATAACAGTCCGCGTGGGACAAAAGTGGACAAACTTGGAAATATTGAGGTCCACCGGACAAGGAGATATACGGTTGGTTATGACCCATTCATCCTTGCTCAACAAAGCGGAACAAGTTTACTATACACCATACCCTACATCTCGCCAAGGGTGGACGGGAGTTATTAAAACCAAAGCACGAAATATTATACCAAAGTCGAAA
The DNA here is from genome assembly GCA_019022615.1 of Acacia melanoxylon. Taxonomy (NCBI): domain Eukaryota; kingdom Viridiplantae; phylum Streptophyta; class Magnoliopsida; order Fabales; family Fabaceae; genus Acacia; species Acacia melanoxylon. Next base: position 2,115,978 of record JAFJYJ010000010.1, read on the forward strand.
GAGCCGAAATCAAATGACAAGTATGGTGAACCTTTCCAAAGCGATGTGGAACATGTCGCCCATAAACATCTTCGATGACGAAGTACCAAGCAATCTCTTTGATTTTCGTGTGGAGTTAGAGTTGATTCCTATACAAATTGATGATGAGAAATCGACGATGAGGATGAGGCGAGAAATGAGCTTCTCGATAGTGAATGCGAGTTCGACGACTATGAGAGTACGAGATGAGGACATGCAAGTAGATGTCGATGAACATGAATCGTCCGGTTGATTTGTGTTAGTTCTTTGTTTATGACGATATGTTATACTACATACTTTGTAAGTACTTTTGTCATATTAACCAAATATCTTTCTTTTTTTATATTTTTTGACATTATGTCTATAAGTGTTCGGAGATGGAGCATCAAGGAGGACGTTCGGGTAGTGGACGTGGCGTGGTCGATCCCGACCCCGTACTATAAGAGGGGGTAGGACGACGCCAACTGCTCCATATGGAGGTAGAGGGCTCAGCCCAGAGGTGCAACTATTTGATTTTTCGTCGTCCCCGTCTGGATATTTGTCATCTTCACCATCACTTTATACATCGTCGTCACCGGCGGCTAACTCCCCGATTCACGGCAAAGGGGACAACGGGTTTACTTTACCCTTTCTGATTGATTTACATATGTTTCGTTTCTTGAAACCATCTATGTACAAAAATCTTCAATATTTCACATTTCTTCCTTAGCACACTTCGTCGCCTCAGAGCCACGTCGGGGAAGCAGGTAGTTCCTCCGATACACCTATCGGGGCTCAAGAGATCCCGAGACGGGGTTTCTTTGGATCTCGCACTAAAGGCAACGAGTAAGTCATGCGAAGTACCCGTAATGTTACAATTCTCTTTTGAGATTGGTTTGTATGCTAATATTTGCATGATAATCTCTGTTTTCAGATTTGTGCACGATAATCCGGTGGCGACTTTCATGTCGACCCAAATATTCCGTAACTACACTCAAGCTTGGACCGCGTGGACGAGAGATTCCTACGGAGCAACGAGATATGTGGTTCACGAGTTCTTGGTAAGTTATTTGTTTTATGCGTGTTAATTAAGTACTTTTAAAATTTGGAGCACTAATTGTTCGTTATTGATTTTCGGGAAAAGCATATGACATTGCTCGAGCATCATGAAAATCGAAAAAAGCTTTTAACCACAAGGGCGTCTTTGTCGGGTGCGTCGAAAGCTCTATTCATTGAGAAGGTCGAGAGGCAAGACAGATTGGCTTCCACGGGACACTAAAGATGAATTATTTGGCACTTGGGAAAACAATGAAAAGTTTAAGGCCATAAGTGCGAAAAATAAGGAAAATAGGGCCAAAATGGCGGGACCGTCATATCTTTGGGGGCTCCATATCCATTACCGAGCATCGACGCAAAGTTGTAAGTACACGTTATTTTCTATTTACATATTGAATATTTTGTACTTTGAAGTAATTAATTAAGGTCATCATTTGCGTTTGCGGGAAGAGTGCGGGAAGCTCCACTGGATCGGTTGAGTGGGTTACCTTTCGGCGGACCCATTCCCGACGGTCGAAGGGAGTGAGAGGCAATGGATTAACCCAAAGGCGAAACAAATAGCGGTGAGACATTTATTGCCTTTATTACTTGTTTTATGCACGTTATTTTCTTATTTGTTATGTATTTGTTTGCTTGTAGGAAAACTTTGAGAGGTCATCGCGGGGAGAGAGCCTCGCGGCGTGAGATCGACCCCTCATCCTCTATATCCGATAACGAGAGTCTCTTCTTTGAGGCTACCGGCGGATTTGACAAGAAAGGGAGGGTCTTTGGATACGGTGAGTCGCGCCCGACCGAAGCAATCAAAGCGCCTCTCATCTCGGGCACCGCAGGGGTTCCTTTAGGTAAACATAATACATTTGATATTGATAATTTTCATTCTCTTGTCCATTCAAATGAAGTACAAATAATAAATGTACTAATCAATTTTGTAGATGAGTGAAGAGGATGAAGTCGTTGGTGGAGGAGCAAGCAACACGAGATGACCCAGGAACGAGAGATGATGAGCCGAGCGGGCGACTCGGGGAAACGAAGATGATGAGGCGCGGATGCTTATGGAACAAGAACGAGATGAAGCGGGCGTTTACGCAGAACGGGAGATGATGAGACGGGAGATGAATCGCGAGCGCGGAGATGATGAAGGCGGAGATGATGAAGGAGATGCGGCTTCAAATGATGTCCCTTCTGAAAGACAGAGGTTTCGGGTCCGGGCCGACTCCTGGTGATGATGACCATGCTGGTGATGATGATGATCACAATGATCTGTTTAGCCTACTTTTTTGTATTTGTTTGTTGCTACGGATTATATATATATATATATATTGTGTTTTCACTATGTAAACTCTTTTTTATCGTTAATATATTCATGGTACATTATTTTACTATTTGTATTCAATTTTTCTATTAAATTTTTTAAAAAATATAAATAAAAAAATAAAAATTTGCTACCGTAAAATAATTCAAAAATTTGCTACGGAAAATAAATCCGTAGCAAATTCGGGAATTTGCTACGGAAAAAAAAATCAGTAGCAAATTTTTGAATTTTTGAAATTTGCTACGGATTTTAAATCAGTAGCAAAATTTCAAATGTGCTACGGATTGTTTCCGTAGCAAATTGCTACGGAAAAAATCCGTAGCAAATTTGCTACGGATTATATAATCCATAGCAATTGCGACGGATTATGAAAGCCATTCGGATTGTAAAATCCGTAGCAATTTGCTACGGATTTTACAATCCGTAGCAATTTGCTACGGATTTTACAATCCGTAGCAAACCCGTCGCCATTGCGACGGATTTTCTCAAATCCGTCGCAATTGCGACGCCATATTTTGCTACGGACAAAATCCGTAGCAAAATCCGTAGCAAAAACGTTTTGCTACGGATTTTTGGGTTTTTGCTACGGATTTTTTCCGTAGCAAAATCTGAAATTTCTAGTAGTGGTTATGGCCTACTATACCATTTGGAGATTGATGTTTGTTATAGTCACTCACTCCCACGCCAATGGACAAAATCATAATACTATGACCTACTTGGAAATTTCTTAACAACACTGACTTTTGGGCATGCCTTGATTGATCTCTCTCTATGCTTGATGATAAATTATGGCTTTTTTGCTTTTTTGTGGTAGTGGGTCATTGTAATAAGCCATCTTCTTTACTTTTAGAAAATGAATTAGCAGCTTACCTTCATGGATGGCCGTCCCCTTCTTTGTGCGTGCACCTTTTATGAATTGCACTACTTACTGTAGTCTTTGAAGTTAAAAACTTTTCTGACCATTGGAAAAGAAGAAAAAGTGTTGTTCACACTTCACACCTCTTGTAAATATAAAACATAACATAATGTGTTTCAGATTCAGGTCATTGAAAATTGTGCAGATGTTTAAGGTTTACTGAGTATAATATGCCTTGTTACATGCATTATGCCCTGAGCTTTGTCTTCATGACAAATTGACAATAATCTTCTACAGGTGATCATTTATCCGTCTGACATTGTAAGGAGATTGGTCCTTAATTAGATGTAGTATTTACCTGATCTATATTGTTGCTACTGTGATCTACTCGACTATATCCAAATTTATTCAATTCTTTTTTTATCTTAATGGAAATTGTTATTACTAGGTAATTAAATTAGGTAAAACAACCATATATTTGAGGCCTAAATATTAGGTGCTTGAAGCAGTGTGGTTACTTTTATAGCGAACAAGGAGTAAGTTAATTGGGTTAACTTATCATATGCTCAACTTCTTTCCCTTGTTATGAATTGTCATAGTTAGTAAGTTTTGTTGAATCAAGATGAAATTGTTTGTTGTTGAAATTTTGGGATGTCTTCCTTTTAAGGGGAAGTGCTGCCGAAATTTTTAAAAAATATAGAGAAAAAAGCATCTTGTTTATGTTTTTTGTTATAAACTTGAGTGCTGTTGGAAAATGTCTTAGGTGGTAATAAAATGGGTCATAGTTGGATGAATGCTTTGAGAACTAGTGAAGAATATGAGAATGGAGTGGAAGATTTTATTGAATTTGCTACAAGGAATGTGCCTACAAAAAATGGGATGTATTATTGTCCATGTGTGAATTGTTTAAATGGGCTTCGACGGGATATTACTGATATAAGGGATCACCTAATTTGTGATGGAATAAACCTTTGATACACAACGTGGATATGGCATGGTGAGGAGGTAACTACCAGTGCGTCATACGAAAATGTAGTTGAGGTACATGATGATGGAATGGAGAGAATGATTCATGATGTTGAGGCCGAATCTTTTGCACAACCGCATGAATATGATAGCGTGCGGAGTGATGTAGAGACACCTTTGTTCCCTGGGTGTAATAAGTATACACGGTTGACTGGGACCTTACATTTGGTCAACTTAAAGGCAACTTGTGGGTGGACCGATAGTAGTTTCATGTTTCTACTGAAATTGTTGTGTGATATGTTGCCGATGCCCTTATTTACACAGATCATACCACCCACCATAATATTGAAATTCCACAAGACCTACGTAGGGTGACTGTGAAATGTGTTCGAGAGGGGGAAGGAAAAACAAACATCCCGATTGATGATGACGAGGTTCCTGATTTAGGCCGGGCAATAGGATCGTTCATCCTTTGGCCGAGTCATCTTATTCAGATGGCGGGGACGACACCTCCAATGGTAAGAAATACATTACTAGAACTTGCTTTTCATTGGTAACTCACTCATACTAATATGTTTGTTTATGTTTTCATAGAATGAAGATGAGGTGGGCAAATTTCCCTACCTAGCACAGCTGCGAGACATGTACAAGGACATCGCCTATATCTCCTTCAAGATGCGTGCGGGAATAGTCGGCGGAGAAAAGACATATGAGTTTACCGTTGACAAAAAAGATCTGCACGAATTTCTGCATATGAAGGATTTAGACTTAGTTGTTCTTGAAGTTGGGATAATGTAAGTTTTTGTTTCCCTTTAATTATTGCATTGATCTTTTTTGTTTTCTATACTCAACAACGCAGTTGATTTTATTTAATTTTGATCACAGTGTCTGCAATGACATATGCGTCCAGAACAGCCGAACGAGTTTGTATGGATTCTTAAGTTCAATAAACACGTCGTCAACTTGCAATACTACGTTAACCAAAAGGACGCTTTATGTTGGTTATACAATTTCCGATGACGACTTTTCTGTTTATCTAGCCCCAATACTTGAAGGGTACGTAGTGTTAGTTTTGTCTATTTAAGATTTTTCATAATAAATTCCTTTCTTATCTTAATTTAATATTAAAATGTATATGTTGTAGTGGTCATTGGACCCTGTGTGTCGTTTGTCCCGCCAAGAACGCTTGTTATTGGTTCGATTCCTTAGGTGGCAAACCAAACGAAGATATCAAATCCATGTTTGTCAAGTAAGTAAATTTTCGTTAAAATCATTGATTCTTCATTTATATGATTTGTTTTCACGTCTGTTACTTTCCATTTTAATGATAGTGCACTCAAGTCGGCTAGATCGGTTCTTAGACACGGAGCACAGGAGCAGGGTGGACCGAAGTGGTATTATCCAAGAGTAAGTAGTTTCAATTCAAGTTATTACGTTGACACATTAGCTTTCGATATGCCTTTATTTGTTTTAACAATTTGCTTTTGATTTATAGTGCCCTCAACAACCAGGAAACACTGAGTGCGGATACTACGTTATCTATTTTATGCATACCATCGTTAAGGGCGGACGGACGACAGGTTTTCTGAACGTACGTAATCGCTCTGTGATTCTCAAATGATAATATTTTTGTTGTACTTAAGTTGTTAATTACTAAATTCACTTCATTGGTTTAACTTATACATTGTTTTCCAATTTATAGCTTTTTGATAGTGCGGATCCGTGCTCGGACGAAGACATCGATACAGTTCGAAACGCTATGGCTGAATGTTTTCTTCAAAACATAATATAGATATGTACGTCATGTATTAACTTTTTCCATATACTTGATAGACATGGATGATGTTTGGAATTCGTTGTTGTTATAATCAGTTATTTCAAAAGTTTAGAAGGTAAAATTCAGAAGTTGATGATACTAACCCCCTTTAATTACTTGCAGATTTCATTTTCAAAGTAATTAAGTGATTGTCATTTACATAGGAGGTGCCTTTTTCACTGAACTTCTGATCTTGCATTGTGAAATACTTTGCTGCACAAATCCTATAGAGTAAATATATATGTTCTGTCACTTCACTTTGCTGCACAAATAATTGCAGTTGCTAGCATTCTTAATCGTCTATTTTCGCTGCCTCTGTTTGATGCTCTAAATGGCAGATTTGTCATTGTGTGTTGATACTTGAGTATTTAGGTAATGCGCATTTGATGAATGTTGAGTAATATAAATGTGTGCATATATATGTACGCTGGAAAACTGGCTGGACGAATAATACATTAAGGAGGCTAGTAAGAAATAGAGCATGTTTTTTTTTTTAAAAAAAAATTATATGTAAGGCGTCCTTAATTAATTTTTAGGACGCCTTATACCCATATTTGACGCCTTTATTTAAGAAACATAGGACGCCTTTTATAAGAGGCGTCCTGTTTATATAACAGGATGCCTTTTTTAAGGCGTCCTGTTTCAATAACAGGACGCCTTATTTAAGGCGTCCTGTTTATATAACAGGACGCCTTTTTTAAGGCGTCCTGTTTAAATAATAGGACGCCTTTGTTAAGGCGTCCTGTTTTTAACATAGGACGCCGTAATAATTATTATACTACTTCCCTTTGATAGACGTCCTTCGAAAAAGGGGCATTAATTGCCTCTAATTCAGGACGTTTTTCCACTTTTTTGTAGTAGTGCCATCTCCTAAATCGCTGGATTTGCTACGTTTTGTAAACTTCTGGCGTAAAATTGATCTTAAAAAAAACTTCCGGATACCCACTGCTCCTCATCTAAATCTTCTGGGAAAAAATGATACTTAATCATACTTTGACTGATGAGGTGGCAAGCATTGGTGCCACATGTATATATCAGTTAAACTTAACGGTCAAAATTAACAGAGGAGAAAAATTGCTATGTTTTGTTAACTTCTTGGGTAATTTTGCTCCAAAAAAACTTCCGGGTATCCAGTGCTCTTAAGCTAAAAATTTCGGGACAAAAATGATACTTATCCCCTAAAAAATTGCAAATGATAATTTGACAAGAAGATAGTACGGTAAAAGAAAGCGATACTAAAGAAAGATATTAAAGCTAAGATAGAGAATCCTATTGTATGCCAAGAAGAGAGAAGAATAAATATAAAATTACAACATAGGGCTCCAAATGACGCATTGTCAAGATAAGAAAAATATAAGAGATTGGGATAAAAGAGATGAGGAAAGAAGGGAGAAAGATAGACTAATATCTTATTTATTTAGTTACAATCAAAGTGTAGTATATAATACTCCATTTATAAGGTGAAAATTCATATAAGGCCCTTTTAACAGAAAAACCCAAAAAAAACACTAGGGCCTTTTCTGGTAAAAATTCATTAAAACGTGAGTTGTTAACGGGGTTGATATAGTTGTTAACGAGTAGTCATTAACAACTAAATCAATACCATTAACAACAATTTGCTAACAACTATATCAGCCCCGTTAACAACTCACGTTTTAATGAATTTATACCAGAAAAGGCCTTAGGATTTTCAGAATCTTGGGGTCTTTTTTGGGTTTTTTTCTGTTAAAAGGGCCCCCATATGGATTTTTCCATTTATAAGCCCTCCTCAACCTCAACCTCAACCAAGAGTTACGTAAAGTAAATTTCAAAAATAAGAACTCGATGATCAAGTTACGTAGATTAAGAAAATAATTGTAAATAATAAAAAATAATAAATGTTTTTTAAATATATTTCCCCCAAATATACCTTTATTTACGAGGGGTAAGTAAGAGAGGGAAATAGAGTAAATATAAGTATCAGTAACATTTTAATTAACACAGTACATATAATTAATAATGGGCAAAAATGGAAAAAAAAATCATTAAATGTTGAGAATGTACTACTCCCACCCATCCTTTTTATATAAGCCCCAAATTTAAATTATTGGGTCCTTTTTATAAGTGTACGATAAGAGTTGTCTGAACATTTAATGATGTTTTTTTTTTTTTCATTTTTACCCTTTATTAGTTATATGTATTACATTAATTAAAATGTTGGTGATATTTATATTCACTCTATTTCTTTATTTTACCTGCCCCTCAAAAATAAGGACATGTTTGAAAAAATATATATTTTAGACATACTTATTATTTTAAACTAATTTTAACAATTTTTTTAAACCAAATAATAATTCAGTTAGTATTATTTAGTTTGAACATTCCATTGACATGACATACAGTGGTCCCTCTCCCATATCTACAATAAACAAGTCCTTGCTTTGGCTAGCTGTCTCTGACGCTAAAAGCTATGGACCCTTTCCTTTTCTGTTGATTTCCTGCTGAGAATTGTGTTATATCGTCGCAGACACATTCCCTTTAGTGGAACTGCATTAAATTTAATATTTCTAGAGTACGATTTTGAATCTCTCTATTCATCTGTTTAAGATTTTAGATTTAAAAACTTAACAAGCGAGAAGGTTGGTTACAACTCTTTCGAATGACAGTTTAACTCTGCCCCATCTTGGCGTGAAGCCTATGAAGACCCTCCCGTCGAAACCTGTTTTTTTGTTGTTGCCCACCCGGTTTATCAGGGCTTCGCCCCGACTAGTCCGGATCTGACCCGTGTCGCGCACCTGGTTATGGTGAGAGAGTCTCCCAGCGGGGGTTTTTTGCATTCACAATGCTCGAACCCGAGACCTTCTTCGCTTTAAGCGACATGCCGCTACCACTGAGCCAACCCCCCGTTGGCTGTCGAAACCCTTTGATAAAGAGAAGGTTGATCGGAGGCCTTCGATGAAAACGTCACCGATGGTCCATTGGCAACCGCTGTCGAAACCCTTTATTCCTTTGTTTTTTTTTTTTTAGCTCAGCTAAATTTTTAAAGATTATTTTGTAATATACCTTTTATAATAATTTTTATTAGAAAAAGTGCTCATAACAAAAATTTTACCAAATAATTTATTTTTAATTTGAGCTTTTAAGTAATTTTCAAGTTAAATTTTTTTTATGATCATTAAACAGCTTTTAGCTTTTTTTGTTTTGTTTTTAAGTTCTTTTTTTTTTTTAAAAAAAGTTTTAGCTTAAAAAAGAGTATCCAAACAGGCTCTAGGCTCTACTAAGTCCTTGTGAGGTCTCAAATTCGAGTTCTAGAGGAGACACTTGTGTTGAGAGGGCATTACGAACCCAAACCGAGATAGCAGATTATAATAGGAAAAAAAAATTAATTATTGCAATATATATAATTAATGAGGTACAAAAATGGAAAAAAAATCATTAAATATTAAGACAACTCTTTTCAGGCTCATTCAAAAAGACTAAAGCAATTCAAATTTCGGGTGAATCAAATCAACTTCAACACGTTAGATAATTAATTCTCCAACTCCAACAACCAACAATCAATTCTCCTTCAATTCGACCTATACCTTTTTTTGTGTAAGTCTCATAGTTATCCGCCTAACTAATGTTATCAAATTCATGAGTTTAAACAAATTCGTAATAATGATCTAAATTTATATCATGAACTTGAATCGAAAATTCATAAGAATTTACTTTTAACATTAAATAGGTATTTATAGGGTATAATTAAATAATTAAAATATAAAAAATGACAATAATTTGATTTTAATATGTTTTAAATTCAAATAATTGAAATTAAATAGATCAACATTCATAATTTTTCATACTTGGCAAAGGAATTTATATAAAATTCATATATAAAGTTATTGAGCATAATTAAATTGAAAAAATTAGCACGAGTTTAAGAGAGAGTTATCACAATTTTGTAAGTTTGAAACGTAACAACGTTAAATTTAGAATGTAAATTGGTGAGTTTATTTGAGTTTATGCTAACACGAGTTTACTAGCAACTCAACACGATTTTTTAAAGTAGAAACATAAAACTGGTTTAAAAAGTTAACTCGTGAGTTTGACAACAATGCTTTAATTATAATGCACTCCGCCGACCAGAGATCAATACCCGAGGCAACAACTTCACTCTCCTCCTTTCTTCCTTCTTTCTTCTCCTTGGTAATGTTGGAATATTTTAAAATCAAGATATGCGTTTTTTTTTTAAACAAAAGAGTTAAGGTGCAAAAATACATGTGTTTTACCCCTGAGGAGCGCCCAACATGAAGTGCTTTTTTTTAGAAACAAAAGTGACTACGTGATTACAAATTAGGTGCAAAAATATCGTTTGACCGTTAAGTTTGACTTTTTTTACTGATTGGACGATGATGTGGCTTTCAAAGATACAAAAATACGCATGTGGTTTGGCCAAGAGAGCGTTCAACACCAAATGTTTTTTTTAATTTAATAATTTTTTTCAATTAAAGGAAAATTATTATTTCTCTAGGTATAATTCCTAGGAGGCCAAATTTTTTCTTTTCATTTATCATTTTGGGAAGGAGGATTTATTCAATGGGTAAAAACGGTAAAAAATTCATTTCCATAATTCATTTTCTTTCTTTTTTAAATCCTTGTTAAATTTTCAAATTAATAATTTATAAATGAGTATTTATGTATTTAAAATTTGATAATATAAATAATATATTTACTTAAAAATAATTTTAATTTTTTGAAAAGTAAATAGTTAAAGAAATGATTCATTTATTCTAAAAAAAAAAAAAAATCATTTACTTTGAAAAAGTCAATTTTATAACTATAAGTCTATAACATTTCTTGATTTACTTTCATTCACCAAATAAATATAAATAACTCATTTAGAGATACAAACGTTTATATTGTATATTTCTTAATGCAATAAAAATTAAATAACATTGTTTGGTTTTGATTGAAAATTATTTAAATAATTTCCCGTTCAATTTGTTAAATCAAAAAATTTAAATTGTTTTTAATTAAATATAGTATCTATAATATCAAATTTGAAATGGATAAATATTCATTTATTAATTATTAATTAGAAAATTTAATAAGGACTTTTTTTTTAAGAAAATAAAATAAATTATAGAAATAAATTTTTTTGGCTTCTCGGGAATTATATCTAGAGAAATAATAATTTTTATTTAATTGAAATAAAATTATTAAATTTAAAAAAAGAACTTGGTGTTGGACACTCTTTTTACCAAATCACATATATATTTTTGCACCTTTAAAAGTCACGTCATCGTTCAGTTAGCAAAGAAAAAAAAAATCAAATTTAAAGGTTAAATGGTATTTTTGCACCTAATTTGTAACTATGTAGTCACTTTTGCATTTTAAAAAAAAAACACTTGGTGTTCGGCGCTCCTCATAGCAAAACACATGTGCATTTTTATACCTTAACCCTTTTAAAAAAATCATGTTCATTAAATTAAGAGATTTATATGAAGAGTTTTGTAAAGAGTTATAACACTAAAAGTCATGAAAGGTTATGTCTGTTTAGTTTCTAGAGATACATGTGAAATGTTATCGCCAAGAGATATGGCAGCCACCACTTGGTGAAAAATTATGTTGTATTTATGAGAAAAATCTATATAATATAAATGTATAACTCTTCACATGTCTGCTCATGAATGATTCATGAATTTTACAAATCATTATGACTTTTAATTTAAGAGGTGTTGCTTCAAGAAGCACCTCTTTATAGCTTATAAATACCCAACACTATCAATCATTCTTACACATAAGAAATCACACAACAAAAGATCAACGTCATTAATTTGTCCTTGAGTGCCTATGTATATACATTAGAAATTACACAACAAGAGATCCAATTCAATATCTTTGTCTTTGAGTGTAGGTAAAGATAAATTCAAATTATTATTTTGTAAAAGTCATTATTGTCTTGCTTGAGTATTGGTAGTGGGTCTTCGTTGTATCCTTCAGTAAATTCCTCTGTCGATTTAACTTGCATCCTATAAGATAGGTATTGGGTGGGGGTAAATTAAGCCTAAAGAAAAATGCAGCTTATACCTTAAAGACAATATGCACTACTTTTTTTTTTCTTATACTCCTAAGAGATCCACCCATCCAACAGGTAAGACAAACTCCACAGGTAATAAATAATATCATAGTCAATATCTCGGGCTATGCAACAAGTTTTCCCACCAGACTTCCAAATCACCTTTGATTATCTTCAGAATCAACTACAACCATAGCTTCAACTAGGGGTAGGGGCAGGGGTGCTAGGGGTGGCCCCCAAAACTATAAAATATAACCTATATTTTTAAAAAATTATATTTCAGCCTTTTTAATTATTTTCATTTTAGTCCCTACTATTTGTTTCTTGAAGGGATTACAATGAGGAAATTGAAACATTTGTGGGGCTGAAATATAATTTCATGAATATTTGAGTTATATTCAGTAATATTTGCCCCCTAATTACAATTTCGGGCTCCACTCTGCTTCAGCCACAATCCATCGCCGCTGCAAAGACCTCCACCGTCCGTGACTTTGATTCGCTTCAAAGGCTTCCAACAATAGCTTCCTGGCATCAACGCTGAGTAATTAGGAAAAGAAAGCTAAGGAGCTACCAGAAATTCCCTCCCCTGATTCTGTCCGTGGAAAACGTCGACTGAGGAGAATTACGACGCAAAGGAGTTATCAAGTAAGAAAATGGATGTTCATGAATATGTAATTGAATTGAAGAGGATTGGGCTCTGGGTACGTGGGATTTTCTTATCTGATTTAGCAACCATTGGACATCGTGGAAACCCAAATCTGAAATCATGGGCATTAGGGAGATACTCCCTCTCCCTCTTGTCTTTGTCATATGACATTAATTAAAAATTCTTAGTTAAACTCAATAAAATTGTTTTAAAATTTAAATAATTTCTAATATTACGTGTACTAATTGTATTAAACTCTAATATTATATTAATCATTATTTTCACTCACTATCTTTATTAATTATAAGGATATATGGAAAAAAAAACAACTATTAAAAAAATAATCAAATATACTTGTAAGTTGGTGTCTCATAATAAGGACTATATTGATTGTATATTCGCTGATTTATTTCCTTATTTTCTTCTGCCTTTATTAATCAGTCGACATGAATTTATTTTCGTTTTCTTCAGCTCTTCAGCTTTTCTCTATATATGTTTTTCCTTTTGATACATACCTCTCCTGCTTTTCTTACCGTGCTTTCCTTCGCTCCATTGAATCACCAAAAACTTCCTCCGCAAGGCGATGGCAAGTGAAAGCGACAAAACCTTTCCGTCCTTTGAGATTGTCATCAACATTCTCAAAAGGCTTCCTATCAAATCCATTGTTTGGTTTCAATGTGTGGGTAAGGATTGAAAAAATCTCTTCAAAACCCAAATTTTCTCCGATGAATACGTCCGACGCTAAGCTCATGAAAACCCTCTTCTTCCCATCCATGCATATGATAACAACTATAGGCGCTCGAGTCGTCCTTACATTTGCTCAATCACAAGATGGAAACCGTTGATGTTCTTAGCACACCCTAGATCCATTCCTTCAGACGTGGTTGGAAAATCATCGACTCCTCCAATGGCTTGCTTTGCATCCAACTAGAGACTGATAAAGACAGGTTTCCTCTTTCGCTTTGTCTGTGAAACCTGTGAGCAATGAGGTAAGAGAGTTACCGGAACCACTGTATGATTATACTCACACTTGCAAGGGAGGATTTGGTTCATCAGTAGCATTGTTAATGATTACAAAATAGTGAGATCTTATCATCCAAAGTTGCTTATAAAGGACGAAAATAAAACCTTACACTCGTTGGTTTGAATGGCTTGAATGTGTGCAAGTGTGTTCATTAAACACAAGTTCATGGAAGGAACTAGAAATGGACCCAAAAATGTGTTCACAGCATTACAAATTTTACACTCAAGGTGTCGGTGTTAATGGAACTATTTTTTGGTATGGACGTTTGTTCTTGGTTGATTCGCTACTTTCTTTTGATATAGAAACCAAAGTGTTTACATCAAGGTTCTGCAACCCAGACCGGTCATTAGACTGAGCGGGGTACTAGATTAAGAGTGTGTACATCAAACCGGAGTCAAACAGGGACAAATTGGGCAGCAATTAAAGATTTCAGAGTAATTAACATAAAACTTTAAAAGAAATTTAAAAAAAATAATTTAAAAAAAAAAACCGGTTGATGGCCAGACCGGGTCTCAAAACACTGGTTTGCATATTATCACCCGTAGAAACTTTATTATTCAATGTGAATGTACATGAGCATGCATGGCCGTTTACTATTTGGACTTTATTTATCTTGGAACAAACTTGCTTCTTGTTTTCACTCTCCAAACAAAGACCTCAAATCTTATTCCTTTCAAATGTGGGTGATCGAGGAGTTTGCTAATGAATCTGGGAAGAGCTGTAGTTGTACTAAGAGATATAGCATTGAAACAGTTTCATATGTTGTACGACCCTTAAGTATTTGGAGGACAAAAAAAACGGCATTTCATAAAAATTGTTTATGCATGGAGTATTTTAAGTTTTATTGACATATTCCTCCGAGTTAGCTAGTGGAGCCAAATAACATTATATTTGAGAGAAATCTTAGCAACGTGACATCATTTCAATTTTAATGCTTTAACATTTTCTAAAATGAAATTAAAAGGAATTTTTTAGACATGAAATGTATTTTTGTCTATCAAAATATTAAGGGTACGGTTTACCAACAACTTTATAACCTAATGGCATGGAAGATCTCTTATAAGAGGGAGGTTACGAGTTTCATTCCACATTTAACATTATACCAATAATACTTGCCCCTCTAATAAATAAATAAATAATTAAAGGTATGAATTTGAAAATAAGAGAGTGATTGTAAATAAATGTAAACTACATCATAATTCAAAATTCAGAGGCTAACCGACAAAAATTAGTCTAGTTAATAAAAAGATTGTCACGTAACCATAAAAATATGGGTTGAAATCACATACACGCGAGCAAGTTGCTGGTGGGTTAAATATTAGGAAAATAGGTGAAAAATCTAACGCCATATTGGAACTTGGAAAAGGATGGGAACCTGGGAGAGAATACAGAGGGGAAGGTGAGAGCATTTATTTGCTTTTGACGGATCGTATGCTTTCCTCTTCTTTTAACGCTTTAAATCTCTCTAGCTTTTGCATCTTTGTCCTTTGAACCCCTAGATAATTCCCTCCGGCAACTAGATGGCAAGTGAAAGCAACAAACCCTTTCTGCCCTTTGAGATTATCATCAACATTCTCAAAAGGCTTCCGATCAAATCCATAGTTCGATTTCAATGTGTGTGTAAGGATTGGAAAAATCTCTTCACAATCCCATCTTTCATCGCTGAACAGGTCCTCCACTCTGCTCGCGAAAACCCATTTCTTCTCATCCATGAATACGATTACAAATACAGACGTTCGTCCTTACGTTTACTTAATCAGAGGATGGAAACCGCTGAAGTCCTGAGCACTCACTCGATCTATTCCTTCAGACGTGGTTGGAGAATCAGTAGTTCCTGCAATGGCTTGCTTTGCGTGGAACTTGATACCGAGGAAGGAAGGTTTCCTATTTCGTATTTGCTGTGGAACCCAGTGATGAATGAGGTAAGAGAGGTACCCCAAACCCTGAATGATTTTAGGAGCCTTTCTAGCGTAGGATTTGGGTACAGTAGCGTCGTTGATGATTTCAAGATAGTGAGGCTTTATCATCCAGAGTTGCTTAAAAAGAAGGAAGATCAAAGCTCTTTTTTTTACACCAGCCTTAATCGTGCACAAATGTTTTCATTAAGTACAGGTTCATGGAAGGAATTAGAATTTGGGGCTTTGAATACAAAATTTACCCACGACGCTGTCAGTGCAAATGGAAATATTTTTTGGTTTGGATGGGATTTGTTCCCTATGATAGTTTCTTTTCACATAGCAACAGAAGTGTTTACATTTACAACGATACAAACTTTACAATCTAGTGTGGATGTAGCTGAGCATCGTTTTTGCCCATTCAGGCTTGATGTGCACGGTAACAAACTTGCCATGTGTGATGGTACCCATTCTGTGATCAGAGACTCTAGAACTTATTCTATTCATATGTTGGTGGTTGAGGAGGGTGGTAGTGAATCTGGGAATAGTTTGATATGTACTGAGAAATATAAGATTGGACCACTTGCAACTGTTTTAAAACCCCTGTGTATTTGGAGGAATCAAATTGTCTGCATTTTTGTAAAAGGTGAGGTTGAGGGTAAGGGTAAGGATAAGGGTGACCTAAAGGACTTCCTTTATTTGTTCAATCTCACTACTAAGGAATGGACGAAGTTCCACAACTTGTCATATGCCTATGGTCGCTGTGCTATTTTCAATTATGAGAGGAGCCTTGTGTCTGTTTGCAACATCTAAGGTTGATTGATTAGCCTTGCTTTGAAGTAGGATTATTTCTTTGTTCTGGGTTTCTTTTGTCTCAGTAATTTTGGTGGAACTTAATCCACAGAACCTCGTATCATTTTGGTTTGGATGTATCTATATGTGATCTGGAATGAAGAAATTCAGTACTAGTTATTCGAAACTTCCTTTTTGCTTTCAATACCATCGCATGTTCACATTTCATATTTGCTTTCAATACCATCGCATGTTAAATCTCACTACTTAATGAATTGAAGTAATGCAACTTTTTATGTGGATGTGATTTATCATTATATTTTTACATTACACAGGTATACAAATTCAGAAACAGATGTTTCAAACTTTGGGTTTACTGTCTGTGTTAGCGTATAATTTTTTTGTTTTTTTGCCCTGTAAATGTGAAAACATGAAAGCGGTTGTAACTGGAATAGTTTCCTTAATGTCAATGCAATATTTGGAGGCAATGGCATTATAGTTTATATTTTGAGAGGAATATTAGTCAGGTTCTTAAATTCGGACCGGACCGGCTAAACAGGATAACCGAAGAACCGGTCAATAAACTGGTCTGGGTATCAACCTGGTTCGGTGCTTAAAAAAGGTTGTTTTTTTTTAAAAATAATTTCTTTACAATTTTATATTAATTACCCTAAAATCTTCAATTTCTTATCGGTTTGATCCAGAGTTAGCTTCAGTATGACCATTGTCCCAGTACCCCAACTAATTTAGTGGCCGATATCATAAACAGCCTCGTTGAAGGTGACCCGTGATCAAAATCCGCATACTAAGGGCCCGTTTGGGATAGCGAGGGATAAGTGGCTTTTGCATCTGATGGACTTATTTTTTGATGGACTTATTTTGATATGACTTGTGTTTGGGATAGCAGTAGCAGAAGTTGCTTTTGTTTGTGATGGGAAGTTGTTTGGCATAACTTTTAAAAAGATAGATGAGATGGAAAATGACTGAAAATGGCATGAATCAAATTCTCACACACACACATATGTATTGTATAAAATGTGATAATTTGGGATAAAAATTAAATATAAATATAAATTTGCTAAATAAAATAGTAAAATTCCATTAAATAAATTACAACACAATAAAGTGCTTAAATAAATCTAGTCCCTACAAGTTCATTTCTGATTTGATCACGAAGATCATTCATTCGTGTTGATGAGGATGCTTCATCAAGTGGATCATCATTATCTTCATCACCCATATTTCCTTCTTCAGCTTGATCAAATTCCACATCATTTTGAGAATATCTCCGGATAAAATTATGTATCGCCATCAAAAACTAATATATAAAATTTCAAATTCATTGTTTGGATTTTCTCCTTCCGTTATTCTACAGCATTTTTTAATAATCATTTACATAAAATTTCAGTTTCATTTTTTCTTCTAAGGACCATTCTCAATTTTAATGGTCTAGCTCGTGGATTGCCAATTGTATCAAAAACATCCCAAATCTAAATATATATCGTCCACCAATCCCCTCATGTGAGAAGCAGAAAAACACAAATCCTCAAGAACAATAACGAAATAAGAAAGATAAAAAATTAGTATCATAAGTATAATCCAATGGACTAGGGGGTGAAGTGTCATTTTACAAAGGGTCCCACATGTGGGATCATAAGTAATGGGAGATAAGCTAGGAAAAGTGGCTTAACAAAAAAAACCTCATCACACCTTAAAGTCCATTAAAAATAAAAGCAACCCAAACACCTAAAAATGAATTTTTCTTCTTAATGGACTTATTATCCCATAATAAGTCCATTACATGAGATACCCAAACAGGCCCTAAATATCTAGCCCATTATTCAATACTTCAATGGATGGATTTTTCTTTTTCTCACTTCTGGATCTCTGAGGTTCACTACCACAGTATTATTAGCAACTGCAAAATCGTCACACCATTTCAATATTTATATTTTATTATTATTTAAAAAGTAAAAAATAAATGTAGTTTTAAGAAAATTGTTTGTGCGTGAAATATTTAGAAATTTATTTACTCCCGTGTTATGAATGAGTTTAAATTTTTTAAATTTAATTATAAAAAATGACTACATATAAAATTGATAAAAATGTATATGTCTGAGTGCCATAAATTACGTAATGTATGATAGAAGAAGAACAAGAAGTAGAGAGAAATAAGGCAATAAACAACATCTGCAAATTGCAATGGGACTGGTAAAAGAAGGTGGAACCAAACGGCGTCATAACGGAGGGGAATATGAAGAGGAAGGTGAGAGCATTTCCTTCCTACACATGTCCAATCATTTTCCATCAAAACTGTCCACTTTTTGATTTTGGGAAGGGGCATCCACATGAATAGATGGACTTTGACATGTATCATTTGCTTTTTTAAATGTTCTGCTGACCATTACGACTCTAGGCAGAAACCCCACTCAATCAATCAATTAATTAAATATATATCACTAAACCTCAATCAATTGAGTAAATACCTTGGTCAGTGGAAAAAAAATGGACCCCTAGGACTAAAATGAGACTTTTTTATGGATTAAAAATGATTTTTTGGAAATTTGTAGGTGACCAAAATGTTCACCAATCGATCCTTATTTGTCCTTTTTAGGGACTAAAAAGACATTTCTTTGTGTGAGGGACCAAAATGGGGTTTGTGTTTTTTTTCCAAGGGACCTAAAAGAGTATTTACTCTTAAATATATATCACTCAACCTCGATATTGGTCCACATGAACTACCAACATAGCGTTATCAGCTTCATTTAGTGGTCATTAATTAGTTGGACAACCAACTAAGGATCCACGTAGACATCTTTCTCATATCCATACCGTTGTTTCAAACTCATTCCCCATTAACACGGCTGTATTATCCCATTGGACGTGCCACATATTAGCATTAATTATACGTGTAGTTCCAATGAAACTATTCCATTCCCCATACATCATTGTTTTATCCCAATAATTTTTATTGTCATAAAAGACCTCATTGGATGATCTCTTTGGTCATAGTGATTAATGCCACATAATGGACTTTTGTCATTTCCGACGATTGACACAGCATATGTGCTTCTATTTATGCCATATCGTGCAAGTTTATGGTGCACAGTTGAAAAAATCAAACAAATATAAACATACATCAGTTTAGTTTTGAATTTTCCATTTGAAATGTCAACTTTGAAAGATATTTCATTCGACATGTCATCATGTCAAAGGCATCAGAAACAACTGGTCCATCTGTGTTAAAGTGATTGATAGTTTCTAGGACATTCCATCTTCAAAAATGCAACACCAAATCACATACAATGTCGCGTTGTCAGATTGTAAGGTTGGTAGTATTTTTCAACATAATGTGAACTCTAACTTACTACTCTGCTGTCCCATGTATACCATTGGTAGATTCTAATGTGTTCTCATGTGCTGTAGGGTTACATTACTTTAACTGTCATTCATCTTCGTGACATGATACGTAGGTTTTGTGGTGTAATGGTCTCAGGTTTTTGCTTTGTTCTTATAAGATTTTCATTAGAACGTGGTCCAAATATCATTAATCCTGATATGAAGATATTCATCGAACCTTTTATCATTAATCCTGATATGAAGATAGTCATCAATCATTTTTGTAAAGTCGAGTTTGTTAGTGACATCATTAAGACCCCGAAGAAGATTTTTTAACTACTTTCGTTGGCTGCAACAACCCTATGTGAACCAACCATCATACGGACTAGGGTTTTCTTCTAGTTGTTATTTTTTCTTCAAAAAGCATTATGTAATACATTTCACTTTTTCCTAAGATTTTTTAGTATTGCATATGTGGTAAGACTTGTAACTTTGGTTTATGGATTAACCGATGTTGTAGTCGACAGAGAGACATTGTACCAATTCAACTTTGAGATTCTGGATGAAAGGTTAAATCTAAGCTTAATCCATAAACTATGGATATATTTTGGGTTTCTGATATTTTTTATAAGTATTCTGTCATGTTTTGTTAGTGATGGGAATCCATTCCGCTGTTGCTTTAGGGGATCACTAGCTTTTTGGGCTTTGATAAGCTACTTGAGGGTGTTAGATAAGGACGACGTGGTTGTTGCCTTGCTTTATTTTTTTTATAAAGATAATAATGCCCTTTATTTATTTTTTATAAGAGTATTTACAATATAAATAAAGGAATTTGAAAGAAACTAAAGAATTAACAATAACATTTTTGTCATACACAAGACAAATAAAGATATTTATAAGACAAATAATGGATTCAAATAATCCAGAGAGTTAAAAACAGAAAAAAGGATTCAAAAAATAAAACAATGACATTATTATCTTTTCACCCATAAAATTTATTTTAACTCAAGGGTTGTAGTCAAATAATGTTTCGAAACGTTTTAGGATTATTCCTTATATGGAGGCTGAATAAATTTTTTCCTACTTTCTTATTGATCTTGTATATAGCACCGCCACATCTACTTTTTGCCACCTTCCATAACCGCTCCATATGCTCCAAATTTAGTGAGGCCTATGAGTTGTATATATCCATATTGCCATATGAGCACTTACTGAGACTACGTTCGAGTAAGTGGAGTCAAATAGCATATTTGAGATTTTTTATTTTTTTTCCAGAAATACAGGCAAGCTGAAGCTTGAAAAGGGGAGTTAGAGACTATGCTATGAAAGTCTAGCTCTTTAATACATGAAACTAGTAAATGGACTAGGAGCAGCAGACCAGTTGGTCCTTCAAAGCCATATGAAGGCATCCTCTAAGAATTGTTGGAATTAGTATCACGTCCGCATCAGCAGGAGCACTATGGCCTTCCTTGGCCATATAGTTGGCACATGAGATATTGTCTCTTGGGGTATAGTGAAGCTTCACGTCCCAGTCCCGGAAAAGAAGGTCTCTGATCTCCCTAATAATGTCTCTTAACGAGTGGTCAGCATAACAGCAGTCTCTCATGAGGATATTTGATAGCGTCAAGGGAATCAAAATAGAGAAGTATTTTTTGCAAACCCATCTGATGACCCATTTTTAATCCTAGCATGATGGCGTATAACTCTGCCTCGATAACAGTGTGGGAACAAAGGGACTTGTAAAGTCCCATCAACCAGTGCCCTTGGGAATTCCTGATCACTCCTTCGCAAGTTGCCTCGATAACAGTGCTTGAAATGGGAATTCCTGATCATCTAATATTTGAGATAAATATTACTCCTACTATAATAGCATTTCAATTTTAATGCTTTAACTGCTATCAAAATAAGAAAAATACAAGAGGTTTAATTAGGAGAAAGAGATGAAGAGAGACAAGAGACAATTTGAGAAAAAGATTGAGCAATATCTTATTAATTTGGATACAAGTAAAGTGTAGTACATAGTGCTCTATTTATAGGCTCTCCTCAACCTCAATCAAGAGTTACATAAAGTAAATATCAAACTTAATCCTAATGATTGCTCGAATTGTAATATTTAAGTTATAAGCATAAAGACTCTTAAATAATATTCATTAAAAAAGTTATGGAGAGTAGAAAATGAAAGGTCAAGTTGAGAGTTTATGGACATCCATATCATCTAATATTTTTACAACACTTATACTTAGATGTCCATGAATAAATATTGTACTTCATTAATTAGAATCTTACTTAGAAAAACTCGGGATGACAAAAACCTATTGAAAGACAAAGAGTATATAATATAAATTGAGGTTGTCTCGATAAAACCCTTTCCAAACTTGCTTCATGTTTTCAATCTCCAAACGAAGACCCCAAATCTTATTCCTTTCAAATGTGGGTGAACGAGGTGGTAATGAATCTGGGAAGAGATATAGCATTGAAACAGTTTCATATGTTGCACGACCCTTAAGTATTTCGAGGACACAAATAATGGCATTTCATGAAAATTGTTTATAGCATTAATTATTAATCTCACTCACTACCCTCCTATATTACCCCTACTAATTACAGTAAACTCTAATATTATATTAATTATTACTCACACCCACTATCCTTATTAATTATGGGCATACATGAAAAATAATTAATGCGTTTTGGAAACAAACAAGTGCCTTATAAAAAAAGCCAAATACAATTGTTAGTTAGTATTTTATAATAAAAACGAGAGGAAGTACATCAAAATTCAAATTTTAGAGGCTGACCAGTAAAAACTAGTCCAATTAATAACAAGGATTATCTCATAACCATGGAGATTTGGGTTGAAATCCCATATATGTGAGCGGTGGGTTAAATATTAGGAAAATAGGTAAAAAAAAATTAACGCCGCATTGGAACCTGGGAACTGGGAAGAGAATACAGAGAGGAAGGTGAGAGCATTTATTTCCTTTTGACGATGAGGGGATCGTATGCTCTCTCCTTCTTTTATTTTTTTTTTATTATTTTTTTTTTTCCAATCATTTTCTATCACAACTGTCCATTTTCCATCAACTGGGTTGTTTGCTTTTCCTAGGTGGGTTTGATCAGAAGGGCAGGCCCCGTTTGGATTAGTGAAGGGGAATTTAAATTTTTTAGTGGATTTGGATCAAATTTTTTTCTGAGAAATTCAAATTCTGCCTTCTTGTTAGTATTTTTTTTATTTTTCAATTCAGTGAATATATATTGGCGAGGAGACCTGAACCAGACCATAATATACTTGCACCAAAAACTTGGTACATTCCTATGTCTATTGATTCTTGTTACGGACCCGATTCATGGCCCAACTAAGGGACGGCCCAATAGAAGGATAGCGAGTATCCCGGCCCCTCCCCTATAATCATGGGGCAATCTATCACATTCGTAATCCAGGGATAAGATATATTATGCAGTTAAGATATCTTGGAACACCCTATAAATACAGGGGGCAAGCCCTAAGGTGCACAGGTTCTAACTCAAGCTATTTACTTTCTGCCTCACACAGCACAACCCCACTGAACACATACCCCCTCCCCCCTTGGGCGAAAGGCCTTGTGTCTAGTGATTCATCGCTTATCGGAATATCTCGCTCTCATAGATATTCCGGCTTAAGCTCTTCGATCCAAGATCAAAGCACCAGCCTACTGGGCTGGACATCTGTGTTCCACACCGGACCATTGGCGCCGACCGTGGGGACCGTAAATTTCGATCCCCGTGACCAACAATGGCTAACACCAGAAGCAGTAGTTGGAACCCTCACCGTGAAAGTCCATCGCAGGCACAGACCGAGACAAGTCAACAACAGCAGACTCAAGGGCTTCCACGGACAGAGGATATCCCCGATAACGACGCCACAAAGAATGGGAACAGTGTGTCAGACACAGCCTCGTCTCCTCCACAGGGAGATAAATGCAAAGACACACCAAACCCGGACCTCCTCCTCATACAAAAGACACAGGAATCAATTCTGAGAAGGATGAAGAGTATGGAGAAGCGAAATAACCTCCAGCGTCAAGAAGATTTCAGAGTAATGCAACAAATCATGAAAGACCACTTCCGGCAAGCTAAAGCGTCGGAACACGAGCAGGACCCGGGTATGAAAAGCAGGAAGGTAAAGATATCCCGGATACGCAGAAGTCCTCGGCCGGCCAAACAATCAAGGCATGACCGGTACGCAGAGAAAACGACCTCTCCAGAAACGGACTCCGAACACGACAAGATCCGAGACCATATGTCGGCTCAGAAGAAACGTTTTCTAGGAGGGACCTCGGATGAAGAAGACCGAGACAAAGAGAGGGCACTCCGACCAAAGGGTTCACCCCGAGAATACCACGTGAAGTACATAGCGGGTCACAACAGCAGTCCTTTCTCAGAAGAAATCGAGAATGCCCCATACCCTAATAAATTTGAGTTGAGTTCCTTACCAAAGTATGATGGCGTGTCGGACCCGAGGGCTCACCTCGACGCCTTCGAACTGCTCATGTTCGTAAGGCAAATCAAAGGCCCGGTTATTAGTCGACTTTTCGAGGCCACATTGATCGGACCGGCTCAAATTTGGCTACACACACTGGCGGTAAGGTCCATACATGATTTTCAAGATCTCGGACGAAGGTTCGAGTTAAATTTCGCAACTAGCAGGAAACAACCCAAATCTCAGTATACCCTGAGTAAGATAAAGCAACGACGGGGGGAGACGCTACAAAAGTACTTGGACAGATTTAAGGAGGTCGCCCTCCAAGTGCGGTCTCTCCCAGAAAGTGTTCATGTACATTGCCTCGTAGATGGCTTGGATCCCTCATCCCGGTTAGCAAACTCAATCTTCAAAAACCGGGTATACACCCTTACCGGGTTTAACACTCGGGCCAAGCAATATTTGGAAGTAGAGCAAATGGAGATTGCCAATACAAATGGCGATGATAAACAAAGAACACCACCTCGGAATAGAAATCAGCCGGGTAGTCGTAAAGAAGACTCCCATAGTCAGAACCGAGATAGCAGGCCAAAAAACGACTAGTCAGAAAAGAAGCCGAGGTATGAGAGGTACACTCCGCTCAATGTTTCGCGAGCCCAGCTATGGAAAGAAGTAGCCTCCACAGAGATGAAAAGAGTGGATAGACCTTGGCCTACAAGGTTTCGACCTACCATAGATCACACAAAGTTCTGTGATTTCCATGATGGACCGGGGCATACTACAGATCAGTGCTATGAACTCAGAGACGCAATTGAAAAATTCATCCGAGAGGGTAAGTTGCGCCAATACTTGATAACAACACAAGGTCGAAAGAATAGTAAAAGGAAGCAAAGTGATCGAACTCCGAGTCCGACCCCACTCGGTCGGAAGGTTGATGGAATAAGACGTAAGTCATCTACTGATGACGAGCAGTTCCCGGAAATAGACATGGACCACAGGTGCAATGTAATCAGTGGAGGCATGGGTGGAGGTGGAGACACCGCAAGTCAGAGAAGACGATACTTGAGGGAAGTACTATCAGTAAGAGCCACCCCCAAATTTAAGGATAACCACGGCCGACCGACGCCTCCATCTTTACAATTCACCCCCGACGATTTAAAGGACGTTGTGCCGGGATACCAGGACGGGTTGGTAATCACTGGAATCCTGGTAAACTGCCTCGTGAAAAGGATTTTCATAGACTCAGGAAGTTCAGCGGATATAATTATGTGGGACGCCTTTAAAAGGATGAATTTGGATAAAGAAGACCTGCGACCATGCAAAACAACACTCGTAGGCTTTAATGGAGAGCAGTCCAGGCCAAAGGGATACATCGACCTAAGGCTCACATTAGGAACAAAAGAAGCATTCAAAGCCGAGAGGGTAAGGTTCATCATGGCCGACTTCCCCTCTTCGTACAACATGATTCTAGGGAGACCGACCATCCACAGTTGGGATATGATTGTGTCTACCAAACACCAAAAGCTGAAAATGGTTAGTTCCAAAAACCAGGTAATCACTATATCCGGGGACCAGAAAAAATCCCGGCAATGTTATTATGAGACTATAAGGGAGAACGAGACCGAGAAGGCATCTTCATCTCGGGTTCAAAATTTCGACAAGTCCTCGGACGGGGAAAAAAGCGAACACCAGGGCCGACCCGTTAGTGTGGTAGAGTTGGACATAAGAGATGAGGAGCCCGAAAATCCAAGACCCGAGCTAGAAGGGGAGCTGGAAGAGTTAATCCTGGGAGAAGATCCGACCCAGGTCACGAAGATAGGAGGCGCAATGACCCCAGAGCTCAAAGCGACATTAAGCGAGTTCCTAAAAGCAAACCGAGACTTATTCACTTGGAGGGCCTCGGAAGTACCCGGGATAGACCCTACCTTCTGCTGTCACAGGTTAGCAATCAAACCGGGATCAGCCCCAGTATCACAGAAGAGACGAAAACATGGGACCGACAGGCAGAACGCCTTACAAAAACATGTGAAGGAGTTACTAGAGGCCGGATTCATCCGGGAAATACAATACACGACATGGCTATCTAACACGGTTATGGTGGTAAAGCCTAACGGGAATTGGAGAGTGTGTATAGATTACACCAATTTAACAGAGCCTGTCCTAAAGACTCATACCCGATGCCAAGCATCGACCAACTGGTCGATAACTCATCCGGATTTCAACTGTTATCCTTTATGGATGCTTATTCTGGATACAATCAAATAGCGATGCATCCGGACGATCAAGAAAAGACAGCCTTCATAACTGACAAGGCCAATTATTGTTACAATGTCATGCCTTTCGGATTGAAAAATGCCGGGGCCACCTACCAACGGATGATGAACAAAGTCTTTGAAGACCAACTCGGTCGAAATATAGAAGTGTACATTGACGACATGATTGTCAAGTCGATAGAGCCGAGAGACCACATCCGAGACCTAGAACAGACGTTCGACAAGTTGCGCAAGCACTAGATAAGACTAAATCCTGCAAAATGTGCATTTGGAGTTCCGGCAGGAAAGTTCCTCGGGTTTATGCTCATACACCGAGGAATTGAAGCAAACCCAGACAAGTGTAAAGCGGTGCTGGAGATGAAAGCACCAACAAACAAAAAGGAGGTACAACAATTAACCGGGAGATTGGCGGCAATGACAAGATTCTTGCCCTGTGTCGGCTGAAAACGCTTTACCCTTCTTCAAGCTGCGAAGAAGGAGACACGAGGCGGATGGAACCCAGAATGTGAATCCGCATTTGCCAAAATCAAACAGTGCTTGGCAACCCCGCCGGTCCTATCCAAGCCCGACCTAGGAGAGACAATTTTCATGTACTTGTCCGTAGGCGAAGAAGCTATAAGCGCCGCTCTAGTACGTGAAACCTTAGCCGGTCAAGTACCAATATATTTTGTTAGGAAGGCATTGCAGACCTCGGAACTCAGATATCAGAAGTTGGAGAAGGTAGCATTTGCTTTGCTAATGGCAGCAAGACGCCTACGCCCGTATTTCCAGGGTCACAAAGTCGTAGTACGGACCAGTTAGCCAATCCGACAAGTTCTACACAAGCCAGACTTGGCCGGACGGATGACAAGTTGGGCCATAGAGTTATCTGAATTCGACATTACATACGAGGCTCGGCATGCGATAAAGTCACAAGCTTTGGCCGACTTCGTTAGGGAACTCACCTCAATCCACGCTGAAAGGGATGTCGGCCTCAAAGAATGGAAGGTATATGTTGACGGATCCTCAAATGCAAAGGGAAGTGGAGCTGGAATAATAATTGAAAATCCAGACGGAGTCGCCGTCGAACACTCTCTTCACCTCAAATTTCCGACATCCAACAATCAGGCAGAGTACGAGGCAGTGCTGGCCGGCCTCGAACAAGCAAAGGAGCATGGGGCACAAAAAGTCAAAGTCCTGACCGACTCCCAGCTCGTAGCGGCCCAGATAGAAGGCTCATATCAAGCAAAAGGCCCATTCGGCAAAGTATCTAAACAAAGCTAGGGACATGATAGCCGAGTTTGAAGAGGTAATCACTCACATCCTCGGGAGGAGAATACCAGGGCGGACATACTATCGAAACTGGCTAGCACCAAAGGTCCGGGGAATTACCGAACCATGGTCCAACAAAATCTGGACGAACCAAGTTGTGTCAAGTCCATATCATCAGCCACGGATTGGAGAAAACCAATTGAGGACTATTTGGAAAGAGGAATTATACCCGTCGACAAGACGGAGGCTAGAAAGTTGATCCGACAAGCCGCCATGTACACCATGGTGGATGATCAATTATACAGAAAAGGATTACACTCTCCCATGATGCGATGCTTGAATACGATCGAGGCCAAATACGTTCTCGCCGAGATACACAAGGGCATTAACGGTCAACATATGGGGGGAAAATCCTTAGCTCGGAAAGCACTTAGAGCCGTTTACTTCTGGCCAACGATGGTGACCGACTCCATAGAAACAGTGAGAAGGTGTGATAGTTGTCAGAAACATGCCAACATCCTCTGGCGTTCGCCATCAGAGCTGAAAAGCATTACGGCCCCCTGGCCTTTCTACAAATGGGGGATGGATCTTCTCGGACCATTCAAAACAGCCCCAGGACAGTTGAGGTATCTTATCGTCGCCGTTGACTACTTTACCAAATGGATAGAAACCGAGCCATTGACAACGATCACCTCTTCCCGCATTCAACGATTCTTTCAGCATAGTATCGTCTCTCGGTTCAGGATCCCGGCCGAGATAATCACTGATAACGGGACTCAATTCATTGACAAAGGGTTCCAGAGTATGATGTCGGACCTCGACATCATTCATCACTTCGCATCTGTCGAACACCCTCAATCCAATGGGCAGGCCGAGGCGGCCAACAAAATCATTGTTGACGGATTAAGAAAACGTATGGACGCCGATTCTTCCGGGTCGAGCAACTTTATAGTGTTTTGTGGGGCTACAGGACTAGCGTACAAACCTCCACCCAGGAAACTCCATTTCGTTTAACATACGGATCCGAGGCTATGATCCCGGTCGAGATAGGCCAACCGACATGGAGGAAAATGAAAGCTGGCAGGGAAGGGGAAGACTCCAACAGTGACGCCTTGATGACAGAATTAGATCTCATTGACAAGGCAAGGATCCTGGCGCATTGCCGAGACCTAACTGCCAAGCAACTCATCGCAGCGAAGTACAACCGAAAGGTGACACCTCGCTCCTTCAAACGGGGAAACCTAGTGCTCCGACGAGCCGATATCGGGAACAAGAACGCCAGAGATGGCAAGCTAGCAGCAAACTGGGAAGGTCCTTACCGTATAAAGGGAAAATTGGACAAGGGAGCCTACGTCTTGGAAACTCTGGGCAGAAAGCCGGTCAAAAGGACGTGGAATGCCGACAAGATGAAAATCTATTACAGTTAGACCTCGGTCCGACCATTAAGTTAGGACCGACGGACGCATCTAATTTTATGCCTTTTCAATTGATTTAGCATTTTCAATTTCAATTTTATGTTTCGCTGAAAAACGGCACGCAGTGTTTCTTCCAAACATTTTTAAAAAGACTCCCCAGTGGAGGCACCAATTATACATTATGGATTGGTTAAATAAATTAACACCGAGGCATATAAGCCGCGGTCAAACGAAAATCTCAAAAGAAGGGAATACACTCGGGCTACCACGCCCAGGTCGCGAGATGGTAAAAACACTATTTCTGTTAAAAGTAGATGCATCGAAAAATGCTCCTAAATAAGGAGGTGAATTGTCGTGCAAGTCCCGATCAGGCCGACATGTGTAATCATGTGTTCAGGCACCACGTTTATGCATCTGACATTTTGCCCTTATTCTGGCAAACACCCCGGACAGCAACATCCGGATCTCGGTAGCTCGGGTTTATTCCCCTACCCCTATTCCCGAAGTCAACCTATCAGAAGTAATAATTAGCAGATACTGCATATATAAAGGCCCTAGCCTGGCCATAAAAGAAATGTTAACTCGAAACAAAGTTGACAAAACAAAACTATGTGATTGGTTGAAATCAAAGTTTTTTGACAATGATAAAGTGGCAACATCGCCTAATTACAAAGTTAATCCGGTACAAGCCACCGGTACAAGAAGTATAACGCTATAATAATTAACTAGAGGGGGCATTATCTTCCGAAGCCACCGCCCCGGCAACCGGAATAGACTTGGAGCTCCCTTCTCCACCACCATCGGCTCCTCCGGCACCCTGGTCTTCCCCTTCCCCATCCTGGTCCTCCTCAATAAGGGAGTCAGAGCCGTCCACGGGTGAGGGAGGGGCCGGATGGAAGACGCCGTCCTTCACATATGCCCGATAGTCATACCCGTCCGTTTTAAGCTCTACCTCGAGATTAAGATAGCGGATCTGAGCTAGGGCCATTTTGAAGCAATCAGAGGCGGCCTCCTTCACAATGTCCTCGCAGTCAAGACGGGCTTGCTTCTCCTCGGCAAGAGCAGCATTAGTGTGTTCTAGTTCAGAGCATAGATCCGCCCGCTGGAGCTGAACGGACTTAAGGGCATCTATGCCTGTGGAGTAAGCCTTCTGAAGAGCGGCGAGGTCCGAGGAAGTCTTGTCAAAAGCTTCCTGGGTAAGAAGAAGCTCCTCAGTCGCTTTTCTGGCACTCGCCCTCGCAACCTCGAGGTCCTCTCCAGCCTTCTCCTTGGACTTCTCAGCCTCGTTCTTTTCCTTCCGCAGCTGGCGAGCCTCGGCAAACTTATTCACATATTTGGACTTCAAGTGCAAATACGCCGGGCTAAACCAACACCGGGCGAGGCGTGTCCGGATATCGTGAACCACGGCCTCATCAATATCAGCCAGCGGTAGGGCATTCATGAATTGACGAGGTGGCAAAAAAGCAAGCTCAAGCTCTTCAGCTTTAGGCCCCTTCTCCCAAGCGAGACCTCGGTTGATTTTTGGGGCGGGAGGAGGGATGAGAGGAGGAGATGACGGCCCCTCATAAACTTCTTTACCCTTAGACAGCGAGCCGGCTGATGGCTGGGCAGGCTCACCTCTTGGTAACGAAGGCGTCCGAGTAGGGGATACGACCTTGGCCTTCTTGGCGGCCCTGTCTTGGGCAGCATTGGAGGGCTACCCCTTCCGAACCTCGGAGGACGGACGTTTGCAGGAGTTCCTCTTGGGGGGAGCCTCGAGAGTAGGAGTCACAACCGACAGGTATCTCGGAAGTTCCGCTATCGTTTGAGCTGCAAAAATGAATATACAGAGATTAGCAAGAAAATCAAGTCAAAATATAAGTGCAGTAACGATAGAATCACGAGCCGCGTACAAATTATGTATTCCGGCTTCGAGCCGGGACCGGTGATAAAGAAAGCCGCGCTCCTGGCACCATACGTATTAACATATGATACCAGACGGTCAACGGACAAGACCTCGTCGGCAGGAAGGTTGTCGGACTCTACTTGGTACGAGGAGGAGTTTAACTTGTGATGATCGTACGTCCAAAGAAAGGGGAAACCTCCACTCTACATTAAGTGCCTCGGCCCCTTTCAAGAACCAAGGCTGTTGGTCGGGTTTGGCTACCACTTTGAAGAAGCCATTCTTAAAGTGTTTAAAAGAATCAGAGAATGCGGTCAGCAATTTTCTATCGGGGTCACCTGATAATTGAATATTTTATACACTTCTTTTTATCTCTTGATTAATAATTTAGGACTGTTTAGTTAATAAATAATGGCTTTTATACTTATTTGGGCTTTGGGCCTTTGATTATATTTTAGCCATTTTTATTAATAAAATTCCAGTTTTACATTGCTTCACTAATCTTACCATAACTCTTGAACCAGACATCGGATTTGCCTCATTTTTGTTTCATATTTCAGATGATTCAGAGAGCTACAATTGTTAGGAAGACATGAAGGGCAAATTCGGACAAGAAGACGGTCGATTTTGAAGCGAAAGTCAGATGTTTTATTTGGGCTCGAATTTGTGACTAAAGCCCATTCTCGTATTATTTTTCGTTTTGGGCCTGGATTATTGATTGGAGCCCCATTTCGGTTTTCATCCTAGGTTAAGTAAGGCAGCAGCCACAAACATTCCATTCACGTTTTTATTCTGTTTTGTGGATCAAAATAGAGTTTTTCAGATTCTCTGAAATGTTCTTCGTGTTCTTCGTCTGTTCTTCGATTTTCCAGCCATGTTCGGCTAAACCTTCGTGGTTAACCCAACGTTGAGGATTCCATGATTCGTCCGAGAACTCGTACTTAATCGGTAACTTTACTCGTTTGTTTTCATCTTATCGGATCCGATTTACGGAAATAGTCCGAATATTAGATTTAATATTCGGTTTGGTTCATCAAGGACCGAGTTCGAACTAGGTTAGAGTGTTGTTGTGCGATTGCATAGTGAGACGCCACTGTTCGGAAAGATTCTAGACGATCGTCTAGTTGAGGGATTTACGATGACGCAGAGATTTCGGTTCGTCGAGCCAAACGCGAGTTCGTTTATATTTCGTTCAATGAAGGAAGTTTCGGAATCTAAACGTTGGGTTGATCGTTTTAATCTATTTCAATCTCGTTTTTATCTGTTTTCGCATATTTCAGATCTGTTTCAGTTTGATTTCGTTTTAACTGTTTCAAATCAAAAACCCCCAATTTTATTGTTGTTCCGTTTTGTTGTTCTTGCCGATTTAAACCCACCGCAAATTCCTTGAGAGAAACGACCCAGGTTACATTATACCGCAAATCCTTTCTAATCTGGTTATTTTGTGAGATGACGGCAAATCTCTGTCAAAATATGGCGCGCCGCTTGGGGAATTTGCATCGGTTTCGTTAAGCAACGGTAGTTTTTGGTGGTTCGGGTGGCTGGACAGAAAATATTTTTGACCCAGATCACTCAAACCATGTCTTATTCACAAGGAATTGGGCATTTTAAACAAGAGTCACTCTCCTTGGGAGTGAGGTCTACCCTATTTTCCCCAAATTCCAACGTTTTGACCACTTTTTCACTGTTTTAAGTTTCTATTTTGTGATTTCTACTAGGTCATTTTTTCTGGAGTATCTCCGAATGAGCTGAAATTTTTACAGGCGATAGAAAATGGTCAAAAACCTTGGGCACACCAGAAATCTTTGATTTCTTGTGTGGTATGCTCAGATTTCCCAAATTCCATCGTTTTGACCACTTTTTCATTTTTTTGAAGTTTTTTTATTTCATTTTTGTGTTCCCCAATTGTCTAGGAGTTTCCCTGTCCAAGTCCCATAAATTTTAAAAATCATTTGATGCTGTTTTGGACTTGTTTTGGTCAAATTCCAACACAGGTTTTTATGTTTTTGTGTCATCTTAGTGTTTTATACTTTCTACCACTTTTAGTGGCATTTTCGTAATTCTGGTTTTTCGACAACCCCGCCTTGTGTTTGTGTTTATGCTTTGCATGAGTACTAGGAGTACTATTGATCCGAAGACTTGTTGCCACTTGATCCCGAAATTGAAAGAACAATTCTCACCGCTAGAGGAATTGTTAGGCTTAGTCGTGGGATTGATACCGAATTTGACATTGAACTTGAGTCCGAGTCCGATTGTGTCCATTCCGTTGATCTTGACTCGATAGTACTTCGCTAGTCTTGTTGTTTTCACCGATTCTAGTAGCAATTTTGCTAACTCGGACATTATGGCGAAGAGCAAGTAGCTCGTCCCACTTTGAAAGAATTAGCTACCCCCGATGTGGGCAATCGAATTTGTGTATTCAATATCCCGAACTTGCTTTGCTAACTTTGAATTAAAATCTGGTCTTATCCATTTGTTGCCCAAGTTTCATGGTCTTGCAGGTGAATGTCCTCACAGCATCTCAAGGAGTTCCATGTGGTTTGCGCAAAGACAATGAAACCTCAAGCAATTGATGAGGACCACATTAAGCCGAGAGCTTTTCCATTTTCCCTAGATGGCGTGGCTAAGGATTGGCTATACAATTTGCAACCCACATCTCGTTGGGAGTTGGAATGATATGCGAAGTTATTCCTAGTGAGGTTCTTTCCTTCCTCAAAAGCCATTGCTATTCGAAGGAGATCACTAGTGTTAAACAAATCAATGGGGAGACAATGTATGAGTATTGGGAGAGATTCAAGCGATTGTGTGCAAGCCGTCCACACCACCGATTTCGGACCAACTCCCGATTACATATTTCTATTCGGTTTGTTACCGATGGATAAAAGTTTCGTGGATGCGTCCGGTGGTGGGGCCTTAGATAGCAAGACACCCGAAGATGCCCGAGAGCCGATATCTACTATGGTCGCTAATTCTCGGCAATTTGGCACCGGGGCCAATGGTACTCCTGTTTACCATATTCAAACACCTCCGGTCAAAGACGATTCTCGAGATTGGAGAATAGACTTGATGATCCGACTTCCTTGCGAGGCGGTTAGCGGTGACCCGCAGACAGTACAGTCTTCTCCTCCTCAGATTGGGTACTCCTGTGGGTTTTGTTCTGACCCTTATCATTCTACTGACTCTTGTCCTACCTTGCATGATCCTACTTATCAAGACCGCCGTAGGCTGCGCAGTGGGTGTTTTTCCGGGAAAGCCACAATACCGCAGAATAATGCCTTCTCCAATACCTACAATCCTGGTTTGAGAAATCACCCCAATTTCCGTTGGAACCGAATCGAATCGAACCGAACCGAGTAACCAATATCGCAGTGCGGGAATTACCGGCAGAGACAAGACATGCCACAAAATTTCCAACAACACTCGCACCTCCTTTGCCGCCACCACCTCCTCGACCGGCCATATGTGCACCTCCACAGGCGGCACAACGGCGAGCTAGTACCGGTAGTAGTGGTTCTTCACTAGAGGATATGATGAAGCAATTTGTCACGCCCAATATGCGGTTTCAACGAAACCGACACTTCCATTCGACTTTGCAAACACAAATTGGGCGGTTGGCAACATCATTGAACAAGCTTCAACCTCGGGATCCAACACTCTCCCTTCACAAACAATTCCTAATCCTAAAGGGAATGTGAGTGCTATCTCCCTTCGATCCGGCAAGCAATTGGAGGAACCTAAACCGGTTGTAGATGTGACTTCCACATCGAGAGAGAGTCGAGAAAATGTGAAGATTGACTCTAAAAATAAAAAGGCAATCCAAAGCAAGGTGAAGAGGAAGACATTCCCATTCCTCTTCCTTTCCCTCAGAGAGCAGTTAAACCCAAGAAGTTGGCAGAAAAAGCACAAGAGAAGGATATACTTGAGACGTTCAGAAGAGTAGAGATCAACATTCCTCTCTTAGATGCAGTCAAACAAATTCCTAAATATGCCAAGTTTCTGAAAGAGTTATGTACCAACAAGAGGCGACTGAAGGGAAATGAACGAGTGAGTTTGAACCGGAGAATGTATCGGCACTCATCCAGCCTACCATGCCTCGCAAGTGCAAAGATCCAGGGACTTTTTCTATCCCTTGCCTCATTGGTAATTATAAATTTGATGATTGATGATGCTGTGGATGATGTTCTTGCTGAATGGTGTGCTGATTATCCTGATTTTTCATCTGAGAGTGATTCTGCCATTTGTGCATGTGTTGATAATGAATGGTGCTCGTTTGTACTCATTTGGTTAATGCTGCATTATTTGGTGATTCGACTTCTTCGGGTGATTATTCCGCATTACGTGTGGATTCGATATTGATTCCGAGTTTGAGCTTCATCCCGATCCCGATGTGCATCCGGATTTTGATTTTGATGATCTTAACTCGATTTTGATGAGCTGAATTCGATGTTAACATTGAGCCGTGTAGACATAGTTCTTCCTTCTTTGAATGTGGTTTCGGGCATTTCCGGTGTGATGACATCGAGTTGTTGCAACAACCACCCAAGCTTCTCCCATCTACCGAGCAACCACCCAAACTTGAGTTGAAATCACTTCCGAGATCACTTGAAATATGCATTTCGGAGGTGGATGAACGGTTGCCGATCATTGTGGCAAATAACCTTAGGCACGATCAAGAAGAGAAGGTTCGCTAAGCTTATTGAGGCGAACAAGAAAGCCATTGGGTGGACATTAGCGATATAGTTGGCATCGGCCCTTCCATGTGCATGCATCGAATTCGTTGGAAGAGGACTCTAAGCCGGTGAGGCAACCCCGAGACGCCTTAATCCCCTTATCCTTGATGTGGTGAAGAAGGAGGTCACTAAGCTTCGCAAGTTCGGTATCATCTATCCCATTTTCGATAGCCGGTGGGTTAGCCGGCCCAGTGGTTCCCAAGAAGTGCGGCGTCACCGTAGTAGCCAATCGGAAGAATGAGCTCATTCCTACTCGAGTTCGAATAGTTGGAGAGTTTGCATTGACTATAGGAGACTCAACCAAGCCACTCGCAAGGATCATTACCCTTTACCTTTCATTGATCGGATGTTAGAGCGATTGGGGCAAGTCTCATTATCGCTTCTGGATGGCTACTCCGGATACTTCCAGATCCATATTGCTCCTGAGGATCAGGAGAAGACGACCTTCACATGCCCCTTTGGAACATATGCCTACCGAAGGATGCCTTTTGGCCTCTGCAACGCACCTTGCACCTTTCAGCGTTGTATGGTAAGTATTTTCTCTGAGTTTCTAGAGGATTGCATGGAGGTCTTTATGGATGATTTCTCTGTATATGGGTCTGATTTTGATGCATGCTTAGCTAATCTATCTAGAGTTTTGCATAGGTGCATTGAGTCTAATCTTGTGCTAAATTATGAAAAGTGTCACTTTATGGTTGAGTCGGTATAGTCTTGGGACACATAGTGTCTAGGAAAGGGATTGAGGTAGACCCCGCTAAGATAGATGTGATTCTTTGCTTTGCCTTACCCGCATCCGCGGGAAGTTCGTTCTTTTCTTGGTCATGCGGGTTTCTATCGGCGTTTCATTCGGGATTTGAAGAAGACCGCCCGACCCTTGTCCAACCTTTCGCATAAGGACACCGACTTTGTATTCGATGATGCTTGCAAGGCGGCCTTCGATCATTTGAAGCGTTGCGACTACAACCCCAGTGATCCGGCCCCCCGATTGGTGCATCCCCTTTGGTGATGTGTGATGCTTCCAACTATGCGGTTGGTGCTATCTTGGCACAACGGGTCGATAGGGCATCTCATGTGATTGCATATGCCTCCAAGACTTTGGATCCGCCTTGAGCCTAATTACACCACTGCGAGAAGGAGTTGTTGGCTATTGTATTTGCTTTTGATAAGTTTCGGTCATATCCGCTAGCTAGTAGAGTAATTGTTTTCTCGACCGCCGCTCCGAAATTTCTTTTGAAAAAGGCGGATGCTAAGCCAC
Source organism: Acacia melanoxylon (assembly GCA_019022615.1). Classification (NCBI taxonomy): domain Eukaryota; kingdom Viridiplantae; phylum Streptophyta; class Magnoliopsida; order Fabales; family Fabaceae; genus Acacia; species Acacia melanoxylon. The sequence goes on from JAFJYJ010000010.1 coordinate 2,152,982, forward strand.
GACTCATCAAAGTGGATGCTATTGCTCCAAGAGTTTGATGTTGAGATTCGAGACGTGCGGAGCACAAAACCGGGTAGCGACCACTTGAGTCGTATCACCCATTCTTCCTCTCACCCTCTTCTATTCGGGATGATTTTCCGATGAGCGGCTCTCGCGGCTACAAGGTAAGCTTCCATGGTATCGATCCGGTTAACTACTTGGTAGCTGGTGTTTTGCCCGAAGATTCTACTAGGGCCCAAACTTTTAAATTAAAGAGTGAGTCTAAATACTATGTTTGGGATGACCCTTATCTCGTGGAAATTTTGTAGTGACCAAGTAGTTAGGAGATGTGTGCTCGATCATGAGTTTCACTCTATATTGCATTTTGCTCATGCTTCGTTTGTGGTGGTCACTTTGGACCCCAAAGAACTGCTAGGAAAGTGTTGGATAGTGGATTGTTTTGGCCTTCCTTGTTTCATGATTCCCATCTATTTTGTAAGTCATGTGATAACCGTCGAGAAGCGAGGGAGTATTTCTCGTAGGCATGAGATGCCCCAAAACCCTATATTGTTTTGTGAGATCTTTGATGTTTGGGGTATTGATTTTATGGGTCCATTTCCTTCTATATGGTTATACTTACATCCCGCTAGCCGTTGATTATGTCTCGAAATGGGTTGAGGCGAAAGCCACTCGGACTAATGATTCTTTACGTGGTGGTGGATTTTGTTAGGTCTAACATTTTTTCGCAGTTTGGCATTCCTAGAGCTATTATCGGTGACCGGGGTTCCCATTTTTGCAACCGAAGCATGGGTGCCTTGTTACGCAAGTATGGAGTGCTTCACAAGGTCTCCACAAGATACCATCCTCGACCAATGGTCAAGCCGAAGTCTCAAATAGAGAGATTAAGCAAATCCTTCAAGACCGTTAACTCTACCCGAAAAGATTGGAGTAAGCGATTAGAGGATGCTTTGTGGGCATATCGCACCGCCTACAAGACTCCGATTGGGATGTCTCCTTATCGGATTGTCTTTGGAAAGGCATGTCATCTTCCGGTTGAGTTGGAGCATCAAGCCTATTGGGCCATTAAGCGGTGTAACATGGATTTGGCTAAGTCGGCATGGAACTAAGCTGCGGTTGCAAGAGTTGGATGAACTTAGATTGGATGCCTATGAGAGTTCGCGTTTGTACAAGGAAAAGACTAAGGCATTCCATGATAAGCATATTCGAGGAAAGAATTTTTCGTGGGCCGAAAGTTCTTCCGTTTAACTCCCGTCCGAAGTTTATGCTCGGTAAGCTTCGATCTAAATGGGATGGCCCTTTTGAGATCACTAACATTTTTCCATTTGGTCTTTGTTGAGCTATGTGATCCACCCACGGGGAGAACCTTTAAGGTCAATGGGCATCGCCTCAAGCAATTCCATGAGGGATCCAAAGAATGACACGAGGAAGCGAGAGATTATCCTCATTGATGCTACTTATCCTCCTTAAACCCTTGGGGAGTATTCTTCTTTCCTCTCCCTCTTTCTCTTTTATTTGTTTTCATATTTGCAATTTGCTTTTCGAAAATAAATACGTCTATCTTTCTATGATTGCTATATATTATGAACTAGGACATTTTGGTTTTAATGGATCATTCCGTTTGGTCTCGTGATTCTTGACTCTTCGATTACATATCTTGGTAGTTGATTTGATGTTGTTGATTGCCTAAGTTGGTACGACCTTGTGAGGTTTTGGGCCCGCTTGAATGGAATTCATCTTTTCCCATTCTTTCTTTCATGTGTGCATCTGCTCTCCGATTTGTGTTCTCTAGAACTTGCTCCTTTTCTTGTTGAAACTACATTTTTCACTTACATGCATAAATATGATAGAAGCTTGTTTTCTTTCTTTTATTTTCCTCACTTTGGCCAAATAGCTTTCCCTTGCATTATGTTTCCTTTGCTAGCCCGTTTGTGCCTTTTCGACTCATTCTTTTCTAAGCCACATTACAAGCCTAAGCGTAAAACCATTTTATTCCGCACCTTGGAGATTTATTGAGCATTGGTTTCACCTTGGTTTTGTGTTTAAGTGTGGGGGTTGCTCGGGAGTGCAACGGTTTCGGTGTGGGGGAGATGTTTGGTTTTGTCATTGTGATTTTGTATATAGTTCAAAAAAAAAAAAAAAAAAAGCAGAAAAAGAAAAGAAAGAAAGAAAAGAAAAGCAGAAGAAAAAAAAAGGAGTAAAATAAAAGTTTTTTTATATTTAGAGAACTGGGTTAAGCAATGCTCTTTTTAATTTCTTGGGTGCTTAGCCTCTCATTCCATACTATTACCTACCTTCACCTTAACCCCATTACAACCTTTAATAATAAGCTCTCTTGATTTGTGCATGCATGCGTTATAAGTAGTGGAGACGTAGAAATTGAGCAAGCTTATGGTAGAACAATTTTCTTGAGTAGAATTTGAGCGATACACTTATTTACCTTAAACACTTGAGAGATTGATTGATTGAGCGCATCATTTGAGATACCATCATTTGTGATTAGCATCATTGATTGAGATTACCAGGAATTGTAATTTGAGATGAAGGGATTTTGGGTCTTGATTGATTGGTTCTAATGAAACTCGTGTCCCTTGTTCAATTTATACATTGTTAGCAATTTGTAGAAAAGAAGAGTTTCTCCTTTACGTCTTTTTCTTTGAATTTTGCTCGGGAGTGCAAAAAGATAAGTGTGGGGAATTTGATAATTGAATATTTTATACACTTCTTTTTATCTCTTGATTAATAATTTAGGACTGTTTAGTTAATAAATAATGGCTTTTATACTTATTTGGGCTTTGGGCCTTTGATTATATTTTAGCCATTTTTATTAATAAAATTCCAGTTTTACATTGCTTCACTAATCTTACCATAACTCTTGAACCAGACATCGGATTTGCCTCATTTTTGTTTCATATTTCAGATGATTCAGAGAGCTACAATTGTTATGAAGACATGAAGGGCAAATTCGGACAAGAAGACGGTCGATTTTGAAGCCAAAGTCAGATGTTTTATTTGGGCTCGAATTTGTGACTAAAACCCATTCCGTATTATTTTTGTTTTGGGCCTGGATTATTGATTGGAGCCCCATTTCGGTTTTCATCCTAGGTTAAGTAAGGCAGCAGCCACAAACATTCCATTCACGTTTTTATTGTTTTGTGGATCAAAATAGAGTTTTTCGATTCTCCGAAATGTTCTTCGTGTTCTTCGTGTTCTTCGTCTGTTCTTCGATTTTCCAGCCATGTTCGGCTAAACCTTCTGTGGTTAACCCAACGTTGAGGATTCCATGATTCGTCCAGAGAACTCGTACTTAATCGGTAACTTTACTCATTTCTGTTTTCATCTTATCGGATCCGATTTCTGGAAATAGTCCGAATATTAGATTTAATATTCGGTTTGGTTCATCCCAAGGATCGAGTTCGAACTAGGTTAGAGTGTTGTTGTGCGATTGCATAGTGAGACGCCACTGTTTCGGGGAGATTCTAGACGATCGTCTAGTTGAGGGATTTCGGACGAACGCAGAGATTTCGGTTCGTCCGAGCCAAACGCGAGTTCGTTTATATTTCGTTCAATGAAGGAAGTTTCGGAATCTAAACGTTGGGTTGATCGTTTTAATCTATTTCAATCTCGTTTTTATCTGTTTCTGCATATTTCAGATCTGTTTCAGTTTGATTTCGTTTTAATCTGTTTCAAATCAAAAACCCCCAATTTTATTGTTGTTCTGTTGCTGATTTAAACCCACTGCAAATTCCTTGAGAGAAACGACCCAGGTTACATTATACTGCAAATCCTTTCTAATCTGGTTATTTTGTGAGATGACGGCAAATCTCTGTCAAAATATGTTTAAAAGAATCAGAGAATGCGGTCAGCAATTTTCTATCGGGGTCACCCTGGAGAGAGGTAAGTCCCTTCAACTTTTCATCCTCCTTACCAGAACGGGGAGTGAAAGGGCAGAAAAAGAAAAAGAATAAAGTGGTGGTACACGAAATAGGGACCGAGAAGGACCGGCATAGTTGCTCAAAAGCAACTAGGTAAGCCCACCCGTTGGGGTGAAGTTGAGAAGGGGCTAGGTGGAGATGGTTTAAGCATGACATCTGAAACTGGGTAAACGGGAACCGAACACCGAGCCGGGTCAAATAAGCCTTGTAAAAGAAGAAAAAGTTGGTAAGGCCTTCAGTCCTCGAGGCGCAGATGGGCTCATCTTCACTAGGGGGCTTAAATGACAGCCCTCCAAGGCCCCTAATTTCATTTGGCGGATGGCATTGGCGGTCATCAATGAGTGGGTCTTCAACACATCTCATGTCACCCAAGGATATTGTTCCACAAGATCTTGGGGAGGGTTGGAGGAGTTCGACTTCCCAACACCGGACGGGGCACTACCTGGCGAAGACGACGACTCCATTTACCTATAAAAAAACAAAAATACTAAGGTCAGTAGGTGCGAGAGTACCTGATACAGACGCAACAGCCGGTCGAGAAGAAGAAATAGGTGGACGGGTAGGAAGACGACCCCTAGAACTCAAGGCTGGGTTAGAAGCCGACCAATGACGGCAGGCACCTAAAATGGCGTCGGCCCTCGAATCTTCGCCTGTGGCGACATAATATGAGCTTGATTCTAGACACTCCCAACAAGGGCCGGCATATCCCTCTGGCATAGGAGCAGACCTAGGGTGAGCAGATGGAGCAGGAGGTTCGTAAAGGTTGATGGGTTGTACAGGTACTACCTCGACCTCATTCGACCTGCGGGAAGAGGTCTAACCGGGGGACGTGACTCTCTAACGGCCCTCCTACCCGAGCTACCACCCAGGAAGGAGGCTAGCCTTTGCTCCTCGGACAGAGGAGTACCGAGCAGCCAATGGCTCATTCGAGGGTAACGAGCATGAAGTGCTTCCTTCTCTTCAAAGGTCAAGTCACGACTCGAAGTCAAAGGTTGATTAGTTATATTCATTGTCACCAAAGGATGCAAACCTAAAGAGACATGAAATGACAATAAGGAAAATAGCGGAGACTCCTCTGGGGATGAAGGCATGCGATTATAGGTAGAAGTAAGTAAACCTAACCTAACACTTTGAAGCCTACCCAGAAACTTCGACGAAGCACAAGCATACTGGGTTTCACTAAAACCAACTAAACTAAAACGAAGAAGGTAGAAATCCAGTAAAAAGCAGAGTACAGTAGAAAAAAGACTTACCAGAGTAAAGGAAGGACGAAGGAATGATAATCGCCGGAAGCAAAAAGCTTGAAAGCCGCCGGAAGCAGAGACCCTAGTTCTTCGGAGAAGATGTAGAATGAGAGAAAAACCAGAGAAGCAGTCGAAGGAAGTAGATGAAAAAAGAAGGAAAATGAGGTTAAAAACCTTCGAAATGGCGGGAAGCACGAAGAGGCGCCGGGGAATTAAGGGCAAAAACGGGAATTCACTTGTAAAGACAGGGTGACGTGCCCCGGGAAGCACGCGCATTAAATGTGCACAAAATCCGAAGGCGGCAGGGAATGACGGTTGCAAATCCTCTCCATTCCACAGATGCCAGGTGGCAGGGCGTCATGATGGCGAAGTCGGAAGGGTTTTCGGCTTCAAAATCAAGCAAGCCATCCGACACCACCTCGGATCCGTATAATCATCGGCAGAAGCACCGACCTTTGAGATACGACCTCGGGTCCGGAAGCCGGGTAGATAACCTCGGGGCCAAGAATCAAATAGGTAACCCGGGAGAATGCGTAGGCCTGAGGGCAGGGAAGCATCCTAGCCCGAAGAGCAAAAATACACCCCGACAGCTCAAAACCTTGAACTACCGAGCTGGGGGGCAACTGTTACGGACCCGATTCACGGCCCAACTAAGGGATAGCCCAATAGAAGGATAGCGAGTATCCCGGCCCCTCCCCTATAATCATGGGGCAATCTATCACATTCGTAATCCAGGGATAAGATAGATTATGCAGTTAAGATATCTTGGAACACCCTATAAATACAGGGGGCAAGCTCTAAGGTGCACGTGTTCTAACTCAAGCTATTTACTTTACGCCTCACACAGCACAACCTCACTGAACACATACCCCTCCCCCTTGGGCGAAAGGCCTTGTGTCCAGTGATTCATCGCTTATCGGAATATCTCGCTCTCATAGATATTCCGGCTTAAGCTCTTCGATCCAAGATCAAAGCACTAGCCTACTGGGCTGGACATCTGTGTTCCACACCGGAACAATTCTACTACTCTAAAACTCGTCTTCTTATTTATTATCATACGCTGCTAGAGTATGAGAGAACTTGTGTACTCGAGTGTTACTCGACTTCTATAAAAGATATACTTGAGTTTTTTTTTTTTATGGATAAAATGGTCATTTGCCTTATTTTTCTAATTCATTTTTTTTTCAACCAAACAATAATTTTCTTATCAACCCATTTTCTTTTCTAGTACTAACCAAACATATCGAGTGAAAATACTTTCCCTTCTTTTCATTTCCATTTCTACCTAATCTTCGATCCAAACGGGCCTTAAAAGGGTTGAGAAACTTTTTATCTCATTAAATTGCTCATGAAAATTTTATTCAATTTTTTTTTTCCAGCTAAGTATCGTCCTTGCCATGTGCAGCCATTCAAAACAAGTAGTAAAAGCTGGAAGATGGTGAGAAAGGAACCAATGAGAACCGAACACGAAAGATAAATGCCTGTTTTGTGCTCAGATTGGATACAGAATCGTACAATTGTTAAACCCTGTTTTGACTTTATTTCCCTCTCCTATAACCCATCGGGTCCACATTAGGTGCTTATAATTAGGTGCTAATACCTCTAATTAGAGGTATTAGCATATTTTTTTTAAAATTTTTAAATTTTTTTATATATTGTATTTATTTAGATTTAAATTATATGATGCTTTACGAGATTTTTTTTTTTTGCACCAAAGATCTCAAATTAATTAATTTTCATAATACTTTGGTGTTACAGACAAATGCAGAACTGAAAAATATTTAATTTGAGATACTGGGTGCAAAAAAAATCTCAGAAAGTATCATATAATTTAAATCTAAATAAATACAATATATAAAAAAATTTAAAAAATTTTAAAAAAATATGCTAATACCTCTAATTAGAGGTATTAGCACCTAATAAGCACCTAATTATAAGCATCTAATGTGGATTCATAACGCATCAGATATGGGCTGGGCGAGTGATTGCATTTTCTTCCTTATTTTCTTCTGCCTTCATTAATCAATCGACATTAATTTATTTTTGTTTTCTTAAGCTCTTCCGCTTCTCTCTCTGTTTTTGTTTTTCCTTTTGATTCAGACCTCTCCAGCTTTTCTTACCGTGCTCTCCTTCGCTCCTTTGAATCACTAAAACTTCCTCCGGCAACGCCATGGCAAGTGAAAGCAACAAACCCTTTCTGCCCTTTGAGATTATCATCAACATTCTCAAAAGGCTTCCGGTCAAATCCATAGTTCGATTTCAATGTGTGTGTAAGGATTGGAAAAACCTCTTCAAAACCCAATCTTTCATCGCTGAACAGGTCCGTCACTCAGCTCACAAAAACCCTCTTCTTCTCATCCATGCATATGATTACAAATGCGGGCGTTCGTCTTTACGTTTGTTCAATCACAAGATGGAAACTGTTGAAATTCTTAGAACACCCTCGATCTATTCCTTCAGTCGTGGTTGGAGAATCATCGGCTCCTCCAACGGCTTGCTTTGCGTGGAACACGATACTGATAAAGACAGGTCTCCTATTTCGCTTTGTCTGTGGAATCCTGTGAGCAATGAGGTAAGAGAAGTACCCGAACCTCTGTACGATGATACTCACACTTGCAAGGTAGGATTTGGGTTCAGTAGCATGGTTAATGATTACAAGATAGTGAGATTTTATAATAGGAACGCAGATAAACACGATCGCTGCAACAGGCTTTTTTTTGTGAGCAATGGCTTTATTGTCCGCAAGTGTATTCATTAAGGACAGGTTCATGGAAGGAACTAGAAACGAAGCATATTCGAGGGAGGACCCAGCTTTTCACTCAAGCTATCAGTGTTGACGGAACTATTTTCTGGTTTGGGTACGCGTTGTGTTTTGGACAGCTACTTGCTTTTGACATAGCAACGGAAGTGTTTACATTAACACCAATGCATACTTTATCACCTAAAGTGGATTTAGGTGAGCTTGGTGAGTGTTCACCTTCACTTTATATGCTCGGGAACAAACTTGCTATTTGTGAAGGTTTCTTTTTGGCGGAAGAATTATCTAAACCGTATTCCTTTCATATATGGGTGATTGAGGAGTGTGCTGGTGAATCTGAGAAGAGTTATAATTGTACTGAGAGACATAGGATTGGACTAAATTCAAAATTTCTACTACCCTTGTGTATTTGGAGGAATGAAATAGTCTGCCGATATGAAGTAGTCTGCCATTATGAGAACAGTGAGGCTGAGGAAGAGTGTGACCAAAGGAATTTTCTTTATCTGTTCAATCTGACTACTATGGAATGGAAGAAGTTGCCCAGCTTTTCAGCTGCCTATGACTGCTGTGATATTTTCAACTACGAGGGAGCCTTGCGTTTGTTTGCAACACCTAGGTTGATTCATTAGCCTTGCTCTGATGTAAGATCATTTCTATATTCCTGGTTTCTTATGTCTGAGTAATTTTCTATAATCCCTGATTCTCCTTTAGATTTGTGATCTGGAATGAAGAAATTCAGCACTGGTTGTTCCAAAAATTTAGCTTTCTGTATCATCATATGATCAGTTTTCTTGTATAATCATATAGTTTAGTAGCTGCTACTAGTATCTACTACCTCCTGCTTAGTTGATTTTTGTTGATTTTTTTTAGGGAGATTAAAGATCCTAAATATATTACTTTATCATAGTATATATTGTATATCATTGTTGGATTATATATCAATTTATAAGTCAGACTAATTAGTTTGGAGACAAAACGATAGATATAAATTCTTTATAATAATTTATTTAATTTCCTTAATCTTTAAAAAAAAAAAGAGCTAACTGGATCTTATATTTTGAGGTAGTAACATTTTGTGGGCTTCATTGGTCACTTAATACACTAAGAGGGAAGGAGAGGTGGGCGTGACAAATTACAGCTTCTTGCATTTTGTTTGTTTGTTTGTTTGTTTTTTTATTGGCACAAGAGAGTGACCCGTATGTGTTAAATCTCACTACTTATGAATTGAAGTATTGCAACTTGTTTAAGTTTCTGGATGTGATGTGATTTATCATTATATTGTTCAATTACACACTGCAGAGCCTTATGTCTGTTGTGCAAATGAATTTGCTTAAAGGCTTAAACATTTTGGTTTCTCCTATAATCTTGATGCCCTTTTAGATAGAAATAGGAATTCAGAAGTTTCGAACTGTGTTATCTGTATGAGAATGATTGAAACTGGAATAGTCTTCAATGTATGAATTTAAAAATAAGAATGTGGTTGTAAATAAATAAACTGCATAATCCAAAATCCAAATTTCAGAGGCCACTTGAGGTTGGTTTCTGATCAAAGTTCAAAGACCCAGAATCAGTACTTGAAGGTGGCTGATAAATTTTTGTTTTTCTCACTTCTAGAAGAGTTTCACTAACTAATGACCACAAATATATTTGGATAGAAGAAGCTTCACCCATAAAAGCTAAGATGTTCAATTCACAGTCCTCTATTTTTCTGATCATTCTGAACACAGTTTAGAGAAATAATGTTGACAACTGCAAGAAAAAAAAGACACTATTTCAATTTTGATATTTTGGTATTATATGAAGGTAAAAATAGAAGTATTTCTTTATGCATGAAGCATTTTGAAACTTAAATGTCATGGTTTTTGAATGAGTGTTATTATTTTAATTTAATTACACTCGATCACTACATATAAAGTTGATCAAAATATACATGTTTGAGTGCAATAAATTATATGATGAAATTATGAATTTATTTTGAAATAGATTGTTTAAATATATTGCTTTAAAAAATTTCTTGCTATAATATTAATTATTTAATTATATATAAGTATTAATAGTTGTTTACCAGCTAAATTAATGTACTCTTGCCAGTTGCAAACTAAAAATAGCGGTTTCATGTTATAAACTAGGGTTAAGTAGCAATTTTGTCTTTGAAATACACGCCCATGAGCAATTTTACCTTAAAAGTTTTTTCTGGAGCAATGTTGCCCATCCTTAATGTATTTTAATGGTCAAATGTTAGTTGACCGCATTATGCTGACGTGGATTGTCTACGTGGCATCTTTGTCACTTTTTTAAGTAGCACTTTTGTTCTGAAAGTTTTTTTTTTTTTCAAAGTTGTCCCAAAAGTCTAAAAACGTAGTATTGTTGCTCCTTAGTTAGCAGCCATAAGTCAATTATCTAACTCTTATATGTAATATATTAAAGATAAGAAGTAGTAATACTTTTTTAAGCTCGTTATCGGCCATATCATACCCACTCTTGTTCTAAAATTAAAAATGATTTTCAATCTTATCCATATTAATTACATTAAACTCACGCTTCATATAATTTTCTTCTTTTACTATTCTTATTAAATACAAACATATATAAACAAATGTTTAATGCAGTGTTGAAACTATCAAAATTGTCAACAAAAAATTAAGTTTTAAAAGTTGTTCTTCGAAGAGACGGTAGATGCTTACATAAAGTCAAGTCGTCTCTCCAGTGGCGGAACATAAGGCCCCAAATTTTACCGACTGATCTTATAAAATTTGTTAGTATTATATGTATTTATCATATGATATTTTATTTTGGCCAATAATTTGATCTTAGCTAATCTCTTATCTTCTCTATAAGAACAATGATTGGTTCATTACTATTGGGCTGTGAGAAGAAAATAAAATTCTTGTTTGAGATACCTACTGAAAATGTTAGTATCATATCATATCTTGTTTTGATTTATAATTGTCGGTTATTATTTATTTGTATTTTCAATATTATGTGATACTATTTAGTAAATAGTTCAATATATTTATTTTTTGGTCTGGCTAAAAAACTTTTTTGGTTCTGCCACTGCGTCTCTTGCTTGTGACTTTTGCCAATTGGCGTGGTGCTTCCTTGTAGTTGTATCCCACTAACCACTTCCTTTTAGGAAAAACTTTAGAAACTGAAGGGCTCACTTATTTGTGTCACGTAATTTGAGTATTTGCTTGTTCGGATTTTGCTTTTAAAAAAATACATATAAAAGGAGGAAAAAACCTGAATTAAAAATAACTAGCTGAAATATGATAAACCCATGTCAATTAGGCTTAGGCCATGCACATATTAGCAATCCAGTCTATAGGATTATCTGTGATGGCACTCCCTTATTGGTGATCTCAATTATGCGCTTTACATGTGTGTGTGTGAGTCAGGTGAAGTCACCACTAACTTTAGGGGTTATTGTCACTTTGTTGTCTGTTGTTTTGTGTATTGTCGTATGGTTTGGCTTGTCCTTTTTGGTTTTGTGTATTGTCGTATGGTTTGGCTTGTCCTTTTTTTTTCCTGCTCATAAATTATTTTTTAAGATCAATTTCAATATTCTAAAGATCATTTTAGATCCGTCGATCTCGATTTTTTTTTCAAGATCTTAAAATAAATTTTTAACATCAAGAATTATTTTTTCAGCACCAGTCAGTATCCTGAAGTCATTTTAATATTAGTTAGTACCATGAAATATTTTTCCAAGATCTTAAAATAAGTTTTTAAGATCAAGAATTATTTTTTTAACACCATTCAGTATCCTGAAGTATCCTTTTAATACTAGTTAGTACCATGAAATATTTTTTTCAAGATCATGAAGAATTTTTCAGTATTATTTAGTATCCTGAATTATCATTTTACTACTTGGCAGTGCCTGATTTTTTTTTTTTTAATATAGAAAACCATTAGGTTTGTGCGTGGCGCCAAAACAACGCCGTATTTCACTAGTACAAAAAAGCCTTTTAAGACCGGACAAAAAACGCTTCGTAAGACCGGATTTGGAGTCGGTCTCGTTCCAGGCGGTATTAAAAATATGTTACTAAGACCGGATGAACAACCGGTCTTAAAAAAATCGTTTCTAAACCGAACTTTTGAAATATCCGGTCTTAAAAGTGTTTCAGAATAAATAAAAAAAACCCCCCAAATGAAACAATTGGTCCCAAATTACCAGATTTGGCAACATTTTGAATGTCTTTACGTCATTAGCGACAAAGAACCAAAGAGAAGATTGGAAGCAACAACAACAAGAAAAACAAAAAAGAAGATTACCAACTTCAGAAATAAGAAAAAATAACAAGAAACAGAAATCATTCACCATGGAAATCAAATTTAAATCAATATAAAATCGAGATGAAATTGAAGTCCAGATCTACAAAAAAATTACAAGCTTAAAGAAACCAAATCGAGCGGGATCCTCTTGTCGGTACTAGCAAAACTTCAAGCAACCAAAATCGAAGTCCAGATCTCGAGCGGGGAGTGGTCAAGGTAGGAATAAATAGACTTACACAAGAAGAGATCTCGGGCTTGATTTTAAGCCGGATCCGTGCGAAAACAAATGGCGTGGGAGGAGCCATAGATCGAAGAGGAAGGAGCCGCCGTCATCCGTAATCCTCGAAGTAGTACGCTTTTTCGTTGCCGAGGATTGGAGTCGACGCCATCGCAAAACCTCGAAGCATCTCACCGCCAACGTTGCTAAAGATTTGATTGTGTAGCTCTTGGGATGACTTACAAAGATTGAGTAGGTTAGAGGAAGAGTATAACATTCTTGCCGAGGATTTAACCCGTGAGACTCTTGGGACACTCTTTGAATCTATAACTAAGTAAATGTTATATCACCAAGAAGACAAAATAGACTCTCCGACTTAACAGGTTTAGCGAATTTAGCTTTTTTTTTTTAACACTTTTAAGACCGTTTTTTTAAACAAGCGGTCTTAAAAGTATACTTTTAAGACCCGTGTTTTGAAACAAACGGTCTTAAAAGTGTGGCCACCATCGCTTTTTTTTTTTTTTTTTTTTTTTTTTTTTTTTTTTTTTTTTTTTTTTTACACTTTTAAGACCGGTTGTATGAAACAATCGGTCTTAAAAGTATACTTTTAAGACCTATGTTTTGAAACAAGCGGTCTTAAAAGTGTGGCCACCGGATCGCTTCTTTTTTTAACACTTTTAAGACCGGTTGTTTGAAACAATCAGTCTTAAAAGTATACTTTTAAGACATGTTTTTTGAAACAAGCGGTCTTAAAAGTGTGGCCACGGTTGCTTCTTTTTTAACACTTTTAAGACCGGTTGTTTGAAACAATCGGTCTTAAAAGTATACTTTTAAGACTGTTTTTGAAACAAGCGGATTTTAAGTTAGCGAGATCATGATTTTTTGAATTTTGTAATTAAATTCTTGATTGTAATCATCTTAATTAAGTTGTTAGAGAGATTTTAGGAATTAAGTTAGCAGATCATGTGTAATACCCTAAAAAAGTGACTTATGATAAATATAATAAATTTAGTAAATAATACCTATTAGAAATAGGTGAATATGTGGTCTCAAATAATAAGTTAAAATTATCTTATTTTCTAAGGTAATTTCTAATGAAATTAGGGTGAATAAAGAGCTAAAATGTATTTTTAGGACATTAAATGGCCTAAAAATATTATGATAAATCCTAAGAGGCAGTAAAATATTTATTAAAAATTAGAAAGTATGTTGTCTCTAATTTTAGGAATTTTTGGGATAATTTCCCTTGAAAAATAATGAGACAAAATTAAATGTTATTTTAGGGATCATAAGTGACCCCATGATTTTTAATATTTTACATGGGATATAAAATACCAATGTAAGTAAAATAGTTGTGAGATAATGATTTATCCTAATTAAGAAAATTATCAAAAATTAGTAAGTGGCTAATCTGGGTAATTAATGGGATAATTAAGGTATAGAGTAAATGAATTAAAAATAATTTAAATAATTATTTTTTAAGGGGGCTGAAATTCAAAATTTAAAAATAAATAAAAATAAAAATAATAAAATATTAATAAAATATTTTATGCTTAGAAAAAAAATAAAAAATAAAAGAAAAAAAATAAATATATAGATATTTTGAATAAAATAATAATATATATGGTAAAGAGCCAAATGGGACATTTGAGAATGGATAGAAATTAAATCCTACACCAAGGTATAGGGATTTAGTCTAAGTCATCTGGACTTTTTATAAACCAGTGAATTTCTACCTCGGAGTAGACTATCTCAGAAGTCATTTCTGAAACCAACAGCGTAATTAAGAGTACCAGATAATTAGGAAAGGGCAGATAGTGCTAAAAGTGACTTATAGAAAACGGACCATGTTTTTCAAACCAGGGATATGGTTACTTAGATCAAATCATATTACGAACCGGTGATTTTCTGCCAAGAAGCTGGAACTTCCGGAAGTGATTTCCGTAACCTACAGCGTTTGTCTGAAAATCTTCGGCAGATAACGGAATACCCTTAATGAGATCAAAAATTTAGTTAAACCCAGTAGTTTTAAAGAGAAAGAATAGAACTTCAAAACCTAGTTGCCTTATTTTTGAGTTTCTCCAAGATTGCGCGAAAAGGGCACCGAACTGGAAACTTTATCGGTATCGGCTGAAGATGACATCATGCATGACATCGGATGACATCATGCATGATATCATGGGACGTTTTTGTGGTGGAGAATGAAGGAGGAAGCTTGGTCTACATGAAGCCATGAAAAGACCCTTTCCTCACAATTACAATTAATCATGATTGTTTTACAAAATCCCTTTAATAAGTGTTAGTGGAGAAAACTTTTTCTTTTAATATCACACATATCGGGTTCAGGGCACAACACTCGCCCACAAACCGGAGTCCGGGGCATAAATTCCGCCCACAAACTCGCTACAGAAAATTATTAACTCTGGGCACAACTAGCAAATGGATTAATACGAAGCCCACGAGTTTCACAATATTAAACTCCACATCATAACATAACCGAAATTAATTTCAACGCAAAACATAATTGTGGATCCACCAAAGTCATCAGAGTATTTTTAAAATAAGGCCTCTGGCCTAACAGTAGTCAAACAATCACTACGAAAATAGTTACCCAAACATAAGGTGTGATCCAAAACATGAGGGCCCTAGAATGGCAATATGATAATCGAAACAACATTAACACCAAAAGAGGCCTATAATTTTTAGAACTGCTAAGCCTCTGGCTGCTTCCCTTGGCCTCTAGTGAAATTAGAGGTCTCGCCTGAAAAATATTAACAACAACGGGGTGAGACATAAAGTTCCTGTAACCAAAATTAATTTATAAAATATGCAGGAAAGGATTGCAAGTCAGAGAAGCAGGTTTACTAATAATATTATAATAATTTCAATAATTAAATAATCCCAAAATAACAACAGGTAAAATGTTTAATACACAATAACACTAACAATTAACCATCCCCACTCTTCCATCCTGCTCCTCCTTATTTCCTCGTGGACGTGGATCAGTCCATCAGTGCTAGTAAACCCGGCCAAGGTTAGCTATCACTTCAAGGATACTGTCCCCTCCCATGCTACCACTTAGGGTCCAGGGTACAAAATATTTCCCACAAACCCCCCACCAATATACCGTAACGGGGAGGTGTCCGCCCAAAACATTCGACTCAAACCGGGCCGGGGAATATGAGAGAGCCAATGGGCACAATTTCACCCTCACATCTCTTCCACACAACCCAACATGTCCTCCACAAGATAACATTAATATGAGCTTCAAAATCATTATTTTTCCAAATTCAACATATCAACTAATTTCTTCACAAAAACACTTTCACAATTAATTAGGCCATATACATTATTCCACAACACATACTATAACCATCACAACAATAACATCAACACTTTCACAATTAATTAGTCCATATATAGTATTCCACAATACATACTATAACCATCACAACAATAACAGACTCAACATAAATATCCATATATGTATACTGGTTGAAAAATACACTGCTTCACTGAGATAATTTCAGATTCAACATACATATGAATTTCAAAACTCATACAAATAGTAATTATAAAAGTAAGGTTTAGAAACCCTTACAGTCCAAACAAGCATATAGAATAAATTAACCCCGGTTACCTCAACAGCAAGCTCAAACTTAACTCGAGGGACAAGGTACGCACAACCACCGATCAAGAAGGCTCTACGTTACAAATGTAGTAACAATCAACCTCAAATAATAATAAATAAATTTAACTCCTAAAAATCTAATTTCCCCTACACTGGTCCTCCTCAACATCCTAACCCAATTAAATATACCTCCTGTCTTATGTGAACACAATCCAGTACTTCTTTAAGCCTAGACATAATTAAAACCATTACTTATAATTTTATGTGGCTCAAAATGTATAAATTCAACAATAAAGTATTTTTAATAATAAAAGATGAAAAGAACCGTTTATTATTCTAAATTTCGAAATGACAATTAGTACTAGAAATTTCGAAATGACAGTTTAATATATTAAAATTCCAATAATACTTCTGTTAACTCAGTAAAATACTTATACCAAATTTAATCGGTAAAAACATCCTATAGGATATAAATACTAAACTTCTTAAATGAAAAATTTATTTTAAATCCTTACAATAACCAAATAATAATTTAAAATTGGTTAAAATTAGCTATTGATCACCTGTACATAAATATGATCATCCATTGTTAAGACTCAAAAATATCCTAAAAGTCAAACCCAAAAACTTTTACTAATCAGTGAAATAACACCCCCATTAGAATAAGAAAAATATGAAGAACAATTTTCGTGAAGAAATTTAATTGAGAAGAAGTCAGTTTGGTTACCTAAATTATCTGATAAACTTGCTTTATATCGGGAGCAAGAAAAAAATGGCTCCAACAACGCGCCCGAAAGCTCTTTCTCTCCCAACCTCACTGAACACACTCGGTCACTCTCGACACAAGCACCGTATACTTATATTAGAGGGAGGGACAACGAGACATTATGAATATTTAAACCGCCCATCTCCTATAAGATATTAATAAAATATTTTTGAGTGATGGAGAGCACCCACATTGCATTGTGCAGCCCACCAAATGTTTGAGCCGTGCGTACTATCATCAATATACACTTAAAAGGAATAGCAGATTAAGCCATTCACTGTATACCCTCTCACAAAAAACTATTGTTAACAATAGTGTCAGCTCAACAGTTCAGCTCCATTTTGGGCTTCGTGTAGAGATGAATAAGTGTTGAAGATGATGTGTTCAACATATTGGTTTTCAAATTCAAATTTCAAATTTTTACATATTCAAAAAACTACACTCTTTTCACCTGACACACAATTCATTATACCTGCTGTTGCCGCCTTTTTTTCTTTCCATTTCAAATTTCAAATTTACCAATCTTCACCTTCCATAAATAACACCCCTCCAACCAGCAAATTTCCTGAAACAAATAAATCTTCCCTTTCCATTTTTTCAATTCAAATTTCAATATTCCAATATATAATCACCCATAACATGCAGAGTTTTGCATTTTAACACAGTGCAAAGAGGTCACATTACGGTTTTGGGTGGTAGCTAATGGAGGAGGACAATCAAGACAGTCATCACAAGCAAGAGTCCTGGGTTCTGTAGAAGCTTAGCTGCACGGTTTATGGTGTATAGCTCAACCGCTCTCTGCTCCAGCTATGCTGTGCATTTCATCTTGCCGCCTATACATTTCTTCTCGGTCTGAACGAATTCAAAGTTCTTATATGGGTGCTTCTTTATCTTCTACCGCTCTCAACATTTGTCTTCAATTTCTAAACGATCACGAAGCAACTTCTGTATATCTGCTTCCACATACACCACTGCTTGTACTAACATGCTTCCACGGTGGCTTTAACAGTACGACGCAACGCCCATTGTAGGTCACGACCTGTAATAAGCCTCCAGGTCGCGACGCCGACAGCAGAGTGACCACCTGTAGTAAGTCCATACACCAGCTGGCTCGACTTCTCCTCTCGCCCTCCACCGTCCCTTTCGTAGATTCAAAGAGACGGACAAAAGAGAAGGTGTTTCGGTTCAAAAAGTAGATGGATCCGGTCCGTTCTCATCTGTATACGTGAAGAACAACAAGATAAGAAGCATCAGGTCCGTTCTCATCTCTCGAGCCGTGAAGAAGAAGAGAAGGAAGTGAGACGAATCATAAATGAGAAAGAAGAACAATGATGACAATTAATCATTAATCATTGTTCTTATTCTTTTCCTTGCACCGAATAATGGAAAAGCATATGTAGTAGTAGGTAGACATTTGTCAAATATTCAATGTAATGTTCCGTTAGGTGTTTTGAAAAGCTTGCGTGGAGATAACAATTTCCCTACAATAATTTTTCACCACTTGACCTGCCGTGTCTCCACTTTGATTATTTCATATTATTATAATATAATTATTTCTCCAAATTTTGAGGTTTTTTTAAGCGTTGAGCATATGAGATGAGACAGATTTCTCTCATAATTGATGCACTACCACAACTTTACATTTTTCAACAACAACTCCACCATTTTTTTTGTCCATATTGTATCCTAAGTTTTTTTAAATTTATTCGCTCAATCATCCTATCTCCAACTATTAGTGTACACATTTTTAAAAACTAAACTAATTAAATATCCAACATAATATATACATATTGGCAGAATTAAGTCACTTACCAATTAGTAATTCGACAACCACGTATTTGCCGTTCTTTCCAACCAATTAGTAAATGCACTGAATATTTATATTCGATTATGTAATGTAATTTGCTTTGCCTTATATTTTTATATGTTCTGATTATATCTTGAAATTATATGATTATCTGATATATTAATATCTATTATTATTTTCAGATTATAGGGGGAAGCTATATAATTTTTCATCTTCTATTTTATTGAATAGCTAGAAAACATATATATATATATATATATATATATATATATATATATATATATATTTTTAGCACATTAAGCATATATTAATAAATATATACCAATACCCCTCCCATCCTTTCTAATTTTCTATTGACGCCTACCACGAAATATAAGATAATATAAATTACAAAATAATATTATCTAATAAAATAAAATATATATATATATATATATATATATATATATATATATATATATATATATTAGTCCTCATTCTCTTGAGTTTTTTTTTTCCAACTCTCCTCACGCGTTTTCTTCTTCAATCATTCGATATTGTTTTTCCAATCAATGATTCATCTCGGAATCAATCAATCATTCATTTCCAAACAAATTTAATGTTTTAAATAAATAATCTAAACGCACTTCTTGGGAAATATAAACTCATGAAATAATTGCAAAAAAAAAAAGGGTTGTCGTCCACAAAATATAACATAGTTTTTCATATTTTATATTTTAAATTTCTATTTCTGAAAATAAGAGATCCTGAATGTTGGGAAAGACTTCAAGAGTTTGTCCTTGAGAGATTGTAGAAGAATGATGTTCAGTTCATAAATGATGATTAGATCTACACCATTCAAATATTATTTAGATTATATTGTGGTCAAATCTTAGGCGGTGTTTTTTATTGTTGTAATTGAACATGTGATTTTTAATGATCATAAACTTATTTGAACAATATTGACACCATTTTTATTCATTCATTTTTAGTATCATTATATTAACGTTAATTATCTTTCTTCCAATAACCATGCAAATAAGGAAAACAAAAAACAAAAACGATGTAAATAGGAATATTCTAATGAAATATTTAAAACACTGGGGCGATCAAAAAATAATGTGTCACACCGGCCACAAGCCAGCTTTACATACCGAATTAGCTACACAATCCAAGACAGATTTCCTGTCGCAAGTCAATAATGCGGGGCCTCTGTGTCACACCTACTAACACTAAATATTAAATATAGCTTAACAGTCAGACAATTATATTAACCTACAAAATCACCTAGTCAATTATATTAAACTCTGTACCACCTACTCAATGACAGTTAATTTAAACTAACAAAGCGAAGTTTGAAAATTCAAACTTTTTTTTGGTCGAAATGAAAATACAAACTTTAAAACAGAAAGCCCACACATAAGCTGGAATTGCTGATCAATTTGAAGCCGCAACTGTTGTTATTAAAAGTAATACAACAGAGTGAACGGTTTGTTTGAAACGCTATTACTTTTAAGTATATATTTATTGATTAACTCATCAAGATTCTATCTCAAGAGTAACTTTTTACTCCACAACAACTATTTAACTATTTTTTTTTATGTAAACCTCATTTTCAGTTCTTTTTTTGGTTACAAAAAGTAGATATATCATCCGAGTTCAATATGAATAAAGTCAATAAACTACTCCACCGTATTTTGAGTAATAGAATTTTATAATTTTTATAATATAATATATGCAACACTATTTAAATGTTTGTGGGCGACAATCCAACATTCATTTAGCAATTATGTCATGCGTTTAGATATGCCACATCGTGCCTTTAGTTTATATTTATAATTGTTCAAATTTATTGCATGAACCAAAACAGCTGAAACCGTGAAGGGGAGGGGCCGAGGGGGTGGATAATTTATAATATATATAATATTATAATACTATATATATAACATCAAATATTATATTGAATATTATCTTTATCATTATTTTTTAAAAAAGTGGGAGTGTGTTGACGGGAAGTGGAATGAATAATCAAAATATACTCCATTCACGCATGGTGAAAATTTTACAAAAAAAACCTACCATTTGTAAACAAACAAAAAATAAAGATACCTTTCGACCAAAACAACATATTCTTTCATGTGTTTTGTTATATTTAAAAAAAAAAAAACTTTGATGTATATAGTGTTTCATAATCATATTTTTAGCGAAATAATATATATCATAATTTTAAAAATCATATTGATATGTATTATTCTGAGTAGGATATGTATCACTCAACCGATTATGCGCTAAAACATATTTTTATGTTTCACTCAATGATATGTATATAAAAATATTCTGAGAAGGAGGTAAATCATAATTGTTATATTTTTTTGGTATACATTCAAATAAAAAGATTAGGGGAAATAGTGGATGAAGTTGAAAATTCCCAACCTGAAGCACGTCCAACATAGCTTATATTTAAAAAGAATAAATATAGATTTTGTTGTAGGAATCAAAATAAAATGACAAGTAAATTAAATAATAAATAAAATATAATCAGTAAATATTTTCAGTCCTAAAATTTTAAGAATATTTTCCTTACTAACATTTTAATAGTATGAAACCTCCGTGACTCATGATTCATTTCTTTTTTAAATAATAAAATAATATAAAACATATGGACCTACGTTCAAACATTTCAATATGATGACACGTTATGCTCAATTCATTACCTGCTACTACTACCTTTTCTATTTATAATATTTTAATTCAATCATATTATGCTCAATTCATTACCTGCTACTACTACTTTTTGTTATAATATTTTAATTGAATCATATTGATTTTTTTTATCTCGGAAAAATCATATTGATTCAAATAAGCATGATTCAAGTACTGGATAATTTGAGAAAAAATAAATAAATATGATTCAATTAGAATTTGAATAAATCATTTCCTTTCAGTACATGTTTCTGTCTTGAGGTTTTCAAATTTGCCTTGCGTGAAAGTACATTGATTTAGCTGAATTTGAATCCGTCATCAAATTCTGGATAATATAATATGTGATTCATATCATTGAGTAAAAAGGACAGATGTGAATAACAGTTCAACCTATATATCTACATACAATCCATTCAGCCTAGCCTTCTTTTTTTCCCCACAAAAATCAGCCTAGGCTTTGACTTACTTTCAACAATGCTTGAAGGGACCAGATAATGACGCTTCAGTCACAATCTTTCAATTTAACCTAATCATTTAAATAATGAAAAAAGTCTTTGCAGTTGTTACACCATCACATCTTATTGTCGTTAACAATTTGGGATACAATGAGAGGAACCTGCGCAAGTTGCTATTTCCACTTAATATTGACGAGTTTGGTAAATTTGCAGTCGATGCAATCCAGGCTCATGAATGAAAATTAAAGATTTTTGCCTATTTTAAAAATATTGGATTGTACAAATTTCTCTTGGACATTTATTTATAATATATCTGATATAAAGTTTGAGCTGATAGTGGACGGACAGTCCACGATATTAAGGGGAGGGGTATTATTATATAATAATTAAATATTTTAATATTTTAATTATTGAAAGATAATGCTTGCCACCAAAATACTATGTAACAACACTTGCCAATAAATATTATTTATCAATTCAATGTTATATTATAACAAATCGTATAAAATTATTAAGTAAAATATAATTTTTTTCGACTTTCAAATATGACATTACTATAATTAAATATGATAAATTATAAATGCTTATGGATTTAATTTCATTAATTAATATTCTACCCTTTCATATGGTTCTGTTGCCTTATAAACCAAATCAAACTGACAATTGTTTTGTGAAAGGATTTTTTAATCACACCTGGCAACTCCAATGATTTTAATTTAATCGGTAGAAACTACATTGATTTTTTAGCAACCTAATAATAGTGCATATGAGATTACAACTCTCAGGATTTTTTAATCACCCCAACATTTTTTAATCACCCGTGGCAATTCAAATGCCTACATTAATCACTATGGATATCAATGATAAATGCAAAAAAAACACAAATTTTTTCCGTACTTTTATTGATGGATCTTATGTGAAAAATATGAGAACGCTTACATTAATAAAAAATAAGTATTTAGATCGAGACCGTGATGAGTATTGTTTTTGTAACAAAATCATTTATGAATATTTTGTCCGTACTATTTTGATTAATAAAATAAACCTAATCAGCCTTAAATTAAGAAAATCTAATGATGTGATATTAGGTATAACCACCCCAATATAAATATGGCAAGACACCTACCCTAATATAAAAATATATCTACAGAATATAATTAAATAAAACATTCAAAGTGGAGACACGGCAAGAGAAGTGTTGAAAAATTCTTACGAGGAGAATTACGTAAAATGAGGAAGAATAATCCTGATGAATTATCTATAATTGAGAAACAATAATCCTGATGAAGCTTAAACATAATAAGAAAACTCGAGAGGTCCCGCATTAACTTAATAAAAGATATTTTATCAAAAAATAATAATATATAATTTATATGCATTGTACAACATGATTAATTACACACGTGTTATGCTAAAGGCACACACGCTAAAATCAATATACAATTATATGAGCAATTGGATTTTTTTTTTCCTCATAGAGCAATTGGATTTTATAATATAAGATATGCAACACTATTTCACAATAAAACAAATTACCTGAATCACCTCGGGATGCTATTACTTCAGTTTCAACAAATATACAGTGTTGTTGAATATTTGATAAGATATTATAATATTGAGCAACGAACTATCAAAACTTTACTAATGTCTAACAGCTAGTGAATAATGCAATCATCTGATCCTACTACCGAACATAGCGTGCAGTGGAATGAATGTGAAGATAAAAAACTATCATTTCCTCAAAAAAGTTCCTAATCAAAGCATGAATGTGAAGACAAAAAAATATATTTAATACACTAACAAACTTAATAAAATGTAGTGGATGAATCAAAATGAATCAAATATTTGGTTTCTTTATCTTTCCCCAATGCAAACTGTGCTTGATTAGGTGGGACAAAAAAATTTGTGATTGAGTAATGTGATGTTATAACCATAGACGAAGTTTGGAGGGAAAAAAAAGTTTATTGAAAACCATAATATAATAGACATGTCATTGGGAAAATAAAATCAACGGAAATTTTGATTGAATTCGGAGGGATTATCTAGCAACCAAATTCAACATAATTGATGTATTTTTTCAAACCGTAAATAGCGGAAAAATGTCTAAAACAAAACAGACAAATATGTTCAATTTGTTTTTTTTTTATTAATGATCAAATTACATTTAAAACCAATTATTACGTTAAATCATGTATCCCATAGCTTATATTAAAAATTTAAATTTACAAAATCAAAACGATATCCTAACCAAAAATCCAAGACAGTGGTCATTCCTTTTGGTCAAGGACCCCAACGTGTTATGATGTTAACCCATATGGATCTTCAAATTAATGCCCCCTATACGCTGGCCCCCTCTCTCATTTTTTTATTCATCAATTGTATTCTATAGTTTTTTTGGATCATATGACAACATCGTGTGCATATGGCATCTTAGGTTTCAACTAAGAGTTTCAAAATTTAAAATTTGAAATTCAATATTGAAGGTTCGCTTTGTTGTTGCTTTTGGTCCTTTCCCTTAAATCTTTAGTTCCTCTTGGAGTTGAAATGGCGGGATGTCCAGCACAACATTTATGGAAATGGAGGTACAAGTTATCGAAGCTCTTCTATGTTTTCTGATTCAGTTAAATCTCCAATTTTACGTGTGCCTGCAAAGTCTCTTACATTTCAAATTCCCTTTGTTACTGATATTTAACAGATATGACACAATTACAAGGATGTAAAAGGATGATATCACTCTGGTATGTCTTCCCTTCTTCTTCAAATTGTTTTCCCTATCTATATTGTATGCATTTCTATTTTTCTGCATATTCATACAACTGACTATGAACAAACTTCACAAACTCTTACATAGTTTAAATATCAAGGGTCTTCTTCAAAAGGTTTTCCCTTTCTGTGTTGATTGCTTTATATTTCCACAAGCCAGCTTTACATACCGAATTAGCTACACAATCCAAGACAGATTTCCTAAAGATACGATCATAAATGTGCATATCCATACAGAGACCAAACGTCGAAACGATGTAAGAATAACAACTACTAGATGTATTAGGTTCCATTAGGGAACATTAAGGTGCAATAGGGTGCGCGCCGTAAAGTTACGCATGAACAAAAAAAATCTGCAAGGTTCTGAGCTAGCGACAGCTTAAGATGCATTGTTGGTCAATTTTTTTAAAAAAATTCTATACGTTACTAGCTCAGTTATAAATCGAGTACAACAAGTGTAAATTTCTCACATACTCTCAAGATTGTTAAAACTGCAACACTCTCATTTCCTCTCCATTCATACCTTTCTCTATACTCTTCCATACTATCTTTAAACATGGCCGGATCAAGCAACTTCACATCTGTTACTGACTCATCCAACCCTTTCTTTCTTGAAAATTTACTGAATGATAGTCAGTCTACCATTTTGGCTGATTTATCTAATAATGTACCTTACCCCTATTGTTCTTTACCTCCCCAGAATCCCGTAGAAGTTAATGTTCCTCCATATGCCTCAATGATTCATGTACCAAGTTCTCCTCCAAGAATCCAAGATTGTATCCCTATTAATACCAACAGAGAAAAATTTGAAGCAGGTCCATCAAAGCGACCTGTTAAGAGATGTCGTAATGTGGCAGAACAAATGGAGTCTACAAAACCTTCTCAAGAGGTGAATCCTGCATCTACCCTGGCCAAGACTTCTAACCCATTTTCATGTGTTTGTTGCCATGTTCTGCGAGAAATTATTCATACAAATGGACTTCAATATCATAAACTTGAAGTACATGAGAATATCGGTATGATAGACCATGCTATCTTTTACCAAGATGTACAACAAGGTTCCTTCACACCTCGAAAGTTTGAATTTAGTAAGAAAAATATTGAGCAAGTCAGATATTTTTTGGAAAATTATTGTACGAATCAAAACTCCTTAGAGTATGTATTGGTAGCAGATCCCCTCTCAGCCTACTATGAGGCTCTATCTGTTGGTTTGGAATGGACACAAACTCAAAATGAAATTTTACCCTATCAGGGAAAAGAGGCCGAGATTGTAAATATTAATCCTTCAATCCCAATAGACAATAATCCTTTAATCCCAAAACAAAGAGATTCATATAGGTCAAAGGCTGAACAAAACATTAGGGGTCAATCAATGTCAATAAATGATCTGAAAGACTTCTTCCGTTTACCTCAACCAGTAGCGGCTAGACAAGTTGAAATATGCAAAAATGTTTTAATGAAAATATGTAAAAGGGGAGAAATAAGAAAATGGCCATATGTAACGATTCAAAGGATCAAGAAGCAAATCACTGCACAAAGGAGGACAATGTCTCATCAAGATCCAGTCTCAAGAGCAAATACTGAAAAAGAAATTAGGAGACTTCAACATGAGATGATCGAAGCTTGTGGTGGGGTTGTCCCAACTGTCGCACTTACTATTTGAAATCATATAGTGTTTCCTTCTTAGCCTCTTTGCTAATGTAGATAATTTTTATCAATCCAATTCAAACTCTAGCAGGTCATTTTATTGTCATATAGTGTTTCCTACTAATGTTGTATACAGGGAAATCTTCAGGAATGTTGAGTTACATAAGTAACATATTGTCGGTGACTGTTACATGGGAATTGTTTACAGTGTATGCATGTTTAAATGTTGTGTATGTGGTCCTGCATAATTACCTGTTGTTATGTTTTTGCACCTGCGCAACGCGCGGGGTAATGTTGCTTGTTATTATTAATAGATTCAAACCCCCCACATCTGACAAAAACCCATACACAAAAGCCAACAATTAATAAAGTCCATCCTTTTCCTCCTACCCACTATTAGACTATTAAAATATAAACCTATTAGCACACAACCACTTGCCAACTCTAGGCCTCACACCTTTTATACCATATATATATATATATATATATATATATATATATATATATATATATATATATATATCCCCTTATCTTGACTTTTCCTTAAAGGACGTGTTTGGCTCCTGGCACTATTTTGAAGGATGCAATTTTGTTCTTTTCACAACACACCTGAACATCCATCTTCCCCACGCATGCATATATTTCCATTGGATTTCCAATTGTACTCTACCCCTTCTTACACATGGAAATAAAATATAATTCATCCACCTCCCACTTTCTTAATAAGCGAGTCTCGTGCATTTGGGCATGTATTTTACAAGGTTTTGAAATTGGCGGTAGCCCATGCTCTGCTTGCTTCTTCTATAATATATATATATATTTCTTTTTTTTTGTTTAAATGGGTAGCACTCCACTATAAATAAAATATGCATAAGTTTATGCACTATTTCAGTGGGTGAGAAGTGTGAACCCATTCTTTTCACAATCACACCACACCTGACACTCCTACTCATCAACCCCATAAAATACATTATATTTACTTATAACTCCTGACCTCACCTCACGCTACATTACTACCAATAACATCAATTCCTATCCCATTACCCATATAACCTATTTATCTAATTTGTGGGCACTTTATCATATAAAATTTCCTTTCCAACTCAACAAATACCTACAGGCTACATCCACGTCCAACTCATTCCATGCAAATGAGGGTCCCACTTCAAAAACATACAAGCATCAATGGCATTTACCTATTATTATAATTATTATAGTCTAGATAAAATTCCAATATTTAACAAATAAACCTACAATATCTTCTTTAACTCTCACTTTATTTTTCTAAGTATTTTCTACACCTCAAATTATCTAATAAATCACATCCTAAAACATTTAATTACCTTAATAAAAATTGGGATGTTACAAGCCACATCTTCATCATCTTAGCCATTGATGAAAAGTTAATCCGACGGTTGAAATCCATGGAGTTTTTCTATAAATAGCCCTTCACCTCTTCATTCATTCTTCACCAATTCTAAGAGATTTCTAGAGAGAAGTTAGAGAGAAGTCGAGCAAGAAGGAGTAGCGAAGTCTTTGGGTAAGTTCTTCGGTCCTTAGTCTTTAGTTTCGGTAGTTCTTTCGGTAGATATAGTAGGAATGCTAGATTTATCTTTAAATTTTTCAAGATAGTCTAGATATCATATTTAGGGGCAAATATGATATATATTTCGAAAATATGATGAGGGAAAATATCTGTCAAAATTTTGGAGAGATAGAGCGAAAACAACAAGCTCCGCGAAATTCCGCCGATTAGGGGTTCGGGGGCAAAATGGTAATTTGTACCTAAAATGCCCGTTATACTGCTAGAAGTTGATAAAAGTTATCCTTATAGGATATCTGAGATAATCGCATCGCTGTTGTACCGCTGTCGTACCGCCGTTGGACCGCTGTCGGGCCGCTGTCAAAAATTACCGTTTTCCGTAAAACGTACCGTAGTCGACAACGAAGGTACGTTCGCGTACTGTAACACTAACTCTGATGTTTATTGTATGTGTATATGTGCTATGTGTATTGTATGCTGTTGTGAGATAGTTGATAGCTCTGTGATATGATCATTGTACTGTTATTATGCTTGCTGGGTGTTGGGATACGTCTGCTCGGTGCGAAATGCTTGGTGCGAATTGATTGCTAGGAGTGGAACATATGCTAGGTGCGACATATCTGCCAGGGGGCTTATATGATGTTGGGATATGCTTGTTTGTATGTTGATATACTGTATATGTAAATATGAGGTTAACCGTTACACCGAGGTCGTGCGCGTTGGACCTCAGCTCTGCATATAGCGTCAGGTTCAGGAGGACCGAGGATCGAGGAGAGAGGCAAGCATGCCGCATAGAGACCCGGCAGAAGACTTTCCTTTGTTGTCATTTACTTTGAAAACTCTCGGTCACTGTACCGCTTTTGTAATCAGCCAGACTTACGGCATTTTGAATATATGTATCAGTTACTCTTACGCTCCGATGCTCTACTCTGATGAAAAAAAAATTATACTGCTTTTGAAAATGGGATGTTACATCATGGTTTTTTGAATTTCGTAATTAAATTCCTGATTTGTAATCATCTTAATTAAGTTGTTAGAGAGATTTTAGGAATTAAGTTAGCAGATCATGATTTTTTGAATTTCGTAATTATATTCCTGATTGTAATCCCTAGATTATAGGAAACGCCTAGGTCAAAAGATTATTTACTTATTAGCATCTGTATATAATTCCAATTAAGCGAAGGAATAAATCATCGCATTCTCGGACTCATCTCTTATTAGCGTCTTCTCACAATATTTACGATATTGCCACCGGTCATACTTTTAAGACTGCATATTTTATAGTCCGGTCTTAAAAGTATTCTATATATTTACGAAATTGCCACCGGTCATACTTTTAAGACCGGATCTTTTATAATCCGGTCTTAAAAGTGTTCTATATATTTACGAAAGTGCCACCGGTCATATTTTTAAGATCGGATACTTTATAATCCGGTCCAAAAAGTTCTTTATTTTTATGAAACTGCCACCGGTCATACTTTTAAGACTGGTGCGTCAATACTCCGGTCTAAATGAGGCAGTCTTAAAGCCCTTTTTTGCACTAGTGTTTGGACCTGTTTTGGAATGACATCATATGTTGGAAAAAGTCCATCAGATGTTAATAAAGGCCCAACAGAAGTGAAAACCTAATTTTTGTGCGTTTGACATAGCTTCAACCTCTGATGAGCTTTTTATTGTGAAGTTGCTTCATGGCTGAAGCTAATGGGTGGAGCTATTAATCTCATCAAAGTGACTTCTGAAGTTGCTTTTTGCAATAAAGCATCCTCATTATTTATCTTCCACACAAATGAATAGTGTTTATGATGAAATCAGAAACCAACTTGTAGGGGATAGGTTTATTTAAGCACTTCATTGTGTTGTATTTTTTTAATGGTAATTTTACTATTTTATTTATCAAATTTATATTTAATTTTTTATCCCGAATTATCACATTTTATACAATATATATATATATATATATATATTATTCATGACCTTTTCAGTCATTTACATTTCAACTATCTTTTCAAAAGCGATGCCAACCCATTGCCCATAAAGAAAAAAGTCATTTCTGCGATTGTTATCTCAAACGCAAATCACATCCCGAAAAGTCCAGTAGAAAAAAAGTCACTTATACTTCCACTATCTCAAACGGGCCCTTTACGCATAGACAAAGGTCCATAAAGGACCTAAGCCGAATCCGACCCAAGTCTCTCTAGCTTTTGCATCTTTCAGTCATTCAGCCCTTTGAACCCCTAAATAATCTGAGGAATGGGTGCTTCTATTGGGCCTAAATTTAGCAAGGGACGAAGGTTTTAATAGGATCTTAATCGAATCTGATTCAAAGGCCCTTATTGATAACATCACTAATAGCACGGACGACATCTCTGGAAGCCTGATTTTTCTGAAAATCAAATCCCTGCTTTCTTTGGATTGGGAGGTCAGGCCGGTTTATATCCCCCGATGCCAGAACTCTTTAGCTGATGCTTGGCCAAAAAGGGTCTCTCATCATCTTCCACTTTACGTGATTGTCCTCTTTGTTTACGAACTTTGCTTTTAAACCATTGTATAGGAATTGATCCCCTTTTTTTTCTTTGTTCTCTGATTAATATAGGCGAAAGCCATTCTTTCTACCCAAAAACATAAAATAAAATCTCCCTGGCAACTAGATGGCGAGTGAAAGGCACAAACCCTTTCTGCCCTTTGAGATAATCATCAACTCAAAAGGCTTACGATCAAATCCATAGTTCGATTTCAATGCGCATGTAAGGATTGGAAAAATCTCTTTAAAACCCAATCTTTCATCGCTGAACAGGCTCACGAAAACCCTCTTCTTCTCATCCATGCTTATGATTACAAATGCGGGCGTTCGTCTTTACGTTTGTTCAATCACAAGATGGAAACTGTTGAAATTCTTAGAACACCCTCGATCGATTCCTTCAGTCGTGGTTGGAGAATCATTGGCTCCTCCAATGGCTTGCTTTGCGTGCAACTCGATGCTGATGAAGACAGGTTTCCTATTTCGCTTTGTCTGTGGAACCCTGTGAGCAATGAGTTAAGACAAGTACCCGAACCACTGTATGATTATACTCATATTTGTGCGGTAGGATTTGGGTTAAGTAGGGTCGTTAATGATGACAAGATAGTGAGATTTTATAATAAAAATTTGCTTAGAAATGACGCAGGTAAACACAATCACTGCAACTGGCTTTATTGTGGGCAAGTGTATTCATTAAGGAAAGGTTCATGGAAGGAACTAGAAATGGAGCATATACATTCCCAGCTTTTCACTGAAGCTACCAGTGTCGATGGAACTATTTTCTGGTTTGGGGGTGCGTTGTTTTATGAAATGCTAGTTATGCTAGTTGCTTTTGACATAGCAACGGAAGTGTTTACATTAACACCAATGCATGCTTTATCACTTAATGTGGATGTACGTGATCTTGTTCTACTTTATATGCTCGGGAACAAACTTGCTATGTGTGAAGGTTTCGTATTTGCGGAAGAAATATCTAAACCGTATTCCTTTCATATATGGGTATTGAGGAGTGTGCCACTACTACAAAAAAGCTAAAAAACGACATAAATAAGACCCATTAACATCCCATTAATGAGGGACGTCTTGCCTGGGGTAGTTATTTTTGAGGATTTTTGGCGACCTGAATACAATTCAGGTCGCCTTTTATGAGGCGTCTTGAAAAAAATTCAGGACGCCTTAAAAAAGGCGACCTGAATTTTATTCAGGTCGCCTAAATAAGGTGACCTGATTTCATTTCAGGTCGCCTTAATAAGGCGACCGTAATTGGAAATAAGGTCGCCTTAATAAGGCGACCTTAATTGGAAATCAGGTCGTCTTAAGGCGACCTGAATCAGGTCGCTTTATTAAGGCGTCCTGCTTTCAATTCAGGACGCCTTAATAAGGCGACCTGAATTTAAAATCAGGTCGCCTTATTTAATAAAAGGCGACCTGATTTTCAATTCAGGTCGCCTTATTTTGCACCAAGGCGTCCTGAATATATATTTCAGGACGCCTTTTATGATTTTTTTTAAAAAAATATAGGCTACATATTTAATCTTGTCCGAAAACATGAATCAGTAAATATGCCTGACAAAAATAGCAATGTTGAAATACACAGAAAATAGTAAGACAGTCTGCAGGTTTGGAGGATTCATTTAAGAGCTCCAAGTAGAATAACAGATTTCATTTTCACAGACATGATTTGGCATCATCATGTCCCCAACAATATGTATGACAAAAATAGTAATATTGAAATACACAAGTTCTCTTCTCATCTCTCAACCTTCATACTCATAAATTATCTACCACAATAACACCAAACTTGCAAAGACACAAACTATCTACCAAGTTTTGCATCAGCTAGCTGAATCAGTAATATATACCCACAATAACACCAAACTTGCAAAGACACAAACTATCAATGAGATATCTACCAAGTTTTGCATCATCCAGAAACCCACCAAGCAACACAAGAAGGTTCATAGTTCCAAGAAAGTTGGTCACAATTGTTGCAGATTTTGAACAGACAATAGCACCAAACAGATACAAACGAACAATAGTAGCAAAGAATCACTAACACAATAACATACTAATCATGCTCACTACTAACTAGGCTATGTGTTGAAGAAGATGTCTAGTCAACATGTCTCGAACCGAATCGATGTCATCCTGCGAGTACGGATCCACAGTCCCCAAAAACTGTAAATTGGAAAACAAGGTATAAGATAAACCAATTAAGTGAAGGAAATAATTAACAACTCAAGTACAACAACAAAAATATCATCATTTGAGGATCACAGAGCGATTACGTACATTTTGAAAACCTTGAATACGTCCGGTGGTAACGATGGATTGCATCCAATTCATAACGTAGTATCCGCACTCGGTGCTCCCTAGTTGTTGATGGCACTATAAATCAAAAGCAAATTGTTAAAACGAATAAAGGCACATCGAAAGCTACTGTGCCAATGAAATAAATTGAATTGAAACTACTTACCTTCGGTTTAAACCACTTCGGTCCACCCGCTCTTTTGCTCCAACAAGCTGTCTATACGTCTTGAGGCCCCTATCATTAAAATGGAAATTAATAGACATGTTAAACCAGTCATTTAAAAGAAGAATCGATGATTTAGACAAAAATTTACTTACTCGGAAAACATGGTTTTGATATCCTCGTTTGGATTGCCATCCACTGAATCGAACCAATAACAGGAGTTCTTGACGGGACAAACAACACACAGGGTCCAATGACCACTACAACATATACGTATTAATATTAAATTAAGATAAGAAAACAATTTATTCACAAAAATCTTATATAGACAAAACAAAAGTACGCACCTTTCATGTATTGGCGCTAGATAACAAGACTTGCCTCCGTCGCCCATTGTTAAACCAACATAAATTGACCTCCTGGGTAACGTATTGCGAGCCTAAGCCGTGCATCCAGGACATAAGTATCCATACGAACCCGCTTGCTTTGTGTTGGCGCATATTTCACGGCAGACACTATGAAATGAAATGATAAATGTTATTGAATATATTAAAAAAAAAGAGTACTGACATAATTAAAGGGTTAAAAAAACTTACAGGATTGCAACTTGAAGAAACAGTATATCTAAACAATCCATATGCATAAACTCTTTCAAATCTTTCTTGTCAATTGTTATCAGATATGTCTTTTCTGCATCGACAATGCCTGGAGGCATCTGCAAGCTTATAAGGTCGATGTCTTTGTACAACTCTCGCAGCTGTGCTAAGTAGGGAAATAAGCTCGTAGCTTGTTCATGCTATGAAAACATAAAAAACATATTATGAGTGGGTTAGCAATGAAAATCAATCAGGAACTTACTCATCATCAATCAGTAATGTATTTCCTACCATTGGAGGTGTCGTCCCCATCTCAATAAGTTGATGCGGCCAAAGGATGAACCATGAGATGACAGCGCCTAGTGCGGTAACCTCCTCATCATCAATCGGGATGGCTGTCTCTTCTTCCCCCTCTCGCACACTTTTCACAGTCACCCGACGTTGGTCTTCTGGAATTTGCTTGTTATGGTGTGCGGTTTGTTCTGGATAAACAAGACCATCGGCAACAATACGCCGGTGTGGGTCATCCAAATATAGAGTGCAAGGTAGACCTCCCTGTGGTGTGTGAGAAGGTTCGCCGTGTCCGCCTGATGGAGGGTGAGAAGGTTCGCCAATATTTACATCTACAGGCTGAAAACTATCTTTGCTGCTAGGCAAGGCCGGGGATTCTTGGGCTGTACGTTCCATATTTGCCTTCTCTTGTACCATAGCTCTCATTTCACCCCGTAGTTGTTCCATAACCTCAGCTACGAGGGACGCTCGAATTCTGGCTTCAAGCTCCTTATGGCTCTCTTCGTCATGCAAACGTGAACGCCGTCCGAAATATTTTGCGACACAGCTCACTCCCCTCGTCTCCCCTCGAACAGCATCAAGGTAATCCGGCTTCCCAATCGCCGTTGACAAAATGTCCTGCCGTGTACCTGGCGTGAATGAGCCTTGGCCGCTCACGCTGCTCAAGTGAATCGTACCAAAAGATTTTTCATAAATAATAACTAAACTCTTATATAGTATGAAACAACTGAGGCTATTCAATACTTCAAGGTAATTTAACTACTTACAATCTTTGAGGCAACCTTAGCAACATCTTCATTGATGTATTTGTCACCCTTCATTCTCGCAGCTTTCCATTTTTTGTGACGAGGAGGACGCTCAGGGGCCTGGATAGCAATGGAAGGATCGGATTGGGAAGCTTCGCGCATTCGCTGTAACTCTTCTTCCATCATCTTCCGTTCAAGCTTTCTGTAGCCACCTCTAGACAAGCAATGCGGATACTTATTTTTCGCTTGCCTCTCTCTATTGGCTTGACTTGTTTCCTGTGACACGAAAACAAACAAAACTGAGCGTACGAAGTCAAGTAGATTCAAATTAAAGATAAGATATGACAGAAATTTTACCAGAAATTCAGGATTCTGCCGTGACGCAACAAACTCCCTCTAGTCCTCTGGAGAAATGAAATCATAGGTCATACATGGATCCTCGTTCCTCTTTGGCCCTCGAATATACTTTTTGTTAGCTTGTTCTTAAAATCTTTCCAACGGAGACGAACTTCGCCCATCCAATGCTTGTTCATCGCCTTAGTGTTAGGGACATCAAATGTTTTTGCTGCAAGGTGAAAGAGAAGATATGAAAGAAATCAAGTAATAAGACTAAAGATATAAATGTAGATATATCAAAAGTGAGATACCAAAATTTGTGACCAAATCAACTCCTTCGTTTTAGGAGGAACCATCTTCCAACTAGAGTATACAATACGCACTTTGCTTCGAGCCGGATAGCCTAAATAGCTAATGAAGTTTGTCTTCCTCTCTACCGGTTGGATTCATATTTTCATCGAACTCCACATGCAGTTTCTTTTTCTGACTGTCACGACGAGCAATTAGCGCACTCATGTGTGTGCTACCTCTCCCCTTTCTCACAACGGGCACATCAACCTTATCACCCGATGACTCATCTGAGCTAGACATATTCCTGTTCATCAAAGACAAATCATTTATGTTAGATAGGTTATTAAATAATAAACAAATTAATAAAATGAACCAACATGTTAAACGACCACAAAAAGAACATAGTACTATTTTCTAATCGAAGATCTTACTTTACATGGTTTCCCATATTCCTTCACAATGATCCTTTCTTGCAAAAGATATTCTTCATCATCTACCAATTCTACTTCACGTGTTGTAGGTGGATTTGTTGTGAAAGGGAGTGTATCGTCAAGGTTCAAGGATTCTTCACCATACTTCGTTTTTTACTTTGAAGTACAATGGACATTTTTTTATTTGCGTGGTCTCGTAACATAAAACACTTGTTTCGCCCGACTTGCTAAAATGAATGGCTCATCTCTATGACCAAGTCTTTGAAGATCAACTGAGACAAATCCAAATTTAGGATCTATTACAACAGCATTATTGCTAACCCACTTACATTTCAATAAAGCAACTTTGAACTTGCTGTAGCTGATCTCCCATATTTCTTCAATCACTCCATAATAGGCCATTGATGCTAACACCGGGTTTTTGTCTTTCGAACTCGAAAAGTGCATGGATTCAGCTTCAACCATCACCCTACTATTTTGCACAGAACTTCTGTCAACTTGGTCTTTTGTGTAGAAAGAATATCCGTTTACATCGTAACCGCTCCAAGTGATGACTTGAAAAGAAGGCCCCTAGGCTAACCACTCGATTGTATCCGACACACCGGTCTCGTGCAATACCGTCTCCTGGAACCACTTTATGAATGTCTTCTTTTGCTCATAAGCTATCTGCATGTCATTCTTCCTTGGATTCATATCCTTCAAACTCTTTCTGTGTTTATCAATGTATGGTTGAACTTCTTCCGTATTATTCAAGATGTACAGGTGTGTTTGCAACACCTCTTCACGAGGCTTATTCTTCAGTTTGATTCCTCGAGTTCCCTCGCTTATCCCCTCGTCATGCTGAGATTGTATCGTCGCCCCTGATAGATAATCTTTGCAGAACTCCATAGCCTCTTCAACTACATATCTCTCAACTATTGAGGCTTCCGACCGATAAGGGTTTTTAGAATACCCTTTTAAGATCTTCATGTATCGCTCGAAAGGGTACATCCACCTTAGGTAAACTGGACCATGAGTCTTATCTCCTTACCAAGTGCACTATCAAGTGCACCATGATATCAAAAAAGCAGGAGGGAAATGCATCTCTAGTTGGGACAAAATAATATAACCCTCATTTTCCAATTCATCCAACTTTTCAATGTCAATGACTTTGTTGCGAGATAGCATTGAAGAAAATACTCAATCTTGTTATAGTGGATCGCACTTCATCTTTCATAATGCCTCTAATAGCTATTGGTAGTAGTTGTTGCATCAACACATGATAATCATGGGACTTCATTCCCACCAACTTCAAATCGTTCATTGAGACACACCTTCTCAAATTAGAAGAATATCCTTGTGGCACCTTAATGTCATATAGACATCCACACAAACTTTTCTTCTCTGCTTTTGATAGTGTATGAGTTGCTGGCTCCATTTATGCCCTCTTACCATCTTCCATTACTCGTGGATGTAACCGTTCTCTTATTCCTATATCAACCAGATCTAGTCTCGCACTAATTCCATCCTTAGTCTTCCCTGGTATGTGCAAAAGAGTACTGACAAGGCTATCACAAACATTTTTCTCTACATGCATCACATCAAGACTGTGTCTCACATCAAGACTACGCCAATATGGAAGATCAAAGAAAATTGATCTCTTCTTCCATATATTCTTCTCACTCGCCTTGCTTTGCTGCTTACCCAATATGACATTGATATGTTTCACCCGACTATAAACGTCCTCTCCGGTTAATGCCTTTGGAGCCGTGCTCTGCTCCGGTAAGCCGTTAAAACGCTTTCTTAACTTACGATATGGGTGGAACCGATGAAGAAACCTCCTGTGACCGAGGTAGACCGTTTTTTTTTTTCGTGCTTTAGTTGATGGAAGTTTGTGTCTGCTTCACATATTGGACATGCTTTATGCCCCTTCACACTGTACCCTGACAAATTTCCATATGCAGGAAAGTCGTTTATCGTGGTAAAAATCATTGCACGCAACTTGAAGGACTCCTTCTTATATGCATCAAACACATCTACGCCTTCCTCCCACAACTTCTTCAAATCCTCAACCAAAGGCGCCAAGTACACATCGATATTGTTCCCAGGTTGTTTTGGTCCAGAAATCATCTTAGAAAGCATCACATACTTGCGTTTCATACATAGCCAGGGGGTAAGTTGTATATTACAAGGAGAACCGGCCATGCACTATGGGTGCTGCTAAGAGTTCGATACGGGTTGAAGCCATCTGTACAAAGCCCTAGTCGAAGGTTTCTTGGCTCACTGCCAAATTGAGGGAAAAATTATTATGGTTTGTCAAATGTTTTGGGATCAAAAGTAGCTTGATTTTAAGCAGACAACATTACAACTGGTCCATGAGCAGCTTGATTCAAAGATTAGCATCCCAAACTAGTCTGTTAAAATCAGACAATCTATATAATCATCTAATCACATCATTTGTTAAATCAGACAATCAACTGAACCAATTAATCAAAATCAATGCCTCACACATCGAAATAATTAATTAAAGATGCAAGGAAAGAATACCAGATGCCCAAGAAGAACTGTAGGTATGACAAATGTCAAGTCCGACTTCCCGACTTGCCGTAGCACACGATCTGTTCAGATCGGATGCTTTGTAGCAGTAACTAGAAAAGCTATTAGATCCAAGACTCCTGCAGAATATATGGAAAACGATTACTTCAGAGTTCAGAATATATGTAAAAGGGAAAAGAGGGAAAAGAAGGAAAAGAGAAATTGCTTCAAGGCCAAAACAAAAGGCTAAAGCCAAAACGAAACATATTATCTTTCTCAACAAACCCTAAGATCTTGAGGGCTAATCAACGAGACAAGAGGGCATCATCTTCTTAAACATGCAACAATTAGCTTCTACCCCATGATCTAAATTAACAATAGAAGGTCTTAATAGACAAAGTATTGGGAAGAGAAATTTGTAACATTCCTAGAGCCCAGTACTACAAAAGAATAAACGATCAAGGACCTTAACCATAAAGTAAGGCCTTTAATTAATCTAGTATGTAAACATCTCACTATATCAATACTAGCAAGTCCAAAGCCAATTTAACTAGCTAAACTGAAACTTCTTCTCTCTCAATACAAAAACAAGTATAAAAGGAGAAAACAAAACAAAACATGCTCACAATTCTGTCACTGGATTAAGAAACAAAGAGAAAGTATATAAAAATTATTATTTGAGTGATCCTAACTGTCAGAACAAACTTAACCAAGTCTTCCACCTTCTAACACTTCATAAAATAGTTGCCACCAAGCAAAAAATTAATTGAGAAAAAATATGCTCCTCACCCATGGCAGACATAACACTCACAACCAGATCTTTACCCTCAAAGAAAGCCATCCTTGATCCGCACAACAAAATAAGTTCAAGTGCAACATAATAGTAATTCATATAAATAGAAAATTTTCATGAATGGCTCAAACTGCAATTTTTCAGAATGGCTCAAACTACAATAAGGTTGCGTGAAAAAAAAATTGCTAATACATAGTCCAGATGTTCAATGCATCAATCTAAACATCGGGTTTACTCTTGGGTTCTATACTAACTTGGGAAATGGGAATGCAGAGAAAGTAAAAACCAAATTGAGAAACAACCAAGAACAATTGCAAGAAAGCTGAAGCAACTCCAAGCTGATACGATTCCTAATAAGAGAAACTTGCATTGTTCGAGAGGATCCCATACATAAATTGAAAAAGCGATGGGAGCGAGAGAGGCAGCAGAAGCTAGTAGAGTCCAGGCGAGAGACAGAAATGACAGGCAGTGAGCGAAGATTGAGAGGCGACGGTGGAAGGCGACCAAGGGAAATGACAGGGCGGCCGCGAGAGGGAAATGATGAAGGGTTTAATTTCAATGAGAGTGTGCGTGGATTATCAAATCAGGGTTTATAAATGAATAACTGATTTAAAAATTGTCGCCAATTTTGAAAAATTGGCGACCTGATTTATCTTCAGGTTGCCAACTTTCCAAAATTGGCGACCTGATTTTTAATCAGGTCGCCAATTTTTCACGCCAATTAAAAAATATCACAAAAATATTGGCGACCTGATAATACTTTTAAGTCGCCAATTTTTACATATTTACGACCTAGATTGTAAATCAAGTCTTCAATTAAAATTTCATTTGAATATTGGCGACCTTAAAATAAATTCAGGTCGCCAATTTTAAAAAATTTAAAAAACAAAACCACCCACGGCGCCAAACAAAAATATTATTGGAATATTGGTGACCTGAATTTTTATTCAGGTCGCCTTAATGACTTTTTTTGGATGTTTTCCATGGCGCCAAACATAAAATTCTCACGCGAAACTACTTTCAGCGTCCTGAAATAGTGTTAGAACGCCAAAAATCAATTTTACAAGTCCTAAACTATTATTCAGGTCGCTAAAGGCTAATTTTCCTTCCATATATTTACAAGAATGCCACTGACTTCATTTTTTACTACCTATTTTTAAATAAGGACGTTTTTTAGGGTAGTAATATCGTATTTTTGTAGTAGTGTGCTGGTGAATCTGGGAAGAGTTATAATTGTACTGAGAAACATAGGATCGAACCAACTTCAAAATTTCTAATACCCTTGTGGATTTGGAGGAACGAAATAGTCTGCCGATATGAAATAGTCTGCCCATATGAGAACAGTGAGGCTGAGGAAGAGGGTGACCAAAGGAATCTTCTTTATCTGTTCAATCTGACTACTAAGGAATGGAAGAAGTTCCCCAGCTTTTCAGATGCCTATGACCACTGTGATGTTTTCAACTACGAGAGGAGCCTTGCGTCTGTTTGCAACACATAGGTTGATTGATTAGCCTTGCTCTGAAGTATGATCATTTCTATATTCCTGGTTTCTTTTGTCTCAGTAATTTTGGTGGAACTTAGTCTATTTAACCTGTTATCATTTTGTTTCGGTAATTTTCTATAATCCTTGATTCTCCACTAGATTTGTGATCTGGAATGAAGAAATTCAGCACTGGTTGTTCCAAAACTTTAGCTTTCAATATCATCATATGATCAGTTTTCTTGTATAATCATATAGTTTAATTGCTGCTACTAGTATCTACTACCTCCGGTCCTAAATATAAGACTTGTTTTTTGAAAGATTAAAGAAGCTAAATATATTTCTTAATCATAGTATATATTGTATATCATTGTTGGATTATATATCAATTTATAAGTCAGACTAATTAGTTTAGAGAAAAAAAGATAGATATAATACGGTAAAATAATTGATTTAGCTTCTTTGGTCTTTACAAAAAAATTAATTTGATCTTATATTTAGGCCGGAGATAGTAACATTTTGTGGGCTTCATTGGCCACTTGATACACTAAGAGGGAAGGAAAGGTGGCGTGACAGATTACAGCTTCTTGCATTCTCTTTGTTTGTTTGTTTGTTTTCTTTTTTGGCACAAGAGAGTGACCTATTTGTGTTAAATCTCACTACCTATGAATTTAATTAATAATATATTAAAAATGATTGCTAGCTGAAATTGGGATACCATGCAAAGTAAAAATATTTATTCTGTACGGTTTTATATCTCATCGCAAATTTTCTGCAATATCATTTAAATTAAAATGAAAATTATTTAATAAAAAAATTCTTAAGATCTTTTCCTAACCACAAGCTACTCTTCTTTTCTTTGACCTATCCACATGTTACCTTTCAAAGTAGCGAAATGAAAGAGAAGAAAATAGCATTTTTATTTAAATGTGAGACAACGTATATATGAACTTGAAATCAATGTAGAATTTCAAACAAGATGAAAATTGAAATGAAGGCAATAAAATTAAAAGTCTAGGTTTCTATGATTAGAAAAGATAATTGAGGACAAAAATTAAGAAAGTTAACTTTATATGATATGAATTCAATTAGGAAAATATGAATGCCATAAGGTAACATCTATTTGAACCATCTCAAAATGAAAATGACATCTGCACCAAAAAAAAAAAAAAACGAGTCCACATTTGGTGCTTATAGTTAGATGCTTATTATGTGCTTATACCTCCAATTGGAGTTATAAGCATATTTTTATTTTATTTTATTTTTTATATATTTTTTATATTTTTTTTAAGATTTAAATTATATGTTGTTTTCTGAGATGTTTTTTGCACCCAGTATCTCAAATTAATTAATTTTCAGTTCTGTATTTGTCTGTAACACCAGTATTATGAAAATTAATTAATTTGAGATACTGGGTGCAAAAAACATCTCAAAAAGCAGCCTATAATTTAAATATAAATAAATACAATATTTAAAAAAATTAAAAAGAAAATATGCTTATACCTCCAATTAGAGGTATAAGCACCATAACTATAAGCACCAAATGTGGACTAAAAAAAAAACTGTCCCTTAGGGGACACTCGGAATGATCCCAAAAAAAAAAAAAATCTGATCCCAAAAACATTTTTTAAAAACGCTACATCTAATTTTATTGGGGAAAAAAACATTTCAATAACTGATACGAAACAAGGTTGAACTAATACAGAA
Organism: Acacia melanoxylon; assembly: GCA_019022615.1. Taxonomy (NCBI): domain Eukaryota; kingdom Viridiplantae; phylum Streptophyta; class Magnoliopsida; order Fabales; family Fabaceae; genus Acacia; species Acacia melanoxylon. The sequence continues at coordinate 2,194,875 of JAFJYJ010000010.1, forward strand.
ATTTGTAAACGGATCGCTCATTTTTTTTTGTCTCCTCCCATCCTTTATTGTAAAACTACGTAGTTTTAAGGAAAGTTTTTTCTTTTTTTTGGATACATTTTTAAGGAAAGTTAAGGGGATTACCTTTTTATCTTTTGGAAAAGAGCATACAGTACTTTGAAATATATATTTTTTAACTTAATTGATTTTGGTAAGCTCAAAGCAAACTAGATTGAGCAGTGACATTTTCCTTCGAGTTAGTGGAGCCAAATAACATATTTGAGGGAAATATTAGCCATAGCATTTCAATTTAAATGCTTCAACATTATACAGAATAAAAATAAACACAACTGCAAAACAAAAAAGAATACGAATGAACGGAATTTTTTTAGGTGTGAAATGTATTTAAGTCTTATCAAAATATTAAGGGTATGATTTTTTTTTTTTTTGCTCAAAAGCTATTTATATTGTTACTGCAAACCGGTGCAATACATGAAAACAAACTGAGGATGAAATACAAACAAAGCCAAATCAAATACAACAAAATAAACCAAATACAAGAACAACCAATCACCGTACATTAAAGATTTAAGAGTAGAAGTAGAAGCATAGACAAAAACGGCATCCTTGATATCCTAAGGTTAGAAGTGACGTGAAAGAAAGTGTTGGTTGTAAAACCCACCCTAACTGGCACACCTCCTTATAAGCATCAGCTGCAATTAGAGCAGCTGCACAAACACCCTGACTTGGGGTAAAGATCAAAGAAAACCCAATCTTAAAAGGACGAAACCCCATGATATCTTGAAGAATACTTCTACTCATCTGTTTAAGCAAATATGGTGACCTCGACCACACACTAAACAACACATCTTGAAATTTTCCCCCAAAAACGCAGATATGAGCCACCAAGTGATAGTCGAATTCAATAACGTTCGAACAACCATCAGACCAAGAGGATTTATACTCATATCTCACATATCTGTTTATTTCTTGAGAAAACAAGAACACCACCACAAAACCTAGCACCACAAAAAAGAAACAAAAGACAAATAGCTCTCACTTCCACAGAACCCTGAAAAAGAAGAGGAAAAAACTCATCACAAGGACGAGAGAAGTCCACAATCCCCATAAATCAGAGGGAGAAGGCCACAGATCAAAGATTTGGGAACTAATCTACCACTCTGACGCAGTTGTGGAGTAGAATGATACTCACCAGCGGTTTGTGATGGTGCCACAAGCCCCTGGCAAGAAAGAGATGAAGGAGGGTTGTAAGGGAGAAAAGAGAGAATTTAAGGGTATGATGAATTTCAAACTAAGAAGTAATGCTAAATAAATGTAAATTACCATTATGTGCCAAACTATAAGTCATTTGTAGAAAAAATGTTTGGTTCAAAATATATATTTATAATTCTCAATTAAGTAAAATATAAGTGACTTATTAATTACTCTTTTTCTATTTATAATTCTCAATTAACTAAAATATAAGTGACTTATAATTGTGGTTCTATTTATAAGTCTCAATTAACTAACTCCAATATACTAAGGTAGAGTTAGTTAACTCATTAATCATGGGCTAAATTTCTAATTTTGCCCTTTTTTGAATGGTTTGAAGAGTCAACATGAATATTTTTTTACTGCAATTAATAGGGGCAAAATTATAAAAACCACTTTTATTACTCTAAAAGCATACTTATGATGAAGATCACAATTTTTCCTCATAAGGAACTTATAAAAAAGATAATTTATAACGTTTTGTTAATTTTAACCCTATTTATTTTCTAATAGAAAAAGAGAAAGATGAGAGATATGTAAAAATCATTTGCAGAGTAAAACAAGAACAAAACTAAAAAAAAAAATGTTATCTCTTTGATGCATTTCTTTATGTGTTTGTGAGAGAAAGATAATTAAATGTTTGTTTGGATTAGTTTTTTAAAAATAACTTTTATGATTTATAAATTAAACATATAAAAAGAATTTTGTCTTGACTTACTGAAAAAAATATTTAAAAACCACGATATGTCAAAAAGATACCCAAACCCCCAATTATAATACCAAGGAATAGCTGAAAATTCTAACTCGGTATTGGAACTTGCAAGAGATTACGGACTTGGCTTACATCCTTTGTTCCCTCTAGTCCGCTCCTGTCTGTTGCTCTAAATGGGGCGCATACTTTTAATTTTCCTTGGAGTCCAACTCCAACCCAATTACACTTATAGTCTGGACAAAGCCCAAAAACAATTATTGACCCAAACTTGCTAAATCAAGCAATCAAGAACATTCTTAGTGTGTGACCTATTAGGCCCAATTAGTCACACTGACATAGATAAACTTGGACCACTTAAACTCCTTTAACGAGCCCAATTTATCTAATGACCACATAAGACACTAGCAATGGTCTGCGGCTCCAGAACTAATCGAGTTCATCAAGTGATTTACCTTTCTAATTTGGATTCTTTGCCTCCATCATCCCTCACATCGTCGTTCACATTTAGTCGAGAGAAAGAATAGAGTATTATCTCTCTTAGTTGACTAAATGTAGCTTTTCACGGAATCAGAAATCTTCTTCCATTGACTCTAAGACGGATAATGACTCTTCATGATCGCTTATTATGCATAAATTCCTGAGTTAACTAGAAGTCTTCCAAGCCCTACCGGTCTTGTGAACAACTAATTCCTTATAGAGGACTGTGAGTCCTTTTGGCATGTCCACCTATACTCATGTATTCAAGTTATACCCAAGAGTACATTGTTCTTCCCATTTTTGAGGTGGATAGAGTTGTACAGTCAAAGTATAACCTTATGACATAGTGTTTGATGACATCCTTAAGTCTAGGACGATCCGTACTACCAAATGTTGAGTGACATTACAAATCCAATGATACTCTCTACAATGAATCCTTATGGAGTCTCTTACCGGGTCAGTTCAGTGCTATCTGTTCTCTAACAGATCTACCCATGACATCAGCTAAGGCATCACCATGCCTGCATCCATGAGGTTTTTACCTTGTATCTCTATACAAGTAGATGATGTCGTACTAGTCTTATTGAGATCACAAATGCTATTTCTTGGTGATTCAAGACTAAGAACATGCTTCATGCAACAGACATATAGTGTCATCAAGTCCTCATGATCGTGATCCCTATCATAGATTTTGAGTGAACATATGTTCTATTTCTAGAGCCTTTATCTTTTAAACGCATATTAACTGTAAAATACAGGCGAGACATAAATATAATAAATATAAAATGTGCTCAAATATAAAAATCATGAAATACAAAACAGTACAAGCTAAATCATATGATGAAACATATTGTCTCTAGAACACTTACATACTAACATAAACTCATGAGTTTGACAACAATAGTCATTCCATGTATTTTCTCTAATTGAGTTTTCCACAGCCATCCTTTTCTTAGAATATAAAGTTATTTTTCAGAGCAAGTTTTGGGAGGGGTAATAAATAAAATAATTTCTTTGGATAAATGTTACTTAAATTGGTGAATCACATCACCATAGGCTTGCTGTGTAACACGAAAGCCTTCCTAAATATCTTTTTTAAATCTTACTCCTACTTATGAACTGAAGTGTTTCAAGTTGCAACTTGTCATGTGTATGTGATTTATTATCATTATATTTTTCAATTACACAGAGCCTTATCCCTGTTGATTGATATGCCATTTTATATTTGTTGTGGATGTTGTAACACCCCATTTTCGTAAACGTTTTCTCGCTGTATTTGATCAGAGTTTAGCGTCAGATTTTTTTTTTTCAATAGAAAGAGAGTAACTGAATAACATTGTTATCCAATATGTCTGGTTGTTTCAAATTGTAATACAGTCATCCGAGAATTTTAATGGAGCACAAAACAAAATAACGTCTCCGTCTGGACCTCAAGCCGACTCCTTACCCTTCTCCTCGATCCGAACTCCCCTGGATCCTGAAGCTATAGTAAGAGCTGAAATCCAATGCCCATTGGATCTCAGGTAACGATTAACCTCATGCTTATGTAAACAATATATGCATGGCAGATATTCACAACATTTCACAACATAAATCACATATCAACATATCAGGCAATAACATCACAGCCCCTGCAGTATGTATGTTATCCCAGTCTGCATAACCTTCCAGTGCCACGATGTACAGTCGTGTCCTTAGCGCTTATGAAAACTTTCAACGGTATTATTAAGACCATAACCCGTGTACTCATGATTTCATCAAAATCAAATAAGACAGAGTCTCGGTACAGGAACACAACAATCATATATAAGCATACAACAAGCATAAGAGTTAAGGTTACAATACGCGTCTGTAACTTCGTTGACGGTGTTTGGTACGTTTCGATGGTAGACGATCACAGATATCCTATAAGGGTAATATCGTCTCTATTAATTCAAAAATATTATTTCAAGAGATATTTTGGCTATATATGACCATTTTACCCATGGGTTAATTATTTTCAACTCAACCCCATTTTAATCTATTAAAAACGCCTTTATTCAATAAATAGGCTGATTTTTCACCTAACTTTGAAAAATCATAATTAATTCTACAGAATTCAGAATAAGGATCCGTAAAATTCCTTGGAAAACTTAGGATGTCTAATTTAGGAAAAAATATTGGTTCTTACCCATATTTCATAAATAATTCCTAGTTTACATGATTACAACGCCTACCCAGAATTTTTCAGAATTTTTAGCCTAACTTCGAACATTTTTATCTTTTTGCACAGAACTCGAAATAACGACTTCTAGGTATATTTGAAAATATCTATATGTCTACTTTCACCATGAATTTTCTCAGAATTTTGGCGTAGCATCTTCAGCATAAAATACCAGCGTTGTTGAAATTGCTTTTGGGAGTCGCTAACCGACAAAATTTCGCCAGAGCTTCGCTACTTTGACCATAATCTTCCAAAAATTTTGCTATAACTTCTTATTCATCATTTTTTTCGAAATAAAGACAATTATAACCATAAAAACATGAAAATAACACTATAATTGGAAGATTATGAATCAAAACAACATCTAGGCTATAAAACACAAAGTTAGGGCATAAGAACTTACCTAGAACTTTGCTCTTGCCTTCCCAAAGCTTCTCACTCTCACTTTCTCTCTTGAATTCGGTTAATACCAAATTATGCTTGCTTGTGCATTGGTGAAGAATTATGAAGAAACTAACCTCCTATTTATAGCATTTCATGGGTTAACTTTCTAACAACTTTGGTTAACTTTCTTGCAACTTTAATTCAATTTCAACCCTTGGATTAAACTTAGCAAAGAAGTTTTAATCTCACCCTTTTAACCCTTCAAAACCGCCACCTCCTCTCTTCTTTCCTCTTCATCTTTTTTCTTCCCAAATGCTTAATTAGTTAGGTGTAAGTTGGTGTTTTTCTTCAAGATCCATTTTCACTTTTGAAATCACAATTTTATGACTTGATTTATAGTCCTTTTAAATTTTTAAATCACTTAAGTATGAATCTCAAAAGTTTATGAAAATCACTTTGGAGACAACTATGTTCAAGCTTAAATTATGCTTGTTCATAATATCTACTTATATTTGTTCTAGGATCAATGAATTTCAAGATATAATTTATTTTCTATTGGTTCTCATTCACTTGTGTCTTGAATTCATCCTAATGGTTTTTATCTCATCTTTAATTAATTTATCATTAATTACCTTTAATTACATAGGCTTATGTCACAATTACACCAAAAGTCCTCTTGTAATTAAACTTGATTATGACACTTTCTAAGTAATATCTAGATATTACTTTGCTCTTCTTTTTCATCCACAAAACGATCCCCCTAATTACATTGCAATTTGCATTTCATTTATGCTTTATGTCCTAATCTCAATTGCCTTAAAGTCTTGGTTTATTAATTGTTGATTGTGATGTTTTTAATTGGCTAATTAAATCAATTCTTACTCTTCTCTTTATGCATGAACCGAATTCATCTCCCATAATTCACTCTTGGATTGTGTTTCTTTTGTCTCACAAATACTATGATGAAATTCTCTAATTGGTTGATTAATTTGCACAAGGATTAGACTTTATCAGATTCTAAAACCCTTAGATTAGCTTTATTATACTTAATCCAAGCCTTTGATGTTTGGGTTGGAAAAATCTAGACACTAATAGTGATATTTGTTAATGATTAAAGATTTAAGGATTAATACAATTTCTTAACCCTTTTAGTTAGTATTTTCGCCACTTTAATTAATTAAGGGCGAATTAATTAATCTTTGGTTAAATATTGCTAATATAGCGTTTTAGGGGTTATAAGGCTTAATTACCAAAATTTGATAGGTTTCTAAATTAATCTTGATGATTAAAAACTCCTTGTATGCTAATCTTAACTTTTAAATATCCTTTGGATATTAATTAAGTTGATATTTCCTTAATTATGACCTTTTTAATTTAATTATGAATTAATTTCAAAAATTAGATAAATATTCCAATTATTGCAAATTTAATTGCCCAATAATTGTTGCTAATTTTCTCTAATTAATTTTGTCATCCTTAGATGATTTTAATTGCTAAAATGTTATAATTTTGTCATCCTAATAAGATTTAGAAAATTAAATCTCTAACTATCTTAATTCTAGGAAGAAATTTCCTAGAAATAAAATAAATATAACAAGAAAAAGTGAGACCATATATTCACCTATTTTAAATACGTAATATTGATTCAAATATAATATTTAAGGAATATTATTTATTTAAATATAATATTGAAAATCAATAATTATCCGGGTATTACATTTCTGCCCCCGTTAAATAAAATTTCATCCCCGAAATTTATTCTAGTCTAACTAAATTACCTACCATGAACTCGGGGTATTTCTTTATCATATCTTCTTCCATCTCCCAAGTCGCCTCATCAGGTGACAATCCCTTCCAGACCACTTTCACCATTGGAATACTCCGGTGCCTAAGCCGTCTCTCTTGACGCTCAATAATCTTCTCCGGCTCGACTTCGAAAGTATTATCATATCGTAATTCGACAGTCTCATATTCTATGACGTGATCGTGGTCAGGTTGGTATTTCTTCAGTTGGGGAAACATGGAAAACATCATGAAGTTTACTCAGGTTCGGGGGTAAAGCTATCTGGTATGCAACTGGTCCACGTTTTGCCAGTATTTCGAATGTTCCTATATAGCGAGGACTTAGCTTTCGTCGCTTCAGTGTTCTACCAACACCGGTTACCGGGGATACTTTCAGAAACACATGGTCTCCGACTTCAAATTCTAGAGGTCTTCTCCTCTTGTCTGCGTAGCTTTTCTGTCTGCTCTGGGCTGCTAAGAGTCTCTTCTTGATCAGCGCGATTTGTTTGGAGGTCTTATCAACTATGTTTGGCCCAAGGAACTCGCGTTCTGACAGTTCCGTCCAGCATATAGGTGACTTACACTTCCGCCCATACAATGTAATACCTTGAAAACCCTAACTAATAAGAATGATGTATTTGGGTAAATATTTCAAAGAGAGTATATTGTCTCTAAATTTTGTAACTTAATTGTTATAAATTAATGAGCAATTTCTCTTTAAAATTTCATTTAGGGATCATAATACACCCTAAAATAAATATTGAATTTTGGTCAATAAATACTAAAAATACAAAAGTGAATATGTGGTCTCAAATAATAAGTTTTATCTATCTTATTTTCTAAGGCAATTACTATGAAAATTTGAAAAGAAAAAGAGCTAAAATCTATGAAAAATGTATTTATAAGGCAGAAAATGACCGAAAATATTATGATTAATCCCATATGGCAACAAATATTGACAAAAACTTAGGAAGTATGTTATCTCTAATTTTAGGAATTTTTGGGATTATTTCCTTGAAAAATATAGAAGCATAAATATAATATTATTAAAAGCACTTTTTGGCCCCATGATTTTTAATATTTTACATAGGATATAAAACACCAATGTAAGTAAAATAGTTGTGAGATAATAATTTATCCTAAATAAAAAATTATCAACAATTAGTAAGGGGCTAATTAAGTAATTAATGGCTAATTGTTTAGATTAAGATATAAAGTAAATTGATTATGAAAACAATTAAAAATAATTAATTAAGGGGGGAAAATAATAATAATAATTAATTAAAATAATTAAATTAATAAAGTATAGTGTGAAAAAGGTTAAGGATATTTCAAATAATATCTAGATATTTTAATTTAATAATATTATATTATGTAAAGAGCCAACAGGACATTTGAGAACGGGTAGAAATAAAATCCTACACCAAGATATAGGAACTAAGTCACTAACATCTGGACTTTTTATAAACAAGTAAAATTTTATCCCGGAGTGAGCTAGTTCCGAAGTGATTTCTGAAACCAACAGAGCACTTAAGATACAGGGTTTTAAGGGGAAATGGCAGATAGTCAAAATGAGAACCTATAGAAAACAAATTAGATTTGACAAACCATGAATTAGCTTTCTTAGGTCAGAACATATTACGAACCAGCGAATTTTTGTCCAGAAGCTGGTACTTCCGGAAGTTATTTCCGTAACCGTTGGTGTCTGTCCTGAAATGTTCAACAAGCAACGGAATACCCTTAATGAGATCAAAAATTTAGTTCATCCAAGTTTTATGGAAGAGGATTAGTAAACCTTCAACGCAGTGTTCCCGGATTTTTGAGTTTCGTTAAGATTGCGCGATTTGAACACCGAACAGAGAACTTTATCGGTACCGGCTCATAAAGTGACCAGATGACATCATCTGGATGACATCATCTCCTTGAATTTTGTGCCAAGGAGGTCGACCAAGCAAGGGAAGGGCCAAGATGATGCCACGTGGCAAAATGCGATCCAACGGCCGAAAAGCAGTCTGAAAAAGTGATGAATAGTGACAGTTTTTTCCTATAAATAGGAGCTCTTCCCCTTCATTCTTCTCACCCCAAAACCGTGCCTTAGAGAGAAGTTAGAGAGAAGGAGGAGCCCGGAGAAATTCTAGCCGAGCCCTGGGTAAGTTTTTCGGTCCCTAGTCTTAAGCTTCGGTAGTTCTTTCATTAGATATAATAGAAATGCTAGATTTATCTTTAAATTTCACAGATAGTCTAGATATCATATTTAGGGGTAAGTATGGTATATATTTCAAAAATATATTGGGAAAAGAGATATGTCAAAATTCTGGAGAGATAGGGTCAAAGTAGCGAAGCTCTGGCGAAATTTCGCCGATTAAGCCAACTAGGGGCAAAATGGTAATTTGTATCTAAAATGCCTGTTATGTTGCTAGATATTGATAATTATTATCCTTATAGGATATCTGTGATAATTGTGCCGCCGTTGTCCCGCTGTATACCGCTGTTGCGCCGCTGTCAAAAATTGCCGTTTTTTTGTAAAACGTGCCGAAGTACCATCAACGAAGGTACGTTCGCGGCGTACTGTAATACTGACTCTGATGCTTGTGTGATGCTTATATATGATTGCTGTGTTCTTGTACTGAGACTCTGTCTCAATTGTTTTAATGCAATCATATATATACACGGGTTATGGTCTTGATAACACCGTTGAGAGTTTTTCCTAGCGCTGAGGACACGACTGTACATCGTGGCACTGGTGAATAGTGCAGACTGGGGTAACAAACATACTGCAGGGGCTGTGTATTGTTATTGCCTTACATATATGATCATTTGTTTCCTACATCTGTTATGGGCTTTTGTAGTGATTAGTGTGAAAATGTCATGAATACCTGTCATATATATATTGTTTACATAAGCATGAGGTTAACCATTACCTGAGGTCCGATGGGCATTGGACCTCAGTCTGCATGAATAGACAGGAAAGGGTCATGAAACAGAGGAGGCACCAGGGGATGGAGCCGTAGATAGACGATAGTAGACGGAGCCGTAAGAAGGCACCGGTCAAAATAAATGCGGGAAGAAAGTCAACAGAACCTACCTTATGGCATGAATCTAATAAGGTTACTTCATATCATTTGGTGCTTAAACTAGAAAGGGTCATCTATGTGGTTCAGTCAATCAGTCACCCTAGTACGGTGAGACTCCCACTAGACCTACCCAGCCTGGCCAAATGGGATGATTTAACCGAGTTAGGTCCTATGCCCCAAGTCTACTTAATACTGGGTTGAAGAGGGTATAGTTACACAGAAGAACTGTAATTATAAAATTTTGTATTACTGTATCACATGAATAATTCCTTCGGGAGATTTTGTAATATATATCAGTATACATCAGACATCATCATATGTCTGAGTATTTCATATCAGTTACTCAGTGTTATACTTGTTGTTCAATTTTTTAGTACATGCTCTCCGTTTCCGCAAAACGCTAAGCTGTAGCACCTCAAACTCTGATGAATTTTTATAAAACCACGTGTCACCGGCACGATTTTTGCTACAAATTTGGGGTGTTACATACAACGCTTCAAAGGGTGCCATCTGTATACTCGCATGATAGCTGTTGTTGTACCCAAACTCTGCCAATGGTAAATGTTGGTCCCAATGGCCTTTAAAGTCCAACACACACGCTCTAAGCATATCTTCTAACGTCTGTATCGTTCTTTCAGATTGACCATCTGTTTGAGGATGATAAGCCGTACTAAAACGTAACTTAGTACCCAACGCCTCATGCAACGCTTGCCAGAACCTGGATGTGAATCGCGGATCTCGATCAGAGACAATGCTCTTCGGCACACCATGGAGTCTTACTAAAACGTTCTGGAGAATGATTGACGCTGATAGGGATGAAGTGTGATGACTTGGTTAATCGGTCGACAATTACCCAGATCACATCGTGATTTCTGATCTTGGGCAATCCCACTACCAAATCCATGGTTACGCATTCTCATTTCCACTCCGGAATCTTAAATCCTTGAAGAGGACCAGAGGGTCGTTGATGTTCAATCTTAACTTTCTGACAAGTTAAGCATTTGGACACGTACTCGGTCACGTCTTTCTTCATTCCGGGCCACCTGAGTTCAGACTTAAGATTTTGGTACATTTTGACCATTCCTGGATGTAAGGTATACTTACTCTTGTGAACTTCATCCAGAATCTTACGTCGTAACTCATCGATTGGGGGTATGTAGATTCGCTTCTTGTATCTAACCATACCACTAAGTGATAGGTCGTAGTCTTGAGTTTCGTCTCGGGCGATCATCTCCCTCATAGCAATAGCTCGTTCATCATGTTTCTGAGCTTCCTCGACTTCGTCTCTCAAATCGTATTCTCCTTGACTAACAAGGAGACTTACAAGATAAGCTTCACCAGGTGCGTCGAAATTTCCGCAAATTTGGTTTGACAAGTTCAAATCCCTGAAGTCTTCAACTAACTTCAGTTCTTGAATCATCATGTACGCTACCTGAACTGATTTTCTACTAAGACCATCTGCAACAACGTTGGCTTTACCGGATGATATTTAATCTCCAGGTCATAGTCTTTGAGTAATTCCATCCAGCGACGCTGTCTCATGTTGAGTTCCTTTTGATCAAAAAGGTATTTTAGACTCTTGTGGTCGTAGTACAATTCTACGGTTGCACTGTACAGATAATGCCTCCATATCTTCAAAGCAAACACGATAGCCGCAAGCTCTAAGTCATGCGTAGGATAATTCGACTCGTGAGGTTTCAGCTGACGGGAGGCATAGGCCACCACTCTGCCCTGTTGTATCAGGACACATCCCAATCTGTTCTAGGGTGGTATATTTGTTCATCGAAATATTCTAATACGAGATGATACTCAGATTTTAGCTCATCTATAGATGTAACAAGTTTATTTAGGAACATAGACCGACTCCAAATTATATTCGGGAGCGAGGTATATTGGTTCGAGGTTGTATCTATGTCTAACCTATTTTACGGATTTCCAGGCTATGTGCCATCTCCTAACTTAGTTTTCATAAGGTGATTCATCTCTGTTCATAATGTTCAATCATACTTTGACTTAAGGATCTTCTCTGTTTTGGATTTTAAGTTTGACCCTCACTTGATTTGTTCCTACGGTATCTTAAAAGATTACTGTGCTTCATACCTTACGGTGTTCAGGCTTTCATTCCAAGGATCTAAGATCCTCAAGCTATCTCACCAGGATACTCTCCTGAGGTTACTTTTATTCTAAGTATGCTTAATATTACAGCGTCAGTTAGATCTGATGCACTACTAACGACACAATTACCATTTTACGCTGATAACTCTCATAGGTTATTTTATTAGTTCCGGGTACTAATGTTGGTACACATACTACTATATTCTAATAACTCATATAGATACTAGTTCGGCACGACTGCCTCCCCAGAAATACTGTGTACTTTCCCTTTTCTACCCCTGTTTCTATGTAACGGATTACTACCGTTAAGAATCTTAGTCAAAGACTTCTATTCCCGGAGTCACTCTCCGTTTTTACGTATGATAACCAGCCCCTACTAGGCAGAGATTCTTCCTCTTAGGGTAACTTAGTAGGTTATTGTTCCAACAAGAAAACTTAAGTAGTAAGTTACTACCCTTACCGGAAAAACTCTTAAACCGAGAAGCTGCTATTAATACAGACAAACCTAAACAATAGGTTATTGTCTATAGGAAGACCTAGGTTGTTTTGTCTTCTTAATACACTATCACTTTTGTTTCGGGATTTCCACTCAGACTCCGATTTCCATATCAGAAGTCTTAGAGTTTTTAAAACTCTAACCCTTTTTCTTAGGGTATTTGTTCTTATTGTATCATAATATACTAGTATTATATCAGTACTCTTAACCTTGTTGTTCATACCATGCTCTCGAGACTAGCTGTGATGCTAGCTCTGATATCAAAATGTAACACCCCAAATTTCGAAGCATAAACTGTACCGGTGACACGTGGTTTTATAAAATTTATCAGAGTTTGAGGTGCTACAACTCAGTGTTTTGCGGAAACGGAGAGCATGTATTAAAAATTTGAACAACGAGTTTAACAACAAGTAACTGATATAAAATACTCAGACATATGCTGATGCCTGACGTATACTGATATATTACAAATTTTCCTGAAGGAATATTCATGTGATACAATAATACAAAACTTTATAATTACAGCTCTTCCATGTAACTATACCCTCTTCAACCAAGCCTTAGGTAGACTTGGGGCATAGAACCTAACTCAGTTAAACCATCCCATTTGGCCAGTCCGGGTAAGGTCTAGTAGAAGTCTCCCCGATGTTAACGGCGACTGATTGACTGAACCACATAGACGACCCTTTCTTAGTTTAAGCACCAAATGATATGAAGTAACCTTATTAGATTCATGCATTACAGTTCTGTTTTCTTTCTGTATTTACTTTGACCGGTGCCTCCTCACGGCTCCGTCTATCGGCGTTTTCTACGGCTCTATCTATTAGCGCCTTCTGTGATTCACGATCCTTCCCTGACTATTAATTAAGACTGAGGTCCAATGCCCATTGGACCTCAGGTAACGGTTAACCTCATGCTTATGTAAACAATATATGTATCACAGGTATTCATGACATTTCAACAACAATCACTACAAAAGTCAATAGCAGATGTAGGAAATACATAATAATGTATGTAAGGCAATAACAATACACAACCCCTCGCAGTATGTTTGTTATCCCAGTCTGCACATTTCACCAGTGCCACGATGTACGGTCGTGTCCTTAGCGCTTAGGAAAACTTTCAGCGGTGTTATCAAGACCATAACCCGTATACTCATGATTTCATCAAATCAAATAAGACATAGTCTTATTATAGAAACACAGCAATCATATATAAGCATATCACAAGTATCAGAGTCAGTGTTACAGTACGTCGCAAACGTACCTTCGTTGACGGTTCTCGGTATGTTTCAACGGTAGGCGATCACAGATATCCTATAAGGGTAATATCGCCTCTATTAATTCACAAATACTATCTCAGGAGATATTTTGGCTATATATGACCATTTTACCCTTGGATTTAATTATTTCCCCATTATTCCATTTATTTTTCGTAAAAACGCTATTTACTCATTAAATGGGCTGATTTTTCGCCTAACTTTGAAAAATCATAATTAATTCTACAGAACTCGAAACGAGGATCCGTAAAATTTCTCGGAATCCTTAGGATGTATAATTTTAGGGAAAAATATGAGTTCTTTCCTAGATTTCATAAACAATTCCCAGTTTTCGCAACAACATGCTCTGCCCAGAATTTGCCAGCATTTTTAGCCTAACTTCGAACATTTTTATCTTTTTGCACAGAACTCGAAATCATGACTTATAGGTATATTTGAAAATCTCTATATGTCTACTTTCAACATGAGTTTTCTTAGAATTTTGGCATAGCATCTTCAACATAAGATACTAGCGTTTTTTAAATTGCTTCTAGGAGTCGCTAACCGACAAAATTTCGCCAGAGCTTCGCTACTTTGACCATAATCTTCCAAAAATTCTGCTATAACTTCTTCTTCATCTTTTTTTTCGAAATAAATCCATTTGTAACCATAAAAACATGATAACAACAATATATTGGAAGATTAAAGATCAAAACAACATTTAAGCTATGAACTTAAACTAGAACTTCAAGAACTACCAAAAGCTAAAGACTAGAAACTCAAAGCTTGCTTACCTCTTGAAGAGCTTCCTCCTTCTTGCTTCCCACTAGCTCTCACTTCTCTCTACTATGGCTTCTCTATACTCATCACTTGGGTTGAGTTTTGGTGTGAAGAATTGTTATATTTATAGCATTTCATGAGCTCATCTAATTGGTGGATTCCAAACATTATTTGAATCCAACCTATAACTCTCTTTCTTCCTCTCTCAACCGACCTCCCCCCTCTTTCTTACACTCTTCATCTTTTCTTCCCAAATCCTAATTTAGTTAGGTGTATGTTGGTGTTTTTCTTGGAGATCTATTTCCACTTTTAGAATCACAATTTTATGACTTGATTTATGGTATTTTTAAAATTTGAATTCACAATAGTATGAATCTCAAAAGTGTATGAAAATCACTTTTGAAACAACTATGTTCAAGCTCAAATTATGCTTATTCATAATATCTACTTATATTTGTTCTAGGGTTCATGGATTTCAAGATATGATTTATTTTCTATTGGTTCTCATTCACTTATTTCTTGAATTCATCCTAATGGTTTTTATCTCATCTTTAATTAATTTACCACTAATTACTATTATTACACATGCTTATGTCACAAATTACCCCAAAGTCTTCTTGTATTTAATTTGATAATGACATGTGAAGTGTAAATATCACAATCTTCTTGGCTCATCTTCCTCCACAATGCTTGGCCGACTCCTCCCTCAATTTCCCTTCAATTTGATTTTCATTTGGCTTGAATTTTGCCTTAAAAGTCTTGGTTAATCAATGGTTGAGTGTGATGTTTTATTTAGTTAATTACATAATTTAATTTCTTCCTCTTCCTCCCCTTTGCAAAACCGACTTCACTCTTAATTTTTAGCTCTTGGATTTGTGTTTCAATTGTCTCTCAAAACCATGGAAAAACTCCCTCATTGGTTAACTTAATTTCACATGGATTTAGCTTTATGAAATTAATTCTAAAACCTTTAGATTAGCTTTATTAAATTTAATCCAAGCCTTTGATTTGGGTTGGAAATATCTAAACACTATTGTTGATATTTGTTAATGATTTAAGATTAATGATTAATACAATTTCTTAACCCATTTTATTAGTAATTTTTGACACTTAATTTAATTAAGCGGAAATTAATTAATCATTAGTTAAATATTGCTAATATAGTTTTTTAGGGGTTATTAGGCTTAATTGCCAAAATTTGACGAGTTTTTAAATTAATCTTGATGATTAAAAACTCCTTGTATGCTAATCTTAGCTTTTAAATATCATTTGGATATTAATTATGTTGTTATTTCCTTAATTATGGTCTTTTAAAATTAATTATGAATTAATTTCAAAAATTAGGTAAATATCCCAATTATTGCAAATTTAATTTCCCAATAATTGTTGCTAATTTTCCCTAATTGATTTTGTCATCCTTTGATGATTTTAATAGCTAAAATGATATAATTAAGTTTCTACTTAATTATGATAGTTTTAGGGTATTTTATGATCCTAATAAGATTTAGAAAATTAAATCTTCAACTATCTAATTTGTAAGAATAAAATCACTTAGAAATAAAATAAGAATAATAAGAAAAATTGAGACCACATATTCACCTATTTTAAATAGGTAATATTGACTCAGATATAATATTTAAGGAATATTATTTATTTAAATATAATATTTAAAATAAATAATTATCCGGGTATTACATTACTCATTTCTAACCTCAAAAGCTTAAATGTATCAAGCTTACAAATCATACACTATAAGCATTATATCCTCAGGACTTTGTTTTGAAATTGGTTGGGTACTAGGAATCACAACAATGAAAAATTCTATTTCCCTATCCGGAGGTAAACTCGACAATTCCCCTAAAAGAATAAGGAAGTCCTCGAATAATTGGAATTTGCTCAAAGCTAATATTAGGTATAACAAAAACCCATATTACGGCTAAAAATCCTTGACATCCCTTCAAGACTACCTAGATTCCTAGACAAAGGTCTTCAATGATGCCTCAATTATGATTATGCCCGGGTTCATAATAATTGAGACCCCATAGAAGAATCCTCGCCCCATGTAACTATAGGAAAACCTATGCTCTGATACCATTATGTCACACCCTGAGACCTAAAGGGGTGACCGGCATGGAATATGAGTGGACTCACATTCCTTAAGCCTTAAACTTATAAACATATGTTCCAAAATATATGGATCCTACCTATAAATTACATGGAGCATCTAACTTAAAATATTAATACAAAAGTCTAGGGCTACGATTACATCAACTAATAGCACCTCAAAATGAGACTGCAAGCTCTAAACCATTAAGGAGACCCTTAACCGCTCAGCAGGAGGTACAAAATCAACAATTTCATCTGAACAAAAACAATTTTTTTGGTGAATAACGTCCCATTCTTTTAATTCTATAAAATACAAGAGTAAATAATTAAAACATATTTATCTACTAATAATATTAATATGGCAATAACTTCAATTTCAAAACCATAAGTTCATGAACAAAACAAAACTCTATATATATTGGATCATCAATCAATTACCTAGAAATACATAATAAACTATTTTGTTTGACAAAACCGTTTTAAAACAGTAAATCATAAATAAAGTAGAACTCGATATAAAATTTCGTTAATCAAATATTTCCAAGAACGTAATAAAACATTTGATTTAACATAATCAATTTTAAACATAATTCTCAAAACCACATCTTTCCGTAGAACTTCTTACAGAACGAATGACAAGCGTGGCCACACAGTCCACGAGGGTAACTAACCAAGCATGACACGAGGCCATGAAACAAGCATGGACACACAGTCCATGAGGGTAACTAACCAAGCATGACACGAGGCCATGAAACAAGCATGAGAACAATTCCCATGAATAACAAGCGAGCTCGAGGTTAACCATGGTGCACCAAGAACTAACAGTACTGCTGTTAGTAACCAGCGTTCTATATTCAGTTCTTTTCAAAACATTTTCAAGCATGTCTGGGGTCAATTTATCAAAGTAATAAAAGTTCTTCCTTCAAGATAATATCAGCTCTATCTCATATTTCATTATCAAATTCCCCAGCATGAAGTTTCACAAAAAAATATATTTCAAAACCTTCCTTAAAATTCAATCTGCCAATAAAATCCTTTTAAAACATTAAGAACTCGTGTTAAAAACATTCAATTTCAAATAATAAATCCAAGCTTCCAAACTTTCCAAAATCCAAGATCCTTTCAATATAAAATTTATGAAAAATATATGAGAAGTCATCATTTCCATTCAAATGCCTAATCATAAATTATACTTCGGAACAATTGGAAAAAAGTACATAATAACGAATAAAATCAACATTCTTTACTAATATACCATCAACAAATAATCCTTCACAAAATCATACTTTTAAATCTGGAAATAAACATAAAATTTCAACACTAAAAATAATATCATTCATAAAAATTAGGGACGTTATTCACTCACCTGGTGCTCTTTCCAAAACGGTACTTTACCAATATCCTTTTGGTTCACTTTTCTTATGAGCTCAAGCAATGGTCAATTCCTATAAATTTTGAAATAGGTCATCATTGATAATCTTTTACCCTTATATATTATATAATATCTAAGACATATTTAAAAGCCTATTATGCTACCCAAAACTCTCAACTCATGGCTAGATACATTTATCCAAAAACATTATTATTTTTGAATTTAACAGAAAATCTGACTTGATTTTTGAAGGAACTTAAAAAAAATCATAACTTAACCTAGAAGACTCCAAATTCCTAAAATTCCATTTTCAGACATATTGGTTCCAAACTTGTATTAGGGCATACTCCTACACAAAAGCCTCTTCTAAACTCGTTGGAAACCTTAAATTTAGGAAAACTAATCCCCTCCATGCTTTGATAGGGCTGGATGAAACAGGAGAAAAAGGAATATTAATGGAATTTAATCTTCTTATTTATACCCATTACATAGGAGCCTAGAGATACCTTGTGTGAATGGTTTGGTACCTTAAAACAGGGGCTGTTTTCTTAATTTCAGTTTTAAAACATAACCCCAAAGCTTAGAATACATTTATGACAGCGTTTGAGTATAATAAAGCAACCAAACAGTGGACATTTCAGCCTTGATGATTCAAACCCATAAATCTATCATGATAATACATCAACCACATTTATACTGGTTAGCTTTGTTAACGTTTAAGCATCCCTACAGTGAACCTTGATTCCAAAAATCATCCACCCTCAGCAAAATCCAACATGCAACACCATATTATATATTCCCTTTAGCATATGGAATATCTAGCCTTTATAGAAGTTTCAAACAGCTCTGCCCTTATCTAAGATGGCTCCACATCTGAAAATACAATCCAAGAATTTCGGACCTCTACATGCAATAGCATATCTCACTTTTAGAAATCCCAATCTAATCCTAGGTACGCTGGGTTTACTTATACCTTCCTTTTTCTACAATTAGACATACAACCACAATCTCCCACCCCTGTTTGCATTAATCGAAGGAAACAATGGTGGGATGAAGTTCTAGATGTTTACCTCCATTCAAGACTAGCCTTGCATGTGGGTGATCAACCGTTGTCTCCTTCTTCGGCTCCTCCGATTCCTCCCCGTCTCTCTCGCTCTCTCTTCTTTTTGTATTATGACCGAGCTAGAGATAATGAAATGGGAGGAGGGTATTGTGTCGTATATATTGGCTGAAGGGAATGGAAATAAGAAAGTTGGATGGTGTGTTGGGCTGTGTATTTGTCCGAAATAATTACGTTGTTGGGCAGCAAGGAATATGAATGAGAAAGGGATAATGATGGAGAGTATACTTTGCTGTCTGAAATGCTTTTATCCAAATTGGTTTTGCAATGAATTGAAGCAAGTGACTTGCATCCATTATCCAACTTATAATATCTCTTAATTCCAAGATTCTCCTTTTCTTTCTAATATCGGATCATTAGACTTCAACAATTCTCTTCTCTAAATTTCTGATTTGTCAAACCCTTGGCTCATCAAATTGGGCTTTGACTTTGCCCAATTTTATTTGCAAGCTTGGGGTAGTAAAATTATCATTTTATCCCTTCTTAATTTAAGCACTTGATAAATTCCCAAAATAAATTTTTAATCCCATATACAGATTTTTCTTTTTCAATCAACTCCTCTAGGCCATAAATTATTTATTCTAAAATTCCTGGTTTATCCTCTAACTATTTTTCCTTAAATTTTCAAGAAAATAAGCCCTAAAATCCAGAAAATAACTTTAAACTATTAAGGCCAAAATTTTCATAATTAATACCCTCATAATGTTTCTAGATCCTCAATTTAATATTTTCATAATTTTTCCCCTAATTTTCACGGTCCAAAAAATAATCTTTAATAATTATATTAAGCTTTTCCTCATAATAAACTTAAGACTTTTAGCTCTTATTGACTTGACAATCTATTTATCTCAGTCTTATTCCTAAAATTTTAGTCCCAAAATTTAGGGTGTTACAAATTCAATGAATAAAAATTAAAGCAAAAACTTGAGAATATGAAAAAAAAAAGACACAAGCTTAGTTCTTAATGCTTCATATTTTTTTATATTTAATATTCCGCGCGACATTGACATGTTTTAGTATTTTGTATTTTATTAAGACCGGTTAGTTATAAAGAAGCCGGTCCTAGATATATAATTACATTTTTAAGACCGGAAGTTTACAAAACGCAGGTCCTAATTTTTTTATTATTCATTTAATTTTAAGACCGGAGTTTTATTAAATATCCGTTCCTAAAAGTCCTTTTTAAAAAAAAAAAAAAGAGTATTGGCTTTGGCGATCGCAGCAACTCAATGAAAAAAAATTAAAGGGAAAACTTGAGAATATGAAGAAAAAAAAGACACAAGCTTAGTTCTTAATGCTTCATACATTACTGGAGAATATGCACGTACACAAGAAAAAATACAACAGAAAAACAAGCAGAAAATTATCAAAACCAAGAATCTGACTAAACATCCTAAAGCTTATTATCCTCCAAAGCCTTGGTGATATCGGCATGAGCAGCATTAACTTCCCGCCGGAGATCAGCAAGTTCCTATCTTATTCGCATCAGCGCATCATTAGAGGAAAGAGGAGAGGGGTCAGCGGTAGGCGCGCTGGGGCCAACTGGTCAGAAAGGGGGAGCAGGAACCTTTTCATGGTCTAAAGGATGGAGGGGGGTGTGGCAATCTCTTCATCATTTGAAATAACAATGGGTCCAACGACCCGAGACTCCTCTGTCACAATAGAACGCACTCTCGCTGGAGGAGGCACACCGTATAACGATCTTCGGAAGGCATGAGCATCAGGAGTAAGAGCACCCCAACGAGCGGTTCTCTTGTATCTAACCATTGTTTAAGCAGTTGGGGCAGAGAGCCACATAGTGTGGAGTTACGAGATTGTGAGGAGTTATTAAGGACAGAGAGGTATGTTGAGTTATGTAATATCCGGGTAATTATTTATCTGGAATATTATATTTCAATAGATAATACCTATTAAAAATAGGTGAATATGTGGTTTCAAATAATAAGTAATAATTATCTTATTTCCTAAGGTAATAACTATTGAAATTAGGGTGAATAAAGAGCTAAAAATCCCTAAATGCAATTGTGGGCCATAAAATACCCCGAAAATATTATGATAAATCCTAAGAGGCAATGAAATATTTATTAAAAATTGGAGAATATGTTGTCTCTAATTTAGGTAATTTTTGGGATTAATTTCCTTGGAAAATATTGAGGCAAGATTTAATATTATTTTGGGGATCATAATTGACCCCATGATTTTTAATATTTTACATGGGATATAAAATACCAATGTAAGTAAAATAATTGTGAGATAATGATTTATCCTAATTAAGAAAATTATCAAAAATTAGTAAGTGGCTAATCTGGTAATTAATGGGATAATTAAGGGTATAAAGTAAATGAATTAAAAATAATTTAAATAATTATTTTTAATTGGAGAAATTCAAAATTATTAAATAAATAAAAAATAAAAAAATAAAATATTAATAAAATATTTTATGCTTAGAAAAATAAATAAAAAATAAAAGAAAAATAAATAAATATCATGATATTTTTGTAAAATTGTATTATTATATAATATAGTGAATAGTAATAGAATAAATAGGAAACGGATCCTATCTAGAGAACCAAGAATAGGAATTCCAAAGTCAAGGTAAAATATTGATCAGTGAGTTTTTACCTTCAAGTGACCTCTTAGGAAGTTAATTCCGAAATTCGGTAGCGCATTTGCCTAATAAGACGAAATAGGGAAAAATGCGATATTCACATTTTGGATTTGAAGAAAATAAATTATAACTCAACATCTAGAGATGAGTTTATAATTATCTGGACATATTTGGAATCAGTGAATTATTATCCGAGATTGATGATTCCGAAAGCGATTTCCGACACCGGACGTGTTCGGACACGTTTTCGAGAAAACTTCAATCGGACTGTTGGAACCCCGTAAGGGACCGAAATCTAAGTTAAATTAGATATTATTGATGAGGAAGAGAAGATCTTCAAAGTTATGAATCCAGAATTTTGAGATTTCTCCGAAGAGACGCGAAACGGAGACCGAACAGGAAAAATCGCCGAACCGGCCATAAAGCAAGTTGACTCACCATTTTTGGACCAATTGTTTGCTGCCAAATCAGCCTTGAATGTCGACCAACATGCTGCATGGCTAGGAATTAAACACCATTATGCTTTGATTTTACTTGGTTATAAGGTAAGAGAAAATTACAAGATTTGGAATATGGAAATTACCAAAGTGGCACAATTTTTCCCTATATAAGGGCATGAGCACCTTCTTCATTTTTCACACCAAAAATCTGCCTCTTAGAGAGAAGTTAGAGAGAGAAGCTCTGGAGAAAGTCTGAGCAAAGTCTCGGGTAAGTTCTTCGGTCCCGGTCTTTAGTTTCGGTAGTTCTTTCGGTAGATATAGTAGGAATGCTAGATTTATCTTTAATTTTTCAAGATAGTCTAGATATCATATTTAGGGGTAAATATGATATATATTTCGAAAATATGATGAGGGAAAAGATCTGTCAAAATTCGGAGAGATAGAGCGAAAACAATAAGCTCGGCGAAATTCCGCCAAATAGGGGTACTAGGGGCAAAATAGTAATTTTCACCCAAATGGCCTGTTATGATGCCAAATGTTGATAAACGTTGTCCTTATAGGATATCCGAGCTAATCGAGCATTTGTTGTGCCGCCGTCATACCATTGTTTTTCCATTTGTCGAATTTCACGTTTTTCCGTAAAAGTTCCGTTGTACCGCCAAAAAGGTACGTTCGCGTCGTAACATTAACTCGATGTTTATTGTATACGTATATGTGATATGTGTATTGTGTGTGTATAGTTGTTATGTTGTACGTTCGCGTCGTAACACTAACGCCGATGTTTATTGTATGCGTCTATGTGCTATGTGTATGGTATGTCTATGTGAAGTAGTCGATAGCTCGTGGTATGCTTATTGTACTTGTTATTATGCTTCTTTCGGGTGTTGGGATACGTTGGCTAAGTGCGAATACCATTGCTAAGTGCGAATACCATTGCTAAGTGCGAATACCATTGCTAAGTGCGAATACCATTGCTAGGTGCGAATACCATTGCTAAGTGCGAATACCATTGCTACGTGCGAATACCATTGTGAAGTGCGAACCGTATGCTAAGTGTGACATATCTGCCAGGGGGCTTATATGGTGTTGGGGTATGCTTGTTAGTGTGCTCATATACTGTCTATGTGGTGTATATAAACATGAGGTTAACCGTTACCTGAGGTTCAATGGGCATTGAACCTCAGCTCTTAATATAGCGACATTGTGTTCGGAAGAACGAGGACCGAGGAGAAAGGCAAGCAAAGACGCATAGGGACTCGGTGAAGACTTTCCTCTACCGCTATTTACTTTTGAAAACTCTCGGTCATTGTACCGCTTTTGTAATCAACCAAACTTACGGCATTTTGAATATAAGTATCAGTTACTCAATCGCTCCGATGCTCTACTCTAATCAGAAAAAAAAAATTTATACTGCTTTTAAAAAGTCGGGATGTTACATTTTGGTATCAGAGCTGGTTAAGTTAACCATGATCGGGGGTTCTCACAGTGTGATCTGTGGCGAAGCATTGGCTCTTACCCCGACATGGCCAGGCGATCTGGTTGCATGCGCAGTGATGCGGTGCGTAAAACTAGCGGCTGAGGTATCTTTTGTCGTCACGGCGTGGTTGCGCCCCGGAGACATTTATGGTATCAGAGCTGGTTAAGTTAACCATGATTGGGGGTTTTCACAGTGTGATCTATGGCGAAGCATTGGCTCTTACCCCGACATGGCCAGTGGAATCTGGTTGCATGCGCAGTGATGCGGTGCGTAAAACTAGCGGCTGAGGTGTCTTTTGTCGTCACGGCACGTGGTTGCTAAGGAGACATTTTTGGTATCGAGCGTAGTCCGGCATTGATATGACTATGTTATTACGGACGGTATGGTAGGACGTTAAGGCTAGTCTATGTGGGTGTGGCCAATCGGCCGCCATAGAGTTGGTGAGGTCCCCATGATAGACACTTATCGGCCATTCGTTCGGTTAACGGAGTTATGTTCAAATCGGCCTTTTAAACTTTGAGCGTGTTTTGAAAATGAGTACCGAGGTAGCCCTAGGTCGGTGTACCGTTTGAACCGGTATACCATCTTGAACCGGTGTACCACCCTTTGTCGGTGCATCACTCTAACCCGAATCCGCAAATCCATTGTCGGTACTAATATCGATCTCTAATAATCCCGATAATCCCGATAACTCGATAATCTCCGGTTTGTACCGGACGGTAACTTCACCCTAACCCGAGCTTATATGTGGAGTGGGCCACATCGGATGAAACTCGTGACGAGGCCACGCCGACGAAACTTAGAGACCGACAAAGATATATTCATGTGGTATTTGAACCATGTTGAGAAGTTCTATTAGTTTTCAGGTGGAAAGAACCAACGAAACCCTGAACGAGGGGAAATAGTACGAGTGTCCATACGTTTGTAGTACTAGTGTGATAAAGTCTGCGATAGCCTAATCATTGTTTTCCTTGTATATGGCAAATTTGAACGAGACATGGCAAATTTGAGAGCTCGAGCTCCCGAGGCCGAGGCGAGGCCGAGGCAAAGTGCACGACCACGAATAATACCGATACCAAGTACACGAACCCGAACGACAAGGACCGCAGCAACCAGAGCGAAATGAGTTGCAAGAAATGCGGGGGATGCTGCAAGAACAAAGGGCTCTTATTGATAAACTCCTTGCTGAAAGGCAGGAGAGAGAAGAGGAAGGTGCCCGAGCCAATGAGGAACGACGTAACGCCGAGGAAGAAGATGAAACCGAACCCGATGATGAACGTGAAACCGAGGAGTCCGATAGATCTCGACACCCCTCGACGTAATAGGGCAATAGCGGTGCTACCTCGACCCAACAGAGTGGTTGAGACCACGCAGAAATGGGTCACCCATTCCCGCAAGCTCAAACCTCCGGTTTTTCGTGGTAAGCTCGATTCGGTGAAGACCGGCTTATGAGTCCGGACAAGATCTTCGAAGTGATGGATTGTCCGGAAAACCGAAAAGCCCAACTTGCGCCTATAAGCCGGAAGGGGATGCGACCGATGGTGGAAAAGCATTGCAAGTAACATTGCAAACCCGTTATTGTCCCGTGACTTGGGAGAAATTTCGGAGAAGTTCAACGAACAATATTTTCCTCCTTCGGTACAAGTTATCAAGGAGTCGAATTCCTCCATATTCGACAAAGTCACGAGGAGTCATTCGATGACTACTTCGCCCGGTTTACCAACTGTCTCGATATTCTTCATATCCGAAACGTAACGTTGACGAGAGCTGGAAGGCAAGCAGGATGGTAGACGGGCTAAAGTACGAAATAAGGGAAAAGCTGGTATCCCAACAGTTCCCAGAATTGATCCAAGCGGTGGAGTCATGCCGGTTGATCGAACGTAACATAACGGAACTACGTACATCGGGAATCGACAACCGCAGCGGTGCAAGTCGTGACGGGTTGAGCCGCGGAAGTTCCTCGCGAAGAGGGCGGCACCATGGAATAACCCTCGGGGAGGCAAGATGCCATACCGATCCGAGCAAAGAACAACCCAGGAATGCCCGGACCCCGACCATGTCCAAAATGCAAAACGAACCACCCGGGAACCAACGCGTGCGGGGAAGAGATATGCTACAAGTGTCAGAAGCCGGGGCACTTATACACGAACTGTCCTCAAAGGACTACGGGGATAAGGCCACAAAACCCAGGCCGGGTTTTCGCTTTGACAACTAACGAGGCCGAATAATCTCCAGAGAGGATCCGCATAACTATCTCTCGATAGGAACCTACCTTAGGTGTTGTACGACACGGGTACTAATCACTCGTTATATCGATGAATATGCGAATCATTTTGGGATGCATACATATATGTATTACCTTACGATCTAATAGTAGCTACACCATTGGGTGTGAACTATTTTGCTTATGTAATCATGTCCGAATTCCAAATCGAATATATATCTCGTTCAAAAACTCGTTCACAAACATCGACGACATTCTCGAAATTCACTATGACATTAATACCTAGCATAGGATCAACATCTAAAACGCCGTATCAAATGATACCGAACAAAGTACAAGAGTTGTGACTTTGTATCAACCATCGCAGGATGGACAAAATGACTATCATGAACACATACCCACTTCCCATGATCTACGATTTACTCAGTTATGTAATTCCTACGTTTTGTCAAGGGTTGACGTATGCTCGGAACACCATTTCAGCTGTACATCAAGGAATAGCAATCTTCTGAAGATAGTAACATAGATATTTAGTTTCTGGATCTCGCGGGATAGTACCGTAGATTCATACCGAAATTTTCTCATAACCATTGATAAAACTTAAATCATTGCGTAGAACACAGACTGAGACGAGCTTGCATAGACTGAGAATGAAGTTGGTCATAGCACCAAGAGTTGGTTGTCCCGGATCCAAGTAGATGGTCGTGGTGCCATTAGGTATGGGTCGGGATATGTCTTGTCTTTAGACGACGGGACGGCGTGATGACTTACGCCTCTCGCCTATTGAAGCCTCTCAAGTTGAACTAATCGATGTAAGACCTAGAGTTAGTGAGTATCGTATAGAACTGCATCGCTAACACAAGTGGTTGAAGTACCTTTTGAGTTGAAAGAAACTCGGGAAAGGACAATAAGTCCCGTGTTTTAATGGACGAAAAGTCCCGTGTTCGAAAACTACACCCGAGTACGGGGTGAAAGAAATCGTTAAGATACATGTATAGTAAGGAATTCCCTATGGTTTGATAAATAGTTATATTACTTGTCGCGAAAATTTTAGTTTCCAATGCATATTTCTTAGTTACTACGATCAGACCACGATCATGTCATTGAGTAGGAGGTATCTTGTGTTGACATGGTGTATGGGCGTCATGGAAACATTTAAAGTATCTTGTGTTACCATGGTGTATGGGCGTCATGGAGACATTTTGATATCTCGGTGTTGACCGGGGTATATGGGTGCCACGAGAAAATACTATATATCAAAGTACGACATGACAAGATCGTTACGGTCAAACCAGAGCGAATTCTCGTTCGTCAAGCGGAGAGGCCGACATATAGAGAAAAGTTCCGGAGCGAATAGTCGAAGTTTAGATAGACGAGTCTAAGTTGTTATAGAGCAAATTTCAAGGACGAAATTTTATTTAACGGGGGAGAAATGTAATACCGGATTTTAGTAAACTGGAATTTTTGAGATAAAAGAAATTAACGAATATTTTGATAAAGCAAAATCATGAGTTTAAAACTATTACAGAAAATTGTCATAATTATAGAGTAAATTGTTAAAAAAGTTACGGAAAGATCAGATGAAAAGAATGACTAAAAATGAAATAATGGTGATAAAAACAATCTAAAAATATTATGATAAATACTGAAAGATCATGAAAAATTATGAGAAAAATATGGAAGTGTTATCCCTAATTATGAGAATTTAATAAATTATTTCAGAGGAAATAACATGAAGAAAAGTTTAAAAAGCATTTCGGAACCATAAAGTAACACGATGGGGTAAACATTGTTAATATTTTACATAGGATATAAAATGACAATGTCAAGTATAAAAGTTTGCAAGATAACAATTTACTTGTAAAATTGGTAAAGATAAATATATGAAGAAACCCGATCCTAAAAAGATCACTAAACGAAGAAATTAGGTCCGATTAAGCCTTAACGAAGGCGAGGGGTAAAACGGGAATTTTTGGTAAAAAATATTATATTTTTAAAAAATGGACAAAATTATGGAAAAATAATTAAAACTGAATTTTTAAAAGAGGGGGCGAAATTATGGTTATTTTTAATTAAAAAGAATTGTTTAAATAATTAAAATGATAATTAGAATAAAATAATAATATAATGCGGTGAGTCAGCATATAGACAGGGCCCGGGGGAAAAGTTAGAAATAAATTCTACAGGTAAACCAGAAGTAAAAGTCTTTTCAGATCTGATCAAATTAAGAACAAGTGAATTTTTACACGAAGAAAGAATTTACAGGTGTTGTTTCCGCAACCGAAAACCCTAATTTCAAATAAGACGAAAAGTTGATCGGATAGAGTAGAGTCGAGATAGGCAAAGTGAGAACCTATAGAAACAATTGCGTCTTTTTAAACACGAGATTAAGTTAGGCAACAACCGGACGTTTTACGATTCAAACGAATTATTGTCCGAAGTTGGTTCTATCGGAAGCGATTTCCAGAATCGACGCGTTTGTCCGAATATCTTCCGACGCACCGGAGAATACCTGGATATGATCAAAAAGAGGATCAAAATATATAATATGAAAGAGGATGAAAAGACCTTCAAAGTTACACGCTCGCATTTTTGAGTTTCGCAAAATCGCGCGAAACGGACACCGACGGTAGCTTTATCGGATAGGAGGCCATAAAGCAAGAGCCATCATGGATGGCAACTCATCCATTGACTTTTGGGCTCTTAGATTTCGATCTTGACCATGGATGGCCAAGAGTGTTTTGTCCTCAAAAATGCGATCCAACGGCCGAATCCGATCTCGAAGACTTTTGTGGAAATTCCCACCTTGTCCCTATTTTTCCCTATAAATAGCAAGCTCTCTTGCTCTCATTCTTCACACCAAATTCGAAACCTAGAGAGATGTTCTAGAGAGAGGAGCTCTGCAAAAAAATTCTGCCTTGCTCCGAGTAAGTTCTTCTGCTATTAGTTTTTAGTTTCCATAGTTCTTTCGGTAGTTATAGTAGAACTGTTGTTTTGATCTAGGAAGTTTCAGAATATATTCCTATACTTGTTTTTATGCCTCATTGCATTGAAAGATGCCTGACAAGGTAAAAACATAGTGGGGAAAATTTTGAAATGGAATACGGTCAAAGTAACGAAGTTCTGGCGAAATTCCGCCAATTAGGGGTAGTAAGGGCAAAATGGTCTTTTTCACCTAAAATTCCTGTAATGCTGCCAAATGTTGATAAACGTTGTCCTTATAGGATATCTGAGCTAATCGAGCCGCTGTTGTGCCGCCGTCATACCGCTGTTTTTCCCGCTGTCGAATTTCACGTTTTTCCGTAAAAGTTCCGTTGTACCGCCAAAAAGGTACGTTCGCGTACTGTAACACTAACGCTGATGTTTATAGTATGCATATATGTGCTATGTGTATTGTATGTGGTAGCTGATAGCTCTGCTGTTTGTATGTACGTTCGCGTACTGTAACACTAGCTCTAATGTTTATTATATGATTGTATGTGATTGTTGTGTAGTAGTGTACGAGGTTATGCTATATACACGGTATGTTACATACGAGGTTATGTCACATACGAGGTTATTATTGTTGTATCATACGAGGTTATGTTACATACGTGGTTATTATCTTGTATACGTGGTTACGTGTTTTTAATCATACATCTCGTTATGGATCGTTGTATTGATTGCCGTTGTCGTGTATATGTAGTCGTATTTAAGCATGAGGTTAACCGTTACCCGAGATCCAAATTGTAATTGGATCTCGGCTCTTATCATAGCGTCAGTTCGGGAGAACCGAGAACCGAGGAGAAAGGCGAGCAGCCGCACGGAGACCCTAAGTGAAGACTTTCTTCGGGTGTTATTCATTTTGAAAACTCTCGGTCAATGTACCGTTTCTGTAAATCAACCAGACTTACGGCATTTATAAATATATGTATCAGTTACTCAATCGCTCCAATGCTCTACTCTGATGAAAAAAAAATTATACTGCTTTTGGTATCAGAGCAGTAGTCCTGGCATTGATCTGACTATGTTTAGTATGAACAGTCTGGGGGTGCCAAAGTAAGGCTAGTCTATGTGGGTCAGCCAATCAGTCACCCTAGCACGGTGAGGCCCCCATGATAGACACTTTCTTGGTCTTTCTGTTCAACTAACGGGGTCAGGTTCAAAAGCCTTTTGAAACCTGAGAGTACATTTTGGCACAGTTCCTGCTATGTTACTGCAACCAGTTGGTGCTTAAACTAGAAAGGGTTTTTGTGGTTGTCGCTCAGTCGCCGTAAATACTCGGTGAGACTTCCATAGAATTAAACCCGGCCTGGCCAAACTGTTTGAGTAGCATAGTTAGAAATGTTGCATTTTTCTCAAAAAACAGATTTTTTTGAAAAGAGTACTGACTTAACCTGGTGTAATGTGTAGAGATGGATGGAGAAGGAAGACGATACTCCGAATACCATGGGAAATGGATACGTTTTGCAAAGAAAAGTAAACCAAGCTATATTAAGATCAAGAAGAGCCCGTAACCCGAACCACGCCCGAGCTCCCAAAAGATTTCCAATACCCCCTGTTCAAGATTATCAGTTCGAGCCTGTCTGGAATATTGATTTTCCCGTGGAGCACCAAAACGACCCAGAACCTGAGTACCACCCTGGGCCTGAGTATCCGGACAACCTATATGATCCCGAACCCCTAAACATCCATGATGTCAACGCAGAGCCTAGCAGCCCAATTAGCCCCACACACTCATCTGTAGGGGATAATTCTGATTTCCCTGAAATCCAAAATCTGGATAAGGAAGCTGCTACCACAGAAGATTACCATTATACCCTAGATGATAACATGGAACTAACCCACATGTTATCCTTCTATTACATGTTTGCTGTAGATACAGAGGACACCTTCATGACTAGGTATCTAGCTTTCCTTAGTCGAGTCAAGTCCTATTACGCCCTGAATAATCAATTTCCACCTGAGGACTGGATTCGATCCACTTTAACTTATTTCCCCCGAACCCGCTACTGGGCTAGGGTAACAAACAAGTTGCTAGGTCAAGGCCCTATCCAAAATGTCGTTCTTCACCTCCGTTACCTGAAGAGTTTGGTGCGTCTCGCATACGTAGCTAAGGGGGAACAAAGTCGAAGAAAGTCATGGGAAACATTAGTAGAAGCTACTAGCATATATTTGTATAAATCTCTCTAAAAACCTTGAGGGATTGTAAAATATTTAAATAAATGGGTTGTAATTTATGGCTTGTATGAAAATATGTAAAATATGCTGAGATATAAATAAATGTTTGTTTTGTGTGTTTATTATATCGTGTATAAATTCTAATAATTATATGTGTCCTTATTAAGTAAAGGAAAAAGAATTAAAGAATGGCAAATATTCGAGGCGCGGTGTTCCGAGAGGCCGAGGCCGAGGCCGTGGTAGAGGAAGGGGTAGACAACCCCGGATCATACCAATACCGGGGGCGAACCGAACCAGCCGACGAGCATAATGAAATGGAAGACATGAGGAGAACTCTACAGGAGCAGAGGACTCTAATAGAAGAACTTGTGGCCGGACAAAGATTACTGCAGGAGAGAGAAGCGGAATGAGAAGAACGAGAAGAAGAAGAAGAAGAAGAAGTAGACGATCAGAGTGATCGCGAAGAAGCCGAGGAGTCTGACAGATCGCAGACACCTCCTCGACGTGGAAGAACTGATAGGACCACACAATACTGGGTCACTCAGTTCTGTAAGCTCAAGCCGTCTGCATTCCGAGGAAAGAAAGATTTGGCGGAAGATTGGCTGAGGAGCTTAGAAAATTTTTTCATCGTGATGGACTGCCCAGAGGACAGAAAAGCTCAGCTTGCGATATACAAGCTTGAGGATGACGCCGACCGATGGTGGGGAAGTGTTGCTGTGACACTCCAAAACCACTACTGCCCTATCACTTGGGAGAGATTTCTGGAAAAGTTCAACGACCAGTATTTCCCTCCGTTAACTCAGGTGATCAAGGAGACAGAGTTCCTCCAAATCCAACAAGGTCAGGAAGAATTGTTTGATGATTACTTTGCCAGGTTCACCAACCTGTCAAGGTATTCATCATACCTGAAGAAGGAAAACGACGAAAGCTGGAAGGCGTACAGGCTAGTTCACGGGCTGAAGTATGAGATAAAGGAGAAGATGGTCTCTCAGAGATTCCCTAACATGACTCAAGCTGTGGAGTCTTGTCGTCTGATAGAGCGCAATTTGAAAGAGTTGCGTGGAATCCGGAATCTCAGCAACAACAATGCCGGACGTGGCGGATTCTACCGCGGACGTTTTCCGCAGAAGAGAAAGTCACCATGGAATAACCCTCGTGGTGGAAACAAAAGGCCAGCCCAGGCCGGGCAACAGAACTATCCCCGACTGACGGGAGCCCAATCATGTCCAAAATGCAGGAAGTTCCATCCAGGTGTCAGCTGTGATGGGAAACCAATCTGCTTTAAATGCCAGAAGTCTGGACATTTCAGCCGGAACTGTCCGGAGAACATTGCGGAGGCAAGACCTCAGAACACGGTCGGGTGTTTGCCCTGACCAATACTGAAGCCAGACGATCCCCGGATATGGTCCAAGGTACTATATCTCTAAATGGCAATCTACTTCAGGCATTGTATGATTCGAGTGCTAGCCACTCGTTCATTTCTTTTGATTGTTCAAATCGTTTAGGGATGCATGCCTCTAGATTACCATATGATTTAGTAGTATCTACACCTCTTGGCGTAAAATCCTTAGCTTCTGATGCATGTATGAACTGTGTTGCGAGTGTGAATGGACGGGAGTCTATAATAGATCTTATCCGATTACCGTTTCGTGACATCGACATCATACTCGGTTTGAACTGGTTAACGGCGAATGGCGCGATGATCGATTGTCGTAGCAAGACGATGTCATTTTCCGATTCACCTAGCAGAGACAAGATTGACGTGAGCCTGAATTTTCTCTCTGCTACTGAAGCTGATAGATGCATGAAGCAGGGATGCCAAGCTTTCATGATACTTTTCTCAGTAAAGGCGAAAGCCGAATCCTCACTCCAGAATATTCCTGTGGTGAGTGACTTTCCAGACGTATTCCCGGAGGATCTCACTGAGTTACCTCCTATCCGAGAAGTGGAGTTTGTTATTGAATTGATGCCTAGTACAGGGTCAATATCAAAGGCACCATATCGTATGGCTCCGAACGAGATGCAGGAGTTGAAGAAGCAACTGGAAGAACTTCTAAAGAAGGGGTTCGTCCGACCCAGGTGTATCACCATGGGAGCTCCGGTGCTATTTGTGAAAAAGAAAGACGGAAGTTTCCGACTCTGCATCGACTATCGGGAGATAAACAAAGTAACTGTCAAGAACAAATACCCACTTCCCCGGATTGATGATCTTTTGGATCAATTATCTGGTTCTATTGTGTTCTCAAAAATCGATTTACGTTCGGGATACCATCAGTTGCGAGTTAAAGATGGTGATATTCCCAAAACAGCTTTCAGAACCAGATATGGGCATTATGAATTTCTTGTGATGCCTTTCGGATTGACCAACGCACCTGCGGTATTCATGGATTACATGAACCGTATCTTCCGACAACACCTAGACCAGTTTGTGGTGGTGTTCATTGACGATATACTCGTCTATTCCAAAAGCAGAAAAGAGCATGAAGAACATCTGCGCCTAGTATTGAACATACTAAGAGAGAAGGCTCTACGCAAAGTTGAGCAAATGCGAATTTTGGCCGCCGGAAGTGAGATTTCGGGCCATGTGATATCTAGCGGCGGAGTTCTTTGTTGACCGTGCAAGGTGGAAGCGGTTACGGGACTGGAAGAGGCCAGAGACAGTGACGGAGATACGTAGTTTCCTAGGTCTGGCGGGATATTATCGCAGATTTATACGGGATTTCTCACGTCTTGCCCTACCATTGACAAAGCTTACGAGGAAAAATCAACCCTTCATATGGGGAGATGACTGTGAGGAGAGCTTTCAGAGACTGAGGGAGAGGTTGACTACAGCACCAGTATTGATAATCCCAGATCCTAGTGAGACATATGTTGTCTACAGTGATGCCAGTGGGCAAGGATTGGGCTGTGTCCTAATGCAATTGGGCAGAGTGGTGGCTTATGCCTCTCGTCAGCTGAAGCCTCATGAGTCGAACTATCCTACACATGATTTGGAGCTTGATGCCATCGTGTTCGCTTTGAAGATATGGAGGCATTACCTATACGGTGTGACCGTAGAATTATACTGCGACCACAAGAGCCTGAAGTATTTCTTTGATCAAAGGGAACTAAATATGAGGCAACTTCGTTGGATGGAATTGCTGAAAGATTACAACCTGGAGATCAAGTATCACCCAGGGAAAGCAAACGTCGTTGAGATGCTCTAAGCGGGAAGAAGGTGCAAGTATCATACATGATGATACAAGAGCGAAATTACTTGAAGATTTCGAGACCGAATCTTTCAAACCAAATCTGGATGAATTTCAACGCACAAAGTGACGCCTACCTTGCAAATCTTCTTGTGAGTCAAGGGGAGTACGACCTGAGAGATGAAGTTGATAAAGCTCAGAGACAAAATGATTGGGCAATCTCCATGCGGGAGAAGATCTCTCAAGGTAAAACCCAAGACCACGACCTTTCATCGAGTGGATTGGTCAGACACAAGGGGCACATTTACATACCGCCAGTTGATGAATTGAGGCGGAAGTGTCTGGATGAGGCTCACAAGAGTAAGTATACTCTACATCCAGGAATGGTCAAGATGTACCAAAGCATGAAGGCTGAGCTTTGGTGGCCTGGAATGAAAAGAGACGTAACTCGCACGTAGGCCGGGTGTCTAACTTGCCGTAAAGTAAAAATTGAGCACCGGCGACCCCCGGTCTTCTGCAAGGACTAGAACTGCCGGAGTGGAAATGGGAGAATGTGGCCATGGATCTTGTGGTAGGTCTACCTAAGATCAGGCATCACGATACCATTTGGGTCATCGTCGACCGATTAACCAAGTCGGCACATTTCATACCCATTAGCATCCACTACTCTCCAGAACGATTGGCTGCAATCTACATCAAAGAGATCGTGAGACTGCACGGGGTCCCTAAGAGTATTATCTCTGATCGGGATACTCGATTCCAATCCCGCTTTTGGCAAGCACTACATGAAGGAATGGGTACCAAGTGAAGTTCGTTCGCTTATCACCCTCAAACCGACGGTCAATCGAGAGGACGATATAGACGCTGGAGGATATGCTGCGAGCATGTGCCCTGGATTTCAAAGGAAATTGGGACGAACACCTCTCACTAGCAGAATTTGCGTATAACAATAGTTATCATTCAAGCATACAAATGGCCCCGTTCGAGGCGAAAGTGACAATCGCCTTTATGCTGGACAGATGCGTCTGAAAAGCAGTTGCTTGGATCGGATATGCTAAAAGAGACCTCCGACCAGATCGCTCTGATCAAGAAGAGACTCCTTACTGCACACAGTAGACAGAAAAGCTATGCAGATAAGAGGAGAAGACCGTTGAAGTTCGAAGTCGGAGACCATGTGTTTCTGAAATTATCTCCAGTAACCGGTGTCGGCAGAACACTGAAGAGAAAGAAGCTTAGTCCGTGTTACGTTGGACCAATTGAAGTGTTAGCCGAGCGAGGACTAGTTGCGTATCAACTAGCGTTACCCCCGAACCTGAGTAATCTCCACGATGTTTTTCACGTGTCACAGCTGAAGAAGTACCTGCCAGACCAATTGAAGTGTTAAAGTACGGCATGATAACACCTTTGTAGTCGAGCCGGAGCGAATTCTCGAACACCAGGAGAAACGGCTTAGGACTAAAACTATACCGATAGTTAAGGTGGTCTGGAAGGGTTTGTCATCAAACGAGGCAACTTGGGAAACCGAGAGTGACATGAAGGATAAGTACCCAGAGTTTATGGCCCGTAGTCGAGTTAGTATAGATTAAATTTCGAGGGCGAAATTTTGTTTAAGGGGGAGAGAAATGTAATACCCGGACTTTAGCAAATCTGGAAATTTCTGAGAGAAAGGAAATTAATGAATATTTTAATGAAGTAAATTCATGAGATAAAACTATTATAGAAAATTGTTATAATTATAGAGTAAATTGTCAAAAAAGTTACAGGAAAATCGATGAACGAATGACTAAAAATGATATAATGGTGATAAAAACAATCTAAAAATATTATGATAAATGCGAACGAGCATGAAAAATTATGAGAAAAATATGGAAGTGTTATCCCTAATTATGAGAATTTAATAAATTATTTTAGAGGAAATAACATGAAGAAAAGTTTAAAAAGCATTTCAGAACCATAAGGCAACTTGACAGGGTAAACATTTTACATAGGATATAAAATGACAATATCAGTATAGAAGTTTGTAAGATAACAATATACTATAAATTAGTAAAGATAAATATATGAAGAAACCTGATCCTAAAAAGATCACTAAACGAAGAAATTAGGTCTGGTTAAGCCCTAACGGCAAGGGGGTAAAACGAGAATTTTTGGTAAAAAATATTATATTTTTAAAAAATGGAAAAAATTATAGAAAAATAAATAAATCTGAATTTTTAAAAGAGGGGTCGAAATTATGGTTATTTTTAATTAAAAAGAATTTTTTAAATAATTAAAATGGTAATTAGAATAAAATAATAATATAATGCGGTGAGTCAGCTTATAGGCAGACTGGGGGAAAAGTTAGAAATAAATTACACAGGTAAACCAGAAGTAATAGTCTTTTCAGACTGATCAAATTAAGTACAAGTAAAATTCTACACGAAGAAAGAATTTACCAGACGTCGATTCCGCAACCGAAAACCCTAATTTCTAATAAGACGAAAAAATGATCAGATAGGGTAAATGCAGATAGAGGATTTAGAGTCAATACTGAAACAAGTATTTGCCGTGAATTAGGTATCTAGTGACTTAAGACAGATCATATTACAAATCAGTGGATTTCTGCTTAGACGTTGACGCTTTCGGAATTTCGTTATGGAACCGAGGGCGTTTGACCTAAAATCTTCGGCAGATAACGGAATACCCTTAATGGAGTCATTAATTTCATCAAAGTTGATATTCCTAATGAGAAAGAAAGAAACTTCGAAACTCGCCGCGTCAAGTATTTCACGATTCGTCAAAATCGCGAAACGGACGCCGATCGGGGAAATTGGCATTCGGACGGCATAAAGGGAGCATGAGTCATCATTTTGGACCAATGGCAAGCTGCCACCTCCTCCCTTATGTCGACCAAGGCAGCCCATGGACAAGAATTTACCACATTTTAACTTGATTTTACATGGTTGAAAAGAAAGGAAAAATTACAAAACTTGGAAAGTGAAAATTACCAAAGTAGCCCAATTTTTGCCTATATAAAGGCATGAACTCTTCATTCATTCTTCACACCTCCTCTTCTCTCTACCTTGGCCGAAACTTAGAGTGAGAAGCTCTGCAAAAGTTTTGCCTTAGCTCCGAGTAAGTTCTTCTGTCCATAGCTTTTAGTTTCCGTAGTTCTTTCGGTAGTTATAGTAGAACTGTTGTTTTGATCTAGGAAGTTTCAGAATATATTCCTATACTTGTTTTTATGCCTCATTGCATTGAAAGATGCCTGACGAGGTAAAAACATAGTGGGGATAATTTTGAAATGGAATAAGGTCAAGGTAACGAAGTTCTGGCGAAATTCCGCCAAATAGGGGTAGTAGGGGCAAAATGGTCTTTTTCACCTAAAATGCCTGTTATACTGCCAAATATTCATAAGAGTGTTATTATTCTGATTAGAATACTTCGACGTCGAACCGCGTCGAAATTCCATCGTTCCGCCGTTTGCATTTTGTTTCGTTGTTTTCACGTACGGCCGTCGAAAGTACCGCTTTTAGCCGGAAGAGCTGGATATCTGCAACGAAGGTACGGACGCGTACTGTAACACTAATCTTGTACTGCATACATACATATATGCGATAGATACGTTCATATACCGAGACTCGTCCGAGTCGTCAGCATACTTACAAACTTACACGGGTTATAGACATGATAATACCGTATGGTTTTCCTAGTACTGAGGACACGTGTTTGATCGTGGCACAGGGTAACGTGCAGACATGTTGTTGGGCTTTACATATTGCTATGTGCTTATGTTTTTTCATTGTTATGATCATACATCTGCTCTGTGCTTATGTATTGATATACTGCTGTGTTGTTATGACTATCTGTGTCCATATACTGCTTGTTTGAGTTTGAGGTTAACCGTTACTTGAGATCCATATGGTAAATGGATCTCAGCTGTAGCTTCAGGGTCTGGAGGACCGAGGGCTGATCGAGGCAAACAGCCGGAGTAGGAATCCGCCGGAGAATTATTTACTGCTTTCCATTTGTACCTTTTCGTACTTTTGAAACATGGATGACTGTATCTTACATTTACACATCGGTTAATGTTTTGTTAATGATTCAGTTACTCAGTTACTCTCACGCTGTATTATTCGACTCTGCTCCACTCTGATTGAAAAAAAAAATTCCGCTTTTAAAATGGGATGTTACATTTTTGGCCCACGCCGGATGAAATTCCGAGATCAATAAAGATAAGTACATGCAGTATTTGACTCATGTAGATAAAACTCCTGACACGTATTTCCATATTCGAGTAGAAAGAACCAACAAGAATCTGACGAAGGAAAGGTTGCGGGCGTATGTTTATTTGCGGTGTGAATAGAGTCTATGTGTGGTATAAATGCTAAGTGTGGTAAAGTCTGTGATATGCTACTTGTTGTTTTTATTTTAAAATCTAAACGTATACACTCATAAAGAGAAAGAACGAGATACGGCGAATTTACGAGGAGTCGGAGCTCGAGAGGCCGAGTGTACACACTAACATGTACCGAGGACGGGGGACTTCCGGAGATGGTCCAAGGTACTATCTCTTTTCAAAGGAATCTTCTCTAGACGATATATGACGTAGGTATTAGCCATATGATTACGTGAATTACCTCTGTGACGTGTTCTATGTTTCTTAGTTGTTACTTTCCGACTGCGATTGTGTCATTGAGTAGGAGGTATCTTGTGTTGTCATGGTGTATGGGCGCCATGGAAACATTTAAGGTATCTTGTGTTACCATGGTGTATGGGCGCCATGGAGACATTTTGATATCTCGGTGTCAACCGCGGTATATGGGTGTCACGGGGAAACACTATATATCAAAGTACAAAATGACAAGATCTTGACGGTCAAACCTGAGCGAATTCTCAATCATCGAGCGAAGCGGCCAACATATAGAGAAAAAATTTCGGAGCGATTAGTCCGAAGGTTAGTCTGTACAAAGTCTAAATTGGGATAGAGCAAATTTCGAGGGCGAAATTTTGTTTAACGAGGGGAGAAATGTAATACCCGGGTAATTATTTATCTGGAATATTATATTTCAATAGATAATACCTATTAAAAATAGGTGAATATGTGGTTTCAAATAATAAGTAATAATTATCTTATTTCCTAAGGTAATTTCTATTGAAATTAGGGTGAATAAAGAGCTAAAAATCCCTAAATGCAATTGTGGGCCATAAAATACCCCGAAAATATTATGATAAATCCTAAGAGGCAATGAAATATTTATTAAAAATTGGAGAATATGTTGTCTCTAATTTAGGTAATTTTGGGATTAATTTCCTTGGAAAATATTGAGGCAAGATTTAATATTATTTTGGGGATCATAATTGACCCCATGATTTTTAATATTTTACATGGGATATAAAATACCAATGTAAGTAAAATAATTGTGAGATAATGATTTATCCTAATTAAGAAAATTATCAAAAATTAGTAAGTGGCTAATCGGTAATTAATGGGATAATTAAGGGTATAAAGTAAATGAATTAAAAATAATTTAAATAATTATTTTTAATTGGAGAAATTCGAAATTATTAAATAAATAAAAAATAAAAAAAATAAAATATTAATAAAATATTTTATGCTTAGAAAAATAAAAGAAAAATAAATAAATATCATGATATTTTTGTAAAATTGTATTATTATATAATATAGTGAATAGTAATGGAATAAATAGGAAATGGATCCTATCTAGAGAACCAAGAATAGGAATTCCAAAGTCAAGGTAAAATATTGATCAGTGAGTTTTTACCTTCAAGTGACCTCTTCGGAAGTTAATTCCGAGGGTAGCGCATTTGCCTAATAAGACGAAATAGGGAAAAATGCGAGATATTCACATTTTGGATTTGAAGAAAATAAATTATAACTCAACATCTAGAGATGAGTTTATAATTATCTGGACATATTTGGAATCGTGAATTATTATCCGAGATTGATGATTCCGAAAGCGATTTCCGACACGACGTGTTCGGACACGTTTTCGAGAAAACTTCAACTGGATGTTGGAACCTGTAAGGGACCGAAATCTAAGTTAAATTAGATATTATTGATGAGGAAGAGAAGATCTTCAAAGTTATGAATCCAGAATTTTGAGATTTCTCCGAAGAGACGCGAAACGGAGACCGAACAAAGGGGGAAAATCGCCGAACCGGCCATAAAGCAAGTTGACTCACCATTTTTGGACCAATTGTTTGCTGCCAAATCAGCCTTGAATGTCGACCAACATGCTGCATGGCTAGGAATTAAACACCATTATGCTTTGATTTTACTTGGTTATAAGGTAAGAGAAAATTACAAGATTTGGAATATGGAAATTACCAAAGTGGCACAATTTTTCCCTATATAAGGGCATGAGCACCTTCTTCATTTTTCACACCAAAAATCTGCCTCTTAGAGAGAAGTTAGAGAGAGAAGCTCGGAGAAAGTCTCGAGCAAAGTCTCGGGTAAGTTCTTCGGTCCCCGGTCTTTAGTTTCGGTAGTTCTTTCGGTAGATATAGTAGGAATGCTAGATTTATCTTTAATTTTTCAAGATAGTCTAGATATCATATTTAGGGGTAAATATGATATATATTTCAAAAATATGATGAGGGAAAAGATCTGTCAAAATTCTGGAGAGATAGAGCGAAAACAGCGAAGCTCTGGCGAAATTCCGCCAAATAGGGGTACTAGGGGCAAAATAGTAATTTTCGCCCAAATGGCCTGTTATGATGCCAAATGTTGATAAACGTTGTCCTTATAGGATATCTGAGCTAATCGAGCCGCTGTTGTGCCGCCGTCATACCGCTGTTTTTCCCGATGTCGAATTTCACGTTTTTCCGTAAAAGTTCTGTTGTACCGCCAAAAAGGTACGTTCGCATACTGTAACATTAACTCTGATGTTTATTGTATACGTATATGTGATATGTGTATTGTGTGTGTATAGTTGTTATGTTGTACGTTCGCGTACTGTAACACTAACGCTGATGTTTATTGTATGCGTCTATGTGCTATGTGTATGGTATGTCTATGTGAAGTAGTCGATAGCTACGTGGTATGCTTATTGTCCGTTATTATGCTTCTTTGGGTGTTGGGATACGTTGGCTAAGTGCAAATACCATTGCTAAGTGCGAATACCATTGCTAAGTGCGAATACCATTGC
This sequence comes from Acacia melanoxylon, assembly GCA_019022615.1. Lineage (NCBI taxonomy): Eukaryota > Viridiplantae > Streptophyta > Magnoliopsida > Fabales > Fabaceae > Acacia > Acacia melanoxylon. Next base: position 2,236,253 of record JAFJYJ010000010.1, read on the forward strand.
TAGGTGCGAATACCATTGCTAGGTGCGAATACCATTGCTAAGTGCGAATACCATTGCTACGTGCGAATACCATTGTGAAGTGCGAACCGTATGCTAAGTGCGACATATCTGCCAGGGGGCTTATATGATGTTGGGGTATGCTTGTTAGTGTGCTCATATACCGTCTATGTGGTGTATATAAACATGAGGTTAACCGTTACCCGAGGTTCAATGGGCATTGAACCTCGGCTCTTAATATAGCGACGGTGTTACGGAAGAACGAGGATCGAGGAGAAAGGCAAAAAGACGCATAGAGACTCGGTCAAGACTTTCCTCTCTGCTATTTACTTTTGAAAACTCTCGGTCATTGTACCGCTTTTGTAATCAACCAAACTTACGGCATTTTGAATATAAGTATCAGTTACTCAATCGCTCCGATGCTCTACTCTGATCAGAAAAAAAAAATTATACTGCTTTTAAAAAGTCGGGATGTTACAAGTTACGAGGTATGAGGAGTTTAATAAGGACAGAGAGGTATGAGGAATTAATGAATATGTGTTCCAAAATTCTATTATTTATTTATTTTTTCAATTCAATTGATTTTAAGACCGACCTTTAATAATATATCCGGACCTAAAAGTCTATTTTTTTTTTTCAATTCAATTGCTTTTAAGACCGACCTTTTAAAATAAATCCGGTCCTACAAGTCTATTATTTATTTTTTCAAAAAATTCAATTACTTCTAAGACCGACCTTTTATCTTGTATCTGGTCTTAGAATTCATTTATTTTTTTGAATTCAATTTTTTTTAAAGTAAGAATTTTTTCTAATTAGTATTAAGAACGGATCTTTTAGAATATCCGGTATTAAAGGTTCCAGAGTCGTATCCATACACTCTGTTCAAATGAATGACTCAGAGTCTCTTCGACTTCCAGATAAACTTCCCAACTAAGTGTCTCCTCGTATTATGAGGAACTATGCGTCTCCTCATTATTGTTTCCGGCGTTTTACATTGTTCGGGTAGGGTTCTTTATTTAAACCTGATTTTACTCTACTTGCTTCACATTCTTCTGCATCACTTCTGAAACATCCACAGTAACGGCGGCTCCACCACCACGAGGTCCTCCTCCTCTGTTGCCTCCAGAACCGACAATCTACCAGATGATTCAGCACATTATGGCCCGCCTCGCTCATATAAAACGACGCTGCGGCCAGCTTTTTCAGGTCTATAACGCCGTCAACCACAAGCTGAAGGTGGTACTCAACGCCCAGGACGTTGCGTACGATCCTTCAGATGACGATGTCTCCGACCTCTCCGACGACTCCCTCCCCTTCGACAATGATGGGGGGGAGTAGATGTTTTTCTGTTTTTTTTTCCCGTACTCGTCGTTTCATCGCCCTCCTCCGGGGCAAAGCAATAAAAAAATATAATAAAAAATTTTGTTTTCATATTTGATTGCCATGTCCTTTATCTTCTTTCTTTTTCTAACAAAAAGGAAACAAATAAAACATTGTCCTCGTGTAAATCAACATTAAAAATTCGCAGAATACAGTTAAGAACATTAAAAAAAAACAAAAAAAGATTGTTTACCTTATTCGAATACAAACCAAAAAAGTTACTATTCTTCTCAAGGTTGGACCGTCGGTGTTACCTCGACCTGATTTGAATATTTTAAGTGTCCTTTTCATTATCTTCCTTCTTTTTCCGACAAAAAGAAAAGAGACAACGAAAAGGGAAACCGATAATGCTACTCAACATCAAGAGAGGTAACATCGAGGACAACGAGGGTCTAGCTTGAGCAAAACGCCAGAACCTCGATTGTCTTGAACCCTAATAATTAATTTGTCTGAAAAATGAGTCAACATTTCTGTTTAAAGGAAGACTATTAAGACAGGAGATTTAACAACTACATGGTCCCAAAGGTTAAGCAATTTTTTTTTTTAAAAAAAACGAACAGACTTTTAGGAGCGGACAATAATAAAATATACGGTCCTAAAAGTATATACATATTTTTTTGAATTAAACGTAGACTTTTAGGAGCGGACAATAATAAAATATACGGTCCTAAAAGTATATACATATTTTTTTGAATTAAACGTAGACTTTTAGGACCGGATGTTTGATAAATATACGGTCCTAAAGGTCTCGCCATATTTTTAAAATAAACGAACACTTTTAAGACTGGATTTAAACAAACATACGGTCCTAAAAGTCTAGCCATACTTTTAGAATTAAACGTAGACTTTTAGGACCGGGTATTTAAATAATATGCGGTCTTAAAAGTCTAGCCATAATTTTAAGAAATAAAACTATATTATATGTAATATCCTAAACATTGCTCTGACAAATTTCATGTATGTTGTACGTATGTGCATTTGAAGAAATAGTAATGGGATAATGTTGGCCTAGAAATTTTAGGAACAATATTTTATCAAATAAAAGTCTTATGGATAATCAAATGAGATCATTTTAGAATGAACTTCTACAGCACCCCACTTCACTAGTTTATTAAAGTAGCCAATTGACCTAAATATGTTCCACCTGGGAAGTAAGACCCAAAAAAAAAAAAGATTACAACGATTGTTATTTAATAACAGTCGTCGAAAATCTTAACAAAAAGCCTTAATTTGATTAATAAAAGTGGGCCCACGGGCGAGCAAAAAAAAAAAGGAAAAACTTTTAAAAGTCACTTTCAACGACTGTTATGAAAAACCATCGTTGAAAGTTAAGCCCAAAAATAAAAATAAAAAATATTTACGAGTTTCAACAACTTTTTTAAAAAAGAAAGAAAGAGGTTACAACGACTTTTATTTGAAATAACAAATCGTTAAAATCCTAATAAAAAGCCTCAACCTGGTTAAGAATAGCAGTCCACCTGGGAAATAAGAAAAAATAATAATTACAACGATTGTTTTTTATAACAGTCATCAAAAATCCTAACAAAAAGCCTCAATTTGATCAAGAATAGTGGGCCCACCGGAGAAGTAAAAAAACAAAGGAAAAACTGTTAAAAGTCACTTTGAATGACTGTTATGAAAAACCATTGTTGAAAGTTAAGCCCAAAAGTTTTTAAAAATATATTTATGAGTTTCAACGACTGTTTAAAAAATGAAAGAAATGCAAATGGAGGAAATAACCGAGGGGGTGAATTGGGGATTTTAAAAAAATTCTTTTTAAACACCCAAACACAAAGAGTAAAACGAGGTATAACTCTTGACCTACGTCCGGTCCCTAAACACTCTGAGATTTTCGCTATCACTCAAATTAGTTACACACTCTGCCCTTAAAAATTATCTTCTCACTAGGATACACTCCTCCTTACAAATTCTAAACTGATAACCCAATCTCAAAGTCCCATAACTTTGAGATTCTTACCATGATTGATAATCAATGATAAACTCTCTAAAAGAGCAGATATAATAAACATTGAAGTTCAATGTATCAAAAGATACTGTACAGATGAGTAGAAAATAGTAAATGCAGATGAAACTTGATAGCTTTTCGTTTTCTATATTCTGGTGGTTATTGAGAATTAAATGCTTCAACTTATATATGAAGGAAGCATTTAAAGACCGTTGGAATCATTAATGTAACTGTTGGAGACATTAATGTTATTGTTAGTTTGCAACTAGGTCCATTCTCTCTCTTGTTTTAAGTTAATCCAGTTGCTCAGACATTCTTGTTGACTTTCCTTCAAATAAATCCATTGGATGATGTGGCTTCCATAGAAGTAAAGAAAAAATTTAAACCTTTGCAAAGTTCAGAAAATGATTTGCTAAAAAGATGCCAAGTTTTCTGGACTAGTAATAAATATTCTGACTTCACCTTTTGCTTTATGCTTAAACCTCATTCTAATACTCATTTGATCATCTGAAACTTACTAACAAACTGATTAAACATAGTTAGGAATAGTAATGAGTGATGATAAGAAGTATCTAGATCATAAATGAAGATTTCACAAACTCAAGAAACTTGATTACAAAACAGAGCGCTTTAAACTGGAGTTTGTTCAAGCAAACTAGATTTTGTAATATTTCGCTTAAGAGCAAGACTCCAGTTTAATCAGACAAACTCGAGTTTAGTTCTTTCTCAAACGAATATCGCGATTAAGCTTTGAAGAACACTTTGAATAAGATGCAAACTCAAGTTATTAAGTGACAGACTCGAGTTTGAAACTTTTTGAAATGAAAATAAGATTTAAGTCCACAAAGCTCAAACTGAAGTTTTCAAATTTAAACTCGATTTTTCTTAAGTTCAAATTAATGAGAAGCTCTCGGCCTGCCGCAAACTGAAGTTTAACAAATCTAACTCGAGTTTCCTTAAAAGAGTAAATTCTTTGAAAACTCTCGGCCAAGCGCAAACTGGAGTTTGACATATCAAACTCGAGTTTGGTTAAGATGATAAAAAGTTTTAAGACTCTCAGCCAAGTACTAACTTGAGTTTGACAAATTGAACTCGAGTTTCGTAAAGTTCAAAAACATTGAAGGCTCTCAGTCGACAGAAACTCGAGTTTGCAAAAACTAACTCGAGTTTTCTTTAACTTGTAAAAACTTTGAGTGCTATCGGTTTGACATAAACTCAAGTTTTCCAATACTAACTCGAGTTTAGCTAAGTTTAAATAACTTGAGCTACTCTCTGTCAAGTTCAAACTCGAGTTTGACAATTCTAAACTCAAGTTTGCCTTTGACAGTAACTTTTCAACTTTAACAAAGACAAACTTCAATTAAGTTTACAATTGTCAGTTATCATCAAAACACATAGAGAACGAACAAGAAAGAGGTTTTACAATAGCTGTTATTTGAAATAACAGTCATTGAAATCCTTACAAAAAGCTTCAACCTGGTCAAGAATAGCAGGTGCACCTGGGAAGTAAGGGGGAAAAAAGAGGCTTTACAACGAGTGTTATTTGAAATAACCGTAATTGAAATTCTAACAAAAAGCGTCAAGGTCAAGAATAGCAGGTCCACCTGGGAAGTAAGACAAAGAGAAAAAGATTACAACGACTGTTATTTAATAACAATCGTCAAATTAACCTGTTCTATTCTAACTACGTTGTATTTAACTATTTATACCTTTTAAAGCCCAGTTCCCCCTCTTCTTTAGTGTATTGTGGGTAAAAAAAACAAGTACTATGTGTGAGTATGTGCCTTTTTCAATTATTTTGAATATATATATATATATCCAAATACCAAAAGACACATTTCTGAGGGGGAAAAAAAACCATAAGACACATAGCTACCATTACTTGACTTGACCAATACCTTTTTATTGTGTTATTTCAATTTCAATTTTTCTCTTTGCAAGTATAATGATTCATATAATACCATTCTATAGCATTATTACTGCTCGTTAATTATGGCCTTTAGAACATTAATTCTAATATAGAGTATAATAAATGGGATAAATTATCTTCCTTTTATATGATAAATATATTAGTATGATAAAGTAATTAAAAATTAGATTACAAATATCCCCACCCACACCTTTTTTTTGGGAGAATTATAATAAAGGACCTAAGAAAAATTATATTTATTAAGAAGTACCATAAAATGGTAATTACTTTGAAGGACCAAAAATTAAAACATTAAAATAAAGAGACTAAATTGCCCTTGGTTCTACAATTTTTACATAAAGGTGAGAAATAAAATAAAAACGTTTTAATTTCTTATATACTTTTATGGCTCCATGATTACTTGAAAATAGATAAAAAATTACCGGGTAGAAGAACTTGAAGATCATAGAACAGAGGGGAGGACGCCTGGGAGATCTTTGTAGATGAAAGAACCTACGATTTCTTCTTCACAGAGAGATAAAAAGTTACCAAGAAAGACTCTAACTTGCATATTTCATATTATGATTTGATTTCTATTTATCATTTTCAATCAATCACTTCAGATTCTGATTTAATTAGAGATAATATAAGAAATTTGACCAAGGGCAATTTAGTCTCTTTATATTAATGTTTTAATTTTTGGTCCTTCAAAGTAATTACCATTTTTATGGTCTTTCTTAATAAATATCATTTTTCTTAGGTCCTTTATTATAATTCTCCTTTTTTTTTTTTTTTTTTTTTTTTTGCCAATCACACGCACACATTAACATTGACTGCTATTGAAATTAAGTTAACTTTTATCTAAATTAATCATCAATTCCTGAAAGAAGAATTTATTGAGTACCTTACAAGAATTGGGATATAACTGGAATAACTGTTTAGAATGAAAAAAGATGCTGAATCTTTTCTTCATTTCGGAAAGCTACGAGTATATATATAAATATGAACTGATTTCTGAGCTTCTTGATTTTGATTCCGGGAGAAAGAATGATTCGATTCTTCCTCTTCTTGTTCAGTGTTGTGATATACTCGAGGATCTCCACGTGACAGTGTGACCTTGCGCCACAAATCTCCCAATCTTGGTGTACGTTTCTCTCTTCTCTCCCAGACGCCTGTAATGGCCTATCTGCTATAAAGCCACATTCTTCTGCTTTGGTCTTTCGGTTTCGGTGAGGTGAATTCGACCAGAAGTAAAGGAAGAAGAAAACCTAACAATCTTAGGTTAGTTCAGGTGAAAGGAAAATGTTGAGCGCTGATCTTCCTAAAGGAATTATGGAGGAGATATTGACGAGGCTTCCTGTGAAATCCCTAATTCGATTCAAAATCGTAGCGAAATCCTGGAAAGAAGAAATCGCTAATCCATCTTTTATTGCCAGACAATTTGAATTGTCCGATTCGGTCACAGAAAAGAGTCGCCTCCGGCTGATATTCCACAACGTCGCTCTGAAGCCTTGCTTTTCTCTAATTTCCGACCGGGAACCCATCAATATAGAAGTTCCATTTCCTGAGAAGGATGATGTGAGTTCTATATTGGTTTATGGTCAATGTAATGGGATTTTCTGTCTCTATGGGCATTACGTAAGATATGAAGTTGGCTGGTTCAGTTTGATTCTGTGGAACCCAGGAACAAGAGAGGTGAAGATTCTTCCTCCTGCATCTCATTATCATTGCAACGGCATTGATTTTATCATATTTGGGTTTGGGATTGATCCTGTTACAAAAGATTACAAGGTTGTTCGATTTGGGAATTTGTTTTTTAGAGGAAGCGAAGACCCTCCAGTTGAGGTATATAACCTCAGTACTGATTCTTGGAGAACCGTAGATACTGTTGTCCCTGCTAATCGATTGGGTGTTCCAAAATGCAGGGCTTATTTGAATGGTTTTTATCACTGGATAACTGTGGATTTTAATAATAGGGGCATTTTGTTCTTTGATTTCAGCAAGGAGTTGTTTGGTAGGATTCACTTGCCTCCTGAAATTGCTCATGTTAATGAATCAATGGTTGCTGTGATTGACGAGAAACTCGCTTGTGTTGTTGTTCCATATAATATTACCTATGGTGGATTTAAAATATGGGTGATGAATGAGTATGGTGTTGACAGTAGTTGGAGTAAAAAATCTTGTCTTGCTCCACTATGCCCAGAACTTGGACATTTTTTAGGATTTTGGGGAGATGATGAGATTTTTATTGATGATGTAGATACATTGGTTTCATATAATTTTGAGAATAGACAAATTAGAAAGTTTGAGGAAATCCGTGGATTTTGGAGATCGCTCAAAGTGTTTGACTATATGGAAAGCTTGGTTCCTCTGAATATCTGAGAATATTATAAATTGAATCTTCTATGTTCATTCATTTGCAGAAAAAAGAAATCATACAAGATGAAGAGTGTTTTATAAGATTCACATCTGATTTTTATACTCTTCTTTTTTTTGTCCTGTCTTTTTTTAATGCATTGTATGCATTTATTTTGTGGAGGTGGAAGACTCATGATGAGATAAATGCAATAGTTTTTTTCCAGCAAGAGATAAATGTAATAGTTTGTCATATGAATTCAGTTGGGAAAAAATTATTCTATGAATAAGAAGACTTTATCAAATTATTGGTGTTGGCTTGTCTATTATTTTATTTTTAAATCTTATCCAGTTCAACTTTCTCCCGTTCTTAATAGAAACCTGAAGTTGATTGTCTACTACAGCTATTAAATATGACAACAACAAACCTTATTCGGCTAGATAGGGTTGACTATATTGATTAAATAATAAAATTATATTTTATCAACAACTAAATTTTTTAAAAAATTGTTGACTAAAAGGTCTTGTTCAATAACTTTGTTAAGTGTCTATCACGGAGTTTATGATAATTTAAAAACATCACCAAACATGTCATTTAAATTTTACTACTTCACTGTTTTTTTTTTAAAAAAAAAATTATACTCTGATAATGAGATGATTTTTATAATTCTAAAGGCTTTTGATAAAAAATGGTGATTCAAAATAAAGAATTTGAATTCACACGTAAAATATATAAACTAACTTTACTATTTTATGGATTTACAACAATTTGATGACAAGCAAAATGCAGAAATTGTAGTATAAAATTTCACAAAATAAGAAGATCACCAAAAAAATATCCACAGTAGTGTAGTGTATACAACTAAATCCTAATAATCAATCATCAAGAAATGAAAGTATATGATATTGACAGCTTTGAGACGCCTAAAAGATTGATAATATATTTTATTTTTCATTTTGGTCAAAGATAATATATTTTATGGAGATAATGGCACATTTCAAATTTATGCTCATATGAAAAATGAGTTCTATTTTTCTCTTAGGTTAAATTTTACATTTGGAAGACACAAGGAGCCTATAAAACAGAGTATCTTGTGGCAAAACTTTTCATATTCATTGGGAGAAATAGCTGCAAAAGTTTCTTATCTTTCTATGGCCTCAACTCAACTCTGCTAAATTAAAGTTTCAATATTCCTTATTGCTTCGCTCACTACAAAAACTATATTATCTTTAGTCATAAATATAAGACATTTTATCTAATTTGATTAAATTAAGGAAACTAAATAAATTACTTAATTATAACATATATGACATGATCTCTCTAAAATACTTTTGTGTATCATTAAATTATATATTAGTTAATAAGCAAAGTGGTGGAACAAAAAATTATTTTAGCCCAGGCTAAAAAATAAACATATTAAACTATTTATTAAATAATATCGAATAAAATTAAAATTAAAAATAAATAATAACCGACAATTATAAATCAAAAGATAACATAGAAAACAAAAATTCTATGACGTTTAAAAGGAGACTAATTACAATGTGCATCATTTTGAGAAATTATTTTCTTAGAAATATCACTTTTTGAAGTTATTTTCTTCTTAAAGAACATATCTATACTTTTCTCGTTTATCCTTACTCATCTTTTTCAACCTACAACAAATTTGGTGACCATAATATTATATATTGATGTCAATGTTAATTAGTATCTTGTGCCACTAAACATTAATTCTTATAGTACTACTCAATCCATAAAACTAACACTTAAATGCGCATTCCACCTACCTAAAAAAAATTGGAGAAAATAAAACAAATATAACATGAACCCCAAAAAATATTTTAAAAAAAAACATACAAATCTGATTCAATTTCGTTAAGCAAACCGTAATACCTCGATAATTATTTATTTTAAATATTATATTTAAATAAATAATATTCCTTGAATATTATATTTGAGTCATTATTACATATTTAAAATAGGTGAATATGTGGTCTCAATTTTTCTTAATATTCTTAATTTATTTCTAAGTGATTTTATTCTTAGAAAATTAGATAGTTGAGGATTCAATTTTCTAAATCTTATTTAGGATCATAAAATATCCTAAGACTATTATAATTAAGTAGAAACTTGATTACATCATTTTAGCAATAAAATCATCAAAGAATGAAAAAAAATCAATTAGAGAAAATTAGTAACAATTATTGGGCAATTAAATTTGCAATAATTGGGATATTTATCTAATTTTCGAAATAAATTTATAATTAATTTAAAAATATCATAATTAAGGAAAAATCAACATAATTAATATCCAAATGATATTTAAGAGCTAAGATTAGTATACAAGGAGTTTTTAATCATCAAGATTAATTTAGATTAATATCAAAATTTGGTGATTAAGCTTAATAACCCCTAAAACACTATATTAGAAATATTTAATTAATAATTAATTAAATTCCTCTTAATTAAAATAAGTGGTGAAAAATTGCTTCATGAAAGGGTTAAGAAATTTTATTAATCCTTAATCCTAAATCACTAATTATGTCTAGATTTTTCCAACCCAACTTCAAGGTCTTGGATTAAACATAATAAAGCTAATCTAATGGACTTAGAATTAATTTAATAAAGCTTAATCTATGTGAAAATTAAGCAACTAATAAGAAAGCTTTAACATGATAATTGTGAGGTAAAAGAAACACAAATCAAGAGTGAAAAATCAGAGGTGATTTCGGTTCATGAACAAAGGGAAAAAGAGGAGAAATTAAATTATGTAATTAGCCAAAATAAAACATCACAATCATCCATTAATCACCCAAGACTTTTAAGGCAAAATGCATGTGAAATGAAAAGCAAATGGAGATGAAATGGGGGAGGAGGAGTCGGCCTAAGAGAGGAAGAGATGAGAGCCAAGTAAAAAAGATTTTTTCACTACAAATGTCTTAATCTAGAATTAACTACATGAAGACTTTTGTGGTAAATGACATAGGCTTATGTAATTAATAGTAATTAGTGGTAAATTAATTAAAGATGAGATAAAAACCCTTAGGATGAATTCAAGACATAAGTGAATGAGAACCAATAGAAATTAAATCACATCTTGAAATCCATGAACCCTAGAACAAATATAAGTAGATATTATGATTAAGCAAAATTGAAGCTTGAACATAGTGGTTTCAAAAGTGATTTTGGTAAACTTTTGAGATTCATACTATTGTGAAAACAAAGTTTAAAAATACCATAAATCAAGTCATAAAATTGCGATTCCAAAAGTAGAAATGGATCCTCAAGAAAAATACCAACTTACACCTAACTAAATTAGGATTTGGGAATGGAAGAAAGATGAAGAGTGTTGTGAGAGGGGGGAGGTCGGCTAGGAGGTGTATGGGGAGGATTAAAACTTCTTTGAGAAGTTTAGATCCAATGGTTACATAGTGCTTGTAGTTAAATCTTGAAAATCTATAAATAGGAGGCATTAGCCTTCACAAATTCTCACACCAAATCAGCCAAAAGTGTTCTGATTTTAGAAGTTATAGAGTGAGTAGAGAGAGTTCTTGAAGCAAGAAGGAAGGAGGAGCAAAGTTCTAGGTAAGTTCTTATGCCCTAGCTTTGAGTTTTATAGCTTAAATGTTGTTTTGATTCATAATCTTCTAATTATAGTGTTATTTTCATGTTTTTATGGTTACCATTGTATTTATTTCTAAAAAATGATGAAGAAGAAGTTATAGAATTTTTTTTGGAAGATTGTGGTCAAATTAGCGAAGCTCTGGCGAAATTTTGTCGGTTAGCGACTCCAGGAAGCAATTTCAAAAATGCTGGTATCTTATGTTGAAGATGCTATGCCAAAATTATGATAAAATTTATGTTGAAAGTAGACATATAGATCTTTTCAAATATACCTAGAAGTCATCATTTCGAGTACTGTGCTGGGAGATAAAAATGTTCGAAGTTAGGCTTAAAATGCTGAAAGTTTCTGGTCAGGCGTTGTAATCATGAAAACTGGGAATTTGTTATAAAATCTGGGTAAGAACTCATATTTTTCCCTAAACGTAGACATCCTAAGGTTTCCGAGAAATTTTACGGATCCTTGTTTCGAGTTCTGTAGAATTAATTATGATTTTTCAAAGATAGGTGAAAAATCAGCCTATTTATTGAGTAATAGCGTTTTTAATTAATTAAATGGGATTAAAGTGAAAATAATTAACCCAGAGGTAAAATGGTCAGATATAGCCAAAATATCTCTTGAAATAATATTTGTGAATTAATAGACGATATTACCCTTATAGGCTATCTGTGATCGTCTACCGTCAAAACGTACCAATATCAACATCGAAGGTACGGACGCGTATTGTAGCCTTGACTCTTATGCTTGTTGTATGCTTATATGTAATTGATGTGTTCCTATACTGAGACTCTGTCTTGTTTGAAATTGATGAAACCATGAGTACACGGGTTATGGTCTTGATAATTCCGTTGAAAGTTTTCCTAAGCGCTAAGGACACGACCGTACATCGTGGCACTGGTGAATAGTGTAGACTGGGATAACATACATACTGCAGGGGCTGTGATGTTATTGCCTGATATGTTGAAATGTGATTTATGTTGTGAAATGTTGTAAATATCTGCTATGCATATATTGTTTACATAAGCATGAGGTTAACCGTTACCTGAGATCCAATGGGCATTGGATCTCAGCTCTTACTATAGCTTCAGGATCCAGAGGAGTTCGGATCGAGCAGAAGGGTAAGGAGTTGGCTTGAGGTCCAGACGTACAAAATAAATTTGTTGTGTATTTTATTAAGACTTCGGATGATTGTACTACTAAATGACTACCAGACATATTACAATGATTGTTATTCAGTTACTCTATTTCTATTTTTAATTTGAAAAAAAAAAATTCTGTCGCTCAACTCTGATCAAATACAGTGAGAAAACGTTTATGAAAACGGGGAGTTACACAAACAACCTACACTACAAAAAAATGACATTTTGTAGCGGTTGAAATTATGTATTTGTAGCGGTAACAAAATACACCGCTGCAAGATGTTTTGTAGCGGTTTTTAAAACCGCTACTTATGTGATAAAACCACTACTATATTAGTAGCGGTTTTGAGTTGCCGCTACAAGATGCGATCAAGATGAAGAATTTCAAAAAACAAATTGGCAGCAAAATTTTGTAGCGGGTGTAAAACCGCTACAAATATTGCACGAAATATTTAAGCCAAATTTGTAGCGGTTTTCCAACCGCTACAAAATATTACAAATTAAAAAAATATATCATAATTTGAGTCCATTATTACAATATTATGTTGAATATTTTTATTATTTAAGTGATAAATTAAATGATAATGGTTAATATTTTAAAAAATGATTAACTTATGTTAGATAAGTATAAATATTATGTAGGTATAATACTTAGAATGTGTAGATAATAAGGATTTATTGTATTGTCCACCTCTGAGCAAAAAAATTATGTTGTACATTAGATGATATTTGATTATGATAATGTTGATAATGATAGAAGGAATATTAAGGAAATATCCTTAAAGTTCTGGATAAGAAAAAAAAGTATCAATATTATAAGAAGGAAAACAAATAAAACATTAAAATCAACGATTTTATAATGGGTGGAAAGAAATGAGAGAAAACGAGAGAGAAGAGGTGGGAATAAATGAATGAGAGTATGTGAAATGAGGTGTGGTGGGGTATTTATAGGAATATGCGTAATATTTGTAGCGGTTGATGCGACAGTTTTTGTAGCGGTTTCACGTTTGTAGAGGTTTTTTTCATTTTGTAGCGGTTACAAAACCTCTACAAAAATTCATTGGTATTTTTAAAAAATAAATAAATTTTAAAATATCACATTTTGTAGCAATTATACTAAAACCGCTACTGTAATACCTGGATAATTATTTATCTGGAATATCATATTTCGGTAAATAATACCTATTGAAAATAGGTGAATATGTGGTTTCATATAATAAGTAATAATTATCTTATTTTCTAAGGTAATTACTATGGGAATTAGGAGAGATAAATAGCTAAAATCCTTGAAAAATGTATTTTATAAGGCAGAAAATGGCCTGAAAATATTATGATAAATCTCATATGACTGCAAATATTGATAAAAACTTGGGAAGTATGTTGTCTCTAATTTTAGGAATTTTTGGGATTATTTCCTTGAAAAATAGAGAAGCATAAATATAATAATATTAAAAGCACTTTATGGCCCCATGATTTTTAATATTTTACATGGGACATAAAATACCAATGTCAGTGCAATAGTTGTGAGATAATAATTTATCCTAATTATGAAAATTATCAACAATTAGTAAGTGGCTAATTAAGTAATTAGTGGCTAATTGTTTAGATTAAGATATAAGTAAATTAATTGGTAAATAATTAATTTAAAGGAGAAATTTGAAATTAATAATTAAATAAATAAATAAATAAATAATAAAATATTAATAAAATATTTTATGCTTAGAAAAATAAATAAAAAATAAAATAAAATAAATAAATATCTAGATATTTTGATTAAAATAATAATATAATCGGTAAAGAGCCAAACGGGAGATATGAGAACATATAGAAATGAAATTCTACCTCAAGATATAGAAATTTAGTCTTTTACCACCGGACCTTTTATGAACCAAAGTGAAATTTATCTCGGATTGAGCGGTCTCGAAGTCGTTTCAAAACCAACGCGTAATTAGGAGTACCGGATAATTAAGATAAGGCGAGATAGTGCTAAAAGTGACTTATAGAAAACTCACCGTGTTTTACGAACCAGGGATATGGTTACTTAGATCAGATCATATTGCGAACCAGTGATTTTCTGCCAAGAAGCTGGTTCTATCGGAAGTGATTTCCGTAACCGTTGGTGTCTGTCCGAAAATCTTCGGAAGATAACGGAATACTCGTAATGGGATCAAAAATTTAGTTAACCCAAGTAGTTTTAAAGAGAAAGAATGGAACTACAAACCCTAGTTCCCGGATTTTTGAGTTTCGCGAGATTACGCGTTTCGGACACCGATCGGGGAAACGCTATCGGTAAGTCAGCATGCATGACATCATGCATGACATCATTTTCTTCTGGAAGGATGATGTCAGCACAAGAGGTGTATGGACAAGATCGAGCCACGTGTCAAAGTGCGATCCGACGGTTGAAATCCGGTCTGAAGACTTTTGTTGAAATTCCAACCTTGTCCCTCCCTTCTTCTATAAATAGCAAGCCTTCCTCCTCTCATTCTTCACACCAAATTCGAAACATAGAGAGAGGTTTTAGAGAGAGAAGCTCTGGAGAAAGTCTGGGTAAGTTCTTCGGTCCCTGGTCTTTAGTTTCGGTAGTTCTTTCGGTAGATATAGTAGGAATGCTAGATTTATCTTTAAATTTTCAAGATAGTATAGATATCATATTTAGGGGTAAATATGATATATATTTCAAAAAATATGAGGAGGAAAAGATCTGTCAAAATTCCGGAGAGATAGAGCGAAAACAATAAGCTCGCGAAATTCCGCCGATTAGGGGTTCGGGGGCAAAATGGTAATTTGTACCTAAAATGCCCGTTATACCGCTAGAAGTTGATAAATGTTATCCTTATAGGATATCTAAGATAATCGGACCATTGTTGTACCGCCGTCGTACCGCTGTTTGCATCGCTGTCAAAAATTACCGTTTTTCGTAAAACGTACCGTTTACCGTCAATTAAGGTACGTTCGCGTACTGTAACACTAGCTCTAATGTTTATTATATGATTGTATATGATTGTTGTGTAGTAGTGTACGAGGTTATGCCATATACACGGTATGTTACATACGAGGTTATGTCACATACGAGGTTATTATTGTTGCATCATACGAGGTTATGTTACATACGTGGTTATTATTTTGTATACGTGGTTATGTGTTTTTAATCATACATCCGTTGTGGACTGTTGTATTGATTGCTTTCTTTGTCGTGTATATGTAGTCGTATTTAAGCATGAGGTTAATCAGTTACCGAGATCCAAATTGCAATTGGATCTCGCTCTTATCATAGCGTCGGAGTTCGAAGAACCGAGGACCGAGGAGAATGGCGAGCGTGCCGTACGAGTCCCGATCGAAGACTTTCTTCTGTTGTTATTCATTTTGAAAACTCTCGGTCAATGTACCGCTTCTGTAAATCAGCCAGACTTACGGCAATTTGAATAAATGTATCAATTACTCAGTTGCTTTGATGCTCTACTCTAATGATACTATGAAAAAAAAATATACTGCTTTTTGAAATGGGATGTTATAGCTGCAAATTAATGAACGTTGGCGGGATTCAAAATATTCAAATTTCAATGTTAGACACTTTGTAGCGGTTTAACATTTGTGGCGATTTTTTTTCCTTTTGTAGAGGTTACAAAACCTCTACAAAAATTCATTTCTATTTTTTAAAAAATAAATAAATTTTAAAATATCACATTTTGTAGCAATTATACTAAAACCGCTACAAATTAATGAACGTTGGCGGGATTCAAAATATTCAAATTTCAATATCGACACTTTGTAGCGGTTGATGCGACGGTTTTTGTAGCGGTTTAATGTTTGTCGTGGTTTTTTTCCTTTTGTAGCGGTTACAAAACCTCTACAAAAATTTATTGGTGTATTTTTTAAAAAATAAATTTTAAAATATCACATTTTCTAGCGGTTGAGCTAAATAAGCGCTACAAATATGAACGTATTTTTTTAAAGGATATTTTTTAAAATATTCTTTTTGTATAACTTCTATTTGTGATGTATTTAAAGACTTCACATTTGTAGCAGTTTAACTAAAACGACTGCTACAAACTGCTACAAATGAAGAAACTGTACCTCGTGCGTCGTGAAAATTTGTAGTAGTTTTCTATAACTGCTATAAAAGTTCAGACTCTTGGCACTCTGTAGCGGGTTTTGGATATAAACCGCTACAAAAAAAATTGTCATTAATTGCGCGCCATAAGGCGCCAAATTGGCACCATATTTGTGGCGGTTTGTATAAATAAACCGCTACAAAATAACCGCAACAAAGTTGACGCCATATTTTGTGGCGGTTAGTTTATGATAACTGCTACAAATGTCGTTCACGAACTAGCACGCCACTTGGCACGAGTCATACCGCTACAAATTTGCATATTTGTAGCGGTTTATTTTAACCGTTACAAATAAACCGCTACAAATTGACATTTTTTTGTATTGCTATTATAACCTATTTTTAAAAGAGAAATTCATTACAAAATCATAAGACAACCAAATAATAAATTCAAACCGATTAAAATTAACCATTAATCATTCTCTACATATATATAGTCATCTATTGTCAAAACTCAAGACTCGCAAAATCATAACCCCAAAATGTTCACTAATCATCACAATATTACCCTCATTAGAAAGATAAAAATACGTAGAATAACTTTCATAAAAGGAGTGAGGTGAAAAGAAGTGATTTTAAGTACCTATTTAATCTTTAAAATGAAGATGAACTCTGTCGGATATAAGATGATACTACATTTTCAATAAGTATCTCAAACAAGAATTTTACTTTTCTCTCACATCTCAATGAGTAATGGACCAAATATTGTCCTAATAAAAAAAGAGTAAAAATTATAGAAAAAATAAAAGATTAGCTGGGGCCAAATTATTGGCTAAAATAAAATATCATATAATACATACATACATGTAAATACATAAGATAAGTGAAGGCCAGTTGGGGCCTGCCATAATGTGGCTCTGCCATTGTTTATAAATAAGAAAAATTAATTCAAAGAAAATGATAAATATAAAAGATTAAATAGAAAAATGCCTGATATTTGGGACCAAAATTCACTTCTACATTACATTAGGTTTTATAATAAGAATTGTACATAGTATTGACTTGGCAATTACGAGTATGTTGGATTCATCTAAATCATATTATCATAAAAATATTTTTTTTAGAGTAAAATACTCTAACAACTTCTCTTTTTTATCTTAATCACATAGACATTCCCTCTATTATGAAAACCCATATAGACCTTAGCGTCAAAATTTTTTTTCAATATAAAGAGAGACAGAGTAACTGAATAACATTGTTCTGCAACATGTTTGGTTGTTTCAAATTGTAATACAGTCATCCGAGAATTTTAATGGAGCACAAAACAAAATAACGTCTCCGTCTGGACCTCAAGCCGACTCCTTACCCTTCTCCTCGATCCGAACTCCCCTGGATCCTGAAGCTATAGTAAGAGCTGAGATCCAATGCCCATTGGATCTTAGGTAACATTTAACCTCATGCTTATGTAAACAATATATGCATGGCAGATATTCACAACATTTCACAACATAAATCACATATCAACATATCAGGTAATAACATCACAGCCCCTGCAGTATGTATGTTATCCCAGTCTGCACGACCTCCCAGTGCCACGATGTACAGTCGTGTCCTCAGCGCTTTGGAAAACTTTCAATGGTATTATTAAGACCATAACCCGTGTACTCATGATTTCATCAAAATCAAATAAGACAGAGTCTCAGTACAGGAACACAACAATCATATATAAGCATACAACAAGAATAAGAGTTAAGGTTACAATACGCGTCCGTACCTTCGTTGACTGTGTTTGGTACGTTTCAATGGTAGACGATCATAGATATCCTATAAGGGTAATATCATCTCTATTAATTCACAAATATTATTTCAAGATATATTTTGGCTATATATGACCATTTTACCCCTGGGTTAATTATTTTCAACTCAACCCCATTTTAATCTATTAAAAACGGCTTTATTCAATAAATAGGCTGATTTTTCACCTAAATTTGAAAAATGATAATTAATTCTACAGAACTCGGAATAAGGATCCGTAAAATTCCTTGGAAACCTTAGGATGTCTACTTTCAGGGGAAAATAATGGTTCTTACCCAGATTTCATAAATAATTCCCAGTTTACAAGATTACAACGCCTACCCAGAATTTTTCAGAATTTTTAGCCTAAATTAGAACATTTTTATCTTTTTGCACAGAACTTGAAATAACGACTTCTAGGTATAGTTGAAAAGCTCTATATGTCTACTTTCACCATGAAATTTCTCAGAATTTTGGCATAGCATCTTCAACATAAGATACCAGCATTTTTGAAATTGCTTTTGGGAGTCGCTAACCGACAAAATTTCGCCAGAGCTTCGCTACTTTGACCATAATCTTTCAAAAATTTTGCTATAACTTATTCATCATCATTTTTTTTCGAAATAAAGACAATTATAACCATAAAAACATGAAAATAACACTATAATTGGAAGATTATGAATCAAAACAACATCTAGGCTATAAAACACAAAGCTAGGGCATAAGAACTTACCTAGAACTTTGCTCTTGCCTTCCCAAAGCTTCTCACTCTCACTTTCTCTCTTGAATTCGGTTAATACCAAATTATGCTTGCTTATGAATTGGTGAAGAATTATGAAGAAACTAACCTCCTACTTATATCATTTCATGGGTTAACTTTCTAACAACTTTGGTTAACTTTCATACAACTTTAATTCATTTTCAACCCTTGGATTAAACTTAGCAAAGAAGTTTTAATCTCACCCCTTTAACCCTTCAAAACCACCACCTCCTCTCTTCTTTCCTCTTCATCTTTTTTCTTCCCAAATGCTTAATTAGTTAGGTGTAAGTTGGTGTTTTTCTTCAAGATCCATTTCCACTTTATGACTTGATTTATGGTCTTTTTAAATTTTTAAATCACTTAAGTATGAATCTCAAAAGTTTATGAAAATCACTTTGGAGACAACTATGTTCAAGCTTAAATTATGCTTGTTCATAATATCTACTTATATTTGTTCTAGGATCAATGAATTTCAAGATATAATTTATTTTCTATTGGTTCTCATTCACTTGTGTCTTGAATTCATCCTAATGGTTTTTATCTCATCTTTAATTAATTTATCATTAATTACCTTTAATTACATAGGCTTATGTCACAATTACCCCAAAAGTCCTCTTGTAATTAAACTTGATTATGACACTGTCTAAGTAATATCTAGATATTACTTTGCTCTTCTTTTTCATCCACAAAACCGACCCCCCTAATTACTTTGCAATTTGCATTTCATTTATGCTTTATGTCATAATCTCAATTGCCTTAAAGTCTTGGTTTATTAATTGTTGATTGTGATGTTTTTAATTGGCTAATTAAATCAATTCTTACTCTTCTCTTTATGCATGAACTGAATTCATCTCCCATAATTCACTCTTGGATTGTGTTTCTTTTGTCTCAAATACTACGATGAAATTCTCTAATTCGTTCATTAATTTGCACAAGGATTAGACTTTATTAGATTAATTCTAAAACCCTTAGATTAGATTTATTATACTTAATCCAAGTCTTTGATGTTTGGGTTGGAAAAATCTAGACACTAATAGTGATATTTGTTAATGGTTAAAGATTTAAGGATTAATACAATTTCTTAACCCTTTTAATTAGTATTTTCACCACTTTAATTAATTAAGGGGGAATTAATTAATCTTTGGTTAAATATTGGTAATATAGTGTTTTAGGGGTTATAAGGCTTAATTACCAAAATTTGATAGGTTTCTAAATTAATCTTGATGATTAAAAACTCCTTGTATGCTAATCTTAACTTTTAAATATCCTTTGGATATTAATTAAGTTGATATTTCCTTAATTATGATCTTTTTAATTTAATTATGAATTAATTTCGAAAAATAGATAAATATTCCAATTATTGCAAATTTAATTGCCAATTGTAATAACCCAATAGTTATTTGACAATTCTTAAAGTGAACAATGATTAAGTAATAAATTCACCAGGTATGTTAGTAAAAAAAATCAAATTAATTAATTATCTTATATGATTACAAGATAATTATATAGTTATTATTTGTTGTAAATAAGTGTCAAGATAAAACTTGTAGCTTGATGGTATTGTGGGTGGTTGAAGGTCCCTCGGGTTTTGGGTTCGAATCCTCTCAAGGCAACGTGTGATTTTTATTTTCCTCAGCCTCCCTTATTATGAAGATTCAGATGTGCAACGTGTTTTTTTTTTTTTTTTTTTTTTTTTTTTTTTTTTTTTTTTTTTTCCTGTTTGTTGCTGTGATGTTTAGGAATTGAAGTTTGAAGGAAAAAAAAAATTCCATTGTCACTACTGGTTGGTTAAAGAAAGAAGGTAGTTTGTGAGTTGTTGCTAAGTATCATTTGCGTGGGTATGCATGAGACTCTCCTCTTTCCCCTGTCCTTAAATCGCTGCCATATATGTTGTGTTCAGAATGTTGTTTCTTCCTTTTTACTGTGTTTTTGTGAGTGTGTGAGCTTATAGCTTCTTCCTTCAATTTTTGTCTTGTCTATCGTGGGGTTTGAAGTAAGGGATTGAAACTCTTCCAACATATATTTTATAAAATGTTGTTAAATGTTAGAATAGGAATATGATGAATTTAGTGTATGCTTTTCTTTAGTTTAAATTTATTTTTCATACAGAATCGAAGTTGGGGAAATTAGTGAAAAACTATTTATTTTCTATATTAAAAATTGAAAACTGTGGATGTTATATATAAAAGTTGTGGTGATTTATTAATTAAAATCAATGTGGAATCTCATATGTGGAGGGTTGAAGATGAGGTCTTCTTTATTTCCTAAATTATCTTACATTATGGATTTGATTGTGCTTCTTGAGATTTTGGAAATTATTGTTAAATGATTTAAGAGTCATGAGTTTAAATTAGAAAGTTAAGACTAGGTGCAAGAGAGTTAGTATGAAGCATGTGAGTATCTCCTTTCCAAATAGGAGATTATAGTTTTATAAAGATTATTGGAGGAATAGTAACAATTTGTTTTGAACATTAGGGGATCAAGGAGAGGATGTAAGTCATGGTGAATAGAAAGAAATATATATATATATATATATATATATATATATATATATATATATATATATATATATATATATATATATTTGGGTTTTGAGTGAGTGAATAGCGCCCCATTATAAATTTTAAATAATATTTTTATTTGATACCAGCTATCATGGTATTGAAAGAAGAATGTTTCATTGCTTTTGATAAATTAACCCCGTGCATGCTTGAAAAATAATTTAGAGGACTGAATACAGAATGCTGGTTACTAACAGCAGTACTGTTAGTCCTTGGTGCACCATGGTTAACCTCGAGCTCGCTTGATATTCGTGGGTATAGCACTCACGCTTGATACTTGTGGGATTCGTTCTCACGCTTGTTATTCGTGGGTCTTGTACCTGCGCTTGTTTGGTTACTTACCCTCGTGGATTGTGTGTCCACGCTTGGTTAGTTACCCCGTGGACTGTGTGTCCACGCTTGTCATCCGTTCTGTAGAGGTCCTACGTTTAGAAGAGCTTTGAGATGCATTGTTTTAAACTGATTTTGTTAAACAAAACGATTTATTACATATTTCAAAATATTTGATTCATGATCCTACATATAGTTCTGTTTTTAATTATGTCCATATGATGTAGAAATTGTGATTTATTGTGATATTGTTATTATCAAAGAATAAAAATCTTTAAATTATTTTCTTCTGTATTTATTTAAATTTTGTAAATGAGACGCTATTCACCGGAAAATTTGTTTGGTTCAGATAGTATTGTTGATCTTGTACCTCCAGCAGAGCAGTGAAGAGCCTTCTCAAAACTTAAAGTTCGCTGGCTCATTTTGTGGTACTGCTGCATGATGTAATTATAAATTTAGACTTTTGTATTATTATTAAAAGCTAGATGCTCCACGTAGTCTATAGGCAGGATCCCTGTCTTTGTTTAGGACATATGTACATGCATATATAATTGTAGAGCGGAGCGTCGAATGTCATTTTGATAATTGAAGAACATGTGGATAGGAATTAGAGATGGTAGCTGTATATTCTAGATTATTGATATGAGATATGACCGTTCTTGTAAGTCTTATGGCTTGGGAAGTGATTGTCCCTCACATTCCATGCCAGTCACTCCGCTGGTTTTCAGCGTGTGACAATTGTTGCTAATTTTCTCTAATTAATTTTGTCATCATTTAATGATTTTAATTGCTAAAATGTTATAATTAAGTTTATACTTAATTATGATAGTCTTAGGATATTTTATGATCCCTAATAAGATTTAGAAAATTAAATCTCTAACTATCTTAATTCTAGAAAGAAATTACCTAGAAATAAAATAAATAAAATAAGAAAAATTGAGACCACATATTCACCTATTTTAAATAGGTAATATTGACTCAAATATAATATTTAAGGAATCTTATTTATTTAAATATAATATTTAAAATCAATAATTATCCGGGTATTACAGATGTGAATTTGTCAAAAAAGGAAAACAAAGTTTTAACATTTTGGTTGCCCTTATAATCTTAATGCCTTGTAAGCATTACATCGGTATATCAGAGTCCGCTGTTTTAAACTTTGGGTTTAATGTATGTGTGGCGCCTATGATAAGTTGTTGTTGTTTTTTTTTTTTTTTTTTTTTGTCCCTCTAAATGTGAAAACTTGTAAGTGTATAGTTGTATAAGCTTTTGAATATAGCTTTTACAATTTACGATATAAGTATATAACATGTATTTTATTTTGACTTATAGAAAAAGATTTATGAAACCACGATTTAAGTGTTTTTCAAACATGCATTAAATAGAGTAGTCTAAGCAGTGTAATATCATGTTCTGAGAGAAATATTCAATGTAATTTTATTGTTTTTACAGTATATTGAATAATGAAAAAATGATAAAATTTATCTTATCGTTTCCCCATATTGAACGTCCTTTTTATCTGCAACTTACAAAATCGAAAAAATCATTTTTTAAAACAGTAATTTTGTTTTAAAATAATGAAGTGGAAGATTCCATCTTAAAATCGAAGTAATGAATTTCCAAAGCGCATTCAACAATTGTGTGGGTGTATCATTTCACCCTCCTCGAGTCCTCGACAGTCCTTGTACACAAACAATAACAAACACGCATTTATAAAATATAAAACAAAAACAAAAATTGTTAGGAAGAAAAATAGAAAATACAACTTGAATAGTAGAACCTCAAAATCACAAATCAATTTTATTCACTATCACTTTAGTCTTATTTATAAGTTCAAATTAACTAGGGACGGATCTTAGAAGAAATTACAAGGGAGGACATCCCCCCTCCCACAAAAAAATGTTAAACTGAGCGAGGGATGAAGAAGACAATCTACTCTTTTCCAGCTTCTCTCACTCCTCTACTCTGGTTAAGTCGCGTCCTTCTCCTCCTCCCTTATCCAGCTCTCACTGTCAAAGGTTGAAAAAGAGGGTGAAGATGAGTGCTCTACTCCTCTGGTCCACTTCTTAAGAGTCGGCCTCCTCCTCTAATTACGATTCAGCTCACAACGGACATCTTGGTCCTTAACTCAATGGCCTCCACGGTCCTCTAGTATTTCTGTGAAGGTGATGAGTAGTTCCCGAATGTCCCCTCTCTGGTCTCTGATTTTCACTCACGGTCTGAAAAAGAAGCACAAACAGTGAGCAATGGTAGCTGCCTCTTCGAAGACGATGAATGAACAATAACCAACCAGTCCCTCTCTTCAAACTCGTGATTCTCTTTAGGCCTTTGGAAGTTTGGAAGAAGATTATGTTAGAATCTCTTCTCTCCTAATCTCTCCTTATCTTTTCATCTTAGCCAGCCAAAAATTGATCTAAATGTTCAGAGAGTAACACGTCATATACTTTTAAAATTTTTATATTTACCGTATGCGGTTTCTTAAAATTGATGATGTATCTCTCTCTGGGCATTTTGATCAATTTTTGAACGGCTAAGATGAAAAGATACTGAGGGATGATGAGAGATGAGATTCTGAGAGAATCTGGATCCTAGACCTTTAGATCTCGTCCCACTAATTACAAGACGGGAGCGTTGGATCCCTTCAATCAGCATCGTTAAAATTGGTTTTCAACCTCCCACAAGTGGGACCGTATTTTATTTGAGAGAATAAACCCAAAAAGGAAAGTTAAAATAAAATAAATAATAAATAACAATAATAATAACCTACAGTCCAAAACTCTTTTCTTTTTTTCTTTTTTTAAAAAAAAACTTTAAACTATTATTATTTATCTATTCTATTTCCTAAGCCTAAATATTTATATTTAATTTAAAATTATGAAATTTGCAACAAAATTCCCTAAATAATTATCAAATCCATATCTTATCAAAATCTCCAACAGATTCCTTTGTTTTAGCATTGATGACTCTCCAAGTACACCAAAAAATACATTAAAGGTATGTTATCTTATACATTAGAATTGTTAAAATACTTTTATTATATATTTGGCCCCCCAAATATTTTTTTAATTAGTTAATGAGTATACATTTGGCCCCCCAAATATTTTTCCCAAGTTCCGCCACTGCTTCTGACCAAATCATGATTACTTCAGACTGTTAGGTTTGTAGTAATGCTTGCTTGGAGTCAGGTTGATTTGGGTTTCAAAATCAATTGTTGTGATAGAATAAACTTCGACATATGAATATTCAAAATAATAAGTAATGGAAGTAACAATATTCATAACATTACAATTCATTTTTGAAGTAATTTTTTTAAAGATTTATTTTAGATTCAAACACCAAGAATTATTTAATTTAATGATAAATAGTCTTAATTAACAGTACGATTTCCCCCCCAAAAAAAAATGCTACTGCATTATGTCCTAAATGTATGACTTCTTTATTAAATCTGGAGAGATTTACGATGCTAAATAATTTGCCTAATTATACTGTATATGTCATTATCTCTCTTAAATACTTCAATGTAAAATTAAATTATATATCAATTTATAAGTCAAACAAATTAATTTGGAAAAAAAATGAATAATATAAGGGATGAAATAGAAAAAAAGATCTTATATGTTTTGACCAAAATTCAGTGATAAACTAGTTCTTATATTTAAATATTTAAGACCAAAAGAGTATTCATTTAAGACTTTGCATGTTGATATGTTGGAATGAGGGTTACAAAAATGTTGTTGTTTTATTAGATTGTGTTGAAGTTGTTAATGCTTTGACTAGGGGTTGCGATTATTATCACCCTTTTAGGGACATTATAGTTGATGCCAGGTTGTGGGTATCTAAAAACTAGCATGTTTTATTTAGTCATATTCCTAGGGAACAAAATAGATTAGCAGATCACTTGACTAAGTTAGCTCATAATATTGTAGGAAACTTTTATCTTCTTGAGTTGATGAAGGATAATAGTTTGTAGTTTTTTCTTGTTTGTAGTTGCTCTTTTGAGTTATTAATGAATTCCAGTTTTCATTATAAAAAAAAATTGACGAGATGACCTCATCATAGCCACTGCTTGGTCTTTTCAAATGTAGTTGATGTTTTAGTACTAGCAGTGGCGGAGCTAGGATATAGAGTTTATGGGTGCACAAGCTGCCCCCGAATTTTTTTTTTTTTAAAAAGGAAAGTTTTAAATGCATTAAGATTGTATTGTTGATATTTTCTGGAAGAAAAAAAGTTTAACAAGATTAGAGAACATATATGTTGCAACCTATAAGCTAGCTTATCTCAATGCTTCCTCTATCGAAATCTATAAAATTGATCTTTTTTCATACCGGGACACTAAGCAACTAAAGCTATGATTTCCAATTCCAAAGCAACTCGACCACAAGAAATCAAAGAATGAAGAATTATAATAACTAGAAGATGGGGAAGCAAACCAAAATGCTGGCTTCGTCTTCAATTCATCATAAAAGAAAATATGCAAGACAGCCGGATGCACATGCATGGAAGCATTCCTGCACATGAAGGGAAGGAATGAACAATTATTTTTTAAACTCTTCAGCAGTGCAATGGAAAATACATTAACACCTGGCTTATATCATTTTAAATGAGAGCATCATGAACTCTTGGCAGGAGCAATGCGCAATACAAAGAATTGAAAGAGATATGCTCGGCCTTCCAAGTGAATTATCAATCTCATGTTACCACATCACTCAATTTGCTAACTCACTTCAGAAAGTTGCCATAATTTCAAGTCTAAAGTAAAATTGCTCATGAGCCAATCAGAAGAATCATGCAGTAACATACCTTTCTTCCTATAGGTCATGTCTTTTTCTTGAAAAGCCACCATGAATGCTTAAGATTCTAAGAGGGAGGCAATCATTGACCAAACGAAAACTCAATCAGAAGAACCCAAATGTCTACATAAATTGAACTGCATCTCAAATGATAGCCATTACTACATCATTATTACTCTCAATTTCCTTAATCAGGATTCAATGATTATTCTAGGAAACAGAAACAGCTAAGTTGTCAAACCTTACTGTTTCATTAAATCATTTCCAAATTTAATCTCAAATCAGATTGACCTTCACATTAAATTGAAAAAGGCTTTAACCAAGAACTACCTACTAATCAAATCTCAGTCAATTGCTCCTACACCAAAACAGGACGTACACCCCTGGTCTATTAGTGCCCTCATTACCTTCTAGACAGAGTAAGCAATGTCATTATATGATACTTTAGAACATAATTATTCCATTATCACTTGCTGCTATATAAAATTGTTCACAGCCGACTCCTCTAACTAACCCACAAACACATTGGCCAAAACAGAAAAAAATAACCCACAATTGTCTTTTAGCAATTCCTTTAAATAAAGTATAAATATAAAAGGTTCCAACTTCAATTTAGAAGTAATCTAAAGTAGTGCTATTGCATCAAAGAACATCCAGTAGAAAACATCAATAGGCCTATCCTATGGGCAACAAGAACAATACTTAACTGAATAATTATTATAAAATGATCACGGTATGCAGTATCCTCAGTCATAGTTTATATGAAATCAATGACATTCCTCAAACATGTAAAAGCTAAATCAACAATGACCAAAAAAATTCTTTTTATATTACAACACACTGACATATAGACAACCTTAACTTCAAGGAAGCAGAATCAAATGTTTAAAAAAAATTGAGTAAAAGTGAAAGAGAAGCCATTAAAAAACAGCACTGTTAGAGCAAAGCTGAAACACTAATTTATGTTGCAACAATGTAACCAGTTGCATAGCAAGTAATAGTGACTAGATGAGAACAGAAAATACCACTGAATAAGAGGCTTCTCCAGGAGAACGGTTTATCAAGAAATGTAGGAATTAGGTATCATAAAAAACGCATCTTCACAGTGTAAGATAGTATTTGAAATCTAATCTTTCAGTTTAAGATTGAGGGAGTTAATTTCTTCTTCCCCTTCCTTCACGGTTGGAGCATCACCTTGGTGGAAATAGCAGCAGCACCAATGAGCACAGTGAGGGCTAATCGGCGAGACAAGAGTCCGGCATCGTCTTCTTGAACGGCGGCTTGCTTCTGGTGGCCTCGGCAGACGAACTGGGTGAGCTTGGCGGCGACCTGGGGGCGCTGGCCGGAGGAGGATCTGGCGGAAGGAGAACCGAGGGCATGGTGGACAGACAGGATGATAATCGCAGCAAGTATTTGTAACGGTTGTGCTTTTTTGTTCATTTATTTTTTTTAAAAAAAAAAGTTCAAAAGTTTGTGACCGCACGTGCGGTCACAAGCTTTTCAAGGTAAACTGGAAACGGCGGAGGATTGGTTGATGAAGTTGGAAAAGATCTTTGAAGTAATGGAGTGCCCAGAAAATCGCAAAGCTCAACTGGCAATATATAGGCTGGAAGGAGATGCAGATCGTTGGTGGAGAGTCATGGCGGAAACACTACGAACGTGCTACTGTCCCGTTACTTGGGAGAAATTTTTGGAGAAGTTCAACGAACAATACTTTCCTCCCTCGATACAAGTGACCAAGGAGGCAAAATTCCTTCACATCCAACAGGGTCACGAGGAGACTTTCGATGACTACTTTGCCCGGTTTACTAATCTATCACGTTATTCATCACACCTGAGGCGTAATGGTGATGAAAGTAGTATGGCAAACATACTGATACACAGGCTGAATTACGAGATAAGGGACAGGCTGGTGTCTCAACGGTTTACGGAATTAATTCAAGCCGCAGAATCTTGCCGGCTCATTGAGCGAAACCTAAGGGAGCTGCGTAGATCCCAACATATCAGCACCAGCAGTGCAGGGTGTAGCGAGGTCAACCCTGGAAATTCCTCGCGGAAGAGAGAGACACCATGGAGTAACTATCAAACAGAAAGTAAGAGGCCATTCCAGACTGGGCAGCGGTACGACCCAAGAATGCTGGAATCCCAACCATGTCTAAACTGCAGGAATTATCATTCTGGTGAATGTGTCAGTAGGCGGGTTTGCTTTGGATGTCGGAAGCCATGACACATTATTTTGACTATCCTGAGAAAGCTACGGAGAGACGGGTTTGCTACAGATGCCGGAAGCCTGGACACATCAGCGTAGACTGTCCTGAGATAACTGCGAAGTTAAGGCCACAGAACTCAGGCTAAATGTACGCAATAACCAGTGCAGTGGACAGAGAACTTCCGGAGATGGTCCAAGGTACTTTCTCTCTTGAAAGGAATCTTCTCTAGGCAATATATGACGTAGGTATTAGCCATTCGGTTTAATCATACGATTACGTGAATTACCTCCGTGACGTGTTCTATGTTTCTTAGTTGTTACAATTCGACCGCGATCGTGTCATTGAGTAGGAGGTATCTTGTGTTGTCATGTTGTATCGGCGCCATGGAAACATTTAAGTATCTTGTGTTGCCATGGTGTATGGGCCCCATGGAGACATTTATGATATCTGGTGTTGACCGCGGTGTATGGGCGCCACTGAAAACACTATATATCTGGTGTTGACCGCGGTGTGTGGTACGGAGTTTGGTTAGTATAGAGTAAATTTCGAGGGCGAAATTTTAATTAACGGGGGGAGAAATGAAATACCCTAAAATATGACTTATAATAGGCATCATAATTAAGTAAATAATACATATTGGAAATAGGTGAATATGTGGTTTTAAAACCTTGTAGGATACTTATTCTATTGTCTAGGGAAATTTCTAATGAAATTAGAGGGATTAAATTGCCAAAATCCCTAAATGCAATTATGGGTCATGAAATGCCCCGAAAATATTATGATAAATCCTAAAAGGCAACTAAATATTTGTTGAAAATAGGAGAGTATGTTGTCTCTAATTTAGGTAATTTTTGGGATTATTTCCCTTGGAAATAAAAGAGGAAAAATTAAATATTATTTTGGAAACCCTAAATGACTCTATGATTTTTAATATTTTACATGGAGCATAAATTAACAATGTCAGTTCAATAGTTGTGAGATAATAATTAATCTCAATTAAGAAAATTGTCAAAAATTAGTAAGTGATTAATTAGATAATTAATGGCTAATTGTTTAGACATGGATAAAGGAGATATTCAAAGTTAATTATTTTAAACCCCTAATTTGGGATTAATGATCAATAAGGGATCAAGATTGGTATAAAGAATATTGCTAAGTAATTTGGCATAATTAAGAAGTATATAAGGTGAATTACCTAAAATCCCTAAGGCTTAATTAACCAACAAGGGATTAACCAATGGGGTAATTGCCTAATTAAATTAGAGTATAAATTAGTTTTATTAAAAAAATATGTTGAAAATTCCAAAAAGGGGGGGGGACGTTTTTGTAAAAAAAAAGAAAGAAGAGTAAGTGTGAAAAGGATATTTGAGGAAAAAGGAATATTCTGTTAGATATTTGTCGAAAAAGCAAATAGGATAAATGAGAACCGATAGAAATTAAATCTTATCTTGAAAACCATGAACTAGGTTTCTAAGATCAGGACATATTATAAACAAGTGTATTTTTATCTCGGAGTGGGTTATCTCCGAAGTCATTTCCGTAACCGGCGGAATGATTAAGAGATAAGACGAAAAAGATATTTTGTGAAAAAGGGCAGATAAGATAAGTGAGAACCAATGGAAAATAAATCCTACCTTGAAATCCTTGAACTAAGTAGTAAACATCTGGGTATATTATGGATCAGTGGATTTTTTTCCCGAATTTGGTGTTACCCGAAGTAATTTCCGTAACCGACGGCGTTTATCCGAAAATGTTCAGCAGGCTACGGAATACCCTTAATGGGATCAAAAATTTAGTTAACCCAAGTATTTTGAAAGAGGAAGAATAGACCTGTAAGGCTTTGCTGTTGGATTTTTGAGATTAGTTAAGATTACGCGATTAGAATACTGAACAGAGGACTTTATCGGTAGAAGTTCATAAAGCACATTGATGACATCATGTTGCTGACATGGGATGACATGGGGGCGAATTTGTGGTAGAGAAGAGAGGAAAATGAATGGTTTGCAAGAGGCCACATCTTCGTCTTCTTAACCGTTGATGCAAAAGTTGATCCAAGGGTTGAGATCCATGGAAATTCTCTATAAATAGGCAACCCCTCTTCACTTCATTCCTCACCAATTCCCTTGCATATTTCGAAATAGAGTGAGAAGTCAGAGATAAGGACGAGCTCTGGAGAAGGAGTAGCAAAGGGCTGGGTAATTTCTTCGGTACCTAGTCTTAAGTTCTAGTTTTCGATTCGGTAGTTATAGTAGAAATGTTAGTTTGATCTTTAATCTTCCAAGTATTATTTTAATATCATGTTTTAGGGTTAAATATGATATATATTTCGAAAATTATGTTGGAGAAAAAGGTATGGCAAAATTTTGGAAGATTAGAGTCAAAGTAACGAAGTTCTGGCGAAATTCCGCCGATTAGGGAGTCGGGGTAAAATGGTCATTTTTGACAAAAATGATTGTTATGATGATTGTTTAGTAAGAAATACGCTATTGTCCTTATAGGATACCGTGATTACGTACTAACCAAAGACGTACCGAAATTCCGTCAACGAAGGTACGTTCGCGTACTGTAACACTAACGCTGATGTTTATGTTATGCATGTATGTGCTATGTGTATTGTGTGTGTATAGTTGTTATGTTGCTTGAGTGCATATAGATGTTTGAGTAGAACTGTATGTAAGCTGGGAGCGATGCATCTGTAATGCTGGGAGCGATATGTCTGTATGCTGGGAGCAATATATCTGCATTGGTTGTGTGTGATAATGCTGGGAGCAATATATCTGCATTGGTTGTGTGTGTAATATATCAGTTGTTGGCTCATGTGCTGTTTATGTTGTGAACGTCCGTAGTCCATATGTTGTGTATGTAAACATGAGGTTATCCGTTACCTGGGGTCCGTATGCATTGGACCTTAGCCCTTAATATAGCTTCAGGGTCGGAAGGACCGAGGACCGAGGAGAAAGGCAAGGAGGCCGCACGGAGAACCGACTGAGGACTATCTTCTGTTGCCACGGCGTGGGAATCGTCTGGGAGACACTTATGATGTATTTACATTTTCGTTGAACCACTAATGTACCGCTGATAAAACCAGCCAGACATACTACCGTGGGTATTTTGAATATATATATCAATTACTCAATCGCTCCGATGCTCTACTCTGATGAAAAAAAAAATTGTTCGGCTTTTTAAAATGGGATGTTACAACTTGAAACGACCTTTTCATCTTTTGATGCTACATTCCATAAATTCTTAGCCACTGGAGGCTCTACATGTAATGTAGAGAAAATTTCAGAAGTAGATAAATATCTTCAAACTAAATTAGTTGGCTTTCGTGATCTAAGATTTGATGAATATCTTCAAACTAAAGTGTTACTGGTATTTTGAATAACATTCTCAATTTGTATTCTTTCATTTTTTTTCATTTCATATATTAGATTATTAATGGATGTGTTTTCTCTTCATTTTTTTTTTAATGGGTAGAAAATCTAAAATAAAAATAATCTCTTAACTAACATTTTTTCAATTTTTTTTTTAAAAATCACCATTTAAAAAAAACAAATATGGACCGTCCAAATCCCATCTAGATGGTCCAGATAGGATAGGCAAATGGTGGCTATCCAAAAGATAGGCAACAAAACTGGTTCCATGGAAAATGCCTAGTGCATCCTTATCGACTTCACTTCCTATATTTACAAAAGAAAAGTCAAAGAGAGATAGAGAAAAGAACAAACAAAAAAAAAACAAAAAACTTAAATTATTGGGATTAACCTCAAAAAAATCCGTTAATAATAATCAATGCCATGAATTGTCAACTAAGTTAGGTTTACTATGTTCCATGCAATTGGATAACATTTTCTGCAATCGTTCCATAATTATCAACAATAAGTTATGTAACACCCCGTTTTCATAAACGTTTTCTTGCTGTATTTTTATCAGAGTTGAGCGTCGGAATTTTTTTTCAAATTAAAATAGAAATAGAGTAAGTGAATAACAATCATTGTAATATGTCTGGTAGTCATTAGTAGTACAATCATCCAGAGTCTTAATAAAATAAACAACAAATTTATTTTCTCCGTCTGGACCTCAAGCGTGCTCCTTACCCTTTTCCTTGATCTGTACTCCTCGGGATCCTGAAGCTATAGAGAGAGCTGAGATCCAATGCCCATTAGATCTCAGGTAACGGTTAACCTCATGCTTATGTAAACAGTATATACATGACATATATTCACAACATTTCACAAGACATATCACATGTCAATATATAAGGCAATAACAATACATAGCCCCTCGCAGTATGTTTGTTATCCCTAGTCTGCACTATTCACCAGTGCCACGATGTACGGTCGTGTCCTTAGCGATTAGGAAAACTCTCAACGGTGTTAACAATACCATAACCCGTATACGCATGATTTTATCATGATCAACCAAATAAGACAGAGTCTTAGTATAGGAACACAACAATCATATATAAGCATACAACAAGCACAAGAGTTAAGGTTACAATACGCGTCCGTACCTTCGCTGTTTGATATTGGTAATTCCGATGGTAGATGATTCACAGATAGCCTATAAGGGTAATATCGTCTATTAATTCACAAATATTATTTCAAGAGATATTTTGGCTATATCTGACCATTTTACCCTTGGTTTAATTATTTTAACCTTAATCCCATTTTAATTGCTTAAAAACTCAATAACACTATAAATGGGCTGATTTTTCGCCTATCTTTGAAAACTCATAATTAATTCTACAGAAATCGGAATCAGGATCCGTAAAATTCTTCGGAAATGGTTTTGACCAAATAGAGATGGTGAGACAGGGTTTTCAAAAAGGTCAAGATACCAAATTTTGTTGGTATATAGCAGAAGTGAGACCGGATTAGGAAAAGGAATTGTGGCTGAAGGAGATGAGTCAAATTTGAACTTCTTCATCTCCTGATAGACCCAGTGTCCTATGTTAAAAGACACCTTGTCAACCAAAGATGCAAAAAGGCTATAGTCATTAGAATTAAAGTGCGTAAAGTTCTTGCCTTTTTGAACTAGGTTCCTAGAATATATGTACCACAAGGCTCTATGAAGAGGAGGCATATCAACAGGTGAGAATTTCAGTTTGCCCTCGAATGGTACCCAGGCCTCAGAATTTTGAAAAATCTCTCTTTGTCATACACAATGTTAGGCACAGGTGGAGGATTTTCAATAAACAGAAGGGAGTTGATTATATTGGCAGACAGAGTAATAGGTCTCCCCCTAACAGATGTGATACACTTATCCTCAATGATATGTTCCCTTTCATTTACTACATTATCCATGGACATATTAAAATAGAAGTGCTTGACTAGTGAAGGAGTATAAGGAGTGTTTATAGCCAACAAATTCCTAAACTGATCCAACCATGGGGATAGGTCAAGATTACACTCTTCCTTCAATTTGACCAAGTCCACATACACTGTGGGACAGAAACCTCTAGAGAAATATTTTTCTTTAAACTCTAGCATTTCAGTATTGGACATAGGTGTAGATTGACAAATGAATTCTGAGTTAGGAGGTTTCACAAGATTGGGAGGACAGAAAACATATTTGGCAGGTTCAGATACCTTAGAGCCAGAAGCAATTGGTTTAAAACCAGCTTGAGCCTTTGAACCAGAACCAGGAGTTTCAGACACGATGGTGACTGCTTTCTTCTTCTTCTTGTGAGGAGCCACTACTGGTTCCTTATCTCTATGTTTAGCAGCTTCAGGATAAATGGGCTTTGGTGGAGGAACCTCAGGAGGTTCTTGAATTGTCAACTTCTTGGGCTTCTTTGAAGGAGTTTCTGCAAAATCTTTGCCCTGAAGCTTAGTCGAAGGCTTCCTCTACCTTTTTGGTCTCTTCGATTGAGGATGAGACGATGAAACAGTGGCATCATAATCAGAAGATGATTCTTTCACAGGTTTAGAGGATTTAGGAGCCATGATGAAGGATCTAGAGCCAGAGACGAGACGGATTTTGAGAGGAAAGAGGAAAAATTTGAGAGAAGGCGAAAGATGACTCGGGTTAGGGTTTGAGGATTCGACAGAAATGAAGGATTTCAGATGCAGCAGATATATATAGCAGTAGCATGACTCAAGTCATTTAATGAGTGACTCGAGTTACATAATAGCAAATACTGACCTTTTACTTACCTTTGACTCGAGTTGCTTTTGGGTGACTCGAGGAACGCCTCGAGTGGGATATTGTTTGACTCGAGTCAACCTTTTGGCGTCTATAATTCTTGTTCCTTTCTGAGTAGAATGTGACTCGAGTGCCTTCTGGATGACTCGAGGAACGCCTCAAGTTGTTTCTTTTCTGACTCGAGTCAGCTTTGTGTCTCAGCAACCCAGATTGCTTTCTGTGCTAATGTTGACTCGAGGTGGCCAGAATGACTCAAGGTACTTCACGACCATATTGAGTTTATCAGCATTGAAGGTCATTATGACTCGAGTTACATGTGATATGACTCGAGTCATATCAGTAAATATGCATTCATCAGAAGCAAGACCAGATGTGAGTTTTAACTGATATAAGATTATATAGTCCTGCAAAAACAAGATGTGGACACTCCGAAGCTTAAGTTAGTGATTGTAAATCATCAAAAACATAGAACTAACATTGTTTGAAGAGAATTATCTTACAGTTCATTGGGATTTACCATTCCCAATTCTATTCTGATGAACATGAACTGCTCCTTGACCAGAGGCTTAGTGAAAATATCAGCAAGTTGCAAGTGAGTTGGAATGAACATAACTTTGACATTTTCTTCTGAACATGATCTCTTATGAAGTGATGTCTAACATCAATATGCTTGGTCCGAGTATGTTGCACTGGATTCTTGGCTAAGCTTATTGTGCTTGTGTTATCACAAAGTATATTGGAATTTCCTTGAGATAAATTCCCAAGCCTTGAATTTGTTGTTTCAACCATAGTACTTGTGCACAACAGCTTGATGCAGCAATATATTCAGCTTCTGTTGTTGATACTGAGACAGTTATTTGTTTCTTGCTGAACCAAGAGACAAGTGAACCACCAAGAAATTCACATTGGCCACTTGTGCTCTTCCTATATGTCTTGTATCCGGCATGATCTGAATCTGAATAAGCTACTAGATGTTCTGGTTGACCCTTAGGAAACCTTAATCCCAATTCTTCTGTATCAGCAAGATATCTGAATATGCTCTTTACATGTTCAGCATGAGTCTCCTTAGGAGCGGATTGGAAGCGAGCACACATTCCCACGCTGAACTGGATGTCAGGTCTACTTGCTGTCAGATAGAGTAATGAGCCAATCATTCCTCGATATCTTGTGATATTGAAATCTTTTCCCTTCTCATTGGCATCCAAAGAGGCAGTAGAACTCATAGGTGTATTAGCTCCATTGCATCCATCTAGACCATACTTTTTCAGCAAATCTCTTAAGTACTTGGTCTGAGATATAAAAATGCCATTCTTGTGTTGTTTGATTTGAAGGCCAAGGAAGTAGTTGAGCTCACCCATCATGGACATCTCAAACTCTCCCTGCATTGTCTTAGAAAACTCCTCACACATAGACTCATTAGTAGCACCAAAAATGATATCATCAACATAAATTTGAACAATTAAAATTTCATTTAGCTTATTACTCTTGATGAAGAGAGTTGTATCAGTCTTGCCTCTAATAAAACCTTGATCAAGAAGGAAGGAACTTGCTTAATCGCTCATACCAAGCTCTAAAAGCTTGCTTAAGGCCATATAGGGCCTTCTTAAGACGATACACATGATCAGTATGATGTTCACTTTCGAAACCAGGAGGTTGTTCAACATACACCTCTTCTTGTATAAAACCATTTAAAAATGCACTTTTCACATCCATTTGATAGAGCTTGAATCCTTTGATACAAGCAAAGGCTAGAAGAACTCTTATGGCTTCCAATCTTGCCACTGGAGCATAAGTTTCTTCATAATCAATTCCTTCTTCTTGATTATAGCCTTTAGCAACCAATCTTGCCTTGTTACGGACAATGATTGCTGTTTCATCACGTTTGTTCTTAAATACCCATTTAGTCCTAATAACCGGATGGTCTTTAGGTCTAGGTACTAAGTCCCAAACTTGATTTCTATCAAATTGATGCAATTCCTCTTGCATTGCTATGACCCAATCATTGTCTGAAAGGGCTTCATCAATCTTTGAGGGTTCAATGTGTGAAATAAAAGCAGTGAAGGTAACTTCATTCAAAGTGTTGTTTCTGGTTCTAACTCCTTCATTCACATCACCTATAACTTGATCTAGGGGATGATATCTAATGAATCTCCAAGCTCTAGGCTGTGAATGAGAATCATTTTCAGAAGCATTTTCAAAAACATCTTCAGAATTTTAAGAGAGGCAGGGGTAGTTTTTGAAAAGAACTGATTTCTATAAGCATTTTCTTCCTCATCATCCAAAGGTTATTCAGATTTGGTTTCACTGAACACAACATGAATCGACTCTTCAATAGTTCGAGTACGAGTATTGAAAATTCTATAAGCTTTACTTCTATTAGAGTAGCCAAGAAATATACCTTCATCAGATTTTGAGTCAAACTTGCCCAAATGATCCTTACCATTATTGTGCACAAAACACTTACACCCAAAGATGTGTAGATGGCTAAGATTTGGCTTTCTCCCTTTGTACAGCTCATAGGGTGTCTTCTTAAGTTTCTTCCGGATGTATGCACGATTTGATATGTAACATGCCGTACTCATTGCATCTGCCCAGAAGACTTGAGAAGTTTGATTCTCATTCAACATTGCTCTTGCCATCTCGATGAGAACTCGATTCTTTCTCTCCACGACACCATTTTGTTGGGGAGTCCTTGGAGCAGAGAAATTGTGGTCTATCCCATGGGCTTCACAGAATTCTTCAAAGGCATGATTATCGAATTCTCCACCATGATCAGTTCTTATACCTGAAATAGAGATACCTTTCTCGTTTTGGACCTTTTTGGCAAACACAACAAACTTATCAAAAGTTTCATCTTTCGATGATATATAGTCCAACAAAATCTTGAGAAATCATCAACAATCACTAAAGTATAAAGATTGCCACCAAGACTTCTTACTCTAGCAGGCCCAACTAAATCCATATGAAGTAGTTG
The DNA here is from genome assembly GCA_019022615.1 of Acacia melanoxylon. NCBI lineage: Eukaryota > Viridiplantae > Streptophyta > Magnoliopsida > Fabales > Fabaceae > Acacia > Acacia melanoxylon. The sequence goes on from JAFJYJ010000010.1 coordinate 2,274,245, forward strand.
AAGGGGTCTGTTAGATTTCATCTCATTTTTAGATTTGAAAGATGATTTAGTCTGTTTACCTTTCTAACAAGCATCAAATATCATATCATTTCTGAAATTAAGTTTTGGTAAACCAATGACTAAATCCTTTTTCTGTAACTTGTCAAGTTGAAACATATTGACATGAGCTAAACGCTTGTGCCAAAGTCAACTTTGTTCCAAGTTACTGATAAAGCAATTTTCAGAAGACATTCTATTGAAATTATTAGAGAGGTTCAGAGTATAACAGTTACCTTCTCTAGGGGCCCTAAATAAGGCTTTTGATTTGATATAGGCTAAGGGCAGATCATCCTTGCTGACTATCAAGCATTCCTCTGAGTTGAAGATAACCAAGTTACCTTTGTCTATACTTTGACTCACACTGAGGAGGTTATGGCATAGGCCTTCTACAAGGTAGACATCCTTGACTTGAGGTACATCGTTGTTGCCAACTTCACCAATTCCAGCAATCCTTCCGGATTGATTTCCACCAAAAGTCACAGTGCCACCATTCTTTGTCTTGAGAGTAGCAAATTTAGTATGATCTCCCGTCATGTGTCTAGAGCATCCACTATCAATATACCATTTGTTGGATTTTGATGCTCTCAGACAAACCTGCAAATCACAAGAAATCAGGTTTTAGGTACCCATCTTTTCTTGGGTCCATTCGGGTTAGTTTGTGTCTCAAGAACCCTATAAGATCTCTTAGGCACCCATTGATAATTACCTATAGGTTTACTCCTTCTTTCCTTTTTATGAAAACAGGAAGAAGTAGTATGGCCTTTTCGGTTACAATAATTACAATGAGCACAAGGATTTGATGAATGAACAGATTTTCTGAAATAGTTCATGTAGGATTTTTCACCAAACTTCTTTTTGCCTTTCTTCTTATCAAAATCAGGCTTATAGCCATTTCCTGATCTGTCATTTGTGAATCTTTGCTGTTTTAAAATGATATTGACCATTTCACTTCCTCTAGTGAATTTCTCAAGTGCTTTTGTAAGAAGTACATTCTTTTTCTGTAAATCAACACAGTCTTCACAAATAACATTTTCAGAAAGATTGTTAACTTGCAATTCAAGAGTTAAATTTTTCTTTTTCAAAGCTATGTAATTCTCAGCAAGTTTTTCAAATTCAGATTGTACAAGACTATATTCAGAGAATAGTTCATCATAAGATGGTTGGAGATCATATACCTCATCGTCATTTTCAGTTTGTTCCTTTTCTTGGGCTACTAGGCATATGTTGGCCTTTTCCTCATCCTCAGCTTCATCTTCGTCGGATGAACTGTCTCCCCATATAGCTGACACATAAGCTTTCTTCTTGAAGTTGTTGAATTTCTTCTTCTCTTTATCTTTGTTTTTCAGCTGGGGGCATTCTGACTTGATGTGGCCGGGCCTTTCACATTCGTAGCATATGATTGTCTTTTTTGTCTCAAGGCTAGAGCTACCCTTATGAAACTTCTTGAATCCTTGGTCCTTCTTATAGAATTTCTTGAACCTTCGAACTATCATGCCCAGCTCTTCATCTTCATCTGCCTCTTCATCATCATCCGCCTCATTGGCTTCTTTGACAGCTTTGAGGGCAATTCCCTTGCTTTTACCACTGATCTCATCGAGTCCTTTTCGGAACTTCATTTTGCCTTCATATTCGGATAGACTACCAAACAAAGCTGCTACAGAACTCATTGACTCTCCATGAGCTTCTTCAATTACTGTTACCTTTGCTTCCCATTCCTTACTGAGGATGTTAAGAATCTTCCTCACTTGAACAGGTTGTTCATAATTTTTACCCAAGGCGGCGAGTTGATTGATCAAATGGGTGAACCTCAGTTGAAATTCAATAATAGATTCGCCGGACTTCATACGAAGAAGATCGTACTCAGTCATGAGGGTGTTTACTCTATTCTCCTTAACTCCGATTGTTCCTTCATGAGCTATCTCCAGAGCATCCCACATGGCTTTAGCAGATGGCAATGTACAGATGCAAAAATACTCTTGTTGACTTAATGCTCTTTGCAACATGAGGACAGCTTTACTGTTGAGCATGATATTTCTCCTATCATTGTCATCATAGGTATCTTCAGGCTTTGGAATTCTAAGACCATTTTCAAGTATGGTTGGATTATAGTCTCCAATCTCGAACACTCTCCACAAGCCATACTCTGAAGCCAAAACAAAGACTTTGAATTTGGCTTTCCAGAATGATTAATGCTCTCCACTGAAACCAGGCGGTCTGTTGATAGAGGCTCCGTCAGGTAGGATTCCGTCCATACTGATCCTTCTCGAGATGTTAATCTCCTCAGAGAAGACCGAGCTCTGGTACCAAATGAAAAACGGAATTTCACCAAGAGGGGGGTGAATTGGGGATATAAAATTTTCTCGCGTAAATACTCTGTTAGCTGAATGTGAAATAGAGATAAACAGAGTAAAGGTAAGGGAGATTAAACACAAAGAATTTATACTGGTTCGGTCCAAATCCTTGACCTACGTCCAGTCCCCAGACTCTCCGGGATTTCACTAATCCAAATGATTACACACGCTGTAACTCGCGGAGTAATTCTCTCTCTCTAGAACTTACTCCCCCTTACAAGTTGTAATCAAATATCCCAATCTCAAAGTCCCAATACTTTGAGATTCTTACAAGAAGAATAATCAATGATGAACTCTAAAAAGAGCAGATTAATAAACACTGAAGTATGATATATCCGAAGATATTAACTCTTTGAGTAGAAACAATAAATTATCTTAATTGCTAATTGAATGCACAGCGTTTCGGTAGGTGGAGACTTGAATGCTTCTCCTATTTATAGTTTTGTAGCTTTGATGACCGTTGAGAAGACCTTAATGAGCCGTTGTGAGTAATCAATATATCCGTTGTAATTACTTTGCTCAGTTTCCTTGTATGCTTCGACATTCGACTGTTATTCTCCCTTGACATTCTTTATTCAATTTGTCCGTTGAGAGTCAGTAAGAATGTTGTCTAGGAAGAGGCTGAAATTGCTTTTTGATTGTCCAGAGGTTTATTTCTTCTTTCAGCTTCGAAGACTGTATCAGCATTTAATGCTTCTGACAGAAAATTTGCTTTTCGTAATCTCAAGCTTAAAACATGTTAAGTATATCTGAAACATACTAGCAAACTGATTAAACTTGGTTAGGAATAATAATAATCAATTATATCAAACACCCATTGCTGAATCAGAGAAAATCAGATTGCGCAAACGATGAATCAAATTTTCACATGTGTGACTCGAGTCATGCCTAGAGTCAACTTTTCAAAATTATATAAATGACTCGAGTGAGGACTGGAGTCATCCTGAAACAATTATGCATAGAAGGTATTCGATGATGTTACTCGAGTCATGCCTAGAGTCATCATTTCAAAAATTCATGCAGGTGACTCGAGTGATGACTGGAGTCATTCAGAAGTAATTTTAACCAGAAAGTATTTCAGTGATATGACTCGAGTCACGCCTAGAGTCGAGCAAGAAATGACTTGAGTTATGACTTGAGTCATCGTGGAGGTATTTCAAACAGAAGGTTTTGCACTGAGGTGACTTGAATCATGACTGGAGTCAACATCAGACAGAGGCGAGAAAACAATAATATGACTCGAGTCATTTTATCGGGTAAATTATTCTCAAGGTCTGAGATACAAGGATGACTCGAGTTGTTTAATGATGACTCGAGTCATACCCAATATTTTCAATTGTTTTTTAAGCTCAGTGACTAGAGTCAAAATACAAAAATTTAAGTAACCTCAAATTAAAGTCTTGATGAAATCTTTTTGGCTTGAATTAATCTTACAATTTGTCAGTCATCATCAAAACACATAGAGAACTAACAGATTAGTCATTACCCTGATTTTTTTTTCAAGATTGTCACTACCCTGAAATATTTTTTCAATATCCTAAAATAAAATTTTAAGACCATGAGAAGTATCTTTTCGAGTACCCGGTCGTATTAAGTATCCTTTTAGTACCCATTTGTACCCTGAAATATTTTTTCAAGATCAGTTGTTCCCCTGAAATATTTTTTTAATATCTTAAAATAAATTGTTAGGATCATGAGAAGTATCTTTTTTTGTACCAGTCAGTATTAAGTATCTTTTTAGTACTCGTCAGTACCCTGAAATATTTTTTCAAGATCAATTGTTAAGTTGAAATATTTTTTTAATATCCTAAAATAAATTTGTAAGATCATGAAATATTTCAGGGTACTAATTTTTTTTTTCACGATTTACTGGGTAAAAATGGCTATTGGAGAATAGCTTTTGGGATTTACGAGGTAAACATGATTTTTGGAAAATAGCTTTTGGAGAATAGCTTTTGGATAAATGATTGTTTGACAAACTTTTGCAAAACCTAAGTTTTATGCAGAATAGCTTCTGGAAAAAAGAGGGGTATTTGGCAGACTTGTAACAAAACCTAGGTTTTATTCAAACAAGCTCTAAAAATCAAGGAAATTATTTTATAACATGTTTTTTCCAATACATCTCATATTCCTTAATACCCTTATTTTCTACCCTCCGAAATTATTGTTCAGAGAGTATCAATAGAGGTAAATTAAGAAACAATTAACAAATATATATATAAAAAATTATCTTATATTTAGAGCCAAAATCAACTGTCAGATAAGTTCTATGTTAAGGATCGGAGGGAGTATAATTCAATGAATATAATTTATGGGGAAAAGGGTTAATTCCTTTATCCTGCTTAATATATAAGATATAGATGCTTTCCACATTTTCTTTAATTTTGTAGAACAAAACATAACGAAGCATAAAAAATATGCTCTAGTTTTTCCTAGAAATTTTTTAAAATTTTTTAAAACATATAACCAAAACACATTTTCAAGCATTTTTTTGTTCTACTAAACAAATATATTTTAAAACATACAGGAAACCAAACAGATCATTAGTTTTTACAACTGATCTTTCACGATTTACAATACTTACATAGTTTACAATTTATTTTGCAAATAATCTTCCAATTTTATAACTAATTCTTCTTTTTAAAAAAAATAAAATAAAAATATATTGCAACCCTTTTACGGGATTCGTAGTTGAACTATGTTACATTATCCTTCAATTGCATTTTTTCAACCTTGACCCTTCTATATAATTTTGTAAATTTGTGGTTATTTGGTATTCTTCCATCCTTAATATAATGTAAGATGTAAATGGAGCAAATCACCAAGAGAGGTAAATTGGGGATTTTAAAAATTCTTTTAAAATACTCTGTTTATAGGTAATAAAAACAGAGTGGAACAGAGGCGAAGGAGAGAAGCTTGACACAAGAGAATTTATACTGGTTCGGTCTAAATCCTTGACCTACGTTCAATCCCCAAACACTCTGGAATTTTCACTATCTCTCAAATCAGTTACACACTATGTACTCGAAAGTTATCCTCTCACTAGTATGCACTCCCCTTTACAAGTTGTAAACTGATATATCCAATCTCCAAATCCCCTTGACTTGAGATTCTTACAATAAATTATTTCAATAAATGAAACTCTCACAAAAAGTAGATAAGATAATAACTGAAGTACAAATGTATCAAAAAATACTTGACAAGTAGAAAATTGAAAGAGTAGTTGAAACTTTGAATGCAATTCGTTTTCTACAGATTAGTTGTTGAGAAGACTTGAATGCAACTCCTTATATATGAAGATAGCATTAAATGACTGTTGGATTCTTCAATGTAACCGTTGGAGACATTGGACTAGCTATTAGGAACACTTTGGTCTCTTCTCTCTCGAATCTTCTGTTAATCCGGGTGTACAGAAGTTTATGGTTGACTTCCCTTGAATTTAATCCGTTGGAAGGTCAGCTACTTGATAGGGAAAGAAAACATTAATCCCTTTGTAACGTGTACAAAATGTTTGTCCAAAAGAATGCAAGTTTTCTGGACTTTGCAATAAATGCGCTGACGTCACTTTTTGCTTTATGCTAAATCTTCATTTAATATCCTTAATTCATCTGAAATTCACTAACAAACTGATTAAATATAGTTGGGAAGAGTAAGGAGTGATTATAAGAAGTATCTAGATCAAACATGAAGATTTCACAAAAACGAGCAATTTGATTTTCAAACTTAGCGATGCAAACTCAAGTTTGTTCAAGCAAACTGGAGTTTGCAACTATTCTTCATGATCCAAACTTGAGTTAATAAGTACAAAACTTGAGTTTGTTCCATCCAGAAAAGAGCGTCACGATTTGAACTTTGAAAGGCATTTTGAAAATAAGAGCAGACTCGAGTCAATAAGTGACAAACTCGAGTTTAGGATTTTTGAAGTGAAAATAAGTTTAATTCCACAAAGCTCAAACTGGAGTTTGGCTAAGTTCACAAAATACTGAAGGCTCTCTGTCTAGTTCAAACTCGAGTTTATAAATACAAACTCGAGTTTGCCTTAAGTTTAAAAACTTTGAGTGCTCTCTGTATTACACAAACTCAAGTTTGCAAAAGCATACTGGAGTTTGGCTAAATTCATAAAAATTGAGCTACTCTTTTTCAAGTCCAAACTCGAGTTTAACATTGCAAACTCGAGTTTACCTTTAATGGTAAGTTTTTAACTTACCAAAGAAAAACTTCAAATTGGGTTTAAAATTATCAGTTATCATCAAAACACATAGAAAACTAACATAAGACATATTTATTTAATTTGAAAAGATTAAAAAAGATAAATAAATTATTTAATTATATTATAACATATGTCACATGATCTCTCTAAAATACTTGAGAGTAACATTAGATTACAAATTAATTTATAAGATATACAAATTGGTTTAAAGAAAAAAATAAATAAATAAACGATATAAAAAATAATTAAAGTTTTACCATTAGCACCAAAATGCATCCCAAAGACCCAAACTATGTCCTACATGTTGGGCGGGAGGAGTATTATTTTTTATATGTTGGTTTATGTGGTCCTTTGCGTCATTCTACTCTGAATAAATCAAGAAAAACGATTTTCAAATTAATTAACCGGAAGCTAGAAACTTAGTTCACAAGGTTAATAGGTTGAGTTATGGAAAACCCCTAGTGCATTCTTATCGACTTCACTTCCTACATTTACAAAAGAAAAGTCAAGGAGAGATAGAGAAAAGAACAAAAAACAAAACAAAACAAAAAACTTAAATTATTGGGATTAACCTCAAAAACATCCGTTAATAATAATCAATGCCACGAATTGTCAACTAAGTTAGGTTTACTATGTTCCATGCAATTGGATAACATTTTCTGCGATCGTTCCATAATTATCAACTATAAGTTACACATTTTAAACATTGCCATTGTAACTCATATATCTATAGTACGCATGATGTGAAGAAACAAAATCATCAATTTTATCAATGAATTTTAAATATTCAACGTCAAAACAAGCGAGCTGATATTGGAAAGAACAAAACGAACAATATAATGGTGGCGCCACTGCTACAGTAATATCTAACAGTCCAACTTTTACACGAACCACCATACCATACAAGTAAAACCTAAAAGTCTAGTACTAAAACATTTGAAAAGACCGAGCACGTGGCTATGACGAGGTCATCTCGTCATTTCCACATACACAGAACATGCAACGTCTTAAATGAATACTCTTTTGGTCTTAAATATTTAAATATAAGAACTAGTTTATCAATGAATATTGGTCAAAACATATAAAGATCTTTTTTTTTTTCCTTTCTATTTCATGATTTCATCCCTTATATTATTTATTTTTTTCTAAATTAATTTATTTGACTTATAAATTGACATATAATATAATTTTACATTGAAGTATTTAAGAGAGATAATGACATATACAATATAATTAGATAATTTATTTAGTTTCGTAAATCTCTCCAGATTTAATAAATAGGTCATACATTTATGACATAATGCAGTAGCATTTTTTAGGGGGGAAATCGTACTGTTAATTAAGACTATTTATCATTAAATTAAATAATTATTGGTGTTTGAATCTAAAATAAAACTAAAAAAAATTACTTCAAAAATGAATGGTAATGTTATGAATATTGTTAGTTCCATTACTTATTATTTTGAATATTCATATATCGAAGTTTATTCTATCACAACAATTGATTTCGAGACCCAAATCAGACTCTAAGCAAGCATTACTTCAAAAAAAATGACATCTGCATGACACAAACCTAACAGTCAACCGTTAGTTCCCTTCGATCGAAACTACTACGAAAGATATAATGAAGTTTAATACCTAACAGTCTGAAGTAATCATGATTTGGTCAGAAGGCGACTACTTTTCAATTAAAGTTTCAGCGCAGTCCAAGACTTTGAACATGCAAGAGAAGGACGAGGTCAGGGCTTTCAACAAGCATATAAGCATGCAAAAACGAGCAGGCTTCTTCATCACAAATCAAAATTCATAGCATTTCATAAAGCAATTTATCTCAAAGAAAAGCCAAAGAAAGAAGAAGAAGAAGAAGAAGATGGGTAGCTTTGCAAGCAAAACCATGAATTCTCCTAGGGTGGCAGATCAACATGAAGAAGAGAAAAAGCAGGCGGCCAAACCTGGAAGCATTGCAACAAACTGGAGAGAACTTAGTGGCCAAAATTATTGGAAGGATTTGTTAGACCCACTTGATATTGAAAGACCTGGCTATCACCCAAGAGGGGGTGAATTGGGTGTATGATAAAACTTTACAAACTTTGAAAATCTTTTCACAATATCTAAATCAACATATTCAAATAAGCATATACTGGAAATATAAGAGTTTAGAGAAGAGAATATGCAAATTGTGATTTATCCTGGTTCGGTCCAATCCACGATGACCTACGTCCCAGGCTCCCTGCTCCACCTGAGATTTTCAATCCACTATCTTCTTTCAACTTGATTACACGTTCTGTACTCGAAGCAACCCTCTCACTAGGATTCACTCCCCCTTACAAACTATAATCAATACACCGCTTGATCACACACAATGTACTCAAAGTAATCCTTTCCCTAGGATTCACTCCCCTTACAAGCTGTAATCAACACAGTGTGTCCCACTCAAGATCACCCAACCTTGAGTAACTCTAAGATAGAATGTTTACAGATAAATCTTCTCTCTTTCAGAAGTGAATAAATAAACACTGAAGCTCAATAATATCCGAAGATATAAACAAACTATAAATTGATGCTTTGAATACTTTGTCTGTGTATGTGTCTGTCTTCTCTTGATGAATTCAATCCTTCGGGTATTTATAAGTTGAAGCTTGAGGACCGTTGGAAGGATTTGAATCTTCCCGTTTGAATATTTGAATTCGCCCGTTAGACGTCCGCACCTCCTGCTTAACCACGATCGAATGTTTGCTTAGTTGAGTCTCTTTACAGGTTGTCATTCGTGTGGTCCCGGACAAAGGATAGCTTAAAATATTGATTCGGTGCTTTTGCTGTTATGGGCTAGCCTTAATTGGGTTCAGCGCTTTGTCTCTGTTTCTCGACTATCTCAGTGTGTGACAGCTCATAAACATTCAAACTTTGGTTTATGCTTGAGCACAGACCCGAAGACTGCTCAAGCACGAACCCTGCTCGAGCACACAGAAAAGGTTGCTCGAGCAACGTCAGCCCTCAGGCCACTAAAAGGGTGTGTCGTTTCATTTTCACGGAAAACCCTTTGTTCCCCTATTTCCCTCCGTCAAAACCCTGGCTCCTTCCTCTCAAATTCTTCTCCATCCGTTACGATCGTTTGTGAATCGTTCCCCAAATTCCTTCATTGCGACTGTTTGATTCTGAAAGTGAAGGAAATCACCAAGAGGGGGTGAATTGGGGATTTTAAAAATTCTTTTCGGATCACCCACACAATGACAGATCTTAACCAAGGTAAATGGAGTTAGAGAGAGAAGAGCTTGATTTGAAGATTTATCTTGGTTCGGTCTTAACTCTTGACCTACGTCCGGTCCCGGACTCCGGGTTTTTCTACTATCACTCAAATCGATACACATCGTTTGTCGAAAGTTATCCTCTAGGATATTCCTTCAAGTTGCGATAACCCAACCTCAAAGTCCCACAACTTTGAGATTCTTACAAAGAATGATTTACGAAATAAACTCTCTCAAAGAGTGAATGAATATAAGCACTTTGAAGCACAATGTATCAAAGATACAAATGAGAAATATAAGCGATGAAAGAGGCGATGTTCTTGTGTGCGTTTTCGTGTATGTCTTCTCTACTTTCGGACTTCAAATCTTCATGTATTTATACGGGTTTGAAGCTTGTGAACGTTGTAGATCCGTTGAGACTTGATCGATTCGAAAATATAGCTGTTGTGAGTGTGTCTCCATGAATCTATTTGTTGTAGACAAATGTTTGAATATGGTTGTTGCAGATTTGAATATTTGAAATTTGGCTCCTCATGAATGTGTTCCCATCTTTGTTATGTTTAGTGGAGGCGGTTGTATAATATTGTCCAGTTTGTTTGGAGGCTAGCTTTCTTTCTTGGAGAATGGTTGTGTTGCTATCCAGGTTGTAACCCATTGCTTTTGGAGAAGAAGATATAATATAATATTGCAAGTTGTCAAGTTGTTTGTTTTAAAGTCTTCTTTAAAACAAACCTAGATCTTCCGTAATCTCATAAGCAAACCGGTTAAATCTGGTTAGGAAATATTGATATGAATCATATAAATCATATACAACCAATTCGTAGAATTAAGTTAAAGCATAAATCAAAGCTGAACAAAATACACCGGATGCGTTCATCTTGCCGAAGTTCCAAGCTCGAGTTTACCTATGTAAGCTCGAGTTTGCTCTTCATTTAAAACTTGAGTTTTGCCTCACGGAAGTCTCAAGCTCGAGCTTGTAAATGAGTAAGCTCGAGTTTAGCATTTGTCGGGGAAATATGTTTGAATTCATTTTGAGAGCCAAAGTGGAAAAACGCAAGCTTGAGCTTATTAGTGAGTAAGCTCGAGTTTGGCACTATTCATGTCAAAAATAATTTTAGTTCACAAAATGCAAGCTTGAGCTTAGAGGAGTAAACTTGAGTTTGCTAAGCTCAAAATATGACATTGCTCTCATGTCGACCCAAGCTTGAGTTTACGAGTCTTAAACTTGAGTTTACTCTTTGAAGGAAAAACTTGAAAACTTTCATGCTGGTGCAAGCTCGAGCTTGGTATGCCAAGCTCGAGTTTACAACTTTTGTAAACTCACAAACTCTACAAGTAAAATGATAAGCTCAAGTTTAAAGGATTTTGCCGGAGGTAAGCTCGAGCTTGTAACGCAAGCTCGAGTTTACATATTTGTAAACTCATTGAGAAAAGACTCGGAAGAGGCAAGCTTGAGCTTATAACTAATAAGCTTGAGTTTGCAATTTGAGTAACTTGATAAAATCCTCAAACCTTCGTAAGCTCAAGCTTACAGGTGCAAGCTCGAGCTTACTCAGTATATGAGTAAACTTTGAAAACCTTCAAGCTCAAGTTTATGGACCAAGCTCAAGTTTAGAAAATGCAAAAAAAACTTGGTTTGCTTTACGTAAAGAGGCAAGCTCGAGTTTGGAGACCCAAGCTCGAGTTTGGAAGCTGACAGAATGTTTTTCAATTGGAATCATCAAGCTTTACCAAGACTATAACAACAAAAACATTCTCTCATGTTTACAATTGTTATTAATCATCAAAACATATTGAGAACTAACACTTTTTGAATGACAACACTTGTAAACATTTGTTTCTTTTCAAAAACAGATTTGATATTTTGAGCATTGAGAAAGAGAAAAATATTTGCAAACTTGAGGTTTTGAGATTTCAATTTGATAAACTCAGATTTAACAAAATTAAACATATTAAGTAGACATCGAGAGCAATTAGCAGCTGAAATTACAATTTAATTCTTAAACATATAAACATCATATCGGTCTCCCCAAAATTTTAAAATTTCAAGAGCAAATAATGAGATAATGATATGACTCAAAATGATCAATCCATTAAAGTAGAGTTTCAAAAGCAAATATATAAAATCAAAGTTAAAACTACAATGAAATGATCAAAAACAAAAAAGAAACATGAGCAAAACAAAAAGAAACATGAAAGTGCTCTGCTTTGCTCTCTTCACTTCTTTTCTTCTCCCTTTGTCATCGGCAAACAAGGGTTTTGAGTTCAATGGAGATGAGAAAGGGCGGGTTCAGTCTGTGTTGGGCATAGTAGAACTAGGTTTGCGAGGAAGATGCAAAACCTTGATGGGATTCTTGATTTTGTCCATTTTGTCACCGAGACTCATCATGGTCACCGAGAAGAGTGGAAATATTTGAGTGATCTCCAAGCTGACCACTAAGGTCTTTAACTTCCTTTTTTTCGCGACCTTCTTTCGGCTCTTCCCCGGCCTATATTGAAACCTTAGTATCCACAGATTGTTATGACCCTTATTTACTTCGAGAGACCAATTTTCCCATTTCGTTTCGCCGATTCCTTTCGATAAATCGAAATAGCTTTGTCAACTATCTCTTTGATCTTTACATCCAAATCGAAGGCATAGTAGGTTGAGGAGGAGGAGGAGGAGCACTCGTGCTTCTTGCACTTTGGAGTGAGTGGCTCTTGATCTGGTTGGCCTTGATAGAGGTGGGGCCCTTGATTGACCAGAACCTTCATCCATATTGATTCTCATGAGGTTCAAAATGTGCCTTCCAAACACTTGTGGTTTTTCTAGTTTTTCTTTGGTAGGGATATACCAAATTTTCTCATGAAAAAGGATGATAGAGATAAGACTTGCAAAAGGAATTCGAGAAGTCTTTACGGAAGCAAAACGAAATTTTACCATTTCTTGAAAAATCCAGTACCCAACATTATGAGGTACCTTGGCAATAATGGAAGCAAAGATAGGATAATCCTTCTTTGCGAAATGGGTGAAGCTACCTCCTTTCGTATGAGATTCTGGTGTAGATGTACAGAGATAGCCCGAAGGTGGGGTTCATTGATCCAGGTTCAAAATTGAGAATCTCTAACCCCTGGAATAGGCTCATTGGGTCTTAGCGGTTCATAGATTTGCCTATCGGTATAGTTCAATGAAGCTACGGGTGGAGGATTGGAGATTTGCGAATTGAATTTAGATAGGAAGGGGTAATGGTTATTTGTTTGTTTCTAATGGTTGTGGTAACCCTTTCCTCAACTAATTTTCCATCATTTTGTCTAGCAAGTTATCGTAGGACATGCCATGGTAGAATACCTTGACAAGAGTGGGCCGTAAGAAACACTTATAGAAATCAGATTTTCAAATTGTTTCGGCCATGGAAAGAGATCCAAATTGCATTCTCTCCTAAGTGCAGCAAGGTCTACGAGAGACGATGGGACAGAAAACTTTGGAACCAAATTTTTCTTTAAAGCTAATAGCATTGTCTCCTTCCAAACGAATAGGATCACTAGAGAATCCTTCGGGTATAGTAGAGTGATTGTAAATATCATATAGTGCAGAGTTTCCTTGAATACACGAGGAGTAGGATCCTCTTGTTGCTTTGAGACTCGAAGGAACTTGAGAACTTCCTTGATCGGTCCTAGAGGCAGTCCTCTTGCTTCGTTTGGACTTGTAGGTTGCGATCACCCACGGAATTTTGCCTTTCCCTTTCTTTGGTTGCTTCTTCGGATTTGGTCGTTTCTTGGGAGCCTCGGTTTGTCTCTAATTTCGATTCCTTTTGGTCTTGATGGAGGAGTCGAATGGGTTCTTTGTTACTCCGGGAATGTGGGTATCTATCCCAACATTAAATCTTTTAGGCAGCATTTTTGATCTACTAGGGCGTTCGGGGTTTTGAGTGGATTGAGAATCGAGACATTGACGGACGGCGAGTGTTACGGGGCCATTTTCGCTGGGTTTTGACGAAGAAGATGAGAGAATTTTGAGAGGGAATAGGAGCAAGCTCGAGAGTTGAGTGAAGTGAAGAGGAACAGTCGGGTTTTACATATATAAAATGCGCGGCAAGCTCGAGTTTAGGAAGCTAAGCTCGAGTTTGCATAAACTTGTACTAACCTGGACTTCAAGAGTGTATGTGAAAGCTCTTGAAACTCCTCTGCAAGCTCGAGTTTACTCACTTATAAGCTCGAGTTTGGGTTTCTCCAAAATTTTATTTTCTCTGACTCCCTCGAGCTCGAGCTTACACTGCTAAGCTCGAGTTTGCCTCTCTTGACAGCAAACTTCAGCAACATGTGAGAGTTGTTTAACATTATAAATGCCCTGCATAAAACACATCTAAATACTCCGATGCTTAAGTTAGTAAATTGTAATCATAAAACACATAACTAACATTTAAGTAGGAGCTACTTACAACTCATTGGGATTTACCATTCCCAATTCTCTTCTTATGAACACAAATTGTTCCTTTGCTAATGGCTTTGTGAAGATGTCGGCAAGTTGGAGATGTGTTGGGATGAATATGACCTTGACATCTTTCTTTTGAACATGATCCCTTATGAAATGATGTCTCACATCAATATGCTTGGTTCGAGTATGTTGAACTGGATTCTTGGCCAAGCTTATTGTGCTTGTGTTGTCACATAGAATTGGGATCTCCTTTAACTTGATTCCCAAGTCAGAAACTTGTTGCTTAAGCCAAAGGACTTGAGCACAAAGCAACTAGATGCAGCCACATATTCAGCTTTGTTAGAGGATACAAAGAACACTTGTTTGCTTCTTTTTGAACCATGAAACAAGTGAACCACCAAGAAATTCACATTGGCCACTTGTGCTTTTTCTATCGGTCTTATATCCAGCATGATGATCTGAATCTGAATAAGCCACCAATTGTTCGAGTTGACCTTTGGGAAACCATAGACCAAGAGTCTTTGTGTCGGCAAGATATCTGAATATTCTTTTCACATTCTCGCATGTGACTCCTTGGGAGCGATTGAAATCTTGCACACATCCCCACACCGAATTGGATGTCGGACGACTTCTTTGTGAGATAGAGTAATGATCCAATCATTCCTCTATACTTTGTGATGTTGAAGTCCTTGCCTTCTTCATCAAGATCAAGCGATGGTTGAACTCATGGAGTATCGGCTCCATTGCATTCATTCATCCCAAACTTCTTTAAGAGATCATTGAGATACTTGGTCTGGGAAATGAAAATTCCATCTTTCCTTTGTTTAATTTGCGAGACCAAGGAAATAGTTGAGTTCTCCCATCATGGACATCTCAAATTCTCCTGCATGTTCTTAGCAAACTCTTCACACTGAGCATTGTTAGAAGCACCAAATATAATATCATCAACATATATTTGAACAATTAAAATTTCATTAAGTTTATTGTTCTTTATGAAAGAGTTGTATCTGCTTTACCTCTAACAAATCCTTGATCAAGAAGGAATTTGCTTAATCGCTCATACCAAGCTCTAGGAGCTTGCTTAAGACCATATAATGCTTTCTTGAGGCGATAAACATGATCTGGATGATGATCATTTTGAAAACCAGGAGGTTGTTCAACATAAACTTCCTCTTGAATAAAACCATTTAAAAATGCAGATTTTACATCCATTTGATAAAGTTTGAATCCTTTAATACAAGCAAAAGCTAGAAGAACTCTTATAGCTTCCAATCTTGCTACTTGGAGCATAAGTTTCTTCATAATCAATTCCTTCTTCTTGATTATATCCTTTTGCAACTAGCCTTGCTTTGTTTCGAACAATTATTGCAGATTCATCACGTTTGTTCTTGAATACCCATTTAGTGCCAATGATTTGGATGGTCTTTAGGCCTAGGTACCAAATCCCAAACTTGATTTCTTTCAAACTGATGTAACTCCTCTTGCATTGCTATAACCCAATCATTGTCCGAAAGGGCTTCATCAATCTTAGAGGGTTCAATTTTCGAAATGAATGCGAGAAAATGTGACTTCATTCAAGGTGCTTTTTCTAGTTCTAACTCCTTGATTAACATCACCTATCACTTGATCCGAGAGGATGACTCCTCCGTATCTCCATGATTTAGGTTGGTGTTGATCAGTGTTTTCACAAACATTTTCACAATTATTTTCAAAATCAGGTTCCTTTTCCAAAGAATTTTCAGAATTTGTTAAAGTACGAAGTGTTTTGAGAACCAGTTGATTTGAAATAGGAGAAACATCATCATCATCATCCAAGGATTTGTCTAGATTGGTTTCTGAGAATACAACATGCATAGATTCTTCAACAATACGTGTTCTAGTGTTAAAGACTCTATAAGCTTTATTGTTTGAATAACCCAAAAATATACCTTCATCCGACTTGGAATCAAACTTACCCAAGTTGTCCTTACCATTGTTGTGGATGAAACATTTGCATCCAAAGATGTGCAAATGAGCTATATTGGGTTTTCTTCCTTTGTACGGCTCATATGGAGTTTTGTTCGGCTTCTTGGGAGATATGCTCGATTTGAAATATAGCATGCGGTGCTCGTAGCATCAGCCCGAACACTTGAGAAGTCTCGATTTTCATTTAACATGGCCCTTGCCATCTCGGTGAGGACTCTATTCTTTCTTTCCACAACTCCATTTTGTTGAGGAGTTCTTGGGGGGTGAGAAATTGTGATCAATGCCCATATTATCACGAGAATTCTCCAAAAGCATGATTTTCAAATTCTCCACCATGATCTCGTACGAATTCTGCAATAGAGAATCCTTTCTCGTTTTGGACCTTCTTGGCAAATACAGCAAATTGATCAAATGTTTCATCTTTTGAAGATAAAAATATGGTCCATGCAAATCTAGAGAAATCATCAACTATGACCAAAGTATAAAGATTGCCACCAAGGCTCTTTACTCTATTTGGTCCAACTAAATCCATATGAAGTAGTTGAAGAGGTCTATTAGTTGAAATTTCATTTTTAGATTTGAAGGAAGTCTTGGTTTGTTTACCACTTTTGACATGCATCACAGATCATGTCGTTTTTAAACTGTAATTTTGGTAAACCAATAACCAGATCCTTTTACGTAACTTGTCAAGTTGAAACATATTAACATGAGCTAATCGTTTATGCCAAAGCCAACTTTCATCCAAGTTACCAACAAAGCGGTTTTCGAGAAATAGAGTTATTAGAGATTGAGAGTATAACGATTTACCTTCTCTAGGAGCTCTAAATAAAGCTTTAGCTCTAATGTTGTCTAAAGAGAGAACATCTTTGCTCACAATTAAACATTCCTCGAGAATCAAAGATAACTAAGTTACCTTTATACGTGCTTTGACTCACACTAAGGAGGTTGTGACATAAGCCTTCTACAAGGTAAACATCCTTGATTTGTGGTCCTTCGTTGTTTCCAACTTCTCCAATTCCAGCAATCCTTCCGGATTGATTTCCACCAAATGTTACCTTGCCACCATCCTTAGGTTTAATTGTAGCAAATTTAGATTCGTCTCCTGTCATATGTCTTGAGCATCCACTGTCAATGAACCACTTGTTGGATTTTGATGCTCTAAGACAAACCGCATGATATAGAATATCAAGTCTTAGGTACCCATTTTTTCTTGGGTCCTTTTGGGTTAGTTTGTGTCTTAGGAATCTTATAGGATCCCTTAGGCACCCATTGATAATTACCTATAGGCTTGTTTCTTCTTTCCTTTTTATGAAAACAAGAAGAAGTTGCATGACCTTTACGATTGCAATAGTTGCAATGAGCAAAAGGATTAGAGGAGTGACCTGTTGTTTTTTCGAAAATAGTTCAAATAAGATCTTTGTCCAACCTTCTTCTTCCCTTTTCGTTTATCGGAATCGGGTCTATAACCAATTCGACTTATCATTTGTGAACCTTTCTTTGTTTTAAAATAACATTGAGCATTTCACTACCTCTAGTGAATTTCTCAAGAGTTTTTGTAAGATGCAAATTTCTTTTCTCTAAAATACAGCAATTGTCACAAGCTTTTTTACGAAATGTTTTCGCAATTCTTTTCGAAATGTTTTCACAAGGAGAAACGAGAAGAAGAAACAGTTTGAGCTTGTTCTTCCAACAATTTAATTTTCTTCTTTGAAGACGAAGCTCTTTTGCAATTTTCGAAATTCAATGAAAAGAGAGTTATATTCGGTTGAAAGTTCATCATAAGATGAGTCGGAATTATTTACCTCTTTACTATCTCGAATCCTCTTCTTGAGCTACAAGACGAGATATTGGCTCATCTTCTTCTTGACTTCATCTTCATCGGATGAGCTATCGCCCCCATATAGCTGAAACATAAGCTCTTCTTTTGAACTTATTGAATTTCTTATCTTTGTTCTTGTTGTGGACATTCGGACTTGATGTGACCAGGCTTCTCACATTCATAGCATATGATGGGTTTCTTTGTTTCTGTGCTAGAGCTACTCTTGTGAAACTTTCTGTAGGCTTGGTCCTTTTTGTAGAATTTCTTGAACTTTCGGACCATCATGCCTAGCTCAGCATCTTCATCTTCATCTTCATCATCTGATTTTACCTCTTTTGAGTCTTGAGAGCAATTCCTTTATTCTTGCCATCAATCTCATCAAGCCTTTTCTCGAATTTGATTTTTCCTTCATATTCGGAAAAGACCGCCAAATAGTGCTTCTATCGAAGCCATTGATTCACCGTGAGCTTCTTCGATTGCAGTGACCTTAGCTTCCCATTCCTTCGAGGATATTTAGTATTTTCCTCACTTGGACGGACAAATTGGTCATAGACTTTTCCCAATGCGGCAAGTTGATTGATCGGATGAGTGAATCGAAATTTGGAATTCACTAATGGATTCTCCGGACTTCATACGAAATAAATCATATTTAGTCATGAGAGTGTTTACTCGATTTTCCTTGA
This sequence comes from Acacia melanoxylon, assembly GCA_019022615.1. Lineage (NCBI taxonomy): Eukaryota > Viridiplantae > Streptophyta > Magnoliopsida > Fabales > Fabaceae > Acacia > Acacia melanoxylon. Next base: position 2,292,971 of record JAFJYJ010000010.1, read on the forward strand.
TTCCAGTTGTCCTTCATGGGCTATCTCAAGAGCATCCCACATAGCTTTAGCGAGATGACAAAGTGCAAATTCGAAAATACTCTTTTTGGCTTAGAGCACTTTGCGGCATGTGAATTGCTTTCATGTTGAGAGTGACTTGCTTTCGTCATTCTCATCATACTCTTCTTCTAGCTTAGGAGTTCCGACACCATCTTCTCGTTGTTGCTTTGGTTCATAATTTCCTCTCTCGAATACCCTCCATAGGCCATACTCGGTTGCCATTACATAGACTCGAACTTGGCCTTCCGGAAGGAGTAATGTTCTCCATTGAAACCTCGGAGGAGGTCTGTTGATTGAAGCTCCATCGGGTAGAATTCCTTCCATTGGATCTTTGATCTAGGATGTTAATCCTTAATGTAGATAACCAGGCTCGATACCAAATGAAAGTGAAGGAAATCACCAAGAGGGGGTGAATTGGGGATTTTAAAAATTCTTTTCGATCACCCACACAATGACGAGATGCTTAACCAAGGTAAATGGAGTTAGAGAGGAAGAGCTTGACACGAGAAGATTTATCGGGTTCGGTCTTAACTCTTGACCTACGTCCAAAGTCCCCGGACTCTCACGGGTTTTTCTACTATCACTCAAATCGATACACACTCGTACTCGAAAGTTATCCTCTCTAGGATACACTCCCCCTTACAAGTTGTAATCTGATAACCCAACCTCAAAGTCCCACAACTTTGAGATTCTTACAAAGAATGATTTACAGAAATAAACTCTCTCAAAGAGTGAATGAATATAAGCACTGAAGCACAATGTATCAAAGATACAAATGAGAAATATAAGCGAATGAAAGAGGCGATGTTCTTGTGTGCGTTTTACGTGTATGTCTTCTACTTTCGACTTCAAATCTTCATGTATTTATACGGGTTTGAAGCTTGTGAACGTTGTAGATCCGTTGAGACTTGATCGATTCGAAAATATAGCTGTTGTGAGTGTGTCTCCATGAATCTAGTTGTTGTAGACAAATCTGTTTGAATATGGTTGTTGCAGATTTGAATATTTGAAATTTGGCTCCTCATGAATGTGTTCCCATGCTTTGTTATGTTTAGTGGAGGCGGTTGTATAATATTGTCCAATTTGTTTGGAGGCTAGCTTTCTTTCTTGGAGAATGGTTGTGTTGCTATCCAGGTTGTAACCCATTGCTTTTGGAGAAGAAGATATAATATAATATTGCAAGTTGTCAAGTTGTTTGTTTTAAAGTCTTCTTTAAAACAAACCTAGATCTTCCGTAATCTCATAAGCAACTGGTTAAATCTGGTTAGGAAATATTGATATGAATCATATAAATCATATACAACCAATTCGTAGAATTAAGTTAAAGCATAAATCAAACTGAACAAAATACACCCGGATGCGTTCATACGTTCGAAGTTCCAAGCTCGAGTTTACCTATGTAAGCTCGAGTTTGCTCTTCATTTAAAACTTGAGTTTTGCCTGCGGAAGTCTCAAGCTCGAGCTTGTAAATGAGTAAGCTCGAGTTTAGCATTTGTCGGGGAAATATGTTTGAATTCATTTTGAGAGCCAAAGTGGAAAAACGCAAGCTTGAGCTTATTAGTGAGTAAGCTCGAGTTTGGCACTATTCATGTCAAAAATAATTTTAGTTCACAAAATGCAAGCTTGAGCTTAGAGGAGTAAACTTGAGTTTGCTAAGCTCAAAATATGACATTGCTCTCTCGTCCGACCCAAGCTTGAGTTTACGGTCTTAAACTTGAGTTTACTCTTTGAAGGAAAAACTTGAAAACTTTACGTTACGGGTGCAAGCTCGAGCTTGGTATGCCAAGCTCGAGTTTACAACTTTTGTAAACTCACAAACTCTACAGTAAAATGATAAGCTCAAGTTTAAAGGATTTTGCCAGAGGTAAGCTCGAGCTTGTAACGCAAGCTCGAGTTTACATATTTGTAAACTCATTGAGAAAAGACTCGGAAGAGGCAAGCTTGAGCTTATAACTAATAAGCTTGAGTTTGCAATTTGAGTAACTTGATAAAATCCTCAAACCTTCGTAAGCTCAAGCTTACGGTGCAAGCTCGAGCTTACTCGTATATGAGTAAACTTTGAAAACCTTCAAGCTCAAGTTTATGGACCAAGCTCAAGTTTAGAAAATGCAAAAAAAACTTGGTTTGCTTTCTGTAAGAGGCAAGCTCGAGTTTGGAGACCCAAGCTCGAGTTTGGAACTGACGAGAATGTTTTTCAATTGGAATCATCAAGCTTTACCAAGACTATAACAACAAAAACATTCTCTCATGTTTACAATTGTTATTAATCATCAAAACATATTGAGAACTAACAGATTCCGCGAGAATAAACGTTTTCACCGACTAAATTCTCAAATTTCACCGTTTCTCCACTTTCGCGCCATCAGACCCTTTCTATGAAATTTGCCCAATTTCCAGAATCAATGGCCGGTTCAAGTGACAAATCTCCTTCGAAGCAACCTTCTGCAAAGAAATCTCGGTACTATCGGCCCAAGGTTGCTGAATCAGAAAAATCATAAAAAACCTCCAAACCCAAATTGGTGCCGAAACCGACGAAGTCGATCACCAAGCCAAAAGAGGTAGAGAAACCCAGAACAAATCTTGTCATTCAGAGTTCACCGACGACTAGACTCAAGACTGGGTCTCTTCCTACTGGAAAGGGCAAACGCACGAGGTCACCCTCTCCGTCGTCTTCACACTCCGTCAATTCCGAGAGGACGATCGATGAGATAAGGTCTAAGAGTAAAGAGGATAGGCCTTCAATTCTCAAGCCCTCCTTCATTCAGAAATCTAAGGCCTACGAGAGGAACAAGAAGGTTTCCTTCTCAATCAAATCGCAAGCTTCTGGAAGCAAAAATGAGGAAGTTGTGACTAGTCGGCCTGCGGATGGTCAGTTGCCTGAACCTTCACCGGGTATGATTACTGGCAATATAGTTGTTGATAATTTTGCTTTGATTTCTCATTACTTTGGAGAACGACCTTTCTATCCGATTGTCTATGTCGACTTGGCTAAATTCAAGGAAAAATGCAACCTGGATTTAACTGATTGGTTACTTCAATTTATGCCACTGCTTGAAATTAGCAAACCACATTCTCCTGAAGTTGTGAGAGTATTTTATCACAACATGCACCTGCAGGCAAAGACTGAAGAAGATGATGAGGATGTTTTAGTCACAAAAATTCGTGATAAAACAGTCAAGCTTACAGCTCAAGATCTTAACACTCTTCTCGGCATCATCAACGCCCCTGAAGACCCTCCTAAGCTCTCTCCTGTTGAGTGTCATCATACTCTCTTCCCAGATGTCCCAATCGAAGGGAAAAAATGAATGTAACCCCAACTATGATGAAAGACGAATACAGGGTCCTCTAGTATGTGTACAGTCGGAGCTTAGTTCAGAAAGGCCAGAGCTTTACTCACTTTGTTCATAGGGATTTTGAGAGATTTGCTTCTCTTATTGCTATGGAACGCAGGAATCTGGGGAAGTGGATTTTGGAGGAAATGATGTCCTTTATATCTGAAGCTAAGGTTAGGCTTCGAGCTACTATTCCCTATCCTTCATTGGTTTCTTGGATATTGGAAGCCAATAATATATGGTACCTTTCGGAAGATAAGGAAGAGTATCCTCCCCTATTCGGTATAGAACACATGAAGCATATGAGGATATCTTTCACTGATGTTTCTTCCAAGAAGAGCAAAGGAAAAGCACCTGTTACTTCTTCTCAACCTGCTGTCTCAAAACCTTCTGCTTCCAAAGCATCTGCCTCACAACCTCTTGATGAAGCAGAATCTTCACCTCTTCTGCCCCATCCTTCTCCCAGGAAGCTATCCAGAACCTTGTCGAAGCCTTTGTTCAGAAAGCCATAATTCATGTTCTATAATCTTTGGATGCTTTTCAGAAGCTCACTACCCAGATGATCAAGGCTTTTACAGAAGACATGGTTAAATTGAAGATTGACGTTCGCCGAAATATGGATACAGATTTACAGGACTTCAAGGCAGAGATGGAAGAATCAATGGTCAAAAGCATTTCTATTATCTATGATAAGCAACAAGACCTTGAAGATGTCGTTGGTGCCTTTCTGACCAGCGTTGGTACTTCTTGTAATCCTTCTGCGCAACCTTCATCGTCTGCCATGCCTACTACCTCTCCTTCCCCCATTGAGGATATCACTCCTTCTCCAGCCATAGTGATTCCTCCTATTGATCCTGATTTTGTGCCTCTCCCATCCATTTCAGTCTCCATCTCCTTCTCCTTCTGTCAAGGGTCCCCTTTTCACTGATGACAAAGGGGGAGAGTAGCTGGGTAGATTAGAAATATTAGAACTTATGTATTTTTAATTTACATATGTTTTTGTTGTTAGTTGGTTCTGAACATATGTTATTTTGGTTCTGTTCTTATGCTTTTGTAAATTTCATCCAGAACCTCTTACTGTTATGAAAAGCTAAGAAATGAGAATGATTGTTATCAATGTCTTTTTTTTTGTGTTTTTCATTTCATCTCAAAAACATATGAAAATATCTTTTCTCTCTAATCATAGAATTGTCATCATCAAAAAGGGGAAGAATGTTAGCTCTCAATGTTTTGATGATAACAAAGTTGATGTTTTTGATGATGTTCTTAGCTTGCTCGAGCAGCCCCAGGATCTTGCCCGAGCATCATCGGGTTCTGGAAAGGAAGAAGTAATGGATGATAAGTCGTGCTCGAGCAACACACCAAGCTTGCCCGAGCAACATCGAGCCAGAGTCGAAAGCAGCATGATTGAACAATCATGCTCGAGCAAGAAATATCTCTTGCCCGAGCAATATCGAGGCAGAAGCAAAAGAGAGCCTATCATTGAACCATGCCCGAGCAGAGAATTCTTCATACCCGAGCATCATCGAGACAGAAACAAAACTCAGCAAATCAAAAGGTCTTGCCCGAGCAGCAAAGAAGGCCTGCTCGAGCATCATGCTCGAGCAAAGGCAAAACCTTGCCCGAGCAGCATCTATCCATTCTCAAGTTCGCTTCTATATGTGTCTTGCCCGAGCAAGAACGGATTCATGCTCGAGCAACAACAAGTGGAAGCACTTCTCAGTTCATAAGAAGAAGCTTGCCCGAGCATGAAAAATATCATGCTCGAGCACCATGCCCAAGCAGAAGAGAATACTTGCCCGAGCATACCCTGAGACAACGTTGATCAAGAAGCTTGCCCGAGCAAGCCTGGATTCATGCTCGAGCAACATCACCAAAACTATGTTTCTCCGCAAGCATACTTTCTGGGTTGCCTCAAGCAGCATGTTGTACTTTCTCTCCTCGGCCTCTGTCTATGCCTTGCCCGAGCAAAAATTTCATCTTGCTCGAGCAACATCGAAGCAGAGCACTACCAAGTCTTTGTAAAGAAGCCTGCTCGAGTATGATTTTACCCATGCTCGAGCACCATGCCCGAGCAAGCAAACTATCTTGCCCGAGCATCAGCAAGCCAACCTGCATCTGATCTACTTCATACAAAGCGTGCTCGAGCACACATTGATTGTTGCTCGAGCAAGGTACCTCTGTTACTTAATTATCTTCTGCGCTATTTTTATACTCTCTCTGATATATTATTTATTCCTATATGATACTCATTATTATTCTCAAATGCTTTTAACCAATTTGTTTAATGAGTTGCAGAAGATCTTCACATTGATTAACGTCTTATTTGAGTTGTAAAGCACCGAGATTGTTTCAGACAGAGCGAACATCGATACAGGCAGCCCATGACCGAAAAGTCACGAAACAATATTCTAAGCTTATCCACATCAAAGACCACGAGTAAGACGAGCTGTAAAGTGATTCCACCAAATAGACATTCGATCATGGCTAGGCGTGGATACTTCAAACACTCAACGGACATATTCGAATCCTTCAAACGGTCCTCAATCTTCAACAAGTATAAATTCCGGAAGGATTGAATTCATCAAAACACACAGATATACATATCAGCATTCAAAGCAAAATACATTCTGTGTATCTTTAGAAATCATTAAGCTTCAGTGTTTATTATCATATCTACTCTGTCAGAGAGTTTTTACTACTTGCTTTTACATTTCGTTCAGAATCTCAAGATAGAGGTATCTTGAGTGTGGGTGTACGATTACAGTTTGTAAGGGGGAGTGAGTTCAAGAGTGAGAGGAACATCCTTTGTTTACAAAGTGTCTAATTGTATTTGTAAGATAGTGGAAACCCCAGAGTGTTTCTGGGGACTGGACGTAGGTCAAGGAGTTGGACCGAACCAGGATAACTTCTCTGTGTCTATCATCTTTACTTCTTTAATTGCTTTCATCGTTTACCTATCATACAGTGAAAAGAATTTTTGAGATCACCTATTCACCCCCTCTCTAGGTGATATTCCACCTTCAATCCATTCCTCTTCAGGATAATTCGGTTTGGGAGAATCCGGTGCTACAACAAACAAGCCCGGTGAGAATCCGATGCTAAAACTAACAAGCTTGGTAGCCCGATTCGTTCCAGTACGGGATTATTTGGATTGGGGGAGTTCGGTGTTGCAGGATGAGTGAAGAATAAGAGATCCCGGCGATCATGAAAAGAGACAAATAGAGTTTCAAACTTTAACTAATCCGGACTACATGTCTGGGGGCAATCCGATCAGAATACAAGTAAATCCGGGATTCAATTAAACGCGGACCAAAGCAAATCAAGCTGGAACAACTCGGATACGAAAGATCTCGACTTCAAAGTCAGACAAACTGCCTAGACAATACCCCGGATGTTGGAGGCATTACCTCATATCTTTGGAGTAAACGACTTCGGTAGCCAGGATTAACACCTTGATTAAAATGCAGGTGACCCATCTCGGCACTACTCAGGATATTGGAGATAAGACCTCGGATCCTCGAAGTAACCCGCCTTGACAGTTTGGATCAACGTAACTCAATTCGGCAAGGTAAGGCCCCCGATTGCAAAGCTCGATCAGTGAATGAAGTTCGACAAAAGCATCCTGGCAGCACAAAAACCCCAACTACTATACATTTTCAATTGGATAAGAAGAACTAACGAAACCCCATGAGGGCTCACCATCAACCGAGATCGAGGCAAGCAAAAACAAAGAACGAGAGAAAGACAAATTTATCCCGCCTTTGGAAGAAAGTATCGCCTAAACGGGCAAATCGGCAGCGGAATACGAAGGAATCTGAATTCATCAAGATGATGGCAATCACAGCGGGAACCCCGGCTTTGAAACCAAGCAAGTTCCCCGATAGTACCTCAGATCTTCGAGACGTTACCTCGGATCTTTGAGACAAGACCTCAAATCTTTGAGACGCTACCTCGGGTCTTTGAGACAAGACCTCAGATCTTCGAGACGCTACCTCGGGTCTTTGAGACAAGACCTCGGATCTTTGAGATACTACCTCGGATCTTTGAGCAGCAGACTACTACCTCGGATCCTTGAGACATGACCTCGGATCTGTGAGTAAATGACTTCGGTCGCCAGGGCCAGAATGACCCAACCCAACAATGCGCGGTAGACATACGAGAAGGTAAGGTTCACGACAGCCTACCTCGGATAACCTGCTTGGGAACAAAATACATCCCGGCAGTTTGAAAGCTCAAACTACTGGGCTGGGGGCATCTGTTACGGACCTAAATTAGGCCCAATACCTGGACGGCCCAACAGTGAAATATATCACATATTAGGATCTACCTATAATAAAGGGCTATCCTATCTCATATATAATCAAGGGAGATCTATCTTATTTAAAGATAGATTCGACCGTTATGATACTAGGGTCGGGGATTACGAGGCCCATACTATCCCACCTGAAGAACACTCTATAAATACAGAGCAAACCCTAAGGTGCAGAGAACACATTGAATGGAGCATACACACTACCCCTTCGGCTAAACGCCAAGGTGTGTCCTCGAACTACGTGGACTTTGATCCCTCTAAGGGTACGTAGGCCCTAGGCATCGCGCCTAGGTCAAGTCCGCTCCAAATCAACCAACAATCAAACAGGCTAGTCCATTAGGGCTAGCCACATCTATTTTCAAAACAGAACAATTATCAATAAACCTTTATAGATAGTGTTTGATTTGATTGACCAAAAGGTATTATATTGTGTGATGCATGAAACCTACACAAGTTATTTGAGTAAAATGATGAAATGTATTAACTACCTAGAAAAATTTAAACATGCTAACAGTAACATTAATTAAACTTGTTTTTAAACGTTAAAATAAGGTCATATATGTGTGTGTGTGTGTGTGTGTGGTGCTCATATAGGTAGGAGATTCTCTTGCTATAAAAAGATGGGTTGGTGATATTTATTATCCTTTTGTTATCCTTAGTTTGTCATATAACGAAGAACATGAGGGAATTTTTCCTTTTTAAGGAAAATCTCTTTAAAATCCCAGTGGACTAAGAAAATGTCAAACAAATCCTTAAAAAATTTGATATAAAAAAGATTCTAAGGAATTGTTAAAACCCACAGATGGAGTTGTCAATGCCCTACTAAAGGAGTTGTTAGTAGGACCTTTTTGACATCATAATTTTCTGTAGGACATTTTTGACATTTTCTTGGTCCCTTCGGACCTTAAATGAATTTTCTCTTTTTTATTAAATAAGGTAGATATTGGTAGTTAGTGTGATGTTCACATTGGTTGAAGAGGGGAACAAAAGATGTCTTATAAGGGTTTGGATACTTTCCCTTCTCTACGCGTTTTAAAACTGTTACGGGTAACAAGAGCCCAAAGCTAATAATATCGAAGTGAAACACTGAGATATTACAATTTGTATCAAAAGCAGTCTCTAGTCGTTGTACTAATAAGAATGCTAGGCCTTTAAAACATAATATCGAAAACGACTCGTTGAGATATTATAATAATCTCTTTTACTTAGGACTAAAAAGATACTCTATAAACACTTATATGCCATTATATTGATGCGATTAGCTCCCACATTATCAGCCTTAAATTACTGCATCTAGTGGATAATATATAGCCTTGAAAATCTTATTGGCAACCGGGACCTAAATTTAAGTAGAAGTACTTTTTATATATGAAATACTGCACAATTCCATTACTTTCTACGTTTAAAAAAATATAAGCTGACATAAATAACCTTGTGTTATGGATATGAATTTAGGCCCAATAGCAGTATGGCCCAACAGGTAATATATCATATATTAGGATCTACCTATAATAAAGGGAAATCCTATCTCATATATAATCAAGGGAGATCTATCTTATCTAAATATAGATTCGACCGTTATGATACTAGGGCCGTGAATTACGGGCCCATACTATCCCACATGAGGCACACTCTATAAATACAGAGTTAAACCCTAAGGTGCAGAGAACACATTGAATGGAGCATACACACTACCCCTTCGGCTAAACGCCAAGGTGTGTCCTCTCGAACTACGTGGACTTTGATCCCTCCATAGGGTACGTAGGCCATAGGCATCGCGCCTAGGTCAACTCCGCTCCAAATCAACAACAATCAAACAGGCTAGTCCATTAGGGCTGGCGTTCTGGTTCCACACCGAAACATTGGCGCCGACCATGGGGATCGCTAAACTTCGATTCCTACGACCAAAGATGGTCAAAGCCAAAAGCAACCATTTATTCAAGTTTAAGATTTTCAGGATCCGGCGGGTAAATCGTTCTCTTGCTTGAGATCCGACTGTCTACCTCATTGGTGCGTTTTTGTTTTGATCATATCAATTAGGGTTCAATCACCTGGAGATTCCAACCCTTTTTCTCTTTCAATGGCATGATTCCATACGGTTAGGGTTCGATCACTTGGTTATATCGATTATGTTACCATCCTTCGCAATGCAAGGTTAGCGGCATCAAATTTATCTACTCTGCCATGAATCCTAGCAGCGCCTCCATGTCGCTTCTGTGATGGCCACCAGGAATCTCGCGAGATTGTGAATGGTTGAGGGTTGGACACGAGGTCATCGTGATTATTCAAGCCGACGATAGAACCGGGATACTTGATATTGGCACGACGACGGAGTCGCGATGTCAAGGTCCTAGGAATAAATATTATCTTTCTCAGTTTCTCAGGAAAAATAGAAAATTGCAAAGGAGGAATGGCCACGGTCCCAAGAGAATCAATCTCGGCCTCAGTCTCAGCCGAGGATTATCTCGGCGTACCCAATCCCGGCCTCAGTCTCAGCCAAAGATCATCTCGGCATGCACAATGTACCCATCGGTTCTTCTCAAAACAGGGACTATCGTGACTTCTTTGATGTGCTTTTGGGTGTGAAATGGATGGAAGGGGATGATCGAGCCTCAAATTGATCTCGGCCCATCAACCTCAAATTCATCTTGGCAAGTATTTCTCCATAGCTCCTTTGGGACTCAGAAGCAATCAGAAAGGGAGTGTTTCATTCGCATGGTGAATTACTTCTGATGACGGAGGCAAACAGAGCAACTAACCATGTCTTTCTCTTGATTACACCGGTGAGAGTTTTGTCTTGGGGTGCGACGGTTGGTCCGACTTCAAGTTTCTGGAACTCGGCCTTCTTGGAATTATCGCCGCTTCTGGTTAAGCTGGCAATTCATGACAGCCGAAGATCACCGGTTATTGATTATCTAGAAGTAGCTGAACAGTGTCTCCAAGCATTGGGGAAAAGAATCCTTTCTTATTAATAACCCAGATCATCCGCAAAAATACACTCTGGATGTGGCTCTCCTGTCGATCCAACACTAGGAAGTTCGCTCGAATTGATGTGCCCATTAGGATATTTTTAGCTTTACTGCTAAGGCGGGGAAAGAAAACGAGAAGCTAGATGCACTGACCATGTTGAGCCTCCTTCTTGCTTACATGCAAATGGTATCACTACACTTGTTGAACCAGCGTCGTGGGTAAATTATCAGATTCTGTTTTGATGATTTTCGCTTGAATGGTTCTTTGTTAGATGCATATGCTAAATCTGGCAACGTAGATTGTGCACGAATTAAGCCAGAGCATGTCGCCGTCACTTTTTGTGTTGTCTGCTTGTAGTCACGTTGGCCTTGTAGATGAAGGACTGAAGATAAGTTTATTCAATAGAGCACAACCAAATAATTAGAATTGGATCCACTGATGGCATCTTTTGGTGTATGAATTATTGAGCTTACAGCTGCAATGTCAACTTCGATGGGCAGATTATCAGCAACTCCATTTTGAGACTTAATATGAAATTCCTTATACCACTTCTCCATCATCTCCAATAGTACCGAACTTAATTCCAACTGCACTCAAGTTTCAGGAGGCAGTGGAAAGCTCTGGTCCTCTAGATTACGCCACTTAATTTTTGTGGACAAGCTACTTCAAGCTTATTGTTTTGGGACCTACTTTCACTGTGGTGGTTAGATCTGGATTGCGTTATGGAACTTGCCAACAATATTGTCTTTTATTAAGATGCCCATAAAAAACTCCTGTAATTTTTAATGGGTTTGAATGAATGCTTCGCTGCTAATGAAAGGATTAGATGGTACTGACAATATTACCGCACCTGTAGAGTGGGAATGAAGCTATATATATTCAAGAGTCATTTTAATTCTGCATAAAGGAATTCATGGACTATTTGGATTCAAAGGTCCTCCTAGGGTAATAATAGAACATTGCTGAGAATTAGGATTGGCGCCTAATCCATCCTTCTCTGGTGATCATGTGGGAGAGTGCTCAGTAAGCTTGAAACTTAGATTCCTATCTATTGGGTCAATCAAATACATCAGCACTGTTGTTGGGCAGATTTGGAGCAATAAAACTGTAAAAGATCAGATCCAGATTTCTTTAAGGCAATCACTCTCCACAGTCTCAGCTGTTAATCTAGCTTCCAATTAGATGCTGGTTTGGTAGTTATTGAGTTGCTTCTTCAGGTTTTATCCTTCCTTCTATGATTTTGAAACTCTGTTCTTCCGTTATTTGTTCTAAGTGGCATTTTGATTATTACAAGCAACACTATCTCAATCTGATTCTTGTGGGATAAGTAATGTTTCAAGAGAACCATCCCGGGTTTCAGTATAATATTTCTTGTTACTCACTCCAACACCTCAGTGTAGCTTCTTGTATAGGCATACAAAGAAATACCCAAACCAGAATTATGTTTTCTACGAAAACAAATGTCAAATGGTTTAATATCTAGTGGATCTACCTTGTAACCAGCTAGGGTATTGTTCAAATTTCTTTGAGCAGGATGGAGCCTCTTGACATAACCAACCTCACTGTTTTTCCACAAATGATTAGGAAAAGATGATTTTCCGTGATATCTTGAAACGTTTGATGCTGGAAATCTAGGCTCAGTGTAGCCTTTGTATTTTGAACCATTAATTTCCTAGCACCAGCGATTGTTGGGGAAGGCTTTACTGCGGGCGATATCTCTTGGAACTTATGCTCTTGGAAATACCTCCCATGTATATAAATCTAAGGAAATCATGCTGCTACTTTGCTTATGTATTATCTTCAAAAGAGCAAGAGATTCCCAGAACCACAAGGTGATTAGCATCCCTTGAAAGTCCTGTTAATGGGCTAATAAATACTACATTGTATGTCAATTCTCTACTTGCTTATTGTAAACCGACAAGAAGCAAAATGAAGACGGTCCCGGTTAACTGAATCTAGTTAACGTTTGGGATCCGTGTGCATTTTTGAAGGCGGACCCGGTTAACTGAATCTAGTTAACGTTCAGGATCCGCGTAAATTTTTGAAGCCGGACCCCTGGTTACACTTAATACAGTTAAAATCCGAGGTCCGCGTAAAAACAAAAAAAGGGTAACGACACCCATAAACAAATTCCGGGTTGCGACACCCATTTCGGAATAAACAAAGTCTGGGTTACGACACTCATTCTTGATAAACTAACCGTGTTTCTTGAGTGGAACCCGGTAACACCGAAAGAACTTTAAATCCGCATTTCCATGATCAATTTGGAACCCGGTAACACCGAAAAGGACGTTTGACTCCGCGCTCCTTAATTGGACCTCGGATAAACTGAAAATTATCAAAGTTGACTCCGTGCTCCTTAACTGGACCCCGGATACACTGAAAATTACACCTATAATGAAAAAAGGGTTACGACACCCATAACGGAAAAAAGGGTTACGACACCCACCTCGGATATGCAAAGTCTGGGTTACGACATCCATCATGGATAAACGAACAAATTCAAGAAGATTTTGGGGAGGAGTCCACCTCCACAAGAAAAAGAAGAAGGACCCAGGTAACACTACATTATAGTTAAAATCCGGGCCCCGTGCAAAGTTTTACGGCATGCAAAAAGAAGGCGGACCCTGGTTACACTTAATACATTAAAATCTGGGATCCGCCTTGTTTCGAAGATGGACCCCGGTTACACATAAAACAGTTAAAATCCGGGATCCGCCTTGTTTCGAAGATGGACCCGGTTACACCAAATCTGGTTAACAATCGAGTTCCGTTGAGATAGAGGTTAAAACGTGTTCCCTTGGAAACAGACGTGTTTCCTCGGGAGCACGACGTGTTCCCTTGGAAACAGACGTGTCTCCTCGGGAGCACGGTAAAACCGAGATTATGGCTAAAATGTACTCCTCCGGGATGCGATAACGCCCTCATTATGGCGAAAACTATCGATAGTCAAATTAACGCCCTAAAAAAATACACCGAGGTATTACACCCGGTTAGAATAACACCGAGGTAGCTAAACCCGGTCGAACGAAAAACCCAAATTAAGGGATTACACTCGGGCATTCACGCCCTGGTCGCAAAATGGTAAAAACACTATTTCTATAAAAAAAAGTAGATGCATATACTGATGCTCCTAAATAAGGAGGCGAATTGTCACGCAGGTCCCGATCAGGCTGAAATGTGTAAACGTGCGTTCTTACACCACGCTTATGCATCTGACATTTTGCCCTTATTCTGGCAATTATCCCGGACAGCAAAATCCGGATCTCGGTAGATCAGGTATACTCCCCTACCCCTATGCCCGAAGTCAACCTATCGGAAGAATTTAATTAGCAGATACTGCGCACATGAGACCCTGGCCTGGTCATAAAAAGCTAACTTAAACGAAAGTTGGCAAAATAAATATTGATAGGTTGAGATCAATGTTTACAAAACATGTAGGTAAAACATGTAGGAATCTGAGGTACATAAACCCATTTCCAAAAATCATGTTCCAATTAAAACATGTAGGAATCCGAGGCATCCTAGTTCGGTTCCAAAGACCATGTTCCAATTAAAACATGTAGGAATCCGAGGCATCCTAGACCGGTTCCAAAGACCATGTTCCAATTAAAACATGTAGGAATCCGAGGCATCCTAGCCCGGTTCCAAAGACCATGTTCCAATTAAAACATGTAGGAATCCGAGGCATCCTAGCCCGGTTCCAAAGACCATGTTCCAATTAAACATGTAGGAATCTGAGGTTCTAAAACCCGTTTCCGGAAATCATGTCGAACTTAAACATGTAGGAATCCGAGGTATATAAACTCGTTTCCAAAAATCATGTCCGAGTTATACATGCATGAATCCAAGGTACACAAACCCGTTTTCATGAATCATGTCAAGTTTAAGTCTTAACCCGGAATACATGTCTGGGGGCAATTCAATCAGAATACAAGTAAATCCGGGATTCATTGAGACTCGGTCAAAAAGAAAATCAAGCTGAAACAACTCGGATACGAAAGATCCCAACCTCGAAGTCAGGCAAACCGCCTCGGCATTACATCAGATCTTTGAGACATTACCTCAGATCTTTGGAGTAGATGACATCAACAGCCGGGATCAACAAACCATCTCGGCACTACTTAGGATATTTGAGATAAGACCTTGGATCCTCGAAGTAAGCCGCCTCGACAGCCCGGACCAACGTAACACAGTACATTCATTGGCCGAGCTTTGCAATCGCGGGCCGTACATTACACCAACTAGACCGGGCATGAAGAATGACCAGCTAGGCCATTGAGTTGCCCGAGTTCGACATTACATATGAAGCCTGGCATGCAATCAAGTCACAAGCGTTGGCAGATTTTGGGATGGAACTCACCCCGGTAGATAGGACTGACGCTGATCAAGACAAGACGTGGAAGGTTTATGTTGAGGAAGTGATCTCCGGCTCCGAGGAGGTGATCGTCACTCGCATGCCAAGAGAAGAAAACACCAGAGCCGACATCCTCTCCAAACTTGATAGTACCAAAGGCTCGACAACCCACTGAACCGTCATCCGGAAAAGCTTTGGCCAGGAAAGCTCTACGTACCTGCTACCACTGGCCAACCATGGTTGTCAGAAAACCCTCACGAGGTTATTCTAACGGAAGCCCTCATGGGGTTATTTGAATTTTCAAAAACATGTTCACCATCAACCGAGATCGAGGCAAGTGGAAAATCGGTAACGAAATACGTAGGAATATGAATTCATCAAGATGATGACAATCGCAACGAGAACCCCGGCCTCGAAACCAAGCAAATTCCCGGATAGGACCTCGGATCTTTGAGACACTACCTCGGATCTTTTAGCAATAGACTACTATCTCGGATCTTTGAGACATTACCTCAGATCTGTGAGTAAATGACTTCGGTCGCCAGGACCGGAATGACCCAACCCGACAATGCATGCTAGACATACGAGAGGGTAAGGTTCATGACAACCTACCCCGAATAACCTGCTCGGGGGCAAAATACACCCCGACAGCTCAAAACCTTGAACTACCGGGCTGGGGGGCAACTGTTACGGATCTGAATTTAGGCCCAATAGCAGTATGGCCCAACAGGCAATATATCATATATTAGGATCTACCTATAATAAAGGGAAATCCTATCTCATATATAATCAAGGGAGATCTATCTTATCTAAAGATAGATTCGACCGTTATGATACTAGGGCCGTGAATTACGGGCCTATACTATCCCACCTGAGGCACACTCTATAAATACAGAGTTAAACCCTAAGGTGCAGAGAACACATTGAATGGAGCATACACACTACCCCTTCGGCTAAACGCCAAGGTGTGTCCTCTCGAACTACGTGGACTTTGATCCCTCTATAGGGTACGTAGGCCCTAGGCATCGCGCCTAGGTCAAGTCCGTTCTAAATCAACAACAATCAAACTGGCTAATCCATTAGGGCTAGCGTTCTGGGTCCACGCTGGAACACCTTGACTAAATAATATTGCTAAACTTTTCAACTTTTTTTCTATTTTTAAAATCTACACAGGAAAATATTAAGAATATAAGTATAAACGGGAACCTTGCATGTAAGTACACATATATCGAAATCTGTATATTTTAAACGAGATTTTCAGACAAAGTTTAAAACTTTTTTATTGTGCCTGTAAGGGATATTGACATTCAGAATAAGGACTTAGTTCAAGTGACAATGATGGTAGAACAAATTAAAGTACGTGATAAGGTGAGTATAGTGCATGGTTGCCCGATACGCCTGAGAAAAAATTGCTCAGCCCGGCCCTAAAAAAGTGGCTCGAAAAGTTTTTGGGCAGTTTTAGGTCAGGCTAATAATTGGGCAAGGCCGGGCATTGAGCAGGGGTCCTTCCCTCCCTATTTGACTCTACCCGAAAAATTATTTTAATTTATTTAAATATATAATTTTATATCAAATAAATATAATTCTATATATATATAATTTTATTTGAAGTACGGATATTTGTTGAGACATCACTAGTGCAAAAAAGGGCTTTAAGACCGGACGAAAGAGGCATCGTAAGATCGGACCAGCGACCGGTCTTGTTCCAGCCGGTATTAAAAGTCCACATTTAAGACTAGACTATAACCGGTCTTAAAGAACATCTTTCAGACTGAACATTTAAAACATTAGGTCTTAAAAGTAGTACTACATATGGCTGAAATATGTTTTGTTCGGTCCTAAAACTCAACTTTTAAGACAGGGAAAATATCGCCGCTCTTAAAAGATCAAATTTATAAGACCGGAAAAATATAAAGCCGGTCGAAAAATATCGGCTTCTAAGACCTGACGACTAATTATATGCGGTCTTAAAAGACTGACTTTCAAGACTGGACAATAAATTGTCCGGTCTTAAAAATTGAATTTTAAGACCGGACTTATAAACACACCGGTCTTAAAAGACAAACTTTTAAGACCGACTTAATATCAAATATGTACACCAGACCTTTAAGACCGGACATATGTATACATCCGGTCTTAAAAGTTGAACATTTAAGAGCGGCCTATTTATTACCGGTCTAAATTTTTCCATATTTTTTCCCTGTTCTGTTCTTCCTGATCATATATATTCATTCACAAATCCACCAACCAATCCAGCACATAAAAGTCGATACTATAAGTACAAGCTTTGAACAAATTATGAATAAATTGAATTGGGAAAAATTACAAATAATATTCACCATGAGTCTGTGACAAATACAACATACATGCCCAATGGAATAAGTTAGTTACAATGCATAATACACAATAAGTTACAAATACAACATACATTCCCAATGGAATATTCACCATGCCTTCATCTGATTCCCACCCAACAACGTAACATCCTCTTTTATAACATGCCCCTTTGGATCCGATCCTGCCACAAAAATAAAACAAGAACAAACTTCATAGTCAGTGACAATAATGTTTAAGAACATAGAAGGAATATAATATATATAGTTAAAACCTTAAAGTTTGCAAAGAAGTTTGCATATGAACATTACCTTATATATGAATTATATTGACTCTTTTATAAAGCGATATCCTCCCATATCCCTTCTTGATGATCATTTCTTATGCCAACGAAACTAGTATATTTGGATTTCATGGGACCGAAAGGTTGCAACTTTTCATTAAACTGAATCTCCAGCTTTGACCCAGAAGTCCGACTTAGGGTTACATCCTGCATTCATGTTCCTCTTTGTTACACCCCTACCGGCCTCGCCCTTTCGGGTGGCGGGTTAGAGGGATTCCTTTTATTGATTATCTTTCCTTCATTATTATGTCCACCTAACATGCATCAGAGTTAGCGCAACAGAGCATTTAATCGGTTTGGACTATCTACTGTACTGGTAAAAGTAAAATAAACCGAAAGTAAAAGTCCCCGAAGGGTTAAGGGTACAGTCATCCAAAATAAATACCCAAAACGATATATATAGTCTTCCAAATGTAAAGTACAAAATGCGATAGGGCATTCCCTATTCTTCACTACACCGCCAAGCCCTACCTTTTAAAAAGGGTCTTCTAGATCAGGCACACCCCCCTGCAGCTATTGAAACATCTGGGGCCCAATAATGGCCCCCAGAGTAACCGTCAGTACTCAAATATTAAATGTGTAGGGAGTATGTATGTTACCATGCCAGATCAAAATACAGATAACATGCCAAATACAGACCACATATGCAAACATAAATATACCACAACAATCACACATCACAATCCATAGAACCCATACAGCTCCCTTACCAAGGCAAGCCTCGGACTCACTGGATCCTCAACCCGTACAGCCGCCAATTAAGGCCGGCCTCGGACTGATCCTCAACCCGTACAGCCGCCAATTAAGGTCGGTCTCGGATTAATCATCCTTAGCGCTAGGAAACACATAACTCTGTATACATATTTGGCAACACATACAAAAACATACATGGCAAATACAAACATACAACAAAACACATAAAGATATCTGAGTAAAGCGATTACTACCTGGTGGGGTATATACCATTTTAACATTCTAATGTGCCCGAACACTTTTCCAAATATGCCCTTAACCTAATAACATCAAAATACACCATTTTTAGTATTTCCAAATATACCCTTGCATTTATTTTGCCAAAACCGAGCCCACACAGAATTTTCAGAAATTCTGTGAATCTGGCCCAACTTCCAAGATTTTTAATAAATTCCAAAAACATCTTATTCTCATGAAACCAGCGCCATCTGAACCATTAGGATGTCTAATTGTCAGGAAAACTATTCCCAGGGACCAAAAGTACATATATTTATTCGTGTAACCAATATTTCACCCCCTGGTCCAGATTCACCCTATGCACTCTGTTCTGACTTCACCAATTTTTATCGCTTATTAGGAAACTCCTAAAGACACAAAAACTATACATCAAGGTGAAGCCCTGGATGTCTAATTTCTACCATAAAAATTTCATATTAAAAAGACTCCATTTACTATTTCTAATACCGAGTTGAATGACTTCTGCCAGCAATTCCAGAATCACCGGTAAGCTTAGTTTTAAGGGTTTTTCGGTGTTTACGACTTCGGAAACTCAAACCATAACTATACCCTGAAAAAAATCATGTTACAGAGCCATTGGAGACCTCAAAAATGAAAGAATCCAATCATCATACCAAGCCCCAACCCCATGGACGAAAATCACAAGTTATAGTTCAAAGGTTCTGGTTTTCGGTGTTTACCTGATTCGGAGGTTCGGTTGATGATCCTTATGGCTTGAACCTTGCTTTGGCTATGGAGTTCTTGGCTGCCTCCTCTCTCTATTTCTCTGCAAAATTTCGTGCTCCCTTGGTTTAGGAGAGAGAGAGCATGTGTTTTAATAATAATAGAAGTAATTGATCAATTCCAGAATAACTGTGGTTAATTCCTGTCCAGTTGGATTTAACTTTTTGACTTAATCTCCAAGAAATTCCAGAGAAAGGCTCCTAGGCAGATGAAAAGTGGCTCTGCCCCCTCCAAAAACGTGCAGATCTTTATCTGCCTTTGGGGAAAATTACGCACTTTGGCCCGAAACTTTCATAAATTGCAATTGTGGCCCGAACTTACTAATTATTTCTGACTTTTTCCCCAAGCTTGGACCTGTCCAAAATAAAATATGGCACGCCATTTTGGGCCCAAAAACCTTGTCCAATTAATTTTTACCCATTTATTCCCATTTTGCCCTTTTTCTCTCATTGTGGGACCCGCGGTTGGACTTTTACACTGATTTCTCTTTCTTTCTCTCCAAGTAAGTATTTTAATCATTAAGGGGGGGTCATGTGGCGCCTAATGGGGTCCACAAATCTGATCCCCTATAATTAATTCCTTTTCCTTACTTTATCAGTCCAATTTTGATCAACTGGTCCCCACCGGGCCCTGCTGGGTACAAAGATGCTTCTTTTTGTACTTTTCTTCAACTTCTCCAGATATTCTCCCCTGAATGGACACTCATATGTGGCGTCTCCTTGATTACCAAAGTGGCCCCACACTTGTCTCATTCAGTATAAAAGAATCCCCTAACTGGTCCTTATCAGTCCCTTTTCCACCGGTCCATCACCTGCGGGACCCGCGTAGTGTGTTTGGACCAGATTATGGATAAAATCATCTAGTTTTATTTTCTCTCTCATGTTGGACAAAAATTTAGTGCCCAGAAGACATGGAATTGACCATTTTGCCCTTGCTTTATTCTCCTTTAATCCAGTAGTGACACGTGTCCTCCAGCAGTGATTACACTGACTCCTGATCTTCAAAAACGCAGGGCATCCCTGAATGTCATGAAAATGCTGTATACTTACCTATACCGGCATATTTTCGCTCAACTAATTGTCCTATGCCTAAGGACATAGTTAGGGGGCATCGTTTCCAACCGAATTTGTACCGTATAGGTCTTCTGTGCCCCTTTTCCATTGGCACTTTAACTCAACAGTTTATACACATTAGGTCCACTGACCTGCATAGCCAAGTTACTTAGTCCCTGAGAGGCTTCCTATTTCTCGTCATTCTTGGGACTCTTCCCGAATCGGGATTAGTCGTCTACCCACTTTTAGGTTTATTCTCAATTCTCAAGGTCCAAAATTCGGGATATTACATTCTTCTACCACGACGTGCAGGGCGGTTTCGAGGCTCATTGAGAGATGAAGACGGTTCATTCAGACTCACACCAGTCAAAACAGTAGCTGGCGTTACCGGAACAGGAGTAGACTCGTTTTCACCGTTCATTTTCGAGACAGGAAGAGAGGTAATGCAACAGGAAGGGTTTCGCAACGTAAACAGAGGCTCTTCAGTGATAGTAACAAAAGCTTACGCGCGAAGAAATGTATATTTGGCGGTTCATTTTTAAGACCGGACATAAAAAGAGACGGTCTTAATAATTAACATTCAAGACCGGTCATATTAAAGTCCGGTCTTAAAAGTAATTAATTTTTTATCCGAACTATTTTCTATATTTTATACCAGCCGCATTTTATGTCCGGTCTTAAAAAGATAACTTTTAAGACCGGCCTTTATATATGTTTGGTCTTAAAACTTTATTACCTTTATATTTAACTTTTTCCTTATTATTTTGAAACGCATAAAATATTAGTCCGGTTGTGTGAGATTTCTCCATAAAGTAATTGATATTAGAATATTTTTTAATAACATTTTTAAGACCGGCTTGTTTTTTAATGGGTCTTAATAATATATTTAAGACCTATGAAAAAATGATCCGGTATAAGAAGTTCTTTATATTTTCAAAACTGCCACCGGTCATACATAAGAAGTTCTTTATATTTACAAAACTGCCACTGGTCATACCTTTAAGACCAGTGCGTCCAATGTCCGCTCTTAATGAGGCGGTCTTAAAGCCCTTTTTTGCACTAGTGCATATGATAGTTTTTGAGTTTCAAGCTAGGAGTTGTAGACTTATTTTGAAAGACTTATATTATTGGTCTGCAATTTTTGAAGCAGGACTTTTATGTCAGTTCTGCAATTTTTGGGTCACTCTTATACATATTATTAGTCTTCATGCAGAATTCTCTTAAGCTTGTTTGGGACTTTATAAGCCTTTATGCGAGATGTCAAGAGCAGGGCAGGGCATTACCACTTAGACAAGAAAGCCCGCCCTGGCCATCCTGCCCTTGCCCAACCCGAAATGGTTAGGGCTTTTACCAAGTAGGGCGGCTGGACATCGGGTTGCAAAATGCAGCCTATTCACCCTTCAGGCTAGGCATCGTGCATGGGTCTCTCCATGCCCATGCTCACCCCTAGTATTGTGACCTGAGTTAATGATAAAACTTAAAACTCTCATAATATATACTACCTCCGGTCATAAATATAGGACATAGTTTGTAGTGCAATTTGTACTACAAACTATGTCATGTATTTAAGACCGGAAGAGTATATAATAAATGCTAACTAAGTTTTTTCATAGAAAAACTAATAATTATTATAAAGACTAGTGGTGTGAGAGTATTTACCTGACCCGAATACCAAATGATAATATTAAAAAAGTTTTTACATGTATGGGATCTCGATGCCAAATCTCAGAAAGGTCGTTAATGGAGTTAGGGCTAAAAAGGATCAAGCTACAATCAACTCCATAGAGTGTAGAAAGCTCATAAGCTTTTTCATAATTCCATTATTTCTCTTTTGAAATATGGCCTTTCTCGATTTCCCTTTCTCTATCAATTTCATCGTCAATCTTCCCTTTGCCATTCTTGATTTTTTTTTCTCTGTGACTAACTGTGAATGAATTTGGGAATATGTGAATGTTTGTAATAGAATTTGGAAAAAATACAAAAAAATATGGGCGTTGTCTTTGTGATGTATGAGTCCAAGACTAAATTGTACGATTTTGTAATGGCTTATTGCTATATATGAGAGCACTGAGGTCTGAGTATATTCACTTAGTCAATTATTCATTTTTCTTGATTCATGTATTCTGTATTTCCTCTGATTTCTATCTTGGTATCAAAGCATCTTCTTCATTTCCGACGATTCTCATCATGTCGTCTCTCTCATAAACTTCTGATGATGCTGGATCTCATTCTACGATCAAGGCGTATTCTCTCTTTCACTCTTCCTCTCAAACCACGTCCATCAAGCTGGATCGGACTAACTTTCTGGTTTAGGAATCTGTTGTTCTTCCACTCATTGAAGGCAACAGACGTCAGAAACATATCACTGGTACTGGCTCTGCTCCGCCGCTGTCACACTATGTTTCGTGATCATCACTGGTTATTCCCAACCGTGCCTATGACGAATTGTACACTATCAATAGGATGCTTATTGAAAGGTTGTGCAACACTATGACGCAAGACATTGGTGCTCAATTGCTCTATCTGTTAGACTTGGCTATCACCCAAGAGGGGGGTGAATTGGGTGTCGGATAAAACTTTCGAAAACTTAGAAAATCTTTTTGCAACTTAATGAAGAAGATTTGAATGACAGTAATAATTTATAAACCGATCAACAGTGATTCAAAACATATATATCGAAATAAAAGAGTTTAGGGAAGAGGATATGCAAATAGAGATTTATCGGTTCGGCCCAATCCTTGACCTACGTCCGGTCCCAAGCTCCACTTGAGATTTTCAATCCACTATCTCCTTGTTTGATCGGGCACAAGAGAAAGCCTTTACAACCTCACAAGTTTGGTCGGGCACTTGTGTAGCCTTTACAATCTCTTACCGAGATATCTTCTTACGTACTGTAAGAATACAATTACACACTCTGTAAACGAAGGATGATCCTCTCACTCTAGGACTCACTCCCCCTTACAAGTTGTAATTGATACACCCACACTTAAGGTTCCACAACCTTAAGATTTTTACAACTAAAAGAATTAATCGGTGTTTAAGAACTCCTCACTGAGTAGATGAATGCTAATCACTGAAGTACATAATCGATCATCTCACTCTCTACTGTAAACTATATAAACATTGAGAAACAGAGTGTATGAGATAAGTGTTGGATTCAGAATATCAACATTTCGACAGTGCAAGCTCGTAATCTCTTCTTGAAGTTTGAATGCTTGTTCTTTTATAGCTAACCAATAGCATTCGACCGTTAGAGCAATTCTTCAGTTGAGCTTCTTAGAATATGACCGTTGTGAGCATATATGACCGTTGGAAAATATTACCGTTGAAGCTTCTCACGTCATCATCTGCTTTTTGATAATCTGGTGTTAATCCTTCGTTTGATTATCTGAAACTTGCTAACAAACATTATTAATAGCATTGAGAAGTATAGCAAGTAGAAATCAATTGATAATAATCATTTCTGAATTCACCGAGACGTTGTGGAAATTGTGCTCGTTGTAGATAAGCTATGTGCATGAGTCCTTCATATAATCATACGCAACTTATAAAAAAATGATATAAATAATGTTAAGAAGTAGTATAAGTTCTTTTGGAATTTATCTGGATGTTCTTGATGAGAAGCCAAGATTTCGAACACGATGATTTTGAGAACAACGTGGTCATGCTCGAGTAGGAATCCATTCTTGCTCGGGCAAGCTTCTCTTGCATCAGATGAATATGTTCTTGGCCGCTGATGTTCGGGCAAAGTATTTTTCCTGCTCGAGCATGGTGCTCGAGCATGAATATAATTATGCTCGGGCAAGCTTCTTTACAGAGGCTTGGAAGTGATATGCTTCGATGTTGCTCGAGCATGGTGCTATTCTTGCTCGGGCAAGACATAGACGAGAGGCGGAGAAGTGAGAGCACATCGTTGTTACTTGAGCAATCCGAAAGCATGCTTGCGGAGATATATGGATTTGGTGATGTTGCTCGAGCATGAAAATTTTCATGCTTGGGCAAGCTTTTTAATGAGCGGGAGAAAATTTCTCCGGTCGACGTTGCTCGAGCAAGCTTATATTCTTGCTCGGGCGAACTCCCGCGAGACGACATCAAGAAGAAAGCGTAGTGTGCTCGGGCAATCTTTTGGTCTTTGCTCGGGCAGGCAAGCCTTCTTCTTTGCTTGGGCAAGACCATCGACTTGTCGATTTTTGCTTCGTCTCGATGTTGCTCGGGCAAGACCGTGACCTTGCTCGGGCAAGGTCATGCTTCCGATGCTTTCGGGTGTTGCTTGAGCAAGGTTCATTCGCTCTTGCCATGATGTTGCTCGGGCAAGATTATGACCTTGCTCGGGCAAGGTCATGCTTTCTTATGCTTTCGACGTTGCTTGGGCATGATCACTTTGAACTTTATTTTTCCTTGAGAGCCCGACGTTGCTCGGACAAGACTATGACCTTGCTCGGGCAAGGTCATGCTTTCGGATTCTTTTGAAGGTTGCTTCGGGCATGATCACTTCTACATCACTTTGACAACAATTTCCAGCGAGCATAACGTCTTCGGTAAAAATCCAAATTTAGCAAATCATTCCATTTCAGAAAGTTCTTCAAATATTATTTCCATTTCAACAAGAATCAGCTCCAAGCTAGTTGTAGTTCGTCCATTAACATCAAAAGATTGAAGATTGTTCTTAATCAGCATTTTACGCAACATCCCGAACTGAACATCAACTTTCGAAGCTCATATATCCCTGGTCAGAATTTCGTTTTGGTTGGTTCAAGTATTCATAGAAATACTTGTGAGTCTACTTTCATATGCCACCGATTTCAGCTCCATCGGATTTGTCGTTTGTGAGATATGCTCAAAACACAGAAGGTTGGTCTGGACTATGACGGTGATGTTTGTGCCAACTTGCAAAAATCATATCTCTCTCATCTGGACTCCTTTGGACTTGAATTTTATGTCAAAATGACGCATTGGGAGTCTAGTTGTATATGCCGCTAGTTTCATGTCAATCTAATTCCTAGTTTGGGAGATATTGTTGAATTAACAGAGGTCGCCTGAAACAGAGCTGAGCAGTATGCTTGATGAACAACCTTGCTCGAGCAAGCTTTCTTCTTTGCTCGGGCAAGAGCGGATTTTGGGCGATTTTGGGCTGGAAATGCACCTTGCTCGGGAAGACCTTTGTTGTTGCTCGAGCATGACTTCAGAAACTCAATATGCTCGAGCAAGACACTCTTCAAGTGATAGAAATAGCTGAAATTACATGAATGCCCCCAAACAAATCAGTATTCATCCGGAAGCTTGAACTTTCTTGTTTTAACTCCGAATTGAGTCGTTCCAACTTCTGTTTGATCACGGAGGCTTGAATATTGATATTCAAGAGTGGAAATTACATAAATACCCTCCAACAAACCAGTATTCATCTGGAAGCTTGAACTTGCTTGATTTAACTCCGAATTGAATCGTTCCAACTTCTATTTGATCACAAAGAATTGAATATTGATATTCTCATGATATTTAACAAGTTCTTCTTTCTTCAAACTTCATTCTTGATCATTCTCTATAATTTAATTTAGACTAACCTATAATAAACAAAGTAGTTAGTCAATGTATATGATATAAACTTTTTGCTCTAGATACACTCGAACTATGGACAGTTGATTGGGAGCCATTTGGAAGAATATTTGGAAGGTGAAAACCACAAGAAGGATTCAAGTATTCTTGTGGTTGGCAGCACATGAAAGACTTCTCACGGCCGCTAGAAGAGCACATATCCTAGGAGGAGCACCTACTTGCAACAGGTGTGGAAGAGGAGTTGAGGACTGATAATTGAATATTTCATACACTTCTTTTTATCTCTTGATTTATAATTTAGGACTCTTTAGTCAATAAATAATGGCTTTTATACTTATTTGGGCTTTGGGCCTTTGATTTTATTTTAGCCATTTTTAATAATAAAATTCCAGTTTTACATTGCTTCACTATTTTTACCATAACTCTTGAACCAGACATTGGATTTGCCTCATTTTTGTTTCATATTTTAGATGATTCAGAGAGCTAAAATTGTTATGAAGACATGAAGGGAAAATTCGGACAAGAGGGCAGTCTATTTTGGAGCCAAAGTCAAATGTTTAATTGGGCTCGAATTTTGTAACTTAAGCCCATTTTTTATTATTTTCTGATTTGGGCCTGAATTGTGGATTGGAGCCCCATTTCATTTTTCCATTTTAGTTTAAGTGAGGCAGCAGCCACAAACACTTATTCATTCAAGTTTTTTACTCAGTTATGGATTAAATACAGAAGTTTCATTTTCTCTCAACTGTTCTTCAAATGTTCTTCGCGTTCTTCGCGTTCTTCGTGTTCTTTGTCTGTTCTTCATTTTTTCCAACCATGTTCGGCTAAACCTCTGTGATTAACCCAACATTGAGGATTCCATGATTCGTCTAGAGAGCTTGTTCTTAATCGGTAACTTTACTTGTTTCTGTTTTCATCTATCGGATTCGATTTATGGAAATAGTTCGAATATTAGATTTAATAATCGGTTTGGTTCATCCCAAGGACTCAATTCGAACTAGGTTACAGTGTTGCTGTGTGATTGCACAGTGAGACGCCACTATTCAGA
Source organism: Acacia melanoxylon (assembly GCA_019022615.1). NCBI lineage: Eukaryota > Viridiplantae > Streptophyta > Magnoliopsida > Fabales > Fabaceae > Acacia > Acacia melanoxylon. The sequence goes on from JAFJYJ010000010.1 coordinate 2,320,027, forward strand.
CATATGCTAGGCGATCGTCTAGTTGAGGGATTCTCTGGATGAATGCAGAGATTTCGGTTCATCCAGAACCAATAGTGAGTTAGTTATATTTCATTCAATGATGGAAGTTTCTGGAATCTAAACGTTGGGTTAATCCTCTGTTAATCTAATTTAATCTCGTTTTATTTAGTTCTATTTTAACCTTTACTGCATTGAAAACAACTACCCCCAATTTGTTACTGTTTTGTTTCGCTGTTACTAATTTAGACCCACTGCAAATTCGTTGGGAAAACGATCCAGGTTTCTATTATACTATAAAATTGTATTGATCCTGGTTATTTTGGGAGATTATGGAAATCTTTGTCAAAATATGGCACCGCTACCGGGGAATTTGCATCGGTTTCATTAGTAATAGTATTGTAAATAGTGTCGTTTCGGTGGTTCGGGTGGCTGGACAGAAATTTTTCTGACCCAGATAACTCAAACCAGGTCTTATTCACAAGGAATTGGGTATTCTAAACAAGAGTCACTCTTTTAAGGAGTGAGGTCTGACCTATTTTCCCCAAATTCCAACATTTAGACCAATTTTTCGCTGTTTTTAGTTTCTATTTTGTGATTTCTACTAGGACATTTTTTTCGGAGTATCTCCGAATGGTCTGAAATTTTGGAAGGTGATAGAAAATGGCCTATCTCACTTGGAACATCAAAATTTTTTGCCAAATTCCATCGTTTAGACCATTTTTAATTTTTTTTTTTAACTTTTTTTTAATTCCATTTTTGGGTTCCCCAATGGTCTAGGAGTTGCCCTGTCCAAGTCCCATAAATTTTAAAAATCATTTGATAGTGTTTTGGACTTGTTTTGGCCAAATTCCAACATAGGTTTTTGCTTTTTGTGTTTTTGTTTATGTCATCTTAGTGTTTCCTACTTTTTACCACTTTTAGTGGCATTTCGGTAATTCTGATTTTGTGGTGGCATTTTCGTAATTCTGATTTTCTGAAAATTCTGCCTTGTGTTCATGCTGCATGAGTGCTAGGAGTACTATTAATCCAGAAGACTTGTTGTCATTTGATCGTGAAATAGAAAGAACAATTCTTCTTGCTAGAAGAGTTGTTAGGCTAAGTCGTGGGATTGATGCGAATTGGACATTGAACTTGAGTCTGATTTTGTCCATTCTGTTGATCTTGACTCTGATAGTACTTCTGATAGTCTTGTTGTTTTCACTGATTCTAGTAGCAATTTTGCTAACTCAAAAATTATGGTAGAAGAGCAAGCAGCTCGTCCCACTTTGAGAGAATTAGCTACCCCTGATGTAGGCAATCAAAATTTGTGTATTCAATATCTTGAACTTGCTGCTAACTTTGAACTAAAATCTGGTCTTATCCATTTGTTGCCCAAGTTTCATGGTCTTGCAGGTGAATGTCCTCATAGGCATCTAAAGGAGTTCCATGTGGTATGCAGCATGATGAAACCTCAAGCAATTGATGAGGACCACATTAAGCTGAGAGCCTTTCCATTTTCCCTAGATGGTGTGGCTAAGGATTGGCTATACAATTTGCAACCAACATCTGTTGGGAGTTGGGATGATATGCAGAAGTTATTCCTAGTGAGGTTCTTTCCTTCCTTAAAAGTCATTGCTATTCAGAAGGAGATCACTAGTGTTAAACAAATCAATGGGGAGACCATGTATGAGTATTGGGAGAGGTTCAAGCGATTGTGTGCTAGCTGTCCACACCACCAGATTTCAAACCAACTCCTAATTACATATTTCTATTCTGGTTTGTTACCGATGGATAAGAGTTTCGTGGATGCATCCAGTGGTGGGGCCTTAGATAGCAAGATACCTGAAGTGGCCCGAGAGTTTATATCTACTATGGTTGCTAATTCTCAGCAATTTGGCACCAGGACCAATAGTACTCGTGTTTACCAGATTCAAACACCTCCGGTCCAGTACGATTCTCAGAGATTAGAGAATAGACTTGATGATTTGACTTCCCTTGTGAGGCATTTGGTAGTGACATAGATGAAAGTGAAGGAAATCACCAAGAGGGGGGTGAATTGGGGATTTTAAAAATTCTTTTCAGATCACCCTTACAACAGAAATTTAACCAAGGTAAATGGAGACAGAGAAGAAGAGCTTGACACAGAAGATTTATACTGGTTCGGTCCTAACTCTTGACCTATGTCCAGTCCCCAGACTCTCTTGGTTTTTCTACTATCACTCAAATCAGATACACACTCTGTACTCAAAATTTATCCTCTCTCTAGGATACACTCCCCTTACAAGTTGTAATCTGGTAACCCAACCTCAAAGTCCCACAACTTTGAGATTCTTACAAAGAATGATTTACAGAAATAAACTCTCTCAAAGAGTAAATAAAGATAAGCACTGAAATCCCACAATTTTTCTGTGTATGTCTTCTCTGCTTTCAGACTTCAAATCTTCATGTATTTATACTGGATTTGAAGCTTGTGAACGTTGTAGATCCGTTGAGACTTGAACTGATTCAAAAATATAGCTGTTGTGAGTGTGTCTCCATGAATCTAGCTGTTGTGACCATTGCTGTTTGAATATGGCTGTTGGAGACATTTTGAAGATTTGCATATTTGAAATTTGGCTCCTCAATAGTGTCTTCCATGGTGTTATGCTTAGTGGAAGCATTTGTATAATGTTGTCCAGCTGCTTTAGAATGGTGGAGGCAAGCTTTCTGTCTTGGAGAATGGTTGTCCTGCTTTCCAGGTTGTAAGCAATTGCTTTGGATGAGAGATACAATATTATATTGAAAGTTGTCAAGTGGTTGTCTTAAAGTCTTCTTTAAAAACAAACCTAGATCTTCTAAAATCTCATAAGCAAACTGGTTAAATCTGGTTAGGAAATATTGATATGAATCATATAAATCATAAGCAACCAATTCGCAGAATCAAGCTAAAGCATAAATCAAACTGAACAAAATACATTCAGATGCGTTCATCTGTGCAGAAGCTCCAAGCTCGAGTTTACTATACCAAGCTCGAGTTTGGTCTTTATTTAAACGTTGAGTTTTGCTTCTGGAAGTCTCAAGATCGAGCTTATAAGTGAGCAGGCTCGAGTTTGGGCTGTTGTCTGGGAAACAAGTTTGAAATCATTTTGAGAGCCAAAGTGGAAAATGGCAAGCTCGAGTCTATTAGTGAGCAGGCTCGAGTTTGACACTATTCATGTCAAAAATAATTTTATTCCTCAAAATGCAAGCTTGAGCTTAGAGGTGTAAACTTGAGTTTCTGTCTGACCCAAGCTTGAGTTTGCAAAGGCAAACTCGAGTTTGGTAAAAACTATTAAAATCTTTGAAAAGTTTCTGTCAGACCTAAGCTTGAGTTTACAACTTTAAACTTGAGTTTACTCTTTGAAGAAAACTTGAAAACTTTCTGTCTGATGCAAGCTCGAGTTTGCAATGCCAAACTCGAGTTTACATCTTTTGTAAACTCTTTGTAAAAAGACAAACTTTACATTGAAAAAGGCAGGCTCAAGTTTGAGGTAAGGTTTTTACTTGATAAAAGTTTCTGCCAGAGGTAAGCTCGAGTTTGCAACACCAAGCTCGAGTTTACTCATTTGTAAACTCTTTGAGGAAAGACTCTGGAAGAGACAAGCTTGAGTTTGAAAATAATAAGCTTGAGTTTGAGATTTGAGTAACTTGATAAAATCCTTAACTCTTCATAAACTGGAGCTTCCAGGTGTAAGCTCAAGCTTACTCATAATATGAGTAAACTTTGCAAAACGTTCAAGCTCAAGTTTATGGACCAAGCTCAAGTTTGGAAAATGTAAAATAGCTTGGTTTCCTTTCGGTAAGGGGCAAGCTTGAGTTTGCAGGGGCAAGCTCGAGTTTGGCGCTGACAGAGTGTTTTTGGATTGAAATCAACAAGTTTTACCAATCTTTAACAAAAACATTCTCTCATGTTTACAATTGTTATTAATCATCAAAACACATTGAGAACTAACATTCTCCCCCTTTTTGATGATGACAACACTTGTAAACATTTGTTTCTTTTCAAAAACAGAATTGATCATTTGAGAATTGAGAAATTGATTTTGGTAAAAACATTTGTAAACTTGAGGTTTTGAAACTTGATTTGATTAACTCAGTTTTAGCATAGAAACAGATAAGCATACATGAGATAGTCTTGTTAATCAACTATCAGAGATTAATCAAGGATATGAACTTTTGAAAAATGCAATCAGATTTGAAAACATATTAACTATTGCCATCATACAATATATCAAAGTTTAGCAACAGAATATCATTCATTAGAATCAAACATATTGCATAATATGATCATTCATCAGAATACATTAGGATACCAAAAAGAAATGATCATAACTAAACAGTAGAGTTTCAAAAACAAATATCCAATTTGAAAGTATAGTTTCAAAAGCAAATATGCAAGATAGAAAAAGATATTACAATTAAAATTATCAAAACAAAATAAACAACTGCTCTCTTTACTTTACTGCTCTTCTCCCCCTTTGTCATCAGCAAATAAGGGTGTGGCTGGAGGAGAGTCTATGGCAGGAGAGGTGTGAGAGAGAGGTTCAGGAGTGGTGTGCTCAGGTGGAGTGGCAAAGGTGAAGGATGGAGAGGATTGTGGTTCAGATGAGGATGCAGGGTCTGGTTTAGAACTAAGTCCAGCTGAGGTAGAAGCATCAAAACCAGAACCAGAAGCAGACATATACTGATTTTTCAGGATTTTGTCCATTTTGTCATTAAGACTCATCATAGCCACCAAAAGAGTGGAAATACTTGCTGAGTGGTCTCCAATATGACCACTAAGATCTTCAACTTTTTGCTTCAGCTCTTCTTGTGCTATGTTGAATTCCTCTTGAGTGTCTACCACATTGCTATGACCCGTATTTACCTCAGACACTAATTTTCCCACTTCAACCTCTATCCTGTCAGTAAGATCAGAAATAGCTTTGTCAACTATTTCTTTGATCCTTGCATCCAAATCAGAAGGCATAGGCTGAGAAGGAGGAGGAGGAGCACTCTGAGCTTCTTGTACACGAGAGTAGGTTCCTCTTGATCTTGCTGGTCTGGACTAAGGTGGAGCTCTTGATTGATCTGAACCTTCATTTACATTTATTCTCATGAGATTCAAAATATGTTGGTTGAATTTCTGAGGCTTTTCTAGTTGATCAAGAGCAGATAGATACCAGATTTTCTCATGGAACAGAATTACTAAAATCAGGCTTGGGAAGGGAATTTGAGAGGTCTTTCTTGAAGTGAATCGAAATTTGGCCATCTCTTGAAAAATCCAGTGCCCAATATTATGAGGCACCTTGTCAATGATAGAAGCAAAGATATGGTAATCCTTTTGAGCAAAATGGGTAAAACTTCCACCTTTCTGTATGAGATTTCTAGTATAGATGTACCAGATAGCTCTATACTAAGGTGACATTGACGCAGGAGGAAAATTCAGAATATTTAACCCTTCAGGAATTGGCTCATTGGGTTTCAACAATTGAAAGATTTCTTGATCAGAATAGTTCAAAGATGCAACAGGAGGAGGATTGAAAATTTACAAAATTGAGTTTAGATAGGAAGAAGATAAAACAATCTTCTTACCACACACAGAAGTGGTTATCCTTTCCTCAACTAAATTTCCATCACTATCTAAAATATTATCATACTGCATATAGTGATAGAAGATTTTGACAAGAATGGGGCTATATGAGGCTCGAATTGAAATTAGATTCTCAAATTGTTTCAGCCAAGGGAAAAGGTCTAAATTGCATTCAGTTTTGAGTTCCTCAAGGTTAACAGAAACAATAGGACAGAAGGTTTTCTGATTAAAACGTTCCTTGAAAGCAATTGCATCATCACCAACCATTTGAACAGGCTGATTTAGGAAATTTCTAGGTACAGAAGTATGGTTGTAGATTTCAAAAAGAGCAGGGGTTTCTTCAGATACCTCAGGACCAGATTGTTCTTGTTGATGTGAAGCAGAGGGACCTTGAGAACTTGCTTGAGCAGCTGTAGAAGCAGTCTTCTTTTGTCGTTTGAAGGTCTTAGAAATCTCTGGTGCTTTACCTTTCCCTTTACTGGACGCTTCTTCTGAATTCGTTTGTCTTACAGAAACCTCAGGGATTTTCTGAATCACCACTCTTTTAGGTCTGGATGGTCGAGAAGATTGAGTCGCTGCTACTCCTGGAATAGAATTGTCGATTCCATATCTATATCTGTTTGGAAATGATTTCTGTCTAACAGGTCGTTCTGGAGGAGGTTGAGGGATCGATGGTGTCTCATCATGGCCTGAATCAGGTGCAATGTTTGTTGCAGAACGTTTAGGGGCCATTTTTTAGGGTTCTTGTCGAGGAAGATGAGAGGATTTGAGAGAGAATAGGGTTAAGCTCGAGGGTTGAGTGAAGTGAAGTAGAACAATCAAGTTTTAAACATTTAAAAGACGCGACAAGCTCAAGTTTATAAAGATAAGCTCGAGTTTTTATAAACTTGTACTAACATGGACTTCAAGAGTGTATGTGTGAACTCTTGAAATTCCTCTGCAAGCTCGAGTTCACTCACTTATAAGCTCGAGTTTGGCTTTCTTCAAAATTTCATTTTCTCTCTGACCTCCTCGAGCTCGAGCTTACACTCATAAGCTCGAGTTTGCTATTCTTGACAGCAAACTTCAGCATATTGTCAGAGTTGAGCATCATTATAAATACCCTGCATAAAACATATCTATATACTCGATGCTTAAGTTAGTATATAGTAATCGTAAAAACACAACTAACATTAAGTAGGAGCTACTTACAGCTCATTGGGATTTACCATTCCCAATTCTCTTCTTATGAATACAAATTGCTCCTTTGCTAATGGCTTTGTGAAGATGTCAGCTAGTTGAAGATGAGTTGGGATGAACATGACTTTGACATCTTTCTTCTGAACATGATCCCTTATGAAATGATGCCTAACATCAATATTCTTGGTTCGAGTATGTTGAACTGGATTCTTAGCCAAGCTTATTGTGCTTGTGTTGTCACATAGAATTGGGATCTCCTTCAGATTGATTCCCAAGTCAGATACTTGTTGCTTGAGCCAAAGAACTTGAGCACAGCAACTTGAGACAGCCACATATTCAGCTTCAGTAGAGGATACAGCAACACTTATTTGCTTCTTGCTAAACCATTATACAAGTGAACCGCCAAGAAACTCACATTGGCCACTTGTACTCTTTCTATCTGCCTTGTATCCAGCATGATCTGAATCTGAATATGCCACCAAATGTTCAGGTTGACCTTTGGGAAACCATAGACCAAGAGTCTTTGTGTCAGCAAGATATTTGAATATTCTTTTCACATTCTCAGCATGTGACTCCTTGGGAGCAGATTGAAATCTTCCACACATTCCCACACTGAATTGGATGTCTGGACGACTGGCAGTGAGATAGAGTAATGATCCAATCATTCCTCTATATTTTGTAATGTTGAAGTCCTTGCCTTCTTCATCAAGATCAAGGCGGTGGTTGAACTCATTGAGTATCGCTCCATTGCATTCATCCTTCCCAAACTTCTTCAAGAGATCATTAAGATACTTGGTCTGAGAAATGAAGATTCCATCCTTCTTTTGCTTAATTTGCAGACCAAGGAAATAGTTAAGTTCTCCCATCATGGACATCTCAAATTCTCCCTGCATGTTCTTAGCAAACTCTTCACACAAAGCATCATTAGAAGCACTAAAGATAATATCATCAACATAAATTTGAACAATTAAGATATTGTTGAGTTTATCCTTTTTGATTAAGAGAGTTGTATCTGCTTTACCTCTGACAAATCCTTGATCAAGAAGGAATTTGCTTAATCGCTCATACCAAGCTCTAGGAGCTTGCTTAAGACCATATAATGCTTTCTTAAGGTGATAAACATGATCTGGATGATGATCATTTAGAAAACCAGGAGGTTGTTCAACATAAACTTCCTCTTGAATAAAACCATTTAAAAATGCAGATTTCACATCCATTTGATAAAGTTTGAATCCTTTAATACAAGCAAAAGCTAGAAGAACTCTTATGGCTTCCAATCTTGCTCTTTGGAGCATAAGCTTCTTCATAATCAATTCCTTCTTCTTGATTATAGCCTTTTCCCACTAGCCTTGCTTTGTTTCTAACAATTATTGTAGATTTATCACGTTTGTTCTTGAATACTCATTTAGTGCCAATGACTGGATGGTCTTTAGGCCTAGGTACCAAATCCCAAGCTTGATTTCTTTCAAATTGATGTAACTCCTCTTGCATTGCTATAACCCAATCATTGTCTGAAAGGGCTTCATCAATTTTAGAGGGTTCAATTTTCGAAATGAATGCAGAACATGTGACTTCATTCAAAGTACTTTTTCTGGTTCTTACTCCTTGATTAACATCACCTATAACTTGATCCAGAGGATGACTCCTACTGTATCTCCATGATTTAGGTTGATGTTGATTAGTGTTTTCGCAAACATTTTCACAATGATTTTCAAGTACACGTTCCTTTTCCAAAGGTTTCTCAAAATTTGCAGAAATAGAAAATGTTTCAGAACCAGATTGGTTTGAAATAGGAAAATCATCATCATCATCCAAGGATTTGTCTAGTTTGGTTTCACAGAATACAACATGCATAGATTCTTCAATAACACGTGTTCTAGAATTAAAGATTCTATAAGTTTTACTTCTATTTGAATAACCCAAGAATATGCCTTCATCCGCCTAGGGATCAAACTTACCCAAGTTGTCCTTACCATTGTTGTGGATGAAACATTTGCATCCAAAGATGTGCAAATGAGCTATATTGGGTTTTTTCCTTTGTACAGTTCATAGGGAGTTTTGTCCAGCTTCTTCCGGAGATATGCTCGATTTGAAATGTAGCATGCACTGCTCATGGCATCAGCCCAAAACACTTGAGAGGTTTGATTTTCATTCAACATTGCCCTTGCCATCTCAGTGAGGACTCTATTCTTTCTTTCAACAACTCCATTTTGTTGAGGAGTCCTTGGGGATGAAAAATTGTGATCAATGCCCATACTGTCACAGAATTCTCCAAAGGCATGGTTTTCAAACTCTCCACCATGATTTGTACGTATTCCTGCAATAGAGAATCCTTTCTCGTTTTGGACCTTCTTGGCAAAAATAGCAAACTGATCAAATGTTTCATCTTTAGAAGACAAAAATATGGTCCATGCAAATCTAGAGAAATCATCAACTATGACCAAGGTATAAAGATTGCCACCAAGGCTTTTTACTCTAGCTGGTCCAACTATATCCATATGAATTAGTTGAAGACATCTATTAGTTGAAATTTCATTTTTAGATTTGAAAGATGATTTGGTTTGTTTACCCATTTGACATGCATCACAGATCATGTCATTTTTAAATTGTAACTTTGGTAAACCAATGAGCAAATCCTTTTTCTGTAACTTGTCAAGTTGGAGCATATTAACATGAGCTAATCTTTTATGCCATAGCCAACTTTCATTCAAGTTACCAATAAAACAATAAACAGAATTACTAGAGAGATTGAGAGTATAGCAGTTACCTTCTCTAGGAGCTCTAAATAAAGCTTTCGTTCTGATTTTGTCTAAGGAGAGAACATCTTTGCTCACAATCAAACATTCTTCAGAATCAAAGATAACTAAGTTACCTTTATCTGTGCTTTGACTCACACTAAGGAGGTTGTGACATAAGCCTTCCACAAGGTAGACATCTTTGATTTGTGGTCCTTCGTTGTTTCCAACTTCTCCAATTCCAGCAATCCTTCTGGATTGATTTCCACCAAATGTCACCTTGCCACCATCCTTGGGTTTGATTGTAGCAAATTTATATTCGTCTCCCGTCATATGTCTTGAGCATCCACTGTCAATGAACCATTTGTTGGATTTTGATGCTCTAAGACAAACCTGCATGATATAGAATATGAAGTTTTAGGTACCCTTTTTTTTGGGTCCTTTTGGGTTAGTTTGTGTCTTAGGAATCTTATAGGATCCCTTAGGCACCCATTGATAATTGCCTATAGGCTTGTTTCTTCTTTCCTTTTTGTGAAAACAAGAAGAAGTTGCATGACCTTTACGATTGCAATAGTTGCAATCGACAAGAGGATTAGAAGAGTGGACAACTTTTCAAAAATAATTCAAGTAAGATTTCTGTCCAACCTTCTTCTCTCCTTTTCGTTTATTAGAGTCAGGTCTATAACCAATTCCTGACTTGTCATTTGTGAACTTTTGCTGTTTTAAAATAACATTGAGCATTTCACTACCTCTAGTGAACTTTTCAAGAGTTTTTGTAAGATGCAAATTTCTTTTCTCTAAAATACAGCAATTGTCACAAGCTTTTTTTGAAATCTTTTCACAATTCTTTTCAGAAATGTTTTCACAAGGAGAAACAGAAGAAGAAATAGTTTGAGCTTGTTCTTCCAATAATTTGATTTTCTTCTTTGAAGACAAAAGCTCTTTTGCAATTTTTCGAAATTCAATGAAAAGAGAGTTATATTCAGCTGACAGTTCTTCATACGATGTGTCAGAATTATTTACCTCTTCACTATCTGAATCTTCTTCTTAAGCTACAAGACAGATATTGGCTCTGTCTTCTTCTTCAGCTTCATATTCATCGGATGAGCTGTCGCCCCATATAGCTGAAACATAAGCTCTTCTTTTAAACTTATTGAATTTCTTATCTTTGTTCTTCAGCTGTGGACATTCAAATTTGATGTGGCCAGGCTTCTCACATTCATAGCATATGATGGGTTTCTTTGTTTCTGTGCTAGAGCTACTCTTGTGAAATTTTCTGAAGGCTTGGTCCTTCTTGTAAAATTTCTTGAACTTTCGAACCATCATGCCTACCTCAGCATCTTCATCTTCATCTTCATCATCTGATTTTACCTCTTTGACAGTCTTGAGAGCAATTCCCTTATTTTTGCCATCAATCTCATCAAGTCCTTCTCTCGAATTTGATTTTTCCTTCATATTCGTAAAAGCGCCAAATAGTGATGCTACTGAAGCCATTGATTCACCGCAAGCTTCTTCGATTGCAGTGACTTTAGCTTCCCACTCCTTGCTGAGGATATTTAGTATTTTCCTCACTTGGACATATTGATCATAGACTTTTCCCAAGGCAGCAAGTTGGTTGATCAGATGAGTGAATCTAAGCTGGAATTCACTAATGGTTTCTCCAAACTTCATACGAAATAAATCATATTCAGTCATGAGAGGGTTTACTCGATTCTCCTTGATTCCAGCTGTCCCTTCATGGGCTATCTCAAGAGCATCCCACATAGCTTTAGCATATGACAAAGTGCAAATTCGAAAATACTCTTTTTGGCTTAGAGCACTTTGCAGCATGTGGATTGCTTTCATGTTGAGAGCGACTTGCTTTCTGTCAATCTTGTCATACTCTTCTTCTAGCTTGGGAGTTCTGACGCCATCTTCTGTTGTTGTTGGTTCATAGTTTCCTCTCTTGAACACCCTCCATAGGCCATACTCAGTTGCCATTACATAGACTCTGAACTTGGCCTTCCAGAAGGAGTAATGTTCTCTATTGAAACCACGGAGGTCGGTGATTGAAGCTCCATCGGGTAGAATTCCTTCCATTGGATCTTTGATCTAGGATGTTAATCCTTAATATAGATAACCAATGCTCTGATACCAAATGAAAGTGAAGGAAATCACCAAGAGGGGGGGTGAATTGGGGATTTTAAAAATTCTTTTCAGATCACCCTCACAACAGAAATTTAACCAAGGTAAATGGAGACAGAGAAGAAGAGCTTGACACAGAAGATTTATACTGGTTCGGTCCTAACTCTTGACCAACGTCCAGTCCCCAGACTCTCTGAGTTTTTCTACTATCACTCAAATCAGATACACACTCTATACTCGAAAGTTATCATCTCTCTAGGATACACTCCCCCTTACAAGTTGTAATCTGATAACCCAACCTCAAAGTCCCACAACTTTGAGATTCTTACAAAGAATGACAAAATTATCATGGAAAAGTTCTGAGCGGAGGAACCCAAAAATTGACTTGAAGAAGAAAATGAGGGAAGTAAATCAATCTCGGGTTGTTCAGTTTGTGAGAAGCAGATTTCAAACTCCATCCATGAAGTTCATTGTAAAAACATCTGCCACATTCTTGTTGCTTGGAGCTCTTACTGTTCTTTTTCCAACCGAGGAAGGGCCAACACTTCAGGTTTTATTTTCTCTGATAGCTACAATGTATTTTATACATGATAGGCTGAAGAGCAGGCTCCGGACCTTTGTTTATGGGTATGTAAAGGATGAAGTTTTACACTTTTCTAAATTACTATGAATATGCTTAACTATGGTGTATTCCCAGTTCAAACATGGTTCTGCAATTCGTTTTATGCACATCTATCATCTCCATGTTGATATAAATAATTGATGTATGATAATTGTATTACTGCTATATGTCTTGAGATTTAACTATATGCTTTGTTGCTTTGTGCAGGGCTGGCTCATTTGTTCTTTCCTGGCTATTTGGAACTTTCTTGATGGTGTCAGTAATTCCTCCTATTCCCATAATTAAGGGACCAAGAACTTTTGAAGTGATTTCATCATTGATATCATATGTTTTGTTATGGGTTTCATCTATTCCTAAAGTAGTGCTGCCTTGTTTATAACATTGGAATTGGATGTGTGGGAGGCAGAATTTTTGTATTGTTTTGTTCGGTGTAATAGAATCATGCTTCTCAAGGAAAATTCTAATTCTATTAAATTGGCCATAACCTGGTTCCTTCAAAAACACTTCCACAAAATGAACAGGGATGAGAATTTCTGAGTGCATCTGAGTGCAGGGCTAGTTTTCACCGAGGATGTTCCACAATATTATATTCTTGTGTGCTTGCCTTATTCTGATGTCTAATTGTAAATGAGTTGCTTAGACTCAATTTGATGAGTGGCCCCAGCCCCTTCAACAAATTGAAATTTATAATACCTGAAGATATGTTTTGTTAATTGAAGATATACTTAAAATTTCGAACACTTGAATATATGTTTTTTATTGGGCTGTGTATTTGAATTTCTTATCCAGGAACTTTGTTAATTGTGCTCATAGGCTTGCTAAACAGGCTCATCTACTCTTTGTTAATTTTTGTTCCTTCAATCATCCACCACCTTCCAATGGGGGGAGGTGGATGATGTAAGGAGTTATCCTTCAGGACTTTTTTTTTTTTTTTTGACTTTTTTGGGTAAAACGTTTCTTTAGGACTAGGCTCACATTAGGTGATTTTCCTAATGTGCTTCTCCCTCTAATAATTAGAGAGGGATGAGGCATTTATATATATATATATATATATATATATATATATATATATATATATATATAGATTAAATTATAGGGAAAGTCCATATGGGGGCCCTTTTTGGTGAAAAAAATCCTAAAAAAGGCCGTAAGATTCTGAGGGCCCTTTCTGGGATTTTCAGAATCTCCATTGACAACTAAATTAGCAACATTAACAACAAAATCAATACCCGTTAACAACTAAATCAGCCGCATTAACAATAATATTTTAACAACTAAATCAGTCACATTAACAACAATTTCAGCCCCGATTAACAACTATATTAGCCATATTAACAACTCACGCAGATTCTGAAAAATCTTGGGGCCCTTTTTGGATTTTTTTTTCTCCAAAAAGGGCCCTTAAATGCATTTTCTCTAAATTATATGCTCCATCTGAATTGTTTTTTTTACACCAAGTATATCAAATTAATTAATGTCCTGCATTCAGAAATATTTTTCTTGTAGCATCAATATCTTGAAACTTAATTAATGTTGGGTTAAAAAAATCAGAATGTAACATATAATCAAATTTAAATAATGCAAAAAATGTCCTCATTCCTTTAATTAAAGGAAAAAGCATATAACAAGCACATAAGAAAAATCACCTAATGTGAATTTGGCTGAGGAAGGGTTACAGTTACCACCCATGAAATATAGGTTGCACGTCAATCCTTAGCAAATACTCTCTCAAGTCCTAATTATAAGACCTAGTGGATTTTTTTGGAGAGATTAAGGAATTAAGCTAATTAAATTACTTTCAAGTATTTTTATTTTTATTTTTTTCTTCAAACTAATTAGTTTGACTAATAAACTAATATATAATGTAAGGATACACAACAAATGAAATAATTAAGTAACTTATTTAGTTTCTTTAATCTCTCAAAAAAAAAGTCAGCTATGTCTTATAATTATGACCGAAGCCCGAAGGTAGTACCAGATATCTAGGGAATCTTTTAGTATTTTACCTTTTAAGATTCTCCAACATCAAACATTATAATTAAAAATCATAAAACATTTTGAAATTTTAAACACGACCCATCATCGTTCATGGGAATTAAATTTTTGTTGAGTTAATTAATTTGGCATTTATCTTTTATATTTTTATAATCATCTATCACATCACAAGCACTTATTTGTACAATTTTCAATCATTTCTTTATTCCGAAGGCATCTTAGATGTTTTCACCACTGATCTTTAATTCGGTTCAATACTAGGATTGAATATTAAATTATCTAAAATAATTAATAAAAACAATTAAAAATTTGGATACTGAAAATGTAAAAAGTAAATAAGAAAATGGGAAAATATTTCTTGATCACTAGAGATAAGTTATCTCTAATAACCCCTAAAACTATGTCGTTTTGAATTAATGAAGGGTATGTTTGTAATTTTAGGTGAATTAATAAAGGATGCAAAATTACGGAAACACTTTTCATTAATTCAAAACGACGTAGTTTTTGGGGTTACTGGGGATAACTTATCTCCAGTGTCTGGAGAAATTTCTTACCCATAAAAAATATGAAAGATGAATGTTGGAAAAAATGAAGTCAAGAAAATTTGTAACTCAGCCAACTAGCCAAGGACTATTATCAATAATTGATAAAAATAAGCAACTCACAATCTCTAAATTTCATTATGATTGGGTTCCTACAGGATAAAGTTTTAGCTTAGTTTAATTTTGGATTAAGTGGTAAATATGTCCTGGAAGTATATGTCCAAAAGCTATGTTGCCCTAAGGAATCAACTAACAATTCTCACAAGTCAATAAAAACAGTTAAAATCATTAAATTTGTCCTAAAATTTAAGTAATTTTCAATATTATCCCTATTAATTACACTAAACTCTAATATCATATTAATTATTAATCTCTTTTTTTTTGCTAAAAAAAGAGAGTTCGCACTCACTACCTTTTTAATTATGGGCATACATGGGAAAAAATATTTAATGCTATTTGGAAACAAGTAAGTGCCTCATAAAAAGGACCAAATATAATAAAAACTAAAGGAAGTAGTTCAATATGTTTATTTTTTGGCCCAGGCTGAAATTTTTTTCTGGTTGTGCCACTGGTTGTAAGGCTAATTATGGAACTATGTATAGACTTATGTTGCTAGAATATAATGAAGTATTTTTCTACGGAAAAAAAAAAAAAGATCACATTAGTTGATTAACCACAATTATTAATTAGTCGTTTTTTGGAATCTACATAAAGAGCGTACGTCCTAGTTATAAATTAGATACATAATGCATCAAAAAAAAAGGATAACATGCATAAGTATTTCTCATTAATCTCAAAAGTTTTGGGGTTATTTGTAAGGTCACAAAATCAGAATTTAAGCAAACTCGTCATAGAAACATAAAATTGTATTGTGGACTTGAATCGTAAACTCATAAGAGTTTATCTTCATTAATAAATAAGTATTAATAGTGTATACTTAAATTTTTTTTAAAAAAAAAAAAATTTCAAGCAAAAACAAAATTAAAGCTAAATAATTGAAAATAAATTCACCAACATTCATAATTTGTTATACGGGAATACACTTCTCATGTTGTAAGAGAAGTGTATCCTCATGTCATAGATACAAAAAGATGCGAGTCTCATCATTTCCGTGCTTGAGTTTTTATATATATATATATATATATAATGTGAGTCTCACCATTTCATGTGTGTGTAGACTATGGAGCTGAGGTACATTTGGAAGGTTATCTGGAAGGTGAAAACCACAAGAAGGATCCAAGTATTTTTATGGTTGACAGTACATGATCGTCTGCTCACGGCAGCTAGAAGAGCACGTATCCTAGGAGGTGTCCCTACTTGTAGCAGGTGTGGTGAAGGAGTCGAGGACCTTGATCATGTATTGAGAAGTTGTCCCGAGTTTCGCCGGATATGGCTGGCCCTAAAGGTGGTAACGATACGTCCGCAATTTTTCACAGAACGCATGGACTGTTGGTTTTTAAATAATTTGCAAACTGGGGAAGAATGGGGAATTATATTCTCGGTGTGTAGCTGAATGATTTGGGGGTGGAGGAATAAATTATTATTTGAAGAAGGATTTACTATGCCTGATCGTCCTAATCTTGTGATCTAGAGTTATGTTAGAGATTGTGTTACCTCGTCCAAAAAGATTTGATGATTTTGGGTTATTAAAGAAAGCAAGAGAAATTAAATGGAATTTTCCGGAAGAGGGGTGGGTGAAGCTAAATTTTGACGGTACTGCTAGAGGATGTACAATATCCCAAATTTTGAAATTTGAAAATAAGAAATATTATATGGGAATTTATTATGAAAATTTGGCCTAAATAGTTTTAAAGCTATTTTCTGGATTTTGAGGCCTATTTTCCCAATAATTCAAGGAAAAATAGTTAGAGGATAATTTTTGGTCTATAAATTTTAGAACAAATATTTTATGGCCTAGAGAGTTAATTATGGAAGAAAAATCTTATATGGAATTAAGGATTTTATTTTCCAATACTTAATTAATATTTGCAAATAAATATTAAATGGTAGTTGGATATTGGTAGATACGTATAAGGTAGATGAAGTATGTATTTGACTTCTACATCTACCACTCTTCCACCAAACTTCTACATCTACCACTCTTCCACCAAACTTCAACATCTACCACTCTTACATCTACCACTCTTACACTCCACCAAACTACTCCACCTCTTGCCTATAAATAAGAGCTTGAATCTTCTTCATTCTTCACACCAAAACACAATCAAACATCTGATTGTGAATAAGAGAAAGAGGAGAAATGGTGAAGCAAGAGGAGGAGGAAGAAGGAGTAAGAACTTCAAGAGGTAAGTTCTTGAGCTTTAGCTTTTAGATTTTTGGTAGAATTTGGGTTTAATCTAGAAAATTGTGTAGAAAATTCCTTTTCATGTTTTAAAGGTTTTTCAAAGGATTTATAACGAAAATTAGATAAAAACATAATGTAAAATAATTTTTGGGATCAATGGAACAAAATTGTGAAAGTTGTTGAATTTCCAGTTTTAAATTCTGGGCTGGCAGCAAACGTTAGGGCTGTTACTTTGTGTATCAAATGAAGTCCTAAAATCATGAAATTTTACATGAGTAAATTAGACATATATATCTTTCTATTGATATAAAATGTGTAATGTTTTGAGTTTTGTACAATGAGATAAACATGTCCAAAGTTGGGCTACGTTTTCTGAAAATTTTCCTGGCAGATGATGAACACGTGAAAACTGGGAATTATTCATAAAATCTGGGCAAGAACCAATATTTTTCATCAAAACTACACATCCTAAGGATTCCAAATAATTTTACGGATCCTCATTTCGAGTTTTCTAGAATTACTTATGAATTGCCAAATTTAGAAGTAAATCTGGCCATAATGCTGAAAGTAGCGTTTTTATTAAATAAAATGTAATGGCAAAATGGTAATAACAAATCCACCAAGGGTAGAAAGGTAAATTAAACCTTTTGGATATTATTTTAAGCGATATGGTAATATGTTAGGATATCCGAGGATTCCGGAGTCAGATTTGAAGGACGGGCATATTACGATTCATAAATAGTGCCGTATTTATGAATAGTACCGTATACATAAATAGTAATTACTATTCACGTGGAAGGAAGGTACGTTCGCGTACAGTAACTTTAACTCTGATATGTCTTGTATGCTTATATGTGATAGATGATTTCATAGAGTCATGGACAAGACTTGGTCTTGGGCCATGCACCGTGGTTAAGACTCTGTCTTGAATCACCGTTTATATACATTGACTTGATACGGGTTATAGTATTGATAATGCCGTGAGATTGTTTTCCTAGCGCTGAGGACACGAGTGTACATCGTGGCACAGGTGGTGCAGACTATTTAACTATACATGGATTTGTATAGATAACTTTACACGTGCTGTGTGCTATGTACTGTTGTTGTGTTGACATTACATCTGCTATGTGCTTATGTATTGTTGTAACCATACATCTGCTGTGTGCTATGTATTGGTTAATGTTGAAATGTAATGAATATCTGTCATACATATACTGTTATACTTTTCATATGAGGTTAACTGTTACCTAAGATTCAATTTGTTTTGAATCTTAGACTTGACTAGAGGTTCAGGGAAAGGAACCAGGATTTATGAAGATGTTGTGAATGGAGCCATGAGAAGGAGCATTAATGGACGGAGCCGTGAGGAGGCACGGTCAAAGGAAATGCGGGAAGAAAGTCAACAGAACCTACCTTATGGCATGAATCTAATAAAGTTACTTCACATCATTTGGTGCTTAAACTAGAAGGGTCGTCTATGTGGTTCAGTCAATCAGTCACCCTAGCACGGTGAGACTCCCACTAGACCTACCCAGCCTAGCCAAATGAGATGATTTAACTAAGTTAGGTTCTATGCCCCAAGTCTACTCAAGGCTTGGTTGAAGAGGGTATAGTTACATGTAAGAATTGTAATTATAAAGTTTTGTATTACTGTATCACATGAAAAATCCTTCGGGAAATTTATAATATATCAGTATACGTCAGGCATCAGCATATGTCTAAGTATTTTTGTATCAGTTACTCAATTGTTCAAATTTTTAGTACATGCTCTTCGTTTCCGCATTTCGCTAAGCTGTAGCACCTCAAAACTCTGACAAATTTTATAAAACCACGTGTCACTGGCACGATTTATGCTACAGAATTTGGGGTGTTACAGGATGCCCAGGCTTGACAAGTTGTGGAGGGGTGTTGAGGAGGGGTGATGGTAGCTGGATTCGTGGTTTCGGTAGGAAGTTAGAATGTTGTAAGGCTTTAGCTGCTGAGATCTGGGGGTTTGTACAGGGTTTTAGAATGGCACATGGATTGGGCTTCAACAAGATCATTGCAGAAGGAGACTCAGCTTTGGCTTTACACATGATTCAGGATGCTTGGAGCCAAGGAAGGACTAGAGACAGAACTCTGAATGCATGGCTACGAGACAATAACGAGGAGCTTCAAATTTGTTTTTCCCATATTTTGCGCGAAGGCAATACTGTGACGGATTGGTTAGTCAAGTATAACTTTATTTGTAATGAGGATTTTACTGTTTTTTATTCTCCTTCGATAGGGGTGGTAGATTTTCTGTATAGGGACATTGTGGGAGTTGTTTACCCACATCTAGATTTTGGTTAATTTCAGTAAAGTAAAAGGCGATTGAGCCCCAAATTTTACCCCAAAAAAAAAAAAAAATCTTCTTCTTCTCATGTAACATGAGAAATGTAAACCCCTTTATTATATTATAAAAATCTTAATTAATCCTTCCGAAATAGAAAAATCGAAATTAAGCCCTTTACTTTTAACAAATTCATAATCAGGTCATAAAACCTAATTAAGGATTTTATAATGTTGTTAAAAGACTATAATGCCCCTATTTTAAAAAAATGACCTTTTTTAACTGCAAAATTTGTAGTTCCATACACTTAGGACAAAGAGTGCGAAAGCTGCAGAAAGCGTGAGGCTTATTAAAAGGGATTCAACTATGTTGGGATAGACTTTTTTTTTTCCCAAAAGGTAGATGCTGAATGCAGTTCTAACATATTGTGGAGGATATAAACCATGGTGGGATAATTGAGGCTGTCTCTCGATAGCTACGCTAAAAATTCTGGAGCTACAAGAACAAGATTACCAAATAAAAATCAGTCATACGTACCAAGATTGTAACAGATGTGCGGATCGTTTGGCATAAATGAGCTTACAACAACATTCAAGAAGGACACTATGGTTTCAACCCCCGAATAAAGTATGAGATATTCTACAGGAAGATGCTGTAGGATCGTTAGTAGCTTGCGTATAATTTTAATTTGATAGCTGGGCTTAGCCCCTCTTATCACCAAAAAGGAAAGGAAGAAACAAGGGCCTCTACCCTTAATTTTAACTATTAAGGGTTATTTTTTCCTTTTATCAACATTCAAAAATCCCTAATTAGGTCTTATGGCTTGAGTAAGAATTTGTTGAAAGTGTTAGTTTGAATTTATATATTAGCATTTCGAAAGGATTTAATTTAATTGGATTTTTTTTTCATATTATATTTAACAAAGAAATTTTTATATAAAGCCACTAAAAATGATTAAATTAAAAATGTTAACAAGAATTTACAAGTTAAAAACATAAAAACAATGAACTTGATGTGTGAACTCACGAGTGAGTTTAAAAGAGTTTTTTTTTTGTTCAAGGAGTTTTAAAGAGTTAGCTTGCACTAGTTTAGGAACAACGTAACTTAACACTATTTTAGTAAGATAAAAATGTAAGATAGTCAAATCTCGAATTTGACAATAATAATTGTTTGTGATCAATCCTTTAAAATAAAATTTAGTTGTATAAATAAATTATGGTTCATTGTACCTATTTTGATTATTAATGACATACATTTCTTTATCTTTTGTTCTATTACTGGATAATATCACTGCTATTCAAAATGGTACATTATATTGATAACATATGTTTTGTTATGGGTTTCATGTATATAACATTAGGATTAGATATGTGGAAGGTGGTATTTTTGTATTGTTTTGTTTGGTGTAATAAAATCAAGCTTCCAAAGTGTTCTGGTTCAAGAACGCAAGCCCTAATGGACTAGCATGTTTGATGTTGGTTGGAGCGGACTTGACCTAGGAACAATGCCTAGGGCCTACGTACCCTGTAGAGGGATCAAAGTCCACGTAGTTCGAGACACACTTAGGCGTTTAGCCAAAAGGGGTGGTGTGTATGCTCCAGTGAGAGTAGTCTATCTGCACCTTAGGGTTTGACCTCTGTATTTATAGAGTGTACCTCAGGTGAGATAGTATGGGCCTCGTAATCCACGGCCCTAGTATCATAACTGTAGATCCTAATATGTGATATATTCATTGTTTGGGCCATATACTGAATATAGGCCTTATACAGGTCCGTAACAGTTGCCCCTAGCCTGGTAGTTCAGGCTTCTGAGCTACCGGGATGTATTTTTCCCGACAAGTCATCCAGGGTAGGCTGTCGTGAACTTTACCCTCTTGCCTATCTACCGCACATTGCCGGATTGGGTCATTCTGGTCCTGGCGATTGAAGTCATTTACTCACAGATCCAAGGTAATGTCTCAAGGATCCGAGGTAGTAGTCTGTTGCTCAAAGATCCGAGGTAGTGTCTCAAAGATCGGAGGTACTATTAGGGAATTTGCTTGGTTTCAAGGCCGGGGTTCTCGCTACGATTGCCATCATCTTGATGAATTCAGATTCATTCGTATTCCGCTACTGATTTGCCTGTTTAGGTGATATGTTCTTCCCAAGGTGGGATCTATTTGTCTTTCTCTCGTTCTTTGTTTTCGCTTGCCTCGATCTTGGTTGATGGTGAACCCCATGAGGGCTTTCGTTAGTTCTTCTTACACAATTGACAAATGTATAGTAGTTGCCCCCCAGCCTGGCAGTCAAGGACTTTTGCGCTGCCAAGATGCATTTTGTCAGACTTCACTCACTGGTCGAGCTTTGCAGTCATGGGCCTTACATTGCCAAGCTGTGTTACGTTGATCCTGGCTGTCAAAGCAGCTTACTTCGAAGATTTGAGGTCTTATCTCAAAGATCCTGAGTAGTGCCGAAATGGTTCGCCTGCATTTGAATCCAGGTGTTGATCCCGGCTACCGAAGTCATCTACTCCAAAGATCTGAGGTAATGTCTCAAAGATCCGGGGTAATGTCGAGGCGGTTTGCCTGACTTCGAGGTCGGGATCTTTCGTATGGGAGTTGTTACAACTTGATTTGCTTTTGTCTCAACGAATCCCGGATTTACTTGTATTCTGATTGAATTGCCCCCAGACATGTAGTCCGGGTTAATTTGTCTTTGAAACTTCGAATGTTTCTTTTCATGATCGTCGGGATCTCTTCTTCCTCAATCATCCGGGTTTGTTTGCAGCAACACCGAATTCCCCCATCCGAATTATCATGAAGAGGAACGGATCGGGCTTCCGGGTTTGTTTGTTGTAGCACCGGGTTCTCCCAATCCGAATTATCCTGAAGAGGAATGGACCTGGCTTGCTTATATCACTGACAGCTTTATAGTGCCAAGCTTGTCTTGTCGTCTCCCCCGGCCCGGCAGTCAAGGGCTCTGGGCTGCCGGGGTGCATCGACTATGAACATATGTTCATAGTTCCAATCGTGCATGTGTTTGCCTTTATTCGTTGTGATGACGAATTTAAATTTGTGAATCCCAACGCATGTTGGTGATTCTGTGATCGGGCCAGGGTTTTTAGTAATGCAGAGCTACATTTTCTTCTAGATTTGACGTCTGGGAATCTGTGGTAGGATTTTCTTTTTTAACCACGACAAGTTTTAATTTTAACCGCACTACCGAGTTCCGGCTCCCTTGTCCGGGTTCATCACCAAGATAAGGGCAAACTGTCACATATTTTAGCTGTGGTGTCCGCAACGTGACGCTGTAAACATTTTGACCAGATCAGGGTCGGAATGACAATTCATCTTCTTATCTAGGAGCGAGCTTTGACGCGTCAATTTTGCAAAGACCTATAAAGGCTACTTTACATTGCTCGTAACCTAGGCACATTGGCCCTAGTGTCATCCATCTAGATGGGTTTTAATTGTGACCGGGTTTAGGGACCTCAGTGTAAAGCTTAAGCTATCGATAATGCGCATTTTGAATTTCCACTGGGGGATTCTTCATTAAATAATCCACTGCAATGAGCAAACAAAAACAAGGAAATTGAATGATCATAAATGTCAAATTGAAATCAAAATCAAGAAAATAACCGAGCTCAAACATAATGTGTCTGAGGTTGTGCTAATGCCGACCCGGGATCTAGCTATAATAGATTCTTAGTTTGTCGACGTTCCAGGTTCTTTTTACAGGCTTCCTTCCTAGGGTTTCGAGTATGCACGCTCCATTGTCCAGCTTGTTTTTAACCCGATAAGGACCTTCCCAATTTTGCGGCTACCTTGCCTTCCCTTTCGTTTTTGTTTCCGACGTTGGCTTTTCTGATTACTAGGTCATCCCTGTCAAAAGACCGAGGCCTTACCTTGCGAAGGTCGGCTGTAGTGGCTTTGCTTGACAAATAACCCAGGCTTATGGGTCGTGGTGATAATCTTCAGTTAATCCGAGGTTCAATTAAGAAGCGTGGATTTCACTGGATAATCTTCAGTTTATCCGGGGTCCAATCAAGGAGCACAGAGTCAACTGGATAATCTTTAGTTTATCCGGGGTCCAATTAAGGAACGCGGAGTCAACTGTACTTTACACGGAGCCCAGATTTTAACTGGAATGCAGTGTATCCGGGGTCCAATTAAGCACTCACGTTTTCGCTTAATTCCCCAAGACAAGATTCTTCTACACACGACCTTTCAGATACTCCCGTCGAATCACAATCTCAATTACCCCGACAATTATGCTCCAGACCTTTTGTTCGTCGCTATCAAACGGCACCGGCTATGTCTGTGATTCACGAATTCAAACATCAACCCTCTGAGCCTAATCCTCATCATAGTTCAAATTCAATTGTTTTTCAAGCGGTTATTCTTCTTCTTGTCTATTTATCGTTGGGGGTGGCTATATTCTTTTTCAATCGTCATGATTTTACTGGGGTTGAGACTAACCCTGTCGTGGATGCCCTTTATTATTGTGTAGTGACAATGTGCACGATAGGATATGGTGACATTACTCCAACTAGTACACGGCCAAGCTTTTTTCTATTCTGTTTGTGTTGGTGGGATTTGGGATTATTGACATATTGCTGAGTGGGATGGTGAATCATGTTCTTGACTTGCAAGAGAGCCACTTACTGAAGACAATGAAGGGTAGGGATGAGAATGACACGAGGTCTTATGTAATTGATAAGAAGAAAGGGAGAATGAGAATTAGGATGAAGGTCGCCTTTGCGTTGTTGGTTGTGGTGCTATGTACTGGGGTTGGTGTTTGCGTGATGCATTATGTGGAAAAGCTTGGTTGGATGGATTCTTTCTATCTTTCTGTGATGTCAGTTACGACTGTTGGATATGGTGATCGGGCATTCGAGTCATTTGCTGGTCGTATCTTTGCTGTAATTTGGTTGCTTTTATCGACTCTTGCAATTGCTAGGGCTTTTCTTTATTTAGCTGAGGCAAGAGTGGATAAGAGGAATAAAAGAATGGCAAAGTGGATTCTTGGCCATGATATGAGTGTTTCTGAGTTTCTTGCTGCAGACTTGGACCATAATTTCTGTGTGAGGTATACACTCTGCATTTTCTTTAGGCCTCAGTTCTTATATGTTGCATTTGGTTAACGTGCTATAGATAATTTGTTGCCATATTATGCTTTCTGTAGCTAACAGTTTAGGAACAATTATACTTAAAGCTTTTCATATAAATGGATGCAAAAATGGACAAAGTAGAATTTCGATGGCTCATTTCACCCAAAAAAAAAAAAAAGAAAAAAGAATTAGTATGGCTCATATACCACAATGAAATATATTGATTCAAGTGAACTCAAGTCTATTTTACAGAGTATCCCATTATGTTGCTTTTGTTCTGATCATTCTTTGAAGGAATTAAGATTTTAATCTTTTTTATAAACAAAAATAGAAGGCCATTGGATGCGTTGTTGGGGAGATTAGATCAAGCAATTTAGAGTTATGTAATTGAGGAGGACCTCTTAGTTAATTATTTATCCAAAGATTTGATTATTAAAACTATTAACTTGATAGAGCTCATAGCGCCTTGCTAACTATGCAGCCAGTCCTACCTAATAAGGCTTGTTTTTATTGTTGTCGAGAGTAGTGGGATTGACTGTTTTCCTTTTGTTATCAGAGTTGGTAGTGGAGATTTTCTGATTTTATCATCACAAGTCAGATTTGATAATCAATGTTTATACTTTATAATGGGTTTTTATATCATAAAAGCAAATGTCAACTAATGTGCACTATGTGTAAACCTTGATATATTTTAGTTGGCTAGGCCAGACTTTGTGCTCAATCATCAAGACTAAATTTACATCTTAATGCCCAAAAAATATGGAAGGATATCGTTTTCATTTCTGATTATATGGAATATTCACTAAGAACTATTCACATAATCATTGGCTGTTTACAATATATAAACTGATTTTAGCTGACTGATCAACTTTATTTGAATTTATTGGCTAGCAGATTTATTTGATCTTTTAAGATTACCTGCATCCTTGGACAGAAAATCCTAAAAGCTTGCATCTTTTCCATTCGCTAAGTTACAATTAAGTCATTGTGATGCATGTTTCTACAAACATATAATCAACAATTTGGTTTAAGCTAACTGATCAAAGAGCTTGTGCTTAATCCATTTCTTATGGAATTTACTATTACAAATGGTATATAGGTAACTCTATCTTTGTGTTTACCGATTATTCTTTAATTTCCTTTGTTTGTCATGGATTCCAATCATATCTTCTCTTTCTTCTGATGTGTTAGGTCTCATTTATTTGTAATAACATATTTGGTATTTTCATATTCATTTTTTGGGTATCTTTTCTTGAATCCCATATATGTAATACTACTACCTTTGGACATCTTCAGTGGTTCAAACTACTTTGAACTAAGCTTGTTTGTTTTGATTCAATGTAATCACATCATGTGATTTTTCTTATAATTTTGATTTTGGGCCCTGCAGTAAATCAGAATTTGTTATATAAAAGCTCAAGGAGATGGGAAAACTATCAGAGAAAGACATCATGCTGATTGGTGAGAGGTTTGACCGGCTAGATACCGAGAAACGTGGGACAATAAGGCTAGTTAATCTCATGGAGGCTAATCATGGATAATATAACAACCTGAGTATAGTTTATCTTAAGTTCCAGAAATTCATGAGTATGAGTCTCTACCAACATGATCAATTGAAGAAGAGGAATATCATGTTGTCTAGTTTCATGATCCGCATAATCATATTTGAAGGAGAATGCAGCACAAGAAACGTATATGTTTATGCCATGTTTTTTTTTGGCAAGTTGTTTAGGTCTAGATAAAGTACCGATCTTGCTGGAGTTCATAGTAGAAAGTAAAAATGTGATGAGAGTATACGATTCTTACATTTCGTCATGCTATCCAATAATTAGATTCTTTCTCTTAGAAGAAAGATTTTGTTCGCATGGGTTTATTGGAGAACATAGTAACAAACAAAATTATGGAGAAGTCTCTTGAGTTTATTCTGTTATAAACTTAAAATCTCAGATTATATTTTTTTACAAATGGAGAGTATAAAGAAGAAAATGTACGTTGTGTTCAAGGTGGGACCTAATCCAATACAGCTTCATCGTGATTTTTTTAATTAGGATTTAGCTATAATTCTGGATATATATTTCTTGTTGTAGGAGAAAAAGAGAATGTTGAGGTTGTTTGGGATTGAGAAAGATTTTTTTTTTTTGCTCAAGGATAGAGAAAGATGATAGAAGGAGAAATATTTGGTGAAAAAATATGAGAGGGGGCCAATAATTCTGGAACCTGAATTGAGTCTATGACCTAATTAATGATTTGATAACTTTATATGGGATTTTCCCTTTTGCCTTTTCAATATGCTCTCCCTTAAATGTTGTTTTCAAAAATGTGCGCAATGATAAGAACATAAAATAAAAAAACATAGTAACACTCAACATCTGATGACATAGAAAGATAAAAACTTAGAAGCAGGTGCTAATGAATTTCTACTTCCCTATTCTACCCAACACATATCTAAGGGGCATCAAATCTTATAGCGTTGAGAATATATCTCATATATAACATTGCTATTAGATATACGTGTCGCACATAGACACGAGGCTCTCTACATAAACGAATTTGTCCATCATAACAAACTCCGATAAAGAGCTGGTAAACTTCTTTAATATACTATTAGTAGTGGTATTGAACAACAAACCTGAGTCACCCTTAGCGTTGTAGCAGACTAATTCATTCCTCAATAAGGGAAAATGAGGAAAGAGAGGTGAAGTTTCTGAAGTACGATATTTCTGAGTCCAAGCCCAACTCTTCCCAGATGCACAACTTCCCTCTTCCAACACCCATAACTCAGATTCATGCTTTTTGTATGGAAGACACATAACTTTGTCCTCGTACACGCCCAAATTATTGTCATAAATAGGGGTTGAAGAAGGTACTGATATCAATGTAAAAACTTCTGTTTTCAAATCAAATGAAACTACCACCCCACGAAGATCCCTGCGATGCCATCCCGACCAAAACATAGCCCCATTAACAGTGACAGATTTAGAATAAAGATCTATAAACCGTATAATCCCAAATTCTACTTCTTTCCAGGACCCCGTTCTTAATGAAAAGACCTCCACTAGATCAACAAAGCCTAAATCGTGTCCATTACGATACCTTTGGATTGTCACTATTTTATAATCCCTAACCACATGATTATACCCAAATCCCGAGTGAACCATGCAAAAGCGGGAGCGGCCATGATCGTTTGTTGATTTGGGTAGTTGCCTTACCTCTCTAGTTGCTGGGTTCAACAACAAAAGTGAAGGAAGAGGATAATATCTTTCATAGCCCAGTTTCACACAAAGCAAGCCATTGCTGGAACCAACGATGTCACTAACTGGCCCTAAGGAATCCATGACGGGTAATCTCTCAACTTCCACAGTTTCCTTCTCACAATGAAGCAAACATGGGGGCCAACGTCCATCGGTGCGATGGTATATACGACTGACAAGAAGACAGTTGTTGAGGATAGAGTGATGGTAGTGCTCTTTGATGAAATAGGGGGACTTCAAGAAATTTCTCCAATCTTTACACACAGATTGAAATCGAAAGAGGCATTTCACACGGAGCCTTTTGAGAATGTGTGTGATCGTCTCCGGCGGCAGATAGAGATTGTCTCATCCGCTCGCCATCTTCTTGTCGGATGGATTTAGGGTTAATGGAGAGGAGGAAACGATTACTGGTTTAATTGTTTTGTATGTACGTAGTATATCTATATGCACACGGCTCCATATATATATATATATATATATATATTCTGTTATTATCTTTTAAATCAGATTTGTAATTAAATTGCTATCATTATCCCCAATCTTTTGGATGATTTTATTAGATTTATTCTGTCCTACCTCTATATATATATATATATATATATATATATATATATATATATATATATATATATATATATATATATATATATAATCATATTCTCTATTTAAAAACAATACAGAGCGCCAATTAGCTAAAACCTAGTTTTAGATATATAATGTAATTGTTATCATTATCTCAGTCTGGAGAGATTTAGAAGATTTGATTAGATTTCAGGTCAAAAAGATGATTCGATTAGATTTATTTTGTCTTATTTCTCTTATATACTCTGTGAATCAAATGCAGGACAGTTATTTACGTTTTTTAACCACACATGCAATTAACGAACTCTCACATACCAAGGAGAGTTAATTAGCTTATTAATTGTTGACTAAATTTCTAATTTTATCCTTATCTATAATTAGTTCAAAAAATATTCGAATCGATTGTAGTCCATGACTACTTATAAATTTGATCAAAATATATGAGTTGTGGTATAAACTATGATGTAAATAATTAATTTTAAATTCGATAATGTAAAATAATTTATTTTTATTTTTTCATTCATTGTAGTTTAATTTAGTTATTTAATCATATATGAAATTTAAGTTTTATCTAGTTGGCATAAATTTGGGGAAGTTAGCGGCGAAAGAAAACTAAAAGAAAGGGATAAGTATGAATTTTGTTTTGGAAGTTTTGGCTGAGGAGTACCAGACACTCTGAATTATTGTTAGACCAAAATTGTTCTGAAAGTTAAAAAAACGTAGCAATCTTGCTTTATTGTTAATCTTGACTATTAAATTGTTGCTCTAATAATTTGAAAAATTCTAGGAGCAAAATTGATCCTTAAAAAAATTCTGGAGCAAAATTGCTCTTAAAAAAAACTTCTATGACAAAATTGCTCTATTTTGTCAACTTCTAAGATAATTTTCCTCAAAAAAAAAAAAAAACTTTCAGGAAAAAAAATGATACTTATCCCTAAATGAAAATTCCGTCTATAACCGAAAACGGATCAAAAACAACCTTCGTCCCCAAAAACATTTTGTTGTTCACATCAAGCCATATATAAAATAATTTTACTTATAAAAACTTGGGAGAATCCTATATAAAGACGGTTGAAATAAGAAAATCATTTATTAAGTTGGTAAACTCAACAAATCTTAAATTAAGTTAGTGACCCAATTTAGAATATTTAAATGTTAGTTATTTTCCAATAATAACCCTAACTCATGGTTAAAAAAAATAGAGTAAAGGGAAAACCACTCGTACCCATCGATCGCCGCCCTCTCATGTTTTGTGCACATCACTGGTTTATTCATCTAATTCCTGGACTTCGCAGTATATTTCCAATATTGCTTCGAAATATACCAATAAATCTGTGTTGAATATATGTGTTTGAAGTCTTGAACCAAAAAAACTGGAAGAAGGAGATATTCGCGAGTTAAGTTTATCTAATATCCACCGCCAAGAAATAAAATTAATTTGTTATACTCCTAACCAGACGATAGTTCCTTTTCTCTCTATATTGTTTATTAATATTATAGTTTCGTCCCATGAAACCCGAATGAACGCTCTCCCCTCACACTTTCGCAGAATCTGATGTTTTGTTTTCGCTGTGAACAAGAGGAGTGTATATTCAAGTAACAATTCGCTGTTGATGGACCCTGACGTTGTGGAAATCCCTCCCCCAATTCATTGCCCTACAAAACTGATGAAACAGAAGGTAGAAACGGTCCGTTAAGCATGTTTTCTGGGGAATTTCGGATAGTTTTTGCTTCATGGGTCTCAATATCTTGAAATCATTAGTGATGGTAGGGAAACCTAATTTATTTTTTTTAATAACTAAGGATATAGAGGTAATATTGCTCAAATTCTAAATTCCTAATTGTGTCATATAACTTAATTAATAATTTGTTAAGTTTAGTAACCCAAATTAGAATTTGAGTATTTCAACCGTCTTTATGTAGGATTTTCCCTAAAAACTTTGAATTTTATAGAGAACAATTATATATATAATCATAGATCATAAACATAATAGAATAAATCTAATCAAATCATCTAAATCTCTTCTATAATATTAAAAAAATAAAGATTTGATGAAACAAATAAAGAATGAGATAACGATTATAATTATAAATCTGATTCAAAAGATATTAACAGAATCTAGATATTAAAAAACAAAAAGATAATACACATAAAAAAACTAGGTTATATCATCAGACCTCAGTGGCAGACTTGCTTTTTGAATCCGCGTATGAGTGTCTATCTATATAACCAGCAATCCTCTCCTTCAATCTCATTCCTCATCGTCTTTTGCTCCGTCAAGCCGATGGCGATTAGATGCGAAAATCCCTTTCTGCCCGTAGACATTACCATCAACATTCTCAAAAGGCTTCCTGTTAAATCCATTGTTCGATTTCAATGTGTGTTAAAAGAATAAAAAGATCTCTTAGAAAGCCCATCTTTCATCGCTGAACATGCCCGCCACTCTGCTCACAAACGCCCTCTACTTCTCCTCCACAAATACAGTTACAAACGTGAGTGTCCGTCCATATCTTTGCTTAATCATAAGATGGAAACCGTTGAAGTTCTGAGCATACCCTCAATAGATCCCTTCATATATAGTTGGAGAGCCATTGGTTCTTGCAATGGCTTGCTTTGTGTCCAAGTTCATCGTGATCAAGCCAGGCCTCTTAGTTTGCTTTGGCTGTGGAACCCAGTGATTAAAAAGTTAAGAGAAATACCCCTAACGACGAATGATCCCATGGGCCGTTGCATATATGGATTTGGGTTCTGTGGCATCGTAAATGATTACAAGATAGTGAAATTTTATAACCAAGAGATGCGTAAAAAGAAAAAAGATCAACGCTTCAGTTATGATCGACCTGATCGAGTGGAGGCTTATTCATTAAGCACAGGTTCATGGAAGGAACTAGAATTTCAATTTGGGGCTATTCAGCAGGCAGAATTTATAAGGCAAGCTGTTAGTATTGATTATAAGTGTTACACACCTACCGGCCTCGCCCTTACGGGTGGCGGGTAGTGTGGTCCTTCACTTATATTTTATTCTACCTTATTTTTCCCAGGTTAATTATTGTCACACATCAGAGCATAAGCAGCAGAGCACACATCGGTTTGGACAATAATATACTGATAAAGATACGGTAAGATAAATTCTTCCCCGGAGGGGTCAAAAGATACAGTCATCCGGATAAACGGTGCCTATACAGGCCAAAATAATTAACTACAGTCATCCGGTAATTAAGATAAATTCCCAAAAGAAAATCATCAACATCCACTAAAATACTAGCCCTGCTCCGGAGCCTTACCTCTGTCCCTCCGCTATGCTCCGATGAACTTCCGAGATGGCTTAGAAAGGGTGGGATTCAAAATTCGAATCCCAGAGTAACCGTTAATCTCATATAAAATGTATATACCATGCGTGTAAGAAAAACCATAAATAAGCAAATACCACATAACATTTAGTATCAAGGCACAAAGCCAAATCCGGAACTAGCAGCCCTAATAGCACACAAAGACGCATCGCGGTGGTCCTAATAGCACACAAAGAGACCACTGGCACAAAGACACAAGAAAGCCCACACAACATGTTCCGATTCCATAGCGCTTGGAAATGAATGATAACCAAATGTATACAATTTCAAGGTAAAACATACATACACAAATCACACAGAGTATATGAGGATTAAGGTTACTACCTGGGCGATCGACTACGAGATAAAAACAACCTTCTCGGTGTAAAATATCACAATCATCCCTAAAATAATAAAATGAAAATATAATTAATTCCACCTCAACAATATTTTCTCTGGAAAATTAAAATAAGCCCAATTAATGTGTCCATATTTACTAAATTCCTTTTCTTATTAAGGAATTTAATTTGGGCCTATATTCTCTTAATTTTCGTCCAAATACAGAAATTTTCAGAAATAAAGTCTCAACTTCAAATATTCATAACTAAATCTAGAAAACTCCTTTTGGGTTGATTCCAAAGCCCAAATGACCCTTAATATGTATAGTTTCAACAAAAAATACTCATTTGGGTCAGACCAAGTCGAATATTCATCTATAGCCCAAAATACTTCTGCTGTCTGAAATAATTCCCAGTTTCCAGGGGCTATATTGAAATATTTATTTCTCTTAGTACAAAATTCATAAAACTATGAGTTATATACCAAATTAATCCTTGAGATGCCTACTTTCTCCATATAAAATTTCATAATTTTCTAAGTCCATTTAATAAGTCTAAAGTTAAGAAGAAGGCATCTGACTCAACAGGAATTTCACCAAACAGCACCCCCAACGTTTTTGCACTTTCATCTAAGGTTCCAAAATTTTGATCCAAGTTCACCCTTATACAAAATCTCATTTTAAACACTTTAGAACCCTCAAAAATACCAAAAATCC
This sequence comes from Acacia melanoxylon, assembly GCA_019022615.1. Classification (NCBI taxonomy): domain Eukaryota; kingdom Viridiplantae; phylum Streptophyta; class Magnoliopsida; order Fabales; family Fabaceae; genus Acacia; species Acacia melanoxylon. The sequence continues at coordinate 2,352,714 of JAFJYJ010000010.1, forward strand.
ATTCATATCATCAAGAAAACTCAGCTGCATGAAATTTATGATTTAATCAACAAAACACCAAATTTTCATTCCAACTTCATATCTTCCATATACTAAGTTTGATATACCGTTTTAGGCCATGAATATTAATTTTAAACCTTTACTCATACTTTTCACTAGCCAATCAAACCCAAGAAAATAAATACTCCAGTCCATGGTCATTTGTAACTTCAAATAACTAAAAGAAAAATACAAGAAGATTCATATGAGGCTTACTTGTCTTTGGACTTAAGCTTTCTTGAGTCTTTGTCTCCTTTTTCTACCAAAAAAACTTCTGCCTACACCTCAAACCACCAAGGAAAAATTGTTCTTTAATGTCTTAGCCACAGTAGAAGGGGTAGAAGAGAGTATATTGAAGATCCAAGGCCTTAAGACTTACCTTAGTCTTAATCTTTCTCTTCCTCTTGCTCCTTGTATTATTTTGTGTTCTTGAGTTCCTTGCTAGATAATTTTCCTTGGCTTTCTTTTTTTCTTTTCTTTTTCCTCCCTAAACCGAACCCTCCAGCGTCCAAAAGAGATGAGGGAAACTCTTTAAATGGACCTCCAACAAATGATCTTATACAAAAAGCAATATTGGCCTTTAATGCATTGTACTTGTTCCATGATTTAATGATATTATATTTTTTTTTCCCTTCATCTTCCTTCTTCACGTGGTCAGCTGATGGGTATGAGGGAGATTTTTTTTTATTTTTTTTTTATTCAACTCATGCCCTACATGCTCACTTTTCATTAATCAATGTTGTCCCCTTGTTCCCTCCTCTCACTCTCCTAGAAGCATGTGGACATGGGCAGATTTTTGGGGAAAAGAATGTCTTCCCAATGTCTCCACTTGCTCCCTCTCATGTCCCAACACAAGGAAAAATAAGAGAAGTATGGGGATGTTACAATAAGGGAAGCAAGTGGTTGTCTAATAAATTTTATAAATTGAGACATGAAAAGGGAAAGAAAACTTGGATTCAACCTGAGGTCGCAGAACAATTATTTCAAAGATGCGCCACCGACAAGAAATTTATAAAGCTAAGGGAATGAAATAAATTAAATAGGGCCCAAATGGATGGACTGTCATATGCCGGCAGCTCCATTCCATTTAGTGAGGATCAACGAAAAATTGTAAGTATACGTTATTTTCTATTTCAGCTTTCAATATTTTGTATTTTGAAGTAATTAATAAACAGTTATCATTTGTGTTTGCAGGTAGAGTCTGGGGAAGTTCCTTTAGAATTGATTCCTTGGACCACCTTTGAGCGAACCCATTCCTAGGAGATTGAAGGTAGTGGGAAGCGCTGGATTAACACCAAGTCCCAGCAATTCGCGGTGAGATATTAATTAGATTTATTATTTGTTTCAAGCGGTAACATATTTATTTCATTTTACATGCCTTATTTGTAATGTATTTTTGTGCTTGTAGGAGACCTATCAGTAGCTGACGTAGGAGAGAGACTCGCAGATTGAGAACGACCCGACATCCTCTTATTCCGATAACGAGAGTGTCTTCATTCAGGCTGCAAGCTGATTTGACAAGAAGGGGAGAGTCCTCGGGATGGGTGCCTCTGCAAGCGAACTGAAGTCGTCTACGAAGCGCTCATCCAGCAGTGTTGGAGGTGTTCCTGCAGGTAGACGTAATACTTTTGCTATTAATCTCAAACCATTATTCCTTCGTCCATTTAAATGAAGTACAAAAAATAAACTGACTTCGTAATGTTGGTTTTGCATATGATAAGAGGGTAAAGGCGTTAGAACATACGGTGAGGGAGCAAGGAGCGATGATTAATGAGATGCGGGCACTTCTCCAGACCCTATTGAAGGATAAGGGTACGGGGTTGCCTCCTGATGGTGATGACGATACTGGTGATGATGATAACCATACTGCTGCTGCTGCCGTTTAGACTTTTTTTTAGTTCATTTTGGTTGTAACATTATAATTTGTAACATTTTGTTTTTGCTATGTAAATTCTTACGATTGTTACAATTTATTTTTATGATATATAATTCTTTTTATTTTCTAATTTTTTATATTTTTTATGTAATTTTTTTTAAAAAAAAAAAATTGAATTTTGCAAGGGAACATTATTCCCCTTGCAAATTCCAGGATTTGCGAGGGAAACAATTTTCCATCGCAAATTCTGGAATTTGAGACAGAAAAAAGGCAAGTTTTCCGTCGCAAAAGTGGTTTGCGACGCCAATTTTTGCAACGGCCTGTTTTCCATTACAAATTCCATCGCAAACCATTTTTGTGACGGAAAATGCTTGTTTTGTGACTGAAAAGTTTCGTCGCAAAACAAGGCTTTTTTTGTAGTGAAAGATAAAGTGTGCTCAAATATAAAAATCATGAAATACCAAACAATACAAGGTGTTCATCTGATAAAACATATTGTCTCTAGGATACCTACATACTAACATAAACTCGCAAGTTTAACTAAGTTTACAAGTAATACAAGTTTTCCAATGATTCGATGCAATTTTGTAAGTTAGACACGTAAATATGATAAATTCAGAGAGTCAACTCGCAAGTTTGACAACAATAGTCATTCCATGTATTTTCTCTAATTGCGTTTTCCACAGCCATCATTTTCTTAGAATAGTTTTATAAAGTTATTTTTCAGAGAAAGTTTTGGGAGGGAAAAAATAAAAGAATTTGTTTGGATAAATGTTACTTAAATTGGTGAAACACATCACCATAGGCTTGCTTTGTAACAAGAAAGCCTTCCTAAATATCTCTGTTAAATCTTACTCCTACTTATGAACTGAAGTGTTGCAAGTTGCAACTTGTCATATGGACGTGATTTATTATCATTATATTTTTCAATTACACAGTTGATTGATATGCCATTTTATATCTGTTGTAAATGTGAATTTTCCAAAAACGAAAAACAAAGCTTTAACATTTTGGTTGCCCTTATAGCGTTATATCGGTGTCAGAGTCAGATGTTTCAAACTTTGGGTTTAATGTTTGTGGGATTTTCTTACAATAAAAACCTTGTCTCAGCAATTTTTGGTGAAAATGTACCCACAAAACCTGTGAACATTTCGGTTGTATTCATATGTCTTGATGCCTTGTTATCTAGCATGGAGAAATTCAGTATTAGTTGTTTCAAACTTCATTTTAGGCTTTTATATATATATATATATATATATATATGGGTTTATCGTTTGTCATATCATTTGACAAGAGGATTTTGTCGAGTCACCCCAAAACTATATCGTTTTGGGAGTTAGGAGAATTAATGAAGGGTGTTTTGGTCAAATTCATATATTAAATACAAAAACAAAAATACCAAAACATCTTTCATTAATTCGTCTAACTCCCAAAACGACGTAGTTTTAAGATTATGAGAATTAATTAAGGGTCTTTTAGTAAAATTCATATAATAAATACAAAAATGAAAAATACTAAAACACACTTCATTAATTCTCCTAACTCCAAAAACGATATAGTTTTGGAGTGACTTGACAAAACTTTATGTCAAGTGATTTGACAAATGATAAACACCCATATATATAAAAATATATACATACAGGGGAGTTTGGTCCGGTGAGTATTTTGAGGAATGATGTTTAATACTGGATTTTTTTTCTCACCTGAGTTGCTGGATTGACACCTTACACACACACATATATATGATCCTCCATCATGTTTATAATATAAGACACTTTAACTAATTCATCAAACCCAAAAAAATGGTAGCTAATTCATTAAATATGACTTATTGAATTTTTTTTCAACTTTACCAATATTAAATTTCTTTTCAAATGAGAGAAAAGATATAAAAAATTTACATGTAAGCATTAATTATATGAGACTTATATTATGGACCAAGACATTCTTTTCCGTTTCTTAAAGTGAAAACAATATATGCTAATATATGTGATAAAATATATAATCCAGCATTCAGGGGCTAAAGCGAATACTTTTTGAGAAATATTAGGTATAAAAATAATAATTTTACGAAAAATGTTTATACGTAAAATATATTGAGACCTATTTGTTAAATATTATGATGAATATTAACAGATTTTGAGTCGATTGTAGTCAATGACTACAGATAAATTTGATCAAAATATGAGTTGTGGTATAAATTATGATGTAAATAATTAATTTTAAATTAGATGATGTAAAATAATTTATTAAAAAATTGTTTTCATTCATTGTAGTTCAATTTTAGTTATTTAATCATATATGAAATTTATGTTTTCTCTAGTATGCATGAATTTGGGGGAAGTTAGCGGCCAATGAGAAGTAAAAGAAATTCCGTCTAAAACGGACCAAAAACAACCTTCGTCCCCAAAAACATTTTTCTGTTCAAAGCCATATATAAAATAATTTTACTTATAAAAACTTTGTATTTTATTGATAGAGAACGATTATATATAATTATATATCATAAATATAATAGAATATATCTAATTAAATCTCATGAAAAAAGATCTTATTAAATCATCAAAATCTCTTCTATAATCTTAAAATATAGATTTGTTGAAAAAAATGAAGACTGAGATAACAATTATAATTATAAATCTGATTTAAAAGATAATAACAGAATATATATCAAGAAAACTACCGTGGCAGACTTGTTTTTTATCCCGCGTATGTATGTGCCTATAACCAACAATCCTCTCCTTCATTCCCACCCCTCATCGCCTTTTGCTCCGTCAAGCCGATGGCGATTAGATGCGACAATCTCTTTCTGCCCATGGATATTATCAGCAACATTCTCAAAAGGCTTCCTGTTAAATCCATTGTTCGATTTCAATGTGTGTTAAAAGAATGGAAAGATCTCTTAAAAAGCCCATCTTTCATCGCTGGACATGCCCGCCACTCTGCTCACTAATGGAAACCATATTGAACAGATGAAGAGAGTGAACAGAGGAAATTATATTGAATCGATAATCTGAATGTATTACAGTGCTGTGTATATATACATTTTACACATGTGCAGATAAGTCCAGCTTCTAGCATATTCTAGCGTACACGTGTATATCAGGTAACTAAGCTAAGCAACAGATTAGTAACAAACTATCTGTATTAACAACAGATTGACAGCTGTGCCTAAAGCCTAAACACTACTGGGCCAGCTATCAGTGTATGGGCCTACTGTACATTACATATAGGTATATGCTAATATTCCTTATACTACTGGTTTTGTTGTTGTGATTGACAGCAAATGTTCAAGCGACCACGAAAAGGTAGGAAAATAGTCCTTCCCAGTGGTTTTATTAACACATCAGCAACTTGATCATGTGATGGTACATAGCCAATTATGAATCCATCGCAAAATCTCTTTAACTCCCAATTTTGGTACATTTCCTCTGTCTCTCACATTCGAAATCCTTTTTCTTCTCCCACCTCGTCGCTCCTCCTCTCCCTTCCGGCTACCGATGTTTGTCGTTGTGGTTGCCGCCGCCGCTCCTCCTTCCGGTCACCTCCGCCGCTCCTCCTTCCGGTTGCCTCCCCCTTCCGGTCACCACCGCTGCCATTTTCCAGGTTAGTTTGAAGGTTTTTTTTTTTTTTTTTTTACTATTGAACCATGAACATTGAAGGGGAAGTTATGTTTTATGCATTGTGTGATGCAATTACCAATATAATCTCCCTGTTACAAGTTCAACGGTAGTAAATTATGGGATTAACAGTGGATTTATTTGACTGTCTTGTGCCGTCGTTGGAGCGTGGCTGCATACATAAAACTCTGGCTTTTAATCTCAATGAAAAAAGACACATGCATGACGACGTTGATACTCATCAGTTAAACTTAAACTAATAATTCCTTGTACTACAAGTGAACATGGAATCAAATCAAAACCATATGCGTGTGTGTAATTTTTCTTAGTGGATAATTATATAAACGAGTTCTGGGCTTCAGTATTAAGAGTAATGGCCTTCAATTTAATGAGTGAGGTCGGGTTGACTAAAGAATGACCAGCGAACATCTAGGGACAGTATTTCAATGTTGGACGGCGGAAAGAAACGTAATGTGATGTGCCATTGGTTGGGACAGAGTCAAGATCTAACAAATTAAAAAAAGAAGAAAGAGGCGTAACTTGCAGGAAATGTTTTACTAATTTAGCCTGTGAATAGTACTATTTGTGTTTATTAATTAATCAGTTTTTACCACATGTATTTAACTAATATTAAATCCCGATTGATGCTTATTGTTATTTTATATTATAATCTAACAAGAATGATTTTTTAATGGGTTAAATGCCTAATTTGCCCCGGAAGTTTTGCTAAGGGGGCGCTCAGCACCCGGAAGTTTTTTTGGTACCAAATTTGCCCCGGAAGTATGAAAAAGGTACCAAATTTGCCCCTCCATTAATTTTCACCATTAAGTTTAACTGAGTGTACATGTGGCATGCCACCTCATAACACGTGGCATGCCACCTCATCAACCCAATAAGAGTTAAGTATCATTTTTGCCCTGGAAGTTTTCATTGAGGAGCAATTTTGCCCCGGAAGTTTTCATTAAGGAGCAATTTTGCCCCGGAAGTTTACAAAAGTAGCAATTTTGCCCTTCTTTCTCCCAATATTAAATTTGACTATTAAATCAATCAAAGACCACACATGTCATGCCTTGAAAAGGTCGAACTTAGAGTCAGAGAATGAGATCCTTGAGATGTTGAGCTTAAGGCGGCCAGAATTTGTGAAGCCGAACTAGTCATAGGAAGCATCACTTATGATCTAAGCAAATAATCAGTCTATACAAACGTAAATATTATCACTATTGATTTGTTTTACTGAACCAATTTTTGGAACAATTCATTTCTTGTTTTGCGTTTCATTTGCTTAGATTATAAGTGATGCTTCCTCTGGGTTTTGCGACAGACCTTTCAGTCCCTGTTAGAGCCGGGAAATCTGGACTGAGCCCGTCGAGCCGGCCCGTTTAAGCCCTGGCCCTGTAGGGCTCGAGCTTGAAAAATATACCAAAAATTTGAAATTGGCCCTGCAGGCCCGTTTAACTGTAGCTTTTTTTTAAAAAAATAATTACTTAGACTTCCACTTAATGAATGTGTTTAATTGTAATTACTTAGATTTTTTTAGTTTAAACTAGAACCTTTTTTTATGTTTATTATTATTATGTAATAAAACACATAATTAGTTTTTAAAGAAGGGATGTTTTCATATTAAATAAACACATACTTTGGTATTACAATATTATATAAGTAATAAATTATAAATATATTTGGTGTAAAATAAGTATAATTATTCATGCCCTGGCCCTGGTACTATCGGATCGGGCTTTGAAAAACATATGTTTTCCTTACTCCAAGCCCTATAAGGCCGGCCCTAATTCCCAGCTCTAGTCCCTGTGACCAGTTCGGCTTTACAAATTCTGGCCGTCTTGAGCTCAACATCTCAAGGATCTCATTCTCTGACTCTAAGTTCGACCTTTTCAAGGCATGACATGTGTGGTCTTTGCCTGATTTAATAGTCAAATTTAATATTTGGAGAAAGAAGGCAAAATTGCTACTTTTGTAAACTTCCGGGGCAAAATTGCTTCTCAATGAAAACTTCCGGGGCAAAATTGCTCCCCAATGAAAACTTCCAGGGCAAAAATGATACTTTTGATTGATGAGGTGGCATGCCACGTGTGATGAGGTGGCAACGATCTACGTGGACTTCCGTCACTTTTGGGTAAATTTGATACCAAAAAAAGTTCCGGGTGCTGAGCGCCCCCTTAGCAAAACTTCTGGGGCAAATTAGGTATTTAACCCTTTTTTAATTATTGAAATCCACGCAATGTTATATGGATGTTAGTAGGGTGGGTGATTTGCGTATTTTTTTTCTTGTTATATGTTAAATTTCTGTATAATATATAATCTTGGTAGTTAGAGATATTTTAGGATCTAATCGGATTATGAAATTTGAATTTTGTAATTACTTTTCTGTTTTATAATTCCTAGATATTAGGATCTGCCTTTTATAATTCCTAGATAAAATGATCTGCCTCTTATAATCCTAGATATTAGGATCGGCTATAGAATTTGAATTTTGTAGCATACCTAGTTGTTAAAAAAATGCATACCTAGATTATAAATTTTGTAATTGTTTTTCTGTTTTATAATTCCTAGATATTAGGATCGGCCTAAACTGATCAGTAGAATATCTACGTGTATAAAATCCTGAAGGCATATGATTAATAAAAATTAGAAACTCAAAGGATTTTATACATTTCTTTTTTTTATTTCATAATTATATATATATATATATATATATATATATATATATTATTTAGGAATCGAGTTTTGCAACAGAATGACCATACTGATGCATCAGACATCGGAGATAATGAAGCATATGCAGATTCTACTTCTTCTCCTAATGAAAGACAAGGGTGTGTGGTCGGTTCCGGGTGATGATGATGACTATACTACTACTGTTTAGACTTTTTTTTAGTACATATTATTCGCAACATTATTATTTATATCTTGTTTTCTCTATGTAAACTCTTTATGATTATTATTATATATATTTTTATAGTATACAATTTTTTATATATTTTATTTTGTAATTTTTTGAAAACAAAAAATTTAAAAAAAAAAAAGTCAAAATTTGCGACGGATTTTGAATCTGTCGCAAAATCGCGGAATTTGTGACAGACATGGAATCTGTCGCAAATCCCAGCATTTGCGAAAATCCGTCGCAAATTTCAAAATTTGCAACGGATACAAAATCCGTCACGAGATTTTGAAATTTGCGACGGAAAATTGGGTTTACCCCTAATCCATCGATATCGAACGCTTCTGGCACCTGATTAGTTTGATTTGCGGAAGGTAGATCCCAATAAGATAAACTTTTTCTACCATGTAAGTAATTACGAGACAAATGCATATCAATTGCGAGACAACTTTTTTATTTCTCTCTCTCATTCACTAAACGCTCGAAACGTGTAATTTTGGAATAATTTTGTAAATTATAAAAGTCATTTTCTAAAAGCTATTATATATATATATATATAATACTCCCTTCTCTTGATAATATAAGATACTTTAACTAATTTATCATAACCAAAAAAATGGTAATTAACTCATTAAATACGCCTTAATTGAAATTTTTCTAACATTACCCATATCAAATTTGGTTTCTCTTACGGACCTATATCAAACTCATTCATGAGACGGCCCAACAAGGAATATCCTACACATCAAGATCCGCCTATAATAAAGGAGGATATTAACCTACCTATAATTAAGGAAGATCTCAATCTAGATCAGGCAGTTATGATACTTGAGCCACAAGACACATGGGGCCCATAAAACTCAACCTAAGGTACACTCTATAAATAAGGAGGTAAAACCCTAAAGTATACAGGTTCTAACTCTAAACTATTTACATAATGTCATAACTGTACACACACATCACCCCCTTTGACGAAAGTTTCATCTGTGTACAACTAAATCAGTCTCATTAACAACTAAATCAATACCCGTTAACAACTAAATCAGTCGCATTAACAACAATATCTTAACAACTAAATCAGCCTCATTAACAACTAAATCAATACCCGTTAACAACTAAATCAGTTGCATTAACAACAATATCTTAACAACTAAATCAGTCTCATTAACAACTAAATTAGTACTCGTTAACAACTATATCAGTCTCATTAACAACTAACGTTTTATGAAATAATACCAAAATGAGCCTTTTTTGACATGTGACTTTTTCTTGGGCCTTTTTTTATATATATTTTTGATAATATGGGCGATGGATTTTCCTAAACAATATATACCGTCAAAAAAAACAAATGTGAAAACAATATATGCTGTGATAAAATATATAATCCCGCATTCAGGGGCTAAAGCGAATACTTTTTGGGAAATATTAGGTAGCAAATGAAAACATTTTAATTTTATTTTAATATTATCTAGAAATATAAAAATAATAATTTTACGAAAAATGTTTATGCGTAAAATATATTGACACCTATTTGTTAAATATTATGATGAATATTAACAGATTTTGAGTCGATTGTAGTATGACTACATATAAATTTGATCAAAATATGAGTTGTGGTATAAATCATGATGTAAATAATTAATTTTAAATTAGATAATGTAAAATAATGTTTTAAAAAACTGTTTTCATTCATTGTAGTTTATTTTTAGTTATTTAATCATATACGAAATTTAAGTTTTCTCTAGTATGCATGAATTTGGGGGAAGTTAGCTAGCGGCCAATGAGAAGTAAAAGAAGTTATATATATATATATATATATATATATATATATATATATATATATATATATATATATATATATATATATTATATATATATATATATAGAGAGAGAGAGGGGCGGAGGGGGGCTAGGGTGGCCCCCGCCCCCTAAAACTTTTTTTCTTAAAAAAAGAAAAAATATGAGAACCAAATAGTGGGTGAATGAGGGCATGAGGCATAGTTATCAAATAAGCATATGGGCCAAACGTGAATCTCAAACCACCAAGCCACAAGTTGGAAAGAAATGAGGGGAGCCCACCAATAATTATCATTATGCCCTTGCATTGCTTCTTCTCATCTTCTGATTGCTATTAATGAGGCCACCAAACCAAAATATATGCTGCTTCTTGTACATTAAAACACGTCGGCACACTAAAAGTTAAAAACCCTTCCTGCCTTCCTTTTTTTAATTCGTTCCTCGGCTCCTTGCATAGGCTGCACAGTCACAGAAGATTAGAAGAAGCAGTTAAACAGTCGCACACTCACACAAAAGATTGAAGTTTAAGTAAGAGATAGAGTTCATTGTTTTAGTCTTTTATCTTTTAAATGGATGAAAAAAAATTTATGAAAAATTTAGGGATTTGTCAGATTTTGAAATTTTGAGGCTTCTAGATGATCAATTTGCTTTTAATGGATTTAATGAGGCTTGAGTAAAAGTTGCATGGTTTATATTTTTACTTGAGTTGTTTATTTGAGGAAAATAAAGTTAGGGTTTAGTTAGAAAATTTGTGATTTATCATTTATGATATGGAATTTACAAAATGGAATGTGTGATATGAAATTTTGTGAATTATATTTCTATGAGAAATGTAATGTGTGATATGGAATTTCTCTATACGAAATGGAATGTGTAATATGAAATTTTTTTACCTAATTCATGCTATTTATAAAAGAAAGTGAAAAAGAAATTGTTTTAAGTTTTAGCACGGATTCAATTATAGATGAGTTTATTTATATGAAAACATGTAGGTAATAGTCAAGTGAAGTGATCTTCTGTAATAGATTTCTTTCAATTTTTTGCATTTTAGGTCTGTATCATATTTTAGATACTTTTATTTATGATACAATATTTTTTATTTCCACCCCCTGTCATTAAAATTCTTGGCTCCGCCACTATATATATATATATATATATCAAAAACAACCTTCGTCCCCAAAAACATTTTTCTGTTCAAGCCATATACAAAATAATTTTACTTATAAAAACTTTGTATTTTATTGATAGAACGATTATATATATAATCATATATCATAAATATAATAGAATAAATCTAATTAAATCATCTAAATCTCTTCTATAATCTTAAAAAATAAAGATTTGATGAAACAAATAAAGACTGAGATAACGATTATAATTATAAATCTGATTCAAAATATTATAAAAGAATCTAGATATAAAAAAAGGGACAAAAAGATAATACACACATAAAAAAAAAAGTAGGTTATATCTTCAGTGGTGGAGACTTGCTTTTTGGGAACTGGCTTCCGGCTCGTCCTCCGGGACGAGTAGGGGGAGCTCGTTCGCACGGACGAGCTCTAGCCGCCCGAACTAGATACGGACGGCTCATTTTTTTTTTATTAATTTTCGTTTTAATTTTTTTTTTTCTACATGAAAAAATATTTTTTTAAAAAAATGTTAGTTTGGGAGATTATCTTTATTTTTGATTCTCTACTCATTAAAATTATTTTCAGAAAAAAATACAAAAGAAAAAAAATTCTAGGATCGAACCAACTTCAAAATTTCTTTTACCCTTGTGCATTTGGAGGAACGAAATAGTCTGCCAATATGAGAACAGTGAGGCTGAGGAAGAGGGTGGCCAAAGGAATTTTCTTTATCTGTTCAATCTGACTACTAAGGAATGGAAGAAGTTCCCCAGCTTTTCAGATGCCTATGACCACTGTGATATTTTTAACCACGAGATGAGCCTTGCGTCTGTTTGCAACACATAGGTTGATTGATTAGCCTTGCTCTGAAGTATGATCATTTCTATATTCCTGGTTTCTTTTGTCTCAGCAATTTTGGTGGAACTTAGTCCATTTAACCTGTTATCATTTTGTCTCTGTAATTTTCTATAATCCTTGATTCTCCTTTAGATTTGTGATCTGGAATGAAGAAATTCAGTACTGTTTTTTCAAAAATTTAGCTTTCTATATCATCATAGATAAGTTTTCTTGTATAATCATATAGTTTAATTGCTGCTACTAGTATCTACTACCTCCGGTCTTAAATATAAGTCCTAGTTGATTTTTCTTTTCTTTGGAGAGATTAAAGAACATAAATGTATTACTTGATCATAGTATATATTGTTTATCAATGTTGGATTATATATCAATTTATAAGTCAGACTAATTAGTTTGGAAAAAAAAATGATAGATATAAATACAGTAAAATAATTGATTTAGCTTCTTTAATATTTACAACAACAAAAATTTAACTGGATCTTATATTTAAGCTGGAGGTAGTAACATTTTGTGGGCTTCATTGGCCACTTAATACACTAAGAGGGAAGGAAAGGTGGGCGTGACAGATTACAGGTTCTTGCATTCTCTTTGTTTTTTGTTTGTTGGCACAAGAGAGTGACCTATATGTGTTAAATCTCACTACTTATGAATTCAAGTATTGCTACTTGTTTAAGTTTCTGGATGTGATGTGATTTATCATTATATTGTTCAATTACACACTGCAGAGCGTCTGTTGTGCAAATGAATTTGCTAAAAAGCTTAAACATTTTGGTTTCTCCTATAATCTTGATGCCCTTTTATATAGAAATAGAAATTCAGAAGTTTCGAACTGTGTTATCTGTAACATCCCAAATTTTGGAATTGGGAAATTAGAAATATTGAATGGGAATTTATTATGAAATTTGGCCTGAATAACTAATAAAATGAATGTTTGGAATTTGAGGCCTATTTTCCATGAAATTTTGGGAGAAGAATTATTGAAATTTGATGGCTCAATTTTGGATAGTTCATAGTTGTTAAGTTGGGTTCAAAGAAAATGAATAATACATGCATGACCAAGTTAAGATTGGAAACTTGCTTGTGGGACCCAGGGGCAAATGCAGCACCTTATTTCTCTTATGAAGTCACGTGGCCCATTTGTCATTAAACACATTTAAGCTCATGTAATTGAACTTGTCCAGCGTCCATATACTCCCTCATTCTTCATAAAGTTACGGGCTCCCTTATGCACTATCATTTAATATTCATTTGCTAATTGGACAACCCAAGACGCAGCATACAAATACTCCTTCATTCTTTCTTATATCATTCGGCCCATACTCTTGGCATAACTCTCAGCCCAATACCGAAAGCAGAGAATGAACTGAGGACAAGAAAATCAGAGCATGTGCGTCTGCATTTCAAGACACTAAAGGCAGACATATTCTCCCTTGGAAATTCAGAATGATAACTTCCATACTCCACTTCTTTTCCTTGAATTCGAAACAATGCGGCGCATAAACACACCATATGCTCTCATAGTTTCTTCTGCATTCCTGTCCCATTCAGCTCTCTTTTAACCGAAAAGAGAATGAGTTGGCAACAAGAGAACACAGCTGTTGCATGCATGTTTGAACAGCGCAACTCGTCATTCGACACCTATGATCCATGCCTCTCATATCTCAGTTTGTGCGCCATTATACTCCTCTTTTCAGCAACTCCCATGCTCCACTGTGTGCTTTGAACTCAGCCGCGCATAACCATTCGGACAGAACCATCTCGTCCCATTTCTTCATTTTCATTCACCTCTACGCAGAAAATCAGAACGGAGGACGAGAGACAGAAAACGCAGTGAGAGTTTGACAGATAGAGAGTGAAAGACCGAGAGAATGAGAGCAAGACAGAAAAACAGAAACGTTGAAGGGAGAGCGTGAAGAGAAACGAAACCGAGAGGAAGTGCTATGGTTCATTTATGCACATAAACGAAATGCAAACAGAGGGAGAGTCATGGAGACCGAGAGTGAGCAATGGAAGCTGACCAAAGGAATGCTGGAGAAGGAAACTAATATGCATGCATGCAAGCTTGAGATTCAAATAAGGTAAGCATTCTAAGATTTTCCTGACGATTGATTTTCAGCGTTGAAGCTCTTGCATGTTGAAACTCTGTTTTTATGGAGTTGAAACAGAGTCAAATGGCGTATGCTACAGTAAAATCGTGGATGAACAGTGCTGCACGCATGTCTCTGTAGCAATTAAAGTTACTGTTCACGTACTGTGGCATCATGGTATTTTTTTGCGATTCAACGTGGATTATTACGTGTTTTGAGTGCGAGAGATGGCGAATGTTTGAAAGCTCAACGTACATGCATATTCTAAGGTTTCTGAATGGTCCTTGTTGAACCTAGAACTTTCTGTTTCGATGAATAAATTGCTGAACGTGAGGGCTTGCTGGTTCTGGGAATACACAGCTGAACATGAAGATAGAAGTTGCTGTCATGGTTCTGGAAATTGAACTTTCAGCTGAAGCAATGAACTTTGAGCAAGGTAAAACCAGGGTAAACGAACTCTTTTAACCCTGAAATTTTATGGATAATTAGTACACATCATAACCTTTAATATGAGCCAAAGAACACCTAAATCCGATGTGTACAATGAACGTTATGAATTTCCAAAGTTAGAAGATGAAAACTGGAAAATGTCATTTTCCAGAAATGAACCGTATTTTTAGGGATCCATTTTGAAATAGTAAATGATGGATTTTTGCTGTGAAATTTTCCAGAAATATAGAAGACACGATAAGGTTTAATTTGATAGGTCATAAGCCTTATTCAGAGTTATATCCAGAGAGAAATGATTTTTTTGAAAATGACCTATTAAACTGGAACCTTTTTCTAGACAGCGAAGAAAGAATGAAAAACTGGGAATGATACAGAAAGAAATAAGCCTAGTGATTATTTTCCCATGAAACTAGACTTAATTGGCCAAAATGTTGACAGCTTTTAGCTACCTCGCGAAATTAAGAAAAAAATGGCCAAAGGTAATAAGAATGAACTCCAAGGGTGTAAGAAAGCCTATGAGGCTAAGATAGCCCATTAGGTATTTATTTCCATGGCTCTAATAATATGAATACGTGTTTAGGGCCATGAGAAGTCGAGAAAGAAAGAAAGAAAAAGAATGGAAGATGCTTCAAGCAACTTCAGTGGTTGGGAGAAAAGGAACAAGCGGAGGACACTAGCCAAGGTAGTGGACTTACCCTACTTGCGTGTATTGATTTATTTGCTTGTGTGTTGATGTGTATGATTGCTTTACTTTCTTGTTTAACATATTTGAAAGGTTGAAGCTCTGTTTCTATTTATGCTATGGTCATGAGTATATTGTATGAAGCATTGAAGCATGCAGAAATGTCATTATGTTAACATGAGCCTATGTAAGGCAAGCATATCATACACTAGCATTTATCTTGCATGCATTGTTCAGTAATGTTTGCTACTGAGATTCCCCAGAATCTCACCCCCCACAACCAACCATTAGGTAGGTGAGCACGATAGAGAAGTGTTGCACCAAACTGCAGAATGGAGTGTCACTTGAAGACGGCACACTGAAGGGAGTGCTTGAAGTTGCTGTAGAAAGAATGAGCAGAGAGAAAATACACTTTGATAGCTATGACAACGGCCCTGAAGAATGTTGACACTTCCGGACGAATAGCAAAAGGCCGGGTGTCTAATTTTGAGTATATGTTTAAGAACGCTTCCGCATATGCCAAATAAAGAAGATCCAGATGAGTTGTTAGAATCACACTACCCGCCACCTGAAAAGGCAAAGCCGGTAGGGGTGTTACATTATCTGTATGAGAATGATTGTGACTGGTAGAGTCTTTAATGTATGAATTTAAAAAGAAGAATGTGGTTGTAAATAAATAAACTGCATAATCCAAATTTCAGGGACGTTGCTTTGGTCCGCTGCTCACTATGCTTTGCTGCCCTCCTCTACCTAAAATGACCCCGTTTTGGGTAGAAAACAATGAGCAAGTTCTTTTTTAAAAAAAAAAAAAAAATCAGGATACTAAATAGTACTAAAAAGATACTTCGGTATACTGACTGTTATTGAAAAAATATTTCATGATTTTGAAAAAATATTTTAGGATCTTGAAAAAATATTTCGGGGTAGTGAATGGTGCTAAAAATATATTTGAGGATACTGAATTATACTGAAAATATCTCATGATCTTGAAAAAATATGCTAGGATGGACCGATACTAAAAATATACTTCAAGAACTTTTTTTAAGATCATGAAGTATTTTTTTTAGTATCGATCAATACCTAAAATATTTTTTCAAGATCCTGAAATAATTTTTCAAGGTCGTAAAGTATTTTTTTTTAATACCAGTCAATACCTAAAATATTTTTTCAAAATCTTGAAATAATTTTTCAAAGTCGTAAAGTATTTTTTTTTAATACCAGTTAGTATCATGAAGTATCTTTTTATTACCATTCAATACCCAAATTTTTTTTTTAAAAGAAAAAAGAACTTGCTCATTGTTTTCTACCCAAAACAGTGCTGTTTTAGGTAGAGGAGAGTAGTGGAGCATAGCGAGCAGCAGACCAAAGCCGCATCCAAATAAATTTCAGGGCCACTTGAGGGTGGTTTCTCATCAAAGTTCAAATACCCAGAATCAGTACTTCTGTACTTGAAGGTGGCTGATAAATTTTTGTTTTTCTCACTTCTTGAAGGGTTTCACAAACCATTGACCACAAATATATTTGGATAGAAGAAGCTTCACCCATAAAAGGTAGTACTCCCTCCAATCCTAATTATATGAACACTTTTACAGTACAATTGAACAAATATAAGGTATTTGGGTCATACATGTCCCCGTTCACTCTTTACTTATTCTTCACATATGATTAAACATCATTCTTCCAAATACTCACGGGATAGAACTTCCTTGAGATCATATATATAATATGTAGAAGGCTTAAATGAAGTTTGAAACAACTAGGACTGAACTTATTACCGAAAACTGCTAAGGCAAAGTAAATGTAAAATGTAAGATTGAATAGATGAAAAGCTAAGTCACCCTCCGACTTGAGTCCACATTAGGTGTTCAATCCTGATGTGTCCTTGTTGTGCTCATAACTTTATTAGAAGGATGAGTATTTTTTATTTTTTTTTATATTGTATTTATATAGATTTAAATTATAAGCTGTTTTCTAAATTTTTTTGTGCACCCAAGTATCTCAAATTAATCCGTTTCCATAATACAACATATAATTTAAATCTAAATAAATATGTAATATCCTGACTTTTTAAAAGCAGTATAATTTTTTTTTTCATCAGAGTAGAGCATCGGAGCGATTGAGTAACTGATACATATATTTCAAATGCCGTAAGTCTGGTGATTACAATAACGAGGACATTGTTTTCGGACGTCTAACGTCGTGTAACTACAAAATACATAAGAAGTCTTGGCCAGGTCTTTATGCGGCACGCTTGCCTTTCTCCTCGGTCCTCGGTTCTTCCGAACCGACGCTATGATAAGAGCCGAGATCCAATTGCAATTTGGATCTCGGTACTAATTAACCTCATGCTTAAATACGACTACATATACACGACAATGAACAATCAATACAACAGTCCACAACGAGATGTATGATTAAAAACACATAACCACGTATACAAGATAATAACCACGTATGTAACATAACCTCGTATGATACAACATTAATAACATCGTATGTGACATAACCTCGTATGTAACATACCATGTATATAGCATAACCTCGTACACTACTACACAACAAACAGAACACAACAAACATATATAATCATACAATAACCATCGAGTTAGTGTTACAAAGACGCGAACGTACCTTTTTGGCGGTACAATGAACTTTTACGGAAAAACGTGAAATTCGACAAGGAAAAAAGCGGTATATGACGGCGGCAACAGCGGCTCAATTAGCTCAGATATCCTATAAGGACAACGTTTATCAACATTTGGCATCATAACAGGCCATTTGGGCGAAAATTACTATTTTGCCCCTAGTACCCCTAATCGGCGGAATTTCGCAGAGCTTATTTTTTTCGCTCTATCTCTCTAGAATTTTGAGATCTTTTCCCTCATCATATTTTCGAAATATATATCATGTTTACCCATAAATATGATATCTAGACTATCTTGAAAAATTAAAGATAAATCTAGCATTCCTACTATATCTACCGAAAGAACTACCGAAACTAAAGACCAGGGACCGAAGAACTTACCGGACTTTGCTCGACTTTCTCCCAGCTTCTCTCTCTAACTTCTCTCTAAGGGGCAGATTTTTGGTGTGAAAAATGAAGAAGGTGCTCATGCCCTTATATAGGGAAAAATTGTGCCACTTTGGTAATTTCCATATTCCAAATCTTGTAATTTTCTCTTACCTTATAACCAAGTAAAATCAAAGCATAATGGTGTTTAATTCCTAGCCATGCAGCATGTTGGTCGACATTCAAGGCTGATTTGGCAGCAAACAATTGGTCCAAAAATGGTGAGTCAACTTGCTTTATGGCCGGTTCGCGATTTTCCCGTTCGGTCTCCGTTTCGCGTCTCTTCGGAGAAATCTCAAAATTCTGGATTCATAACTTTGAAGATCTTCTCTTCCTCATCAATAATATCTAATTTAACTTAGATTTCGGTCCCTTGTGGTTCCAACAGATCCAGTTGAAGTTTTCTCGAAAAAACGTGTCCGAACACGTCCGGTGTCGGAAATCGCTTCGGAATCATCAATCTCTACGGATAATAATTCACGACTCCAAATATGTCCAGATAATTATAAACTCATCTCCAGATGTTGACATATAATTTATTTTCTTCAAATCCAAAATGTGAATATCTGCGCATTTTTCCCTATTTCGTCTTATTAGGCAAATGCGCTACCGACCTCGGAATTAATTTCCGGAAGATGTCACTTGAAGGTAAAAACTCACGATCGATATTTTACCTTGACTTTGGAATTCCTATTCCTGGTTCTCTAGATAGGATCCGTTGCCTATTTATTCCATTACTATTCACTATATTATATAATAATACAATTTTACAAAAATATCATGATATTTATTTTTTTCTTTTATTTTTTATTTATTTTTCTAAGCATAAAATATTTTATTTTATTTTTTATTTTTTATTTATTTAATAATTTCGAATTTCTCCAATTAAAAATAATTATTTAAATTATTTTTAATTCATTTACTTTATACCTTAATTATCCCATTAATTACCCGATTAGCCACTTACTAATTTTTGATAATTTTCTTAATTAGGATAAATCATTATCTCACAACTATTTTACTTACATTGGTATTTTATATCCCATGTAAAATATTAAAAATCATGGGGTCACTTATGATCCCAAAATAATACTTAATTTTGCCTCATTATTTTTCAAGGGAAATTATCCCCAAAAATTCCTAAAATTAGAGACAACATACTTTCTAATTTTTAACAAATATTTAATTGCCTCCTGGGATTTATAAAAATATTTTTAGGCCATTTAATGCCTCAAAAATACATTTTATGGATTTTAGCTCTTTATCTCTCCTAATTTCCATAGAAATTACCTTAGAAAATAAGATAATTATTACTTCTTATTTGAGACCACATATTCACCTATTTTCAATAGGTATTATTTATCGAAATATAATATTCCAGATAAATAATTACCCGGTATTACAAAATACAATATATAAAAAATAAAAATAAAAATATGTTCATCTCATAAGGGACACATAAGGATTGGGCAACTAATGTGGACTCCTTTGACTTCTTTAGCTCATTATCACTATTCTCTCAACTTCCACAGTTTTCATCTTTAACGAGGCAAACATGAGGGTGAATACATGTATATGTGTATGTATAATTATCATTAATTTTATAATTATCTTCGTTAGGATATTAATTATAATTTATATTTTCTTTTTCCCCCTTCAAAATTTATATTTTATTTTAAATAAATGATTTGATTAGGTTTACATTTATGACTTTAATTTAAGATTGAGTTCGAATTAGGTTAATAGACCTATTTGTTAAATATTATGATGAATATTAACAGATTTTGAGTCGATTGTAGTATAACTACATATAAATTTGATCAAAATATATGAGTTGTGGTATAAATTATGATGTAAATAATTAATTTTAAATTAGATAATGTAAAATAATTTATGAAGAAAACTGGTTTCATTCGTTGTAGTTTATTTTTAGTTATTTAATCATATATGAAATTTAAGTTTTCTCTAGTATGCATGAATTTGGGGAAGTTAGCTAGCGGCCATTGAGAAGTAAAAGAAATTCATAGAGAACGATTATATATATCTAAAACGGATCAAAAACAACCTTCGTCCCCAAAAACATTTTTCTGTTCAAACCATATATGAAATAATTTTACTTATATAAACTTTGTATTTTATTGATAGAGAACGATTATATATATGTAATCATATATCATAAATATAATAGAATAAATCTAATTAAATAATCTAAATCTCTTCTATAATCTTAAAAAATAAAGATTTGATGAAACAAATAAAGACTGAGATAAAGATTTTAATTATAAATCTGATTCAAAAGATAATAACACAATCTAGATATAAAAATTTAATTTATTTTTTAAAAAAAAAAAGAAGAACAAACAGATAATACACACAAAAAAACCTAGGTTATATCCTCAGTGGAAGACTTGCTTTTTGAATCCGCGTATATGAGTGTACAACCAGCAATCCTCTCCTTCAAATCTCATTCCTCATCGTCTTTTGCTCCGTCAAGCCGATGGCAATTAGATGCGAAAATCCCTTTCTGCCCATAGACATTACCATCAACATTCTCAAAAGGCTTCCTGTTAAATCCATCGTTCGATTTCAATGTGTGTTAAAAGAATGGAAAGATCTCTTAGAAAGCCCATCTTTCATCGCTGAACATGCCCGCCACTCTGCTCACAAACGCCCTCTACTTCTCCTCCACGAATACAGTTACAAACGTGAGTGTCCGTCCATATCTTTGCTTAATCATAAGATGGAAACCGTTGAAGTTCTGAGCATACCCTCGAAGGCCTCGATAGATCCCTTCATATATAGTTGGAGAGCCATTGGTTCTTGCAATGGCTTGCTTTGTGTCCAAGTTCATCGTGATCAAGCCAGGCCTCTTAGTTTGCTTTGGCTGTGGAACCCAGTGATTAAAAAGTTAAGAGAAATACCCCTAACGACGAATGATCCCATGGGCCGTTGCATATATGGATTTGGGTTCTGTGGCATCGTAAATGATTACAAGATAGTGAAATTTTATAACCAAGAGATGCGTAAAAAGAAAGAAGAGCAACGCTTCAGTTATGATCCACCTGATCGAGTGGAGGCTTATTCATTAAGCACAGGTTCATGGAAGGAACTAGAATTTCATTTTGGGGCTATACAGCATGCAGAATTTATAAGGCAAGCTGTCAATACTGATGGAACTATTTCTTGGTTGTTAAGAGGGAATGTTTCACCTATAATAGTTTCGTTCGACATAGCCACGGAAGTGTTTAGATTCACACAAATATTCACACAAATAACACCTGATTATGGTTCTTTGCTTGGGATTGGTGTGTACAGTAACAAACATGAGGTTCACTATGTGACTGAGGAGGACTCTGGATCTCTTTTCATCCGTGTATGGGTGACGAAGGAGGTTGCTAGTGAATCTGGGAAGAGTTTGAGATGTACTCAGAAATATGGAATTGGACCAATGTCGGGTGATTTAAGTCCGACGTGTATTTGGGGGAATGAAATAGTCTTCCGTGACACGAAATTTGAGACTCAGATGGGGGACCGGAGGTGCATTCTTTATCTGTTTAATCTCATCACTAATGAAGGGAGGAAATTCTACTGTTCAGCTGACTGTGACCGGGGTGATGTTTTCAATTATGAGGAGAGCCTTGTGTCTGTTTGAAACATCCAGGTTGAATATAGCGTTTCTCTACATTCCATATTTCTTTTGTCACAGTAATTTTGGTGGAAATTAATCCACAAAACCTTTTAGCATTTTGATTGTATCTAAAATCCTTGAAACCCCTTAGATCTGTGATCTGGAATGGACAAATTTAGTACTAGTTGTTTCAAACTATGTTCAATCTTCACGGATGACATATAGTTTAGTTTCTGCTATATAAATTTGTTGGTGGTTGGCCACTTCGTAGACTAAGTGGGAAGGAAAGGTAGACGTGGCATACTAAAGCTTCCTGCTTTCTCGTTTTGTTACTCTAATGGAGCAATGCAATTAATACCCATCACAAGAGAGTGAGTGAACTAAATGAGTTATTGCTTTATGTTTTTCGTAGATGAATATTTAGTTTTGGTGCTACTGTTTTATACACTAGAAGAGGGTGAACTATATACTCTGATCTTATTTCTATATCTTTTTGACTAAAAAAAGTGATCTTATTTATAAGTCTAGTTTCAGGGTGATAAATGAGATTGTAACTATTTTATCCATATTAATTATACCAATAAAAATAAATTTTAACAAGAGAGAGAAGAAAGAGCTAAAAAATATTCATTCATAAATGGGGGCAAAATTGAAAATCTACCCCATAATCGTTGAACTAATTAACTACCTCTCCTTGTTATATATGGTTTAGTTAAAAATGACTTATAAATAGGATTAAAGTGATATAGTTTATTGCTTTGTAAACTAATGTCGATTAGAAATTAGCTCGGTCAGCTCCTGTTCTGTCACATTGTTTTTTTGCAAACGATGCTATTCTCTTTACAAGCGCTGAGGAGGTGAATTGTAAGATCCTCAAGAAAATACTTGAAGTTTACTGTGATGCTTCGGGGCAGCTAATTAATCTAGAGAAATCCAGTGCTTTCTTTTCTTCTAATACACATGTGAATGTTAGAATGGAAATATTTGATTGCTTAGGAGTCCCATACACAGAGCATATGCGGGGAAATACCTTGGCTTACCAGTGATTTGGGGTCATTCTAAGGCAGCGCCCTGGCTTTCATAAGAGACAGAATCGGCCTCAGACTCCAAGGTTGGAAACAGAAATTATTGTCCTTTGCTGGTCGTGAGGTCCTAATAAAGGCAGTGGCTAACGCGATACCTACCTATCCCATGTCGTGCTTTCTCTTCCCAAAGAAGTCTTGCATGGAAATTGACAGTTTAATCTCTAGATTCTGGAGGGGTCAGAAAGGTGAATCTGGATCTGTACATTGGAAGAATTGGAGAGCGCTAACAAGACGGAAAATGGAGGGGGAATGGGGTTCCGTGATTTACTCTGTTTCAATAGGGCTTTATTAGCCAAAACGGCTTGGAGGCTACTTCAACAACCTAATGACTTGTGGTGTAGGATTCTGAAAGGTGTGTACATCCCTAAGGGGTCTTTTCTTAAAGCAAGAAAAGGGCATCACGCCTCATGGGGTTGGACAAACCTCCTCGAGGGGCGGGACCTTTTTGTTGGAGAAGGTATGCTGGAAGGTAGGCAATGGGAAAGCTATTAGTGTGTGGAATGAACCATGGATTCAGGGCATCTTGGGCCTCAAGCTTCAGTTGGATTCTGAAACAGAAGCAGACAGCAAATTGCAAGTTGTGGATCTCATTAGGAATGGATGCTAGGATTTAAGTGCTATTGAACCTCAAATTAATCCAGCTGTGAAAGCTTTGATGCTCAAAATTCCTATTCCTACTAGTGGTTGTGCAGATGCGGCTATTTGGCTTGCTAATAAAGATGGCAAATACTCAGTCAAATCTGGGTACGCTGTAGCCAAGGCAGGGACGGACGTAGTCAACCCAAAAGATCAAGGTACTTCGTTTGTTATCCCTAATACGCTATGGAAAGGTATTTGGAGGGTCTTAGTACCTCCTAAAATTCATCAATTTCTATGGAGGTTAGGTTCAGGGGCGATTGCTACAAAGGAAGCTCTGTATAAATGAAAATGTGCTGTGAATCCCTTGTGTCCTATATGTTTTGTTGAAAAAGAGTCCATTGAACACTTATTATTCCTATGTCCCTAGACAAAATTGTGCTGGTTTGGGAGTCCTTTGGGCCTTCGTTTCAATAAATGGTCCTTAAAACATTGTGAGGAATGTCTGAATGAAATGTTATGTGCTGAGGGTACATTAGATTAATATAGAAAATCAATTTTTGCAACAACATGTTGGTGGATTTGGAAGAGACGCTGTGACTGGGTGTTCAATGGAGTGAAACCTGATGCAACCGTTGTGGTGAGTTTGGTTACTTCCCAAGTCGAGGAGTTGTGGAACTCTAAGGTGAAAAAGGATAATAATGTTAAAAGGGTCTATTCGGGAAGGCTGGAGAGGAGCTTATCATGGGAAAAACCTGATCCTGGTTCAATTAAGATTAACTCTGATGGTGCATTTTGTGGTTCATCTAACAGATCTGGTGTAGGGGTGGTTTGCCGAAACGCTGGAGTTGATTTTGTGGGGGGATTGGGGAAACCTGTGATGACTGAGTCCCCTTTCATGGCGAAGGGTTTGGCCCTGAGAGAAGCTATGTGGCTTCGTGGTAAGTTCCCTGAGTTTCAGGTGATTTTTGAGACTGATTGTGCATAACTGTATAGGTTGTTTAGAAATAAGAATCCTGATGGGTGTGATTGGCACTGTTGGGATCTGATTAATGAAATTCTTGGTCTTTTTGATTCGTTGGAGGGTGTTTCAATGTCTCTTGTAGCTAGGACTGGTAACAAAGCTGCAGATAAATTGGCAGCGGATGCGGCAAAGAAGATGCTTCAGCATGAGTGGCTGGACTCTCCTTCATCTTCTTTATGCAACATTTTGCTTTCTGATTCTGGATTTACCAACTATAAGTACGATTCTGTTTTTGTAGGTAAAGGACAAGGAAGGGATTGGTTGATTGTTTGTGGTCTTCCAGTACCATAGTTACTATAGTCGCTATAGATTTACTTTTTGGGTAAGATGTGTGGTAGGTTGTAATGTAGGTTTTTGAGTGTTTCTTGGCTTCGGCTATTGGTGATTGTAGTTCTTGTTTTTGGTAATAAAATTGATCCTAATGCCGCTTAGATTTGTTATCTAGAATAGAGAAATTGAGTTCTAGCTTCTTCCAATTTTTCAACTTTCCACACATCGTCATATGTTTAGTTTCAATAGATATGTTACGGGAAGGTAAGGTCAACAAGACTGACTTAAAGTAATTTGGAAGAATTAGGTTTCTTCCAGCCTTAATGAAAGTTAGAGTGAGTGTGAAGTATGGCGCATAAAGAGTTCCCTCTTTTTCCATCCCCTCCCCTCAAACCAAACACACTCTTAGTATAACAATGTTCTATGAGAAATATAATTTATACAAGTCTTGACTATTGTGATTTGTGAGAAATAATTTTAGCAACTGCAAAATTTAGACACATCATTTCAATTTTTATATTTTAATATTATATAGTTAAAAATGAACGTATTTTTTGAAAATTGTTTGTGCATGAAAGGAAATAATATTAAATTTATTTTATTCCCATGTGTTATGAATGTGTGTTACTATAATTTAATTATACTCCATGACTGCATATAATTTGATAAAAATGAGTATATGTTTGAATGCCATAAATTATACTCATGGATGAAGAACAAGTAGTGAGTTCATATTTTTTGATTTTGGGTGTGTAGGATTTTTTTTT
The DNA here is from genome assembly GCA_019022615.1 of Acacia melanoxylon. Lineage (NCBI taxonomy): Eukaryota > Viridiplantae > Streptophyta > Magnoliopsida > Fabales > Fabaceae > Acacia > Acacia melanoxylon. The sequence goes on from JAFJYJ010000010.1 coordinate 2,378,566, forward strand.
TAATTAAAATTTTAGGAGAGGGCCGGGGTTGGGCTCACCCACAGTCTAAGGGCAGAGCGTTTGGAGCCCACTCCACAAGGAATTCAAGATTAAGAGTACATATGCCTCCACTTTAGCCTGGGTTACCGTTACTTCATAGACCCCTAGGATGCCTCCCCTAGCGCCTTGACCAACTCCGAGATCGAACGCCTCCCTTTTAGTGAGAAAGTCCGACCCTTTGCCAGTTGAACTCAAGGACGAAGGGTAGGTGTAGGAAATAGTGAGTCATTATTTGTTGTTTATATTGGGCCTATAACTGATTGTTGGGTCTTAGGCTATGTTTGGTTGGAGGTGAGGGAGGGAGGGGCATGTAAAAAGTCAGATATACCCATGATGTGACATGCTTCCAAAGTTACGATGCAAAAAGCTATGTAATTTTTAAAATTTCCCATGGGTAATTTGGTCAAAAAATTTCCTCCCCTCCCCACTCCCCTAGCCTCCCTCAAACCAAACTTAGTTTTATAGACCGTGCTTTTGTTTCTTCATTTTGTTAACTTCATTTTTTATGGGAAAATGACAGCCAGGTCCCAAGGACCATAAAAAATTACAAAAAAGTTCAAACAGAAATTCACATATCAAAACAATCCCTATGAACTCTTTAAATATTATTTTTATTAACAACGGGAAGTGCTACATTTATAACGAGAAAATATTATATTTACAATAAAATTTTTAAACATGGTCATTCATAATAGGAAAAACAAAACTATATTCACAATAGGAAGTGACATATTCACAACAAAATTTAAACACCTGAATTTTGTTTCAAACTCAAGTCTCTAAGCGTATAGAGGTCATTTACAACAGAAAAATGTTAGATTCACAACATGAAGTGCTATATTCATAATAAAATTTTAAACCTGACCATTCTCAACAAAAAAAGTCATATTCACAACAGGAAGTTCGATATTTATAACAAAATTTAAAAACCTGGATTTTGTTTCAATATAAACAACATCAAAAAGTCGTTAGAGACTTTTTTGATATGTGAATTTCTGTTAGGATTTTTTTGTAATTTTTTATGGTCCTTAGGACCTGACTGTCATTTTCCCTTTAATTATAGTGCCAATTGTGAGTGAATTAGGTCAACTAGCTTTTTTTCCAGCTCTCTCCACTCCACTCCCCGTCTACTACTAGAAAAAAGTTGATTAGCGACGGAATTTTTTCCGTCGCAAAATCCCCTTGGTTCAGAGGGGTTTTGCGACGGATTGTATTTCCGTCGCAAAACCCCGAAGGTTTTTGCAACGGAAGTTGTATCCGTCGCTAACCGGTGGCAAAAAAGGCCACCGGTTCCCCCTATTTTGCGACGGAACTTGATTTCCGTTGCAAAAAGCGAGATTTTGCGACGGATTATGAATCCGTCGCAAAACCTCTTTAAGTCCCAATTTTGTAAAGTCTGGTTTGGGTCAATGTGGCTGGTAGGGATATCGAGTAGAGCATGATTCAAGTCGATAGGAGGTGAGACACTTAGACTTTATAATTAGTAATAAAGTTTCGTTCAAGTTGATGTGGGTTCATATAGGCGTATCAAAACTTGATTTGAGTCCATGTAAGGCGTTGTGAAGTTACAATGACTATCGGAGTCTGGTTCGTTTTTGTCACTTCTGGAAGAGTTTCAACACGACAATACCATGCATACATACATATGAATATAGAAGAGTTCATCCATAAAAATCATTGAACAGCTCATTCTAACTTGTAGAATTTGTTTGTTTGTGAAAAAGTAATGAAGAGAGCTATAGATCCATGTGCTTTACACCAAACAAACAAATTCAACCAACACACTAGATTATAAACTGTAGAACTATTCCTGTGAAGTATATGGAAGTTTGAAGAGACTATAGTTCATACGTAGAAGACAACTCGATCATTTCAAAGGTGTGAGCTTTTGTGGAATTTCATGTCCAGTTCAAAACTATAAATAACTTATATCAAATCATTGACCCTTTCAGATTTGAGTCATACATACGATGTCAAATTCTAGAGTTTAAGTAAATTATGACAATGAGGTAAATTTGTATCGTGAATATTCGAATCGTAAACTCGTAAGTATTTTCTTTTATCATTAAATTGGTATTAACAATGTATAATTAAATAATTAAAATATAAAAAAATAACAACAATTTGATTTAAATATATTTTAAATCTCAATGATTGAAATTAAATTCATTAACATTCTTAATTTATTATACTTAACAAAGAAATTTCTAGAAAATTCATATATAAAGTTAATGAATATGATCAAATTGACAAAGTTAATATGAATTTAAGAGTGAGTTAACACGGATTTAAAAGTTAGAAACATAAAAATGGTAAACTCTGTATAATTTAACTGAATTTACAACTAGTACGAGTTTAATTACTAGTGATTCGATACAATTTTATAAGTTAGAAACGTAAAAACGATAAACTCATAAAGTCTTTGCAAGTTTGACAACAACAGTCATTCCATGTATTTTCTCTAATTGGGTTTTCCATAGCCATCTTTTTCTTAGAATAGTTTTATAAAGTTATTTTTCAGAGCAAGTTTTGGGAGGGGGAAAAAATAAAAGAATTTGTTTGGATAAATGTTTACTTAAATTGTGAATCACATCACCATAGGCTTGTTGTGTAACACGAAAGCCTTCCTCTAAATATCTCAGTTAAATCTTACTCCTACTTATGAACTGAAGTGTTGCAAGTTGCCCTTATAAGCTTAATGCCTTGTAAGCTTTACATCGGTATCAGAGTCTGCTGTTTTAAACTTTGGATTTAATGTCTGTGTGAGCCTATAATAAGTTTTTCTATCCCTCTAAATGTGCAAACTTGTGAGCGCGTGGTTGTATTAGCTTTTACAATTTACGATGTAAGTATGTAAGATGTGTTTTATACCGACTTACGAAAAAAGATTTCTGAAACCATGATTTGGGTGTTTCAAACATGCACCAACTAGAATAGTCGAAGCAGTGCAATATTCAGAGGCCACGGCCTTATGTTCTGAGAGAAATATTCATTGCAATTTTGATGTTTTTACAGTATATTGAATAATGAAAATTTTAATAAAATTTATCTTACGTTTCCCCATATTGAACGTCCTTTTTCTCTGCAACTTACAAAATCCGATTTTTTTTTTTTTCAAAAAACAGTAATTTTGTTTTGAAATAATGAATTTCCAAAGCGCATTCGACCATTGTGTGGGTGTATTATTTCACCCTCCTCGACGGTCCTTGTACACAAACAATAACAAACACGCATTTATATATATATTAAAGAAAAATTGTTAGGAAAAAAAATAGACAATACAACTTGAACAGTTGAACCTCAAAATCACAAATCAGTTTTATTGACCACCACTTCTTATTTATAATAAGTTTAAATTAACTAACTCTCCTATACCAGTGAGAGTTAGTTAACTTGTTAATTATGGACTAAATTTCAAATTTTACCCTTATTTATAATTAATTTTAAAAACATTTGAAACCAATATTGTAGACGTCAATGACTAGTTGACTACATATAAATTTGATCAAACTATATGAGTTGTGGTATAAATTATGATGTAAATAATTAATTTTAAATTAGATTATTTAAAATAATTTATTAAACAATTGTTTTCATTCATTGTAGTTTAATTTTAGTTATTTAATCATATATGAAATTTAAGTTTTATTTGATAGGCTTAAATTTGAGGGAAGTTATTAGCGGCCAAAGAGAAGTAAAAGAAAATTCCGTCTAAAACCGTAAAACGGATCAAAAGCAACAAAAACATTTTGCCGTTCAGATCAAGCCATATATAAAATAATTTTACTTATAAAGATTTTGTATTTATTGATAGAGAACGATTATATATATAATCATATATCATAGATATAATACAACAAATCTAATAAAATCTCTTGTATAATCTTAAAAAATAAAAGATTTGATGAAACAAATAAAGACTGAGATAGCGATTATAATTATAAATCTGATTCAAAAGATAATAACAGAACCTATATATAAGAAAAAAAAGAACCTAAAGAGAATACACAAAAAAAACTAGGATATATCCTCAGTGGCTGGCTTGCTTTTGAATCCGCGTATATGTGACTATATAACCAGCAATCCGCTCCTTCACTCCCATTCCTCATTGCCTTTTTCTCCGGCAAGCCGATGGCGATTAGATGCGACAATCCCTTTCTGCCCATGGATATTATCATAAACATTATCAAAAGGCTTCCTGTCAAATCCATTGTTCGATTTCAATGTGTGTTAAAAGAATGGAAAGATCTCTTTAAAACCCCATATTTCATCGCTGAACATGCCCGCCACTCTGCTCACGAACGCCCTCTACTTCTCCTCCACGAATACAGTTACAAACGTGGGTGTCCGTCCATATCTTTGCTTAATCACAAGATGGAAACCGTTGAAGTTCTGAGCTTACCCTCGATAGATCCATGTAGCTGGAGTTGCTGGATAACCATTGGTTCTTGCAATGGCTTGCTTTGTGTTAAAGTTTTTCATGATCAAGCCAGGTCTCCTAGTATGCTTTGGCTGTGGAACCCAGTGATTAAAAAGGTAAGAGAAATACCCCTAACGACGAATGATCCCCTGGATCGTTGCAAATATGGATTTGGGTACTGTGGCATCGTTAATGATTACACGATAGTGAAATTTTATAACCAAGAGATGCGTAAAAAGAAGGCAGTTCAACGCTTCGATCGCAGGTATGATCGAGTGGAGGCTTATTCATTAAGCACAGGTTCATGGAAGGAACTAGAATTTCAATTTGGGGCTATACAGCATGCACAATTTATAAGGCAAGCTGTCAATACTGATGGAACTATTTCTTGGTTGTTAAGAGGGAATGTTTCACCTCTAATAGTTTCGTTCGACATAGCCACGGAAGTGTTTAGATTCACAGAAATAACACCTGAATACGGTTCTTTGCTTGGGCTTGGTGTGTACAGTAACAAACATGAGGTTCACTATGTGACTGAGGAGGACTCTGGATCTCATTTCATCCGTGTATGGCTGACGGAGGAGGTTGCTAGTGAATCTGGGAAGAGTTTCAGATGTACTAAAAAATATAGAATTGGACCAATGTCAGGTGATTTAAGTCCGATGTGTATTTGGGGGAATGAAATAGTTTTCCGTGACAAGAAATTTGAGACTAAGGTGGAGGACCCGAGGTGCATTCTTTATATGTTCAATCTCATCACCAATGAAGGGGGGAAGTTCAGATGTTCAGCTGACTGTGACTGTTTTGATGTCCTCAATTATGAGGAGAGCCTTGTGTCTGTTTAAAACACCCAGGTTGAATATAAGCATGCTCTACATTCCATATTTCTTTTGTCACAGTAATTTTGGTGTAAATTAATCCACAAAACCTTTTAACATTTTGGTTGTATCTACAATCCTTGAAGCCCCTTTGATATGTGATCTAGAATGGACAAGTTTAGTACCAGTTGTTTCAAACTTTTTTTAGCCTTTACAAATAAATTTTCTTAAAATTCATATATAAAGCTAATGAGTATGATCAAACGAAAAAGTTAATCCGAATTTAAGAGTGAGTGAGCATGTTGTTGAAAGTTAAAAATGTAAAAATTGTAATACCCTAATTTTCCCTAATATCATTAACCTTGTATTTTGATGAATAATTAGCAAGATACAAAGGTGAATATGTGTCTCAAAGAATTATAATATATTGATTATATTTTGATTCAAATTCCACTTTGGAATTAATTAATTAACCAATGGTTAATTATGAGACTACATATTAGGGGCTATAAAATGTGACATTAAATCACATGAAATAATAGTTATTTTAAATGATCATAAGACAAGAAAAGGGATTAAGGAAACACTTAGTTTAATTGTTATTCATTAAAAATAATCCTTAACAAAATAAGCTTTCACTAATTGAGATTAGTTGCATAATTCTTCAAGATAATTAAAGGAAAATTAAGATCATCGAAAAGGGGATTATTATTTCGAATTATATAAGGGCCAAAAATGAAGAATTAAGCTTGTCAAATTAAGCACTAATTTTCATGATTAGTTAATAAATCAATTAACTAATAGAAAATGCAATTAAGGGTGAAGATTGTATTTAAATAAACACAATTGAATCCAATGGTCCTAATTAATCCTATAATTAACCTTAATCCTCTTGTAATTGAATTAGCCAATAAGAAATCAAAGAAATGATCTAAATCCCTAGTTAATTAATTGGACCAATTAGAGAATGGAACCATGGAGTATTTGATTAATTAAAGCTTATAAAAATCTGCCCAAAACTTGTAGAAAGCGTCCACCATGTGAGGATTTATCATATAAGAATCCAATTGGATCAAAAAGGGGTGAAGTTAAAAGCATTATATATTAACTTTGAAAAGTCAACAAAAATGGCGCCATATACCTGGAGGATTTTGAGTAGGATGTATTATATTATAATCATGGCATATGTAATTAATAAAAGAGAACATTATATGCTCATTAAATGGAAGGATGTCGGCAGCCAAAGTAGAGGTTGGGATTGAGCTTCATAAAGTGAATTATAATCCAAGGGTTAAGATGGGTTTTGGTCACATTTAAATGCCAATTGTGTCCTTAATTTTTCTCTATAAATAGAGAGCACTTCTCTTCATAATCTTCACACCAAAATCAGCTCCAAGTAGCTGAAGTTAGAGAGAGGGAGTGAGAGTTTTCTTGGAGCTAGAGAGAAGGAGCAAGGTTCTTCAAGGGTAAGTTTCTTAGTTCTTGAGATATAGTCTTTAAATTCATAGTTAAATAGTGTTTTGATCTTTAATCTTGGAGAGTAGTTTTGTTATAATGTTTTTATGGTTAAAAATGTTATTATTTCGAAAATGAGATGAAAAATATGGTATAGCAAAATTCTTGAAAGTTAAAGATCAAAAGTAGTGAAATTCTGGAAAAAAAACAAATCGGTTAGGAATCAGCAGCAAAAAGGCCATGATTTTATGTAAAATATGAAGTTATAAAATTTTGGAATTTTTCATGGTAAAAGTAGACATCTAGGGATTTTCAAATATACCTATAGTGTGTCATTTTGAATTTTTTGCAAAGAGATAACAATTCCCAAAGTTAGGCTACGTTTTCTGAATGAAAATCTGGGCAGTGTTGAGAAAACAAAAACTGGGAATGATTCAAAGATTCAGGGTAAAAACCAGTATGTTTTCTCAAAAATAGACATCCTAGGATTCCGGGGAATTTTACGGAACCTCGTTCTGATTTTTCTAGAATTAATTATGATTTTTCAAAATTGATAAAAAATCAGCATATGCGTTTTTAAGAAAATGTAAGGGTAAAAATGAAATAATAAATCCACCAAGGGTAGAAAGGTAAATTAAACCTTTAGGATATTATTCTAAGCAATATGATATTTATCAAATAAAATATAATAATCCGACGATAATGTATAGGATATCCGGGAAGTCCGGGAGTCGGGTTCAAATGTCGGGCGTTTGACAATTACCAGGTGAAAGGTACGTTCGCGTACGTAACTTTAACTCGATGTGTCTTGTATGCATGTATGTGGTAGTATGATTCATAGGGTCATGGAAAGGACTATGTCTTGGATCATGTACCGTGGCTAAGACTTTGTCTTAGGTCACTTATTTATACATTCAGCTTTATACGGGTTATAGTCTTGATAATGCCGTGAGATTGTTTTACTAGCGCTAAGGAAACAAAAAGCTATCGTGGCACTGGTTAGTGCAAACGTGGATAACTTTACATGTGTTGTGTGCTATGTACTGTTATTGTGACTAATCTTACATCAGCTGTGTGCTTATGTATTGCTATCTTGTAATGAACATATGTCATACATATCTTTGTTATACTTTATATATGAGGTTAACTGTTACCTGAGATTCAATTCGATTGAATCTTAGCATTGACTAAAGGTTCAGGAAAAGGAACCAGGATCAGAGAAGGCACCGAAGGATGGAGCCGAAGAGAGGCACTGATGGACGGAGCCGTGAAGAGGCACCGGTCAAAGAAAATGCCGGAAGAGCGTCGTGAGCATTCATTCTCGGCACGGATTTAACGAGGTTACCTCAAAGCAGTTTGGTGCCGAAGGCAGGGCTAGTCTATGTGGATCAGTCAAGTAGTCGTCGTGAACTCGGTGAGACTTCCAGGATAGACACCTACCTGGCCAAATTGTTTGATTAACTAAGTTAGGTTCTTTGCCCCAAGTCTAGCTACGACTTGGTTGAAGATTGTATAGTTACCATGTAAGAATTGTAATTATACAAAGCTCTGTAATTGTATCACATGAATATTCCTTCAAGAAATTTTTAATATACCAGCTTATGTCGGGGCATCAGCATATGTCTGGGCATTTTATATCACATACTCATTGTCCAAATATTAGTGCATGCTCTCCGTTTCCGCATTACTAGGAGCTGTAGCACCTCAAACTCTGTCAGTTTTCCTAAAACTGAGTGTCACCCGACACGATTTCAAGTATGGAATTTGGGGTATTACAAAAACGGTGAATTTGGTATGTAAATTGTTGGTTTAAATTTGTGTAGCTTAACGTTCAAATAGCAACTTGCTTATGAGATTGAAAAAAAATAGTCATTGTGGAACTCGTAACTCTTTACGGTCTCATAAGTTTATAACTCATAACTCTTTACGATACTCATGAGAACTCGTAACTCTTTACGATTCTCATGAGTTATTACCCGTAACTCTTTACAGTATTCATGAGAACTCAAAACTCTTTACGGTGATCATGAGTTATAACTCATAACTCTTTAGGATACTCATGAGAACTCGTAACTTTTTACATGCTCATAAGTTATAACCCGTAATTCTTTAGGGTACTCATGAGAACTCATAACTCTTTACGATGCTCATAAGTTATAAGTGTAACTCTTTACGGCACTCATAAGTTAAGTCTAGATGGTTTGGTATTACATTGTGGAGCCCATAATCCTTTATGATGTTCATGAGTTATGTTTATTATTTACTCGTTAAAACATGTATTGGGGTTTATAATTGCCTTTGATCATTTGAAGAGGTCACAGTGTATGATGTCCTTTAACGTTGATTCACATGATTGCCTCTTGATTGCAATGAGAATTTCTTCTCATTGAATCCTCCTACTCCTTGGATGCTTGTTAGGCTATGGCAAGGTGAAGGCTTCAAGTTTTTGGGTTTATTTTCTCAAGATGATGGTGGTGTCTTGAGGGTGAGGCATAAGCATGGAGGATGAGATGAACAAGATTGGGCGACAAAGATTCGGGTTCTTCATGCAAGAGTCCCGCCCAAGACTTTATTGATTGGCGGCACACACACATATGGCGCCTCATCTCTATTATGCCGCCACTTAAATTGGGGTTTTACCATAATTCAAGTGCTTACTAGAAAGACCCTAATCCAAGGCCCAATCCAAAAGGATTAATCCCATCATGATCTTTGGATTCTATACTATCATGATCATAAAAATTCAATCCCATCTTTATCCAATCTTTATTGGATGTAGCTTTGGATAATTCAAAATTATCCTTAATCACCTAATCTTTTGAATTTAAATTCAAATCCAAATTCAAATTGGCTCAAGACCCTATTGGGCTTTCCAACACATCTGGTCTTATTAGTAGAGAAACTAATTTCTCACTAAAAACCCAAATGGGGCGCATACTTTTAATTGGGCTTGGAGTTCCACTCCAACCCAATTACACTTATTGTTTCTACAAAGCCAAATAACAATTATTAGCCCAAACTTGCTAAATCAAGCAATCATAAACAATTTTAGTGTATGACCTATTAGGCTCAATTAGTCACTGACATAGATAGACTTGGGCCAATTAAACTCTTTTAACGGGCCCAATTTATCTAATGACCCCATAAGACATTAACAATGTTCTACGGTCCTAGAACTAACCGAATTGATCAAGTGATCTATCTTTTTAATTTGGATACCATGCCGACATTATCCTTCACATCGTCGTTCACATTTAGTCAAGAGAAATAATAGAGTATCATGTCTCTTGGTTAACTAAATATAATTTTTCACGGAATTATGAATCTTCTTCTATTGACTCTACGACGGATCATGACTCTTTATGATCGCTTACTATGCATAGATTCCTGAGTCAACTAGAATTCATCCAAGCCCTACTGGTTTTGTGAACGACTAATCCCTTGTAGGGGATTGTGAGTCCTTTTGGTATGTCCACCTATACTCATATATTAAAGTTATACCCAAGAGTAACTAATGGTGGTTAGTAAAAGTGGTAAGCGGCTTGTGTCGCTTAAGCAAGGTTTCGAGTTCGAGCCTTGTGAATGCAGAAAAGCCCCGCTAGGAGACTCACCTACCATAGCCAGGTGCGCGACCCGGGTCGGATTCTGATTAGTCAGAGCGAAGCTCTGGATACCGGATGGGCAACCTAAAAAAAAGTTATACCCAAGAGTACAATGTTCTCCCCATCTTTCAGATGGATAAAGTTGTACAATCAAAGTATAACCCTAAGGCATAATGTTTGATGACATCCTCAAGTCTAGGACGATATGCGCACTACCAAACGTTGAGAGACATTACTAATCTAATGATACTCTCTACAATGAATCGTTGTAGAGTCTCTCAATGCATGGGTCAGTTCAGTGCTATCTGTTTTCCAACAGATCCACCCACGACATCAACTAAACCATCATCATGCCTGCATTCCATGAGGTCCCTACCTCATATCTCTATACAAGTAGATGATGTCGTACTAGTCTTATTGAGATCACCAATGCCCTTTCTTGGTAATTCAAGACTAGGAAAAGGCTTCAGACAACAAACATATAGTGTCCTCGAGTCTTCATGATCATGAGATCCTTGAGTGAATACATGTTCTATTCCTATGACCTTTATCTTATAAACGCATATTAACTGTAAAATGCCTCAGGTGAGATATAAATATGATAAAGATAAAGTGTGCTCAAATATAAAAATCGTGAAATACCAATCAGTATAAGGTGTTCATCTGATAAAACACATTGTCTCTAGGACACCTATATACTAACATAAACTCGGAAGTTTAACTGAGTTTACAATTAGTACAAGTTTACCAATGATTCAACACAATTTTGTAAGTTAGATAAGTAAAAATGATAAATTTAGAGAGTCAACTTGCGATTTTGACAACAATAGTCATTCCATGTATTTTCTCCAATTGACTTTTCCACACCCATCTTTTTCTTAGAATAGTTTTATAAAGTTATTTTTCAGAGAAAGTTTTGGGAGGGGAAAAAAAAGAAAAGAATTTGTTTGGATAAAAGTTACTTAAATTGGTGAATCACATCACCATAGGCTTGCTTTGTAACACGAAAACCTTCCTAAATATCTCTGTTAAATCTTACTCCTACTTATGAACTGAAGTGTTGCAAGTTGCAACTTGTCATATGGATGTGATTTAATTATTATCATTATATTTTTCAATTACACACAGCCTTATGCCTGTTGATTAATATGCCATTTTATATCTGTTGTGAATGTGAATTTTCCAAAAACGAAAAACAAAGCTTTAACATTTTGGTTGCCCTTATAGCGTTATATCGGTGTCAGAGTCAGATGTTTCAAACTTTGGGTTTAATGTTTTTGGGCATTTTCTTACAATAAAAACCATGTCTCAGCAATTTTTGGTGAAACTATAATGTACCCACAAAACCTTTGAACATTTCAGTTGTATTCATATGTCTTGATGCCTTGTTATCTAGCATGGAGAAATTCAGTATTAGTTGTTTCAAACTTCATTTTAGGCTTTTATATATATATATATCGTTTGTCATGTCATATGTCACTTGACATAAGGTTTTGTCAAGTCACCCCAAAACTATGTCGTTTTGGTAGTTAGGGGAATTAATATGGGAATTAATGAAGGGTGTTTTGGTATTTTTGTTTAGGGTTTATCATTTGTCATGTCACTTGACATAAGGTTTTCTCAAGTCACCCCAAAACTATGTCGTTTTGGTAGTTAGAGGAATTAATAAAGGGTATTTTGATAAAATTCATATAATAAATACAAAGCAAAAATACCAAAACACCCTTCATTAATTTGTCTAACTCTCAAAACGACGTAGTTTTAGGGTTAGGGGAATTAATGAAGGGTCTTTTAGTAAAATTCATATAATAAATACAAAAACGAAAATACTAAAACACACTTCATTAATTCCCTTTACTCTAAAAACGATATAGTTTTGCGGTAACTTGACAAAACTTTATGTCAAGTGACATGACAAATGATAAACTCATGGATGGATCCAGAAAATTTATGAAAGGTGGGCACCAGTGGTGGGGCGAATTCGGCTGCTCTCGAATTTTTTTAAAAGGAAAGTTTTAAATGCAAAAAAAAAAAGAATATAAACAGAAAAGAAAAGAATATCAAAAAAATATTCATGAAATCAAGTGAATACTGATGATGTAATAAGAGAAGTAGTTATTTTACAAACCTGTCATTTGGAAAAGCAAGGCTATGTCTTTGTTAGAAATGTAGCTACATAAATTATAATGAAGGATGAGCACTTAATAAGTTCAAGTACATATATTTTAATAACAAAAGTATATTACAATAAAAATAATTACAATGTCATCTTTCTAGACCTTATTTTTTGGAATTCCATCATAATTGTCTTATTATCAATGCTATCAAATACATCTTTTTCAATATAAGGCACTAAACAATCATTCAACTATTCATCCCCCATCCGATTATGAAGTGCAGTCTTGATGTATTAAGAGTGAACACTTAATTTAAGGGTGACCAATCATTTAAACATGTATTATTATTTTTTTAATTAAAATTAAAATTAAAAAAATAAAAAAAAATAAAAAAAAAAAAAAAAAAACCCCCCAATTCCCTAATTTAAGGGTGGGCACTTGCCCCCCTAATGCTATACCTAGATCCGCCCTCGATAAACCCATATATATATATATACACACACACATACATATATACAAGGAAGTTTGGTCTGGTGAGTATTTTGAGGAATGATGTTTAATATATGTGATAAATAAGTTTTAGAATAGTTGGTGCAAATGAAAGTGAAGAGCGAACTGGGGCACGCATGAATGAGTTGAGATATTTTTAAAAACAAAAAACTGAAATACTATACAGTATTTAGCAAAATACTCATTCGATTCTTTTTATAAGCAACTTTCTCGTGGCTGGTCTTTGATATAAACAATTTTTTCTTTGCGTCTCAAAATTTAAACTACTTTTACATTTTCTACCCCTATTAAATACATATTTTAATATTAATTATGCTTCACTAACCACTAATTCTCTTTCATTTAATCATTTATTATACATTTTCTCTCATGTTTTACTTATTCTTTCTTCTATGCTCCTTCATAAATATAGGCATATTTAGGATAAACATGATATTTTTGACATATTTATTATTTTTAACTAATCTTAATTTCAATTTGTGCAATCAGGAAAAATGTTGTTTATAAAAAAGATTATAGGGAGTACTACACTTGAAGTTATTCATGGTTTAATGAGTTGAGATTTATAAAAAACTACTTGCACCCCTGTAAGGTGTAACATCCCATTTTCAAAAGCAGTATATATTTTTTTCATCAGAGTAGAGCATTGGAGCGTAAGAGTAACTGATGCTTATATTTCAAATACCGTAAGTCCATTTTACGTAATGGTACATTGTACCGAGTGTTTACAAAAGTAGATAACAACGGAGGAAAGTCTTGACCGGGTCTCTATGCGGCCGCTTGCCTTTCTCCTCGGTCCTCGTTCCTCCTGATCCTGACGCTATGTTAAGAGCTGAGGTTCAATGCCCATTGAACCTCAGGTAACGGTTAACCTCATATTTACGTACACAATATATGGACTACGGACAATCACAACATTAACAGCACGTGAGCCCAATAACAGATATACTACACATACAACCAATGCAGATATATCGCTCCCAGCGTACACACATATCGCTCCCAGCGCACAGAATCAATACAGATATATCGCTCCCAGCGTACAAACATATTGCTCCCAGCGCACAGAATCAATGCAGATATATCGCTCCCAGCGTACAAACATATCGCTCCCAACGTACATACAGTTATACTCTAACATATATATGCACCCAGACAACATAACAACTATACACACATAATACACATAGCACATACATGCATAACATAAACATCAGCGTTAGTGTTACAGGACGCGAACGTACCTTCGTTGACGAAAAACGGTACTTTTTGATGGGTGAAAGCAGTACGTCGCGGTACAACAGCGGTCCGATTATCTTAGATATCCTATAAGGATAACATTTATCAACTTCTAGCAAGTATAACGAGACATTTTAGGTACAAATTACCATTTTGCCCCCGAACCCCTAATCGACGGAATTTCGCGAGCTTCGCTACTTTCGCTCTATCTCTCCGAATTTTGAGATATTTTCCCCCATCATATTTTCGAAATATATATCATATTTACCCCTAAATATGATATCTAGACTATCTTGAAAAATTAAAGATAAATCTAGCATTCCTACTATATCTACCGAAAGAAACTACCAAAACTAAAGACCAGAGACCGAAGAACTTACCCCGACTTTGCTCAGACTTTCTCGAGCTTCTCTCTCTAAAACTCTCTCTAGGCTACGTTTTTGGGGTGAAGAAATGAGAAGAGGAGGGCTTGCTATTTATAGAAGAAAGGAGGGACAAGGTGGGAATTTCTTCAATTGTTTTCGAGATCGGATTTCAACCGTCGGATCGCACTTCGCCATGTGGCACCATCTTGACCTTCCACATGTCCCGCTTATGTCATCCTTCTTGAAGAGGATGATGTCATCTTTGCCGACTTACCGATAAAGTTCCCGATCGGTGTCCGAATCGCGTAATCTTGACGAATCTCAAAAATCCGGAACTAGGTTTTGTAGTTCCATTCTTTCTCTTTAAAACTCGGGTTTCATTATATTTTTGATCCCATTAAGGGTATTCCGTTATCTCTAGAAGATTTTGGACGACATTCTTGTCGATTACGGAAATAACTTCCCGATAGAACAGCCTTCTTGAGAAAATCACTGGTTTGTAATATGATCTGATCTAAGTAACCATATCCCTGGTTTGAAAAACACGGTGCGTTTTCTATAAGTCACTTTTAGCACTATTTGCCTTATCTTAATTATTCGTACTTCTAATTATCTTTTTGTTGGTTTTGAAGAAACGACTTCGAGACCGCTCAATCCGAGATAAATTTCACCTGGTTCATAAAAGGTCCGGTGGTAAAAGATTAAATTTCTATATCTTGAAGTAGAATTTCATTTCTATCGTTCTCATATGTCTTGTTGGCTCTTTACCATATATATTATTATTTTATTCAAAATATCTAGATATTTATTTATTTTTTATTTATTTTTCTAAGCATAAAATATTTTATTAATTAATTATTATTTATTTAATTATTAATTTCGAATTTCTCCTTTAAATTAATTATTTACTAATTAATTTACTTATATCTTAATCTAAACAATTAGCCACTAATTACTTAATTAGCCATTTACTAATTGTTGATAATTTTCATAATTAGGATAAATTATTATCTCACAACTTTTACTTGACATTGATATTTTATGTCCCATGTAAAATATTAAAAATATTTGGGGCCATAAAGTGCTTTTAATATTATTATATTTATCTTCTCTATTTTTCAAGGGAATAATCCAAAAAATTCCTAAAATTAAAGACAACATACTTAGAAGTTTTTTCGGTATTTGTTGCCATATGATATTTAGGGAAAATTTCATTTAAATACCATTTGAATTTGCAAAACCCCGAGGTCCCTCGAATTTGTAAAAAGACTCGGAGGTACTAAGGACCTATGAAGGATATGCAAATTCGGGTGAAATTACCTTTTTACCCTTACTTTTAAATAAATGAAAAAAAAGCCCCTCACGGAGGGCCGCCACCGGCGGCGGCCACCGGTGGGGGTGGGGGTTTTTTTTTTGGGAGGTTTTTTTTTTTGGTTGGGGGTGGGGTTTTTTTTTTTGAAAAAACAAAATTATTTTTTGAAAGTGTAGGGGGTGGGGTTCGAACCCCCCACCCCCAACACAAAACCAAGTAGCCCAACGTTCTTTAATTATATATATACATTAATAAATATATATATTCTTCTTAACAATTTTTCAATTGTATTTACCATTCCACAAAACGCGAATTACCATTCCACAAAACGCCAATTACCATTCCACAAAACGCGAATTACCATTACTTTCCAAGGTTGTCATTTTTTACTCTTTCATGTATGTTATGGATAACAAAAAAAATGACACTTTAACCATTCCACAAAACGCGAATTACCATTCCACACAACGAATTACCATTCCCGT
This sequence comes from Acacia melanoxylon, assembly GCA_019022615.1. NCBI lineage: Eukaryota > Viridiplantae > Streptophyta > Magnoliopsida > Fabales > Fabaceae > Acacia > Acacia melanoxylon. The sequence continues at coordinate 2,394,928 of JAFJYJ010000010.1, forward strand.
AACGTCAATTACCATTACTTTCCCAGGTTGTCATTTTTTACTCTTTCATGTATGTTATGGAAAAAAAATGACACTTTAACCATTCCACAAAACGCCAATTACCGTTCCACACAACTTAATTACCGTTTCCATTTAGCGCCAATTACCATAATGCCATTTAAATAGCGTTTGTGGAATGGTAAAAATGTCCCAGGATGCCATTATGGTAAATGTCATTTTTTACTTTGTGGAATGGTAATTTGCGTTGTGTGGAATGGTAATTTGCGTTTTGTGGAATGGTTAAAGTGTCATTTTTTTTTGTTATCCATAACATACATGAAAGAGTAAAAAATGACAACCTGGGAAAGTAATGGTAATTGACGTTCGTGGAATGGTAATTCGCGTTGTGTGGAATGGTAATTCGCGTTTTGTGGAATGGTGTAATACCCGGATTTTAGCAAATCTGGAATTTCTGAGATAAAGGAAATTAACAAATATTTTGATAAAGCAAAATCATGAGTTAAGACTATTATAAAAAATTGTTATAATTGTCAAGAAAATTGTCAAGAAAATTACAGAAAAATCAGATAAACAGAATGTCTAAAGATGCAATAATGGTGATAAAAATAGTCTAAAGACATTATGATAAATACTGAAAGATCATGAAAAATTATGAGAAAATAATGGGAGTGTTATCTTTCATTATGATAATTTAATAAATTATCTCAGAGGAAATAACTTGAAGAAATGTCTAAAAAGCATTCCAGAACCATAAAGTTAAATGTATGGTAAAATCCTTAATTAAGAGATTAAGACTGGTAATTAGCATAAAATACATTTATTAATTATTTTAAGAAGGATTAAGGAAAAATTAGTAAAGATAAATGTGTGAAGAAATCTAATCCAAAAAGGATCACTAAACGAAGAATTTAGGCACGATTAAGCCTTAACGGCGGGGGTAAAATGGGAATTTTTGGTAAAAAAATATTATATTTTTAAAAAATGGAAAAAATTATGGAAAAATAATTAAAACTGAATTTTTAAATGAGGGGGGGCCGAAATTCTTAGTATTTTAAATTAAAATGAATTGTTTAAATAATTAAAATGATAATTAGAATAAAATAATAATATAATGCGGTGAGTCGGCTTATAGGCGGAGGGGGAGTTAGAAATAAATCCTACACCAAGGTATAGGGATTTAGTCTAAGTCATCAGGACTTTTTATAAACCCGTGAAATTCTACCTCGGAATGACCTGTCTCCGAGGTCGGTTCGAAACCAACGGTGTATTTAAGACACCGGGTAGGAGAGAGAAAATGCAGATAGAGGATTTAGAGTCAATACTGAAACAAGTAGTTGCCTTGAATTAGGTATCTAGTGACTTAGGTCAGATCATATTACGAACCAGTGGATTTTTGCCTAGACGTTGACGCTTTCGGAATTCAATTAAGTAATGAGAGGCGTCGACCTAAAATCTTCGAGATAACGGAATACTCTTAATGAGGTCATAAATGTCATTAAACTAGATATTCCTAATGAGAAAGAAAGCATCTTCGAAACTCTGCCGTCAGCATTTCGCGATTCGTCAAGATTACGCGTTTCGGACACCGATCAGGGAACTTTATCGGTAAGTCAGCAAGCATGACATCATGTATGACATCATGGATGACTTCATGGATGACATGGGGGGACGAATTTGTGGCTGAAAATGAAGGGAGAAACTTGCAAGTTAAGTAGTCAAATGGAAGGCCAGGATTGATTTATGTAAAGTTGATCCAAGGGTTGAAATTCAAGGACTTTTCCTATAAATAGCACCCTCCCCTCCTCTCATTCTTCACCCCAAATTCGAAATCCTAGAGAGAGGTTCTAGAGAGAGAAGCTCTGGAAAAAGTTGTGCCTTAGCTCCGAGTAAGTTCTTCGGTCTTAGCTTTTAGTTTCTGTAGTTCTTTTGGTAGTTATAGTAGAACTGTTGTTTTGATCTAAGAAGTTTCAGAATATGTTCCTATACTTGTTTTTAAGCCTCATTGCATTGAAAGATGCCTGACGAGGTAAAGACATAGTGGGGATAATTTTGAAATGGAATAAGGTCAAAGTAACGAAGTTCTGACGAAATTCCGCCAAATTAGGGGTAGAAGGGCAAAATGGTAATTTTTACCTAAAATGCCAGTTATGATGTCAAATCACTAATGAAAGTGATATTACTCCTATAGGACATCGAAACTCGATTTGCCTGCCGTTCTGTTGCCCGACGTGCATTTGTCGAACATTTCACGTTTTTCCGTAAAAAGTACGTTTTCCGCGAAGTACCTAACGTCGTCAATGAAGGTACGGACGCGTCTTTGTAACACTAATCTTGTGCTTCTTAAATGCATATATGTGATAGATATATTCGTAGGCGATATACGTACAGGTTTTACACGGGTTATAGTCATAATAACGCCGTATGTTTTTCTAGCGCGAGAACACGAGTGGTATCGTGGCACCGGTGAATAGTACAAGCTGTTATTGTTGTTTTACATTGTGGGGCTTTACATCTGCGTAATGCTTATGTTTTGTCGGCATAATGATCATGCATCCGCCGTATGCTTATGTAGTGATATCTTTGTTGTATTGTCTAGAATATACATTATCCGTATCTTTGTATTGTTTGGGTTTGAGGTTAACAGTTACGAGATTCAATGCGGTGAATTGAATCTCGGCTATAGCTTCGAGGATCCGAAGGAATACGGATCGAAGATCGAGGCAAGCGACGATAGACGTGCAGCCGAGAGACTTATCTATTTTTACCGCTTTCGGTTATTCACTTTCAAACTCTAGGATTAATGTAATCATTACAATGTTACACCGTGGTTGATGTTTGTAATGAATCGTTACTCTTTCGCTCCAATGCTCTACTCTGATTACTCTGCTTGAAATATTTGGAAACGTTTTAAAAAAAAAAATATTCCGCCGTTTTCAAATGGGATGTTACAAATGGTTAAAGTGTCATTTTTTTTGTTATCCATAACATACATGAAAGAGTAAAAAATGACAACCTTGGAAAGTAATGGTAATTGGCGTTTTGTGGAATGGTAATTCGCGTTTTGTGGAATGGTAAATACAATTGAAAAATTGTTAAGAAGAATATATATATTTATTAATGTATATATATAATTAAAGAACCAAGTAGCCCAACCGGTTGGGCTACTTGGTTTTGTGTTGGGGTACCCTACACTTTCGAAAATAATTTTGTTTTTTCAAAAAAAAAAACCCCACCCCCTCCCAAAAAAAAAAAACCTCCCAAAAAAAAAACCCCCCACCCCACCGGTGGTCCTCCGGCGCCGCCGCCGTGGTCCTCCTCCGGCGGCCCTCCGGTGAGGGGCTTTTTTTATTTTTTTTATTTATTTAAAAGTAAGGGCAAAAAGGTAATTTCACCCGAATTTGCATATCCCTCATAGGTCCTTAGTACCTCTGAGTCTTTTTACAAATTCGGAGGACCTGCGGGGGTTTTGCAAATTCAAATGGTATTTAAATGGAATTTTCCCCGATACTTATCATAATATTTTCGAGCCATTTATGCCTCATAAATGCATTTTAGGGATTTTAGCTCTTTATTCACCCTAATTTCAATAGTAATTACCTTAGAAAATAAGATAATTATTACTTATTATTTAAAACCACATGTTCACCTATTTTTAATAGGTATTATTTATCGAAATATAATATTTAGGATAAATAATTATCCAGTATTACATTAGGTGTGGCATTTATTTTATAATAAGTTGTATTACTAAAATGGCGGATAAATTGACTTATTTTGTAATTTTTATGGAGCATACTGGATTTTTTTCTCACCTAAGTTGCATACTGGATTGACACCTTACACACACATATATACACACACATAGATATATATATATATATATATATATATATATATATATATATATATATATATATATATATATATATATATATATATATATATATATATATATATATATATATATATATATATGAATAACATATCTGTTTTTACTGCATAAAAATCATTCTACAGCAGCCCCCAAAACAACGATGTTTCATCTTTTTTCTGCCCCCCTCTTTCTATGTTAAGCTCAACCTCAAAGTTTTGAAGCTTCTGGAATATCAACCCCAAACGGTGGGGACGAAGAAATTGGCGTATAGTGCTTCAGTGTTAAAGCTTCTGGGTTTTAAATTTCTTTTTCCTCCCGTTTTTGTTGTTGTTGATGATCAAGACCGAAAGGTTAAGGGAGAGGCTTTTTTTTTTTTTTTTTTTTTTTTCCTTCCTTTTGTGCTGTTGATGATCGATTGTTTCTGATTTGTTGAAGATTGATTGTTTCTTTTGAAGCTTTTGGGTTTTAAACTTCTTTTTTTCAGTTGGACTATTTTTGGTTTGTTCATGATCGATTGTTTCTTTTAAGCTTCTGGGTTTTTTTTTTTTTTTTTTTTTCCAGTTTGTAATCTTTGCAGATTTGTGTTGAGCTGAAGATGAACTGAGATTTTTGAGGGAGTTGCATATGAATTGAGATTTTTGAGGGAGTTGCGTATGAACTGAGATTTTTGAAGGAGTTGCGTATTTGGCTTGAAATAGGCCTAAAATTCAGAGGCTAATAGTGCAAAAAATAAAATAAAAAATCAAATAGCGTTGTTTTTGGGGCGGCTGCAAATGGATTTTTCTAAGTAAATATAGAAATGTTATTCCATATATATATATATATGATCCTCCCTCATGTTTATAATATAAGACACTTTAACTAATTCATCAAACCAAAAAAATGGTAGCTAACTTATTAAATATTCCTTAAATTGAATTTTTTTCAACTTTACCCATATTAAAATACTTTTCAAATGAGAGAAAACATATAAAAAATGGTTAAAGTATACTTTTAGTCCTTTAAGTTTTACACAAGGCATACTTTTGATCCCTTAACTTTATAAAGTATACCTTTGGTCCCAAAATTCTAACATCGTTAATATTGCTAACGGAAAACGCTGACGTGGCAAATTCAAATGATGATTAATAGCATTTAATTACACAAATTTTATATATTTTTCAATTTACCATATTTTTAATTTAAGTTTAATAGTATTTAATTACACAATCATCATTTAAAATTACATTATTATCACTTGAGTTTGAATTTTCCGTTAGCAAAATTAACGGTGTTATAATTATAGGACTAAAAGTTTACTTTATAAAGTTAAGGGGCCAAAAGTATACCTCCTCATATAAACTTAAAGGACAAAAAATATACTTTAGCCTAAAAAAATTTACATGTAAGCATTAATTATATGAGACTTATATTATGGACCAAGACATTCTTTTCCGTTTCTTAAAGTGAAAACAATATATGCTGTCAAAAAACAAATGTGAAAACAATATATGCTAATATATGTGATAAAATATATAATCCAGCATTCAGGGGCTAAAGCGAATACTTTTTGAGAAATATTAGGTATAAAAATAATAATTTTACGAAAAATGTTTATACGTAAAATATATTGAGACCTATTTGTTAAATATTATGATGAATATTAACAGATTTTGAGTCGATTGTAGTCAATGACTACAGATAAATTTGATCAAAATATGAGTTGTGGTATAAATTATGATGTAAATAATTAATTTTAAATTAGATGATGTAAAATAATTTATTAAAAAATTCTTTTCATTCATTGTAGTTTAATTTTAGTTATTTAATCATATATGAAAATGAATGTGAGGGAAGTTAGCAGCCAATGAGAAGTAAAAGAAATTCCGTCTAAAACGGACCAAAAACAACCTTCGTCCCCAAAAACATTTTTCTGTTCAAAGCCATATATAAAATAATTTTACTTATAAAAACTTTGTATTTTATTGATAGAGAACGATTATATATCATAAATATAAAAGAATATATCTAATTAAATCTCATGAAAAAAGATCTTATTAAATCATCAAAATCTCTTCTATAATCTTAAAATATAGATTTGTTGAAAAAAATGAAGACTGAGATAACAATTATAATTATAAATCTGATTTAAAAGATACTAACAGAATATATATCAAGAAAACTACCGTGGCAGACTTGTTTTTGATCCCGCGTATGTGTGTGTGCCTATAACCAACAATCCTCTCCTTCATTCCCACCCCTCATCGCCTTTTGCTCCGTCAAGCCGATGGCGATTAGATGCGACAATCCCTTTCTGCCCATGGATATTATCATCAACATTCTCAAAAGGCTTCCTGTCAAATCCATTGTTCGATTTCAATGTGTGTTAAAAGAATGGAAAGATCTCTTAAAAAGCCCATCTTTCATCGCTGGACATGCCCGCCACTCTGCTCACGAACGCCCTCTACTTCTCCTCCACGAATACAGTTACAAAAGTGGGTGTCCGTCCATATCTTTGCTTAATCATAAGATGGAAACCGTTGAAGTTCTAAGCATACCCTCGATAGATCCATGTAGCTGGAGATGCTGGATAACCATTGGTTCGTGCAATGGCTTGCTTTGTGTCAAAGCTTGTGATGATCGAGCCAGGTCTCCTAGTTTGCTTTGGCTGTGGAACCCCGTGATTAAAAAGGTAAGAGAAATACCCCTAACGACGAATGATCCCCTGGATCGTTGCATATATGGATTTGGGTACTGTGGCATCGTTAATGATTACACGATAGTGAAATTTTATAACCAAGAGATGGTAAAAAGAAGGAAGTTCAACGCTTCGATCGCAGGTATGATCGAGTGGAGGTTTATTCAACACCCCGTTTTCGTAAACGTTTTCTTGCCGTATTTGATCAAAGTTGAGCAGTCAGAAAATTTTTCGATTTAAAATGGAAACAGAGTCACTGAATAACATTCATAACAATATGTCTGGTAGTCATAAGTAGTACATTCATCCAACGTTTAAAACAAAGTAAACGACAAATTCATTTTTCTTCATCCGCCTCTCTATGCCGGCTCCTTACCCTTCACCTCGTCTCGAACGCCTCGAGATCTCGAAGCTATATTAAACCGAGATCCAATGCCCAATAGATCTCGGGTAAGCAGTTAACCTCATGCTTATGTAAATGTATATGCATGGAGATATTCACAACATTTCACATAAAAACACTATTCAACATATCGGCAATAACATTACACAGCCCCTGCAGTATGTATGTCATCCCAGTCTGCACACTCTCCGGTGCCACGATGTACAGTCGTGTCCATAGCGCTAGGAAAACTCTCAACGGTGTTAACAATACCATAACCCGTGTGTACTCATCATTCCACCATTTTCAAACAAACAGAATCTCAGTATATGAACACAGCAATCACATATAGCATACAATAAGCATAAGAGTTAAGGTTACAATACGCGTCCGTACCTTTTCGGCGGTACAACGGTACTTTTACGGAAAACGGAAAACAGCGGGTGAAACAGCGGTATAACGGCGACACGACAGCGGCTCGACAGCGGTTCAATTAGGTCAAATATCCTATAAGGATAGTATTTATCAATATCTAGTAGCATAACAGGCATTTTAGATAAAAATTACCATTTTGCCATGGCTCCCCTAATCGGCGGAATTTCGCCGAGCCATTACTTTGACCCGATCTTTCCAAAATTTTAACATATCTCTTCCCCCAACAATATTTTCGAAAATAATACTTTATTTACCCTTCAGTATGATATCTAGACTATCTTGAAAATTTAAAGATAAATCTAGCATTCCTACTATATCTACTGAAAGAACTACCGAAACTAAAGACTAAGGACCGAAGAACTTACCCAGGGCTCGGCTAGAATTTCTCCAGGCTCTTCCTTCTCTCTAACTTCTCTCTAGATTTCGGTTTCAGGGGTGAGGAAGAAGTGAAGGGGTGAAGGCCTATTTATAGCAAAAGCGGATGGCATTTCGGTAAATAACTCGAACTTCGTCTTAAATTTTACTTTAACGAAATTCATTTTTGGTTGTTCGATCAATCACTAACACTTTTAAATTTTGAGTATACTTTTTGATTAGTAGTTGGATATCAAGATTTATAGTCTAATTAGATTCCCCTAGTTGCACTAAACTTATTGTTCAACGTTTGCAAAAATGACCTTCGCTGGTCTTACTTTCGAGGTTAAATTATGTGGATTCCAGATAAGTCCTTATATTTTCTCTAGGATTTCCACATCTTTACAACTATTCCAATTTGTACATATTTTAAATTTTCTTGTATTCTTGGATTTCAAACCATTATCCATTCTACCTTTGGATTCCAAACCATTATCCATTTTACCTTTGGATTCCAAATCTTTATCAAATTTATTTTATTTTCTTTTTATTTATTTTTTATTTTTTTATTTTTTCGAATTTCAGCCCTTATTTAATATTTTTTCTAATTCATTATCTTATAATTTAATCCTATATTATCCCATTAATTACCTGATTAGCCACTTACTAATTTTTGATAATTTTCTTAATTAGGATAAATTATTATCTCACAACTATTTTACTTACATTGGTATTTCATATCCCATGTAAAATATTAAAATTCATGGGGCCAAAAAGTGCTTTTAATAATATTATATTTATGCTTCTCTATTTTTCAAGGAAATAATCCCAAAAATTCCTAAAATTATAGACAACATACTTCCCAAGTTTTTGTCAATATTTGTTACCATATGAGATTTATCATAATATTTTCAGTCCATTTTTATGGCCCATAATTACAGTTTTAGCTCTTTATCTTCTCTAACCTTCATAGAATTTTTCCTAAGTAATAAGATAATTATGCTCATTTATTGAAACCACATATTCACCTATAACCTTTAAAGGAATATTTATTTATAATTAATAGTCATCTGGGTATTGAATATACGGGTATTACAAAGTCACCCTCCGACTTGAGTCCACATTAGGTGTTCAATCCTGATGTGTCCTTGTTGTGCTCATAACTTTATTAGAAGGATGAGTATTTTTTTATTTTTTTATATATTGTATTTATATAGATTTAAATTATACGCTGATTTCTAAATTTTTTTGTGCACCCAGTATCTCAAATTAATCGGTTTCCATAATACAGCAGCATATAATTTAAATCTAAATAAATACAATATATAAAAAATAAAAATAAAAATATGTTCATCTCATAAGGGACACATAAGGATTGGGCACCTAATGTGGACTCCTTTGACTTCTTTAGCTCATTATCACTATTCTCTCAACTTCCACAGTTTTCATCTTTAAGGAGGCAAACATGAGGGTGAATACATGTATATGTGTATGTATAATTATCATTAATTTTATAATTATCTTCGTTAGGATATTAATTATAATTTATATTTTCTTTTTCCCCCTTCAAAATTTATATTTTATTTTAAATAAATGATTTCATTAGGTTTACATTTATGACTTTAATTTAAGATTGAGTTCGAATTAGGTTAATAGACCTATTTGTTAAATATTATGATGAATATTAACAGATTTTGAGTCGATTGTAGTATGACTACATATAAATTTGATCAAAATATATGAGTTGTGGTATAAATTATGATGTAAATAATTAATTTTAAATTAGATAATGTAAAATAATTTATGAAGAAAACTGGTTTCATTCGTTGTAGTTTATTTTTAGTTATTTAATCATATATGAAATTTAAGTTTTCTCTAGTATGCATGAATTTGGGGGAAGTTAGCTAGCGGCCAATGAGAAGTAAAAGAAATTCATAGAGAACGATTATATATATCTAAAACGGATCAAAAACAACCTTCGTCCCCAAAAACATTTTTCTGTTCAAACCATATATGAAATAATTTTACTTATATAAACTTTGTATTTTATTGATAGAGAACGATTATATATATGTAATCATATATCATAAATATAATAGAATAAATCTAATTAAATAATCTAAATCTCTTCTATAATCTTAAAAAATAAAGATTTGATGAAAAAAATAAAGACTGAGATAACGATTATAATTATAAATCTGATTCAAAAGATAATAACAGAATCTAGATATAAAAATTTAATTTTTTTTTTTAAAAAAAGAAGAACAAAAAGATAATACACACAAAAAAACCTAGGTTATATCCTCAGTGGAAGACTTGCTTTTTGAATCCGCGTATATGAGTGTACAACCAGCAATCCTCTCCTTCAAATCTCATTCCTCATCGTCTTTTGCTCCGTCAAGCCGATGGCAATTAGATGCGAAAATCCCTTTCTGCCCATAGACATTACCATCAACATTCTCAAAAGGCTTCCTGTTAAATCCATCGTTCGATTTCAATGTGTGTTAAAAGAATGGAAAGATCTCTTAGAAAGCCCATCTTTCATCGCTGAACATGCCCGCCACTCTGCTCACAAACGCCCTCTACTTCTCCTCCACGAATACAGTTACAAACGTGAGTGTCCGTCCATATCTTTGCTTAATCATAAGATGGAAACCGTTGAAGTTCTGAGCATACCCTCGAAGGCCTCGATAGATCCCTTCATATATAGTTGGAGAGCCATTGGTTCTTGCAATGGCTTGCTTTGTGTCCAAGTTCATCGTGATCAAGCCAGGCCTCTTAGTTTGCTTTGGCTGTGGAACCCAGTGATTAAAAAGTTAAGAGAAATACCCCTAACGACGAATGATCCCATGGGCCGTTGCATATATGGATTTGGGTTCTGTGGCATCGTAAATGATTACAAGATAGTGAAATTTTATAACCAAGAGATGCGTAAAAAGAAAGAAGAGCAACGCTTCAGTTATGATCCACCTGATCGAGTGGAGGCTTATTCATTAAGCACAGGTTCATGGAAGGACCTAGAATTTCATTTTGGGGCTATACAGCATGCAGAATTTATAAGGCAAGCTGTCAATACTGATGGAACTATTTCTTGGTTGTTAAGAGGGAATGTTTCACCTATAATAGTTTCGTTCGACATAGCCACGGAAGTGTTTAGATTCACACAAATATTCACACAAATAACACCTGATTATGGTTCTTTGCTTGGGATTGGTGTGTACAGTAACAAACATGAGGTTCACTATGTGACTGAGGAGGACTCTGGATCTCTTTTCATCCGTGTATGGGTGACGAAGGAGGTTGCTAGTGAATCTGGGAAGAGTTTGAGATGTACTCAGAAATATGGAATTGGACCAATGTCGGGTGATTTAAGTCCGACGTGTATTTGGGGGAATGAAATAGTCTTCCGTGACACGAAATTTGAGACTCAGATGGGGGACCGGAGGTGCATTCTTTATCTGTTTAATCTCATCACTAATGAAGGGAGGAAATTCTACTGTTCAGCTGACTGTGACCGGGGTGATGTTTTCAATTATGAGGAGAGCCTTGTGTCTGTTTGAAACATCCAGGTTGAATATAGCGTTTCTCTACATTCCATATTTCTTTTGTCACAGTAATTTTGGTGGAAATTAATCCACAAAACCTTTTAGCATTTTGATTGTATCTAAAATCCTTGAAACCCCTTAGATCTGTGATCTGGAATGGACAAATTTAGTACTAGTTGTTTCAAACTATGTTCAATCTTCACGGATGACATATAGTTTAGTTTCTGCTATATAAATTTGTTGGTGGTTGGCCACTTCGTAGACTAAGTGGGAAGGAAAGGTAGACGTGGCATACTAAAGCTTCCTGCTTTCTCGTTTTGTTACTCTAATGGAGCAATGCAATTAATACCCATCACAAGAGAGTGAGTGAACTAAATGAGTTATTGCTTTATGTTTTTCGTAGATGAATATTTAGTTTTGGTGCTACTGTTTTATACACTAGAAGAGGGTGAACTATATACTCTGATCTTATTTCTATATCTTTTTGACTAAAAAAATTGATCTTATTTATAAGTCTAGTTTCAGGGTAATAAATGAGATTGTAACTATTTTATCCATATTAATTATACCAATAACAATAAATTTTAACAAGAGAGAGAAGAAAGAGCTAAAAAATATTCATTCATAAATGGGGGCAAAATTGAAAATCTACCCCATAATCGTTGAACTAATTAACTACCTCTCCTTGTTATATATGGTTTAGTTAAAAATGACTTATAAATAGGATTAAAGTGATATAGTTTATTGCTTTGTAAACTAATGCCGATTAGAAATTAGCTCGGTCAGCTCCTGTTCTGTCACATTGTTTTTTTGCAAACGATGCTATTCTCTTTACAAGCGCTGAGGAGGTGAATTGTAAGATCCTCAAGAAAATACTTGAAGTTTACTGTGATGCTTCGGGGCAGCTAATTAATCTAGAGAAATCCAGTGCTTTCTTTTCTTCTAATACACCTGTGAATGTTAGAATGGAAATATTTGATTGCTTAGGAGTCCCATACACAGAGCATATGCGGGGAAATACCTTGGCTTACCAGTGATTTGGAAACAGAAATTATTGTCCTTTGCTGGTCGTGAGGTCATAATAAAGGCAGTGGCTAACGCGATACCTACCTATCCCATGTCGTGCTTTCTCTTCCCAAAGAAGTCTTGCATGGAAATTGACAGTTTAATCTCTAGATTCTGGAGGGGTCAGAAAGGTGAATCTGGATCTGTACATTGGAAGAATTGGAGAGCGCTAACAAGACGGAAAATGGAGGGGGAATGGGGTTCCGTGATTTACTCTGTTTCAATAGGGCTTTATTAGCCAAAACGGCTTGGAGGCTACTTCAACAACCTAATGACTTGTGGTGTAGGATTCTGAAAGGTGTGTACATCCCTAAGGGGTCTTTTCTTAAAGCAAGAAAAGGGCATCACGCCTCATGGGGTTGGACAAGCCTCCTCGAGGGGCGGGACCTTTTTGTTGGAGAAGGTATGCTGGAAGGTAGGCAATGGGAAAGCTATTAGTGTGTGGAATGAACCATGGATTCAGGGCATCTTGGGCCTCAAGCTTCAGTTGGATTCTGAAACAGAAGCAGACAGCAAATTGCAAGTTGTGGATCTCATTAGGAATGGATGCTAGGATTTAAGTGCTATTGAACCTCAAATTAATCCAGCTGTGAAAGCTTTGATACTCAAAATTCCTATTCCTACTAGTGGTTGTGCAGATGCGGCTATTTGGCTTGCTAATAAAGATGGCAAATACTCAGTCAAATCTGGGTACGCTGTAGCCAAGGCAGGGACGGACGTAGTCAACCCAAAAGATCCAGGTACTTCGTTTGTTATCCCTAATACGCTATGGAAAGGTATTTGGAGGGTCTTAGTACCTCCTAAAATTCATCAATTTCTATGGAGGGTAGGTTCAGGGGCGATTGCTACAAAGGAAGCTCTGTATAAATGAAAATGTGCTGTGAATCCCTTGTGTCCTATATGTTTTGTTGAAAAAGAGTCCATTGAACACTTATTATTCCTATGTCCCTAGACAAAATTGTGCTGGTTTGGGAGTCCTTTGGGCCTTCGTTTCAATAAATGGTCCTTAAAACATTGTGAGGAATGTCTGAATGAAATGTTATGTGCTGAGGGTACATTAGATTAATATAGAAAATCAATTTTTGCAACAACATGTTGGTGGATTTGGAAGAGACGCTGTGACTGGGTGTTCAATGGAGTGAAACCTGATGCAACCGTTGTGGTGAGTTTGGTTACTTCCCAAGTCGAGGGTTGTGGAACTCTAAGGTGAAAAAGGATAATAATGTTAAAAGGGTCTATTCGGGAAGGCTGGAGAGGAGCTTATCATGGTAAAAACCTGATCCTGGTTCAATTAAGATTAACTCTGATGGTGCATTTTGTGGTTCATCTAACAGATCTGGTGTAGGGGTGGTTTGCCGAAACGCTGGAGTTGATTTTGTGGGGGGATTGGGGAAACCTGTGATGACTGAGTCCCCTTTCATGGCGAAGGGTTTGGCCCTGAGAGAAGCTATGTGGCTTCGTGGTAAGTTCCCTGAGTTTCAGGTGATTTTTGAGACTGATTGTGCATAACTGTATAGGTTGTTTAGAAATAAGAATCCTGATGGGTGTGATTGGCACTGTTGGGATCTGATTAATGAAATTCTTGGTCTTTTTGATTCGTTGGAGGGTGTTTCAATGTCTCTTGTAGCTAGGACTGGTAACAAAGCTGCAGATAAATTGGTAACAAAGCTGGATGCGGATGCGGCAAAGAAGATGCTTCAGCATGAGTGGCTGGACTCTCCTTCATCTTCTTTATGCAACATTTTGCTTTCTGATTCTGGATTTACCAACTATAAGTACGATTCTGTTTTTGTAGGTAAAGGACAAGGAAGGGATTGGTTGATTGTTTGTGGTCTTCCAGTACCATAGTTACTATAGTCGCTATAGATTTACTTTTTGGGTAAGATGTGTGGTAGGTTGTAATGTAGGTTTTTTGAGTGTTTCTTGGCTTCGGCTATTGGTGATTGTAGTTCTTGTTTTTTGGTAATAAAATTGATCCTAATGCCGCTTAGATTTGTTATCTAGAATAGAGAAATTGAGTTCTAGCTTCTTCCAATTTTTCAACTTTCCACACATCGTCATATGTTTAGTTTCAATAGATATGTTACAGGAAGGTAAGGTCAACAAGACTGACTTAAAGTAATTTGGAAGAATGAGGTTTCTTCCAGCCTTAATGAAAGTTAGAGTGAGTGTGAAGTATGGCGCATAAAGAGTTCCCTCTTTTTCCATCCGCTCCCCTCAAACCAAACACACTCTTAGTATAACAATGTTCTATGAGAAATATAATTTATACAAGTCTTGACTATTGTGATTTGTGAGAAATAATTTTAGCAACTGCAAAATTTAGACACATCATTTCAATTTTTATATTTTAATATTATATAGTTAAAAATGAACGTATTTTTTTGAAAATTGTTTGTGCATGAAAGGAAATAATATTAAATTTATTTTATTCCCATGTGTTATGAATGTGTGTTACTATAATTTAATTATACTCCATGACTGCATATAATTTGATAAAAATGAGTATATGTTTGAATGCCATAAATTATACTCATGGATGAAGAACAAGTAGTGAGTTCATATTTTTTGATTTTGGGTGTGTAGGATTTTTTTTTAATTAAAATTTTAGGAGAGGGCCGGGGTTAGGCTCACCACGTCTAAGGCGGAGCGTTTGGAGCCCACTCCACAAGGAATTCAAGATTAAGAGTACATATGCCTCCACTTTAGCCTGGGTTACCGTTACTTCATAGACCCCTAGGATGCCTCCCCTAGCGCCTTGACTAACTCCAGAATCGAACGCCCTCCCTTTTAGTGAGAAAGTCCGACCCCTTTGCCAGTTGAACTCAAGGACGAAGGGTAGGTGTAGGAAATAGTGAGTCATTATTTGTTGTTTATATTGGGCCTATAACTGATTGTTGGGTCTTAGGCTATGTTTGGTTGGAGGTGAGGGAGGGAGGGGCATGTAAAAAGTCGATATACCCATGATGTGACATGCTTCAAAGTTACGATGCAAAAAGCTATGTAATTTTTAAAATTTCCCATGGGTAATTTGGTCAAAAAATTTCCTCCCCTCCCCACTCCCCTAGCCTCCCTCAAACCAAACATAGTTTTATAGACCGTGCTTTTGTTTCTTCATTTTGTTAACTTCATTTTTTATGGGAAAATGACAGCCAGGTCCCAATGACCATAAAAAATTACAAAAAAGTTCAAACAGAAATTCACATAT
Source organism: Acacia melanoxylon (assembly GCA_019022615.1). Lineage (NCBI taxonomy): Eukaryota > Viridiplantae > Streptophyta > Magnoliopsida > Fabales > Fabaceae > Acacia > Acacia melanoxylon. The sequence continues at coordinate 2,410,468 of JAFJYJ010000010.1, forward strand.
CAAAACAATCCCTATGAACTCTTTAAATATTATTTCTATTAACAACAGGAAGTGCTACATTTATAACAGAAAGTACTATATTTACAATAAAATTTTTAAACCTGGTCATTCATAATAGGAAAAACAAAACTATATTCACAATAGGAAGTGACATATTCACAACAAAATTTAAACACCTGAATTTTGTTTCAAACTCAAGTCTCTAAGCGTATAGAGGTCATTTACAACAGAAAAATGTTAGATTCACAACATGAAGTGCTATATTCATAATAAAATTTTAAACCTGGCCATTCTCAACAAAAAAAAGTCATATTCACAACAGGAAGTTCGATATTTATAACAAAATTTAAAAACCTGGATTTTGTTTCAATATAAACAACATCAAAAAGTCCTTAGAGACTTTTTTGATATGTGAATTTCTGTTGGGATTTTTTTTGTACTTTTTTATGGTCCTTAGGACCTGACTGTCATTTTCCCTTTAATTATAGTGCCAATTGTGAGTGAATTAGGTCAACTAGCTTCTTTTCCAGCTCTCTCCACTCCACTCCCCGTCCACTACTAGAAAAAAGTTGATAAAAACCTTGGTTTTGCAATCCCCTTGGGTCAGAGGGGTTTTGCGACGGATTGTATTTCCGTCGCAAAACCCCGAAGGTTTTTGCAACGGAAGTTGTATCCGTAGCTAACCGGTGGCAAAAAAGGCCACCGGTTCCCCCTATTTTGCGATGGAACTCAAGTTCCGTCGCAAAAAAAATTGCTTTTTGCGACGGAACTTGATTTCCGTTGCAAAAAGCGAGATTTTGCGACGGATTATGAATCCGTCGCAAAACCTCTTTAAGTTCCAATTTTGTAAAGTCTGGTTTGGGTCAATGTGACTGGTAGGGATATCGAGTAGAGCATGATTCAAGTCGATAGGAGGTGAGACACTTAGACTTTATAATTAGTAATAAAGTTTCGTTCAAGTTGATGTGGGTTCATATAGGCGTATCAAAACTTGATTTGAGTCCATGTAAGGCGTTGTGAAGTTACAATGACTATCGGAGTCTGGTTCGTTTTTGTCACTTCTGGAAGAGTTTCAACACGACAATACCATGCATACATACATATGAATATAGAAGAGTTCATCCATAAAAATCATAGAACAGCTCATTCTAACTTGTAGAATTTGTTTGTTTGTGAAAAAGTAATGAAGAGAGCTATAGATCCATGTGCTTTACTCCAAACAAACAAATTCAACCAACACACTAGATTATAAACTGTAGAACTATTCCTGTGAAGTATATGGAAGTTTGAAGAGACTATAGTTCATACGTAGAAGACAACTCGATCATTTCAAAGGTGTGAGCTTTTGTGGAATTTCATGTCCAGTTCAAAACTATAAATAACTTATATCAAATCATTGACCCTTTCAGATTTGAGTCATACATACGATGTCAAATTCTAGAGTTTAAGTAAATTATGACAATGAGGTAAATTTGTATCGTGAATATTCGAATCGTAAACTCGTAAGAATTTTTTTTTATCATTAAATTGGTATTAACAATGTATAATTAAATAATTAAAATATAAAAAAATAACAACAATTTGATTTAAATATATTTTAAATCTCAATGATTGAAATTAAATTCATTAACATTCTTAATTTATTATACTTAACAAAGAAATTTCTAGAAAATTCATATATAAAATTAATGAATATGATCAAATTGACAAAGTTAATATGAATTTAAGAGTGAGTTAACACGGTTTTAAAAGTTAGAAACATAAAAATGGTAAACTCTGTATAATTTAACTGAGTTTACAACTAGTACGAGTTTAATTACTAATGATTCGATACAATTTTATAAGTTAGAAACGTAAAAACGATAAACTCATAAAGTCTTTGCAAGTTTGACAACAACAGTCATTCCATGTATTTTCTCTAATTGGGTTTTCCATAGCCATCTTTTTCTTAGAATAGTTTTATAAAGTTATTTTTCAGAGCAAGTTTTGGAAGGGGGAAAAAATAAAAGAATTTGTTTGGATAAATGTTTACTTAAATTGTGAATCACATCACCATAGGCTTGTTGTGTAACACGAAAGCCTTCCTCTAAATATCTCAGTTAAATCTTACTCCTACTTATGAACTGAAGTGTTGCAAGTTGCCCTTATAAGCTTAATGCCTTGTAAGCTTTACATCGGTATCAGAGTCCGCTGTTTTAAACTTTGGATTTAATGTCTCTGTGAGCCTATAATAAGTTTTTCTATCCCTCTAAATGTGCAAACTTGTGAGCGCGTGGTTGTATTAGCTTTTACAATTTACGATGTAAGTATGTAAGATGTGTTTTATACGACTTACGAAAAAAGATTTATGAAACCATGATTTGGGTGTTTCAAACCTGCACCAACTAGAATAGTCGAAGCAGTGCAATATTCAGAGGCCACGGCCTTATTTTCTGAGAGAAATATTCATTGCAATTTTGATGTTTTTACAGTATATTGAATAATGAAAATTTTAATAAAATTTATCTTACGTTTCCCCATATTGAACGTCCTTTTTATCTGCAACTTACAAAATCCGATTTTTTTTTTTCAAAAAACAGTAATTTTGTTTTGAAATAATGAATTTCCAAAGCGCATTCGACCATTGTGTGGGTGTATTATTTCACCCTCCTCGACGGTCCTTGTACACAAACAATAACAAACACGCATTTATATATATATTAAAAAAAATTGTTAGGAAAAAAAATAGACAATACAACTTGAACAGTTGAACCTCAAAATCACAAATCAGTTTTATTGACCACCACTTCTTATTTATAATAAGTTTAAATTAACTAACTCTCCTATACCAGTGAGAGTTAGTTAACTTGTTAATTATGGACTAAATTTTTAATTTTACCCTTATTTATAATTAATTTTAAAAACATTTGAAACCAATATTGTAGACGTCAATGACTAGTTGACTACATATAAATTTGATCAAACTATATGAGTTGTGGTATAAATTATGATGTAAATAATTAATTTTAAATTAGATTATTTAAAATAATTTATTAAACAATTTTTTCATTCATTGTAGTTTAATTTTAGTTATTTAATCATATATGAAATTTAAGTTTTATTTGATAGGCTTAAATTTGAGGGAAGTTATTAGCGGCCAAAGAGAAGTAAAAGAAAATTCCGTCTAAAACCGTAAAACGGATCAAAAGCAACAAAAACATTTTGCCGTTCAGATCAAGCCATATATAAAATAATTTTACTTATAAAGATTTTGTATTTATTGATAGAGAACGATTATATATATAATCATATATCATAGATATAATACAACAAATCTAATTAAATCTCTTGTATAATCTTAAAAAATAAAAGATTTGATGAAACAAATAAAGACTGAGATAGCGATTATAATTATAAATCTGATTCAAAAGATAATAACAGAACCTATATATAAGAAAAAAAAGAACCTAAAGAGAATACACAAAAAAAACTAGGATATATCCTCAGTGGCTGGCTTGCTTTTTTTTTTTTTTGCCCAAAGGCTGGCTTGCTTTTGAATCCGCGTATATGTGACTATATAACCAGCAATCCGCTCCTTCACTCCCATTCCTCATTGCCTTTTGCTCCGGTATGCCGATGGCGATTAGATGCGACAATCCCTTTCTGCCCATGGATATTATTATAAACATTATCAAAAGGCTTCCTGTCAAATCCATTGTTCGATTTCAATGTGTGTTAAAAGAATGGAAAGATCTCTTTAAAACCCCATATTTCATCGCTGAACATGCCCGCCACTCTGCTCACGAACGCCCTCTACTTCTCCTCCACGAATACAGTTACAAACGTGGGTGTCCGTCCATATCTTTGCTTAATCACAAGATGGAAACCGTTGAAGTTCTGAGCATACCCTCGATAGATCCATGTAGCTGGAGTTGCTGGATAACCATTGGTTCTTGCAATGGCTTGCTTTGTGTTAAAGTTTTTCATGATCAAGCCAGGTCTCCTAGTTTGCTTTGGCTGTGGAACCCAGTGATTAAAAAGGTAAGAGAAATACCCCTAACGACGAATGATCCCCTGGATCGTTGCAAATATGGATTTGGGTACTGTGGCATCGTTAATGATTACACGATAGTGAAATTTTATAACCAAGAGATGCGTAAAAAGAAGGCAGTTCAACGCTTCGATCGCAGGTATGATCGAGTGGAGGCTTATTCATTAAGCACAGGTTCATGGAAGGAACTAGAATTTCAATTTGGGGCTATACAGCATGCACAATTTATAAGGCAAGCTGTCAATACTGATGGAACTATTTCTTGGTTGTTAAGAGGGAATGTTTCACCTCTAATAGTTTCGTTCGACATAGCCACGGAAGTGTTTAGATTCACAGAAATAACACCTGAATACGGTTCTTTGCTTAGGCTTGGTGTGTACAGTAACAAACATGAGGTTCACTATGTGACTGAGGAGGACTCTGGATCTCATTTCATCCGTGTATGGGTGACGGAGGAGGTTGCTAGTGAATCTGGGAAGAGTTTCAGATGTACTAAAAAATATAGAATTGGACCAATGTCAGGTGATTTAAGTCCGATGTGTATTTGGGGGAATGAAATAGTTTTCCGTGACAAGAAATTTGAGACTAAGGTGGAGGACCCTAGGTGCATTCTTTATCTGTTCAATCTCATCACCAATGAAGGGGGAAGTTCAGATGTTCAGCTGACTGTGACTGTTTTGATGTTGTCAATTATGAGGAGAGCCTTGTGTCTGTTTAAAACACCCAGGTTGAATATAAGCATGCTCTATATTCCATATTTCTTTTGTCACAGTAATTTTGGTGGAAATTAATCCACAAAACCTTTTAACATTTTGGTTGTATCTACAATCCTTGAAGCCCCTTTGGTATGTGATCTTGAATGGACAAGTTTAGTACCAGTTGTTTCAAACTTTTTTTAGCCTTTACAAATAAATTTTCATAAAATTCATTTGTAAAGCTAATGAGTATGATCAAATTGAAAAAGTTAATCCGAATTTAAGAGTGAGTCAGCATGTTGTTGAAAGTTGAAAATGTAAAAACTGTAATACCCTAATTTTCCCTAATATCATTAACCTTGTATTTTGATGAATAATTAGCAAAATACAAAGGTGAATATGTGTCCCAAAGAATTATAATCTATTGATTATATTTTCATTCAAATTCCACTTTGGAATTAATTAATTAACCAATGGTTAATTATGAGATTACATATTAGGGGCTATAAAATGTGACATTAAATCACATGAAATAATAGCTATTTTAAATGATCATAAGACAAGAAAAGGGATTAAGGAAACACTTAGTTTAATTGTTATCTATTAAAAATTATCCTTAACAAAATAAGCTTTCACTAATTGAGATTAGTTGCATAATTCTTCAAGATAATTAAAGGAAAATTAAGATCATCGAAAAGGGGATTATTATTTTGAATTATATAAGGGCCAAAAATGAAGAATTAAGCTTGTCTAATTAAGCACTAATTTTCATGATTAGTTGATAAATCAATTAACTAATAGCAAATGCAATTAAGGGTGAAGATTGGATTTAAAGAAACACAATTAAATCCAATGGTCCTAATTAATCCTATAATTAACCTTAATCCTCTTGTAATTGAATTAGCCAATAAGAAATCAAAGAAATAATCTAAATCCCTAGTTAATTAATTGGACCAATTAGAGAATGGAACAATGGAGTATTTGATTAATTAAAGCTTATAAAAATCTGCCCAAAATTTGTAGAAAGCGTCCAGCATGTGAGGATTTATCATATAAGAATCCAATTGGATCAAAAAGGGGTGAAGTTAAAAGCATTATATATTAACTTTGAAAAGTCAACAAAAATGGCGCCCTGGAGGATTTTGAGTAGGATGTATTATATTATAATCATGGCATATGTAATTAATAAAATAGAACATTATATGCTCATTAAATGGAAGGATGTCGGCAGCCAAAGTAGAGGTTGGGATTGAGCTTCATAAAGTGAATTATAATCCAAGGGTTAAGATGGGTTTTGGTCACATTTAAATGCCAATTGTGTCCTTAATTTTTCTCTATAAATAGAGAGCACTTCTCTTCATAATCTTCACACCAAAATCAGCTCCAAGTAGCTGAAGTTAGAGAGAGGGAGTGAGAGTTTTCTTGGAGCTAGAGAGAAGGAGCAAGGTTCTTCAAGGGTAAGTTTCTTAGTTCTTGAGATATAGTCTTTAAATTCATAGTTAAATAGTGTTTTGATCTTTAATCTTGGAGAGTAGTTTTGTTATAATGTTTTTATGGTTAAAAATGTTATTATTTCGAAAATGAGATGAAAAATATGGTATTGCAAAATTCTTAGAAGTTGAAGATCAAAAGTAGTGAAATTCTGGAAAAAAAATTGGTTAGGAATCAGCAGCAAAAAGACCATGATTTTATGTAGAAGATTGAAGTTATAAAATTCTGGAATTTTTCATGGTAAAAGTAGACATCTAGGGATTTTCAAATATACCTATAGTGTGTCATTTTGAATTTTTTGCAAAGAGATAAAAATTCCCAAAGTTAGGCTACGTTTTCTGGACGAAAATCTGGGCATTGTTGAGAAAACGAAAACTGGGAATGATTCACAAATTCTGGGTGAAAACCAGTATTTTTCCTCAAAAATAGACATCCTAAGTATTCCATGGAATTTTACGGAACCTCGTTTTGATTTTTCTAGAATTAATTATGATTCTCCAAAATTGATAAAAAAAAAAAAAAATCTGCCTAGAAAATCAGCATATGCGTTTTTAAGAAAATGTACGGGTAAAAATAGAATAATAAATCCACCAAGGGTAGAAAGGTAAATTAAACCTTTAGGATATTATTCTAAGCAATATGATATTTATCAAATATCATATAATAATCCGACGATAATGTATAGGATATCCGGGAAGTCCGGAGTCGGGTTCAAAGGTCGGGCGTTTGACAATTACCCGGTGAAAGGTACGTTCGCGTACAGTAACTTTAACTCTGATGTGTCTTGTATGCATGTATGTAGTAGTATGATTCATAGGGTCATGGACAGGACTATGTCTTGGATCATGTACCGTGGCTAAGGCTTTGTCTTAGGTCACTGTTTATACATTCAATTTTATACGGGTTATAGTCTTGATAATGCCGTGAGATTGTTTTCCTAGCGCTGAGGACACAAATAGCTATCGTGGCACTGGTTAGTGCAAACGTGGATAACTTTACATGTGTTGTGTGCTATGTACTGTTATTGTGATTAATCTTACATCAGCTGTGTGCTTATGTATTGCTGTACTGTAATGAACATCTGTCATACATATACTGTTATACTTTTTATATGAGGTTAACTGTTACCTGAGATTCAATTCGATTGAATCTTAGCATTGACTAAAGGTTCAGGAAAAGGAACCAGGATCAGAGAAGTCACCGAAGGATGGAGCCGAAGAGAGGCACCGATGGATGGAGCCGTGAAGAGGCACCGGTCAAAGAAAATGCCGGAAGAGCGTCATCAAAGCATTCATTCTGGCACGGATTTAACGAGGTTACCTCAAACAGTTTGGTGCCGAAGGCAGGGCTAGTCTATGTGGATCAGTCAATAAGTCGTCGTGAACTCGGTGAGACTTCCGCGATAGACACCTACCTGGCCAAATTGTTTGATTAACTAAGTTAGGTTCTTTGCCCCAAGTCTAGCTACAACTTGGTTGAAGATTGTATAGTTACCATGTAAGAATTGTAATTATACAAAGCTCTGTAATTGTATCACATGAATATTCCTTCAAGAAATTTTTAATATACCAGCTTATGTCGGGGCATCAGCATATGTTTGGGCATTTTATATCACATACTCATTGTCCAAATATTAATGCATGCTCTCCGTTTCCGCATTACTAGGAGCTGTAGCACCTCAAACTCTGTCAGTTTTCCTAAAACTGAGTGTCACCCGACACGATTTCAAGTATGGAATTTGGGGTATTACAAAAACGGTGAATTCGGTATGTAAATTGTTGGTTTAAATTTGTGTAGCTTAATGTTCAAATAGCAACTTGCTTATGAGATTGAAAAAAAAAATAGTCATTGTGGAACTCGTAACTCTTTACGGTCTCATAAGTTTATAACTCATAACTCTTTACGATACTCATGAGAACTCGTAACTCTTTACGATTCTCATGAGTTATAACCCGTAACTCTTTACAGTATTCATGAGAACTCAAAACTCTTTACGGTGATCATGAGTTATAACCCGTAACTCTTTAGGATATTCATGAGAACTCGTAACTTTTTACATGCTCATAAGTTATAACCCGTAATTCTTTAGGGTACTCATGAGAACTCATAACTCTTTACGATGCTCATAAGTTATAAGCTGTAACTCTTTACGGCACTCATAAGTTATGTCTAGATGGTTTGGTATTACATTGTGGAGCCCATAATCCTTTATGATGTTCATGAGTTATGTTTATTATTTACTCGTTAAAACATGTATTGGGGTTTATAATTGCCTTTGATCATTTGAAGAGGTCACAGTGTATGATGTCCTCTAACGTTGATTCACACGATTGCCTCTTGATTGCAATGAGAATTTCTTCTCATTGAATCCTCCTTCTCCTTGGATGCTTGTTAGGCTATGGCAAGGTGAAGGCTTCAAGTTTTTGGGTTTATTTTCTCAAGATGATGGTGGTGTCTTGAGGTTAGGTGAGGCATAAGAATGGAGGATGAGATTAACAAGATTGGGCGACGAAGATTCGGGTTCTTCATGCAAGAGTCCCGCCCAAGACTTTATTGATTGGCGGCACACACACATATGGCGCCTCATCTCTATTATGCCACCACTTAAATTGGGGTTTTACCATAATTCAAGTGCTTACTAGAAAGACCCTAATCCAAGGCCCAATCCAAAAGGATTAATCCCATCATGATCTTTGGATTCTATACTATCATGATCATAAAAAATTCAATCCCATCTTTATCCAATCTTTATTGGATGTAGCTTTGGATAATTCAAAATTATCCTTAATCACCTAATCTTTTGAATTTAAATTCAAATCCAAATTCAAATTGGCTCAAGACCCTATTGGGCTTTCCAACACATTTGGTCCTATTAGTAGAGAAACTAATTTCTCACTAAAAACCCAAATGGGGCGCGTACTTTTAATTGGGCTTGGAGTTCCACTCCAACCCAATTACACTTATTGTTTCTACAAAGCCGAATAACAATTATTAGCCCAAACTTGCTAAATCAAGCAATCATAAACAATTTTAGTGTATGACCTATTAGGCTCAATTAGTCACTGACATAGATAGACTTGGGCCAATTAAACTCTTTTAACGGGCCCAATTTATCTAATGACCACATAAGACACTAACAATGCTCTGCTTCCCTAGAACTAATCGAGTTGATCAAGTGATCTACCTTTCTAATCTGGATACCGTGCCAGCATTATCCCTCACATCATCGTTCACATTTAGTCAAGAGAAATAATAGAGTATCATGTCTCTTGGTTAACTAAATATAATTTTTCACGGAATTATGAATCTTCTTCTATTGACTCTACGACGGATCATGACTCTTCATGATCACTTACTATGCATAGATTCCAGAGTCACCTAGAATTCATCCAAGCCCTACTGGTTTTGTGAACGACTAATCCCTTGTAGGGGGGATTGTGAGTCCTTTTGGTATGTCCACCTATACTCATATATTAAAGTTATACCCAATAGTAACTAACGGTGGTTGGTAAAAGTGGTAAGCGGCTTGTGTCGCTTAAGCAAGGTCTCGAGTTCGAGCCTTGTGAATGCAGAAAAGCCCCGCTAGGAGACTCACCTACCATAGCCAGGTGCGCGACCCGGATCGAATTCTGATTAGTCAGAGCGAAGCTCTGGATACCGGATAGGCAACCTAAAAAAAGTTATACCCAAGAGTACAATGTTCTCCCCATCTTTCAGATGGATAAAGTTGTACAATCAAAGTATAACCCTAGGGCATAATGTTTGATGACATCCTCAAGTCTAGGACGATATGCGCACTACCAAACGTTGAGAGACATTACTAATCTAATGATACTCTCTATAATGAATCGTTGTAGAGTCTCTCAATGCATGGGTCAGTTCAGCGCTATCTGTTTTCCAACAGATCCACCCATGACATCAACTAAAGCATCATCATGCCTGCATTCCATGAGGTCCCTACCTCATATCTCTATACAAGTAGATGATGTCGTACTAGTCTTATTGAGATCACCAATGCCCTTTCTTGGTAATTCAAGACTAGGAAAAGGCTTCAGGCAACAAACATATAGTGTCCTCGAGTCTTCATGATCATGATCCCTATCGTAGATCCTTGAGTGAATACATGTTCTATTCCTATGACCTTTATCTTATAAACGCATATTAACTGTAAAATGCCTCAGGTGAGATATAAATATGATAAAGATAAAGTGTGCTCAACCACTTTGTCGGGTCGGGGTAGCACTGCTATTGCCCTATTACGTCGAGGGGGTGTCTGAGATCTATCAGACTCCTCCGTTTCACGTTCATCATCTTGTTCGCTTTCATCCTCTTCCTCAGCATTCTTTCGTTCCTCATCGGCTCAGTTACCTTCCTCTTCTCTCTCCTGCCTTTCAGCAAGGAGTTCTTCAATAAGAGCTCTCTGCTCTTGCAGCATCCTCCGCATTTCTTGCAACTCATTTCTCTCTGGTTGTTGTGGTTCTTGTTGTTCGGGTTCAAGTGTCGGTATTGGTATTATTTGTGGCTGTCTGCCTCTACCTCTACCTCTGCCTCGGCCTCTGGGAGCTCCGGCTCCTCTTAAATTTGCCATGTATCGTTCTCTTTCCTTCATTAGGGAAAAATGTTAGATTAAAAAAAAACAATGGTTACTCTATCGCAGACTTTATCACACTAGTACTACGAACGGACACTCGTACGATTTTCCCTTACTCAGGGTTTCGCAGAGTACGGAATTTCGTATCGGGAGTTCCTCTACATGAGTCAAATACTGCATGTACTTATCAGAGTTTCATCCGGCGTGGTCCAGCTCCACGGCTAAGCTCCGGGTTAGGATGGAATCACCGCCCAGTATAAACTGACGATTATAAAAGACTGATACCATGAGTGGTGCATCGACAAAGGGTGGTACACCGGTTTAGGATGGTATACCAGTGCAGACTGGTACACCGACTTAGGGCTATATCAGTACTCATTTTCAAAACATGCTCTTTAAAAGCGCTACATATCTAACTACGCTACTCAACCAGTTTGGCCAGGCTGGGTATAATTTTATGGAAGTCTCACCGAGTATTTACGGCGACTGAGCGACAACCACAAAAACCTTTTCTAGTTTAAGCACCAAACTGAGTGTAGTAACATAGCTAGGCCTGTGCTAGAGTGTTTTGCTCTGTATTAAAGGCTTTTGAACCTAACTTCGTTAATCGAACAGAAAGGCCAAGTAAGTGTCTATCATGGGAGCCTCACCGTGCTAGGGTGACTGATTGGCTGATCCACATAGACTAGCCTTACTTTGGCACCCCCAAACTGTTCATACTAACATAGTCAGATTCATGCCAGGACAACTGATCTGATACCAAAAATGTAACATCCCATTTCCAAAAGCAGTATATATATTTTTTTTCATCAGAATAGAGCATCAGAGCAATTGAGTAACTGATACATTTATTCGAATTGCCGTAAGTCTGGCTGATTTACAGAAGCGGTACATTGACCGAGAGTTTTTAAAATGAATAACAACAGCAGAAAGTCTTTCAACCGGGTCTCTGTGCGGCCTTCTCGCCTTTCTCCTCGGTTCTCTTGAACCTGACGCTATGATAAGAGATGAGGTTCAATGCACATTGAACCTCAGGTAACGGTTAACCTCATGCTTAAATATGACAATATATACACGACAACAGCAATCAATACAACAGTCCACAACAGATGTATGATTAAAAATACATAACCACGTATGTAAGATAATAACCACGTATGTAACATCAATAATAACCTCGTATGTGACATAACCACGTATGTGACATAACCGTGTATATAACATAACCACGTATGCTACAACAACAAACAGAACACAACAAACATATATAATCATACAATAACCATCAGAGTTAGTGTTACAGTACGCGAACGTACCACAGAGCTATTAACTACCTAACAAAAGCATACCATACACATAGCACATATACGTATACAATAAACATCAGCGTTAGTGTTACAGTACGCGAACGTACCTTCGTTGACAGAAAACGGTATTTCTGACAGAAAACAGCGGTACGACAGAGGTTCGTGATTACAGATATCCTATAAGTATAATATCACATTTATAAAGATTTGGCATCATGACAGGCATTTTAGGTACAAATTACCATTTTGCCCCTGAACCCCTAATCGGCGGAATTTCTCCAGAGCTTCGCTATTTTGACTCTAACTCTCCAAAATTTTGACATATCTCTTCCCCCAATAATATTTTCGAAAATAATACCATATTTACCCCTAAATATGATATCTAGACTATCTTGAAAAATTAAAGATAAATCTAGCATTTCTACTATATCTACTGAAAGAACTACCGAAACTAAAGACTAGAGACCGAAGAACTTACCCAGCACTTCGCTACTCCTTTTCCAGAGCTCCTCCTTGCTCTTACTTCTCTCTAACCTCTCTCTAGGATCAAGTATTTGGTGAGTTATGAAGTGAAGAGAGATTGCCTATTTATAGGGAATTTCCAGCGATCTCAACCCTTGGATCAACTTCTGCACCAACGATTAGGATGATGGAGATGTGGCCTCTTGCCAACCACTTATTCTCCTCTCTTCTCCACCACAAATTCTCCTCCCTTATGTCATCCATGATGTCATCCTTTTGCTTTATGGCCTTGTACCGATAAAGTTCCCAGTTCGGTTTTCGAATCGCGTAATCTCGGAGAATCTCAAAAATCTGAGAGCAAGGCACTGAAGTTTTATTCTTTCTCTTTAAAACTACTTCGGTTAACTAAATTTTTGACCCTATTACGGGTATTTCGTAGTCTGCTGAAAATTTTAGGACAGACGCCATCGGTTACGGAAATGACTTCTGATAGAACCAGCTTCTGGACAAAAATTCACTGGTTCGTAATATGTTCTGACTTAAGAAACCTAATCCCTGGTTTGTTACAACTATTTTGTTTTCTATAGGTTCTCATTTCTACTATCTGCCCTATTTCTGATTTATCCTGTATCTTAAGTACGCTGTTGGTTTCAGAAATGACTTCTAAGATAGTCCATTCCGAGGTAGAATTTCACTGGTTTATAAAAAGTCCAGATGACATAGACTAAATCCCTATGTTTTGGTGTAGGATTTAATTTCTATCCATTCTCAAATACTCTTTACCAAATATATTATTATTTTATTCAAAATATCTAGATATTTTTTTCTTTTATTTTTTATTTATTTTTCTAAGCATAAAATATTTTATTAATATTTTATTTTTTTTATTTTAATTTATTTTTTTAATTTCGAATTTCAGCCCCCTTAAAATAATTATTTAAATTATTTTTAATTCATTTACTTTATACCTTAATTATCTCATTAATTACCAGATTAGCCACTTACTAATTTTTGATAATTTTCTTAATTAGGATAAATCATTATTTCACAGCTATTTTACTTACATTGGTATTTTATATCCCATGTAAAATATTAAAAATCATGGGGTCAATTATGATCCCCAAAATAATATTAAATCTTGCCTCAATATTTTCCAAGGAAATTAATCCCAAAAATTACCTAAATTAGAGACAACATATTCTCCAATTTTTATAAATATTTCATTGCCTCTTAGGATTTATCATAATATTTTCAGGGCATTCTATGACCCACAATTGCATTTAGGGATTTTTTAGCTCTTTACTCACCCTAATTTCAATAGAAATTACCTTAGAAAATAAGGTATTTATTAGACTAGTTTCGAGACCACATATTCACCTATTTCTAATAGGTATTATTTACTAAAATATAATATTCCAGATAAATAATTATCCGGGTATTACAAAATGGTAGATAAATTGACTTATTTTGTAATTTTTATGGAGCATACTGGATTTTTTTCTCACCTGAGTTGCATACTGGATTGACACCTTACACACACCTATATACACACACGTATACATATATGTGTGTGTGATATATATATATATATATATATATATATATATATATATATATATGAATAACATATCTGTTTTTACTGCATAAAAATCATTCTACAGCAGCCCCCAAAATGACGATGTTTCATCTTTTTTCTGCCCCCTCTTTCTATGTTAAGCTCAACCTCAAAGTTTTGAAGCTTCTGGAATATCAACCCCAAACGGTGGGGACGAAGAAATTGGCGTATAGTGCTTCAGTGTTAAAGCTTCTGGGTTTTAAATTTCTTTTTCCTCCCGTTTTTGTTGTTGTTGATGATCAAGACCGAAAGGTTCAGAGGGAGAGGCTTTTTTTTTTTTCCTTTTGTGTTGTTGATGATCGATTGTTTCTGATTTGTTGAAGATTGATTGTTTCTTTTGAAGCTTTTGGGTTTTAAATTTCTTTTTTTTCAGTTGGACTATTTTTGGTTTGTTCATGATCGATTGTTTCTTTTAAGCTTCTGGGTGTTTTTTTTTTTTTTTTCAGTTTGTAATCTTTGGAGATTTGTGTTGAGCTGAAGATGAACTGAGATTTTTGAGGGAGTTGCATATGAATTGAGATTTTTGAGGGAGTTGCGTATGAACTGAGATTTTTGAAGGAGTTGCGTATTTGGCTTGAAATAGGCCTGAAAATCAGAGGCTAAGAGTGCAAAAAATAAAATAAAAAATCAAATAGCGTTGTTTTGGGTCCAAGTGGCTACGGTCCACTTCTCTATTTTTACCTTATAATTTTACACCGCATGCGGTGCAAATTATAGGTAAAAAAGGGCAGTGGACCGTAGCTGGATCCTAGTTTTGGGGCGGCTGCAAATGGATTTTTCTACAGTAAATATAGAAATGTTATTCCATATATATATATATATGATCCTCCCTCGTGTTTATAATATAAGACACTTTAACTAATTCATCAAACCAAAAAAATGGAAGCTAACTTATTAAAGATTCCTTAAATTGAATTTTTTTTCAACTTTACCCATATTAAATTACTTTTCAAATGAGAGAAAACATATAAAAAAAATGGCTAAAGTATACTTTTAGTCTTTTAAGTTTTACACAAGGCATACTTTTGATCCCTTAACTTTATAAAGTATACTTTTGGTCCCAAAATTCTAACATCGTTAATATTGCTAACGGAAAACGCTGACGTGGCGAACTCAAGTGATGACTAATAGCATTTAATTACACAAATTTTATATATTTTTCAATTTACCATATTTTTAATTTAAGTTTAATAGTATTTAATTACACAATCATCATTTAAAATTACATTATTATCACTTGAGTTTGAATTTTTCGTTAGCAAAATTAACGGTATTATAATTATAGGACTAAAAGTTTACTTTATAAAGTTAAGGGACCAAAAGTACACCTCATATAAACTTAAAGGACAAAAAATATACTTTAGCCTAAAAAAGTTACATTTAAGCATTAATTATATGAGACTTATATTATGGATCAAGACATTCTTTTCCGTTTCTTAAAGTGAAAACAATATATGCTGTCAAAAAACAAATGTGAAAACAATATATGCTAATATATGTGATAAAATATATAATACAGCATTCAGGGGCTAAAGCGAATACTTTTTGAGAAATATTAGGTATAAAAATAATAATTTTACGAAAAATGTTTATGCGTAAAATATATTGAGACCTATTTGTTAAATATTATGATGAATATTAACAGATTTTGAGTCGATTGTAGTCAATGACTACAGATAAATTTGATCAAAATATATGAGCTGTGGTATAAATTATGATGTAAATAATTAATTTTAAATTAGATGATGTAAAATAATTTATTAAAAAGTTGTTTTCATTCATTGTAGTTTAATTTTAGTTATTTAATCATATATGAAATTTAAGTTTTCTCTAGTATGCATGAATTTAAGGGAAGTTAGCTGCCAATGAGAAGTAAAAGAAATTCCGTCTAAAACGGATCAAAAACAACCTTCGTCCCCAAAAACATTTTTCTGTTCAAAGCCATATATAAAATAATTTTACTTATAAAACCTTTGTATTTTATTGATAGAGAACGATTATATATAATTATATATCATAAATATAATAGAATGTATCTAATTAAATCTCATGAAAAAAGATCTTATTAAATCATCAAAATCTCTTCTATAATCTTAAAATATAGATTTGTTGAATGAAGACTGAGATAACAATTATAATTATAAATCTGATTTAAAAGAAAATAACAGAATATATATCAAGAAAACTACCGTGGCAGACTTGTTTTTGATCCCGCGTATGTGTGTGTGCCTATAACCAACAATCCTCTCCTTCATTCCTACCCCTCATCGCCTTTTGCTCCGTCAAGCCGATGGCGATTAGATGCGACAATCCCTTTCTGCCCATGGATATTATCATCAACATTCTCAAAAGGCTTCCTGTTAAATCCATTGTTCGATTTCAATGTGCGTTAAAAGAATGGAAAGATCTCTTAAAAAGCCCATCTTTCATCGCTGGACATGCCCGCCACTCTGCTCACGAACGCCCTCTACTTCTCCTCCACGAATACAGTTACAAAAGTGGGTGTCCGTCCATAACTTTGCTTAATCATAAGATGGAAACCGTTGAAGTTCTAAGCATACCCTCGATAGATCCATGTAGCTGGAGATGCTGGATAACCATTGGTTCCTGCAATGGCTTGCTTTGTGTCAGAGCTTGTGATGATCGAGCCAGGTCTCCTAGTTTGCTTTGGCTGTGGAACCCCGTGATTAAAAAGGTAAGAGAAATACCCATAACGACGAATGATCCCCTGGATCGTTGCATATATGGATTTGGGTACTGTGGCATCGTTAATGATTACACGATAGTGAAATTTTATAACCAAGAGATGCGTAAAAAGAAGCAAGTTCAACGCTTCGATCGCAGGTATGATCGAGTGGAGGTTTATTCATTAAGCACAGGTTCATGGAAGGAACTAGAATTTCAATTTGGGGCTATACAGCATGCACGATTTATTAGACAAGCTGTCAATACTGATGGAAATATTTCTTGGTTGTTAAGAGGGAATGTTTCACCTATAATAGTTTCGTTCAACATAGCCACGGAAGTTTTTAGATTCACAGAAATAACACCTGAATACGGTTCTTTGCTTGGGCTTGGTGTGTACAGTAACAAACATGAGGTTCACTATGTGACTGAGGAGGACTCTGGATCTCATTTCATCCGTGTATGGGTGACGGAGGAGGTTGCTAGTGAATCTGGGAAGAGTTTCAGATGTACTAAAAAATATAGAATTGGACATTGGACCAATGTCAGGTGATTTAAGTCCGATGTGTATTTGGGGGAATGAAATAGTCTTCCTTGACACGAAATTTGAGACTGAGGTGGAGGACCCGAGGTGCATTCTATATCTGTTCAAACTTCAATCTCATCACCAATGAAGGGAGGAAGTTCAACTGTTCAGCTGACTGTGACTGGTTTGATGTTTTCAATTATGAGGAGAGCCTTGTCTCTATTTGAAACATCCAGGTTGAATATAGCCTTACTCTATTACATTCCATATTTCTTTTGTTACAGTAATTTTGGTGGAAATTAATCCACAAAACCTTTTAACATTTTGGTTGTATCTACAATCCTTGAAGCCCCTTTGATATGTGATCTCGAATGGATAAGTTTAGTACTAGTTGTTTCAAACTTTTTTTTAGCCTTTACAGATAAATTTCTATAAAATTCATATATAATGCCAATGATGAGTATAATTAAATTGAAAAGGTTAATCTGAATTTAAAAGTAAGTTAACATGCATGGTTTTGAAAGTTAAAAATGTAAAAACGGTGAATTAGGTATGTAAATTGTTGGTTAAAATTTGTGTTGCTTGATGTTCAAAGAACTTGCTCATGAGATTGAGAAACAAACATTTTGTTAATCATTGTGGAACTCGTAATTCTTTATGATACTCATAACTCTTTACGATGCTCATAAGTTCTAACCCGTAACTTTAGGTACTCATGAGAACTCATAACTCTTTACGTTGCTCATGAGTTATAACTCGTAACTCCTTAGGATACTCACGAGAACTCGTAACTCTTTACGATGCTCATGAGTTATAACTCGTAACTCTTTAGGCATGAGAACTCGTAACTCTTTACTTGCTCATGAGTTTTAACCTGTAACTCTTTAGGGTACTCATAAGAACTCATAACTCTTTACGATGCCCATGAGTTATAACTTGTAACTCTGTATGACGCTCATGAGTTATGTCTAGATGGTTTGGTATTACATTGTGGAGCTCATAACTCTTTACAGTGTTCATGATTTATGTCTAGGATTTACTCATTAAAACACATATTGCGGTTTATGATTACCTTTGATCATTTGAAGAGGTCAAAGTGTATGATGTCCTCTAATGTTGTTCCACATGATTGCCTCTTGATTGCAATGAGAATTTCTTCTCCTTAAATCCTCCTTCTCCTTGAATGCTTGCTAGGCTATGGCAAGGTGGAGGCTTCAGGTATTTGGGTTTTGTTCTCAAGATGATGAGGGTGTCTTGAGATTAGGTGAGGCATAAGAATGGAGGATGGAATGAACAAGATTGGACGACCAAGATTGGGGTTTTCCATGCAAGAGTGGAACACGCAAGACTTTCTTGATTGGCGGCACACACACATATGGCACCTCATCTCTATTATGCCACCACTTAAATTGGGTTTTACCATAATTCAAGTGCTTACTAGAAAGGCCCTAATCCAAGGCCCAATCCAAAAGGATTAATCCCATCATGATCTTTGGATTCTATCCTATCATGATCATAAAAAATTTGATCCCATCTTTATCCAATATTTATTGGATATAGCTTTGGATGATTCAAAATTATCCTTAACCATCTAACCTCTTGAATTTAAATTCAAATCCAAATTCAAATTGGCCCAAGACCCTATTGGGTTTTCTAACATATTTGAGTATATTAGTGGAGAAACTAATTTCTCATTAAAAGCCCAAATGGGGCGCATACTTTTAATTGGGCTTAAAGTCCTACTCCAAAAAAATTACACTTATTGTCTCGACAAAGCCCAATAACAATTATTAGTCCAAATTAAATTTGCAATCAAGAACAATCTTAGTGTGTGACCTATTAGGCCCAATTAATAACTGATATAGATAAATTTGGATCAATTAAACTCTTTTAATGGGTCCAATTTATCTAATGACCACATAAGACACTAGCAATGCTTTGCGGCCCCAGAACTAATGGAGTTGATCAAGTGGTCTACCTTTCTAATCTGGATACCGTGCCGGCATTATCCCTCACATCTTTGTTCACTCTTAGTCAAGAGAAAGAATAGAGTATCATGTCTTTTGGTTGACTAAATATAGTTTTTCACAGAATTAGGGATTTTCTTCTATTGACTCTAAGACGGATCATGACTCTTCATGATTGCTTACTATGCATAGATTCCTGAGTCAACTAGAAGTCATTCAAGCTCTACCGGTCTTGTGAATGACTAATCCCTTGTAGGAGATTGTGAGTCCTTTTGGCATGTCCACCTATACTCATATATTCAGTTATACCCAAGAATACATTGTTCTCCCCATTTTTCAGGCGGATAGAATTGTACAGTCAAAGTATAACCCTAGGACATAGTGTTTGATGACATCCTCAAGTTTAGGACGATCCGCACTACCAAACGTTGAGAGACATTACAAATCCAATGATACTCTATACAATAAATCCTTATGGAGTCTCTCAATGCATGGGTCAGTTCAGTGCTATATGTTTTCTAACAGATCCACCCACAAGGTCAGCTAAGGCATCACCATTCATGCATTCCATGAGGTCCCTACCTCGTATCTCTATACAAGTAGATGATGTTGTACTAGTCTTGTTCAGATCACTAATGCCTTTTCTTGGTGATTCAAGACTAGGAATAGGCTTCAGGCAATAGACATATAGTGTCCCCAAGTCTTCATGATCATTATCCATATCGTAAATCCTTGAGTGAATACATGTTCTATTCCTATGGCCTTTATCTTTTAAACGCATATTAACTATAAAATACCTCAAGTAAGACATAAATATGATAAAGATAAAGTTGCTCAAATGTAAAATCATGATTTACTAAACAATATAAGGTGTTCATCTGATAAAACATATTGTCTCTATGACACCTATATACTAATATAAACTCACAAGTTTAACTGAGTTTACAACTAACTTACCAATGATTCGACACAATTTTATAAGTTAGACACATAAAAATGATGAACTCAACGAATCAACTCGCAAGTTTGACTACAATAGTCATTCCGTGTATTTTCTCTAATTGAGTTTTCCACAGCCATCCTTGTCTTAGAATAGTTTTATAAAGTTATTTTTCAAAGCAAGTTTTGGGAGGGGAAAAAAATATAAAACAATTTGTTTGGATAAACGTTACTTTTTGAAAAATATTAGGTAGCAAATGAAAACATTTTAATTTTATTTTAATATTATATAAAAATATAAAAATAATTTTTTTACGAAAAATGTTTATGCCGAAAAATATATTGAGACCTGTTTGTTAAATATTCTGATGAATATTAACAGATTTTGAGTCGATTGTAGTCAATGACTACATATAAATTTGATCAAAATATATGAGTTGTGGTATAAATTATGATGTAAATAATTAATTTTAAATTAGATAATGTAAAATAATTTATTAAAAAAATTGTTTTCATTCATTGTAGTTTAATTTAAGTTTTCTCTACTATGCATGAAATTGGGGGAAGTTAGTGGCCAATGAGAAGTAAAAGAAATTCCGTCTTAAACGGATCAAAAACAACCTTCGTCCCCAAAAACATTTTAAGCTATTTTTAAAATAATTTTACTTATAAAAACTTTGTATTTTATTGATAGAGAACGATTATATATAATTATATATCATAAATATAATAGAATAAATCTAATTAAATCTCATGGAAAAAGATCTTATTAAATCATCAAAATCTCTTCTATAATCTTAAAAAATATAGATTTGTTGAAAAAAATAAAGACTGAGATAACAATTATAATTATAAATCTGATTTAAAAGATAATAACAGAATATATATCAAGAAAACTAGAGTGGCAGACTTGTTTTTTGAACCCGCGTATGTGTGTTCCTATAACCAGCAATCCTCTCCTTCACCCCATTCCTCATTGCCTTTTGCTCCGGCAAGTCGATGGCGATTAGATGCGACAATCCCTTTCTTCCCATGGATATTATCAACAACATTCTCAAAAGGCTTCCTGTTAAATCCATTGTTCGATTTCAATGTGGGTTAAAAGAATGGAAAGATCTCTTTAAAACCCCATCTTTCATCGCTGGACATGCCCGCCCCTCTGCTCACGAACGCCCTCTACTTCTCCTCCACGAATACAGTTACAAAAGTGGGTGTCCGTCCATATCTTTGCTTAATCATAAGATGGAAACGGTTGAAGTTCTGAGCATACCCTCGATAGATCCCTTCAGATGTAGCTGGAGAACCATTGGTTCTTGCAATGGCTTGCTTTGTGTCAAAGTTTGTCATGATCAAGCCAGGCCTCGTAGTTTGCTTTGGCTGTGGAATCCAGTGATTAAAAAGGTAAGAGAAATACCCCTAACGACGAATGATTCCATGGGCCTTTACATATATGGATTTGGGTTCTGTAGCATCGTTAATGATTACAAGATAGTGAAATTTTATAACCAAGAGATGCGTAAAAAGAAAAAAGATCAAAGCTTCAGGTATGATCGACCTGATCGAGTGGAGGCTTATTCATTAAGCACAGGTTCATGGAAGGAACTAGAATTTGAATTTGGGGCTATACAGCATGCAGAATTTCTAAGTCAAGCTGTTAATACTGATGGAACTATTTCTTGGTTGTTAATAGAGAATGTGTAACACCCTACGGCCTCGCACTTTCGGGTGGCAGATAGAGGGATTCCTTTTTATAATTACCATATATTCTCTAATTACTACGGATTAACATGCAACAGAGTTTATCGCGGCAGAGCATTTTCCGGTTGGACTACAGACAATACTGGTATAATTAAAAGTAGGGTAAAGGGTCAAAAATATACATGACCTTTTCCCCTAGGAGCGCCCAGCACCACGACTTTTTTTAGGGATAAAAAATACACACGTTATGTTTTGAGTGCAAAAATACCACGGGCATTAGTTGACCGTCAACTTGGATGGTACGATGACGTGGAATTAAAAATTTAAAATAATTATAAAAAAGTTCAAAAAATTAGGAAATAATTTTAAAAATTAGGAAAAAACATTAAATAATTAGGAAAAAATCAAAAAATTAGAGGAAAATTTTAAATAATTAGAAAAAATTCAAAAATAGGAACAAATTCAAATAATTAGGAAAAAATTAAATAATTAGGAAAAAATTAAATAATTAGGGAAAAAATTAAAATAATTAGAAAAAAATTAAAATACATCCGTCAGTGGGCCCCACCACCGAAAACCGTTTCGGCCGCCTGCCCGGCGGCGGTCGGCTCGTGGGCCCCACATACCACCGGCAACCGTTGGCCGCCGCCTTTATTTTAATTAATTAATTAATATTTTTTTCAATAAACAGCTTACCCTAGTGCATCTTCAACAACTGTAACGGCCTGTGTATATACAACTCCTCCTCTAACAGCTTACCCTAGTGTATCTTAAACAAAGCTTACCCTAGTATTTTTTGTTATCGAGCGTGAGCGGTTTTTCGGTGGTGGGGCCCATTAGCGGAGGTATTTTAATTTTTTCTAATTATTATAATTTTTCCCTAATTATTTGAATTTTTCCTAATTTTTTAAATTTTTTTCCAAATTATTTAATTTTTTTTCTAATTATTTAATTTTTTTCTTAATTATTTGAATTTTTTTCTAATTATTTAAAAATTTTCCTAATTATTTAAATTTTTCCCTAATTTTTAAATTTTTTTCATAATTATTTTAATTTTTTTCCTAATTTTATGAAAAAAAAATTCTAATTTTTTTAAATTTTTTTCTAATTATTTTAATTGTTTTTCTAATTTTTTGAATTTTTTAATTCCACGTCGCGTTCCATCCAATTTGATGGTCAACTAACGGCCCGTGGTATTTTTGCACCCAAAACGTAACGTCGTATGTATTTTTGATATCTAAAAAAGGTCGTGGTGCTAGACGCTCCGAGGGAAAAGGTAATGTGTATTTTTGACCTTTTATCCTTAAAAGTAAGTAACAAAATATAGTCCCCGAAGAGTTAAGTATACAGTCATTCACCACTGCCCCCAAAAAGGCCAAAATAATATACAGTTATCCAATTCAAAATAAATAACAAAATATATAACAAAATAGTCTTCCACCGCCACCAATGACACCATCTACTCCTTCCCAGTAGTCTTACCCTTTTCTCCAAAATCTGCCCTCAATGAACTTCCAGAGGCTCTACAAAAATCTAGGATTCATAAATGGATCCCAGAGTAACCATTAATCTCATATGTAATGCATAAACAGTGTATGTATGTCAGGAAAACACCACATAATAGCATTCAGTAACAAACGCGCAGTAACACAAATACAACATACCAAGCATACCATGTTAACTGCGGAAGGACTACATGTCCTAGAAACAAACGCAGGACTACTCAACAAAGCAAGCCTCGGATCCACAGCGCTAGGAAAGATACAGTAGTCGGGCTCTGAACCCAGAACACACTGAATGCACACAAATGCATGTCTCTTTTCAGGAGACACGGGTCCACAATCATGACAAATACAAACATACAAGGAAACACAGAACACATGAGGATTAAGGTTACTACCTGGTAATTGTTAACCAAAATATCAGTAAGATTTTTCTCTGGGTGCACAAAATCAAAGTGATCCTAAAATAACCAAAATATAAATATAAGTAACTCTTCCATGAAATATTTATTTGATGGCTTCTTTAACCTAAATATATATATATAAAAAAAAAAAAAAAAACTCTCAATCCCATACCAAAATCCTATTTTGAACATGTTGAAAACATTAGACACGCCGATGAAGAATGAAGAATAAACATATCTTGAGTTTGATCCTTTGTTAGCCATTTAATTTAATAATCGAACCCATTTCAAAAAAATACGTACGCCAGATACTACCATTGTCAACCTAACAAACATGAGATCATAATATAGTAGAAGCTACAACTTACTTGTTGAGACCTTAATCCTTCACGTTTCTTCCTCTTCCTTTCGTCCTTAATCCTTCACGCAGCAAGGAAGAAGTTTTCATTAAAAATATTTAACTCCCAAGAACAAAGGTAGAAGAAGGTGGAATAAATAGCCAAGACCTTACCTTCCTCTTGAATGTTTGGCTTAACTTATGTCTTCTACTAAACTTTCTTCTTCTTTAACTCTATTCTTCTTCTTCTTTGCCTCTCCACCTCGTCCAGCAACAATAAAAGGGTGAAGATAAGCCCTTTAAATAAATCTTCAAAACTGACCCTCTTAATCTCTCTCTATTTCTCTAGAAAAATTTAGGGAATTCGTTGTTCTATCTTGGCCGACGTTTATTTAAGGAGATTGAAAGTAAATTTTTTTGTTTTTTTTTTCCCTTCCTTCTCACGTCAGGCACATTTGGGGAAAAAAAAATATTGTGTGAGATCCCTTTGCTTTAACCGACGTACACACACCCCCTTATCTTTTATTAATTATACTTGTCACTTCAAACACTCCCAAGGTCATATTACAATTAGCCATTCTTTCCCCCACCTCACACATCCGGCGCCTTTAGGAATTATGGAGAAACAATCATTTCATTTCTTTCTTCATTTGAACTCCCATTCTCGTCAAATAGCCAAGGAATTATTGGAGGAAAAAAAAAAAGAAATATATTCTCCTAGTCTTACACCTCTTTCTTTTCTTTTCTTTTTAATTATTGAATTGTCTTATCCTACCCATCTTTTCTCCTAGCTCAAAACGTACACCCAAGGTTAGATCATCATTGCCTATTTTCCCCTCTCTTCCATGCGATACAATGGATGTGGGGTGATTTTACTTTAAATAAACCTATTACCGTAACACTCCCTCTCTCCCTTATCTGGCGGTCTAAAGGAGTGGTGTGTAATATATATATATATATATATATATTCATCTGTTCTCTCTATTCACGTCAGATGGCCAAAGAATTATTGGAAAAAAAGAACTTCTCCTTCTTACACGTCGGACGCCAAGGAAAAGAATATGGGAAGAAAAATATTTTGTGTGCTCTTCTATTGTCTTCTAGTACACTTTCATCTCTTCTTATGAACAAAAATAATAAATAATGAGGTATAATACACATTTAGCTTTCTTGACATTATTTACCTCAATTTATTTATAACCAAATTTAATAACCATATTTTCTAAATAATTCCCCATTATTTCCCATAATTAATATATCCTGTCAAAATAATAACTATATTCACTACTACTACTTGGTGAAAAATTCATATATTTCCTTGATTAATTTACACGAAATTTGGGGATGTTACAGAATGTTTCACCTCTAATAGTTTTGTTCGACATAGCCACGGAAGTGTTTAGATTCACACAAATAACACTTGATTATGGTTCTTTGCTTGGGAGCTTGATCTGTACAGTAACAAACATAAGGTTCACTATGTGACTGAGGAGGACTCTGGATCTCATTTCATCCGTGTATGGGTGGTGGAGGAGGTTGCTAGTGAATCTGGGAAGAGTTTGAGATGTACTCAGAAATATAGAATTGGACCAATGTCAGGTCATTTAAGTCCTACATGTCTTTGGGGGAATGAAATAGTCTTCCGTGACACGAAATTTGAGACTCAGATGGAGGACCCGAGGTACATTCTTTATCTATTCAATCTCATCACTAATGAATGGAGGACGTTCAACTGTTCAGCTGACTGTGACCGGTGGTGTGATGTTTTCTTATGAGGAGAGCCTTGTGTCTGTTTGAAACAGCCAGGTTGAATATAGCCTTGCTCTACATTGCATATTTCTTTTGTCACAGTAATTTTGGTGGAAATTAATCTACAAAACCTTTTAACATTTTTGTTTTATCTATAGTCCTTGAAGCCCCTTTGGTCTGTGATCTGGAATGGACAAATTTAGTTATAGTTGTTTCAAACTTTATTTTAGCCTTCTATATATCATGATATGCTCTAATTGCTGCTATATAAATTGTTTGGGTTTTGTTGTTTACTTAGGCATACAGGAAGGTAAGGTTAACAAGACTGACTTAAAGTAATTTGGAAGAATGAGATTTCTTGCAGCCTTAATGAAAGTTAGAGTGAGTGTGAAGTATGGCATAAAGAGCTTTCTACCTTATTTTTAACCGTTTTTTTGTTTTTTTATATTATAATCCAGAATCCGGTTCGGGTTCGGGGATGCCCCTACCAACGCAAGTATCTCCTCTGAAACTTAAACTCAAAATCTAAAAGGATCTAGTCGAGCCTATTATCGTTAGACCAACTCTATCACTACTAGAAAATGTCATATTTGGGACGGAATTTGCGAGGGAAAAAATTCTCTCGCAAAAATGCCATTTTTGCGAGGGAAATACGGTTCCCTCGCAAAAAAAAAAAAAAAATTTGCGAGGGCAATTTAGTTCCCTCGCAAAAATCCGCAAAAAAAGGCGGCAAATGCCCTCATTTTTGTGAGGGAAAAAATTTCCCTTGCAAGAAAGAGGATTTTTGTGAGGGAGCCCAAGTCCCCTAGCAAAATGGAGAGGATTTTTGTGAGGGAACCAAAGTCCCCTCGCAAAATGGCGCAAAGAGGTGGCAAATGCCTTCATTTTTGCGAGGGAAATATGGTTCCCTCGCAAAATAGGGGATGTTTGCGAGGGAAATTTAATTCCCTCGCAAACTGGCGGCTGAAAAGGCGCAAAAAGGCCTTTTTTTGCGAGGGAATCGAGTTTCCTCGCAAAAAAAGGGCCTTTTTGTGAGGGACATTAGTTCCCTCGCAAAAAACCCTAATTTCCCCAATTCATTTCAGGTCCGCCATTTTTCATCTCGCGTCTCTCTCCCTCCATCAACCTCAAATCCGCCGCGTCTTCGCCCTCAGCCCACCGCGAAGCCATCGACCTCCTCTAGTCCTCCCCCTCGGTCCACCTTCTTTTTTCTTATCTATCCCCTAATCCGGTGTGCCCTTCGGATCTGTCCCCTACTCCAGCGTGTGAACCACCGGTGCTCCCCCTTTCCTCTAACGTCCGGCGGCCTATTGGTGCTCCCCTCCTCCGTGCTCCACGGTTTGCAGCTCCGGTCCTCCACCTCCTCTCAACGTTCAGCGGCCTCTCGGTACGTCATATATATTTTTTTTCGGACTCAATCAAACCCGATTGCAACTTTTCCAAAACAAAGTGATAATCTATCTCATAAAATACAACATGTTCTATGTTTACAAGAATGTTACTTTCCTTGTTTCTACTATCTCGTTTGCTTCCATTTTTTATTACTGTTGGGCGAACTGTACAGTTGATAATTGATGTGAACCGGCATGGCCAATAGAAGTACTGCAAATATTTTAATTATGATGATGATGAATAATAGGAAGCATCTAGAGGCTGTATCTCAAAACTGCATTTCTGTGGAAATTACAAAAGCATGAATAGTCCAATGAAATTGAGTTTTTGTGCATAAACTCACTTAAACATAGTAGGTGATATTTTTCAATGGATCTTCTATGATTTATACTGCATAATCGGGTTTTGTGGAGGATTGTTTCTCAAGGAGGAGACTGAGAGCTTTCTAATTATTAGTTATTGGTACATTGTTGAAGTTTCTGAGATTTATAATGTTCTTCAAATTTTATAATACAGAAATTCGATTCGACTACCCTTGCATTTTGGTCCAAGAGTCCAGTTGACATTGAGCCAAGACGGATCAGATTGCAATCCAATAGTTACACCACTAACAATCTCTTAGATACAGTTACTGCTGCAATCATACAGGTAGAGTTCGGAGGTCCTTCACTTTTAATACATAAAGGAGCACATTCAGAAATACACTGGATTTGTTTTAGTTCAGAGTTGGAATAGGGGTGGAGGGATGGTTTTTTCTTGGGTGAGAGATGTTATAATGCTTAATATTTTTAAAAACTTATAATTATAATTATTGGAATTTGTTATACTTTTGCCAAAACACAATGTTGAATTTAAGATTGGAGAGTCTTAGAAACAAGGAAAACGTAAATACTAAATATCAAGGTTGAAAGACAAGGTTTGCTCTGGATTCCTCTTCCTCTGCTCTGACGTTGAAAACTGAAAAGTTCCATTTTGCTCTTAAAATGCTTAGTCATTGCTAAATATTTGTTATATGTGGATACCATTTATTCCCCCACTAATATTTAATCTTACCTCTTAAAGTTTTGTACTTGACCCATATGTATTACAAGGTTTAATCTCATTTGTTTAAATATATACAAATCCACATCATTTTTGATGTCATAGATGCGTTAAGCTTTGATTGGTGTGGTTTGGAATTTGTTGCTGTCATTAACCTCTGTCATTGGATCATTGGATGGTGGCTTGTGTTGCTTTGGACTGGTCTTGTTGTCAAGAACTACTGTTACTTGAGTAATTTTGCTGCTAGCCAACTGTGTGCTTCCTCTTGAACTGTCATCCTTATTTAGACGTGCATTTTGCTGCCAGTATAAGGAAATTATTCACACATCATTGGACTATGCTACTGGTGCCACACTTTGTACTGTGTTGCTTTTTGGTTGGGCAGTAACCTTACATCACTGCATTTCTAGCTTTTGTCATTCCTTAGTTGTCTTTGCATTCGGCACAAATATGAAACCAATCTTTGGACAACTTTAGTTGTCTAAGTTTGCTTGCTCTGAAATTTTGATGAGAATGCACCATTTGATCATTGTTTCAGGTTTTGTGAACTCACAGATTGGGCTCTTAGCTGTTACTGTGAGTTTGAAGGTTGTCTAGGCTGGAAAAAAAAATCTGCCCTATTTCAGCAAAATCCCATTTTGAGTTGTTCAGTAGGAACAAGTTCCACTTGCTTAAGCTCTTAGGCATCCATGACCTACTTGTTTCTGTCATAAGTGATTGTTTTAAGAGTGTTGGTGCTATTATTCATGTGATTGAATTGTGTAACTGCTCATATTGGACTTTTGCCTCTTGAGTCTTGTTATTGAGTACTGAAAATTCTGGTATTTCTCTGATGCTTCAGTGTGCAATTGAGTATCTTAAGTGTAAGAATGATTTGAGTCACTTGAGTAAAAGAATGTATTACCACTAAGTTGGCTCACTGATTTTAGCATTACCGCTTTGTTTTTTTCCCGAACATTGCCATACTGTTGGATGTTGTGATTTTGCACTCTTAAACTGTCACAGGGAATTTATGAGCCCCTCATGTGATTTTGCACTCCACTGTAGATCGAATAAAGAACCTTTTGTATTATCTATTATTCATTACATCCTTTAAACCTTACAGGTGAAGCAAACTTCTTGGAATTTTGAAATTTATTTAGATAAGGTACATAATCTATACTTGGTAATTCTTTTGATTTCTTTTGCTCTGAACTTTGCCTAAATTATTTAGATAAGCTGCATTTGTTATGCTCCTTCGTTGATATTTGACTTTTTAATATCCTATCACATATGACAAACCATAATAAATTTTCCTTGCATGTTGCTTTAGACAATAAGTGATAATTTATTTTTATTGTATTTCACTTATATTTGTATTCATGCCCCCCTCCACATGCATGTTCCCATCTTCTTGTGTACTATCCTCATTCTCTGGTTGCTTGCTGAGATCTTTTTTTTTTTTGTTCACTACATGTGTTTGTTTGCCACTTTCTTGATTAAGTGACAATTGGCTGGTATAAGCAGCCAGTTGTATTTTCCACTTCGGTTAGTAGCTGAATTAGTTAGTATTACCGTGTTTGTTCCAAAAGTCTTTGTGTAGGGTTGGGTTGGGGAAGTATGGAAGGCGATCGTGATAGGAGTTGGATGTACAATCGTCTAACTCAGAAAAAACAACTTACTCGAGTATTCTTGGAGGGTTTGAAAAAGTTCATCCAATTTGCTCTGGAACACGCAGCTAATTCAAGTACCTCGATCAGTTGTCCGTGTGTGAAATGTAGGTGTTTGCAATTTCAAGATCCGAGCACGGTTAAAATCCATTTGTGTAGAAAAGGATTCATGACGAATTATGAGTGTTGGGAATTTCATAGGGAAGTCCAACAGACACCGAGTGGTTATTACGGAGATATTACTCATCGATACAACCTTAATCAATATGAATAGTTGGTTATGGATGCCGCGGGACCCTCGAGAGGCCAATACTTTGATCCCGTTACTTATGCTGAACCGTCATACATAGGATAGGAGACCAGTGCACATACTCAACCATCATACATGGGAGAAGATCCTAATCCGGAAGCCGAGAGGTTCTATAAAATGCTTCAAGATACGCAACGTCCTTTATGGGAAGGTTGCGAACACATTGATAATAGTAATATTCTTCGCTATCGGCTACCCTAGCAACACTAAGCTTGAAGACTAATCACCATATGAGTGAGAAGAATTACAATGAAATGATGCAGATCATGAGTAAGGTTGTTCCCAATGACAATATTTTGCCTAAAGATTTTTACCAAGCAAAGAAAAAGGTGAAAGAGTTTGGGCTTGGATGTGAAAAAATCCATTGTTGCCCCAACGGATGTATGCTCTATTACAAGGATGATGCTGAGCGGACTACATGTAAATTTTGTGAACATGAAAGGTACAAAGTTGTGAGGAATGGAAGGAAAACGACCTTTAAAGCATTAAGCAAGATGTGGTACTTTCCTCTTGTGCCCATACTTCAGAGATTGTATTCATCACAACAAACAGCTGCTTACATGAGATGGCATCGGGAGCATCGCAGAGATGAAAAATTTGTGACGCATCCATCCGATGCCGAAGCTTGGCTGAAATTTGACGAGGCGAATCCTTCGTTTGCAGGCAATCCCCGTAATGTTCGTCTTGGTTTATGTTGGATGGGTTTGCTCCTTTCAACCAAACAGGCAGAAATTATTCCTGTTGGCTTGTCATTGTGACTCCGTACAACCTCCCACCTTCCATGTGCTTGAGAAGAGAGTTTTTGTTCCTCAACGCACTAATCCCTGGGCCATCCAACCCAAAAAATAAAATAGATGTCTACCTCAGGCCTTTGATAGACGAGTTGAAGATGTTGTGGAGTGAAGGGGCTTTTACGTACGATGTATCATTGAGCCAGAATTTCACCATGCGGGCTGCCTTAATGTGGACGATAAATGATTTCCCTGCATATGGGATGTTGAGTGGCTGGCAAACGTCGGGGAAGCTTGCATGTCTGGTATGTCTCGAACAGAACGTGGGTTTTAGCTTGCAATACAGTCATAAGGTCTGTTGGTTTGACAGGCACCGGCGATTCCTTGCCCACGATCATCCGTTTAGGAGGAATAGAAAAGACTTCACGCGGAATGTGGTCGAACGAGCAGATCAACCTCGTTATTTAAGTGGCCAAGAAATATGGGACAAGGTCAAGTACATCCAAAGTGTCGAAGAGGGGGCTGCTTCTAGTGCACCTCAGGGATATGGTGTTGATCATCATTGGAACAAACGCAGCATCTTTTGGGAACTACCATATTGGAAAGATCAATTGTTAAGACACAATCTCGATATCATGCATATTGAGAGGAATGTATTTTGCAATATTCTGTCCACCGTAATGGACACCAAGGGTAAGACGAAGGATACAGTCAATGCAAGACTTGACATGCAACAGATTTGCAAAAAGCCTGCTTTGCATTTAGTGGAGAATGCCACGGGCCGGACTTCCAAACCTAGATCGCCGTACACATTGAACAAAGAGCAAAATTTACAATTGTTGCAATGGGTTAAAGGAGTGAAACTACCAGACGGTTATGCATCAAACTTATCGAGATGTGTCGGCATGAACGAGGTGAATTTATCTAAGATGAAGAGTCATGATTGTCATGTTTTCTTTCAGGGATTGTTGCCGTGGGCCTTCAAAGCACTACCGAAACATATATGGAGTATTCTAACAGAATTTTCCTCGTTCTTTAAAACAATCTGTTCTTCTGAGCTTAATGTTGATAAGTTACGGCAGCTGGAGGAGAGGGTGCCAATAATGCTATGCAAGTTAAAGATGGTGTTTCCTCCTAGCTTCTTTGACTCAATTGAACATTTTCTGTTCACTTGGCGTACGAAGCAAGGGTAGGAGGTCCGCAACAATATAGGTGGATGTATCCGTTTGAAAGGTAAAATATTTTTTTTTGTCTGTGATTAATTGAAACACATTGCGCTATAGATTATAAATACCCTCTGATATTATAACATTGTAGGTTTTTACGCACACATAAGAAGAAGATCAAAAATCCAAGGTACGTTGAAGGATCCATTGCTGAAGCGTTTCTAGTCGAAGAGGCCACTAAATTTGCCTCATACTATTATCCCCCTAAAGTTATATCAAGATGGAGAGAGGTACCTCGCAACGATGATGGCGGTAAACCGAGTGGTCAAATATCAATATTTAATTATCCTGGCCGAGTCGTGCGAAAACATTGTAGGTCAACTCTGGAAGGACGCGATAAAAAAATAGCGGAGTGGTACATTCTAAACAACCGTGATGAGGCCGCCCAATACTTAAAGTAAGATTTCCTCTTTTTTTTTCTTGGTACAGTAAGTATTAAAGTATTAATTTCATTTTTTGTTACGTCACTTCTCTAATTCGGTCTGATCGACAAGTCCTTTGATGTCGGATTCCGATGTTGATCAATTCATGAATGCTGAGTTTCCTAATTGGTTACGATCCTTCTTTATCACAACCCATCAGCTCCCCAGGATGTTGTGTGGAGTTTATCTTACGGATTTGCAACAGCTGTTACCCAGATAAAAAAATATGTAATCAATGGGTATCGGTTTGCAACTGTTGAAGCGAACAAGAATACAGAATGTTGCAATTACGGTGTATGTTGTCGAGGTGGCCAAGTTGACGGGGTCGAGGGTGACTACTACGGGAAGTTAATTGACATAATTCAGCTGGATTATAAGTGGGACAAGTCGGTGACTCTATTTAAATGTGAGTGGTTTGATAACACTTCGCATGGGACAAAAGTGGACAAATATGGAAATGTTGAGATTGACTGGTCAAGGAGATATACAGTTAGTTATGACTCATTCATTCTTGCTCAATAGACGGAACAAGTTTATTATACATCATACCCCACATCCCGCCAAGGGTGGATGAGAGTTATCAGAACCAAAGCACGAAACATTATACCTAACTCGAAAAAGTCAGAAACAAATGACGATATGACTGAACCGTTCCAAGCTGATGTGGAACATGTACTTGCCGTAAGTATTGCCGAGGACGATCTACCAAGCAATCTCTTTGATTCCGCTGCGGAGTTAGAGTTGATTCCTATCCATATTGACGATGAAGAATCAAATGATGAGGCACAAGAGATATACTCAAATAGTGAATCTGAATTCGATGACTATGAGATGCCGGAGGAAGGTGTGCAGGCAGAGGTCGAAAAACAGGAATCGTCCGGTTGATTTGAGTTAGTTTTTTTTTTTGTGTATACTAGATCCTCTGTTACTTCGCCAGTGCCATATTCAGTAAATTTCTTATATTTATATATATATTGATATAATGTTTATACATGTTCAGAGATGGAGCATCGAGGAGGGTGTTTAGGTACTAGACGTAGTAGTGGTAGCTCCCAGCCCTGTCCTATCAGAGGGGGTAGGGCAACATCATCTACCCCCTCTATAGGCAGAGGTCTTGGCTCTTCCCCAGAGATGCCGTCATTTACTTTTTTATCTTCACCGTCTACTACCGACTCTGTTTTGGGCGGTAGAGGTGTGTCTGTCTCTCCGATTGATCCACAAGGCGGGCGAAAGCGAGTTGAGTTTACAATTTCTGACTGATTTACATATATTTTGTTTTCTTTAAGCGTCTATGTTATAACATTTTCAATACTTGTTTCTTTAGCACACTTCGTCGCCTTAGAGCCAGGTTGGGGAAGCTAGTTCCTCCAACACACCAGTTTGGGGAACAGTTGATCCTGCGACAGGGAAGTTGTGGATTCGTCCAACCGGCGACACCGAGTAAGTCATGTAAAGTTACTAGTAATGTTATGATTTTTTACCTTTAGTTTGTATGCTAATATTTGTAACATTTTCTTTGTTTTCAGGTTTTAGCCTAATAAGACGGTGAAGAAATTCTTAAAGGATCAAATGTTCCGTAATTTCAATCAGCCTTGGGCCAGTTGGACAAAGATTCCTCAGGATTACCGGGACACTTGGTTCAAGGAGTTCTTGGTAAATTATGTGATTTATGGTTATTAATTTCTTCTCATCAAAATACAAACTGATTAACTACTTTTATACTTTGGAGCACTAATTGTTTATTATTGATTTTCAGGGAGCGTTTAGCTGGTTGCCGGTTCATTCAAAAAAATTAAAAAAAGCTTATAACTTCAGGGCCAGCAAGTGGATGTCTGATAGATTTTATAAATTGAGACATCATATGGGAAAGAAAAATTGGATTCAAAATGAGGTCGCAAAACAGTTATTGCAAAGATGGGAAACCGACGAGAAATATTTAAAGCAAAGTGAACGAAATAAGTCAAAAAGGGCCCGTATGGATTGACCGTCATATGCTGGCGGCTCCATTCCATTTAGTGAGCATCGACGAAAAGTTGTAAGTATACGTTATTTTCTATTTTAGCTTTCAATATTTTATAATTTGAAGTAATTAATTGACGATTATCAATTTGTGTTTGCGTACGTAGTCCGGGGAAGTTCCTGCAGATTTGATTCCTTGGGTTACCTTTGAGCGGACCCATTCCCGGGATATTGAATGTGGTGGGAGGCGCTGGATTAACGCCAAGTCCCAGTAATACGCGGTGAGATATTAATTAGATTTATTATTTGTTTCAAACAGTAACATTTAAATCGAGTTTACATGTCGTATTTGTAATGTATTTTTGTGTGCTTGTAGGAGACCTTTCAGCAGCTGACGCAGGAGAGAGCGTCGCAGATTGAGAACGACCCGACGTCCTCTTATTCGGATGACGAGAGTCTCTTCATTCAGGCTGCAGGCGGAATTGACAAGAGGGGAGAGTCTTCGGGATGGGTGCCTTTGCCGCAAAGAAACCGAAGTTGTCTATGAAGCGCTCATCCAAAGACTTTGGTGGAGGTGTTCCTGCGCAGTAGACGTTATACTTTTGGTACCAATCGCAAACCATTATTCCCTCGTCCATTTAAATGAAGTACAAAAAATAAACTGACTTCGTAATGTTGGTTTTGCAGAAGATAATAGGGTAAAGGTGTTAGAAGCGAAGGTGAGGGAGCAAGAAGAGAAGGTGAGGGAGCAATGAGAGATGATTACTGAGATGCGAGCACTTCACCAGTCCTTATTGAAGGACAAGGGTAAGGGTCCTGGTGGTGATGACGATACTGGTGGTGATCATGACCAGACTGCTGCAGTTTAGACTTTTTTTAGTTCATTTTAGTCAAAACATTATAATTTATAAATTTTGTTTTTGCTTTGTAAACTTTTATGATTATTACAATTTAATTTTATGATATGCAAGTATTTTTATTTGCTAATTTTCAATATTTTTTATATAATTATTTTATTTTATCTAATTTTTTATATTTTTTAAAAATTAATTGAAATTTGCGAGGGAAAAGTACTTCCCTCGCAAATTCAGAAATTTGCGAAGGAAACTTTTTCCCTCGCAAATTATGGAATTTGCGAGGGAACATATTTCCCTCGCAAATTTTTGAATTTGCGAGGGAAAAAAGCCTTTTTGCGGCGGAAAATCGTTTTGCAATGGCTTTTTTGCGACAGTAAAAATGCTTGCTAAAAACTTCAAACGGTTTAAGATTATTCAATTTTTTCTATTCATTCTCATCAATCATTTTGAAATTTTGGGATTAGAATAAAAATTAAAATTGGTTTCATGTTCTAAAATTGTTCAATCCAGTCCTTTGATGAAATATTATTAATCTAATATTGCAGAGAAAAGTTTCAATGGACAAATCATTAGTGGGTGTTGGGCTCAAGGTTCATGTATGTAAACGTAAATGATACATTTGGTAAAAACAAAAATGTAAAGGATACATACTTCACCGTTTAATTTGTAATCCTTCCAATTTAATTACTAATGAAGAATATTATAGGAAAATCACTTTAAGGTTTCAAGGGATTCAAAAAATGTTAAAAAATTCCTATAGATAATTCTGATGTCAAAAAGGTTTCATTGACAACTTCTTCAGTAGGGGATTAACAACTACATCTATAGGTTTTAACAACTTATTGAGACTTTTTTTTGTAATACCCTAAAAACCCTAATTATCATAAATGATATATTTTGATAAAAACTACATGGTAGATAAAGGAGAGTATGTTGTCTCAAATTTTGTAATTTGATTATTATAATTTTTGGGCAATTTCTCCTTGAAGATTTAATAGATCAAGTGTGAATCTTGAGATTTCATTTAGGGATCATAATATACCCTAATATAAATATTGAATTTTAGTAAATAAATACTAAAAATACAAAGGAGAATCTATTAATTATATTTTCATCCAAATTTCACTTTGGAATTAATTAACCAATGGTTAATTATGTGACTACATATTAGGATCTATAAAATGTGATATTAAATCACATAAAATAATAACTATTTTAGATGATCATAAGGCAAAAGAATGACACATAAAATAGTGATTAAATTATGATCAAAGGTTATGGAATTACTTAGTTATATTAAAGCAAATTAGAAAATGTAATACCCAAATAATTATTTATCTTAAATATTATATTTGGATAAATAATATATCTTAAATATTATATTTGGATAAATAATACATATTTAAAATAGGTGAATATGTTGTCTCAAATTTTTCTATTATTTTATTTTCTAGGCAATTTCTTCCTATAATTAAGGTGACCAAAGATTTGATTTTCTAAATCTTATTAGGGATCATAAAATATCCTAAGATTATCATAATCAAGTATAATCTTAATTATATCATAAAAGCAATCAAATATCATCAAAAAATGCCTAAATCAATTAAGGAAAATTAGCAACAATTATTGGGCAATTAAATTTGCAATAATTGAAATATTTATGTAATTTTTGAAATTAAATAATTAATTAATTAAATAGGCATAATTAAGAATATATCTACATAGTTAAGGGCTTAAATACTATCAAAGGTCCAAGATTAGCACAAAGAAGATTATTATTATTCATAATTAATAAAGTAACAAACAAAGTAAGCCTAAAAACATGTTAAACACCATATTTGGGATTTTTCCCAAGACTAATTTAATTTCCCTATTTTCTAGGAAAGTGGCGAAATCTCCCTTAAAATTAGCTAAGATAATTGCACCAATATTAAATCTTATTAGCACATAAATAAGAGCAAAATATCATCAATAGTAATCAAGACTTTTTCAACATAAATCAAAGGCTTGGATTAAAACTAATAAAGTTAAATCCTAAGGCTTTAATTAAATTCCATAAAGCATAGTCCATGTGATTTAAAAATCAACCAATGGGGGGGGGATCCTTCTAGATAATTATGAGACAATAGAAACACAAATTTGAAGATGAATGAGTGAGTGATACACGGCCCTTTGGTTTGTTGGATAAGAAAGAAATTGTTTAATATTTAATTAACACACATGCTAAATTAAAACATAATCAAAGCAATCAAGTAGGAAGACTTTTGTGGCATTTTGGAAGAGGATAAAAAGTGAAAAGGGAAGGGTGAAGTCGGTGGTGAAGGGAGAGAGAGAAATTATAGGCTTGATTTAATAATAATTTGAAATCCACTAAAGAGATAAATCAAGTAATCAAAATCCTTAAAAAATCAATGAGAATCTATACAAAATAAATTGTATCTTGAGAAGCTTTAATCATGGATCAAATATAAGGATTTATTATGAACGAGCATATTTTAAGCTTGGATTAGGTTATCTCCAAAATCATTTTCGCAACTTTTGTGATTAATCTTAAAGTGATTAAAGTGTTAGTTGGGACTTCTAATGAAGCCAAGATTTTATCCACTACTAGAAAAGTTAGTTTTTGCGATGGAAAAAATCCGTCGCAAATTTGGGTTTTTCCGTCGCAAATTCATTTTGCGACGGATTTTACTACGGATAAAGTCCGTCGCAACAAACAAGTGGCAATTGCGACGGATTTATATATTCCGTCGAAATTTGTGACGAATTTTTAATCCGTCGCAATTGGTCTAATTTGCGACGGAGTATAATCCGTCGCAAATTTCGAATTTGCGACGGATTATACTCCGTCGCAAATTAGA
This sequence comes from Acacia melanoxylon, assembly GCA_019022615.1. Classification (NCBI taxonomy): domain Eukaryota; kingdom Viridiplantae; phylum Streptophyta; class Magnoliopsida; order Fabales; family Fabaceae; genus Acacia; species Acacia melanoxylon. The sequence continues at coordinate 2,448,914 of JAFJYJ010000010.1, forward strand.
CCAATTGCGACGGATTTCATTATCTGTCGCAAATTTCAAATTTTCAAAATTTCGATTTTTTTTTAATTTTCTTTCTTTATTATAATTTCATTTTTTTTCTTTTAAAGTTATATTCTTTTCCATTATTTTTTTTTAAAAAAAATTATTCTATTTTTAAATTTTGTTTTAAAAATTATATAATAAAATATATAAAAGAAAAAGTGTTGTATAACATAAAAACTGAATTTATAGTCATAAAGAGTCATTCATAGAAAAGACAATATCCAAAGAACATGTACTAAAAAAGTAGTCTAAACAATTTGCATCATCATCATCATCATCGATATCAACAGGATCACCACCGGGAGAGCGGCTCCGGACCCTTGTTTTTCATTAAGGACATGATTTGAAGTTGCATTCGCCTAACCATCTCGCGTGTCTCGTGGAGCTCATTTTGCCGTCGCCATTTGTTGTTGCCTTGTCCGCTCGGCTCACTTTCTTGTCTCCATTTGTTGTTGCCTTGTCTCGCTCGCTCAACCGCTTGCTCCTCCACCAACGCGATCATCTTCTTCACCTCATCTGCAAAAACATTAGGAAATATAATAATCTTTTTTTGTACTTCATTTAAATGGACCAGAGAATGAAAATGTAACAATCAATATCAAATGTATCACGTTTACCTGTAGAAACACCTTCAGTGCCAGATGTGGAGGATGTGCAGCGCTTTGTTTCCCTAAGTTGGCTGGCAGAGGCACCGTACCGAAGACTCGCTTTCTTTGTTAAATCCACTGCGACTGAAAGAATAGACTCGTTATCGGCCGAGAGGATGCGTGGCCGGTCCCACTCGCGAGTCTCTCTCCTGTGTCAGCCTCTGATAGGTGTCCTACAAACGAAAAAATACATTACAAATAAGCCATGTGAAATGAAATAAACATGTTGGTGTCCGGAACAAAGAATAAATGCAATATAAATGTCTCACCGCAACTTGCTGAGACCTGGTGTTAATCCAGCGCCTCTCACTCCCTTCAGATTGCTGGGTATGAGTCCGCTCAAAGGCAGTCCACTCAACATCTTCTCGGAGGAACTTCCCAGCATAAAGTGCTCGCAAACACAAAGTATGACCATTAATAAATTGTTTCAAAGTACAAAATATTGAATACTTTAATAGAAAAAAAGTGTACTCACAACTTTCCGTTTATGCTCACTCTGTGGAATCGAGCCGCCGGCATATGAAGGTCCTTCCTGTCTGGCCCTATTTTGCTTATTTTTCTGACTTCTATTTTTAAATTTCTCATCGACGGCCCAATTTTGAAGTAATTGGCACGCTTACATCGTGGTCAATCCAATCTTGCTTGCCCGTACCCTTTCTCAATTTATAACACCTCTCAGTCAACCACTGGCTTCCCTTATGGTTAAATGATTTTCTCAGATTTTTATGATGTTCAGGTAACTTCACATGACTCACTCCTCGGTGCCCTTAGGACGGATCCAAACTTCCCTATCGCAGGATCTCTCTCTCCCCATATTGGTGTATTAGAGGAACTACCTCCTTCGTCGACCTGGCTATGAGGCGACGGAGTGTCCTGAAGGAAGGAATGTGAACTATTGAAGATAACATAGATGGTAAAAGAAAACTAAACATATATAAATCAATCAGAAATATAATATTGATTAAACCTGGTGTCCCCCTTGTTGTGGATCGGTGGAGGAAGACGGAGACACGACGAATAAAGCGATGGTGAAGTGGACAAATAGACCGACGGTGAAGTGGACATATAGACCGACGGTGAAGTGGACAAATAAACCGATGGTGAAGTTGACATCTCATGTGGCGAAACCTCTGGGGAAGTGCCTCTCCCCGCCTACAAAGGGAGCAGATGACGTTGCCCTACCCCCTCTGATAGGACGGGGTCCGGTTCGACCACGACCACGTCCACGATCTGAACGACCTCCAGGATGCTCCATCTCTGCACACTTACAAACATTATGTCAAAATAACTATAAAAATAAGATATTTACTTGAATTATTTGTGACATTAGCGCAGTTACTGATTATGCAGTATAACAGATGGTCATAAACAAAGCACTAACAATCAATCGGACGATTCCCGCTCTTCGACATCTTCTTGCACGCCTTCTCGAAGTCTCATAGTCGTCAAACTCGATTCACTATCGAGTAAATCACTTTTGTCTCATCGTCCGATTCATCATCCTTAACTTGGATTGGAACCAACTCTAAGTCGCAGCAGTAATCGAACAAATTGCTTGGTACATCATCGTCGGTAATGTTTACGGGCCCATGTTCCACATCAGCTTGGAACGGTTCCTTCATGCCGTCATTTGCTTCCGACTCTTTCGACTTAGGTATAATATTCGTGCTTTGGTTTTGATAACTCCCACCCACCCTTGGCGAGAAGTGGGGTATACCGTATAGTAAACCCGTTCCGCCCGTTGAGCAAGGATGAATGGGTCATAACCAACCGTATATCTCCTTGTCCAAAGTGAATCTCAATATTCCCATGTTTGTCCACCTTTGTCCCACGCGGATCGTTATCAAACCACTCACATTTAAAAGTGTCACCACCTTGTCCCACGGGTAACTCAGCTGAATTATGTCAATTAACATCCCGTAGTAGTCACCCTCCACCCCGTCAACTTGGTCACCTCGACAACATACACCGTAATTGCAACATAGTGTACCTGCGTTTGCTTCAACAGTTGAAAACCGATACCCATTGATTATATATGTTTTGCACCGGGTAACACTAATTGCAGCTCCATAAGATAAACTCCATGCAACTTCATTGGGATCTGATGGATTTTCCATGAAATAGGATCGAAACCACTTTGGAAACTCAGAGTTCGTGAATTCATCAACTTGGGAATCCAACATTGAAGGATTTACCGATCGGACCCAATTAGAGAAGTAAGCGTAAAAAAACAAAATGAAGTTATTACTTTAACACTTACCGTAAAAGTAAAAAAGAAAAGAAATCTTACTTTAAGTATCGGGCGGCCTCTTCACAATTGTTTAGAATGTACCACTTAGCTACTCGCTTATCTCTTCCTTCAAGAGTTGACTCTCCTACGTTTTCCCACGACTCGGCCCGGAAAATTAAATATTGATTGTTCGCTCGTATTATCGCCATCATCGTTGCGGTACCCCTCTCCATCTTGATATCATTTCAGGGGGATAATAGTATGACGCAAATTTTGTGGCCTCTTCGACTAGATACGCTTTAGCGATAGATCCTTCAACATACCTTGTATTTTTGATTTTGTGCTTAAGAGTGCGTAAAAACCTACAATGGACAGGATATTTATAGACTAAAGTGCGTGAAAGAAATAACAACACGAAAGAAATATATATTACCTCTCAAACGGATACATCCACCTATATTGTTGAGGACCTCCTACCTTTGCTTCGTAGGCTAAGTGAACAGCAAATGTTCCATTGAGTCAAACATGCTAGGGGGAAACACCATCTCTAACTTGCATAGGGTTATTGGCATGCTCGCCTCCAGTGCCGTAACTTTTCAACATTCAGCTCGAAGCACAAATTTCTCTCGAAGAACATGGAAAATTCCGTCGAATAGACCATATATGCTTTGGTAGTGCTCTGAAGGCCCACGGCAATAATCTCTGGAAAAAAACATGAAAATCATGACTCTTCATCCCGGATAACTTCGCCTCGTGCATCTTGACACATCTTTTCAAGTTTGACGCATAACCATCTGGGAGTTTCAGATCTTTAACCCATTGCAACAATTCTAAATTCTGCTATTTTGTTTAATGTGTACGGCGCTCTAGGTTTGGAAGTCCATCCCCTGTCATGCTCCACCAAATGCAAAGCATGCCTTCTACAAATCGCTTCTATGTCCCGTCTTGCGTTGATTGTATCCTTCGTCTTGCCTTTGGTGTCCATCACGGTGTGCAGAATATTGCAAAACACATTGCTCTCAATATGCATGACATCAAGGTTGTGTCTTAACAATTGATCTTTCCAATAGGGTAGTTCCCAGAAGATGCTACGTTTGTTCCAATGATGATCAACGCCATATCCCTCAAGTGTGTTGGAAGCAGCCCCCTCTTCGACACTTTGAATATTTTTGACCCTGTCCCATATTTCTTCGCCACTAAAACGACGAGGTTGATCTTCTCGTTCGGTAACATTCCGCGTGAAGTCTTTTTTATTTCTCCTAAACGGATGATCGGGGGTAGGAATCGCGGTGCCCGTCAAACCAACGAGACTTTGTGATTTGTGTTCCAAGCTAAAACTCATGTTCTGTTCAAGACATACCGGGCATGCAAGCTTTCCCGACGTTTGCCATCCACTCAACATCCCATATGCAGGGAAATCATTTATCGTCCACATTAAGGCAGCACGCATTGTGAAATTCTGGCTCAATGATATATCATACGTTAGAACCCCCTCACTCCACAACATCTTCCACTCGTTTATCAAAGGCCTGAGGTACACGTCTATCTTCTTTTTTGGGTTGGATGGCCCAGGGATTAAGGCGTTAAGAAAGAAAAACTCTCTTCCCATACACATAGATGGTGGGAGGTTGTACGACGTCACAATGACAGTCCAACAAGAATAATTGCTGCCCGTATTGCTGAAAGGAGCGAACCCATCTGAACATAGACCAAGACGAACATTACGGGGATCCATAGCAAATAAAGGATTCGCCTTGTCAAATTTACGCCAAGCTTCGGCATCGGATGGATGCGTTACAAAGTTTTCATCTCTATGATATTCCTGGTGCCATCTCATATGAGCAGATGTTTGTTCTGATGCATACAATCTCTGAAGTCTGGGCACCAAAGGAAAGTACCACATTTTGCTTAATACTTGACGGGTCATTTTCCTTCCTTTCCCCACAATTTTATATCTGTCATGTCCACAGAATTTACAATTGGTCAACTCAAGATCTTCCTTGTAATACAACATACATCCTTCCGGGGGCAGCAATGGATTTTTTCACATCCAAGTCCAAGTTCTTTCACTTTTTTTTTGCTTGGTAAAAATCCTTCGGCAAATTATTGTTTTTGGGAACAACTTTACTTATGATCTGCATCATTTCGTTGTAATTCCTCTCACTCATATGGTGATCGGTCTTCAATCTTAGTGTTGCTAGGGTAGCCGATAGCGATGAATATTCACTACTTTCAAAGTGTTCGCAACCTTCCCATAGCGGACATTGCGCTTCTTGAAGCATTTTATAGAACCTATCGGCTTCCGGATGAGGATCCTCTCTTATGTATGATGGTTGAGTATGTGTATCGGTCTCCTCTCCAATGTATGACGGTTCACCATGTGTAACGGGATCAAAATATCTGCCGATGGACGGTCCCGCGGCATCCATAACCAACTGCTCATATTGATTAAGGTTTTCTCGATGACTACTGTCCCCGTAATAACCACTCGGTGTCTGTCGGACTTCACCATGAAATTCCCAAAATTCATAATCCTTCATGAATCCATTTTTACACAAATGAATTCTGACCTTTCCCGAATCTTTAAATCTTAAACACCTACATTTTACACACGGACACCTGATTTGTCTACTAGAATGATTTGAATGCGCCAAAGCAAAATTGATGAACTCTTTCAAACCCACCAAGAATGCTTGATTTAGTTGTCTTCTATCAGTTAGACGGTTGTACATCCAACTCCTAACATGATTGTCTTCCATACTTCCTGGCTAGTTCAGTTACTAAGCTAATTAACATCTATCTCAACATGACACAAATATATATAAGTGGCCAATACAACTGGCCACTTATGCCAACCAATTGCAACTTAATCAAGGAAGTAGAAAACAAACACATACATTGAACAAATAACAGATCCCAGCAAGCAACCAGAGAATGAGGATAGCACACCAGAACATGGGGACATGCTTGTGGAGGGGGCAAACAAAGAATAGAACACTATAAGTATTTTGGTGAGCCTAACAACCGATGCGCAGCTTAACAAGGAGTAGTGTATCATCTTCAGAGCACAAAATAAAATATCGTATGAACTAAGTATTGTATATTAAATACCACAATCAGAGTTATATACCTCAAAACTAGGCATGATTTACAATCACCAAACATATACAGAATTTTCCATAACAATTTTTCAGGTAGCCTTCACCAATTTTCCATATACACAATTTTTCATAAGTAATAAATATGACTAATTTTTTCAATTTTTATCTATACTAATTTCTATAACAAATAATGTAAATAATGTGGTGAAAAAAAAATGAAACACAGCTTTACCTGGAACACGGCAGAGTGGGGGTGGGAGCTGGGGGCGCCGGAGCGGGGGGTGGAGTCGGGGCCGTCGGAAGGTGGGTCGCCGGAAGCCGGGGCGCCGGAGTGGGTGTGGCCGGGGTGGGAGCCGGGGGCGCCGGAGTTGGGAGTGAGCTGCAGCGCCGGAGTGTGGGAGGGAGCCGGGGGCGCCGGAGTGGGGGAGAGAGATGGGGCGCGGAGTGGGGGGTGGGCGGGTGGTGCGGGGGGAGAGGGGGGGGGGGGTGGAGCTGGGGGGGGGGGCTGGTCGGCGGAGGAGCGGGGGGGGGGACCGGCGAGGAGAGCCGGGGGAGAGGGGGGAGCCGGGGCGGGCGGGTGGCGGAGGGAGTGGGGGAGGGGGAGCCGGGGGCCGGGGGGCCGGGGGGCGAGGGGGGGGAGAGGAGGAGGGGCGGGGCGGGCTGGTCGGGAGAGTGAAGGAGAATCCAGCCCTAATTAATGGATTTTGCGACGGATTAATATTCCGTCGCAAAATCCGCTTTTTTGCGACGGAATATTGATTCCGTCGCAAAGGCAACGCATTTTTAGCGACGGATTTATAATCCGTCGCTAAAAAAAAAACCGGCGGTCTTTTTGCCGCCGATTAGCGACGGATGAATAATCTTGCCGCAGGCTTTTTGCGACGGAACATTATCCGTCGCAAAAAGCATCCAATGGCGGCCTTTTTGGCCGCCATTTAGCGACGGATTTAACGGATTTTAAATTGCCGTCGCTGCTTATTGCGACGGATTAATAATCCGTCGCAAAAAGCAAAAAACTGGCGGCCATTTGGCCGCCAGATAGCGACGAATAAGATATCCGCCGCTAATTTGCGCGACGTATAAAAATTTCGTCGCAAATTTGCGACGGATATCTTTTTTCGTCGCAAAAGGTATTATCTTGCGACGGAATTTTTAATCCGTCACAAATTGACGTGAAATTCCGTCGCTAATTTGTTTTTTTCTAGTAGTGATCTAAAATTAAGAGCTTTAATTAATAAAATACAAGTGAATTAAAAGAGCCAAGAATGGAGCTCAAAATATTATCAATTTGGCTAAAATTGAAACACAAAACAAATTAAAAGATGAAGAGGGGAGGGGCACGGTTTGGAGGTCTTGTGTGTGTAGTAAAATTATGTCTTATAATTCAATTTTGATTTGAATCCACCAATAAGAAAATTCAAAAGAAAATCAAGCCTAAATCCTTGTATAATTAAAACAACCAATGAGAACATTTTGCTTCACAAAATGAGTCTTCAAAGAAGACCAAGCCTCATGAACCATTGATTAAGCAAGATCATCCAAGGGTTAAAATTAAAGAGGAGGAGTTAGAAATTACCTTGGATGCCATCACCTTTTCCTATAAATAGATAGGCCAAGCCTCTTCATTCTTCACACCTTCACAAGCAAGAGCAAGCATAGTATCTGATTATAGAGAAAAGAGAGTGAGAGTGGGAAGCTAGAAGGAGAAGGAGAAAGTTCAAGGTGAGTTCTTGAGCTATAGTCTTTAAGTTCTTAGTTAAATTGTTGTTTTGATCTTTAATTTTCCAATATTATTTTGTTTACATGTTTTTATGGTTAAAATTAGCTTTATTTCAAAAAATTGATGAAGAAGATGTTATAGCAAAATTTTTGGAAGATTATGATCAAAGTAGCGAAGCTCTGGCAAAACTTTATCGGTTAGCGATTTCTGAAAGCAGTTTTAAAAACGCTGGTATCTTATGTTGAAGATGATGTCCTTAAATTCTGAGAAACTGCATGTTTAAATTAGACATATAGGGCTTTTCAAATATATCTAGAATGTATTATTTCGAGTTCTGTGCTAGAAGATAAAAATGTCCAGAGTTGGGCTACGTTTTCTGAAAATTTTCTGGGTAGAGGATGAACACGTGAAAATTGGGAATTTTTCTTAGAATCTGGGAAAGAACCAGTATTTTTCCTTGAAAGTAGACATCCTAAGGATTCCGAGGAATTTTACGGATACTCGTTTCGAGTTCTGTGGAATTAGTTATGATTTTCCAAAGTTAGGTGAAAAATCAGCCTATGTGCTGTCAAGTAGCGTTTTTACGAAATTTATAGGAAATAAAATGGAAAATAATTAATCCAGGGGTAAAATGGTCATTTGAGACTAATATATTTATTATAATATTTATTATTAATTAATAAATGCGATATTACCCTTATAGGATATCCGTAAGCACAATTTGACCATCCAAACGTACCATGAACAACAACGAAGGTACGTTCGCGACGTACTGTAACACTAACTCTGATGCTTATAGTATATTTATATATGATAGTTGTATTCATAGATTAAGACTTTGTCTTAGATCTTTCATTATACATTCAGATATACACGGGTTATAGTTATAATAATACCGTTAGGTTTTTCTAGCGCTGAGGACACGACCAAAAATCGTGGCATTGGTGAATAGTGCAGACTGGGATAACATGCATACTACAGGGGCTGTGTATTAGAGGGCATCAAACTCCCTCCCCTCCACATTAGGGGCGAGGGGGATATTTACAGGTCGACGCCCTCTCGTACGGCCCCCTCTACTACTACCGCCCCTTATAGGCCTTTTCCATTGTTCAACAGCTTTTCCTTTTCCCTTATCAGCCATCACGTCGAAAGGTACAAGTTGAAAGGTTAAAAGGTGAAAAATCAAAACTTTTGCGCGGGGAAAATGAAAATGAGACGAACAGTTAAAAAACCGCTACAATTTGTAGTAGTTTCATAAAACCGACATCTAAACCGCTACAAATTGTGAGACCGTTGCGATTCTGTAGCGGTTTTTGCTGACAACCGCAACAAACTTGCCTCATTCTTGGTGAACATCTGTAGCGGTCTTACAACCGCTACAAATATAGAGACCGTTGCGATTCTGTAGCGGTGTTAAGCTATAACCGCTACAAAGTAAACGTTGTAGCAAGTAAACGTTGTAGCGGTTAAGGAACCGCTACAACATGAAGTCCCTGTCTTATCTGTAGCGGTATCATATTAACCGCTACAAAAATACTTTTTTGACAAAAAAAATTCCAAACTAATTGGTTTACGAGTCCAACCAATTAGTTTGGTGAAAATAATTTAAAAAAAAAACTTTCAATTAATTTAATTATTTTCTTCGATTTTCTCAAAACACTCGAGTTTAATAAATTAAGAATATTGAGTTTACTGAAAACAGTCTAACATGTCCGTGAATATTCGCATTCAGTATAGCCACCAAACTCTCTGGAAACACTCACTGACTCATTTTGATCAGAGATATTTTACAGAGAGATTGGTGGCTATAATGAAAACCAATCTTCGGTGCACGTTAGACTATCTTCGTAAGAGTAGAAGTCTTCACGTCGAGATAAATCCAAATGTGGATTGTCACCGAAGGAAGAACAGTCTCGGCTACAAGGAAGAGAGAGGCAAATATCTCGCAGCTCTCATCTCTCGACATAAGAGATCGTCTGCAGATATCCGCATGCCTTCGACTACTCACCGAGAATGTTCATTCAAGCGACAATGCAGATTTGATAATTTCGAAAATTTATAATCGGGTGTACGGACAGCATTAACTATTTATAGCTTCACTATTTGTAGCGGTCTTACTAACAAAACGCTACAAAATCATATTATCTCGATGCGGTTTCGGCTTCGCTTCAATACAACCGCGACAAAACGCGTCGTTCGTTCCGCCTTTTCGTTGCGGTTGCTTTCATATATATAACCGCTACGTAATTATCGACTAAGTTCGCGCCATTACGCGCTAATCACTGGCGCCAAATTTGTAGCGGTTTTACTAAGAAACCGCGACAAAGGTTGCGCCACAGAGATTCGCGCCATGGCGCGCCAAGTTGGCACCAAAATTTGTAGCGGTTTACACTATAGGAACCGCTACAAATGTCTCAGCAAACGTCCTCTTAATGATTCCGCTGCTAATTTGTTACGGTTCATTAAAAAACCGCAACAAAAAGACATTTCATAGAAATTTTGTGGCGGTTTTTTATGACTGCTACAGACGAACCGCTACTAATGGTCTGTTTTTTTGTAGTGAATTTGGTTTCAAATGAGAGAAAACATATAAAAATTTACATTTAAGTTTTAACTATGTGAGACATATATCATGGATCAAGACATTTTTTTAAAAGTAACTTATATATTGTGGATGGGAAGTAGTATATATATATATGATATATTACGGTTCTTAAAGTGAAAACAATATATACTGTCAAAAAAACAAATGTGAAAACATACAATATATGCTAATATATGTGATAAAATATATAATCCATCATTCAGGGGATAAAGCGCATACTTTTTGAGAAATATTTGGTGGCAAATGAAAACATTTTAATTTTATTTTAATATTATCTAGAAATATAAAAATAATAATTTTACAAAAAATGTTTATGCGTAAAATATATTGACACCTATTTGTTAAATATTATGATGAATATTAACAGATTTTGAGTCGATTGTAGTATGACTACATATAAATTTGATCAAAATATATTAGTTGTGGTATAAATTATGATGTAAATAATTAATTTTAAATTAGATAATGTAAAACAATTTATTAAAAAAAACTGTTTTCATTCCTTGTAGTTTATTTTTAGTTATTTAATCATATATGAAATTTAAGTTTTCTCTAGTATGCATGAATTTGGGGGAAGTTAATTAGCTAGCGGCCAATGAGAAGTAAAAGAAATTCATAGAGAACGTTTATATATATCTAAAACGGATCAAAAACAACCTTCGTCTCCCCAAAAACATTTTTCTGTTCAAGCCATATACAAAATAATTTTACTTGTAAAAACTTTGTATTTTATTGATAGAGAACGATTATATATATATAATCATATATCATAAATATAATAGAATAAATCTAATTAAATCATCTAAATCTCTTCTATAATCTTAAAAAATAAAGATTTGATGAAACAAATAAAGACTGAGATAACGATTAAAATTATAAATCTGATTCAAAAGATAATAGCAGAATCTAGATATAAAAAAACGAACGAAAAGATAATACACACATAAAAAAACTAGGTTATATCCTCAGTTGCAGACTTATTTTTTGAATCTGCATGCGTATATGTGTGTCTATCTATTTAACCAGCAATCCTCTCCTTCACTCCCATTCCTCATCGTCTTTTGCTCCGTCAAGCCGATGGCGATTAGATGCGACAACCCCTTTCTGCCCATAGACATTATCATCAACATTCTCAAAAGGCTTCCTGTTAAATCCATTGTTCGATTTCAATGTGTGTTAAAAGAATGGAAAGATCTCTTAAAAAGCCCATCTTTCATCGCTGAACATGCCCGCCACTCTGCTCACGAACGCCCTCTACTTCTCCTCCACGAATTCAATTACAAACGTCGGTGTCCGTCCATATCTTTGCTTAATCGTAAGATGGAAACCGTTGAAGTTCTGAGCATACCCTCGATAGATCCCTTCAGATGGAGCTGGAGAATCATTGGCTCTTGCAATGGCTTGCTTTGTGTCAAAGTTATTCATGATCAAGCCAAGTCTCATAATTTGCTTTGGCTTTGGAACCCAGTGATTAAAAAGGTAAGAGAAATACCCCTAACCACGAATGATCCCATGGGCCGTTGCATATATGGATTTGGGTTCTGTGGCATAGTAAATGATTACAAGATAGTGAAATTTTATAAACAAGTGATTCATAAAAAGAAGAAAGATCAACACTTCCATCGCATCAAGTATGAAAGAGTGGAGGTTTATTCATTAAGCACAGGTTCATGGAAGGAACTAGAATTTGAATTTGGGGCTATACAGCATGCAGAATTTATATATCAAGCTGTCAATACTGATGGAACTATTTCTTGGTTGTTAATAAGCAATCTTTCACCTATAATAGTTTCGTTCGACATAGCCACGGAAGTGTTTAGATTCACACAAATAACATCTGATTATTGTTCTTTGCTTGGGCTTGATCTGTACAGTAACAAACATGAGGTTCACTATGTGACTGAGGAGGACTCTGGATCTAATTTCATCTGTGTATGGGTGGCGGAGGAGGTTGCTAGTGAATCTGGGAAGAGTTTGAGATGTACTCAGAAATATAGAATTGGACCAATAATGTCAGGTGATTTAAGTCCTACATGTATTTGGGGGAATGAAATAGTCTTCCTTGACACGAAATTTGAGACTCAGATGGAGGACCCGAGGTGCATTCTTTATCTGTTCAATCTCATCACTAATGAAAGGAGGAAGTTCAACTGTTCAGTTGATTGTAACCGGTGTCAGGTTTTCAATTATGAGAAGAGCCTTGTGTCTGTTTGAAACACCCAGGTTGAATATAGCCTTGCTCTACATTCCATATTTCTTTTGTCACAGGAATTTTGGTGGAAATTAATTCACAAAACCTTTTAATATTTTGGTTGTATCTATAATCCTTGAAGCCCCTTTGATCCGTGATCGGGAATGGACAAATTTAGTACTAGTTGTTTCAAACTTTTTTTTAGCCTTCTATATATCATGATATGTTCATTCTTCACGGATTTCATATAGTTTGGTTTCTGTTATACGATTTTGTTGGGTTTTAGTTGGCCACTAATGTTTGTTTGGATAATTTCAAAACTTAGGTTTTGACAAAAATTTACCAAACATTCCAAAATTATCTAGAAACTATTTTGCATCAAAACCTAGGCTTTGGAAAAAACTATTTTTTTCATATTTGTCTCTCTCCTCTCGCCATCATCAAGATATTTTTTAGTACTAGTCAGTATCCTTAAATGTTTTTTAGTACTCTAGAATATTTTTCAAGATTAGTTATTACCCTTAAATATTTTTTCAATATCCTAAACTTTTTTTTAAGACTATGAGAAGTATATTTTTAGCAACAGTCAGTATAGTAACTTGAAATATTTTTTCAAGATCAATCATTACCTTAAAATATTTTTTCATTATCCTAAAATAAATTTTTAAGATCATGACGTATTTTTTAATATCCTTAGAGTATCTTTTTATTACCTGGTCACAAGATCTTGAAATATTTTTTTCAAGATCAGTCATTATCCTGAATTATTTTTTTAACATCATTAAGATCATGAAGTATTTTTTCAGTACCCTTAAGTATTTTCATTTTATACACAAATTTATGTAATTTTTGGTATTTATTGTGAAATATATTGTTTATAATATTAGAAATACAACCTTATCTAAAAGCTATTCTTTAAAAGTTATTTTTACCTTGTAAATTCTAAAACTATTCTTCAAAAGCTAAATCCAAACGGCCCTTTGTATACCAAGGTTCTATATCTAATGTGAGGGAATGAAAGTTAACAAAAGATATTATGCTTCTTGTTTTCTCATTTATTTTATCTGATAAGAGAAATAAATTAAATACCCAGGACTATCTGTTTTACTTAGGAAAAAAATTGACACTATCAACTATTACAGGTAATTAAATACATGTGTTTAGAGAATAAATACAATTTGTTCTAAAATAGTTTGATGTTTGGGAAAATCACATATAAATACAATTTAAATTTACAAAAACCCCCAAATGTCTGTTGAATTTGTTAAAAACTCAAAGGTACCAAGGACCATATGGAAATTTACAAATTCGGGTGAAATTATTCTTTTGCCCTTAGTTTTAAATAATTTTTTTAAAAAAATGACCCTCACTGGAGGGCCGACGTCTAGGCGCCGGCCACCGGCGATGGGTTTTTTTTTTGGGGGTTTTTTTTTTAAAAAAAAAAAAGATTCATTGAAAGTGTAGGAGGGAACCCCCACACCTCCCACTTGGTTCCTTTTGATATATATATGCATTAACAAATATATATATTCTTTTTAACATTTTTTCAACGGTAGTTACAAATCTTTCAACGGCAGTTACAAGTCTTTCAATGGTATTTACAAAATTTTCAATAGCATTTACAACTTTTTTTTTAGGTTTACCTTTTTTGCCTCTGAGAAAAAAACAAAAAAATAATACATTATCACAAATCTTTCAACGGCATTTACGACTTTTTTTTTAGGTTTACCTTTTTTGCCTCTGAGGGAAAAACAAAAAGATAATGCATTATCACAAATCTTTCAACATAGCATTTACGACTTTTTTTTTGTTTACCTATTTTGCCTCTGAGGGGAAAAAAAATAATGCATTATCACAAATCTTTCAACGGTAGTTATAAAATTTTCAACGGCATTTACGACTTATTTTGAATTATTTTTTGTTTTTCCCTCTGAGGCAAAAAACGTAAAAAAAAAAAAAAAAAAAAGTCGTAAATGTCGTTGAAAATTTTGTATCTCGCGTTGAAAGATTTGTGATAATGCATTATTTTTTTTGTTTTTCCGTTGGAGGCAAAAAAGGTAAACCTCAAAAAAAAAGTCATAAATGCCATTTAAAATTTTGTAAACGCCGTTGAAAGATTTGTAACTCGGCGTTGAAAGATTTGTGATAATGCTTTTTTTTCCCTCAGAGGCAAAAAAGATAAACCTAAAAAAAAAGTTTTAAATGACGTTGAAAGATTTGTAATTGCCATTGAAAAAATGTTAAAAAGAATATATATATTTGTTAATGCATATATATATATATATATATATATATATATATATATATATATATATATATATATATATATATCAAAGGAACTAAGTGGCCCAGTGGTTGGGCCACTTGGCCCCATGGAGGTGTGGGTGGTTCGAACCCCACCTCCCACACTTTCAATGAATTTTTTTTTAAAAAAAAAAAAAAAAGGCACCCGGCAATGCGGGCCCTCCAAATAAGGTCATTTTTATTTTTTAAAATTTATTTAAAACTAAGGGTAAAATGGTAGTTTCACTCGAATTTGTAAATCCCCACACCTTTAAGTCCTTTAAAAAATTCAACAGACATTTGGAGGTTTTAATAATTCATATGATATTTATATGGGATTCAGCTTCAGTCCTCTTCCATTCCCATCCTCTTCCTCATCTGAGCCGTCGGATGAAAATCTGGACGATTGATTTTTTTTAATAATTTACCGCATGCGGTACAAGCTACCGCATGCAGTAACAATTTTATTATTAAAAAAAAATTCAACCATCCAGATTTTCATCCAACGGCTCAGATGAGAAAAAAGATGGGAATGGAAGAGAACTGAAGCCGGATCCATTTATATGGGGTTTTCCCTTGATGTTTCTATTGGAGAATTAATTTTTGGTTTTGACACTACTCGTGATACCCTAAATTTCCAAAGCTATCAAAGTCATTAGTATAAGAATGCTTGCTAAAACTTCAAACTGTTTAAGATTATTCAATTTTTTCTATTCATTTTCATCAATCATTTTGAAATTTTGGGATTTGAATGAAAATTAAAATTGGTTTCATATTCTAAAATTGTTCAATCGGGTCCCTTGATGAAATATTATTAATCTAATATTGCAGAGAAAAGTTTCAATGGACAAATCATTACTGGGTGTTGGGCTCGAGGTTAATGTATGTAAACGTAAATGAAACATTTGGCAAAAACAAAAACAAAAATGTAAAGGATACATACTTCACCGTTTAATTTAATTTGTAATCCTTCCAATTTAATTACTAATGACGAATATTATTGGAAAATCCCTTCAAAGTTCTAAGACACTCAAAAAATGTCCTAGAGAAAATTCTGATGTCAAAAAGCTCCTATTGACAATTCTTTTAATAGGGGATTAATAACTCCATTTGTGAGTTTTAACAACTCCTTAAAACTTTTTTAACATTAAAATTATCTCTGTGACTTTTTTGACATTTTCTTAATTACGTTCCTTGAGACCTTAAAAGAATTTGTTAAATATTATATGTAAACATCACACGTGAATCGAATCATACTTTAAAATATTCACATATTCCCAACACATCTCTAAATAATTTGAAACTAGCTACATTTAAAAAAAAAAAAAAAAAAAAAAAAACTTAATATGTAATATGCAATTCAAAATTAGTTGTCGTAGGCTCCATTATTACTATTATGCAATTCAAAATTAGTTGTCGTAGGCTCCATTATTACTATTATTTTCTAATCAATCGATATCCAACGCTTCTGACACCTGATTAGTCTGATTTGCGGAAGGTAGATCACAATCAGATAAGCTTTCTACCATTAAGTAAGTAATTACGAGACAAATGCATATCAATTGTGAGACAACTTTTTTATTTCTCTCTCTCTCATTCAATAAACGCTCGAAACGTGTAATTTTGGAATAATTTTGTAAATTACAAAAACCATTTTCTAAAATATATATATATATATATATA
This sequence comes from Acacia melanoxylon, assembly GCA_019022615.1. Classification (NCBI taxonomy): domain Eukaryota; kingdom Viridiplantae; phylum Streptophyta; class Magnoliopsida; order Fabales; family Fabaceae; genus Acacia; species Acacia melanoxylon. The sequence goes on from JAFJYJ010000010.1 coordinate 2,465,416, forward strand.
TATATATATGATACTCCATTCTCTTGATAATATAAGATACTTTAACTAATTTATCATAACCAAAAAATGGTAGTTAACTCATTAAATACGCCTTACATTGAAATTTTTTCTAACTTTACCCATATTAAATTTGGTTTCTGTTACGGACCTATATCAAACCTATTCATGAGACGGTCCAACAAGGAATATCTGCACATCAAGATCTGCCTATAATAAAGGAGAATCTTAACCCACCTATAATCAAGGATCTCAATCTATATCAGGCAGTTATGATACTTGGGCCACGAGACACATGGGGCCCATAAAACCCAACCTAAGTTACACTATACAAATAAGAAGGTAAAACCCTAAGGTACACAGGTTCTAACCCTAAACTATTAACATACTGTGATCACTGTGCACACACATACATCACCCCTTTCGTGAAAGCCTCGTCTTTGTACAACTAAATCAATCTCATTAACAACTAAATCAATACCCGTTAACAACTAAATCAGTCGCATTAACAACAATATCTTAACAACTAAATCGGCATCATTAACAACTAAATCAATACTCGTTAACAACTAAATCAGTTGCATTAACAACAATATCTTAACAACTAAATCAGTCTCATTAACAATTAACAACAATATCTTAACAACTAAATCAGTCTCATTAACAATTAAATCAGTACTAGTTAACAACTATATCAGTCTCATTAACAACTAACATTTTATGAAATAAAACCAAAAAAGACCTGGAACCTTTTTTGATATTTTTTTGATAATATGGGCGATGGATTTTCCCAAACAATATATACGGTCAAAAAAACAAATGTGAAAACAATATATTCTGTGATAAAATATATAATCCCGCATTCAGGGGCTAAAGCGAATACTTTTTGGGAGATATTAGGTAGCAAATGAAAACATTTTAATTTTATTTTAATATTATCTAGAAATATAAAAATAATAATTTTACGAAAAATGTTTATGCGTAAAATATATTGTCACCTATTTGTTAAATATTATGATGAATATTAACAGATTTTGAGTCGATTGTAGTATGACTACATATAAATTTGATCAAAATATATGAGTTGTGGTATAAATTATGATGTAAATAATTAATTTTAAATTAGATAATGAAAAATAATTTATTAAAAAACTGTTTTCATTCATTGTAGTTTATTTTTAGTTATTTAATCATATACGAAATTTAAGTTTTCTCTAGTATGCATGAATTTGGGGGAAGTTAGCTAGCGGCCAATGAGAAGTAAAAGAAGTTCATAGAGAACGATATATATATATATATATATATATATATCTCTCTCTCTCTCTCTCTCTCTCTCTCTCTCTCTAAAACGGATCAAAAACAACCTTCGTCCCCAAAAACATTTTTCTGTTCAAGCCATATACAAAATAATTTTACTTGTAAAAACTTTGTATTTTATTGATAGAGAACGATTATATATATATAATCATATATCATAAATATAATAGAATAAATCTAATTAAATCATCTAAATCTCTTCTATAATCTTAAAAAAATAAAAATTTGATGAAACAAATAAAGACTGAGATAACGATTAAAATTATAAATCTGATTCAAAAGATAATAGCAGAATCTAGATATAAAAAAACGAACGAAAAGATAATACACACATAAAAAAACTAGGTTATATCCTCAGTTGCAGACTTATTTTTTGAATCTGCATGCGTATATGTGTAATGTGTGTCTATCTATATAACCAGCAATCCTCTCCTTCACTCCCATTCCTCATCGTCTTTTGCTCCGGCAAGCCGATGGCGATTAGATGCGACAATCCCTTTCTGCCCATAGACATTATCACCAACATTCTCAAAAGGCTTCCTGTTAAATCCATTGTTCGATTTCAATGTGTGTTAAAAGAATGGAAAGATCTCTTTAAAATCCCATCTTTCATCTCTGAACATGCTCGCCACTCTGCTCACGAACGCCCTCTACTTCTACTCCACGAATACAATTACAAAAGTGGGTGTCCGTCCATATCTTTGCTTAATCATAAGATGGAAACCGTTGAAGTTCTGAGCATACCCTCGATAGATCCCTTCAGATGTAGTTGGAGAGCCATTGGTTCTTGCAATGGCTTGCTTTGTGTCAAAGTTTGTCATGATGAAGCCAGGCCTCGTAGGTTGCTTTGGCTGTGGAACCCAGTGATTAAAAAGGTAAGAGAAATACCCCTAACGACAAATGATTCCATGGGCCGTTGCGTATATGGATTTGGGTTCTGTAGCATCGTTAATGATTACAAGATAGTGAAATTTTATAACCAAGAGATGCGTAAAGAGAAGGAATATCAACGCTTTGATCGCATCAGGAATGATCGGGTGGAGGCTTATTCATTAAGCACAGGTTCATGGAAGGAACTAGAATTTCAATTTGGGGCTATACAGCAGGCAGAATTTATAAAGCAAGCTGCTAGTACTGATGGAACTATTTCTTGGTTGTTAATAGGGAATGTTTCACCAATAATAGTTTCGTTCGACATAGCCACAGAAGTGTTTAGATTCACGCAAATATTCACACAAATAACACCTGATTATGGTTCTTTGCTTGGGCATGGTGTACACAATAACAAACATGAGGTTCACTTTGTGACTGAGGAGGACCCTGGATCTCATTTTATCCATGTATGGGTGATGGAGGAGGTTGCTGGTGAATCTGGGAAGAGTTTGAGATGTACTCAGAAATATAGAATTGGACCAATGCCAGGTCATTTAAATCCTACATGTATTTGGGGGAATGAAATAGTCTTCCATGACATGAAATTTGGGACTCAGCTGATGGAGGACCCGAGATGCATTCTTTATCTGTTCAATCTCATCACTAATAAACGGAGGAAGTTCAACTGTTCAGCTGACTATGAGTGGTGTGATGTTTTCAATTATGAGGAGAGCCTTGTGTCTGTTTGAAACACCCAGGTTGAATATGGCCTTGCTCTACATTCCATATTTCTTTTGTCACAGTAATTTTGGTGGAAATTCATCCACAAAGCCTTTTAACATTTTCGTTGTATCTATAACCCTTGAAGCCCCTTTGATTTGTGATCTGGAATGGACAAATTTAGTACTAGTTGTTTCAAACTTTTTTTTAGCCTTCTATATATATATCATGATATGTTCAATCTTCACGGATGACATATAGTTTAGTTTCTGTTATATGAATTTGTTGGTGGTGGTTGGCCACTTCATATACTAAGTGGGAAGGAAAGGTGGACATCACATACTATAAAGCTTCTTGCTTTCTCATTTTGTTACTCTAATGGAACAATACAATTAATACCCAGCGCAAGAGAGTGAACTAAATGAGTTATTGCTTTATGTTTCCGATAGATGAATATTTAGTTTAGTTGCTATTGTGCTATATAGTTTATTGCTTTGTGAACTTCATGCCACTTATATATATTTGTCCTCAAATTTCCACATCATCATATGTTTAGTTTCAATAGATATGTCTAATTGCTGCTATATAAATTGTTTGGGTTTTGTTGTCCACTTAGACATACAGGAAGGTAAGGCTAACAAGACTGACTTAAAATAATTAATTTGAAAGAATGAGGTTTCTTGCAGCCTTAATGAAAGTTAGAGTGAGTGTGAAGTATGGCATAATTCTACCCTGTTTCCCAATCATTTTTAGTTGCCATAACTTTTTTTTTCTTTTTTTTAATATTATCATCCGAAATCCGGTTCAGGGATACCCATCCCAATATAAATGTCTCATCTGGAACTCAAACTCAAAACCTAAAAGGATCTAGCGAGGCCTTATACTGCTAGACCAACTGTATGTTGGTTAGATGTCATTACTGTTAATTGCTTTGAAACTCTCATTTTTGTGTGACGGATTACTCTTAGAATTTATCCCACAAAAAGCTAGCATTGAGCATTATGGTTGTTTCTATATTCCTTCATGCCATTTAGATCAGCCATCTAGAATAGAAATATTCAATACTTCATCTTTCAATTTTTGTTTTTATGAACTGATTACCAATGGCAAAAAGGAAAAAAGAAGAAGGGAAAAAAACAGCTTTATTTGTACTGTCTATAGTAACAGAGGTTCAGTTTTCGTTGATGAGTGCATAATTTGGTTGCTTCTATATTGAGATTTTGTCCCCCAGTTAGTATACCAAGGTTCTATATCTAATGAGAGGGAATGAAAGTTAACAAAAGATATTATGCTTCTTGTTTTCTCATTTATTTTATCTGATAAGAGAAATGAATTAAATACCCAGGGCTAGCTTTTTTACTTAGGAAAGAAATTGACACTATCAACTATTACAGGTAATTAGCAATAATTTTTTGTGAGAAATGTATGTGTTTAGAGAATAATTTTTTTTTTTTCTAAAATAGTTTAATGTTTCTATTGGAGAATTAATTTTTGGTTTTGGCACCACTCGTGATAGCCTAAATTTCTAAAGCTATCAAAATCATTTATTTAGAGTTTGGAGCGGATGCAACTTACTCTCATAATTGTAACCAGAGGTAGTATTTTTTAAAATAAATGTGTTTTTTTAATATTTTCGAAAATAGTTTAATGTTTCTATTGGACAATTAATTTTTGGTTTTGACACTACTCGTGATACCTTAGATTTCGAAATAAAAAAACATTTTTTTTATTCAAAAAAAAATGTTTTTTTTCATTTTTAATTTTTTTTTGGGATTTGAATAAAAAACAATTGGTTTCATATTCCAATCTTGATGAAATATTATTAATCTAATATTGCAGAGAAAAGTTGAGTTTTAAGAATGCTTGCTAAAACTTCAAACAGTTTAAGATTTTTTCTCAAATTTTTCTATTCATTCTCATCAATAATTTTAAAATTTTGGTATTTGAATAAAAATTAAAATTGGTTTCATATTCTAAAATTGTTCAATCCAGTACCTTGATGAAATATATTAATCTAATATTGCAGAGAAAAGTTTCAATGGACAAATCATTAGTGGGTGTTGGGCTCAAGGTTCATGTATGTAAACGTAAATGAAACATTTGGCAAAAACAAAAACAAAAATGTAAAGGATACATACTTCACCGTTTAATTTGTAATCCTTCCAATTTAATCGCTAATGTCCAACAGTGTAGGAAAATCCTTTTAAGATTTCAAGCCACCTAAAAAATGTCAGAAATGTCTCAGAGATAATTTTAATGTAAAAAATGTCGCATTGACAACTTCTTCAATAGGGGATTAACAACTCTATCTTAGGTTTTAACAATTCTTTAAAAGATTTTTGACATCATAATTTTCTCTATAATTTTTTTGACATTTTCTTGGTCTCTTAAGACTTTAAAGAGATTTTCCCAGTATCATATGTAAACATCACACGTGAATCAAATCATACTTTAAAATATTCACATATTCCCAACACATGTCTAAATAATTTGAAAATAGTTACTTTTTTTTTTTAAAAAAAAAAAAAAACTTAAATCTAATATGCAATTCAAAATTAGTTGACATAGGCTCCATTAAATTGTTTTTTTTTAATCCAATGCTTCTAACAACCGACTAATCTGATTTATGGAAAGTAAACCCACAATAAGATAAGCTTTCTACCATTAAGTAATTACTCCATCTGATCCTTATTATAAAGACCAACTAAGAAATTTATTTTGCTTTTTTATAAATGACATTGTTTTCCGATGTGAATGATTATTTTTTCTCATGTTTGCCCTTAATTAATAAAGGTAGTGGGTGAGAGTAATAATTAATATAATACTTAGAGTTTAGTGTAATTAGTAGGGGTAATATTCGAAATTACTTAGATTCTGCAGGACAACTTTATTGACTTTAACTACTTTTATTGGTTTGTGAGAAAAGTTAGTTAGTGCCATTAAGTAATTACGAGACAAATGCATATGAATTGCGAGACAACTTTTTGATTTTAGTTTTTTTATTTGCCTCTCTCATTCACTAAACGGTCGAAACGTGTCATTTTGGAGAACGCATTGGGTGCTCATCGATTCATCACCCACATGACGTCGTACATAAAATAAACACGCCACTGTCTCCCAAAGTCACAACAATGAACAAGAATGCATGTGGGTGAATGAGGAAAAAGATGCACTCAAATTCCTAAAATATTTCCCATCGTTCATTTACTCTTCCTTGGTTGCCACTTGTCGCTCTCTTAAATATTTTTAAGCAAAAATATACTCAAAATCCTAAAATATTAAAAGTATATTTGTTCAACAAAGTTTTAAATTAATTTATTCATTAAACACTTAAAGTAATTTTTTATTAAACCCAATATCTTTTTTTTTTTTTTTAATTCTTTCACTATTTTTCTGTCAATAGCAAGGAGCACTCTAATTATAAATTTAGGATATTGAGTGCACATGAAAAAGAAACTTTATGGTGGTAGATAATATTTTCGGGTGATGAATGAATGACAAATTAAATTTACGATTCTAATTCTCTCTTGGTCTTATTTATAAGTTATAGACGAAATGTATTTTTTGGCCTTATTTATAAAGCAGGCCATTATATTTTTTAAAAATAAATGTATAATTTTACTCTTTATTTGTTATGGTGTCAATAATTATTTTTTGGGATAGTGTGTAATGAAATAAGGGTAAAGTAGGAAAGTTGTTTAATTTTAAAGTAGAGTTTGATGAAATTTAAGATTTTTCTTGATTTATATAAAATATATTAGAAGTATTTTATAAATAAAATCAGAGAATTAGTATTGAGAAAAATACTTCATTTACTAAAAATTAGTTCAAAATAATACTCTCTCACCTCATCATCTTCTTTAATTTTTGGTTGTGGGGGTAATTGTAAGCTTCCCTAAATGTCATATAATTTCTACAACATCGTTAAATGAATAGCCATTTCAAAATCCTATGACATTCACATACTCTCTCAATCTTTCTCTTATTTAATTATTTTTAAAGAAACATTAATAAATTAAAAAATAAGGGTTAAATATCATTTTCGCCATTTGAAAGTATTAGTGAGTGAGCATTCAAAGACCTAAAAGTTTACAAAAAGAAGTAAATATGCCGAGGAAGTTATTTTTAAGTAAATTTGCCGCGAAAGTTTGTTTTAGAAGCAAATTTGTCGCGGGAAATTCTGAAGAAAGAACAATTCAATTGGCCAACATCAATTAATGGGCAAGATTGTTATGTTTGTAAACTTTTCAAAAAAAAATGATACAAAAAAACTTTTGGTTGTTGAACGCTTTCCTAACCAATACTTCGTGATAAAAGTGATATTTAACCCAAAAAAATAAATATAAAAAATATAACTTATATTTAAAATCAACATACAATATCATTAAATCTAACCGGCAAGTGTTGTTAGAAAAATACCTAAATAGTTTTCGACTTTTAGCCTAGGTGCTTATGCCCCAAAAATTAGTTTGGCGTTAGACGTTGGAGTTCACATTAGATCACATCTTTATACGCACCTAATGTACTCATCATTCTATTAGAGGGATGATCACATTTTTTTCTTTTTATTTATTTATTTTTTATATATTATATTTATTTATATTTAAATTATTTGATATTTTAAAATGTTTTTTGCATTCAAGATCTCACATTAATTAGTTTTTAGGTCCCGCATTTTAGAAATGTTTATCTTATAAACAAGTATCTTCAAAATTAATTAATTTAATATACTTGAGTAAAAAAAAAACTATAAAAGTTCGTATATAATTTAAATCTAAATAAATAAAATATATAAAAAATTATTATTATTATTATTATTTTAAAAAAATAATGCCTCATCCCTCATCTCTCTTATAGTCGATTTTTTTTATTAAGACGATTTTACTAATTTTCCAAAGCATGATTTTTTTACGCGCATTCCTTCCGTTTTGTGCGTTTTCACTATTATTAGGGATGAGCGCGTTATGTGCTCCCTTGGATGCTGTTGTAAAGATATCTTTAAGGATACCCAATCATTTCCCTCACTGTTCTCCAGTTCTCTCCTCAACTATGAGTGCCAATTCTGAATCCCTAATTCCCTCCGTCAAGCAGATGGCAAGTGGAGACGACAAATTCTATCTGCAGTTCGAGGTTATCTTCAACATTCTCAAAAGGCTTCCTGTGAAATCCATTTTTCGATTTCAATGTGTGTGTAAAGAGTGGAGAGATCTCTTCAAATCCCAATCCTTCATCGATGAACAGGTCCGTCACTCTGTTCATGAAGACCCTTCTCTTCTTCTCCATGCTTACGATTACAACTTTATGCGTCCGTCCCTACGCTTGCTTAATCGAAAGATGGAAACCGTTGAAATACTGAGCGTACCCTCGAACGATTGCTTTAAAGATGGTTGGAGAATCATCGGTTCCTGTAATGGCTGGCTTTGTGTCGAAAGCTGGGCTATTCGTTTGCTTTTTCTGTGGAACCCAGTGATTAGAGAGGTCCGTGAAATACCCCAATCAAAGAATAAGGGCATTTCCGTGTTTGGCTTTGGGTTCAGTAGCAAGGTTAATGATTACAAGATTGTGAGATTTTCTGATCGTTATCAGGATGAAGAAGGTATAGAATATCATATCCCCATATTAGAAGTGTATTCATTATGCACAGATTTATGGAAGGAACTAGAATTTGGACCTTTGCAAAATATAAAAATTACAGCAACAAACGCTGCCAGTGCTGATGGAACAATAGTTTGGTTAGGAGTAGGAGTAGTGGATTATACTTCCCCTGTGCTAGTTTCTTTTGACATAGCCACCGAAGTTTTTACATTAACACCAATACCATCAACTATGAGTCGTGCTTTACCAACTACTCTAGGCGTGTACCAGAACAAAATTGCTATATCTGGCCATCTCTGTGGGTCCCATTCCATGGATATATGGGTGATGGAGCAAGTTGATGGTGAATCTGGCAAGCAGTTTAGTTGTACCCAAGCATATAGCGTGGACATATTTTCATATGCTTTAGATGTCTGTTGCACTTGGAGGAATGGAATAGTGTGCTTTGACAAAGAAAGAAAGGCTGGGGTGGAGGGTAAACCAAAGTACCATCTTAAGCTGTTCAATCTCACCGATAAAGAATGGAAGGAGTTCCCTAACATTTCATCTGCCCATGACTGCTGTGCTGGTTTCAGTTATGGAGGTAGCCTTGTGTCTCTTTACAACCTCCAGGTTCCATAGCCCTGCTCTGAAATATGATCATTCAGGTTCCTTTTGCCTCTGATCCACAAATCCTTGATCTGTGATCTGGAATGGAGAAATTATGTACTAGTTGTTTCAAACTTTATTTTAGCTTTCTATATCAACATATGTTTAATCCATATGGATGAATATCTAGGTTGGTTGCTAACTATGTAAAACCTATTGACGAAGGCTACTGGCTCTTGTGCATAATCTAGTTGCTTTTCACTATGCTTTTACTGAGTTTTAAATTTTAATGGTCTATATTAATTGTGTATTTTAAAACTATTAATTTTGAACCATCAAGTTTAATCAGATGATCTGCTATTATAGTGGAGCTTGACCTCATCTTGATGGACCAGATGGCGTATAAAAGCATTGCATAGCAGCTATGCTATTTTATTGCCAATACAGTGAAGAAAATAGATGTTCCCTGTCTTAATTTTCATTCCCTCAAAAAGAAAAGCATTGTTTGATGTTCTGATACAGTCATACTACCTCCTTCCCAAAATATATGAAATAAATAATTACTTTTTCAATATAAAAGAAGTTGGTTTTGTTAATCAAATGCTTTAAATATAACATATTTATAATCCTTTGTTTGTGCCATGGGTTTTAATTTTGTTCTTTTTATTCAGTACTAGTTGTTCCAAACTTTATTTTAGCTTTCTATATCATCTTATGTTCAATGTTCATGTGTGTGTGTGTGTATATATATAGTATAGTTGCTGCTATACAGTCTTTTTTGGGCTTTATTGGCCACTTAATATGCTAAGAGGGAAGGAAAGGCTAACATGACAGATTAAAGCTTCTTGCTTTGGAGTGATAGGTTCCATACATAGCACAAGAGATGAAACTATTTGAGTTACTGTTTTGTGTTCTACACTTCTACATAAACTGGTGAATAACGTCATCACAATAGGTTTGCTGTGTAACATGATGACCTTTCCTGTGTGTTAAATCTTATGTCTGTTGATTGATGCTCTTTTTATATCTGTTGTAGAGGTGAATTTGCAAGAAGGCTTTAATATTTTGGTTGCCCCTATAATCTTAATGCCCATTATATCTGTTGTCTTATTGTTTTGTGTTCTAACGCACAATGCTGCTGCTGGATGATGTAGAAAAGTGATGCGAAGAGGGAAGAGAATTTGAAAACATGGGAGATAGAGAGGGAGGGGAGATTAGGAAGATAGATAGATGAGACAGAGAGAGAGAGAGAGAAGAGATTCAACTCATTAGGTTCATCATCATCATAGCATACAGATTCTGACCCTGTCCCCTTAGTTATATATTATGCAGATTACCTTATAATCCCCTAAACTTAGAATCTCAACCAACTGACTCTTAACTAACTAACTAACCTACCCTCACTCTTGTATTATTTATTTACATAACACTGGATCGCGGCATTCTCTTTAACTGTGGAACTATTTGAGTGGTTGCTTTGTGCTGTGCTTTAACTGGTGAATAGCATCACCATATGCTTGCTGTGTAACTTGAAAGACTTCCTATATCTTTGTTAAATCTCATTACTTATGAACAAAGTATTACAATTTGTTTATGTGGATGTGATTTACTAATATATATTTTTTATTTTCAATTACAAAGAGAGCCTAATGCCTGTTGATTGATGCTGATTTACATGTGTTGGAAGTGAATTTGTAAAAAAAGCTTAAACATTTTGGTTGCTCCTATAATCTTGATGCCCTTTAGAAATTCATCAGTATCTGATATTTCAAACATTGGGATTATTGTCTTTTAGAGCATATAATACTTTTTTTATTTTTTTGAATGGAAATGTGTGAATTTTCATTCAAATGGGAACCAGAACAATAATACAATCAGAAGACAAACACAGGAACCAAACAAGTGAACAACCTTAAAAGACTGCTTGAAGTTGAAGGCGGTTTGTGATCAAAGCAAGGAGACAAACTATAATAAAGAAAAGTAACCAATATAAAAAACTGGTTTGAAATTTTTAAAACAGAGGGACTAATGTTTTATAGGGAAAGAAATTTGAGGGACTAAAATGTATGTTTCAAAATTATAGGGATAAGTCAAATAGTATTGAATCCATTGCTAGATCTTTCAAGATTTATTTTTGTTACTGATAGCAAAAACAGCTTTATTTTTATAGTATATATTAATGGGATATAATATTGTTACTACCAATGTCACTATCATTTTTTTACGTTAGATCATAATCTCATTTACCTTTATCATTCTTTCTCCTATTGAGATTCTGATCTACGGTTGAAAAAGTCTAAAGTGACCAAATTTGATAGTGACAATATCATATCCCTATATTAATATAGTTTAATGTTTATTTTGGCGAATTAATTTTTGGTATTGATACCTCTCAATTTCAAAAGCTAATGTAAATTATTAATATAAGAAGGTTACTAATAACTTCAAATTTTTTAATATTAATTTACTTTTTTTATTCATTCTCTTTGGGATTTGAATTTAATTAAAATTGGTTTCATAATCTTAAATTGTTCAATCCGGTCCCTTTGATGAAATATATTAATCTAATATTGCAGAGAAAAATTTCAATGGAAAAATCATTACTTAGTATTCGGCTCAATGGTCATATACGTAAGGTAAAGGGTATATTTGGCCAAAAAAAAAAAAAAAAGAAGAAGAAGTAAAGGGTATATACCTCACCGTTTAAAAGACTTCTTTCCATTTCTCTCATAATCTAATTATCAACTGTTTTCCCCAATTTAAGGAATTTTAAATAATTAAGTGTGGTTTTTCTTTTTGCCCACATTAAGTGGGGAGAATCTCAGATAAATAGTAGTAATACTATATAAAATTTTAAAACCCCTAAAGGTTTATTAACATTTATAAAGGACATAAATGTGACAGTGATCAAATTAAGATATAAAATGTTGATAAATTTACCATTATGCCCTATCTTCCTCTTTGTCTCTCCTCACCCTTCCTTCCTCTTCCTACCGCCATGGCAACGCCACAAGGCTCGCTAGTGACAGTGAAAACCCGTAGAAGCTCCACAACGAGATCAAGATCGAGACCAAACTTCAAAAAAAAAAATGGTCCCCCCCCCCAAAAAAACAAAACGGTCTCCTTTTAGTTGAAATCGTAGTGTTGTTAGTGGTTATGGCAGAGTGGTGGTTGAAGCTCGCTAGCCACGGTGAAGATGAAAGTGTCCCTAGCGAGGAAGAGAGGCGAAGGTGACCATTATTAAACTTAGTCAATTTTATTATGAATTTTGTGAAACTTGTTTTATTGTTCACCTTCTTCTTCCTCAGCCTCTTGAGTTCGTTTTTACTATTCACCTTCTGCTTTTTCAACCTCATGACTTCCCTAACAACACCAATTTCAACCTTCCTCTACCTTCGCCTCTCTTCCTCACTAGGGACAACTTTTATCTTCATCGTCGCTAGCGAGTTTCTACCACCACTCCGCCATAACTATCAACAACACCAAGATTTCAATCGAAGATAGATAGAGGCGCAACAGAGACTAGGGGGAGCTCAAACAACCATTATTTTTGGAGCTTGGTCTCCATCTCGTTGTGGAGCTTCCACGAGTTTTCATCGTCACTAGTAAGTCTCATGGCATTGCCATAGTGGCAGGAAGAGGAAGAGGAAGAGAGGGTGAGGAAAGAGAAAGAGGAAGAGAGGATATAATAGTAAATTCATCAACATTTTAAAATCTCAATTTGATTCATGTCATCTTCACATCCTTTACAAATTTTAACAGACCTTTTGGGGTTTTCAAATTTCATATTGTATTTATCTGGGATTCTCCCTATTAATTATGGTTATATTAAAGAAATTTCTTATAAAAAAAATATTAAAATTAATCAACAAATTAAAATTATGTTAAAAAGTACTCTATCATGTAAAACATATTTTCATAATTTGATTAAATTAAGCAAATCGTTAATATGATTTTTTTAAATACTTTTGTCATCTTTCTTAATTCCCTTCATCTCTTCCTTATTTGATTATCGTTGATGGATTATAAGTAAATTAAAAAAGATTGACAAATATAGTAATATGTCTTATATTAGATATTAAGATCATTTCTCCAATTGGGTCATATGTTAAAAACAAACAGAAGGGAGTGAAACTTAGTTGTATAATCATCATTTAAGTTGCAAATTTAGTTAAAAATACACTTTATCAATTTAAGAGGTAAAATCAAAGCCTCATACAAATTTTATACTTTAGAGTTTAGCCTAAAGGTTATATCTACGCTATTCAGAAACGGCCAACTTCAGAAAAACTTTTAAAACACCCTTTCTTCGAAAAAAGACTATGCATGTAAATTATCAGACAACTTTGGAATTGTATTATCTCCGGTCCGGTGCTAATTATAAAATAAAATTTATAGCACAATTTAGACTACAAATTTAATTGGGAAAAAGATAATAAATACCATCTGAATTTGTAAAATCCCCATAAACCCACCAAATTTGTAAAAAGACTCAGAGGTGACAAGGACTTTTGAGGGATATACAAATTCGGGGAAAATGACCAGAATGCCCTTCAGCCTTCAGAGAGAGAGAGGTGAACAGCATCCGAAGCGCACGTTCACCGTCTTGACCTCCACCGTCCCGCACCGCCGCCTTGGACGCCAAGACGTCGCACCGGTGGATGACAGGGTGAAAAAGAAAAAAAAAAACTGAAAAAATGGGTAAATTTTTCGATCCTTCGTTGAGAGATTTTGGAGGTTGAGAGATTGGAGATTGGAAGAAGAAGATGATTTATGGTAACGAGGAGAAGAAGAAGAAGAAGAAGAAGAAGGAAGGAAAAAAAAAACGAGACTTTCACAAAAGACGATTTACGGTGACGGAGGAAGAACAAGAAGAAGAAGGAAGAAAAAAAAAACGAGTGCATTCATGAGTTGAAAGTGCAACAATTTTTTTTTTTAAACAAAACTTTCATCGCTATTTACAAATATATACCATCGCCATTTACAAATATATACCATTATCATTTACAAATGGTTTTGGTGTGCTTATTATTACAAAACTTATCTATTTACAAATCTACTATCGCCATTTACAAATTGTTTTAGGAAAATTCCATTAAAACAATTTGTAAATGAAGCACAACAAAACAATTTGTAAATGACGATGATATATTTGTAAATGGTGATGATATATTTGTAAATGGCGATAGAAGTTTTATAATTTTTAAAAAAGTGTACAGATTTTTTTTTTTTAAGTGCACACTCCTGCACGAAAAAGTGTGTAACTCAAGTGTGCACTTTTTGTGTGCAGGAGTGTGCAATTTTTTTAAAAAAATCCGTACATTTTTTTTTTAATTATAAAACTTCCATCGCCATTTACAAATTGTTTTGTTGTGCTCCATTTACAAATTGTTTTAATGGAATTTTCCCAAAACAATTTGTAAATGGCGATGGTAGATTTGTAAATAGTGATGAAAGTTTTGTACAAGAATGAATGAAGCACACCAAAACAATTTGTAAATGACGATGGTATATTTGTAAATAGCGATGGTAGATTTGTAAATAGCGATGAAAGTTTTGTAAAAAAAAAAAATTGTTGCACTAAATCATCTTCGGTGAAAGTCTCATTTTTTCATGGTTTGTGAAACCGGGACCTAGGATTCGTATCGAAACCGCCAACCGGCCATTAAACCGGTCCGGTTTAGGGCAGAACCGATCGACTGGCCGTAAACCCGGTCGACCGGGGTAACCGGACGGGTCACTGGGTCAAACCTTTTTTTTAAAAAAAAAAAAAAAAAAATCTCCTTCACTTTTTTTTTTTTTTTTATAAAAAATTTCTACAATTTTTTTTTCCCTTTTTTCACTTTTGGATGTCATATGGGTTTGATTTGGATTTATTTTTTGGTTTTCCGAAGCTATTGTGGTTTCTCTGTTTTCGGTTGGCTCGCTTAGTGGATGTTAAATGTAGGTTGTAAAGAAAATTGTTAAGAATATCTGAATATGTCACAAGTATTGGAGTATATGATTATTTTACCACTGATATAAAGTATTGAAATGATATATAGTATGTCAAATTTAGATTGGTATGATAAGAAATTAATTATTTTCCAATTTTTTATACCTCACCGGTCTAGGCCCGGGTTGACTCGGTGACTCGGTCGACCCACTAACCCTTAAATTTTCGTCGACCTAGGTTCGTGGACCTGGTCCGGGTTTTAACCTTGCATTTTTTTTTTCTTCTTCCTTCTACTTCTTCTTCTTCCACTGTCACCATAAATCGTCTTCTTCTTTCAATCTCCAATCTCTCAGCCTCCAAAATCTCTCAACGGAGGATCGAAAAATTTACCCTGTTTTTTTTTTCTTTTTCACCCTGTCATCCATCGGTGCGGCGTCATGGCATCTAACGCGGCGGTGCGGCATCGAAGGCTGAGGTCAAGACGGTAAACGTGCGCTTCAGATGCTGTTCACCTCTCTCTCTCTCTCTCTCTCTGAAGGCTGAAGGGCATTCTAGTGATTTTCCCCGAATTTGTATATCCCTCAAAAGTCCTTGTCACCTCTGAGTCTTTTTACAAATTCGATAGGCTTATGGGGGTTTTACAAATTCAGATGGTATTTATTTGTCTTTTTCCCAATTTGGGATAATTTTGTCTTATAAGAGGGAGTAATTTTTATTTCACTCACTTCAGTCTTCCCGCCAGTTCTTTCTCACCTAATGGGTGCGAACTCAAAATCCCTAAATCCCTCCGACAAGCCGATGGCAAGGGGAGGCGAAAAACCCTTTCTGCACGTCGAGATCATAATCAACATTCTCAAGAGGCTTCCTGTCAAATCCATTCTTCGATTTCGAAGCGTGTGTAAAGATTGGAAAAATCTCTTCAAAACCCAATCTTTCATAGCTGAACATACCCGCCACTCTGCTCATGAAAGCCCTGTTTTGGGTATAAAACAAATCAAGTTTTGTTTTTTCAGTGTTTTACGATTTCAGCCCTCCTGTACCTAAAACACTGAAAAAACAGAACTTGCTATTTGTTTTAACCCAAAAGATGGAAACAGCGGACCATACTGAGAATCGGACCAAAGCCGCTTCCTCTGAGTATACCCTCAAACGATTGCTTTAATCATGGTTGGGAAATCATTGGTTCCTGCAATGGCTTGCTTTGTGTCGAAGTTTGGCCGATTCATTTGCTTTGTCTGTGGAACCCAGTGAATAGAGAGGTCAGAAAAATACCCCAAACAAGGGACGATTATCGACGCCGTTCCATGTTTGGATTTGGGTTCAGTAGCATCGTTAATGATTACAAGATAGTGAGATTTTTTCATGGTCGAAAGAAGGTAGAAGGTGTGAATTCTAAAGTACGCGTGGTGAAAGTGTATTCATTAAGCACAGATTCATCGAAGGAACTGGAGCCTGGAGCTGTACAGAAAACAGTATTTAAATTTGGAACTGTCATTGTCAGTATTGATGGAACTATGACTTGGTTAGGATATGAGGATTCTCTTCCTGTGCTAGTTTCTTTCGACATAGTGACGGAAGTGTTTACATTAACACCAATACCATCTGTGGTTCGTGTTCCTCCAACTACTCTTGGCGTGTACCAGAACAAATTTGTTATATTTGGGCATCACAGAGCATCTCATTTCATGGATATATGGGTGATGGAGCAGGTTGCTAGTGAATCTGGCAAGCATTTTAGTTGTTCTGAAAAATACAGCGTGGACGTACCTTCATATGATTTGGCTTTGGATATCTTTTGCATTTGAGGGAATGAAATAGTATGCTGTGACAAAGAAAGAAAGGTCGGGCTGGAGGGTAAATCAGAGTACAATCTTAAGCTGTTCAATCTCACTACTAAAGAATGGAAGGAGTCCCCCAACATTTCAGCTGCCGATCTCTGCTATGCTGGTTTCAGCTATGGAGGTAGCCTTGTGTCTCTTTTCAACCCCCAGGTTCAATAGCTTTGCTCTGAAATATGATTATTCAGATTTCTTTTGTCTCCAATACAAAATCCTTTATCTGTGATCTGGAATGGAGAAAGTATGTACTAGTTGTTTTCTTATGGATGAATATCTAGGTTGGTTGCTAACTATGTAAAAGTGTAAAACCATATTGAAGACTACTAGCTTTTGTGCAGAATCTAGTTGCTTTTCACTATGCTTTTACTTCAGTTTTAAATTTTAATGGTATAAATAAGTGTGTATGTGAAGACTATTAATTTTGAACCATCAGATTTAAGCAGATGATCTACTAAAACCTATTGAAGGCTACTAGCTTTTGTGCAGAATCTAGTTGCTTTTCACTATGCTTTTACTTCAGTTTAAAATTTTAATGGTATAAATAAGTGTGTATGTGAAGACTATTAATTTTGAACCATCAGATTTAAGCAGATGATCTACTATTATAGTGTTGCTCTCCCTCATCTTGATGTACCAGATGGCGTATAAATGCATTGCATAGCAGCTATGCTATTTTATAGCCAATACTGTGAAGTGAAGAGAATAGGTGTTCCCTGTCTTAATTTTCATTCCCTCAAAAAGAAAAGCGTTGCTTGATGATCTGATACAGTCATACTACCTCCCCTTCCAAAATATATGAAATAAATAATTACTTTTTCAATATAAAAGAAGTTGGTTTTGTTGATCAAATGCTTTAAATATACCATATCTATAATCCTTTGTTTGCACCATGGGTTTTATTTTTTGGTCTTTTAATTCTGTGCTAGTTGTTCCAAACTTTGTTTTAGCTTTCTATATCATCTTATGTTCAATGTTCATGTATAAATATACAGTTTTGTTGATGCTATACAATCTTTTTTGGGCTTAATTGGCCACTTAAGATGCTAAGAGGGAAGGAAATGCTAACAGGACAGATTAAAGCTTCTTGCTTTGTCATTTTTTATCCAAAACAAATGGAGTGATAGGTCCGATACACAGCACAAGAGATGAAACTATTTTAGTCATTGATTTGTGTTCTACATAAATGGGTGAATCACTTCACAATAGGGCTTGCTGGGTAACATGAGGTCTTTCCTATGTGTTAAAATCTCAGTACTTATCATTGGCTTTTTCAATTTCAATTACACAGAGAATCTTATGTCTGTTGATTGTTGCCCTTTTATATCTGTTGTGGAAGTGAACTTGCAAAAAGGCTTTACTATGTTGGTTGCCCCTGTAATCTTGATGCCCTTTAGATCTATTGTCCATGATGCTGCTGCTGCATGATGTAGAAAAGTGATGGGAAGAGGGAAGAGAAGTGGAAAACATGGAAGATAGAGAGGGGAGGGAGATGATGAAGAAGAGGATAGATAGACGTGAGAGAGAGAGAGAGATTCAACTCATTAGGTTCATCATCATTGTCATAGGATACAGATTCTGACCCTGTCCCCTTAGTTATATATTATACAAGATTAGAATCCCCTAAAGTTAGAATCTCAACCAACTAACTGACTCTTAACTAACTAACTAAACCTAACTCTTTTATGATTAATTTTACATAACACTGGATCTCAGTGTTCTCTTTAACTGTGGAGCTATTTGAGTTGCTACTTTGTGTTGTCCTTAAACTGGTGAGTTACATCAAGGCTTGTAGTGTAACATGAAGGCCTTCCTAATTATGAATTAAAGTATTGCAACTTGTTTATATGGATGTGATGTGATTTATAATTATATTTTTTTCAATTACACGGAGGCTTCTGCCTGTTGATTATGCCATTTTATATCTGTTGTGGAAAAGAACTTTTTTAAAAAAATGCTTAAACATTTTGGTTGCCCCTATAATCGTGATGCCCTTTATATCTGTGGTCTACAATAACAATATAGAAATTCAGTATAAGATGTTTCAAACTTTGGGTTTATTGTCTGTGTTGGTATATAAAAATGTTTTTTTTTGAACGGAAATGTGTGGATTTTCCTTCAAAAGGGAAAAAGAACAATAGTGCAATCAGAAGACAAATACAAAGAACCAAACAACCTATTGGATAAAAAGACTGCTTGAAGTTGAAGGTGGTTCATTGTCAAAGTTTGAAGTCCCAAAATCTAGACCCAGGATCAATAAAATGCTTGAAGATGGCTTCTGAATTTTTCTTTTTATCACTTCAGGAAGAGTTTCACTAACCACCAACTATATTTGGATACAAGAAGCTTCACCCATAAAAGCTTGATTGCGACAACTAAGCTGTTTAATTCCCAGTGCTCCATTTTTCTGATCATTCTGAAGAATTGTGAGAAATGATGTTAGCAACTACAAAATGGAATTCTAATATTTTAATTGATCATGGTTAGGAAGTTATAATATATCAATTCTATAAAATTCTAAATTCCAATAAGATGTGAGAAGTAAAAAAATTTATGCTAGTAAAGAGAAATTAGCTGATAAATTTGAAATATCCTTTTATCAATGGGCACGTAGCCATGGTTATTTTCTACTATTTTCAAATTTTTAATTTAAAAAAATCATAGGAAGTTAAAATTTATTATAAAATTTAAAGTTGTTATCTTTTGATTTCAAATAACATTAAACTTTAATATTTAAAGTTATGATTAAAATATTCAGATTTTCGGATCCGCATTGTTGGCAAAAAAATGCCAAATGCCAAATCTTTATTGATTTCATTGTATTATACTTACGGAGTTGGCTTGCCTCCTTTTCGCCAATGATCTGCTGCCATCCGCTGCCTGAAGCGTTGTCGTTTTTGGCCTAAATTGATGACATGATCCCTTTATATATATAAAAAAATTTAAGGTACTTTCGGGCAGAGTAGTTAATAGCGCCAAATAGCGGCGGGGTGTCGCAGAACAGCCATTGACGCAACAGAAGCTCCATGGCGGAGCGCTTCAACGTCGCGCAAGTCGCGGTGCACGAAAATCTCGCGATGCGTCGTGAGATTACAGTGAAAAAAGCCTGTTACCTGAAGCCCGGAGATCACACCGGTCCATTCCATAAAATTGGAAAGATCGAAACCCTAAACCATTCACGATCGGTGCCTCTGAGTTCGAATTCGAACAGATAGAGCGAGATCTAATCACGATTGGCGCCTCGATTTCGCTGTCGTAGTCAAAGTTTGACGCTTTCAAACTTCAAAGTTCAAACCAGAGTGTGCGACGAGTTCTCTTCTTTTGTTTTGTCTTCGAGCGACGAGTCACAGTTTGACTGACGCGTTCCACTTCAACTTCAAACCAGAGTGTGCTACAGTCAAAGTTTAACTTTGTAAGCCTTCGACGCGTGCCTTATTATCCAATTCTGATTTCTGCTTGCTTTGCTCGTTCCAGTGTGCGACACGTGCGTTATATATGTTCAGTAACAAAGTTTAATATTCAACTCCCAGTTCTAATATTCGACGCCCGAGACCTAGTTCTAATTTTTTATTCCCGCTACAAAGTAAAAAACAAGGAAGTCACTACGTAAAAACAAGGAAGCCGGCACAAAGAAAATGGCCACATCATCCCGGTCAAAGCAACCACGGACTTCATCCATAGTCTCTTCTTGTGGACTGGTTAAACCTACCGGTGAAAATATTGATATGCATGGCAATGGAATAGCTTGCAAGATATAAATAATAGGAAGAGTGTGACATGTGATTTCTGTAAAAAAGTGACTACGAGTGGGATTACTCGAGCAAAAAAGCACCAAATGGGAATTAAAGGAGATGTGAATGCTTGTAGCAAATGTCCACCTTTGAAGTTAAAAACTTACTCAAGGAAGTCTGCCGAGAAGAAGAAGGTTACTCGTGCTTACACCGAGTTGCAAGATGATAATGAGGAAGATGAGATGGAAGAAATTCATACCTTAAAAAGTGGAAAAAGGCCAAGAACATCAAGTGATCCATCTACCAAGAAAGCCAAAAGTGTGAAAGGCCCTATGGATTTACTTCTTTTAAAAAATCCTGAAGCAACTATCAAATTGAGAAAGAACACAAAGCAAACAAGTATAAATGATGCTTGTGATAAAGAAGCAAAGGATAAAACTTGCCAATACATAGCTCAATTATTTTATAGGAATGGAATAGCTTTCAATGTTGCTCGTACAAAAAGCTTCAAGTTGATGGTTGAAGCTATTGGAAACTATGGTAAACATAAAGCCTCCAAGCTATCATGAATTGAGAGTTCCATTCCTTAAGAAGGAGATTGAGCGAACAAATGAAATGTTGAAGAGTCACAAGGAAGAATGGGTGGACTTTGGATGTTCAATTATGTCAGATGCATGGACTGATAAGAATAATAGGACCTTGATCAATTTCATGGTGAATAGTCCATCTGAGACTATGTTTGTGAGGAGTGTTGAGGCTTCATCATATATGAAGACCGGGGAGAAGATATTTCAATTTTGTTGGATGATTTTGTGGAGGAGATTGGGGAAAAGAATGTGGTTCAAGTGGTAATCGACAATGGCAAAGAACTATGTGTTAGCCGGTAAATTGTTAATGACCAAAAGAACCCAATCTTTATTGGACTCCATGTGCCGCTCATTGCTTGGACTTGATGTTAGAAGACATTGGGAAGCTTCCTAAAGTTAAAACGCCAATACAAAAAGGCATCAGTCTAGTAGGCTTTATTTATAACCACTCACAGGCCTTGAACATGATGAGGGAGTACACAAAGAAGACTGAATTGGTTAGGTATGAAGTCACAAGGTTTGCTACAACCTTTCTTACACTACAAAGGTTGCACAAATTAAAGAACAACCTTAGAATGATGGTCACCTCAGATGAATGGTCCAAGTCTAAGGTCGCTAAAGATGCTAAGGGGAAAAGGGCGACGACACTATACTTTCGCCTACATTTTGGAATGGAGTTGTTTATTCTCTTAAGGCTATGGGGCCTCTTGTGCATGTTCTTAGGCTTGTTGATAAAGAAAAAAGAGTGCAATGGGTTACATATATGAAGCTATGGATAGGGCTAAAGAAGCTATTCAAAGATCCTTTAATGGAAATGAAGAGAAGTACAGGGAGATCTTTGCAATTGTTGACAGAAGATGGGAGAGCCAACTTCATCATCCATTGCATGCAGCAGCTCATTTTCTAAACCCAGAGTTGTATTATAGAAATCCACAAATTGAATTTGATGAAGAAGTGACTTCAGGACTTTATAAATGCATTAACAGGTTAACACCGACCGAAGAAGAGGCAGATAAGATTATAAATGAGTTGTCATTATATAAAAGAGTTGGAGGCAACTTTGGTATAAGGTCAGCAGTAAGACAAAGGTCCACTGTGGCTCCTGGTAAGTAAAAGCGCATTCGTTGATAAAATTAATTACATTATAAAATAATTAAAACTAGTGGTTTTGCTAAATTGCTAATTAGTTCACTCATTACAACTGAGTGGTGGAGGCTGTATGGAGCATCTACTCAAAGTTTGCAAAAACTTGCCATCAAAGTGTTAAGCTTGACTTGTAGTGCATCTGGATGTGAGCGTAATTAGAGTACTTTTGAGCATGTAAGTATTCATTTAAATGATTCTACTTTATAGAATTTCAAGTAGTGCTTGTGAAATAAACATTCTTTTGTTGTAAATTATACAAATGATTCATTCTAAGAAGAGAAGCAAGCTTGAGCATCAAAAGTTGCAAGACTTGGTTTTTGTCAAGTATAACCAAGCTCTTAAAGAACGCTTTGACTGTCATGATGTGATTGATCCCATTCTCCTAAATGACATTGATGATAGTAATGAGTGGTTGGTGGGGGAAATGGGTGGAGATGATGAAGTTGCTGAGGACGAGTTAGTTTTTGAGGATGACACTTTGACTTGGGAGCCATTCGATATAGTTGGGGTGGTGAGCCTAGAACATACACTAGGCATCAAAGCGAGAGTAAAGAATAAAACAGATTGCAACTTCAACTTCAACTTCAAGGCCTTCAACTGGTAATAATGGAAAGCGTACCATGGAAGACGAAGAGGAAGAGGCAAATGAGGAAGAAAGTGACAGTGAGGAGGAAGAGATCTACAAGTCTAGTAGTGGTGAAAGCAAAGAATGATGAAGAGGACTTGGATGAAGATTTCATGGAAGACTAAAGAGAACTTTTGCTTTTATTTATGGCATTTAAAGACTAATTTAATTATGAATTTTTTTATATGTTAATTTTTTGTTTATAGCTATTAGAGATTTGGATTATTTATTGTTTAATGATGAATATGCCTTAAATTTTAAGTACATGTTTATTTTTGAGTATTTATGTGTGTATCTTCGATGCAGCTGCCATCCCGCAATGTGCTATACCGCTATAGCGTTTTTTGGGCCAGCCGCTATCTGAGATTGACTACTATGCTACAACCTATAAACTAGCTAATCTCAATGCTTCCCATGTTCAGACCTAAGTTCCGACAATTTAGAACATGAAAAAGCATAATTTCCCAGAGTTACTCGGCATATGTAGGGTCTCAACAGAACATTCCTAAAGGTGCATAATTCATCAAATTCCCAAATTCCTATTTAAACCTTGTGAGTTCAAAGTTAGTTCTAAGAATATGGGTTTAAGATGAAAATTTGCAGAGACTTATTTCTAAGTTTACAATATGAGTTGCAAAATCTTTTCCACAGCAACCACAAATTTCAGAACTGAAGAACCTTTTCAATTCTCATCATAACCAAACACTCAGTTGCGAAAATGCATTTCACTATTGCTATAAACTTAGAATTTGAGTCTCTAAAGCAACCTCAAGTTTTCAGAAGTAAATAATGCAGTTCAGTTTTCATGAAACCCCAACATATATCGAGTAACTATGATTAAGACCTTATGTCCTTTGATTACAGAGACTACTAAAGTAAGCAATGTAATATGCTAATCCTCAAAACAAAATTCATTAGTTCAAGCCTCAATGTAATATGCTAATCCTCAAAACAAAACTCATCAATTCAAGCCTCAGTGTAATATGCTAATCCTCAAAACAAAACTCATCAGTTCAAGCCTCAGTTTAGCATGCTTGAACACTAAATCAAAACCACAGATGCATCATACGACAGCTCAACTCAAATCAAACCAAACACCAACACAAAATGGAGAAAAGCATGAACTTTACCTCAAAAGAGAGGACAAATATCAGAGCTGAGGCGAAAGCACAGAGCTGGAGTGGAGATGATTTGTGGCTGAACCTTTAAGAGTAGGAGAAGAGAGTAGCATCATCGGAACACGACTTAGGCGAAGAAACAGAGAGGAGCAGCGAGAGGCAGCATCATCTTCACCATACAAAACGATCGAAATCAGAAGAGAGAGGGAGTGAGGGAGTTGTTCGAACTTCAGGTGGGAGGAGGTGGACTAGTCGGAGAAGACAGAACCGTAGGGAGGCCGACGGTGGAATGGAGGGACGCACGGTGAGGGGAAGAGGCTGCACGGATCTGGAAGAACCGACGACGGTGAGAGTGAAGAGTTAAGAGTTACTGTCGACTGTGAAGGATGAATGGAGAGGAGGAAGATGGCGACTGTGGAGCGATGAAGATGACGGACTGAGGGATGATTATGAGAAAGCCAGGGCTCGACCAAAATGAGATTGAGATTAGGGTTTGATGGAACCATGGTAAATTCCACTTTGAGATTAGGGTTTTTGAAATTGGGAATGAATGTGGTGCTAATGGAGGCTAGGTTTATTGGGTAAAATGGGGATTAATTTAACAATGAAGGGCAAAGTGGGAAGGAAGAAAATATATATATATATATATATATATATATATATATATATATTTAAAAAATGATTTTTTTTTAAGAATAAAAATTATTATTATTATTATTTTGAAACATCGGGCCACGGCGACCGGCCACCGAAAGTGAACAGAGCACTGGCCACGGAAAGTGAACACAGAGAGCAACTTTGGACCACTGGCCATGGCCAATTGTAAACTTGTCGTGGCAAGTTTTTGTTGTCAAACACAAACCAAACAACAACATTCCAAAACATAAGAAAAATTCCCAAATACCACAAGAATCACCCAAATACCAATATTAACAACCAAATTACTCAGGATCAAGCATTTTAAACCATCCAAAACCATAAGGCACACATTTACACATATTCATAGGGAATACCACAACACATCAAATTTGAGCACTCAAGTCATGGTCACAAGTGGATTTCACATAGAGAATCAACCAAATAATCACAATAGCCACATGATTACTCAAAATTGACTAGTCATCACAATTTCACCCCAGAATCAAATATATATGAGCTTAGAGTCAAATGAACTTCCCTCAAAAGCATTTCCTTTATAGCTCATGAGTTCTTCCTCTTTCATAAATACTCCTCCCAGCTACAACAATCCAATTCTAAGTTGGGTACCCTTTTCTTCCTACAAAAAAAAAAAATCAAACATAAACCTACTAAATAAAAATAAAGACACACACACACAAATTGAAAAGATTTAGTTTAGAGCTTGGGTTGCCTCCTAAGAAGCGCTTAGTTTATAGTCTTTAGTTCGACTCTTCATGGTGGTCACTCCTCATTAACTAAGTAGATAGTGGACACAAGCCTATCCACATCTCCACCCCAATAATGCTTCAATCGTTGACCGTTAGCCTTGAATCTTTCACCTTTCTCATTTTCTAGCTCCACATCACCAAATTTAGATGCTTGAACCACCGTGAATGGACCAGACCATCGAGATTTTAGCTTTCCCGGAAATATCCTCAACTTGGAATTATAAAGGAGTACACTTTGACCGGGTTCAAAACTCTTGGGGTATAATTTTGCTGTCATGATCCCGCTTGGTCTTCTCCTTGTATATCCTTGCATTCTCATAGGCATTTAGGCGAAATTCATCTACCTCGTTGAGTTGAAGTAGCCTCTTCTTCCCCATGACTTGGGATCAAAATTTAGCTTTTTGATGGCCCAAAAAGCTCTATGCTCCAATTCCATCGGTAAGTGGCATGCTTTCCCAAACACCAAGCGATAGGGGGACATACCAATAGGCGTTTTGAAAGCCGTTCGGTATGCCTATAGAGCATCATCCAACTTGGTAGACCAATCCTTCCTTGTAGTTCCCACCACCTTCTCAAGAATGTTCTTGATCTCGCGATTGAAAATTTCTGCTTGTCCATTACTTTGAGGGTGGTATGGCAATGATACCTTGTGCTTGACACCATATTTCTTCATCAAGGCTTGAAATTGGTGATTGCAAAAGTGAGAGCCCCATCACTTATAATTGCTCTAGGTGCTCCAAAGCAGTGAAAATGTTCTTCTTGAGGAATTTCAACACCGTCTTGGCATCATTGGTGACACATGCAATGGCCTCAACCCACTTGGAGACATAGTCAACTCCAACTAAAATGTACTCATTGTTAAATGACTTAGGAAAAGGACCCATGAAGTCAATTCCCCAAACATCGAAAAGTTCAACTTCAAGCATGCTAGTCAATGGCATTTCATTCCTCCTAGATATTTTCCCTACTCTTTGGCATCTATCACATTGAAGAGTAAAGATCCTTGAATAGAGTGGGCCAATAGAATCCACTTTGGAAGATTTTTGCAGCAGTCTTCTCTCCTCCAAAATGGCCACCATATTCAGAAGAGTGACAACAATGCAAAATACATTCTTGTTCATTCTCTGGTACACATCTTCGAATAAGTTGATCAGGACACCTCCTGAATAAATATGGTTCATCCCAAAAGTATTTCTTCACTTCATGTAGAAACTTACGCTTTTGGTGAGAATTGAAATCCGGAGGTAACACTCCACAGACTAAGTAATTGACAAAATCAGCATACCATGGTGTGAATAAGCTATCAACAAGGAACAATTGCTCATCCGGGAACGATGCATGAATCATATCTGAATCATCAAGTTTAGCCTCAGTGCTCAACCGTGAGAGGTGGTCGGCCACTTGATTCTCGGTACCTTTTCTATCAATGATGTTCAAGTCAAACTCTTGAAGTAGAAGCGCTCATCGAATTAGTCTTGCCTTAGAGTCCTTCTTCGTGAGTAGGTATTTTAGAGCTGAATGATCGGTGTAGATGATGACCTTAGTACCTACAATGTAAGGCCGAAACTTCTCACAAGCATAGACTATGGCAAGTAATTCCTTATCGGTGGTGGTATAATTAAGTTGGGCACAATCAAGAGTCTTGCTAGCATAGTAAATGGGATGAAATAGCTTTTCCTCCTTTTGCCCAAGAACAGCACCAACTGCATAATCACTAGCATCGGCCATGATAATGAAAGGTAGAGCCCAATTTAGAGCTATCAAGATAGGCGAAGAAATGAGATATTGTTTCAACTCTTCAAAAGCTTTTAAGCACTCTTCATCAAACTTGAATTCTACATCTTTTTCCAATAACTTGGAAAGTGGCTTGGCAATCTTAGAAAAATCTCCTATAGAACCCAGCATGACCAAGGAAGCTTTGAATACCCTTTACACTAGTAGGAGGAGGCAATTGCTCAATGATGGCAATTTTGGCTTTGTCCACTTCCGGCACCTCTTCTTGGACACCGATGGCCAAAGTACAACGCCTTCTTGTACCATAAAGTGACATTTCTCCCAATTGAGAATCAAATTTGTTTCTTCACACCGTTTAAGCATCGCATCCAAATTGTCCAAGCATGAATCAAAAGATGGACCAAACACAGAGAAATCGTCCATAAATACTTCAATGGTCTTCTCAATCATATCAAAGCAAAGATGGACATCATGCACCTTTGAAATGTGGCGGGGAGCATTGCAAAGTCCAAATGGCATTCTTCGAAAGCGAATGTGCCATAAGGACAAGTAAAAGTAGTTTTCTCTTGGTCTTCCGGGGCTATGGCAATCTGATTGTAGCCTGAATAACCATCTAGAAAACAAAAGAACTCTTGGCCAGCTAGCTTGTCAAGCATCTGATCAATGAATGGCAAAGGAAAGTGATCCTTCCTTGTAGCAGTATTAAGCTTCCGATAATCCATACACACCCTCCATCCAGTCACCGTGCGAGTGGGAATCAATTCATTTTGGGTGTTAGCCACTACAAATCATGCCACCTTCTTAGGGACACATTGGACGGGCTCACCTATGAGCTATCGATATGGGATATACTATTCCAAAGTGAAAGCCATTTAAGAATTTCCTTCTTTACCACTTCTTTCATAACCGGATTCAAGCGCCTTTGATGCTCAATGGAAGTTTTGTGATCATCCTCCAATAGAATCTTGTGCATACAAATAGAAGGGCTTATTCCCTTGATATCGGCGATAGTCCACCCGATAGCACGCTTGTGTTCTCTCAAGACCCTTAGTAGCTTCTCTTCTTGCAAATTAGAGAGGGTAGAAGAGACAATCACCGGTAGAGTGTTAGAATTCCCAAGATAAGCATACTTGAGATGAGAAGGTAGTGGCTTAAACTCTAAAACCGGAGGAACTTCAATAGAAGGCTTCAATGAAGTACTTAAGGCCTCAGACACCTCAAGTGGTTCAAAAGTTCTCGGTCTAGAGTGAGGGAATGACTTAAAATGAAAGAGCTCTTCAACAACATCTTCATCAAACTCTTCAATGCTCTTCTCACCTATCAAGAATGCCTCTAAAGGATCTTTAATCATGGAGGCATATGATTCTTGAGGAATAATTGTATCCAATATATCTACAAATGAGCATTGAGCAGAACCATCATGAAACTTCAAGGCTTTTTGCATGTTGAATATCACTTGCTCGTTATCAACCCTCAAAGTGACCTCACCCTTCTCTATATCAATGAGAGTCCTTGCAGTGGCTAAAAATGGACGCCCAAGGATCAGAGGAATTTTCCAATCAACTTCACAATCAAGCACTACAAAATCCGCAGGGAAGATAAACTTGTCAACTTTAACTAGGACATCTTCAATGATTCCTCTAGGTTTAGAAATGCTACGATCGGCCAAGAGAAGAGTTACTGTAGTAGGTCTTGGCTCTCCTAAGCCCAATTGGTTGAAAACAGCTAGATGCATCAAGTTAATACTTGCACCCAAATCACAAAGGGCTTTACCATTAAAGTTGGTCCCAATGTTGCAAGGGATGTAGAAGCTTCCCGGATCTTTAAGCTTAGCCGGTAACTTCCTTTGAATGACCGCACTACACTCTTCGGTCAATGCCACAGTCTCAAATTCATTGAATCGCCGCTTCTTGGACAAAACATCTTTAAGGAACTTAGCATATTTAGGCATGCTCTCCAAAGCTTCAGCAAAAGGAATGTTCACATGAAGTTGTTTGAACATGTTCACAAACTTTTTGAATTGAGCATCTTCCTCTTTCTTCTTGAACCTTTGAGGAAAAGGTAGCGGTGGCATAAAAGTAGGAGTGGTTGGCTTTCTCGTTTTCTCAACATTCATGTCTTGTTCCACCTTCTTGTCTTTGCCCACATCATGCAAACTTTCTTCAATTTGCTTTCTCTTCTTAGTTTCATCATCCTCCCCTACACTTTCTTCATCAACATCAACAATCACTTGATCATCTTGCTTTGGTTGAGGAGTACTTGGGCTAGGCACATCCGGTAGCACCTTTCCGCTTCTCAAGTTAATGGCTTTGCATTCCTCTTTTCCAATTCGTTTTGGATTAGGAATGGTATCACTAGGAAGACTGCTTCTTAACATAACATTCACTTGTGATGCTAATTGCCCCATTTGCACTTCAAGATTTTTAATAGCAGTTTCATGGAGAGAAAAAGTAGCCTTAGTTTCAACTCTTGAGGATTCCACCTCAGACAAGATTCGAGCAAGCATCTTGTCCGTTTTAGACTCCTCTTCCTTAATAGGAATCTGCCTTGATTGCATTTGAAAACCAGGTGGAATAGGCTTAGTGCCAAATGTAGACCCATGTGCTTGATTCAAACTATTACCTTGACTCCAAGAGAAATTTGGGTGAGTTCTCCAAGCACTATTGTAGGTTTGTGAATAGGAGTTGCCTTGAGGATGTTGGAACTTGCCCATGTAGTTGACAGATTCAGTAGCCATGTAAAGAAAACAATGGTTAGGCATATGGACATCATGACATTGATCACATGCAATTGGTGTAGCATGAATAGAATGCACACCTTGAGAAGTGCTCTTTTGCATTTGAGACTCTAGTACATCAAAACGCTTATTCAAAGTAGATAAGAGAGTTGCAATTTGTGAGAAAGAGTCTTCTTTTGCATTAGGCATGGTTTGGTTAGTCCTTCTATCATTGCCTTGAGTATTGTTTGCAGACAACTGATCCAACAACCGAATCACCTCATTCACGGGAACATTCCAGGTATCCTCCATTGGTCATAGAATCAACCATTGCTTTAGATTGAGGATTAAGTCGAGTACAAAAAATTTGGACTACAACCCATTTGTCCACCCCATGGTTAGGGCATTGCTTCATTAACATCTTGTATCTCTCCCAAGCAATGTAAAGATGCTCATCCGGATATTGTTTAAAGCTTAGAAATTCATTCCTAGCTTCCACAGATTTGTCATCAGAAAGGAATCGAGCTCTAAACTTAGCTTCAAGATTGGTCCAAGAATGGATAGATCATTCTGGAAGATTGTTGAACCAATCTCTAGCCTTGCCTTGTAAAGAAAGAGGGAATAACCGTAGCTTCAAAACATATTGGGGGACTCCATTTTGTTTGAAAGAATCACACACTTCCAAGAAGTACATCAAGTGCTTGTTGGCATCTTCATTGTAAAGACCATGGAACATCCCATGCATTTGAAGCATTGTTATCATAACCGACTTGATCTCAAAAGTACGTGCTTGCATTTCCGGCATCCAAATGCAAGATTGAGGACCTTGCATATTCCGACTAGCAAAGTCATTGATGGTAGCTCTATCATATTCATCGTCTGCCATGGTTTCAGATGTAGATTCAGTCTCTTCTTCAATGAGAGGAACTTCGTCAATGAGGGGCACTTTGTCAATGAGAGGTACTTCGTCAAGCACCACTACCAATCCGTCTGGATGCAAGTTTTGCATATACAAAAATGGTACCTACAAGAGAAACAAGCAAGAGTGAGTATCAAACTAAAACAACAGATCAATAAAGGAAAGAGAGAGAAAAATTGTAAACCTAACTAAAAGCTCAAGCAAAATTTACTAACACAAGCCTAAGGTTGACCAAAGGATTTCTTTGCACAAATCCCCGGCAATGGCGCCAAAAACTTGTTCGCCTCGCAAGTGCACGAGTTTCGCAAGTAATAAAGTGATAAGTAAAGTATCGTTCCCACGAGGATTTGTTTAACAAATTGGTCAAGCAAGAGGCTTAGTGAGTTTCATCAAGTTGAGCTAGAACAAAGTTTTGATGTGGAATGAGAATTTTCAAAGATTATTTCTAAAACTTAAAATTGATAAAGATAAATGATTCTTTGACTTCAAGGAAAATTGAGCCTAGGGTTCTTTTTCCCCTTTTGCATTTCATAAAACTTGGTTAATTTCCTCTCTAATAGCATTTCAATACATATATGTGTTAGTCTAAGGTTCAAAAACACTTGACACGCTCTCTCGAGTCAAAATCAAGTTTTTATTCTCATTAAAATGCACAATCTCTTGCTACAATTAATGAGAATCAATATTTAAGCAACAACCTTAATATGACAATGCAAGATTAGTAAATATATCTATATTTTACCAACAAACTATCCATTTATCAAGTAAACTTTAAAACAAGCATGATTTTAATCAAGTTCTACACCTAGATTAGCTTTCTCAAGTCATAACCTAAGTGAATAAATCATCTAAATGGAGGCCAATCACTTAGAAGCATTAAGCCAAGGTTGAAATCAACACATGTATATTTATCTACCAAAAGAGAGGAATATTAAAGTATTAATCCATACAAAGGGTCAAAAGAACCCTAGAATGAAAGATTTATCTACTCATGTCCAAATACAAAGAGATTCTAAGCAAAGCTGCTGAATACATGAAGAAGCTAAGAAGAAAAGAGGAGAAAAGAGGAAGAACAAAGGTGAAATCCCCAAAATCTCTCTTAGGTTGAGCACCCAAGCCTCCAAAGTTGCCAAGATCTCTCTCCAAAGCTCTTCCCTAGTGTGCCCACTTGTTCCCTTGTGCCAAGAGTGTATTTTTCGGCCCTTCCCTTTAGGTTAAATAGGGTTTTTCTGCTTTTGAAATGAAAAATGTGTAGCTGTACTTTTTGCACTTTTTCACGACTGGCCGCGGCCAGTTTGTCACTTGCCACGACCAGTTTGTCAACTTGTTGTGGCCAGTTGTACAGGTTCCTTCTAACTTTGCATTGTTTCACCTCCTTTATCTTTCCTTGTTTCTTGGTTCCTATAGAGCTTCAAAACTTATCTCCATCTTCTTACAAAAGAGGGAGGAATTATCAATTCTCAATTGAATCACAAACTCTACAGGATATAACAAGGATTTCTTCATTTTTTTTTTCTGATACTTTAATATGCACATTTTCTTCTATACACTACATTTCCTATGCATATTTGAACCAAAAATAGGTAAAAAGAGTGAAAAAATATGCTGGAATGTAGTCAATTTCTAAGAGTTAACATTCTCTCTGATTTCTACAATTCCCGATTGATTTAAAAATAATATGTAAAAATAATCAAATGGTTATGACTTATGATACTCCTAAAAGTTGTTAGGGTGCTCCCTTTTTGCAAGTTCACAATCAATCTCATACAACTGAAAACAGATTTAAATAACCAGAGGAAAAAAATAAAATAAAATCAAACTTTACCTTGCAAGCATTGAAGCATACATATAGTCGGCTGAACACTCTTTTCCCATTTTCAAACGCAACCTTGCTTATTTCAACAGAGACATCAGATCCAGGCTTGGAACTTCTCAACTCGTGACAATAAGCTTCAAGATTGTTACTCATTAACGTAACTCCCCTCTATTCGTTGGATTATCAGTTTCTTAGCCCTTTTGCACTTGTAAATGCTTACAGAGTTGCAGGTCATCCTGAACATCCTTCTTCATGTCTTTGACCTTGTATTGTGGCCTCTTTTGGACCTTCCTCTTGAAATGTGATGCTAGCCACTTAACTGAAGACCTCGGGTTCTTGAAATCCCTTGAAGAGCTGTATTCCAAGCCCACAGACTTCAGTTTGAGTCTAGGGTTTGACTTATCTTTTGAAGCATATAGGACAAAGGACAAAGGGGAAACCTTCTCACACTGATCCCTTAATCTTAATGGCTCACTTTTAATGATCTTCACTTTCTCACCTACCCTTATAATATACCACTTTGATCCTATTTATAAGTCCACTTTTACAAAAAAAAAAATTGGTCATATTTATAAGTCAAGTTTCATGTAATAAATGAGATTGTGACAATTTTACTCATATTAATTATTGCCATAAAGATAGAGAGAAGAGAAACAGTTGAAAAATATACAATCATAAATGAGGGCAAAGTTGAAAATTTACCCCCATAATCATTGTGTCAAACTACCTTTGCATGTGAGATTTGGTCAAAATGGATTTATAAATAGGACCAGAGTGGTATCACTCTAATCCTATTTATAAATCTTTAATTTAATCCTATTTATAAGTCCAAATTCATGGTAGTAAATGAAATTTTGACAATTTTGCCCATGTTAATTGTACCACTAAAAATAGAGAGACAAGAAAAAGTTGAAAAACACTCATTCATAAATGAGGGAAAAATTGAAAATTTACCACATAATCGTTGAGTTAACCATCTCTTCTTGGTATGTGCGATTTAGTTCAAAAGGATTTATAAATAGGATCAGAGTGGTACTTCATCTAGTTTTTATAATAAGACACCAACTAAAAACTCTCATAAGCCAATAAAAATAGTTAAAGTAATTAAATTTGTTCTAAAATTTAAGTAATTTCCAATATTATCCTTAATAATTGTATTAAACTCTAATCTCATAATTATTACTCTCAGCTACTACTCTTATTAATTATGGGAATACATGAAAAAAAATATTTAATGCTCTTTGGAAACAAACAAGTGCCTTATAAAAAAGATCAAATACACTTGTTAGTTGATGTCTTATAATAAGAAGTAGAAGAAGTATTAGTTTATTGCTTTGACCCACTTAGTCTTATCAGCATAAGTTTCCCCCAACACAAAAATAGGGCACCCATTGTCATCATGGACCTTTACTTCTTCCAGAGGCCCATCACTGTCACTTAGGCCCAATTCCTTATCCTCTTCATCCTCACTGTCTTCATCACCATCATCAGCTAACACTTCATCTCTTGGCCGAAAATAAGAGTCCTCACTATCTTTATCATCACTTTCAGATTCACCTTCATCACCGTCACTGTGTTCCTCACCAGCTCCATCCTCATATTCCACTCGTTATCTCCATTATCATGTCTTACTTGAACATTAATATCCTCCAAATTATTGTTCTCACACTCATTTTCATCTATCTCCCTATCTCTGCCACGAATTTCATCCCTTAAACTCTCAACAAAACAGACTCGAGCATTATAATCCATGACATCGACCTCTTCAACACTTGACTCTTCAGCACCCTAAACCACTGTAACCTCACTTTCATTAGCCACAGGACCTGCCCCAATTTACCTACTTCCTTCGTTAGCGAGCCTCGCTGCCATGGTGAGAGGAAGAGGAAGAGGAAGAGGAAGAGAGGGTAAGGAAAGAAAAAGAGGGATGGAGGACATAATAGTAAATTCATCAACATTTTAAAATCTCTTTCATATCATCTTCACGTCCTTTACAAATGTTAACCAATATTTGGGGGTTTTCAAATTTCATATTGTATTTATATGATATTCTCCTCATTAAGTATGGTTATATTAAAGAAGTTTCTTATAAAAAAAATATTAAAATTAATCAACAAATTAAATTATGTTAAAAAGTACTCTATTATGTAAAACATATTTTCATAATTTGATTAGATTAAGCAAGTTAGTTAATATGATTTTTTTAAAAATATTTTTGTTATCTTTCTTAATTCCTTTCATCTCTCCCTTATTTTATTATTGTTGATGGATTATGAGTAAATTAAATTTTTTTGACAAATATGATAATGTGTCTTAAGTTAAGGATCAATATCAACCCTCTAATTATGTCATATGTTAAAGAGGAACGGAAGGGAGTGAAACTTAGTTGTATAATCATCATTTAAGTTGCAAATTTAGTTAAAAATACACTTTATCAATTTAAGAGGTAAAATCAAAGCCTCTTACAAATTTTATATTTTAGAGTTTAGCCTAAAAGTTATAACTACGCTATTCAGAAACGGCCAACTTCAGAAAAACTTTTAAAACACCCTTTCTTTGAAAAAACTATGCATGTAAATTATCAGACAACTTTGGAATTGTATTATCTCCAGTCCAGTGCTAATTATTAAATAAAATTTATAGCACAATTTAGACTACAAATTTAATTGGGAAAAAGATAAATAAATACCATCTGAATTTGTAAAACCCCCATGCCCACCGAATTTGTAAAAGACTTAGAGGTGACAAGGACTTTTGAGGGATATGAGGGAAATACAAATGCCCTTCACCTTCGAGAGAGAGGGAAAATGAGGTGAAGCGCACGTTCACCGTCTTGACCTCGTCCGTCCCACCCGCCGCCTTGACGCCACGACGCCGCACCTTAGGTGGATGACGGGGTGAAAAAAAAAAAACTGAAAAATGGGTAAATTTTTCAATCCTTCGAGAGATTGGAGATTGGAAGAAGAAACGGTTTATGGTAACGGAGGAAGAAGAGGAAGAGAAAAAAAAAACGACTTTACAATTCATGTGATATAAAGAATACAAAATTTGATAATTACAATGTAACTATACCCTCTTCATCCAAAAAGGGTTAAATCATTCCATTTGGCCGAAATTTGGAGTAGGTCTAGTGGGAGCCTCACCGTGCTTGACCGATTGGCCGATCCACAAGACGACCCCATGTTTTAAGCACCAAACGATACAAGTAACCTTATTAGATTCATGCTATATAGCGAGTTCGGTTGACTTTCTTCCCGCATTTTATTTGACCTAGTCTTGCCTTCTCGGCTCCATCTACCGGCGTCTATCTACGGCTCCATCCCCTAGTGTCTCCTCGGTTCATGACTCTTTCCCGTCTATTCATGCGCATCGAGGTCCAACGCCCATCGGAAGAAGTTAAGGGAAGAATAAAAACGTATTCATGACATTTTCGTAAAAAGCAAACTTTCATTTAGGAAATACATAATGATGTATATAAGGCAATAACAATACATAGCCCCCCGCAGTACCGTTTGTTATCCCGGTCCGCACATTCTACCCGTGCCACGACGGTCGTGTCCTCGGCGGAAGTTATCAAGACCATAAATGTATATCATGATTTCATTAAAAAAGACGAGTCTGTACAGAACACAACAAACATATACAAGCATAACACAATCATAAGAGTCGTTGTTAAAGTCGCGAACGTACCTTCGTTGACGGTCCTTTCTAAGACGTTTTACGAAAAACGGCAATTTAATGACTGACGGTAGAAGAACAATGACATATCCTATAAGGATTTATATTTTTTTTTTAGAAATATAACGGGCATTTTTAGGTACAAATTATCATTTTGCCCCTAGTTTGATTACTCGCGAATTTCGCGGAGCTTCGCTACTTGACCCGATCTCTCCGAAATTTTTACAGATCTTTTCCCCATCATATTTTCGAGAATAATACCTTATTTACCCCTATATATGATATCTAGACTATCTTGAAAATTTAAAGATAAATCTAGCACTTCTACTATATCTACCGAAACTAAAGACCAGGACCGAAAAACTTACCTTAACTTGGCTAGAATTTCCCAGCTCTTCCTTCTCTCTAACCTTCTCTAAGGCATGAATTTTGGTGTGGGAAATGAGAAGGGGGAGAAGTTTATATTATTACAGGTGGGAATTTCTTCAATTGTTTTCAGACGGATTTCAACCGTCTGATCGCACATGCCACGTGGCACCATCTTGACCTTCCTCACGTCCCGCTTTATGTCATCCTTCTAGAAGAGGATGATGTCATCTTTGCGACTTACCGATAAAGTTCCCCGATCGGGTGTTCGAATCGCGTAATCTTGACGAATCTCAGAAATCCGACAACGTTGTTTTGAAGGTTTAATGACAACGTTGTTTTGAAGGTTTAATCTTTCTCTTTCACAATACCTGGGTTAACTTAATTTTTGATCCTATTAAGGGTATTCCGTTCTCGGTGAACATTTCGTACGCCCTCGTTACGGAATTAAATCCCGAAAGCACCAGCGTCTAGACAAAAATCCACCGGTTTGAAATACGTTCGACTCAAGACACTAGACTAGCAACTAGCGGTAACTACTTGTTTTGCCTCTTTTTCCCTATCTGCATTTTTTCTCTCTCCTACCCCGTGTCTTAAATACCCCGTTGGTTTCGTAATCGACCTCTGAGGACAGTCACCCTCGGATAAAATTTCACCACTCTGGTTTATAAAAAGTCAGGATTTTTTTTATATCTCTATATTTTGGTGTAGGATTTTATTTCTATCCATTCTCGAATGTCCGTTGGCTCTTTACCGAATATATTATTATTTTATTCAAAATATCTAGATATTTATTTATTTTATTTTGTTTTTTCTAAGCATAAAATATTTTATTAATATTTTATTATTTTTATTTTTATTTATTTATTAATTTAGAATTTCTCCCTTAATTAATTTATTTAAATCATCTTAATCCTCTTTTAATCCCTAATTAATTACTTAATTAGCCACTTACTAATTGTTGATAATTTTCTTAATTAGGATAAACTATTATCTCACAACTATTTCAGTTACATTGGTATTTTATATCCCATGTAAAATATTAAAAATCATGGGGCTTAATTAGGGTTTCTAAGTAATTATTAAAGTTCCTCTTATATTTTCCAAGGGAATAATTTATTAAATTCCCTTAATTAAGGACAATATTTTCCCTTATTTTTAATAATTGTTTTATTGCCCTTCAATATTTATCATAATATTTACAAGTCATTTTATACCATAAAAATGTATTTTTAGCCCTTTGGGAACTTATCTCTACAAATTCTAATAGAATTATTCTAAAGTAAATAGGACAAAAATACTTATGATTTGAAACCATATATTCACCTATTTTAAATAGGTAATATTGATTCACAAGAAATATTGAAGGAATTTTATTAATATAATAATCATCGATTATTAAATATCCGAGGTGTTCAACATTCACGAGTTGAAAGTGCATCTTTTTTTTTTTTAAAACAAAACTTTCATCGCTATTTACAAATCTACCATCGCCATTTATAAATATATACCATCGTCATTTACAAATTGTTTTGGTGTGCTTATTATTACAAAACTTCCATCGCGATTTACAAATCTACTATCGCCATTTACAAATTGTTTTAGGAAAAATTCCATTAAAACAATTTGTAAATGAAGCACAACAAAACAATTTATAAATGGCGATGATATATTTGTAAATGGTGATGATATATTTGT
The DNA here is from genome assembly GCA_019022615.1 of Acacia melanoxylon. Lineage (NCBI taxonomy): Eukaryota > Viridiplantae > Streptophyta > Magnoliopsida > Fabales > Fabaceae > Acacia > Acacia melanoxylon. The sequence continues at coordinate 2,503,816 of JAFJYJ010000010.1, forward strand.
AAATGGCGATGAAAGTTTTGTAATTAAAAAAAAAAAGTGTACGGATTTTTTTTAAAGTGCACACTCCCGCACAAAAAAGTGTGTAACTCGAGTGTGCACTTAAGAAAAAATCCGTACATGTTTTTTTTAAATTTTTTTTTAAAAAAGTTAGAGATAAACTTAGAACCTTGTATAACGGCACAATCCCTTATGATATATTGACATATGGTGAATTGATTTCCCATGTTAAAACCGCTTTAAAAATCTGTCAAGATGATGGAATCAAACATCAACTTCATTAAAGAAAAAGTATAAACTTAAAAGAATTAGGTACTTTTTGAACAATTTGGTCTTCCTTCTTGTTCTAAACCAAGGCCAAAGACTCACAAATCTTTCATTTTCAAAAACTTTTTAAACCTTATAAATCATCTTCTTTTTCAAAACGTCCTTATTTTAAGGATTATTCTCGATCTTTTCATAAAAAAACCAAGAAAAGGCTTTCGTCAAATTTTAAATCTAAATCCAAACCTAATAAATCTTTCAAAAAACCTTTGAAAGATCAGTCTTGTTATAAATGTGGTAAAATTGGTCATTATGCTAAATACCGTGTAATCTCCAACAAAATAAACAACATTGACCAACTCGAAGAATCTCTTCGAAACCAAATAAACAATCTTCTTCTTGATACTTCCTCGATTCTCAAGAAGAAACCAGCTCAAATTCCACCGAGGATATTAATCAAGTACAAGATGATGAATACTATTCATCCTCGACTCGATAATATTGCTCAAATAAATATGATCACCAGGGAGCAAGATCTACTCCTTGATGTTATCAACAAACTTCCGGATTGTGATAAAGGTGAGTATTTTTCAAAGTTGAAAGATATTTTATCACAATCCTCCCAACCCTCTTCTTCTACTCCTTCCAAAATAAATATTCCACGTAACCATTATGATCTTACCAAAACCATGGAAAGATTTAAACGCTCGTAAAACCTCCGTTACTATAAATGATCTTCGTGCTGAGATTAATACACTCAAATCAAGTTCAACAACTTCAATCCTTTCACAAAATTCATGAGGATGCCATACTTCAAATCCATCAAATCTTATCTTCTTCTCAAAATCCTTCCGATGAGAATAATGATCGGGTTTCAAACAATGAAAATCAAGATGAAAAATTCTCTTGAGAATCCGATTTTAGAAACACCTCTTTCTAAATGAGGTATCTCAATGTTTTGTACAAAAATTTTATATAAACGTCAAGATTATAATCGGGATTATGTTCTTGATCAACCAAATTTATTTGACACGGGATCCATGGTCAATTGTATTTTAGAAGGCCCGGTTCCTACAAAATATTTTGAAAACAACTGAACGATTTGTAGGTGTTTTCGCATCTTATCGTCCCGTTCGGTATAAAGTGTCAAAGGCAATTGTCCAAAATGGAAATTGGAAGGTAAAAACCCCTTTTATTCTTATGAAAACTATGGCATCTAATATTATCCTTGGAGCACCATTTGCTACAATGATAACGCCATACAAAACTCTTTCTGAGGGGATTACAACCAAACATTTAGGTTTTGGACAAAAGATATTTTTTCCTTTTTCTGAAAAACCAAGAGTTAGAGAATTGAATCTTGTTTTCATGAAACAAAATCAGATCAATTTTCTTAAAGAAGAAGTCTCCTTTAAACGCATTGAGCATCAACTTCAACAACCTTTTATCCGTAAACAAATCCATTCTTGTCCTGGATAAAATTCACCAAACCGTTTGTGCGGATTTACCTAATGCTTTTCGGAATCGAAAGCAACACATGGTAGATCTTCCTTACGAACCAAACTTTTCTCGAAAAACATATTCCCACAAAAGCCCGCTATTCAAATGAATCAAGAAATTCTTGAAACTTGCAAAAAAGAAATTCAAGATCTTCTTGACAAACGTTTGATACGCAAAAGCCAAAGCCCTTGGTCTTGTGCGGCTTTCTACGTTAACAAAAATGCGAGATTGAACGAGGAACACCTCGCTTAGTCATAAATTATAAACCACTTAATGAAGCTTTGCAATGGATTCGATATCCAATTCCAAATAAATCAGACTTACTAAAACATTTACATTCTGCAAAAATCTTTTCTAAATTTGACATGAAATCTGGATTTTGGCAGATACAAATTTCTGAAAAAGATAGGTATAAAACCGTTTTACCTTGTCCCATTTGGTCAAGATGAATGGAATGTTATGCCTTTTGGTTTAAAAAATGCCCCTTCGAATTTCAAAAGATTATGAACGACATATTCATGCACAAAGTCAATATATCATTGTATATATTGATGATGTTCTAGTCTTTTCAAATTCAATAGAAGATCATTTTAAACATGTCAATAAATTTATTAGAACTGCGTAAATAAATGGTTTAGTTGTTTCAAAACCAAAAATCAGTTTATTTCAAACAAAAGTCCGATTTCTTGGACATTGGATTAATCAAGGAACTATCACGCCAATTGAAAGAGCAATTCAATTTGCGGATAAGTTTCGATCAGATCCTTGATAAAAATCAATTGCACAGAGATTTCGGTTGTTTAAATTATGTGGTCGAGTTCATTCCTCAACTTAGCAACTTTCTTAAACCACTCCATGAACGTCTTAAGAACAATCCATCTCCTTGGACGGATGTTCATACAAAGATAGTTCAACAAATCAAAAAAAAGTTAAGGAACTTCCATGCCTTAACCTTCCTCTTCCTATGGCCTTTAAGATTGTCCAGACGGATGCTTCGAATTAGGCTATGGAGGAATTCTTAAACAACGTGTAGGAAATAAAGAGCAAATTATCTCTTTTACATCCAAACACCGGAAACTTTAAAAATTATTCTACGATCAAAAAAAGAAATTTTGGCCATTGTTTTATGTGTTTCAAAATTTCAAGCCGATCTGTTAAATCAAAGGTTTTTAATTCGCATTGATTGCAAATCTGCAAAAGATGTTTTACAAAAAGATGTTAAAAACCTTGCATCAAAACAAATTTTTGCCCGATGGCAAGCAATTTTGAGTGTTTTTGATTTTGATATTGAATTTATCAAAGGCACTACAAATTACCTCCGCATTTCCTTACCCGAGAATTCCTTCAAGGAAGTTCTAAGATGAGTGAAACCTAACCATAAATATTTTCTCTTCCTTTAGCCTATGACGAGAAAAAAGAAACCAGGAGATGATCAAAAGAATAAACTGTCCTCTCCCATGATGAGGATGATAAACAAAGCAGAAACTCCAAACCAAGTAACATTAAATGTTTTATTGCGGATTTGTTTGTCACTGCTAGTTTACAAAAAACACAGAGTTTTATGAGTTAATTTTAGTTGATTCACGGATCCATAAAGTTGGCGAGACATATCTCTAAACCTAAGGATCAAGAACAACAATTTATAACTTCGTTCAACTTTGCAAATTTTAAAAGTTCTTACCTACAAATTTGGGTAAGAATCTCAATAAATAAGAGCACTTTTTCCTAAAAGAGTTTTTGATCTGGAAGGATATACATGCGGGATTGTTATGCTTGCCTGGTATAATGTCTTTTAGGATCAAAATAAAATTTTCAAACATACTTGGTTTATTTATTTTGAAAATAAAGCGAAATTATCTTTCACGATGGTTTTGAGTGGTAGAATTTTTTGGACCAATATAAAATAAGCATACATTTGGCGTTGGTCTTTTGTATGGGAGTGAATAATGGAATCGCTTTCACGTAGATCTTCATTATTTTTCAAAACTATCTTATTATCTTAGTTTTCTGACAGTCTGATTTTCATATAAACAAAAACATACCAAATTTACCAATTTTACAAAGACAAATCTTTGTTCGTTGGTGGGGAAATTATAAAACGACTCTTCTTGTTTAGCAAAGCGGTTGATAAATGGTTCGAGAAGAAAACCCAAAAGTATCTTTGTTAAAACAAAAGAATGATGTTTCCAAAAAGATAAACCACTCTTCTTCCATCGCCATTTACAAATCGGTCACATTTATTGTTATGTTCATTTACAAATCATTCTTTTCTCGCTTATACTCTTTTCTTTGGCAAGTTGATGTTTGATTCCATCATCTTAGATTTTTAAGGCGCTTTTCTCAACATGGGAAATCAATTCACCATATGTCAATATATCATAAGGGATTGTGCCGTTATAAATAAATGGTTTAGTTGTTTCAAAACCAAAAATCAGTTTATTTCAAACAAAAGTCCGATTTCTTGGACATTGGATTAATCAAGGAACTATCACGCCAATTGAAAGAGCAATTCAATTTGCGGATAAGTTTCCTGATCAGATCCTTGATAAAAATCAATTGCGAGATTTTCGGGTTGTTTAAATTATGTGGCTGAGTTCATTCCTCAACTTAGCAACTTTCTTAAACCACTCCATGAACGTCTTAAGAACAATCCATCTCCTTGGACGGATGTTCATACAAAGATAGTTCAACAAATCAAAAAACAGGTTAAGGAACTTCCATGCCTTAAAAAAAAAAAAAAATTAAAACTTCCATCGCCATTTACAAATTGGTTTGTTGTGCTTCATTTACAAATTGTTTTAATGGAATTTTCCCAAAACAATTTGTAAATGGCGATGGTAGATTTGTAAATAGCAATAGAAGTTTTGTACAAGAATGGATGAAGCACACCAAAACAATTTGTAAATGACGATGGTATATTTGTAAATGGCGATGGTAGATTTGTAATAGCGATGAAAGTTTTGTAATAATAGATGAAAGTTTTGTAAAAAAAAAATAAAATTGTTGCACTTTCAAGTCGTGAGTGCACTCGTTTTTTTCCCCCTTCCTTCTTCTTCTTCCTCCGTCGCCGTAAATTGTCTTCGGTGAAAGTCTCGTTTTTTTTTCTTCCTTCTTCTTCCTCCGTCACCATAAATCGTCTTCTTCTTTCAATCTCCAATCTCTCAACGGAGCATCGACAAATTTACCCAGTTTTTTTTTTCTTTTTCACCCTGTCATCCATCGGTGCGGCGTCATGGCATCCAACGCGGCGGTGTGGCGTTGACGGCGGAGGTCAATACGGTAAATGTGCACTTCGGATGCTGTTCACCTCTCTCTCTCTCTCTCTCTCTCTCTCTCTCTCTGTGTGAAGGCTGAAGGGCATTCTAGTCATTTTCCCTGAATTTGTATATCCCTCAAAAATCCTTGTCACCTCTGAGGGCTTGTTTGGGATAGCGGTGGGGGAAGTGGCTTTTGTTCGTGATGGACTTTTTTTCGATGAACTTTTTTGATGTGATTTGTGTTTGGGATAGCAGTAGCGAAGTGATTTTGTTTGTGATGGGAACTTGTTTGACATAGCTTTTAAAAAGATAGATGAGATGGAAAATGATGAAAATGACATACTTAATCAAATTCACACACACACATATGTGTTGTATAAAATGTGATAATTTGGGATAAAAAAATAAATATAAATATAAATTTGCTAAATAAAATAGTAAAATTACCATTAAAAAATTACAATACTGATGAAGTCTTAAATAAACCTAGTCCCGTTCATTTCTGATTTATACAAAGTATTCACATTTGATGTGGTTTTTTCGGGTACGTGAAGGGCATTTGAAAAACAAAAATACTGTAAAAAATAAACTGTACAAGTTCATTTTGCTCTTTTTTACACCTAAACTAGTATTCTTGCTCACCCGCTGGCAGCGTTAAAGTGAAATTTTATAGGGAGTGACTTATTTTTCAGCGTTGGTGTGTAAAAATTTTAGTGGCTTTTAAGCCAACGACCAAGTGAGAAAAAAGTCAATTTTTTTTTGTTTGGATTACAAGAGCGTTTATTTTGAACTTTAAGTCAAAAAAGTTTCAAAAAAGTCGGTTAAGGAAAAATTCAGAATCCAAACTTTTTCTATAATGCTTTCTCGCTTTTTTGACGTGGCCCCCGCCACTTCTACCACCATCAATCCAAACACAAATAATTATCTATAACCTGACTTTTTTCCTATCGAGCTTTTTTTAAAGTCAAATAGTTTTTAAGCCACCGTTTCTACCGCCAACTCAAACAGGCCCATAGTTAATTTTATGCTTCTTTCTGCTATCAACCAATTTTGAGCGCCCTCACATGGTTATGACATTTATGTTTCCACAATTTAATAAACAACGTTGATTGGGAGGGGTGGGACGACCATTTAACAAATGGGACCCACATGTAAAATTGATGGAGAAGAAGCTAATGGGATAATAAGCTCCATGATGTAGCTTAAAAAAAAAAAACTCAATCAAAGCATGAAGTCCATCAAATAAATAGTTGACCCAAACACTCAAATTTTTTTTGATGGACTTATTATCTCATCTGATGGACTTATGGTTTACCAAATAGGCCATGAGTCTTTTTACAAATTCGGTGGGCTTATGAAGATTTTACAAATTCAGATGATATTTATTTGTCTCTTTCCCAATTTAATTTTGTCTTATAAGAGGGAGTAATTTTTATTTCACTCACTTCAGCCAGTTCTTTCTCACCTGATGGGTGCGAACTCAGAATCCCTAAATCCCTCCTCCAAGCCGATGGCAAGGGGAGGCGAAAAACCCTTTCTGCACTTTGAGATCATAATCAACATTCTCAAGAGGCTTCCTGTCAAATCCATTCTTCGATTTCGAAGCGTGTGTAAAGATTGGAAAAATCTCTTCAAAACCCAATCTTTCATAGCTGAACATACCCGCCACTCTGCTCATGAAAGCCCTTTTCTTACTCTTCTTGAATACGATTACAGCTCTGAGCTTGCTTCCTTACGTTTGCTTAATCAAAAGATGGAAACCGTTGAAGTTTTGAGCATACCCTCAAACGATTGCTTTAATGATGGTTGGGAAATCATTGGTTCCTGCAATGGCTTGCTTTGTGTAAAAGGAAGTCGGCCGCGTCATTTGCTTTGTCTGTGGAACCCAGTGAATATAGAGGTCAGAGAAATACCCCAAACAAGGAAAGATTATTGGCGCCCTTCCATGTTTGGATTTGGGTTCAGTAGCATCGTTAATGATTACAAGATAGTGAGATTTTTTCGTCCAAAGAAAGTAGAAGGTCTGAATTCTAAAGTCCGCTTAGTGAAAGTGTATTCATTAAGCACAGATTCATGGAAGGAACTGGAGCCTGGAGCTGTACAGAAAACAAGATTTAAATGTGGAACTGTCAGTGTCAGTGTTGATGGAACTATGACTTGGTTAGGAGATGAGGATTCTCTTCCTGTGCTAGTTTCTTTCGACATAGCAACGGAAGTGTTTACATTAACACCAATACCATCTGTGATTCGTGTTCCTCCAATTACTCTTGGCGTGTACCAGAACAAATTTGTTATATCTGGGCATCGCAGAGAATCTCAGTTCATGGATATATGGGTGATGGAGCAGGTTGCTAGTGAATCTGGCAAGCATTTTAGTTGTTCTGAAAAATACAGCGTGGAGATACCTTCATATGCTTTGGATTTGGATATCTTGTGCATTTGGGGGAATGAAATAGTATGCTGTGACGAAGAAAGAAAGGTCGGGCTGGAGGGTGAATCAGAGTACAGTCTTAAGCTGTTCAATCTCACTACTAAAGAATGGAAGGAGTCCCCCAACATTTCATCTGCCCATGACTGCTGTGCTGGTTTCAGCTATGGAGGTAGCCTTGTGTCTCTTTTCAACCCCCAGGTTCAATAGCTTTGCTCTGAAATATGATCATTCAGATCTCTTTTGTCTCCAATACACAAATCCTTTATCTGTGATCTGGAATGGAGAAATTATGTACTTGTTGTTTCAAACTTTATTTTAGCTTTCTACATCAGCTTATGTTTAATTCTTATGGATGAATATCTAGGTTGGTTGCTAACTATGTAAAACCTATTGACAAAGGCTACTGGCTTTTGTGCAGAGGCTAGTTGCTTTTCACTATGCTTTTACTTCAGCTTTAAATTTTAATGGTATAAATTAAGTGTTTTTTTAAAGACTATTAATTTTGAACCATTAGATTTAAGCAGATGATCTACTATTTTAGTGTTGCTCTCCCTGATCTTGATGGACCAAATGGTGTATAAATGCATTGCATAGCAGCTATGCTATTTTATAGCCAATACAGTGAAGTGAAGAGAATAGGTGTTCCCTGTCTTAATTTTCATTCCCTCGAAAAGAAAAGCATTGCTTGATGATCTGATACAGTCATACTTCCTCCCTCCCAAAATATATGAAATAAATAACTACTTTTTCAATATAAAAGAAGTTGGTTTTGTTAATCTAATGCTTTAAATATACCATATCTATAATCCTTTGCTTGCACCATGGGTTTTAATTTTGTTCTCTTAATTCTGTACTAGTTGTTCCAAACTTTATTTTAGCTTTCTTTATCATCTTATGTTCAATGTTCATGTATAAATACATAATTTAGTTGCTGCTATACAATCTTTTTTGGGCTTAATTGGCCACTTAAAACGCTAAGAGGGACGAAACCACTAACAGGACAGATTAAAGCTTCTTGCTTTGTCATTTTTTATCCAAATCAAATGGAGTGATAGGTTCAATACACAGCACAAGAGATGAAATTATTTGAGTCATTGATTTGTGTTCTACATAAATTGGTGAATCACATCACAATAGGGCTTGCTGGGTAACATGAGGCATTTTCTATGTGTTAAATCTCACCACGTATCATTATCTTTTTCAATTTCAATTACACAGAGAATCTTATGTCTGTTGAGTGTTGCCCTTTTATATGTGTTCTGGAAGTGAACTTGTCAAAAGGCTTTAATATTTTGGTTGCCCCTATAATCTTGATGCCCTTTATATCTATTGTCTTATTGTTTTTGTGTTATACTCCATGATGCTGCTGCTGAATGATGTAGAAAAGTGATGGGAAGAGGGAAGAGAAGTGGAAAACATGGAAGATAGAGAGGGGAGGGAGATGAAGAAGAAGAGGATAGACAGACGAGAGAGAGAGAGAGAGATTGAGATTCAACTCATTAGGTTCATCATCATTATCATAGGATACAGATTCTGACCCTTTCCCCTTAGTTATATATTATGCAGATTACCATAGATTAGAATCCCCTAAACTTAGAATCTCAACTAACTGACTCTTAATTAACTAACTAACCCTAACTCTTTTATGATTAATTTTACATAACACTGGATCTCACTGTTCTCTTTAACTGTGGAAGTATTTGAGTTGTTGCTTTGTGTTGTCCTTAAACTGGTGAGTTACATCACCATAGGCTTCTTGTGTAACATGAAGGGCTTCTTACTTATGAATTAAAGTATTCCAACTTGTTTATATGGATGTGATGTGATTTATCATTATATTTTTTTCAATTACACAGAGGCTTCTGTCTGTTGATTGATGCCATTTTATATCTGTTGTGGAAAAAAAAATTGAAAAAAAAAATACTTAAACATTTTGGTTACCCCTAAAATCTTTATATCTTTGGTCTACAATAACAATATAGAAATTCAGTATCAGATGTTTCAAACTTTGGGTTTATTGTCTGTGTTAGCATTTAAAAATGTTTTGTTTTGTTTTGTTTTAACGGAAATGTGTGAATTTCCCTTCAAAAGGAACAAGAACAATAGTGCAATCAGAAGACAAATACAAAGAACCAAACAACCTCCTTGATAAAAAGACGGCTTGAAGTTGAAGGTGGTTCATGGTCAAAGTTTGAAGTCCCAAAATCTAGACCCAGGATCTATATAATACTTGAAGATGGCTTCTGAATTTTTCTTTTTATCACTTCAGGAAGAGTTTCACTAACCACCAACTATATTTGGATACAAGAAGCTTCACCCATAAAAGCTTGATTGCGACAACCAGGATGTTTAATTCCCAGTGCTCCATTTTTATGATCATTATGAAAAATTGTAAGAAATAATGTTAGCAACTACAAAATATGGAATTCTAATATTTAAATTGATCTTGAAGTTATAATATATCAATTCTATAAAATTATAAATTCCAATAATAAGTGGGAAGTAAGAATTTTATGCTAATAAAGAGATATTGGGTTTATTTTTTCAGTTGATTTATGATAAATTTGCAATATCCTTTTATCAATGGCCACGAAGCCATGGTTTTTTTTTTTCCTACTGTTTTCAAATTTTTAATTTTAGAAAATGATAGGGAGTTATAATTTATGATAAAATGTAAAGTTGTTATCGTTTGATTTCAAATAACATTAAAATTTAATATTTAAAGTTATGATTAAAACATTCAAATTTTCGGATCCACATTGTTGGCAAAAAGTTTCAAATCTAAATTTTTATTGATTTCATTGTATTATACTTTATCAACTTTTTTTTTAACGTCAGTCTCATCACTATTCATAAAAAATAATTAAAAAATTTAAAATTTATTCATTATGTCTCCAGATCAAATAAATTCACCCAAAGTATCTTGAAAATACCTTTAGTCAATTAAAAGGAAAAAATTTCTATTGCATTCTTATTAAATATATATCTAGAAAAGTTTGCAGCTTTCCTACACATTGAGTTAAAAAGAAGAAGAAGAAGAATTAAAAAGATTTATAATAAAAAATTAATATAATACCTTATAATTATCAAAATTATTCCTCCAAATAGCATTGAGTATTATATAAATTTAAATATTATAAATCCATCCGCTCATCAAAAGATAATTGATGTGTGGAACAGGTTTTAGAAAATACAAAGATTTATTATTTTTAATTTTGAACAAAATCGAGGTATGGTTAGATGCCCAATTGATTTAAAAATAATATGTAAAAATAATCAAATTGTTATGATACTCTTAAAAGTTGTTAGGGTAGGGTGCTCCCTTATTGCAACTTCACAATCAATCTCATACAACTGAAAACATATTTAAATAACCAGAAAAAATAAAATAAAAAATCAAACTTTACTTTGCAAGCATTGAAGCATAAATATAGTCGGCTGAACACTCTTTTCCCATTTTCAAACGCATCCTTGCTTATTTTAAGGAGAGACATCAGATCCAGGCTTGGAACTTCTCAACTCATGACAATAAGCTTCAAGATTGTTGAACTCATCAATGTAATTCCCCTCTATTTGCTGCATTATCAGTTTCTTAGCCCTTTTGCACTTGTAAATGCTTACACAGAGTTGCAGGGTCATCTTGAACATCCTTCTTCATGTCTTTGACCTTGTATTGTGGCCTCTCTTGGACCTTCCTCTTGAAATGTGATGCTACCCACTTAACTGAAGCCCTCGGGTTCTTGAAAACCCTTGAACAGCTGTGTTCCAGTTTGAGTTTAAGGTTTGACCTATCTTTCGAAGCATATAGGACAAAGGAAAACCCTTCTCACACTGAACCCTTAATCTTAATGGCTCACTTTTAATGATCTTCACTTTTCTACCTACTATTTTGGTCTTATTTATAAGTTTTTTAATCAAAGAATGTTGTGTACAAAAAAATATTTAAAAATGTTAATCAATTAGAAGAAATTATTGTTTAACATTGTTAAGATTTCATTTGTAATATATCTTTGAATTCATTGGAAGATATTGTTGCTTACCAAAGTTAAGGTTTTATTTCTAATATTTAATCGATAATGATGTTTTAATGTTTATTAAAGTAAAGAAAATTGCATCAACTAAAAAAAAAAAGTGTTTGAGCAACCCATAATCCATAAAGTATTAATATATGTCATGTCGACCCCATCGATGAAGCAGTCTTCTTGGGTTAATCTTCAAACTCTTTCCCTAAAACTATATCTTATCCTTTCTGACATGTTGAAAAGCATAATCTTGTTTTGTTCAGTCCCTTGCTCCTTCCACGACCATGAGTGCTAATTCCGAAACCCTAGTTCCTTTCAACAAGCAGATGGCGAGAGGAGGCGACAACCCATCCCTGCCCTTGGATATTATCATCAACATCCTCAAAAGGCTTCCAGTCAAAATCCTCATTCGATTTCAATGTGTGTGTAAAGAATGGAAAAATCTCTTCAAAACCCCATCTTTCATCGCTGAACACTCCGAACACCTTAATCACAAAACCCCCTCTCTTCTTCTCCGTGGAAATAATTTTGGGGGTCATAAGCCCTCGTCCTTATGTTTGCTTAATCATAAGATGGATACACTTGCATTTCTGAGCGTTCCCTTCAGACGCAATTGGAAAATCATTGGTTCCTGCAATGGCTTGCTCTGTGTCGAAGTCTTTCGTGATCAGGGCAAACTTCCTGATGGAGGCCGGGTATCTGGTTCGCTTTCGCTGTGGAACCCAGTGACTAAAGAGGTCAGAAAAGTCCCCGACACACTAAATGACCATAGTTACGTTTGCAGTGTCGGATTTGGATTCAGCAGCGTGGCTAATGATTACAACATAGTGAGATTTTATTATCAGAATTTGGATAGAAGGAAGGAAGATCAATACTTGCAATTCACCAAGCATGATAGAGTGGAAGTGTTTTCATTAAGTACAGGTTTATGGAAGGTACTTGAATCTGAGGCTTTACAACGTACAGAAGTTTTCGGTGGTACTGCTTTTAGTGCTGATGGAACTATTTTTTGGTATGGATACCAGCGGCCCTTTTCAACTCTATTTATTTCGTTCGACATGGCAAGGGAAGTGTTTACATTAACACCAAAACCACAAGATATTTCATTTGGTGTGTACCAGAACACGCTTGTGGGTCACGTGTTGATTAAAGAGGGCCCTGGATCTCATCCCATCCTTGCATTGATGTGTCGGAAGGGTGCTAGTGAATCTGGGAAAAGTTCGAGTGTTACTCAGGAATATAGGATTGGACCAATATCAGATGTTTTACGTCCCGTGTGTATTTGGGGGAATGAAGTAGTCTGCCGTGACGACAAAGAGGATGAGGTCGAGGGTGACCCAAACCGCGTTCTTCATATGTTCAATTACATTACTAATGAACTGAGGAAGTTCAACTATTCAATTGACTGTGACTGGATTGGTGTTTACAATTATGAGGAGAGCCTTGCATCTGTTTGGAACACCCAGGTTGAATAGCCTTTCTTTGAAATAGGATTATTTCTACATTCCAGATTTCTTTTGACAGAGTAATTTTGGTGGAAGTTAATCCACAAAACCTTTTAACATTCTAGATGTATCTATAATCCTTGAAGCATCTTTGGTCTGTGATCTGGAATGGAGTAATTCTGTACCAGTTGTTTAAACCTTACCATCGCAGTCGCATGTTTAATTGTCATGGTTAATATATAGTTTAGTTGCTGGTATGTAAATTTGTAGGGTTTTGTTGTTGGCCACTTAATATGCTAAGAGGGGAGAAAAGTTAAGAGTGACAGATTAAAGCTTCTTGCTTTCTCATTTTTTTAATCTAATGGAGCAATAGAATTAATACACAGCACAAGAGAGAGAAGTCTATGAGTTATTGCTTGGTGTTTTCCTTGGATGATGAATATATCGTTATATAACTTTTTTGGGGTTCTTCTGGCTACTTAATATAGAGGGAACTGGGAAGGAAATGTTAACAGGACAGATTAAAGCTTCTTGCTCTGTCATTTACTTATCTAAATGGAGATATAGGTTTGATGCTGCTGGTGGATCTCAGCATTCAATTTTACTCTGATGCAGCAATTAGAGAGGCCAGATGTGTAAAATTGTAATTTTTTTTGGTCTTGTGGTTTAAACTTTAAATTGATGCCTATACTTAAACCTGTAAATCACATCACCATAGAGCATACTTAAACCTTTAAATTGATGTATAAGAACAAAGATCTATTTTCACATTGTGATTGGAAACATTTACTATTCTTTCATTGAATGATGGGCGGAGGAGGAAAGTACTGGTGAATCTGGGAAGAGTTGCAGCTGAACTAAGAATTTTATTGGGGAACCCAATTCAGGTAAGTTTAATCCATCGAGTTGGAGGAATGGAATGGTATGTGAAGATTAATTTTTAGAGTAATAGGAAAGGAATGTAATGTATCATTTAGAGAGATCAGATGGGTATCTAAAACTGTAATATCTCTTCTTTGTCTTATGGTTTAAACTGATATGCTAGTTAGTAGTTAAACTTGTTGACGATGGAGTTTTTGCTCTGTAATGCAGCAATTAGAGAGATTAGAGATACACACAGAGTGAGTATTTGGAAGAGTAAAATAATCTGTGGGGATGAAGTTGTAGATTATATATATTCAGTTATGCAGAGAGAGGCTTGTTTCTGTTGGTATCATCTGTATTGAATAACCTCCTTTCTAATATGATGGTGTTCCACTGAGAAGTGTTGGGTAATCTAGATATAATATATATTTGAGCAGTTGATTTTGATTGTAAATATAATATATAAGGAAAAGTAACAAATTTATCTTAAAAATTTTCACTAAAAAAGCGTTGAGTATAAAGAAGTATTTTTGGGTTTAAATTTGTCCCAAGAGTATGCATAATGTAGAAAAGTAGCCTTGCTGTCAATGGAGATTGAATTTGAGTGTATGAGGGGGTGCCACGTGTGTTTAATAAGTAAAACAAAACCGTCAAAACTAACCTTCATTAACAGCAAGGCGACTTTGCTATACATCTTGCTTACTTTTGGTTTAAATCTGAACAAAAAAAAAACTTTTGGATTATCCAACGCTTTTAAGCATGGTTTAGGAACCCGAGCCGGCCGGTTTGGACCGGAAAACCGGTCCGAGTTAGGCAAAAGCCGGGTTGACTCGGTGACTCCGGGCCAACTCGGCCTGAACCGGCCGAGTTGAGAGTCACCGAGTCAATGGAAAAAAAAAATCAAGAAGCAGAAGAAGATCTGGGTCGCCGGAAAAAAATCAAGTAGGGAGAAGAAGGTGAAGAGGTAGGATGCTTGGTGCTCTTCCTCTCGCTTGATCTGATCACCTCCTCTGTTCTCAGTAAGATGAATGAAGAAGACGATCTCTCTCTCTCCCTTCGTTTTAATCGTTCGCCTGAGAATATAAGATTTGTGAGGTTTATTTTGGGAGAGGATTTTCTCATGATCTTGTTTCTCCTTTTCTCCCATTGGCCCCATTTGGGCCGTTGATTGGGAAGAGGAGAGAGAAGTTAAAGTAGTATTGTGATTGATTGGACGGATATGATTTAAAATTGATGAGGGATAATGAGAAAAAGATGGGAAGAGAAATCCAACCCGTTTATGTTTTCTGATATGCAATCCTCTTTTCTCTCTTCCCTGTTGTCCCTGGTCGCGGCCTCTGTGCATTCTTTAATTGTCGCCGCCCATTAGTTCTCAATTCTCAAAATCTCTTGATTCAAGGTACTGTGTTCTACTATTTATCTGTACATTCTTTTATTGTTGCCGCCTATTCAGCTTTTAGTTTCCAAAATCTCCTGATTCAAAATATTGGGCGCTGCTATCAAGATAAGGAAATATAAAAGGAATGGTGGAAATCATAATAATAAATATTATTATTATTATTCTGAAATGTTTTTATTTTCAAAATCTCACTTTATTATTATTATTTATTATCAATATCATTATTATATCCTGATATGATATTTGATATTTATAATGAAATCTATCTAAACCCATATCTTATTAAAATCTCACTTAAATCCTTGTAATTTATCAAAGATAACTTCCAAATATATTAAAATAAGTCTTAAAATCATCTAAAATTAGGGAGTCATCAAGGGTGTGAGGTGGAACCGGTTCTTTTTTTTTTCCCCCTTAAAAAAATTTGATTTTTTCAATTTCTCACTAGTTTGGTCTCTGGTTCGACCTTGAGTGTCAGTGTCCGTCGGTTTTGGTGGGTTTAAGAAGTCTTAAAATCATCTAAAATTAGGGAGTCATCAAGGGTGTGAGGTGGAACCGGTTTTTTTTCCCCCTTAAAAAAATTTGATTTTTTCAATTTCTCACCGGTTTGTCCCTGCTTGACAATTGACCCTTGACCAAAGTGTCCCGATCGGTTTAGTGGCCGTGCAGGTTTAAGAACCTTGCTTTTAAGTGAAAATTTTCGTATAAATTTACACATTAATCTTAATATATATTACCCATTTGGTTTTAAATATATGATATAGTTTATAGTTTAAATTACACTATAGAATATGTTCTACCAGAGGTAGTACATAGTTTTTATATTTATTAATCTTTTCTTAATTACCTCAATTGATGTTCCTTCAGCAGTAATTAGGAAGCAATGGAAGGAATTAATGAATATGATTGGAGTATTATAGAAAATACATATTATATTAATTAACTCAATTAAGTTCCTTAATCTAATTAAATTAAATAGTTATATTTTATATTAAGGATAAAATGGAGTATAGTTATTATCTATTAGTTTTTTTGTTTTTTGGATAATAAAAGAGGCTAGAAGCCAGCAAACAGTAAAGGGAAATTACATAGAAAAGGGAAAAAATCCCAAACAATC
Organism: Acacia melanoxylon; assembly: GCA_019022615.1. Lineage (NCBI taxonomy): Eukaryota > Viridiplantae > Streptophyta > Magnoliopsida > Fabales > Fabaceae > Acacia > Acacia melanoxylon. The sequence continues at coordinate 2,520,112 of JAFJYJ010000010.1, forward strand.
TCTATTAGCTAAGACCCGCAAATGCATAGGGCACTCATTGAAAAAACCTGATTTAGAAAGACCCCATTTGGCCAAAGCATCAACCAACCGATTGATCTCTCTAGAGATATAGCAAATAGAAACCATCCAATCACTAACTATCAAGTCCTTAATACGTTGCACCAGCAAACTTCCAGAGACATAATTAACATCATTCAAGCAATTCACAAGCGCAAGAGCATCTGATTCCACCAAAACCTTCTTATAACCTAAGTCCCAGGGAAGCATCAAACCCTCAAAAATGGTCCATTCCTCAGTTGAACCAGCGCTGCACATACCAATTTGTTTGGAAAAACTAGCTATCCAAACCCCTTTACTGTCTCTTAGAACACCACCACAACCAGCCTTCGAGGTACTTAAAACCATGGTACCATCAACATTTAATTTCACCCAACCATCAATAGGAGCTTACCAAGATTGAGCATCAGCATGAGGGTGATGAATTCTAGGAGAATCAGCGAAGGAAACCTGAGAACCAGTAAATCTCCTCCATATATGTAAAATAACATCCGCAGGCTTCATTGGTTTAATAAATCCCAGTTCAAAAAGAGCCTTATTTCTCCAGATCCAGAATTTCCAAATTGAAACTCCAAAAATTTGAGACCAATAAGGACCCATATCAGCGCCAAATTTCCCAGATAAATTCATAGACAACCAGTCTTTCAAACGTGCTGAGAAAAAAGAGGGAACATACCTTAGGGGGACTAGTTGCAGCCACATGCGTTTTGCATAAACGCGGTCCCTTAAAACATGCAGAATGTCCTCCACATGACTGTTACAGTGACTACACAAAGCAGAGGTAGACGACCAAGTACTCCTCCACCCATTAGTAGGAAGTCTGTTAAGAACCACTCTCCACATAAAAAATCTAATGCGCTTCGCTCCTTGCCATTTCCAAACATGTTTGAGCAAGTTGCATTTCAAGTCTTGGGGGTTATTTTCTAATAGAAAGTAAGCACTTCTAATAGAAAATGTACCATTACTGGATGCACCCCAAGTTATAAGATCAAAACTAGCATCAGGATTAGGGATAAGGTGAGAAGCCAGACGCTGGAGAATAGAATTTTGCACGGTACCAGCAAGCCTATTCACATCCCAACCGCCATTACAAGTCCAATCAGCAACACAAGATTGAGATTCTTCATCTGACAAACCCCTAGTACAAAAGTCTATAATCCTTCCCTCAAACAGCCATCAGTCATGAAAGAACCTGACCATTCTTCCGTTGCAAATCTGCCACTTAGACCCCGAATCCACAATGACTTTTTGAGAAGTAATAAACTTCCATAATTTAGAGTCGCTTGGTCTAAAGTTCAGCAGGGAGTCATCCTCACGTAACATATACCTGGCTTGAAGAACATCAGCCCACAACCCATTAGCTCCTATTAACAGATTCCAAGCAAGTTTGGCCCCACACGCCTTGTTGAAAGATTGTAGATGTCTAAAACCCAATCCCCTAAATTCCTTTGGCCAAGATATACGGTCCCAACCCACTGGATGAAAATGATTATGATTGTCATCATGACCCCAGATAAAGTTTCTTTGGATTCTTTCAAACTCTAGGCACACACTCCTAGGGATTCTAGTCACTTGCATCGGATACAAAGGAATCGAGCTGAGCACAGACTTAGCTAAGGTAATTCGACCAGCGATTGAAAGAGACTTAGCTTTCCATGCTGAAAGCTTAGAATGCACTCGCTCAATAATATAATTGAAGGTTTGTCTACTATTCCTTCTTCTCATAAGAGGGAAACCAAGGTACCTCCCAATCTCAGAGGAGATATGTGTAACATCCCATTTGAAAACGGCGGATTTTTTTTTTTTTTTTTTAAAACGTTTCCAAATATTTCAAGCAAAGTAGTCAGAGTAGAGCATTGGAGTGAGTAAGTAATTTACATTACGTTCAAAATATGGACCATAGTGTAAATGTATCGGATTACAGTCATCCAGAATTCAAAAGTTAAAGAAACTAAAGAAGACGGAAAATAACGTAGACACGTCTTGGCCTACTCCAGCTGCTTGCCTCGATCTCCATACATCGGTCCTCTAGACCCTGATGCTACAGCAGAGATCCATTCCACATATGGATCTCGTGTAACGGTTAACCTTATACTCAAATAAAAACAAGTATACGTACAATAGATATTCATTTCAATACAAAGATATCATCACAAAAGTAAAAAAGAGATGTATGATCAATAACATGGACAGAACATAAGCACAAAGCAAGATGTAAAGTCTCTCTCGACTAGTTCGCACATATCCAAAGTGCCACGCCACCAACGTGTCCTCGCCGCTAGGAATAATTCAAACGGCATTACCAATACTATAATCCGTGGGTAAAGTCAGTAAGTATCTCCGACGATTCTCAACGTAACCTCGTCTATGAACGTATCTATAACACAAAAGTATATAAGCAGCATAGAGTTAGGGTTACGTGACGCGTCCATACCTTAGTTGCAGATATCCGGCTCTTCCGGCTAAAAACGGTACTTTTGACGCCGTACGTAAAACAAATAAAAACGGCTCAACGGCGGCAAAAAACGGAACGATGGAATTTCGACGGTTCGACGTCGAAGTATTCTAATCAGAATAATAACACACTTATGAATATTTGGCAGCATAACAGGCATTTTAGGTGAAAAAGACCATTTTGCCCTTACTACCCCTAATTGGCGGAATTTCGCGTAACTTCGTTACTTTAACCTTATTCCATTTCAAAATTATCCCCACTATGTTTTTACCTCGTCAGGCATCTTTCAATGCAATGAGGCTTAAAAACAAGTATAGGAACAAACTCTGAAAATTCCTAGATCAAAACAACAGTTCTACTATAACTACCGAAAGAACTACGGAAACTAAAAGCTAAGGACGTAAGAACTTACTCTGAGCTAAGGCACAACTTTGGCAGCTTCTCTCTCTAAGTTTCGGCCAAGGTAGAGAGAAGAGGAGGTGTGAAGAAATGAAGGAGGTGCTCATGCCTTTATATAGGCAAAATTTGTGCCACTTTGGTAATTTCTACATTCCAAATCTCGTAATTTTCCCTTTTCTTATAACCATGTAAAATCAAGGTTAAATGGTGGTTAATTCTTGTCCATGGGAGCTCTTGGTCGACATAAGGGGGGTGATGTGGCAGCAAAAAATTGGTCCAAGAATGGTGACTCATGCTCACTTTATGCCCGGTCCGATAGAATTTCCCCGATCGGTGTCCGTTTCGCGCGATTTCGCAGAAACTCAAAAATCCGGGCGTGTAACTTTGGAGGTCTTTTCATCCTCTTTCATATTATCTATTTGGATCCTCTTTTTGATCATATCCAGGTATTCTCGGTGCGTCGGAAGATATTCGGACAAACGCGTCCGATTCTGGAAATCGCTTCCGATAGAACCAACTTCCCGGACAATAATTCGCGAATCGTAAAACGTCCAGTTGTTGCCTAACTTAATCCTGTGTTTGAAAACACGCAATTGTTTCTATAGGTTCTCACTTTGCCTATCCGGCTCTACTCTATCCGATTAGTTTTCCGTCTTATTAGGAATTAGGGTTTTCGGTTGCGGAATCAACGTCACGGTAAATTCTTTCTTCGTGTAAAAATTCACTTGTTCTTAATTTGATCGTCTGAAAAGACTTTTACCTGGTTTACTGTAGAATTTATTTCTAACTTTTCCCCTCGGTCCGCCTCTAAGCCGACTCACCGCATTATATTATTATTTTATTCTAATTATCATTTTAATTATTTAAACAATTCTTTTTAATTAAAAATACCAAGAATTTCGGCCCCTTAATTTTAAAATTCAGTTTTAATTATTTTTTCATAATTTTTTCCATTTTTTAAAAATATAATATTTTTTACCAAAAATTCATGTTTTACCCCCGCCTTCGTTAAGGCTTAAATCGGGCCTAAATTCTTCGTTTAGTGATCTTTTTAGGATTAGGTTTCTTCATACATTTATCTTTACTAATATACAAGTATAATGTTATCTTAAAACCTTTATACTGACCTTCATTTTATATCCTATGTAAAATATTAAAAATGTTTACACCTTAAAGCTACTTTATGGTTCTGGAATGCTTTTTAAACTTTTCTTCATGTTATTTCCTTTGAAATAATTTATTAAATTCTTGTAATTAAATAAAATACTCCCATAATTTTCTCATAATTTTTCATGATCTTTCAGTATTTATCATAATGCTTTTAGACTGTTTTTATCACCATTATTGCATTTTTAGTCATTCTGTTCATCTGATTTTTCTGTAACTTTTTCGACAATTTTCTTGAAAATTATAACAATTTTCTATAATAGTTTTAACTCATGAATTTGTTTCATCAAAATATTCATTTATTTCTCCTATCTTAAGAACTCCAGATTTGCTAAAATCCGGGTATTACAATGCATTTGAGTCACATCCTTGATAGAGTTCCTAGCCTGAAACGAAACCCTTGGCGGGAAGAACAATGAAGATTTGGTTCTATTAACCTTACCCCCAGAAGCAGCAGTGAATTTCTCTAAACATGACATCATACACTCGGCTTGATGCTGAGAGGCAACCTCGAAAAGAAGGAGATCATCCGCGAACATCAAATGAGAGATCTTAGGCCCTGATCTAGAGGTAGCAATTGCCTTCCAGTTGCCACACTCAACTTCATCACTAATTAAGTGTGACATGCACAAAACAAACAGCAAAGGTGAAATGGGATCCCCTTGTCGAAGACCCCTTCCGGGAGCAAAGAACTCTGTTTAGGACCCATTCCAAAGTACATTGTAAGAGACAGAAGAGACACAAGATAAGATCAGATTGACAAAAGAATGCTCAAAACCAACCTTCTCAAGAACTAGTTTCAAGAAATCTCATCTAATCCTATCATAGGCCTTCTCAAGGTCAATTTTCATAGCCATAAGCCCCTTATTACTTCTATTCTTGTGCATAATATGAAGTAACTCTTGACCAATGATCAGATTATCTTGAATGTGTCTTCCCTTAATGAAGCTAGCTTGATAAGGAGATATGATATCATTCAACACTCCTTTCAATCTTTGGGTGATTATCTTCGTGACACATTTATAATGGACAGTGCAAAGGGAGATTGGCTAGAAATGGGAAACCAGAGCCGGTGAATCAGACTTAGGAATAAGAGACAAAAGGGTTTTATTAGCCTCCACCATAGAAGAAGTACCCAGGAATACCCTTCTTACGAAAGTACACAAAGCAGGACCAACCTTAGCCCAATTACTTTTATAAAAAATAGGAGGGAATCCATCCACACCAGGGGCTTTAAAATTCCCCATAGCAAAAATAGCACTCTTAACCTCCTCATCCACAGGTGCTCTATCAAGGTCCCTCAACACAGATGACTCCAACAAGGGAAAATGAGAATTAGACAACAGCATGGTAGGAGCAACATTATCATCAAAGAAAAGGTCTTTGAAATAACCTACCACCAGATTCCTCAGATCCTCATCCTTAGTTATCCACTGACCTTCCTCATTTCTCAGAGCAGCAATCCTATTCCTCCTACGCCTCATTTTTGATTTTAGGTGGTAATAGCGCGTGTTGTGATCTCAATCAGTAATCCACTAGACTCTGGATTTCTGAAACCATTTAATCTCCTCCAAGCTCATAAGCCTTTCAAGCCTGTCCTGAAGCTCCACCTCCAATTTACACAATAACTCAGAGTACGGATAGGATGACGAACTTTGGATGCCATTTAAACGAGCCAAAACAATGTTCTTCTGTTTCTCCAAATAGCCAAAGACATCCCTGTTCCAGAGACGAACGTCCTCTTGAAAATTTTGAAGGGAACCATCGATGTCACCTCCCACCAACCACTTATTAGATAAAAAAATCCTCAAAATTGGCGTGTTTGAGCCACATGGCCTCAAATCGAAAAGGCCAACTCCCCCCATGAGCACCAAAATCAATTCCCAAGCACACCAGGAGAGGGTTGTGATCAGAAAAATTAGTTCGGGCAAGTACTTGTGCATGGAAATCACCGAAGACCTCCAAAAAATGAATATTTGCAAGAGCTCTATCCAGCCTTTGATATAAACGAGCGCAGTTAATCAATTTGGGGCCACGCCAAGTAAATCTAGGGCCAGAGGATCCCAAATCAGAGAGATTACAGCCATTGATCCTATCACAAAATATAGTCAATCTGGAATTACTAGCTATAGCTCATCCAACTCTCTCATTAACCGAAGCAATATCATTGAAATCGCCAACAATAAGCCACGTCAACGACATATTATGAGCGAAATTCCTAATATCGGTCCACAAGGCTTGTTTGAGGGCCGTAGAAGGAACAACATAAACAACAGTGAGGAAAAACTCTCGCTGACTCTCAATTAAACACTTAAAGTGGAAATACTGCCTATTCTTGTGAATCACTAAAACACCGACCTTGTCCGATCTCCAAGCAGCAAACATGCCACCAAATCTCCCAACACTAGGGATGAAGGCAGACCCATCAAAACCAAGCAACGCCTGGCGAGAGGAAAGGGTGTCGGATTCAGACTTTGTTTCCGCAAGGATAAAAAAATCAGGAATAGCATTTTTCCAAGCTACTTGAAGATTCCGAATTGTATGAACGCCTCCTGTGCCTCGACAATTCCAATAAAAGATATTAGACATGGAGAAACAAATAAAAGGGACAAAAAAGAAAAACAAGCTTTTGGGCTTTGAAAGCAAAGGCCCAATCCAATACAAAGAAGGCCTAAATACAAGGGGATTCAGGCACCAAGGAAACCACATCAACTTCTCTAAGCCCATCCAATGCCATTTCGCTATCAGGATCCAAAGCTTCAGACGCATCCCAAAACCTCCCCATTAGGCCCGATAGCCTCCCCTGCTCACCAGGTTTAGTCGGGTTACAATGAAAGGTCTCTTCATTCGATGGAGCATTTCCCTCTAGACCCACTACCTTTTCTATAATGGTATCCTCTGTTTGTGCAACCTCCGAAATGCCCTTAGGAATTTTCGATTCCACATATGTAAGTCTCAACACTTCAACACTTTTTGTTTCCTTTTGAGTCATCTCTCTTGTCCTCTTCTCATTCCTCAGAACTTGTCGGCCACCCTCCTTTTCATTCTCTACCTTAGTCAACTTCTGACTCTTATTCAGCTTCTTTTTTGATCCAGCCCTTTTTCCCTAAAGCCACTCGCCTTCTGAGTACGCTGTGGTTCCTTTTGAGCCACTGCAAAAATGGAACAGCAGGAGTTTCAGACGCAGGTTTGTTCCCCACAGCCTCCTCCCCCCAACCTCTAGCACCTCAAATCGTGTTCCACCGTCAGGTTGCCGAAGAACGCTACTAGGTTTATCCTTGACCACCTTCTTTTGCCTTCGGGGTTTCTGAACAATTTTCCAAACATCGGCATTGTTGACATGAGAGTTGGGTTTCAAAGCGTCACCTTCCTCCATTGTTATACCATCCGAGACGACTTTATTGGTCTTTGTGTGTTCCCCTGTTTTTGCCATTTCCGCCCCTGTTTTACATCCCTCTCGATTATGCCCATACATGCCACAGATGGTACACAGACCATGAAGCCCCTTATACTCCAAAAAGTAATCCTCACCATCCAGAGAGAACCCCGACATTAGCTGCTTCCCGAGATCAACAAGAACACAAACTCTGGCGTAATGACCCCTTAACTAATCGGAAGTGTTCATATCAATCTTGATCGTTTCACCAATCTTGTTCCCAATCCAAGTTAAAGCATCCCTATCATAATATTCCAAGAAAACATTTGGCATACGAACCCAAACCGCAACTCTATCAATGGAAGCTCTCATTGGATGGAAGTTTGGTTCCCAAGGCCTAATGTTAAATAGTGGTAAAAAATCATCCAAGGACCACCAGTAAGAGCATTGAGGTAGTCTTCCTTGTTTGTGAGCTTAACCACAAAGAACCCATTACCAACATTGATCAAGCTTATTACCCCTCTCTTAGCCCAAAGGGATTGAAGGATAGACAATAACAGCTTATAACCAATGTTTCTTCCCAGCAGTTTTATAATGACTGCCTTATTCCATGCCTTATATAAGCGCTTCTTCATCTTCTTAGAAAAGGAAGGTAGGAAAGTTTCGATTGGGATCTTCTTGTATAACACATAGAGGGTCACTGTCCTCACTATCCAAGTTCAGCGACTCCTTATTCGACATCACTTCATCAGCCTTGTCTCTCTCATTGGAAGCATTACCTTCGAAATTCTCATGTATATTAATACCTTTCAATTTCTCAGCAAATAACTGACCAGCAGGCCAATGCTTCTTATCCTTTCATCCCAGTTCCGGTCACTCCTCCTGCGCATAAGAGGCCACTCCATTCTTAGATTTCTTTGAGCTTCGAAGAAGAAGATCGTCCTCCTCAATCGACAAAAGAACATGCACACCTTTCTTACCAGAGAGCACCAAAGCCATATTTTCCTTATTGGTTACACTTCTTGTCATAACTCATTATTATCTATTAGTTTCTAGCTTGCCGCTATATAAGATTAGTTGGGTTTTCTGGATAAATAAAAGTCATAGCTGCCTACCTCAAGCCCAAAGCACATCTCATTCCAAGGAACACTAACCACATCTAGTTTGTTTTCTCAAATTAACGGCATTGTCTAAGCGTACTGTCTTTAGATTGTGGGTGAGTACAAACCCTCTTCTATAATATATATATATATATATATATATAATATATATATATATATAAAAATTAACGGCATTATGTACGTATGTATTCTTTCTCTACATATATAATAAATTACATATAAATTGTAAATAGTTGTACTTTTTTTTTAAAGATTTTATGAGAAATTTTAGCAAATGCACATAGAAACAAAATGTAATCTAATTTTTATATTATATAGAAGGGTTAGGATATTGTTACTACCATTTTTTGTTATTATCAATGTCACTATCATTTTTTCACCGTTAGATCGAATATCATCTACCTTTATCATTTCTCTCTCTTTTTAAAATTCTGATCTAACGGTGAAAAAAATGTTAATGACATTGGTAGTAACAAAAAATGGTTGTGATAATATTCTATCCTTATATAGAAATATAAAAAATAAGAATAGTTTTTTCAAAAATGTTTATGTGGAAAATATATTGATATCCGTGTTAAATATTATGAATATTAATTTTTTTTTTTTAAAAAAAGTCAGATGTGGTCACTTACTCCATATAGATTTGATTAAAATTGGTGTTTGTAGTATAAATTAGGTAAAGAATTATTTTAATTTAAATAATTGAATTTTTTTTAAAACAGTTATTATTATTATTATTATTTTAATTATTTAGTAATATACTCCGTATATTCTATTTATCATTTATCAGATAAGGTAAATTCTGAAAATTTACAATCTAAGTTTACTTGCATTACAAATTTATTAAAACTGATCAGTTTGACAAATAATTTGGGTTTCTTTATTTATAAAACATTTTAACAATTTTTTTTTTAAAAAATTTCCTACACATCAAATTTAAGTTTTCTCTGCTCTATATAAATTTGGAGAAAGTTACAATTTCTTTTTTGTTTCTTTCCTTTTCTTGAATTAAACAGTAATTTTATTTCAAAATTAATATAAAAAAGCATAATGCCCATGAGAAGTATGCTAATATCCCATCTAAAAAGATAAGGGCTTGTTTGTGAGGAGAATCCTAATAAAATCCATTTGAAACATCTAAATTTAGATTCATGCTTAACTTTTAAAAATCCTTAACCAGGTCAAGAACCCCCATTAAGGGTTTTTGAATCTTATTAAAAGATTGTAATGCCCCTTCAATTAAAATGATGATTAAAATATTTACAGTGCTACCTCATCTATATTTTTTAGGAAAAATATTAGTGAGGTCCAAGGTAGATAAAAAATATTAAAAAAGTCTTAACCCCAAATCCCCTCACAAAAAAGTCCCTGGGAAAAAGAATAAATAATAATTATTTTTATTAATAACGGTTGTTTCAAAAAGATTTTTTGATTTATTCCTCAATTTGTTTTTTTTTTTATAAAATTGTGCTAAAAAAATGAAAACAAATTTTTTTTAGGCTTTGTTTGTGTCTGTTTTTCATTTTCATTTTCAAATCAGTTTTATAAAATTGTTTTTTAAAACAAGTTCTGAAAATAAAAAATGAAAAAGTTTGTTAGGATAGTTGTTCTAAGAAATTACATTTGAAAATAAAAAATATAAAAATTTATTTGAAAAACTTTGATCGAGTCATTGAATTATAGTATGTGAAGCTTAAGTTTTACTAATAATTGGTGTGGTACTAGTGAAAGTGAAGAGTCAATTAAGCCTGATTTCTGTTGGCATCTTCTATCTCTATTGAATAATCTTTCTGTAATTTTTAACACTAACATTGCAGATTTACTTTTCCTGAAATTTTTCTTAGAAGTGAACCTTCTAACCATAAAAGATAATATAAATTCTAATATAAATCCTAATGAAGATAATTATAAAATTAATGATAAATTTTCTTGACAGATTCCAAATATATCTCTTATCATGTTCCATTATTTTCTTAATAAACCATCACAGAATTTAAATTTTATTTTAATATCATATCCAATAAGATTTTTTTAAGAAAAATGTTTAAGTAAAACATGTTGAATCTTTAAGTTAAATGTTATGAATAATTGTTAACATTTTTTTAAGATAGCTTTTTTTTTAAAAAAATAAAAATTAAAGAGGGCTAGTAGCCTAAATTACTAACGCATTACTTAGAAGGGAAATAAATCCCAAACTTTTTGATTTACCCAAGACCTCAAACGATAAGGGCACTTATCTCAAATTGCATATTCAAATATCGATCTTAGCTAAGGCATTTGCAACTCTATTTGACTCACGTGAGATTGCGTTCAAACTCACTTGCCAATCACGACTTAGTATCTTCCTCATTTCCATCAATACTAGGCTTCCAGAAATAAAATTAGTACCTAGCATCAGTTTAATTACTTCCTCTGCATCGATTCCAGGATTATTTTCTTCAACCCCAGTTCTCAAGCTAGCTACAAACCTTCAAAAACAGCCCGCCAATGCAAAGCCTACAACCATTGCTCTGTCGACATTTATCTTTCTCCAGCCCACAGGAGGTTTGATCCATCTTGTACAGTGAAAATTATCCAAATTGCTAACAAAGGTTCCGGATTCAGGTAGTATTAAGAATCTTTCCCCAATGACAGATATAGCAGTCGAAGGGTCAGTGGGTTCTGAAAAATTATTGTCAAAGATGCAACGATTCCTCCATGTAAGAAAAGTAAAGAATGAACATATGGAAAGTGACTTGTCTTATTCAAAGAGTATGTGCAGTGTTATATAGACAAGTGTTAGTCCACGTGTCTAGTCTGTTACAACTGAGATACTGAAGTGTGGTTACAAGTGTGTAAGTTATAACAATATATAAAACTAACTATATTCTAACATCTTCCCTCAATTTGAACTACCCTCCTGAACTACGAACACTAAGAAACTTCTTAAAATCAGAAAATGAATTCTGGGAGAGAGCTTTAGTGAGACCATCGGCAACTTGATCTCTGCCAGGAACATGCTGAACTAAGAATTCTTTCTTTATTGCCTTTTCTCGCACAAAGTGAAGATCAAGCTCTATGTGTTTGGTTCGAGCATGCAAAATAGGATTTGCTGTCAACATAACAGTACTGAGATTGTCACAGAGAACACGAGCTGGTCCTGAGAAGGGAACATGAAGTTCTTGCAATAAGGACTTAATCCATAACACCTCTTGAACAGTAGAGGCCATACTGCGATATTCTGCTTCTGTGCTGGATAAAGAGACTGTTGCTTGCTTTTTAGATGACCAAGCAATCAAGTTGGAGCCAAAATAGATACAATAACCAGAAGTACTTCGCCTATCATTACAATCTGATGCCCAATCTGCATCACAGTAGGCTGTGATAGTTCTGTGAAGACAAGGCCGAATTACAATACCTTCTGTAGTAGAACCAGCCAGATAACGCAATATGTGTTTGACTGCCTTCCAGTGAGTGACTTGCGGATCCTGCATAAACTGACAAACTTTGTTGACAGCATAGCTTATTTCAGGTCTGGTTATGGTGGCATATTGGAGTGCTCCAACATTAGAGCGATAGAGATGAGGATCAGCCACGGGAGCAGAATCATTCTTGAAAAGTTTGAGACCAACAGTCATGGGAGTAGCAACTTTCTTAGCATTAAGCATGTGTGCACGCGCTAGAATATCTTTAATATATTTGGTTTGGAGCAGCTGAACTGAACCATCAGACCTTGTCTTAACCTCAATGCCCAAGAAATAATGCAAAGGGCCAAGATCTTTAAGAGAGAATTCATTATCCAAATCAACAATAAGTTTCTGAATACTAGCATGAGAGGACCCAGTGAGAAGAATATCATCAACATAGACTAAAACAAATAAGAGCTCATTGGAAGTGTTGCGAATAAACAGAGAAGGATCACACCTACTTGAGACAAAACCATACTTTGTGAGAGCACCGCCTAAACGTTCAAACCAAGTACGTGGGGCTTGTTTGAGACCATATAAAGCCTTTGACAATCGACATACTAGGGATTTATCCTTGCTCTCAAAACCAGGAGGCTGAGTCATGTAAACTTCCTCTCTTAAATAGCCATTAAGAAAAGCATTGTTGACATCAATTTGATGAATAGGCCATCGTTGAGATACAGCAATACTCAGAACAGTGCGAATAGTAATAGGGCGAATAACAGGGCTAAAAGTCTCATGAAAATCATACCCTTCTTTTTTATGAAAGCTTTTAGCAACCAGACGAGCTTTATACTTAAAACAAGAAGTGACAGGATTAACCTTCTTGCGAAAAATCCATTTGCAGCCAATGGCTTGTCGGTCAGTAGGTAAAGGAACAAGAGACCAAGTGTCATTCCTCTTAAGAGCATCAAATTCCTCTTGCATAGCTTGGCACCAATGAGAAGACTGAAGAGCCTCATGAACACTAGCAGGTACAGAATCAACAGTGGCAAGAAAAGCTTTTGGTTTAAGACTGCCTGTTTTAGATCTGGTAATTATAGGGTGAGAGGAAACAGCAAGAGGGGAAGGTGCAGGGCAAGATACAGGAGGTTGAGGAATGTCTGGAATGGCAGAAGCAGCAAGTGGAGAGGATGGTATAGGAGAGAGGGATGGAGAAGTAGGTGAGGAGGAAGAAGAAGGCTGAGCTGGAGTAGGTAATATAGGAGGTATAGCAGGAATGTGAGAGGCTAAAATTGATTTAGGAGGTAAGGATTTGAACAAGGTTGGATATGGATAGATGAGCTCTCTTTCCTTGTGGTCTTCAGAGTTGTTTGATCTTTGCCTTGGATTGAGAAGCAAAGAAGACGTTGATGCGATCCCAAATTTGAACAGTGGTTTCACATCCAACTGTACGAGTGAGAACAGATTCGGTCATGGAAGAAAGGATCCAGGACATAAGCAACTGATCTTGACGCATCCACTTGATGTACGCTGGAGTAGGAGTAATTCGTTGATCACCTGCATACTGTTCAGGAGGAGAAATCGATGAATCTAAGAAAGATTCTAGAGTGTAACCACGAACATCACTCAGAATTTGTTGACGCCAAAGGAGAAAATTAGAGTAGTCTAATTTGACAGAAATCGTATGATTGAAGGCAACGACATCATTTGGAGATGAAGTCGGAGGAACGAGCGGAAGATAAGATAGGGATTCCATGGATGAACCTGAAGCTCGTGATACCATGTAAGAAAAGTAAAGAATGAACAGATGGAAAGTGACTTGTCTTATTCAAAGAGTATGTGCAGTGTTATATAGACAAGTGTTAGTCCACGTGTCTAGTCTGTTACAACTGAGATACTGAAGTGTGGTTACAAGTGTGTAAGTTATAACAATATATAAAACTAACTATATTCTAATACTCCAATCCTAAAGTTTCCATATAGCTACACCAAAAATTAAATTCCAGCTCCCTCGACACCTTTTCCCTAATGACTTTCTTAAATTCATACTCATCCATGTCCTAAGATCAGCAGAATAAAAGGTCGAAGCATACCTGCGATGAATTAGTCTGTTCCACATATTTTGGGAATAAGGACAATCTCTAAGGATATGTAAAGCGTCCTCCATCCCCGACTGATAGCCAACACAGAGAGGTGAGACCTGGGCCATGAGTTTCTCCATAAATTAGTAGGAAGCTTGTTCCATAGAACCTTCCACATAAAAATTCTAATTCTTTCCACACATCTCCACTTCCAAATATCCTTATATAGGTTGTCTCGCCATTGAATCAGATTCGGTTCAGTAACAAAATATGCACTCTTGATTGAAAATCATCCATCTCCAGTTTCTCCTCATATCATAAAATCATGTCCAGCTTCCTACCTAGGAGGTAACACTGGAGAAATTCTTCTAATTCCAGTTATACTAATCATGTTGCACAGTCTATCAATATCCCACCTCTCTTCCCGAATCCAATCTACTACAATCGAACTCTCCTCATCTCCGTCAAATGCCTTATACAATAGTCCTTCAATCTTATACCCACTCCAACCCAACAATCATGGAAGAACCTCACCGTAAGGCCATCACGGATTTGCCATTTTGTATCCTGGTCCACCAAATCCCTTTGGTCGCATATAAATCGCTATAGTTTCGAATCTCCAGGCCTATAATTTAGCAACGACTCATCCTCCCTTATCATATACCTCTGCATTAAAAGATCTGCCCATAAGCCTTTGACTCCTATTGTTAGCTTCAATGCCAATTTTGCTCCACAAGCACTATGAATTGAAGCAAGTTTCCGAAAAACCAGCCCCCATACTCCTTTGGTCTCGTCATTTGATCCCATCCAATGGAATGATAATGTTTAGAGTGATCATCATGACCCTACACAAAACTCCGATGTAATCTTTATACTTCCAGACAAACACTCCTTGGTAACTTAGCCACTTGCATTGGGTATAGGGGAATCGCACTCACCACCGGCTTTGCTAATGTTATTCTTCCAACCATTGAAAGGCAATTGGCTTTCCATTTTCCCAATTTGGCTCTCACACGATCAATAATATATTGAAAATCCTCCCTCCTCCTTCTATTACGAGAGAGAGGTAAAGATATCCCCCAATTGATTTTACTCAAAGGCTTTGATTAAAATTTACGGGTTGTGCCTTCTTCTTCTTCTTGTTTTTATTTTTTTCAAAAATAACATTCATTACATGAAGTATGTTTTTTAGTGTCACCTAGTATCCTAAAATATGTTTTTTTGCATCTAGCACCTTAAAATATTTTTCTAATTGCAACGAATAGTCTAAACTTAAGAAGCAGAGTGCTGAGTGAGCTAAAAACTATTTTATGATATTGGGTGTTACTGAAAAAAAAAATAATTTAGGGTGCAACTTCCTAGAATATAGTTGCTACTGAAAAAATATTTGAGGGTGATCAGTGCATCAAAAATTATTTTAAGATACTGAGTGTCACTTAAAAAATATTTCAGGGTGCTGATTGTTATTTTTGAAAAAAAGGCACAACCTCCACTTTTTTTAACACCCAAACGATGCAGTTTTGGGTAAAGGAGAGGAGAGGGATGAGAAAGTAGGGTAGAGGAGCCGGACTCTTCGTATCTATTAGCTCTGTATTAATTATCTAAATCTCACCTCTATAATCTTAATGATATTAATGACAAATCTGATTAAAAGAAAACTAGGTTATAGCCCAATTGACGGGCTTGTTTCTGAATCCTTCGCGTCTGTAGATAGCACATGCAAACAACGAGCTGATGGCGGTTGAAGGCAAAAATTCCTATATGCCTTTAGAGATCTTAATCAACATTCTCAAAAGGCTTCCTGTCAAATCCCTCCTTCGTTTTCATGCTGTGTGTAAAGATTTGAGAAATCTCTTGAAATCCCCATCTCTCTGTACGAAGATGATGATGAACATTGGATGTGTTAACTCTCCCCTGATTCTTTTTTTTTTTTCCTTTAAAAAAACATTTATCATTTAGCCACATAAGCAATGAGAATCACAGTCAGGTTGTCCAATCATCAAGCCATGTTAGCATAATTGACGGTGTTAGTTCCATGTCATCATATTTAACCCGGTGTTAAGTTCCTTATTAATTTCAGGGACTATCGCTTTTTATGGAAAGAAACTTAAGGGATAAAAACATGTAGTTTGAAACTATAGCCACCAAAATTAAAATGAGGGGAAACTATAAGAATCAATCATCATATTAACTTTAAAAATAATAAGTATATCTATCTGAATTAGGTTAAGGTGTAAATCCACCTTAGAAGTATTCTAGAAGTCTCAATATAGCCCTAGACATATTACAACATAGGAATCTCGCCCTTGATATTAAGGGAAGGGCTAACAGACGTTTCCCATCTGGGAGATAATGCTACATCATCATCCAACCCATGCCAACTAGTGGCCACATAATGATTCCTCCCACCACCTCACCCTCACCCACCCTACCTCTTCCTTTGTTGCTTCTCTTCCTCCGCCCCAAGTCCTTGTTCTTCCCCAACCAATTTCTTCTTCTCACATCTTATCATTGTCTTGCCAAATCTTTTTAACATCACATTGATTCACACGAAATATACAAAAATGAATAACCAGCCTAGACCAATGAGAACCAGTATCAACAAATCCATAAATTTATGAACAAAATTCAGCTAGAAAATAGATCAAAAGAAATTAGAGTTCCTTAGCAGCTTGACCTTCATGAACAAAGAAGAAATTTTGGGGTAAAAAACATCAATAGAATGGAAAATCAGAAACAAAATCCATAAAGAATTTATCAATAGACACGTGAATAAAATCCAGAGACTAAAAAGACAAGAAACCAGAAACAAACCCTTTACTATCCAGAATAAGACCCAAAATTTCTTGCATCTGGAAGAGAAAGAGAGATGATTAAGATCTTGAGGCGTTCTTGTAGGAGGAAGGGACGAGAGAGTGTGAGGCTCAGATCGATGCCGGTCCTTGAGAGACATCGCCAGTCCTTGAGGGCATTCTTGTTAGTAAAAGAGAGGAGCTTCGATAGAGAAGGTGAAGCTCATATCGACGAATCAAGTGAGAGGAGGGAGGAGCTTTAGGTACGCAGTTGAAATGAAGGAGGGGCTTCAGCGGGGAGGCTAAGCTCGACGTAGGTGAGAGGAGGAGGGTTCAGCGGGGATGAGTTCGATCGCAAGTGAGAGGAGGGAGGGCTTAATTGCAAAAAGATAGAGGAGGGAGGAGCTGAGGTGGAATATATTTATTGATTAGAATAAAGATGAGGGGGCATATGATGTGGCATTATCTCCTACGCGGAAAACTTTTGTTAACCTCTCTATTAATTGAGGGCGAGATTGCTACATTTTAATACTTCCATAATGACATTGAGACCAATAAAACTTCCAAGGTTACATTGAGACTTTTAGAATACTTCTGAGGCAGATTTGCACCTTAACCCTCTGAGTTAAACATTTCTTTTTTCAAATATGCCCATATTTTTTAAGGGTTAAATAAAAGAGAGAAATAAAGTAAATATTAGTATAACCAACTTTTTAATTAATGTAATACATATTCTTAATGAGAGACAAAAATAAAAATAAAAAATTATTTAAATATCCTGACAACTTTTGTCAGAAAGGGCAAAGCCAATTTAAATTTGGACTTATGAAAAGAAGAGGGAGTATATGTCATGTCGACGCCATCGATGAAGCAGTCTTCTTGGGTTAATTTTCTAGGAACTGGCTTCTCTACTATTCTTTTAAGGGCTTTATACTTCTTATGCAACAAGAGAAGAAACTTCTTATGCAACGGCTAAAACGACACTATTTTGCAATAAACATGTTTTAATACCTTCCTTGCTTTTGGGTGTTCTTCCTTCACCGATTGCCGAATCTGAGTCTGAGCGATTGCCAAATCTGAGACTTGCACCTGATACGACTGATTTGACAGAAACCTTAGTCGCCTCAGGGTCAAATCACAATTTACCACGAATTAAAATGCAATATAGTGCAAATAACTCGGGATTGTTCTCTTATCAAGGAGCCAATTTATTTTGAATTCTTAGGTTAAACTAAGTGCTAAATACATGATTAGAAAAGAAGGGTTTTGTAATTGGTTTTCTCTAAATTTAAATCCATGAAAAATATAATGTAAAATAAAACTAATTCTATTCTTTTTGGTATTTTTAGAAAATAATGAAGAATGATTTGGATTAAAAGGATTTAATGATGAATGCTCTTGGTAATGAAGAAAATAGCTATCCTCGCTCAAAAGAAATATGGGAGTTAAAGCTTCATTAAGTCTTGATAAGAAAAACCTCAAGATACCACTTGAGTCCAATATTCCCAATTAATAGTAGCTCCTACTACCGTAGCTAACTACCACCTATTGAGATATTGTTAAAAACCACTTAATGTGCAATTGAAATTGGAATAATGCAATATGAGTCTTCTTAAATTTGAGTGCTAACCAGCCCCTCAAGGGCACAAATCAACTATATGAACTAGACAATACCACGCTAATCAACATAGCTTCATTGCAACCACCAAGAAATTCAAACATATATAATCTTCAAACCACAATATCCAATTTCAATTACAATCATCAAACTAACAGAGATAATTACCATTAGTCTCAGTTCCAGAATCATATATTTAAAAAAATTGAGAAATTCAAATACATAATTCTAGACTAATAGATTGATAGATAAACTCCCCTGTGTAAGCACATGTGAGCTCAAGCATTAATCTTCACCACCAAGAAGCAAGGGAATCAGCCACTCATAGCAATCAGAGAACCACACAGAATTTGCATATTTGAAACAGCCATGAAAACAACTTTCCGGAAAATATAGAGTTCACCGGAATCTTCAATGCTCACTGGAAATGAAGAAGACAATGAAGGGTGGTTGTTCAGGAGAATGATTATGGCAGAATGGAGAAATGGCAGGAGGTACGTGTTTTTACGCCCATGGAGAATGATCATCCAGGTCCAAGCCAAAATCCCATTCTCATGGCGCTGGTTCCTGTAATGGTGTGAAGAGGATGAGGGACGACGGTGGGTTCACGGTGGAGAGGGGTGATGAAAGTTGAAAGCGAAAGGGAAGGTCGGGGTGATGGATTCGCGTCAATGATGAAGGTCCGAATGGTGTATGCGTGGTGAAGAACCAGAGTGAAGGTCCAACATGGCGTCCTCTCCTGGTTCGTAGGTGTGTGCTGTTCAGTGACTGAATGAAATCGACGATGGTGGTGTTGAGGAGAATGATGAAGGTCGATCCAGGCGATGGTGCTGCTGGTTTTTTTTAGTCGAAGGTTCAGCTCTGTCCAATTCAGAGTCTGCGTCTCTGTCCGAATAGCTTGAGGCTTGAAGGTCCGACTGTTCTCCATTGAGGATGATGATGATGATTCACCTCCAGGTCCAAGCTCCAAGTCGTGAATGTCTGATAGAGATGAAGGCGTGGAGTCTGACAAAAAATGAAGGCGATGATGATGATTCTCGCTCCCAGTCGTGCTTCCAGCCCCCTGTGACAGCGTGAAAAATCGAGTCCCCCACAAAGACGATGCAGACCCCTTTTTCTTCTTTCCGCGGCGCTCAAAATCCCCTCCCCTCAGCTCACGGGTCCTCTGCATTAAATCTGTCGGGGCTCCATCTCCTGCATCTGAATATTAAACCTAGCCCTGGTCAAAACGCAAGTTTTGACCAGGGACTAAAGTGAACAATTTTAAAAGTTGTTGATAGGGACCTAAGTGAAAATTGTCAAAATATGTTTGAGGCACAACGATATTTTTAAAATATCTCGGGTATTTTTCTCGTAATTTGTCTCGGCCCTTCTCTTCATTGATTTCCAATTCCTAGAAATTGTTGTGGCCCTTCTTGTAATTTTCCCCATTCCTCAAAAAATACTAATTATGACCCAAATGACATTTTTTCCAAATTCTTCAATTTTCTTCCAAATAACCTACAATGCAAAATTAAGCACAAGGTAGCATCAAACGTCCAAGAAATCATTTGTATGAATAATTAACAAATTATGACCAATTTACCCCTAATTACACTTAATTCAATACAAATGTCCTTAACTCAAATTAGTGCTTAATCATGCAATAATGTCCAAGAAAATGCATTAAAAATCCCAATTTAATCATGAAATTCATATAAAAATATGGTTCGATCAACGACGATGTTTTTCCACTCTGGAAACGATTGCCGAAATAGAAGGGTATGAGCGATGAATAGGAGGGTATGATGCAACGATGTTCTTCCACTCTGGAAACGATTGCCGAAATAGAAGGGTATTCACTCACCTGAAATTGCTACTTCTAAAACATGGTTTATGTGCATCAGATATTGAATTTGAGATTCATTGTTTGTGCCGATTTTTGGTTGTAGTTTAAGCACTCTAAAGTTAATTGTAAGAAAGGTTATTTTTGTTTTTCAATTTGCTTCCCTCTTGTATTGCCATTCCTGTCATAATTTGTTTTGGGATTGAATTTGTTATAGTATGTCGATATGTACTGTGTGAATTAATCTTTGTTTTTAATTCATCCCAAACAGAATTAGTGTTGAACCTGAAACTAAGAGGAGCTTTGAGTGTAGGAGACATGTCAAAATCGCGAACACTGGTGCAAGCTTCTCTAAATGCTACCAAGAAGGTTATCCCATTGAATCTCTGCCTTATTTGCATTAGTGACCAAAGCTAATCAGGTTGGTGTTTTATTGTAGTTTGATTTGGAAGTTTGAATCCAATACTCACCTTCAATCTTTCATTGCTAAACTTTGTGTGTAGTTTGAATCCAATACTCGCTTTCTTCCATATTCAAGATTGTTTGTCGTGTTGTTGGTTTTTTTTTTTAAAAAAACTTTCTGTTGAATCCAATATACAGTTTTTATTAGCCTCATCCCAGGATTTGTTATCTCAGTAGTGTTGAAGCTTAATAATTGCAATCAATTGCACTGTTAATAGACTTTATATGGAAGTTTGAATTTTGTGTGTGTGTGTGTGTCATTTTTTTAATCCAATACTCGCTTAGAAGATTTTTCAAAATTGAGATTTTTGTGTTTGCTAATTTTTGAAATATAATATTTTGCAGAATTGAGATTTTTCTCCATGATGGATCACTCTCAAATTATAACTATTGAAGATATGACATGAGTAAAAGTTTAGTACGTGTAGAAGATATTGTTGATTTGGAAAAAAAATACGATTGAATTTAGAGAATACGATCTTAGTGAAATCATGGCAAACAAAGATGGTGAGTGTGGGGAAGATAATGCACATGAAATTGTGGGAGGTGTTGATACTGAATTAAGTGAGACCCCTATTTTAACTAAAGTTTTTGAGACATCAGAAGAAGCTTATGCTTTTTATAATTCTTACGCAAAAGGTAAGGGGTTCGGAATACGTAAGCAATATCATCACAAGAGTACAATTACAAAACAACCATATAGGTGGAATTATGTGTGCTCGAAGCAAGGTGTCAAGAGACTCGATGATAAAAGAATTGATGTTGACAATGTTAAAAGTAAAGGGATACAAGGACTAATTGTTTGGCGATGTTACAAGTAAAGTTGGTGGATGGCCTATGGAAAGTGGAGAAGTTCAATGATACAAACAATCATCCATTGATTAGCACTCCAACAAAGGTGAAGAAGTTTCTTTCTCAGAATGAATTGAGACGCTCGGATTTGACAAAATCTGTTGTAAGGTTTTGCTTCCTTCCAAACACCAAGGTATGAAATATATGTATTTGTTCCTTTTCTTACAGATGTTTCCATGATGTATATCATCTTATACTCTTTATTCTTCTAGGAAATTGTAGATGAATGCAAATTTGTGATGGCAGAAGATCACTTGAAGAGAGCAGCAATGAGGCAACACCCATTTCAAGTGGTAAAAAGGAGGATTCTACCATGGGTGAGATTATATATTTTCATGATTCAGGTGATAAGAAGCCAGATTCTGATGAGGACCTAGATGATGATGACAATTGTTACTTGATATGTATAATGACTTTTTGTAATTGTATTAGCTATTACTCATTTTGGGCATAGTTGATAGCAATTTCAGTTTGAGCAATTACAATTTGAGTAACTTCATTCATTTCTAACTTTAATATATTACACTTGTTGTATGCATTGAAGTTCTTTTGTACAAATCAAAAATTAACAAGTTGAATTTACATTTGATTATCAAATCTAATGAAAGTCACCAAAAAAACCCATATCAAGTTGATTGTATGTACACAAAAAACTTATCCATATACATTTGAAACCCACAATACTTCTGGTATTTACTTCGCCAACCAACATTGCCCTACAAAAAGATTGCGAAATTCTGGTAGTAACTTGTCCATATGCAAATGAAACCATAAGTGCCCAAAATATTTCCTGAAAAATAAATAAAAAAGTATTAAGTATTTAAGTACAAACATACATTGAAATGTTATACTTAAAAATATAATCATCAAAATGGCTCATCAAAAATAAGTTCTTACCGAAATAAAACCATGAAAATAATTGCAATCGCTACTATTCTTTTTCCTTCTCTCTTGCAACTTCCATCTACAAATGAAACTTCACAAAATTTTCATCAAGTTTAAAAAGGAAATCACAAACATAAATAGAAAATTTAGAAACGAGCACCTTTAGCATCTGACAACTTGTTTTATTATGACCCTTCCCTTGACAATAACTGCAAGTTTTTTGTTGTTTCGTCGACAACTCTATGCTTGATTTTATTCGTGAAGCAACCTTTGGACGCCCTTTAGTTTTGATTGGTTGAGTGGGATCACACACATCATTAATGAGTGAAGCTTGTGGAATCGTTTGGGTAACTAGTTCATCTTCACCTCTCTTTCTTTTTCTTTCCAACTGTTGTTGCAAAAATTCAGCAACCATAGCATCAAACCTTTTAATCTCACAAATAGAATCTCTTGCTTCAGAAATAGCCAAAGTGCACTTCGAATTAATCGACCACAAAGACAATGCACTAATTTCATTAAGATTTGTTTCACCATTAATGGATACAAGATTTTCAGCCTTATAGCTTACATTCATGGTTCATCTAGACAAGATATATTTTTCGGGAAGGGTCATTATTTGTTTCTTCTTCATAATGTGTAGAATATATTTACACAAAATCCCCATAGTCTCAAACTTTGCACAAGAACATTGAGCTATGAAGCTTTCTATCAAATGGTACTCGACAATTGCCCACCATTCTTTATCAACTTCAGGAGACCCCACCCGGTATGTAATAAGGTTTTCCTTTGTTGCAATTTTTTCATGAAAATAATCAAGTATGGCAGCCTTCCACTCCTTTTTGAAAATTTGAAATAATTTTCTTGTGTACCGTTCTCCAGCTATTGATTCAATAGGATGATTAGTCTCCAAAACTGCTTTTGTATTTCTAGTTTTGAAATCCTCGCCTTCCTCCGCATCCCTCCTAGATTTGATTGCTTTGTCATACTGGATGCAAAAATCATTTAACATTGTGTTAGAGTTGACATATCCATCAAAAAATGCATTGATGCTCTCACTTCGACCACTTGTGGTCATTCCTGCAAAAAATGTATCTTTCAAGTATGCCTTTGCCCAATGATGACGTGAAGCATGCATGTTAGCCAACTAACTATTTTTTTTAATATCATATTTATTCCTCAATACTTCCCATTTTCCTTCAAACTCATCAATGTTTCGACTTTTGTACCACGCACGGAAGTCAACATCAAAACTATCTTTAAGTTGTGCGCGTAGTGCTTGACTATGCTCCATAACATGTTTCTTTATATGCCAAGCACAAAAACGATGTCGTGCTCCTGGAAATATCTTGACAATTGCTTTTCCCATAGCTTTATCTTGATCAGTGATAATAGCAACAGGAGATTTGTCAAACATACATGTCCGAAATTGTTCAAACAACCATGTAAATGTTGCCTCCGTTTCATCTTCTAACAAAGCAGCAGCAAATAAAATTGTCTGTCCATGGTGATTAACCCCCACAAAAGGAGCAAAAGGAAATTTGAACTTGTTTGTTTTATAAGTCACATCAAAGACAAGGACTTCACCAAAATGAGAATATGCAGCTCTTGACCTACCATCTGCCCAGAATACATTTTTTAATGTTCCATCTTCTGCTAAATCCATATCAAAATAAAATGCTCCATCAACCATGGACTTCTTTTGAAAGTGTTTGATGATGCCCTGACATTCTCACCCTACATTATTCTTTCATTGGCTGGATATAAAACGGTTGATTTGAACTGGAGTAAGATCAAACTCTTTGTTGATAGCGCTCACAACCTTTGAAATTTTCGAAGATGTTAAACCCTCCTGATAAAGCTTAGAAACAACAGATTTTTTAAAGAAAAGTTTTAAATGTATTAAAAAAAATGAAAGAATATAAATAAGAAAAGAAAAGAAAACTTCAACTTAACATAGAAAAATAATAATCAAGAATCAACTAAACTATTACAACAGAACGATTACAAAAGCATTCTTCGATTCTTCATTCCTTGATCTGGGGCTAATACCCAATTGAGCAGGATATTATTGTGTTTTAAGTCATTTGTGGCTATCAAAGTACACGATAATAAAAAATTTCAGAGCTAGTAGTCTAGTTTCAAAGGATAAGGTTTTCGCTTGAAAACCGTTGCCAATCACAATCGAGCAAAGTTTAATACATACAGTAATGAGACATAATAAGCAATAACAACAATAGCGAGTTTAGGGCAAAACTATGTTCGCATTACCACTTGATCCATTTTTTCGATTCAGTTATCTCCAATGATCCGAGGACAAACTTGGTAGCAATTGGATATACACGGTTAAGTTATTCTCAAAGCTTTATGCATAACAATTCTTGATCGCAAATATGAAAATGAATTGATAACGTGGCATAACCAACATTGAGGAAGCATTGCATACTATTCAAATCCAGAACCATGTCAACATGCTAAGAGGTTCTTCTAAGGATTTTGTTCAATTATCAAATATTTAAAAGATCATATCCAGAAACATTGCATTTAGGTAGACTGTTTGGACAATCATTCACAATAAACCCTTAAATTCTGCCCACACTTTTAATTTCACAAAAGTAACTCTCACTTTAACTTTCATCCCTAGCTAATATGATTCTCACAGCTATTTCACGAGTAATTACAGTCAAGACCTGCTTTAAGAATTCTGAAATGCAGACTAAAACTAATTTGCAGCCTAACACAAACCTTCATATTATTAGTCTCAGAATCCCACACAGTGGAGTAGCCATAAACTAGAGTTGCATACCTCCATATTCAGAATCAGAGTATAGATGCCATTTCTTCAACTCCTCCTTCAAATTGAAATTGAATATGTATCTTTCAGCCGGAGGCATTAAATCGTCAACATTCCATGCAAAGGTTGTTATTCCATGTTGTACAAAAGTCACAGAGTCAGCCAAAATCAATATCATCACATAAACTTTTTGGTAAACCGTACACAAAAAATATCCAACCCTATATATATTTTTCCAATTGAATGCCAAGCCAGACGCAGTAATCAGAGCAATGAGATTTTGCACCCCCCGGGTGCGGAGGAATGAGTTAAGGGTTAGCTAAGAAGTTGCAAAGCTTTGGTCACTAATGTAAATAAGGCAGAGATTCAATGGGATAACCTTATTGGTAGCATTTAGAGAAGCTTGCACCAGTGTTCGCGATTTTGACATGTCTCCCACACTCGAAGCTCCTCTTTAGTTTCAAGTTCAACACTAATTCTGTTTGGGATGAAATAAAAACAAAGATTAATTCACGCAATACATATCGACATACTATAACAAATTCAATCCCAAAACAAATTATGACAGGAATGGCAATACAAGAGGGAAGCAAATTGAAAAACAAAAATAACCTTTCTTACAATTAACTTTAGAGTGCTTAAACTACAACCAAAAA
This sequence comes from Acacia melanoxylon, assembly GCA_019022615.1. Taxonomy (NCBI): domain Eukaryota; kingdom Viridiplantae; phylum Streptophyta; class Magnoliopsida; order Fabales; family Fabaceae; genus Acacia; species Acacia melanoxylon. Next base: position 2,546,038 of record JAFJYJ010000010.1, read on the forward strand.
TCGGCACAAACAACAAATCTCAAATTCAATATTTGATGCACATAAACCATGATTTAGAAGTAGCAGTTTCAAGTGAGTGAATACCCTTCTATTTCGGCAATCTTTTCCAGAGTGAAGGAACATCGTCGCATCATACCCTCCTATTCATCGCTCATACCCTTCTATTTCGACAATCGTTTCCAGAGTGGAAGAACATTGTCGCATCAGGTGCAATTCTCAGATTCGGCAATCGCTCAGACTCGGATTCGGCAATCGGCAATCGGTGAAGGAAGAACACCCGAAAGCAAGAAGGTATTAAAACAGGTTTATTGCAAAACGGTGTCGTTTCAGCCGTTGCATAAGAAGTTTTCTTCTCCTGTTGCATAAGAAGTATAAAACCCTTCTTTTAATATCCATATTCGCTCCCCTCTTTTTCTTTGGAATGGCGTCATTTTGGCGGAAAAATGGAGCAGCTTGTCCTTTAAAAAGAAAGAAAAAAAGATATTTTAGGGTACTGATAGATACTTTATGATACTGTCTAGTATTGAAAAAATACTTGATGATTTATACAAATTATTTTATGATCTTGAAAAAATATTTCAGGGTATTGACTAGTGCTAAGGGATCGTAACATCCTAAAAAAAAAAAAAAAAAAAAAAAAATTAATTAATTAATTAAAAAAAATTAATTAAAATAATAATATTTTATTCTTTGGTGGCGGACAAATTATAAAGGAGGTGGCGCATGCCACCTTCCCTTAATCAAATAATGTATTGTGGCAGACATGTTTGTCTGCCACAATTGATTAATTGATTGGGGGTGGAAATAATTTCCACCGCCCCCTCTTTCTTTCTCAATTATATAAGTGTGTGTAGTGTCGAGAGGGAGTGTTAAGCGAGAGGCGAGCGATTCTCAGTGAGTGTGCCGAGAGAGTGAGAGCGAGGAAAGGAGAGAGGAGGAGAGCGAGAGAGACAAATGGCGGAGGTTATTTGCAATTTTTATAGGTAAGTTATTTATCTTATAAGATTATTTTGGTAGTTAAATTAATTTCTTTTCAACATATTTCCTTCATGAAAGTTATCTTATATATTTTTCTCTTTCTATTGAAAGTAATCTTATGTTGATTAGAGAATATTTTTAAATTTAGATATTGAAAGAGTTTTGGGTTTTGACAATTAAAGAATACATATATGTAGAGAATAATAAAAGTTAATTTTAGTCGGTTAAGATTTGCTATTTGGTTTTTAGAAGAATTTAAATTAATTTCTCTATTTAAGAAGATGAAGATTTATATCTTATAGAATATTTCCACGATTGAATATTGTATAAATATTTTATTTGGAACCATGGAAATATTATAGAATTTTTATTCGGTTTAATTTTGGAAATTCAAGGATTGAATTGCAATTTTCGCTTTATGACAAAAATATATTATTATTATTATTATTATTATTATTTTGTATATTTTAAATCATTAGTTGTGATTTTAATTATGTAGAAGCTTAGATAATTGATTAATAATAATTTTGCTTATTAGAAAAAGAGACCTAATGGGTCAAGGATGTTGAGGATAATAGGTGTAGGGATACTAGAATTTTAAGAGATAGAATGTATAACTTATTTTATTATTTGAAGTTGATTGGTATCTACATTGATAATGTAGAGTTCTATTGTGATTAGGTGATTGTTCGCATTTTGCTTCTCAAGTTAATATTGAGCTTGGAGTTGAGGTAACCTAGGGGTTAATTTATTCTATATGCTTGTTGGACCGTAAGGTTTTCTAAACCTTATTTTATTAAATACTATTTGTATGTGTTTTGAAATTTATATGTATGTTGAATATAAAATTATCTCGGTGAAGCGAGTATTTTCCAATCGGTATGTATATGTGGATGTTTGTATTGAGTTAGTTATTGTTGTGATGGTTATAGTATTTGTTGTGGAATGTGTATATGGACTATTAATTGTGAAAGTATTTTGTTATGAAGTAAGTCGATATGTTGAATTTGGAAAATAATTCTTATAAAATGATTTTAAAAACTTATATTATTAATGTTATTTTGTGAAGATCTTGTTGGGTTGTGTGGAAGAGATGTGAGGGTGAATTTGTGCCCATTGGCTCTCTCATATTCCTCGCCGGATTTGAGTTGAGTGTTTTGGGCGGACACCTCTACATTACGGTATAGCGTGGTGACATAGAGGGGACAGTATCCCTGAAGTGATAGCTAACCTTGGCCGGGTTTACTAGCACTGATGGGCTGATCCACGTCCATGAGGAAATAAGGAGGAGCAGGATGGACGAGTGGGGATGGTTAAATTGTTATGGTTGTAATGTATCAACTTGTTTGAATTGTTGTTATTTTTATGTTATTTAATTATTGAAATTATTATTATTATATTATTATCAACAAACCCGCTTCTCTCGACTTACAATCCTTTCCCGCATATTTTATAAATTAATTTTGGTTACGGGGACTTTATGTCTCACCCCGTGGATATTAATATTTTTCGTGCAATACCTCTAATTTTACTAGAGATCAAGGGAAGCGACGGAGGCGTAAAAGTTGTAAAACCGTTGGCCTTTTCTCGGTATTGGTGTTGTATTGATTTATATATATTGCCATTCTAGGGCCCTCATGTTTGGAAATATTATATTAACTATTTTTAAGATTGTATTGTTGTGAGACTCGAGGTTTGTGCATTTTCAGATTGTTAAGTGTGTCAAAATTATGAATGTTATGTAAGGGGTTTGTAGGCGTTGGTTGTGCCTTGAGCCCGGGTTTGTGGGTGGTGGTTGTGCCCTGAACTCTAATATGTATGTTTTGAAAATAAAATGTTTTCATTATCATGTGTTTTTGGCTGATTATGTGGAATCAGCATGATAATTGTTGTTGTGAGAAAGGGTCTTTTCAGATACTTCATGATACTGTCTTGAACTGAAAAAGATACTTTAGGATACTGAACGATATTTTAAAAAAAACTTCATGATCTTGAAAAATTATTTTAGGAACTTAAAAAAATATTTCAGAGTACTGACTGGTACTGAAAAAATACTTCATGATGTTTAAAAAATATTTTAGGGTATTGGCTAGTACTAAAAAGATACTTCATGATACTGAAAAAAATACTTCAAATAATTTTTTGAAGATCCAGCTGCTCACTTTTTCCTCCAAAAAGATGCGGTTCCAAAGAAAAGGAGGGGAGCGGATGTTTTTGAATGGAATGGAATTCATTAAAAGAAATTAGAGAATGTACAATAGAAAAGGCACAAAAAGTTACAAAATAAGGCTAAACCTAGCAAAACAATTCTACGTATGAACTACTAAAGTTTTGACTTGGGCTATAATCCCATCAGCAGTAAAACTTTCATCAGTAAAAATTCTTTTATTACGGGCATCCCATAACTTCCAGCAGGTTATGCAAATGCCGACCTTCCACGTGGTGAAGAAAGAGGTAGATCGGATGACTAGGCTCATCCATTTTTGAATATCCATCCTGAAAAAAATTAGCACTAAGTTCTAGAGGTAGAATTTTCTTCCAAACTGAAGAAGCCAAGCTGCATTCCTTAAAGACATGATTTAGACTCTTAGATTCGCCAAGGTAGAGAGCATCTGCTATCCAGGGAGAGTTTCCTGATAAATTGTTTCTCATTAGATAGCAATTTTCCTTTCAAAAGGAGCCAGATGAAGGTTCAGACCCTCTGTGCCATTAGGAGTTTCCACATCTTAGACCATGTGATATCATAGTCGTTCCAGTGCAGGGATTCCAGAGCTGTGTAGGCAGACTTGGTGGAGAAATCTCTACTCTTGGTCAGGTCCCAGAGACAAAAGTGGGGAAGACCTTCTTGAATAGTTATGGAAGAGATAGCTTTGAGCATAGCTAGAGGTAGAAGATGATGGAATGAGTTCCATCTCCAGGTACCACCATTATTAACATAATCATCAATTGATTTTTGAAGGTCCTGCTCAAGGATGGGAGAGAAGGTCAAATTCTTTAGGGGGCCATGGTCACCCACCCAGAAGTCAGTCTAGAAGTGAACATGTCTCCTATCTCTAGGTTTCCATTTAATGTGAAGATAGGTATCCTCCCATAATTTTAGCAAGTGACTCCAAAGGAGAACTACCCGTCTTGAGTCTAAAACTCCATATTTTTGCCTCAGAACCCGAACCCACAAAGAATTAGGTTGGGAATGAATTTTGAAAATTAATTTCATTAGAAACACATTGTTTTGCGACTCAAGCTACAATAAACCACCACCACCATGCTTGGTGGGTTGACATAGTTCCTGCCATTTGACTAAACTAATTCCTCGGCAGTCTTGTGAATGGCCCCAAATAAATTTCCTTATGATCCTCTCAACCTTACCTGTACATAAAGAGGGAAGGGCTGTGCTCTGCATGGTATAGAGGGGGATGGCTGCCAGGACTGATTTAGCGAGGGTGATGCGGCCAGCCAGTGAAAGGCATTTGCTTTTTCGGCCGGCTAACTTGGATTGAACTCTGTCAATAATGTACCTGTAAGTGGAGGAAGAAACTCGCCCGATCAAAAGTGGAACTCAAAGATACTTCCCTAGAGAGAAAGTCCTTTAGTAGCCGAATATGTCACAAACTTCCTTGCTTGTATGAGAACCCACATTCTTGGAGAAATAAATCTTCGTTTTCGGTTGACTAATCTTGTGCCTTGATGAATTGCAAAATTCTTGCAGGGTTTCATTGATCAGATCAGCCTGTTGGATAGTAGCATGCCCAAAGAGAATAAAGTCATTAGCGAAGAACAAATGAGAGAGGTGTACACCCTTCTAACCCACCTTGATTGTTTCCCAATTCCCTGATTTAACTTTGGCGTCAATAAGTTGAGATAATCGTTTCATGTAGAGGACAAAAATATACAGGGAGAGAGGACCCCCTTGTCTCACCCCATGCTCAGGAGTGAAGGAGTTTCTTGGTTTCCCATTCCACATGCCTTGCATAAAGGTGGTGGTTATGCAGTTCATTATTAAACGGATCAGGGAGCCAGGAAGACTAGAGTCATGCAGAGTATCTTCTAAAAAGTCCCAGCGTAACCTATCAAAGGCCTTGTGTAAGTCAACTTTAATAGCCATCCAACCTTTCTTTCCCTTTTCCCCCCTCATAGAGTGGATGACTTCCTAGACAATGACAATGTTATCAATTATGCTTTGGCCCTGAATAAAACTGGATTGGTATTGGCCAATTAAGTTTGACAGGAGCGGTCTCAAACGATTAGCTATAGTCTTGGATAGTAACTTATACAATACATAGCAGAGGCTAATGGGTCTAAATTCACTGATTAAACAGGGGTAGTTGACTTTTGGTATCAAGGCTAACAGGGTTTGGTTTAGGGTTGGATTAAAGAAGCTACCTGACCAAAGACTTTGGATGTACATGAGGATGTTGGGGCCTATAATGCTCCACTGTGATTGATATAAGAGGGCGTGGATACCATCTTTCCCAGGAAATTTGAGTGGCTTCATTTCAAACAGAGCTTGTTTGACTTCTTCCAGTGTAATCCCTGTTTCTAGCGCTGTCAACTAATTTTCGGCTAGTCTTGGAAACATGTCGTGAGTCGAGAGGGGAAAGAAGGTTGGGTCCTCCAGAGAGTAAAGGTCTTTAAAGGATTATCTTGCAAAATCCGCGAGACTCTGCTTGTTCGTTAACTAGGTTTCGTCATAATTTTTGAGTTGAGTGAAGCAATTCCTTTTCCTTCGCATCAAAGCTTTCATTTGATAATAATGGGTGTGACGGTCATCTAGATAGAGCCAATCAGAAGAGGATTTTTGAATCCATAATAGCTCTTCTTGAAAACAGTGGCGGAGCCACACTTGTGCTTAAGTGGGCAAGTACAAACACAAAAATTTGAATATATATATATTTTTAAGGAATGTTGTGACAACTTGGCTGGGTGTTGTAGTTGGTTATCAAGCTACACACCTGGTCCCCTGTTCGAACATCCTTTTACCATTGGATCCCTTTTGTTTTTTATTTTCATTTTATCTGCTCTCCAAATCTCTCAACCCTCGCTGCTCCCAAACTTTCCCTTCATTCACCCTTCCCCGTTTGCCGCTTCCGCCGTCGTTCTATTTGGTTTCTCTTGGTTTTTTTGTTGGCCCTTTCCTACTTGTTTATAGTATCTTCGAGATTCTTTCTATGCAGATTTCTAATGACCAGTAATTGTGATGGAGGCGATTCTTTGTCGAGCGAAAATCTATTTGAAAGGCTGCCTGATCATTTACTGGTAGAAATTTTCATTAGAGTCCCTGTTAAAGAGTGGCCTAAGATTTCTTGTGTTAAAAAGCACTGAGCCAATCTTTTTCGCCGTGAATGGTTTTGGCAAGCGGCTCTTGCTAAGAATTTTCCTCTTGCAGATCAAGCTCGAAGATGGCCTGGGCCTATTCCTCGAGGTTTAAATAGGAGGTAGCATTTTTCTAGTCTCTTGTAATGATTTAGCATTTCAAAGCCACTTTGATATTATGAAGACTAAGTTATCTGATAACTGTTTGACAAAATGCTTCAGTGAATCTCACTTCCACATGTATATATGACGCTTTAATTGTGTTTGTCCTAAACAATAATATTATTGACCATTATCTATACATCTGCCCTTGCTATTGTTTTACAATACTCATAATAGAATAAGTAGAATTAAGCTCCTACTTCTTGCAATTACTCAGGTAGAATGAGTTTGTTTTTGTGATGTCTTCTGTCGGAATCAAATGCTCATTTGCTTCCCAAAAAATTAGAGCTTTAGATGCTATATTTGATATTTAAGTTAATCAAAGTTTTTCAGTTCTATGCATTTAGGATGTGTAGAGCATGTGTTTCTGACATTTGTCTTCATATGGTTTTAAGAGATTCTTGGCCCTTTATATAAGTAAACAGATATTTGCTTTGGACGGTGAGGTAGATGAGATTGTTGGCCATACTTGTCTATTTTTGAAAGAGCAGCTTGAACTTTCAATTACGCCACCTCATAGCGGAATACTTCATGGAACCATTATTGATGTGCCCTCTCTGCTTTCGTTTTATCTTCTTTTTTGTGGCATTCAAGGCCAATAAACACTAAGATAGCCCAAATTAAGAATATAGATTAAAATTTTCTGTTATTATGCTTCTTCTTTTTTCCAACTAAATTGTTTTCTGATCATACCTGCTTTATTTTTTTTCCCCTTTTGCTTTCAAATGCTTGTTTCTTATGATGGATCTGATCTTTGTGCATATATATACTCTAATCAAATTTAATCTACACTGTAAAATCGTTGATTTGCTTTCAGAAATACAAGTTAAACCGATCAAGCCCCCTTCGAGCATTTTTGTATGCTGTAATTTAGCTCAAATGTTGTTAATGCGTATAATTGTTTGTAAGAATCACTTGAGGTTTTATTAGCAGATCAGTTCATTGCTTGTGGGAAATCAAGAGACTTAGCCCATGATCTTGCTTCACTAGTATGGCTAGCTGTTCTAGACAATTTGGAGGAAAATGAGCACACATTTGACTTACTTAAACGTCTAGCACGAGAAGGGGATGTAAGTGCTACTCTTATTACTATACCTGCTGAAATTTTCTTCTACAATTTACCCTTCTTTTTCCTTGCTAGCCTTATCTTCTGGAAGCTTCACCTTATCTTGCTGCATGACCTGGTTGAAGAAAATGAGTCTTGTTTTAAGTGTTGTTTTCAAATAAGTTACTACATTCATTATATTTCAAAAAAAAAAAAAAAAAAACATTTCACTTCCGCTGATTCTATTATTCACCATGGTAAAGTGATCACTTATGAGAAAGCCTGAAACACAAATATGTGTTATATATTATTACAAACAATTTGCGCAATCAGATAAGTGATGATTGATTTAACTCATGCATGCTAACTTATGTTGAACATGATATATTTGATAAGATTGATGATGAAGATATAATGCAATATTTTTAAGGAATGAAGAATCGAAGAATACTTTTGTAATCGTTTGTTGTAATAGCTTAGTTGACTTTTGATTATTATTTTTTTATGTTAAGTTGAAGTTTTTTTTTTTTTTTTTCCTTGTCTATATTCTTTTGTTTTTTAATGCATTTAAAACTTTCATTTTAAAAAAAAAAATTCGAGGCCCGAACCCCTGAATCCCCCTACTAATTATATTGTACATACACAAACATAAAATTCTGACTCCGTTAGGGTCTAGTAGGTGGGCTTGATGGCTGGTTGAAGCCCAAATTGATGTTAAAAGAATAGTAGAGAAGCCCGTTCCAACTTTCTAACTCTTTTCCTAAAAATTTATCTCATCCTACCAGCCCTACTAGTAGTGCAGTGGTATTGAGATTAATTTCCCCCTAGGTCCTGGGTTCTATCCCCCTCCCCTATCGCCTTGTATCAAAAAAGAAAAATTTATCTCATCCTATCTGACCGGTTGAAAAGCAAAATCTTGTTTCGTTCAGTCCCTGGCCTACTACTCCTTCCACGACCATGAGTGCTAATTCCGAAACCCTAATTCCTTTCAACAAGCAGATGGCGAGAGGAGGCGACAACCCATACCTGCCATTGGATATTATCATCAACATCCTCAAAAGGCTTCCAGTCAAAATCCTCATTCGATTTCAATGCGTATGTAAAGAATGGAAAAGTCTCTTCAAAACCCCATCTTTCGTCGCCGAACACTCCCACCACCCTGATCACAAAAGCCCCTCTCTTCTTCTCCGTGGAGATAATTTTGAGGATAATAACCCCTTGTCCATTTGTTTGCTTAATCATAAGATGGATACACTTGCAGTTCTGAGCGCTCCCTGCAGACGCGATTGGAAAATCATTGGTTCCTGCAATGGCTTGCTCTGTGTCGAAGTCTTTCGTGATCTCGGTGACCGGTTATTCAGTTCGCTTTGGCTGTGGAATCCAGTGACTAGAGAGCTCAGAAAAGTCTCCGACACACTGAATGACCTTAGTTACGTTTGCGATGTAGGATTTGGATTCAGTAGCGTGGCTAATGATTGCAAAATAGTGAGATTTTATTATCAAAATTTGGATAGAAGGGAGGAAGATCAATTCTTACGATTCATCAAGCATGATAGAGTGGAAGTGTTTTCATTAAGTACAGGTTCATGGAAGGTACTTGAGTCTGAGGCTTTACAACGTACAGAAGTTGTCGGTCATGGTTTCGGTCCTGTTTTTAGTGCTGATGGATTTATTTTTTGGAATGGATACCAGCGGCCCTTTTCAACTCTATTTATTTCGTTCGACATGGCAAGGGAAGTGTTTACAATAATACCAAAACCAACTGAACGAGATATTTCATTTGGTGTGTGCCAGAACAAACTTGTGGGTCACGTATTGATCAAAGAGGGCCCTGGATCTCATTCCATCCTTGTATTGATGTCTGAGAAGGGTTCGAGTTTTGCTCAGGAGTATAGGATTGGACCAATATCAGATGTTTTACGTCCTGTGTGTATTTGGGGGAATGAAGTAGTCTGCCGTGACAACAAAGAGGATGGGGTCGAGGGTGACCGAAACCGCATTCTTCATATGTTCAATTTCATTACTAATGAACAGAGGAATTTCAACTATTCAATTGACAGTGACTGGATTGGTATTTACAATTATGAGGAGAGCCTTGCGTCTGTTTGGAACACCCAGGTTGAATAGCCTTTCTCTGAAATAGGATTATTTCTACATTCCAGATTTCTTTTGACAGTAATTTTGGTGGGAGTTAATCCCCAAAACCTTTTAACATTCTAGATTTATCTATAATCCTTGAAGCACCTTTGGTCTGTGATCTGGAATGGAGTAATTCAGTATCAGTTGTTTAAACTTTACCATAGTAGTCGCATGTTTAATGTCATGGTTAATATATAGTTTAGTTGCTGGTATGTAAACTTGTTCGGTTTTGTTGTTGGCCACTTAATAGCTAAGAGGGGAGAAAAGTTAACAGTGACAGATTAAAGCTTCTTGCTTTCTCATTTTTTTAATCTAATGGAGCAATAGAATTAATTCACAGCACAAGAGAGTGAAGTGTATGAGTTATTGCTTTGTGTTTTCCATGGATGATGAATGTATAGTTATATAACTTCTTTTGGGTTCTTCTGGCCACTTAATATAGAGGGACCTGGGAAGGAAATGTTAACAGGACAGATTAAAGCTTCTTGCTCTGTCATTTAATTATCTAAATGGAGAGATAGGTTTGATGGTGCTGCTGGATCTTAGCATTCTATTTTACTGTGATGCAGCAGTTAGAGAGGCCAGATGTGTAAAATTGTAATTTTTTTTGGTCTTGTGGTTTAAAATTTAAACTGATGCCAATATGTACTGAAACCTGTAAATCACATTACCATAGGCTTACTTTATGGATAAGAACAAAGAGCTATTTTGACTTTGTGATTGGAAACATTTACTATTCTTTCATTGAATGATGGGCGAAGGAGGAAAGTACTGGTGAATCTGGGAAGAGTTGCAGCTGAACTAAGAATTATATTGGGGAACCCAATTCAGGTAAGTTTAATCCACCGAGTTGGAGGAATGGAATAGTATGTGAAGATTAATTTTTAGAGTAATAGGAATGGAGTGTGATGTATCATTTAGAGAGGTCAGATGTGTATCTAAAACTGTAATATCTCTTATTTGTCTTATGGTTTATACTGATATGCTAGTACTTAGTAGTTAAACTTGTGGACGATGGAGTTTTTGATCTGTAGTGCAGCAATTAGAGAGATTAGAGATACACACACAGTGAGTATTTGGAAGAGTAAAATAATCTGTGAGGATGAAGTTGTAGATTATATATAGTCAGTTATGCAGAGAGAGGCTTGTTTCTGTTGGTATCATCTGTATTGAATAACCTCCTTTCTGTAATCTTCTTCTAACATTGCAGAATTACTTTGTCTCAACACTTTTGATAGAAGTAAACGTGCAAAGCTTTAGCATGTTGGTTCCACTTATGTGCAGTTTTCGTTGATGAATAAGTAATACTCCCTTTAGTGTTTAATATAAAATGTATTTAGGAAATTGATTTTGATCCTAAATATAATACATATTATGTAGTTTTTATATGTATTAATCTTTTCCTAAATCACCCCTGATGATGTTCCCTCCACAGTGATCAATCAATGAGAGGAGGGAATTAGGATGTTATAGAAAATACATATTATATTAAGTAATTCAACTAATTTTCTTATTCTAATTAAATTAATGTAATTATATTTTATATTAAGAATGAGATGGAGTATAGTCTAGGATTAACATAAAATGTATTTAGGAAATTGATTTTGATCCTAAATATAATACATATTATGTAATTTTTATATGTATTAATCTTTTCCTAAATCACCTCGATGATGTTCCCTCCACAGTGATCAATCAATGAGAGGAGGGAATTGGGATGTTATAGAAAATACATATTATATTAAGTATTTCAACTAATTTTCTTATTCTAATTAAATTAATGTAATTATATTTTATATTAAGAATGAGATGGAGTATAGTCTAGGATTAAGGTGCAAATTGGTTAACGAAGTGTTACGGAAAGAGCACTTTACACAAAAATGTTTTAGAGGGACCAAAAATACAAATGAACAATTGAAAATGGAAAAAAGACTAATAAAGGTGCAATTTAGCCAACAAAGTATTACTTCTGTCGTCGTTGACTCTCGTCTTCATTACCATCGTTATCGGTGACATCCCTTCCTCTTCCTCCTCATCAATCTTTTTTCGAAGAGGGAGAGCGGAAGTAGAACAAAGGTGTACTACGATTTTCTGGAAGCTACGCTGAACAGTGGAAAGATCCCAGATGCATAGTGACTTTACTATTCATCGTTCGCTTCCTTGGAACGCACAATCTTGTTCGTTCTTTATTTTTTTTTCCCTTACACCTTGATTTCTACCTAGTGGGACCGAGGAAAGGATGTATTGGTGGCGCCGACAACAATGTCATCATTTCATTCGTCCTTCTCCTCCATGACCACCACAGATGAGCTTGAATTCGAGACAAATCCATCGACCAACGTCAGATTGACCAACGTAACGATGTTAAGTTGAAATTAACGGCATTGTGTTAATTTTCTATTTTAAATTGTTTATTGGTATTTTTTATTTTTTTTTCCATTTTCAATTGTTCATTTGTATTTTTGGTTCCTCTAAAACATTTTTGTGCCAAGTGCTCTTCGTTGGCCAATCTACACCCTAATCCTATAGTCTATTATCTATTAGTTTCTGGCTTGCTGCCATATAAGATTATTCGGTGTTTCTGGATGAATAAAAGTGATAGCTACCTACTTCAAGCCCAAAACACATCTCATTCCATGGAATAAGTGCATGTTTGGTACGCGAATTGGAATCGGACTTATGAGATTTTTTTTTTTTTTAAATGTTTGGTTGAGAATTTGTTCCAATCGGATTTATGAACCAAAAGTTACTTATTTGAAAAGTTATTTGAGGAGCTTTTGAAAAGTTACTTATGGACTTATGAGGTTTTTTTTTTTTTTTTTTTTTTTTTTTTTTTTAATACCGTTCAGTATCCTAAAATATCTTTAGTACTATTCAGTACCTTAAAAAATAACGGATACTAAAAATAATATTTCAAGATCATGAGGTATTTTTTAGTACCTTTCTGTATCCCCAAGTATATTCAGTACCGTAAAAATATTTTAGGGTACTAGCTGGTATTAAAAATATTGTTTTCAAGATTCTAAAATAATTTTTCAAGATCATGAAGTATTTTTTTTTGTACCGTTCAGTATCTTGAAATATATTTTTAGTACCCATCAAGACTTTAAAAAATATTTCAGATTGTCTATAAGTTTAAATCACAAAAGCTACTTATGTTACGGTCAATTCAAACATAAATCACATTTCACAATCTGATTTTTCCATAAATCAGATTGACGATAAGTCATTTTTCCCAGATAACCACATCTAGTTTGTTGTTGCAAATTAACGGCATTACACACACACACACACGTTCTTTTTTATACATATATAATAAATATTCTAATAGATTATATTGTTTATAAATTGTAAATAGTTTTACTTATTTTTTAGATTTTATGAGAAATATTAGCAATTGCAAATGGAAACAAAATTTAATTTAATTTAATATTATATAGAAATATAAAAAGTAAGAATATGTTTTTGAAAAATGTTTATGTGGAAAATAACCCTCTCTCTTTTATTATTAATTTACTTAACACTGGATCTCAGCTTTAAGTGTGGAACTATTTGAGTGGCTGCTTTGTGTTCTACTTAAACATCACGATAGGCTTGCTGTGTTACTACTTAAGAACTCAAGTATTGCAACTTGTTTATATCATTATGTTGTTCAATTACACACAGTGCCTTGTGTCTGTTGATGATGGCCTTTATATCTGTTGTGGATGCGAGTTTGCAAAAACAAAGCTCAAACATTTTGGTTGCCCCTATTCTTGATGCCGTTTATATATGTTGTTGTCTATAATATAGAAATTCAGAATCAGATGTTTCAAACTTTGGGTTTAGTGTCTATATTAGCATGTAATAATGTTTTGTTTTGTTTTTGAACGGAATTCCGTGTAAAAGAGAACCAGGACAATACAAATCAGAAGACAAATACAAGAACCAAGCAGCCTTAATATGCAGAGGACCATGTGCATAGGAGAGAAAATTTTGGTGAGAAAATTTCAAAGAATAGCAGGACTCATATTTGTTTTCTTCTTCTAGTTTTTCACTTTTCTAGTAATGGATTGTTGATTATAATTTTTTGGAATTGATGATGGTGGTGGTGGTGTGGTGATGAAGATGAAGAGTGGAGAATATGAGAGAGAGAAGGTGAAAGCAACTGATAGAGGAAGCGAAATGAGAAATCACCACATTGCACAACAACCATAATTTTTTTATTAAGTGGGGGTATTTTAGTACTTTCACATTGTAATAAATGAAAATTAGCTTGACTTAACAATTTTTCCCTAATTTTAAAAGTTTACGATTACTTTTATTCCAAAAAATAATTTAGAATTACTATTGTACTTTTTATAAAAGTTGAAGATTATTTAAACATCTTAACCCAAAAAAAGTAAAGGATACATACTCCCTGTTTTTAGAGTAAAATATAAAAGACTATTTTCAAAGGAAAAAGAGAAGAAAATCACACTTAAAACTTCCAAAATTTTAAATCAGTATTGTTGCCTATAAGAGTATAACAATTGACATACATTTTAGAGAAAATCACTTATTTGAGATTTTAAAGTTCGGAGGTATTTTCTTGTCTTTTTCCTATTATTTCTCTCGTAATCTTTTTTTTTTTTTTTGGTGCCAACTTCTCTCACAATCTATTTATCTACTCTTTTCCCAAATTTCAAGAATTTTAAATAATTAAGTATAGTTAGTTGTATTAAAATAATATTTTTTTTAAAAAACATTTAAAGTAATACATGAATTATATTAAAATTAATCAACAAATTAAAATTATATTAAAAAGTACTTCATCCCATTAAGATATATTTTCATAATTTGATTAAATTAGGGTTAAGTATCAATTTTGTCCAAAAATACACGTCAAGAACAATTTTACCTTGAAAGTTTTTTTTGGAGCAATGTTCCTCTATTAAAAGCCCTAACGGTCAAACGTTAGTTGGCTCGATTATGCTTAACATGGATTGTATCTTCCAGGCGCAAAATTGCTCCAAAAAAAAAAATCGGACAAAATTGCTACTTAAAAAAGTCACAAAGATGCCACATGACAATCCACGCGTCGCGGAATGCGGTCAACTAACATTTGACCATTAAAGCTTTTAACGAAAAAGTAACATTACTACGTTTTTGGACTTCTTGGGCAACATTACTCAAAAAAAAAAAAAAAAAAATCAGGGCAAAATTGCTCATTGACATGTCTTAGGGATAAAATTGATACTTAACCCATTAAATTAAGGTAGTTAACTAATATAAGTATGTTTTTTTAAAATAATAATAATTATCATCGTTCTTAATTCCCTTCATCTTTCTTATTTTACTTGTATTATTGTTAATGTAACATCAATATGTGTAAATTAAAAAAAGATTGACAAATATGAGAATACATCTTACATTAAGAACCAAGATCATTTTCACAATTAGATACATCCTTTAAGTTGCTGAGTTAGCATTTTTTGTTTGTAACATTAACCAATTATGAGATTAAAAGTACATTTTATACATTTAAAAGGCTAAAATAAAAAAACTAATGCAAATTTTATCCTTTAGTTTAAAAGTTAAAAAAAGTAAATTTCCGATTAAAAGTAAATTTTCATTGCATATAAATTTGAGCAAAATACTCTAACTACCCATCTATTTTTCCTTAATTATACGAGACTTCACATTTATTTTAAAAACATACATTTAAGTTTAAACCATTAACTCCGTTAAGAACATTCTAAAGATTCTAAAAATATATTTTTAATTAAAATTTATTTACTAATTTACCCTTAATACTAAATCTTAAATTTTAATTGACATCTTGTAAATATCACAAACTTTCAAAAAATTGGGAAAATTTGCATGAAGGACCTAAAAAAAATATATTTATGGAGAAGGATCATAAAAATTATAATTATTTAAAAGGATATAAAAATATAAAATTAAAAGTACTAAAATGTCCCTAACAAAATCTTCGCATTCATTCATACATTCTCTTCTTAAAACTAAAACAAAATTTTAAGTTTCATTAAATTAAACTAAAGTTTTCTCAATTTTCATTTTTCACAACCTGAATATATATCTATGAAAAAAATTACACATTCTTCAATTTGTAACACCAAGAAAGTTTGTATGATTTATTTTTGTTTTTGAAGCAATTTATGTGGGTTAAAAAATCTATGTAATGTTAATAAAATTTAAAAAATCTAATTAACCTATTATATCCTAAAAAATAGGAAATAAGTTTACTTTTTATTTTTATAAAAAGGGCTTAATTTGATATCAATGTTGATAATATAAATCGGGAAACTTGATGATATAAATTGGTGAAAAATAAAAATAAAATTTAACCGTTGTTAATTAAATAATATATTGAAAAAAAGATATGATCATATTGTGATGAGAAGTTTTAATTTTAGTTATTTTTTTAATTATGAATACAAGAGATAATATAGGAGGTTTTATTAGGGCAATTTAGTAATTTTAAATGATGTTCGATCCTTTTAAGTAATTACAATTTTTATGGTCTTTTATAATAAATATTATTTTCTCTAGGTCATTTATTTTAATTCCCCCTAAAAAATTTGAGTAAGTTTTTTAATGTTTGTAGAAAATTTGAAGTTATAAATTTAAATGACTTATACAATCTCTCAAACCTATATAGTTTATTATATTTGATATAAAAAGAATGTATTTAATATATATTTTTAGTCATTTAAGAAACTAAATATAAATAAATTTAAATAAATATGGTGAAAAATTAAAATTATAAATTTTTTAATCTCAGATTTTTTTTTTTTTAACATATAAGAAAGTTAAAAAATCTATTAGAATCCAAATTTGGTGGTATAAATTTTTTTGACCCATATATATTCATTGGGTAAAGGATTTTTCTAATCACCTGGAGAAAACTTTTCTCCAATGACCCTCAAAACTACGTCGTTTTGGATTAATGAAGGGTGTTTCTATAACTTTTTTGCTTTTTTATCATATAAATTTTACCGAAACACCCTTCATTAATTCACCTAAAATTACAAACAAACCCTTCATTAATTCAAAACGACGTAGTTTTAGGGGTCACAGGAGATAAACTTATCTCCGTGCGGAGAAATATTTTTCCCATATTTATTTAAATAATTCTAATGTTAAAGAGGGGTATTTTGGTATAACAAAAGTTTAAAAATCAAAATTAATGGTCAACTAACGGTTTAAGTTGATGAAAATAAAATCTCAAAATACAAGAAAGGTTTGTGTAACAAAGATTTTTTTTGGTATATAATAAATATTTTAATTTTAAGGGAGAACTATATATATTTTTAAAATAGAAACGAACTATATAATTAAAGTAAAATTTAAAATAGAAAGAAACGGTCTTGGGTTGAAATATAATTAAAAAAAAAAAAAGTAAAATAGATGAGTGATTAGAGTATTTTTTAATCAATAAATTTTAATTTTTGTTTCACTCCCTTCGCGTTAGTTCTCTCCTCACCTAATGGGTGCGAATTCTGAATCCTAAATCCCTCCGACAGGCAGATGGCAAGGGGAGGCGAAAAACCCTTTCTGCACTTCGAGATCATAATTAACATTCTCGAAAGGCTTCCTGTCAAATCCATTCTTCGATTTCGAAGTGTGTGTAAAGATTGGAATAATCTCTCCAAAACCCAATCTTTCATCGATAAACATGCACGCCACTCTGCTCATGAAAGCCCGTTTCTTCTTCTTCATGCATACGATTATAGCTATAAGCGTCCTTCCCTACGTTTGCTTAATCAAAAGATGGAAACCGTTGAAGTTCTGATCATACCCTCGAAATATTCCTTTAATCATGGTTGGAGAATCATTGGTTCCTGCAATGGCTTGCTTTGTGTTGAAGGTTGGCCTCTTCATTTGCTTTGTCTGTGGAACCCAGTGACTAGAGAGGTCAGAGAAATACCCCTAATAAGGAATGTTACCCTTGCACTTCTGGATTTGGATTCAGTAGCATCGTTAATGATTACAAGATAGTGACATTCTCTTATCTTCCAAAGAATATAGAAGGTCTAAATTATGATGTCCGCGTAGTGCATGTGTATTCACTAAGCACAGATTCATGGAAAGAACTGGAATTTGGAGCTATACAGAAGAAAGGAATTATAGAAGGAACTGTCAGTGTTGATGGAACTATGGCTTGGATAGGATATGATGATTCTTTTGATGTGCTACTGCTGGTTACTTTCGACTTAGTGACGGAAGTGTTCACATCAACACCAATACCATCCGCGGTTCGTGTAACTAATGTTGGCTCGTACCAGAACAAATTTGTTTTATCTGGACATCACAGAGGATCTCATTTTATGGATATATGGGTGATGGAGCAGGTTGCTAGTGATTCTGGCAAGCATTTTAGTTGTTCTGAAAAATACAGCGTGGACATACCTTCGTATGCTTTGCATATCTTTTGCATTTGGGGGAATGGAATAGTTTGCTGTGAAGAAGAAATAAAGGCTGGGGTGGAGGGTAAATTAAAGTTCCATCTTAAGCTGTTGAACCTCACTACTAGAAAATGGAAGGGGTTCCCCAACATTTCATCCTCTCATGACTGGTGTGAGGGTTTCAGTTATGGAGGTAGCCTTGTGTCTCTTTTCAACCCCCAGGTTCAATAGCTTTGCTCTGAAATATGATCATTCAGATTTCTTTTGTCTCCAATAGAGAAATTCTGTGCTAGTTGTTAACTATATCATCATATGTTTAATTCTCATGGATGAAAATCTAGCTTAGTTGCTAACCATGTAAAACCTATTGACCAAGTTTATTGGCTTTTGTGTGGTGTCTAGTTGCTTTTCACTATGCTTTTATTGTAGTTTTAAAGTTTAAGGGTGTAAATTAATTCTGCATTTGAAAACTATGAATTTTGAACCATCAAATTTAATCAGATGATCATCTTGATGGATCAGATGGCGTATAAAGCATTTTGTACCAGCAGTGCTATTTTAAAGCCAATACAGTGAAGTGAAGAAAATAGATGTTCCCTGTCTTAATTTTTATTCCCTCAAAAAGTAATGCATTGCTTGATGTTCTGATACAGTCATACTCCCTCCCTCCTAAAATGTTAGAAATAAATAACTACTTTTTCAATATAAAAGAAGTTGCTTGTGTTAGTCAAATGCTTTAAATATACCATATCTATGATCCTTTGTACAATGGGTTTAAATTTTGTTCTTTTTATCCAGTACTAGACTACTAGTTGTTCCAAACTTTGTTTTAGCTTTCTATATCATCACATGTTCAATGTTCTTGTATAAACATATTGTTTAGTTGCTGCGATACATTCTTCTTTCGGTTTTATTGGCCACTTAATATGCTAAGAGGAATTGAAAGGCTAGGCTCTGGCTGACAGATTAAAGCTTCTAGCTTTGTCGTTTTTTAATGTAAATCAAAGGAGTAATAGGTTCGATACACAGAACAAGAGAGTGAACTATTTGAGTTATTGTTTTGTTCTCCTCCACGATGCTGCTGCTGGATGATGTAGAAAAGTGATGGGAGATAGAGAGGGAGGGGAGAGTAAGAAGAAGGGGATAGATATGTGTGAGAGAGAGAGAGAGAGAGAGAGAGAGAGAGAGAGAGAGAGAGAGAGAGAAGAGATTAAACTCATCATGCGTGACTCTTTACTAACTAATTAACTAATCCTCCCTCTTTTATTATTAATTTACTTGACAGGGGATCTCAGCATTCTCTTTAAGTGTGGAACTATGTGAGTGGTTGCTTTGTGTTCTACTTAAACATCACCATAGACTATTAGGCTTGCTGTGTTACTAGTTATGAACTGAAGTATTGCAAATCATTATGTTTTTCAACTACAAACAGGGCCTTGTGTCTGTTGATGGTGGCCTTTATATCTGTTGTGGATGCGAGTCTGCAAAAATAAAGCTCAAACATATTGGTTGCCCCTATAATCTTGATGCTGTTTCTATCTGTTGTTGTCTATAATATAGAAATTCAGAATCAGATGTTTCAAACTTTGGGTTTAGTGTCCGTATTAGCATGTTATAATGTTTTGTTGTTTTTGAACGGAATTTCGTTTAAAAGAGAACCAGGATACTACAAATCAGAAGACAAATACAAGAACCAAGCATCCCCAAGTTTATAAAAAGGCTGCTTGAAGTTGAAGGTGGTTCATGATCTAAGTTCAAAGGCCCAAAATCTAGGCCCAATATCAATATTGTAAAGCAGCTTTTAATATGCTTTGGCTATTTTTGACTGTTTGGGATGGCTTAAATATTTAAGCTCAGTCATCTCATAAGCCACGGCAGAGTGGAAGCCACTTTTAGTGGCTTTCGGCTTCACAGTAAGCAAAAGAGAGGAGAGAGAGGATAGAGGGTATAAAAATAAATGCAAATGTGATTGCATCACAGTAAGCAAAAGATGAGAGGGATATTCAAACAAAAGAAAAGAGAGGAGAGAGAAATTATATATTGCATAGAAATTATTAAAGATGATAAATTTTTTCCTTCAAATTATATTGTAGTCAACTCTGGAGGTAGTAATTATTTTTTATGTCAAAATTTATAGTACACACACCTATTAAATATAGCAAAGATGACACAAAAATACCACTTGAACTCTAAAATCTTGTTGATAACAACTGTAATGAGATTAACAAGAATAGTAAAGCAATTGACAACTCATTTTGCTGAGAAATCACCTATTTGAGATTTTGTTTATCAATATATTTTCATTTTTTCCCCAAATATGTTAATTATTTTCATATTTATTATAATTAAGTATTTTAGTAGTTTCAAGTTTTTTCCAATAATAATTAACTATTTAATAAGGTTCAAACTCTCTGAGTAATTTAGTAATTTAAGATGACTTTTGAATTTTTCTCTCTCACTGCATGAGGAGTTTCTTTTAAAACTCGTTGGTTTAAGTAAATGTAATAATGAAGTAGACTCATATCGTGAACTCGAATGTTAAATTTGTTAGAGTTTATTTTTAACATTAAATATGTATTAATAGTGTAAAATTAAATAATCAAAATATAAAATATGATAACAATTTGATTTAAATATATTTAAAATCCAAATAATTGAAATTAAATCCATAAACATTTATAATTTATCCTATTTAATAAATATATTTTTCTAAAATTTATATATAAAGCCTATAAGTTTGATCAAATCGAAAAAATTAACATGAGTTTAAGGGTGAGTTAACACGGTTTTGTAAGTTAAAAACGTAAAAACGGTAAACTCGATGTATAAACTCGTGAGTTTAATCAAGTTTACATCGGCCACAAGTTTACCAATTACCATTGTTGTCAAAAACTAGTGTAAAAACGTTTTTACTGGAGTGATACATCTTAAAACGTAAGTAAAAATGGGTAAACACGTAGCATAAAAACGGTAAAAACGTACTTACAAAAAAAAAACCCTATTTCATTTCTCTTAAGTTTTGCATTTCAAGTTATAAGAGTATGAAAAGAGCAAGAGATTAGGACATGCAATTGATGCAAAATGATGTATTTGATTTGAATCAATTGATATAATTTAAGAATTGTTAAACTTTATTCTTTTGATGTTTTGGATCTTGGTAGTAAGAGTTGTTAAAATCTTTTTGTGCTTTTGGATTTATGTTTTATATAGTTATATGACATATATATTTTAAATATGAAGTTATACATTGAATTTTGAGTAGTGATTTATATTTTTTTTTACATATCCTGACTTTAAGTTAGAAACTTTATATGTTTCATGTCATTTTTACGATTTACGTACGTTGCTACCACCCCTTCCATTTCTATGCAAAAACTCAATTTTGACAATATTGACAATGATTCAACTTGATTATGTAAGTTAGAAACATAAAAATGATAAACTCGGAGAGTCAATTCGGGAGTTTAACAACAATAATTCCATTAACCACAGTTATATTTGGATAGAAGAAGCTTCGCTCATAAGAGCTTGATTCCCAGTCTTCAATTCTTCTGATTATCATGAACAATTGTGAGAAATAATGTTAGCAATTGCAAAATGGACACTCCATTTTGTTAGTTCTCTATGTGTTTTGATGATAACTGAGAATTGTAAACACAAGTTTGAAGTTTGTCTTTGGTAAGTTGAAAAGCTTACTGTCAAAGGCAAACTCGAGTTTGGACTTGACAGAGAGTAGCTCAAATTTATAAAGCAAAGAAAACTCCAGTTTGCTTAGGCAAACTCAAGTTTGCAAGTCACAGAGAGCACTCAAACTTTTCACATCAAGACAAACTTGAGTTTGGGTTTACAAACTCGAGTTTGTACCATACAGAGACACTTCAAGTATCCTGAAGAATGCAAAACTCCATTCTTGATTTACAAACTCCAGTTTTCAACTACCAGAAAGTTTGTAAAAGTTTTATCTTATGAGGAAACTCGAGTTTGGGTTTTGTAAACTCGAGTTTTGGTCATACAAAGAGCTCCTAAAGTTTTGAACTTAAGTAAACTCCAGTTTTCATATGGAAAACAAAGAGAGTTTTGTCAAGTTGTGTGAACTTGACCAAACTCGAGTTTGGGCAGCGAAGAGTCTAAATATTTTTCATCCCAAGCAAACTCCAGTTTACATTTGGAAACTCCAATTTGCCTTGGCCAAACATTTTCTAAGTTTTCCAAAGTTATGAGGAAACTCAAGTTTGTATTTGGAAACTCTAGTTTGTGCTTGACAGAAAGTCATCATGTTTTATCCACTTTAGGAAAACTCAAGTTTACATTTGAAAACTCCAGTTTTCACTTGGCAAAAATTTTCAAAGGTTTCCAATTTTAAAAGGAAACTCGAGTTTGGTTATGGAAACTCGAGTTTGTGTCTTACAGAGAGCTTTGCTCATTTCACCATTTTGGAAACTCAAGTTTACATTTGGAAACTCCAGTTTTGAGCTTTTGGACTTAAACATGTTTTCACTATAAAAGTCCAAAACTCGAGTTTGGATAAATAAAACTTGAGTTTGTGTCGCTAGTTTTGAAAATCAACTTGCTCGAATTTATGAAATCTTCCCGTTTGATCTTAATACTTCTTATCATCACTCATTACTATTCTTAACTATGTTTAATCAGTTTGTTAGTGAGTTTCAGATGGTTTAGAAGATATTAAATGAAGATTTGAACAAAAGCAAAAAGTGACGTTAGCACATTAAATACAAAGTCCAGAAAACTTGCATCCTTTTGGACAATCATTCTACACACGTTGCAAAGGGATTAATATTTTCTTTCCTCATCAAGTAGCTGCTCTTCCAACGGATTAATATTCAAGAAGTCAACCATAAACTTCTGTGCAACTGGATTAATCAAAGAGTAGAGAGAGAAGAAGACCAAAGCTTAACCTAATCCTTCCTGAATGTCTCCAACGGTTACATTGAAGATTACAAAAGTCATTTAATGCTCTCTTGGTATAAATAGAGCTGCATTCAATTCTTCTCAACAACCAATCTGCAGAAAACGAAAATCATTCAAGTTTCCAACTACTCTTTGAGTTTTCTTGTGTAAAGTATCTTTTGATACATTTGTACTTCAGTGATTATATTTATCCACTCTTAGAGAGAGTTCATTTATTGAAATCCATTTATTGTAAGAATCTCAAGTCTGGGGACTTGGAGATTGGGATATTGGTTGCAACTTGTAAGGGGAGTAAGTTCTAGTGAGAGAATTACTCTTGAGTTACAGAGTGTGTAATCAATTGAGATAGTGAAAATCCTAGAGAGTTTGAGGACTGGACGTAGGTCAAGAGGTTAGACCGAACCAGTATAAATTCCTTGTGTCTTGCTTTCCTTTCTCTCCTATGTTATACCCTGTTTTCAGAATACTAAAACAGAGCTTTAGAAAAGAATTTTTAAAATCCCCAATTCACCCCTTCTTGGTGATTTGCTCCACTTTCACATTTCAATTTTAATATAATAGGAAAAAAAGTTAAAAATAAAAGTATTTTGGTGAAAATTGTCTTTGCATGAAGTTCTTTGAAATTTATATGTTATATGTTATGAATTAGTGTTATTTGTCTACTATGTAAATTAAAAACATTTTTTCTTTGAATTTTTATTTCGTAGGGCAATGTTTCTTTGTTACCCTTGGCAATGTCATTCAATTTTTTTTTTAAAAAGGATGAATTTATCTAGGGTTAAAGGACATTTTTACCTTGAAAGTTTTCATGAAGGAGATATAGACAGTTAGAATTTTTTTTCCAAATAATGTTGCCTTGAAAGTAGCAAAAACGTAGCAATGTCGCTCTTTTTTAACAAATCCAAACAGTCAACCATTAGTGCCATCCCCTTTCTACTGTTTCCCTCGATGACACTCTCTCTCTCTCTCTCTCTCTACGAAGAATATGATGAACATTGGATGTGTTAACTCTCCCCTGATTCTTTTTTTTTTCTTTAAAGAAACATTTATTATTTAGCCACATAAACAATGAGAATCATAGTCAGGTTGTCCAATCATCAAGCCATTTAGCATAATTGACGGTGTTAGTTCTATGTCATCATATTTAACATGGTGTTAAGATCCTCATTAAATTTCAGGGACTAATGTTTTTTACGGAAATAAACTTAAAGGATATAAACATGTGATGGAGCTCCGCTAGGGTTCGCATCAGAAAAGTGTGCTCCGCCACCCACTGTG
Organism: Acacia melanoxylon; assembly: GCA_019022615.1. Lineage (NCBI taxonomy): Eukaryota > Viridiplantae > Streptophyta > Magnoliopsida > Fabales > Fabaceae > Acacia > Acacia melanoxylon. Next base: position 2,570,269 of record JAFJYJ010000010.1, read on the forward strand.
ATGGAGGAAAAATGAGTGTCCCCTCTGATCGCATCTTGCGGGGAGGGGAAGGAGAGAGAAAGCTGGAGGAGGATGGTGAAGAGATGAATCGAAGGAAATGGAAAGTGAGATTCGCTACTGAACAATTTACTGGAAGTGAAAATCCAAAGGTGTGTGAGGAAAGTTGGATGAAAATTAAGGAAAAGATTGCGCAACAGATGTCGTATAGAGAAACTCTACTGAGTAATGAGAATTCTAGGACTTGCTGGTGGGAATGGTCGAAGAATGAGGAGGAAGATGAAGTTGACGATTACGGTGTAGGAATTGACTTAGCCAACGTGTTGAATCCTAATGATGGAATTGATGTGGATTTCTCAAACCTGCTCTGTCCGAAATTCCTGTTTGAAGAGAAGGAGAGGGAATGATTGATGAAGCCTTTCCGGAGGATGCTAATTGTAAAATTGCTAGGAAGACAGCCTATGGATTTATGGTGAAGAAGCTACGCTAGATATGGGAAAGAAAAAGGTAATATAGATATTTTTGACCTAGAAAATGATTTCTATCTTGTGAATTTTCAACATTTGGATGACTACATGGAAGCATTAACGGGTGGTCCCTGGGTTATCATGGATGCTTACTTAAATGTGACGAGGTAGAGTCTTTATTTTTCTCCTAAGAATGAGAGGATTGAATTAGTAGTTGCTTGGGTGCGTTTGCCTGACTTACGTGCACCATTGTTTGACAAAAAGTGGCTGCTCAATATGGGCAATGAGATTGGAAAGGCAATTAGGCTTGATGTACATACGGCACAACGAGCTAGAGGGAAGTTTGCCAGGATGTGTGTGGAATTGGATCTCACAAAGCCATTGATTCTGGAATTTAATGTGGAGGGACAGGTTCTAAGCATGGTCTATGAGAGTCTAGGAATGTTATGCACCAAGTGTGGTTGGTTTGGGCATAATAAGGAGGGCTGTGTTGAATTTCATAGGAAAAATATGGAAGTGAGAATGGAAGTAGATGTACCAGAGGTTGTACAGGGAGATAAAAACAATAATGAAGGGGAGAAGGAGCTCTGGAAGACGGTTCAAAGGAATCGGCGTCAACGTAAGTTCCCTGTAGCAAATCAGCTTATGCAAACAGGGTCTCGATTTTCTGTGCTGGAAGAAGTTAGAGGGGAGGAAGGAAATTCAAAAATTGTTGAAGGAGGGCAGGCTAAAGTGTTAAAAGAAGTGGTGGTAGAGAAAGTGCAGACAGAGAAAGTTGTTAATCAGCTAGGGAAGGAAAGGGGGTTTGGAGGCTTAGGAATACAAAATAGTAGCTCTGCGGTGACAAGAGTGAGTTAAAAGGAGTTGCCAATTAGAGAAGGAAAGAAGGATATTAGGGAGAAAAAAAGCAATCATGGGGGTGAGAGCATAGAAGGGAATATCAGAAATTATGTACAGGAAAAGTTTTCTAAGCCACGTTGTGGAGATATTGTAATGGAAAGCAAGGTAGGGTTACATAATAGAAATGGGGTGGATAAGGTTGGTAAGGAGAATTTAAAGCCAGGGGTGTTCAAAGACAGGAAGGAGGGATGGAAGCAATGGATTCAGAGGATATTCTAAGTGTGATAGAGGAGGAAGATCCCATTGAAAGTTGTAGTGTGACTGAAAAGGCTTGTGTGGACCCGAGAATTACTGGGGGAAGGTAAGAGTCTGTTTTTGCTTGTTTTGACTCTATTGTTGCCATGATGAATATATTAATATGGAATAGTAGGGGTGCAGCTAGTAAGGGTTTTGCAATTGTAATAAAGGATATGAAGTTTAGGTATAGGTTGGGTGTGGTAGTAATACTTGAACTGAGAGTCAGTGGTGCTACAGCGTGTAGAGTTGTTAGTAGTTGGGGGTTTAAATACTCAGTAAAAAGGGAGGCTGTAGGCTTTTCAGGGGGTATCTGGATATTATGGAACTTGGAGGAATTAATTTTTGATGTGATATTGCTAGATGAGCAATTTATACACTGTAGTCTATGTTTGGGTGGAAAGAAAATGATATTTACAGCAGTGTATGCCAGTCCAAACGAAACTAGAAGGAGTAGAATATGGGATATGCTATATAATATCTCTGCTGGAATAACTGAACCTTGGTTATTGGCAGGGGATTTCAATGAAATTAAAACCCCATTGGAACAAAAAGAAGGTGGGAGGATATGTGGGGTTCGGTGTAGGAAGTTTAGAGATTGGATTGAAGATTGCAATTTGATTGATTTAAATGCTCAAGGGCCTTTCTTTACTTGGAAAGGACCTAAGTGGGAAGGACTTGATAGAGTCTACAGGAGATTGGATAGGTGCTTGTGCAATATCCAATGGCAAGAGAATTTTGAAAATGCAGAGATTAAAGTTGTCCCAAGAATAAATTCAGATCATCATCCTCTTATTGTGAATCTCACCGAGAAGAATAAGGAATTCAGAAGTAGACATTTTAGATATGAAGGTGCCTGGCAGCTACGTGAGAATTTTGAGGATATGATTATGCAGAGGTGGAATAAAGAGAAGGAAGCTCACGTGAGTTTAACATATCTAAAGAAAGAATTAATTGAGTGGAACAGGGAGGTTTTTAGGAGACTTGAATATCGGAAGAGAAGAATTTTAAACCGTTTGGGGGGAGTACAACGGGATATGGGAAGAAGCAGCAACCCTTTTCTTATTAGGTTGGAGAAGGAACTAGAAGATGAGCTAATGCTTACATTGCGACAGGAAGAAGTGGTCTAGTTTCAGAAGTCTAGGGGGCAGTGGTTGGAAAGGGGGATAGAAATACTAAGTTCTATCATGCTAAAACGTTGATTAGACGTAGGAGGAATAAGGTAAAGATGTTGAGGAATAATGAGGGAAGCTAGATTGAGGATGAGAATGATATTGCAAAACTGTTCCAGGAAATTTACATGAAATTGTTTCATGAAGATAAGGCTAGCAGGGGATGGTTTCAAACAGAACAGAGGTGGGGAAGAGTGCCTGAGGAAAGGTGGAGGAGAATGGAGTTGGATATTGATAAGGAGGAAATAAAGCGAGTTTTCCAAATGGGGGCATTTAAGGCCCCTGGTAGTGATGAATTTCCTGCTGCCTTTTATCAACACAATTGGAAGGTAGTGGGAAATTCAATTACAAATTTTATTAAGGAGATATGGAGAAATCCAGAGCACATTGGGGAGGTCAATGACACGCTTATGGTGCTGATTCCTAAAGTTGAAAACCCGAAAATGGTAAGTCAATTTCGTCCTATTGCTCTATGTAATGTGCTTTATAAGGGACTGTCTAAATTGATCGTAAATAGGCTGAAACCAGTTATGGATATGTTGATATCCCTTTACCAATGAAGTTTTGTACCTAGGAGGAGTATACATGACAATATTATTATTGCTAAGGAATTAGTGCATTCTATGGGAAGATTAAGGGGAAGAAAGGGATATATGGTGATCAAAATTGATCTAGAAAAGGCATATGATAGGATGGCATGGAATTTCCTTAGTAATGTGTTAGAAGAGATTGGAGTAGGGAGTCATTTACGAAATGTTAAAGAGCATTGTGTTGGCTCGATTAGAACATCTTTAATGTGGAATAGAGGAAAGAGAGAGGAATTTTCTCCTTCTAGGGGATTGAGGCAGGGAGACCCTTTGTCCCCATATCTATTTGTTCTAGGAATGGAAAAATTAACACATTTGATTGTGGATAGTGTGAATTGTAAGAGGTGGTGTCCAATGCGATTGGGTACGTAAGAATGGAATTGAAGTGTCACATCTCATGTTTGCGGATGATTTGCTTCTTGTATGTGAGGCAAATTTGGATCAAATATGCAATGTAATGAGTATTTTGGAGCTGTTTGGGGAGATATTTGGGCAAAGAGTGAATATACATAAAACTAGTGTGTTCTTCTCTAAGAATGTAGAGAGGAGAGTGAAAAATGAAGTTTGTGCATATTTGGAGTTCAAAAGAATGGAGGACTTGGGAAGATACTTGGGTGCATATATGTTTAAGGGGAGAGATAATAAAAGAAGATTTCAGTATTTGATTGACAAAATGCAGGGGAGGTTAAGTAATTGGAAGAAGCAAGATTTGTCATTGGCTGGAAGAATAACTTTGGCACATGAAAGAGATTTGCCATATCTCCCAAAATAACCAAGTTCAAAAATGATTTGCAGAAATAGGGAACTTGGGTTGTTTCCCCAACGAATTCATAGCAGGTTTGAATGGACAGTAACAACGAAACAGAACAGTAAAAATGTGGGGTTTTTTGGTTCAAACAGAATAAAAACGAAATAAACAGAAACAAAATGAAATAAACAGAAACAAATTAAAATCGATCAACCCAACATTCAGATTCCAGAGACTTCTATCATTGAACGAAATATAACTAACTCGCGATTGGTTCTGGACGAACCGAAATCTCTACGTTCGTCCAAAAAATCCCTCGACTAGACGATCGCCTAGCATATGTCCGAACAGTGGCGTCTCACTGTGAAATCGCATAGTAACACTGAAACCTAGTTCGAACTCAGTCTTTGGGATAAACCAAACCGAATATTAAATCTAATATTCGAACTATTTTAAATCGAATCCGATAAGATGAAAACGAAACGAGTTAAATTACCGATTAAGCACAAGCTCTCGGACGAATCATGGAATCCTCAACGTTGGGTTAATAACAGAAGTTTAACCGAGCATGGCTGGAAAAAATGAAGAACAGACGAAGAACATTGTAGAGAAAATGAAACTTCTATGTTTAATCCGAAAATGTGTAAAAAGGTGAATAAATAAATTGTTTGTGGCTGCCATCTAACTTAACCTAAAATGGCAAAAACAAAATGGGGCTCCAATCCACAATTCAGTTCAGGCCCAAAACGGAAAAGAAATAAAAATGGGCTTAAGTTACAAAATTCGAGCCCAATTAAAAATCCAGAAATATACATCTGACTTCGGCTCCAAAATCGACCGCTCTCTTGTCTGAATTTGCCCTTCATGTCATAACAATTGTAGCTTTTTAAATCATCTAAAATATGAAACAAGAATTAGGCAAATCCGATGTTTGGTTCAAGAGTTATGGTAAAAATAGTGAATCAATGTAAAACTAAAATTTTATTATTAAAAATGGCTAAAATATAATGGGTAAAGGAGCAAAAATACACATGTACTTTATCCTCGGGAGCGCTCAGCACCATATGCTTTTTTTGGGAGCAAAAATACACATGTGGTTACATTTTAGGAGCAAAAGTCACACGTTCTATTAACTGGAGACGTTGACTGTTAAAAAAAGGAAGAGTTTGACTAACAGTGATGACTTGGACGCCGATTTGGCGAGATAAAGTAGTATCGAGAAAAAAAACCATCGAAATAAGGGGCGCAAGATCCAATCGAGAGGGCGCTGCGAACCACCGATTTTGTTGCCTCTTCCACCGGTTCAGTGCGCCACCGTCGAACACATAAACACAGGAACACAGACAAAATTGCTGCCTTCCGCATCTGAGAAGGATTGAAATTAAAAATATATATATATATATATATATATCGGTGATAGAGACAGAAACATAGGAAATACAGGAACCAAAATCGAACACATAAACACAGGAACTAAACGAAAATGCCAATATTATAACTCCTAATGCTCAGCAATAAACTCAGAAAAAAGAAAGTTTGAGAATTGACAGTAAAAGAAAAAAGAAAGAGCAAGAAACAGAGTGTAGAATGAGAAACAGAGCCTCGTTGGACAAAAGAAGAAGAAACAGAACATCATTTGATTGATGTGTGAGACTTGGTTATTTGGCAGCTACTACGCTGAGAATATCAGTGTGGCCAACCTTTTTCCTCAAACAGTTTGTTAGCTTAACAACATCAACTCCATCACCAATCACCACCACTTTCTCTTTTTCATCTCCTTATAACCCCACAAAGCTCACACCTGCAATATCATTTCCCATTTCAGTTTCATATTTATCACTATATATATATATATATGTGTGTGTGTGTGTGTGTGTAAACTTAATTCACTTCAATACAAAAACTTCAAGTTCTTCATATCTCACTTACCATTGGCTGAAGCCACAAGTTTGAGTCATTTGGACCTGCATTTTTGGCAGCTCATATGCATCTTCATCACAATCTTTTGCTGCACAAATATATAAGCAAATGCAAATGGGTCATCCAAGAAAAGATAAAAACACAGCACTGACTCATTACAAGTGAGCAAGAAATTTCTTATACTACACATACCTTCATGTTTAATTTGATGACGGATAAGTTTAGATCAGAGTTGAAGTGATGTTGATCGAAGAAGCTATACGTTGATGGGGAGTGAAGCAAAGGATGATTATGGAATTGGAAAGAGTGACAGGGGACAGAGTAGCGGCAGCTGATGGGGGTGGCTGAAGAAGACGACGAAGCCATGGTTAACTCGATGCAGTGATATTTTTGGGTTTGGTTTTGCGCTGCGATATTTACAGGAAGAGAGAGGAAGGAGTGGCCCTGAGTGACTTCTTGTACTGTTCTGAGATTATTATTAGCCAAATCAGCATCCAACTCATCACTGTTAGTCAAACTCTTCCTTTTTAACAGTCAACGTCTTCCAGTTAACAGAAAGTGTGACTTTTGCTCCTAAAATGTAACCACATGTGTATTTTTGCTCCCAAAAAAAGCATATGGTGTTGAGCGCTCCCGAGAGTAAAGCACATGTGTATTTTTGCACCTTTACCCAAATATAATCAAAGGCCCAAAGCCCAAATAAGTATAAAAGCCATTATTTATTGACTAAAGAGTCCTAAATTATAAATCAAGAGATAAAAAGAAGTGTATGAAATATTCAATTATCAGTACAATCAGTTAGCAATATATGAGATGCAACACTCGTAAATACCTGCTGGGTCAGGCAGGAGATAGAAAGAATGCAGAAAAATTATCTCTGGAACAACGATGGAGGTACACGGAAAATACATGCTGTAAAATGGGATACTTTATGTAAGGAAAAAAGGAATGGAGGTCTCGGCTTGAGGGGTCTTGGAATGATGAATGATGCCTTATTGGGGAAAATGGCTTGGAACATAATTGCTAAATTGAGAAGCTTATGTTCCTTGGTGCTTACTGGAAAATATAGTAAAGGAAGTAACTTGGTAGAGGAGTGTAATATGAAGAAGTATGACTCAGAAATATGGAAGAATTTGTGCAGAATATGGCCTAGAATTTTAGACAGCATGTGTTGGAGGTGGGGAATGGAGAAAAGGTAAGATTTTGGCATCATAATGACTGGATGATGGAAGGAAATTAATTGAGAAGAGTGTTAAAATTGTATCAAAGGAAGAAGGAGACATAAGGGTGAAGGAGATTTTGATCAATGAGGGTGAGTGTGACTTAGAAAAAATTAGTGGGTGGATTAATGAGGAAGGGAAGAGACTCATAATGGCAATACCAGCCCCAAATAAGTTGGCTGGTGTGGATGTACCTAGGTGGGGAAGAAGAATGCAAAACCAATATTCAGTAGCTGATATGTATCATATGCTGCAGAATGAACTGCATCTGGAGGAAAAAGGTGTGGGGAAATGTATGGGGTTGGAAGGGGCCAGCAAGGGTGCATATATTTTTATGGCTAGCTGTTCATAATAGATTGTTGACTAATGAGAGGAGGTGCATGATTATGGGTGGTAATTCTAACTGTTATAAATGTACCAATGTTACTGAAACACTGATGCATGTGTTAAGAGACTATAATGCTGCATATTCCCTATAGCAGGAGTTATCAGAGGGTGCACTGGAGCCTGAATTTCTGGGTTTACAGGGGGAGGAGTGGTTTAGCTGGAACTTAACTAGAAAGGAGGAAAATTAGAGGCTTTTATTTGGTATTGCTTGCTAGTTGCTATGGAATTGGCGGAATAAAAGCATATGAGGATTTTGTGCTACTTGAGAAACGAAGTCAAGTAGTATTGTGGTATGTGAGAGATGTAAAATGGGAAAGAATAGACTTTGGAAGATTGAAAGGAATAAAACAGGAGGTTAATGTTGGATGGGAGCCTCTTGGGAAGGGTTGGGCTAAGTTGAATGTGGATGGAGTTTCAAAATGGGGGGAGCAGATTGCTGGGTGTGGAGGAGTATTGAAAGGGGAGGATGGGAAATGGATATCAAGATTTGCAAGAAAGCTAGGATCTTGTATGGCTTTGAAGGCAGAGATGTGGGCGGTTCTGATAGGGTTAAGACTAGCTGCTGGGCTTGAACTGAATAATATTGTGGTTGAAAGTGATTCTTTATCTGTAATAAACATGTTCAAGCGTCTGCAAGAAGAGGCATTCACCGATGTGAGCTTGTCACTGTTGTCCGAGATATTTCGTTTCCTGTCAAATTTTTCTGCTTTAATATTTGTGCATGTATATATGAAGGGAAATGTATGTGTTTATGCCCTTGCCAATTATTCTTATATTCAGGAGGAGGTGTTTGCTGTATTTGATAATCCTCCGATGTTTGTTAATAGGCTGCTGTATAGGGATGTGTTGGGAGTTTCTATCCCAAGACTTGTTCTGATATAATAATAGTTATGGGCTAATGCCCCATTTCTTACCCAAAAAAAGAGTAAATACCCTTTCTGGTCCTTGACAAAAAATACGGACCCCGTTTTGGTCCCTTACAAAAAAATCGACCCTTATTCGTCCTTTTTATGGACTAAAAAGGACCTTTTGGAAATTTGTGAGGAATCAAAATGTCAAATAATCGACCCTTATTCGTCCTTTTTATGGACTAAAAAGGACCTTTTGTGTGTGTAAGGGACACCAATGGGGATTGCGTTTTTTGTCAGGGACCAGAAAGGGTATTTACTAAAAAAAAACATGTAATTTGAAACTATAGTCACCGAAATCAAAATGGGGGAAAACTATAAGAATCAATCATCATATTAACCTTAAAAATAAAAAGTATATCTCAATTAGGGTTAATGTGCAAATATGTTCCGAAAGTATTCCAAAAATCTCAATGTAGCCCTTTAAGTATTAAAATATAGCAATCTTGCCCTTGGCTAACAGACATTTGCCATATAGGAGATAATGCCACGTCATCATCCAACCAATGTCAAGTAGTGGCCATGTAATGATTCCTCCCACCACCTCTCCCTCACCCATCCCACCTCTTCCTCCGTTGCTTCTCTTCCTCCGCCCTAAGTCCTTGTTCTTCCCCAACCAACTTCTCCTTCTCACATCTTATCATTGTCTTGCCAAATCTTTTTAACATCACATTGATTCACGAAATATACAAAAATGAATAACCGACCTAGACCAATGAGAATAGGTATCAACAAATCCATAAATTTATGAACAAAATTCAGCTAGAAAATATATCAAAAGAAATTAGAGTTCCTTAGCGACTTGACCTTCATGAACAAAGAAGAAATTTTGGGGTAAAAACGATCAATAGAATGGAAAATCGAAACAAAATCCATAAAGAATTTATCAATAGACACGTGAATAAAATCGAGAGACTAAAAAGACAATAAACCGAAACAAACCTTTTACTATCCATAATAAGACCCAAAATTTCTTGCATCTGGAAGAGAAAGAGAGATGATGAAGATCTTTAGGCGTTCTTGTAGGAGAGGAGGGACGAGAGAGTGTGAGGCTCATATTGATGCCTGTCCTTGAAAGACATCGCCAGTCCTTTGATGGCATTCTTGTCAATACAAGAGAGGAGCTTCGATGGAGAAGGTGAAGCTCAAATTGATGAATCAAGTGAGAGGAGGGAGGAGCTTCAGGTACGTAATTGAAATGAAGGAAGGGCTTCGGCGGGGGAGGCCGAGCTTGACGTAGGTGAGAGGAGGAGGGCTTGATCGCAAAAAGAGAGAGGAGGAGGAGAGCTGAGGTGGAATATGTTTTTTGGTTAGAATAAAGACGAGGGGGCATATGATGTGGCATTATCTCCTACGCGGCAAACCTCTGTTAGCCTCTCTATTAACTGAGGGCGAGATTGCTACATTTTAGTACTTCCATAATCAAAGGCGGAATGGGGGGCTAGGGTGGGCCCCCGCCCCACCTAAAAAAAAAATAGCATAAGAAATTATATGTGTGTCAAGCACATAACTATTTTTTTTTTTATACTGAAGCATCACATAACTAAAAAAAATTCTTGATGTTTTCTTTCGAAAAAGCATATGGCTATTGTTTTGAGATACATCAATAAAGATGGTTTTATAGGGGAAAGGTTTTTCAGTCTTGTATTATACATGTGAAAGATACAAGTGCTAAGATTTTGAGATAAAAAATATTCAACACTCTTTGTCACCATAATCTTGACATTTAAAATATTCGAAGACAATGCTATGATGGAGCTAGCAAGTGAGGTGAATGGAATGAATTGTGGGCTTTAATTTACGTTAGCAATATGCGAGGTGAATGTCACAGGCTTTAATTCTAGCACTGATTCAATTATAGATGAGTAACAATATAAAAACATGCTTTAATTTCTAGCAATATGCAAGGAGAATGTCACCGGCTTTAATTTCTGTAATAGAATTTTTAATTTTTTGTATGTTAAATCTGTATTGTAGTTCAAGTACTTTTATATATGATGTACTAGTTTTAATTTTCGCCCCCCGAAAGTAAAATTCCTGGCTCCTGTCCATAATGCCATTAAGACCAATAAAACTTCTAAGGTTACATTGAGACTTTCAGAATACTTTTGAAGCGGATTTGCATATTAACCCTCTGAATTAAACATTTTTTTCTAAATATGCCCCTATTTTTTAAGGGTTAAATAAAAGAGAGAAATAAAATAAATATTTGTATAACCAACTTTTTAATTAATATAATATTAGTACATATTATTAATGGGAGACAAAAATAAAAATACTTATTTAAATACCTTGACAACTTTTGTCAGAGAGGGTAAAGCCCATCTAAATTTGGACTTATGAAAAGAAGAGGGAGTATACGTCATGTCTACGCCATCGATGGAGGAGTTGAGTTTCTCTCATCATCATTTTTTCATTATCAATTTTTCATTATCCCTCATAATCTCTAAATAGCATCCGTCCAATCAACAAAGTACTACTATCAATTTTCTCTCATTTTCCCAATCAATGACTAAGATGTGACCAATGAGAAGAAGGATAAGGAGAGTGTCTCCTTCCTCATGAAACAGTCTTCTTGGGTTAATTTTCAAACTCTTTTCCTAAAAATTTATCTTATCCTTTCCGACATGTTGAAAAGCATAATCTTGTTTCGTTCAGTCCCTGACCTATATTTGACCACACAAAAAAGTCCCTGACCTACTACTCCTTCCACGACCATGAGGGATAATTCCGAAACCCTAGTTCCTTTCAACAAGCAGATGGCGAGAGGAGGCGGCAACCCATCCTTGCCATTGGATATTATCATCAACATCCTCAAAAGGCTTCCAGTCAAAATCCTCATTCGATTTCAATGTGTGTGTAAAGAATGGAAAAATCTCTTCAAAACCCCATCTTTCATCGCCGAACACTCCCACCACCCTGATCACAAAAACCCCTCTCTTCTTCTCCGTGGACATAATTTTGGGTTTCATAAGCCCTCGTCCTTATGTTTGCTTAATCATAAGATAGATACACTTGCAGTTCTGAGCGTTCGCTTCAGACGCAATTGGAAAATCATCGGTTCCTGCAATGGCTTGGTCTGTGTCGAAGACTTTCGTGATCGCGGCAAAATTCCTGCTTTTGACCCGGTATCTGGTTCGCTTTGGCTGTGGAACCCAGTGACTAGAGAGCTCAGAAAAGTCCCCGACACACTGAATGACCATAGTTACGTTTGCAGTGTAGGATTTGGATTCAGTAGCGTGGCTAATGATTACAACATAGTGAGATTTTATAATCAAAATTTGGATAGAAGGAAGGAAGATCAATACTTGCGATTCATCAAGCATGATAGAGTGGAAGTGTTTTCATTAAGTACAGGTTCTTGGAAGGTACTTGAATCTGAGGCTTTACAACGTACAGAAGTTTTCGGTCCTGCTTTTAGTTCTGATGGAACTATTTTTTGGTATGGATACCAGCGGCCCTTTTCAACTCTAGTTATTTTGTTCGACATGGCAAAGGAAGTGTTTACATTAACACCAAAACCACGAGATATTTCATTTGGTGTGTACCAGAACAAACTTGTGGGTCACGTGTTGATTAAAGAGGGCCCTGGATCTCATTCCATCCTTGTATTGATGTGTCTGAAGGGTGCTAGTGAGTCTGGGAAAAGTTCGATTTGTACTCAGGAGTATAGGATTGGTCCAATATCAGATGTTTTACGTCCCGTGTGTATTTGGGGGAATGAAGTAGTCTGCCGTGACGACAAAGAGGATGAGGTCGAGGGTGACCCAAACCGCGTTCTTCATATGTTCAATTTCATTACTAACGAACAGAGGAAGTTCAACTATTCAATTGACTGTGACTGGATTGGTGTTTACAATTATGAGGAGAGCCTTGCATCTGTTTGGAACACCCAGGTTCAATAGCCTTTCTCTGAAATAGGATTATTTCAATATTCCAGATTTCTCTTGACAGAGTAATTTTGGTGGAAGTTAATCCACAAAACCTTTTAACATTCTAGATGTATCTATAATCCTTGAAGCACCTTTGGTCTGTGATATGGAGTGGAGTAATTCAGTACCAGTTGTTTAAACCTTACCAGCGCAGTCGCATGTTTAATTGTCATGATTAATATATAGTTTAGTTGCTGGTATGTAAATTTGTTAGGCTTTGTTGTTGGCCACTTAATATGCTAAGAGGGGAGTAAAGTTAACAGTGACAGATTAAAGCTTCTTGCTCTCTCGTTTTTTTAATCTAATGGAGCAATAGAATTAATACACAGCACAAGAGGGTGAAGTGTATGAGTTATTGCTTTGTGTTTTCCATGGATGATGAATGTATAGTTATATAACTTTTTTGGGTTCTTCTGGCCACTTAATATAAAGGGAACTGGGAAGGAAACGTTAACAGGACAGATTAAAGCTTCTTGCTCTGTCATTTAATTATCTAAATGGAGAGATAGGTTTGATGGTGCTGCTGGATCTCAGCATTCAATTTTACTCTGGGATGCAGCAATTAGAGAGGCCAGATGTGTAAAATTGTATTTTTTTTTCGGTCTTGTGGTTTAAACTTTAAACTGATGCCAATATGTACTGAAACCTGTAAATCACATCACCATAGGCTTACTTTATGGATAAGAACAAAGAGCTATTTTGACTTTGTGATTGGAAACATTTACTATTCTTTCATTGAATGATGGGCAAAGGAGGAAAGTACTGGTGAATTTGGGAAGAGTTGCAGCTGAACTAAGAATTATATTGGGGAACCCAATTCAGGTAAGTTTAATCCACCGAGTTGGAGGAATGGAATAGTATGTGAAGATTAATTTTTAGAGTAATAGGAATGGAGTGTGATGTATCATTTAGAGAGGTCAGATGTGTATCTAAAACTGTAATATCTCTTATTTGTCTTATGGTTTATACTGATATGCTAGTACTTAGTAGTTAAACTTGTGGACGATGGAGTTTTTGATCTGTAGTGCAGCAATTAGAGAGATTAGAGATACACACAGTGAGTATTTGGAAGAGTAAAATAATCTGTGAGGATGAAGTTGTCGATTATATATATTCAGTTATGTAGAGAGAGGCTCGTTTCTGTTGGCATCATCTGTATTGAATAACCTCCTTTCTGTAATCTTCTTATTCTTCTAACATTGCAGAATTACTTTGTCTTAACACTTTCGGTAGAAGTGAATGTGCAAAGCTTTAAGCATGTTTGTTATGAATAAAGGGAAGTGGGCCAATCATTGAAAGACCCAATAACCACAATGGATATGGGTGATCTGAGGCCCATTAGGAGGAGTAAGCGAATGAAGAGAATATCCTGGAAAATTAGAGAATTAGAAGAATAGGATATATAAAGGGAATTACTGTAAGGGTAAGGATAGGAATAGATTTGGTTGTATTCTCCCTATCTCTTATTCTGTGGTCCCCTCCCCTTCTTTCAGTCATCTCGTACCTTTTCTGTTATTCAATTGCTGTATTTCCTTCAGTATATCTCTGCATTACTGCCATATATGTAATTGCAGAGTGATTTATCAGTGAATGATTTCAACATTTCAGTAGAAGCTATATCTTCTGTATTGAATTGATTGTGAGGTCATAACATTTGGTGCTTTCGTCGAGTCTATCATGGCAAAAAATACTCGTTTAAAGGAATTACAAGCCGAACAAAAACGTTTTTCCGACTTTGAGGAGGACGCTACAGCTCAATTTAACCGAACCTCAGATTTCATGGATGACTCTACGTCTCGTTTTACACGCCTAGAGAGTTTCATGGAGGCTGTTTTATTAAACTAGACAGTATGAACAAACAATCAGAAGGTTCTAGCTCTGGGGTGAAAACTGATTCACAACCATTGTTCACCTCTGGTTTTCCACAAGGTTCATATATTTCTCCAACACCTGCCATTTGAAACTTGATTTTCCACGTTTTGATGGTTCAGACGCACTCCAGTGGATTTTTAAGGTTGAGCATTACTTTAAATACTTTGAGCTGCCCGACGCCCAATGACTGGTTATTGCCTCTGTGCATTTGGATGGCGATGTGCTACCGTGGTTCCAGATGCTTGACAAAAACAAACACATTCCCTAGTGGCGTAATTTCATTCAGGCAATCGAAGAACAATACGGTCCCTCTCAATTTGATTGTGCTTGTTCCCAGCTTTTCAAATTAGTCTAGCAGAACAAATTAGAGGACTATGATAGTCGGCTAATCGTACCGTTGATATCCCTGAAGCAGCCTTGCTCAGATTGTTATATCGGTGGTTTGAAACCAGAGCTATGTCACAATGTGCTCGTCCATCAACCTGGCTCTGTCTTACCAGCTATGACTTTAGCAAAGTTATTTAGAAATATTATTCAATCACAAGATATCAATTAGAATATTAATAATTTAAGTTTAATAATTTCATAATTAATTATGACTTATATTATTTCTTAAAATTGGCTAACAATCCAAATTAGCCTAAAATAATTTCTAAAATAAATGAATAAGAAGAGATAAATATATTAAAATGATGATTTATCAATAATAATCTTGTTTCGTTCAGTCCCTCGCTCTCCCTCACGCTACTGCTCCTTCCACGACCATGAGTGCTAATTCCGAAACCCCAAGTCCTCTCAACAAGCAGATGGCGAGAGGAGGCGAAAACCTCTCCCTGCCATTGGATATTATCATCAACATCCTCAAAAGGCTTCCTGTCAAAACCCTCATTCGATTTCAATGTGTGTGTAAAGAATGGAAAAATCTCTTCAAAACCCCATCTTTCGTAGCTGAACACTCCGACCACCCTGATCACAAAAACCCCTCTCTTCTCCTCCATGGACATAATTATGGGGGTCATAAGCCCTCGTCCTTATGTTTGCTTAATCATAAGATGGAAACACTTGCAGTTCTGAGCGTTCCCTTCAAACGCAATTGGAAAATCATTGGTTCCTGTAATGGCTTGCTTTGTGTTGAAGTCTTTCGTGGTCGAAGTAAACTTCCTGACGGAGGCCGGGTATCTAGTTCGCTTTGGCTGTGGAACCCAGTTCGTGATCGAGGTAAACTTCCTGATGGAGGCCGGGTATCTAGTTCGCTTTGGCTGTGGAACCCAGTGACTAGAGAGGTCAGAAAAGTCCCCGACACACTGAAGGACCATAGTTACGTTTGCAGTGTAGGATTTGGATTCAATAGTGAGGCTAATGATTACCAGATAGTGAGATTTTATAATCAAAATTGGGATAGAAGGAAGGAAGATCAATACTTGCGATTCATCAAGCATGATAGGGTGGAAGTGTTTTCATTAAGTACAGGTTCATGGAAGGTACTTGAATCTGAGGCTTTACAACGTACAGAAGTTTTTCGTCATGCTTTTAGTGCTGATGGAACTATTTTTTGGTATGGATCCCAGCAGCCCTTTTCAACTCTATTTATTTGGTTCGACATGGAAAGGGAAGAGTTTTCATTAACACCAAATCCAACTGAACTAGATATTTCATTTGGTATGTACCAGAACAGAGTTGAGGGTCACGTGTTGATTAAAGAGGGCCCTGGATCTAATTCCATCCTTGTAAAGGTGTGTGAGGTGGGTGCTAGTGAATCTGGGGAAAGTTCTAGTTGTATTCAGGAGTATAGGATAGGACCAATCAGATGGTTTATGTCCCGTGTGTATTTGGGGGAATGAAGTGGTCTGCCGTGATGACAAAGAGGATGAGGTCGAGGGTGACCCAAACCTCGTTCTTCATATGTTCAACTTCATTAATAATGAACAGAGGAAGTTTAACTATTCAATTGACTGTGACTGGATTGGTGTTTACAATTATGAGGAAAGCCTTGCATCTGTTTGGAACACCCAGGTTGAATAGCCTTTCTCTGAAATAGGATTATTTCTACATTCCAGATTTCTTTTGACAGAGTAATTTTGGTGGAAGTTAATCCACAAAACCTTTTAACATTCTAGAATGGAGTAATTCAGTACCAGTTGTTTAAACTTTACCATCGCATTCGCTTGTTTAATTGTCATGGTTAATATATAGTTTAATTGCAGGTATGTAAATTTGTTGTGTTTTGTTGTTGGCCACTGAATATGCTAAGAGGGGAGAAAAGTTAACAGTGAAAGATTAAAGCTTCTTGCTTTCTCAATTTTTTAATCTAATGGAGCAATAGAATTAATACACAGCACAAGAGAGTGAAGTGTATGAGTTATTGCTTTGTGTTTTCCATGGATGATGAATGTATAGTTATATAACTTCTTTTAGGTTCTTCTGGCCACTTAATATAGAGGGAACTGGGAAGGAAATGTTAACAGGACAGATTAAAGCTTCTTGCTCTGTCATATAATTATCTAAATGGAGAGATTGGTTTGATGCTGGTGCTGGATCTCAGCATTCAATTTTACTCTGTGATGCAGCAGTTAGAGAGGCCAGATGTGTAAAATTGTAATTTTTTTTGGTCTTGTGGTTTAAACTTTAAACTGATGCCAATATTTACTTAAACCTGTAAATCACATCACCATAGGCTTACTTTATGTATAAAAACAAAGATCTATTTTCACTTTGTGATTGAAAACATTTACTATTCTTTCATTGAATGATGGGCGAAGGAGGAAAGTACTGGTGAATCTGGGAAGAGTTGCAGCTGAACTAAAAATTATATTGGGGAACCCAATTCAGGTAAGTTTAATCCACCGAGTTGGAGGAATGGAATAATATGTGAAGATTAATTTTTAGGGTAATAGGAATGGAATGTAATGTATCATTTAAAGAGATCAGATGGGTATCTAAAACTGTAATATCTCTTCTTTTTCTTATGGTTTAAACTGATATGCTAGTACTTAGTAGTTAAACTTGGTGACGATGGAGTTTTTGCTCTGTAATGCAGCAATTATAGAGATTAGAGATACACACACAGTGAGTATTTGGAAGAGTAAAATAATCTGTGAGGATGAAGTTGTAGATTATATATATTCAGTTATGCAGAGAGAGGCTTGTTTCTGTTGGTATCATCTGTATTGAATAACCACCTTTCTGTAATCTTCTTATTATTCTAACCTTGCAGAATTACTTCAACACTTGCGGTAGAAGTGAATGTGCAAAGCTTTAAGCATGTTGGTTCCACTTATGTGCAGTTTTTGTTGATGAATATGTAATACTTCCTATGATCTTTAATATAAGATATATTTGGGGAGTTGATTTTGGTCCTAAATATAATATATATTATATAGTTTTATATTTTTTTATTAGTCTTTTCCTAAATCACCCCCTTTTTTATTTGGTTGCCCACCCGGTTCACCGGAGCTTCGCTCCGACTAATCCGGATTCGACCTGTGTCGCGCACCTTGCTATGGTGGGAGAGTCTCCCAGCGGGGGTCTTTTGCATTCACAAGGCTCGAACATGAGATTTTGCTTAAGTGACACAAGTCGCTTACCACTTGAGCCAACCCCCGTTGGTCCTAAATCACCCCCTGATGTTGTACCCTCAACCGTAATCAATGAGGGAAGGGAAGGAAGGAATTAATGAATATGATGGTGGTCCACTTAGAAGCATTGGGTAATCTCGATATAATACATATTTGAGGAGTTGTTTTTTATTTTAAATATACTCCTCCCGGTCAATTATGGACAACGTTTGGAGGTTGGTTTTGGTCCCAATTATAGGACAATATTCTAATTTTTGTTAATTTCTTCCTAAAATACGTTTTTATTGATACTTTCTCAATTATAACGAAACATAATAATAATTTAATAATACATTTATATATTCTATAAAGTAAGTAATGCTTACAAATCATTAATGTCACATACACATCAATTCTACTATTTTTTTAAAAATAATAACTTCATTCCTTAACAAAAACAATGGAAAAAGGCATTTAATAGGGAAAAAACAATAATC
Organism: Acacia melanoxylon; assembly: GCA_019022615.1. Lineage (NCBI taxonomy): Eukaryota > Viridiplantae > Streptophyta > Magnoliopsida > Fabales > Fabaceae > Acacia > Acacia melanoxylon. The sequence goes on from JAFJYJ010000010.1 coordinate 2,588,664, forward strand.
GAAAAGTCTTTTACTATGTACGGTAAATAAATAAATCATAGTAGTAATATTTAAAATGCAACCATCTGTAACACCACAATTCTTGTATGTAGTATTAAATTTGTTTCTATAGAACCAAATACGGTCAAATAATAGTTTGCTTATTAAACTTAGCTTTTACTGGCAACTCAATATAGCCCTAAACTTTCATCCATAACCATGACTGATAGCAACTTTATTATATAAGGACATTTTAGAAAAATAAGTAAAATTAACTAATTTAACTCATATATTTAATCCCTCATAAAATCGGTTAAATATGTCTTATAATTAGGACCGGAGGGAGTAATATAGAGGGAAAAGCAGCAAATTTATTCTAGAAATTTTCACTAAAGAGCGTTGAGTGTACATAAGTTTTTTTTGGGTTTAAATTTGTCGTGAGAGTATGCATAATGTAGAAAAGTCGCCTTGCTGTCAATGGAGATTGGATTTGAGCGTCATGAGGGGGTGCCACCGTGTGTTTAATAAGTAAAAAAACCGTCAAAACTAACCTTCATTAACAGCAAGGCGGCTTTGCTATATTTTGCATACTTTTGGTTTAAATTTGAACCCAAAAAAAACTTCTAGATTATCCAACGCTTTAAGTGAAAATTTTCGTAAAGATTTACACCTTTAATCCTAATATATATTACCCTTTCGGTTTTAAATATATGATATAGTTTATAGTTCAAATTACATTACAGAATATGTTCTACCGGAAGTAGCACATAATTTTTATTTTTATTAATATTTTCTTAAGTACCTCAATTGATGTTCCTTCAATTGTAATTAGGAAGCGATGGAAGGAATTAATGGAAATGATTGGGGTATTATAGAAAATACATATTATATTATTTAACTCAATTAAATTCCTTAATCTAATTAAATTAAATAGTCATATTTTATATTAAGGATAAAATGGAGTATAATTATTATCTATTAGTTTCTGGCTTGCCGCTATATAAGATTAGTTGGGGTTTTCTGGATGAATAAAAGTCATAGCTGCCTACCTCAAGCCCAAAGCACATCTCATTCCAAGGAATGCTAACAACATCTAGTTTGTTATCTCAGATTAACGGTATTACCCCTCGTCTTTGGGTTAAGCGGCGAAGGGTTGGACTTTCTCACTTAAAGGAAGGAGGTTCGATCCGAAGTTGGTCGATCATTAGGGGAGATCCAGGGTGTCTACGAAGCGGCGAAAATCTTTGGGAAGAGGTGTAACCTAGTATACCCTGCGGGATTTGAAATTTCAGCGCCCCTTTGGGCCGGTCTTGCCCAACCCCTTTCCTAAAATTTATGTATAAAAAAAAATTATTATGTACATATGTATGTATATTCTTTCTCTACATATATAATAAATTACATATAAATTGTAAATAGTGGTACTTATCCTTTTAGATTTTATGAGAAATTTTAGCAATTGCACATAGAAACAAAATGTAATCTAATTTTTATATTATATAGAAGAGATAAGATATTGTCACTACCATTTTTAGTTACTATTAATACCACTATATTTTTTTTCACCGTTAGATCGAGAATCTTATCTACCTTTATCATTTTTCTTTCTAATTGAGATTCTGATTTAAAGGTGAAAAAATGGTAGTGACATTGGTAGTAATAAAAAGTGGTAGTGATAATATCATATTCCTATATATATAAAAAATAATTTTTTTTAAATGTTTATGTGGAAAATATATTGCTATCTGTGTTCAATATTATGAATATTCATTTTTTTAAAGTCAGATGTGGTCACTTACTCCATATAAATTTGATTAAAATTGGTGGTTGTAGTATAAATTATCAGGTAAATAATTATTTTAATTTAAATAATTGAAATTTTTAAAAACAATTATTATTATTATTATTTAGTAATATACTCCGTATATTCTATTAATTATTTATCAGATAAGGTAAATTCTGAAAAGTTACAATCTAAGTTTATTTGCATTACAAATTTATTAAAACTGATCAGTTTGACAAAATATAATTTGGGTTTCTTTATTTATAAAACATTTTATCATTTTTTTTAAAATTTCCTACGCATCAAATTTAAGTTTTCTCTGCTATATATAAATTTGGAGAAAGTTACAATTTCTTTTTTGTTTCTTTCCTTTTCTTGAATTAAACAGTAATTTTCTTTCAAAATTAATATCAAGGCATAAATGCCCATGAGAAGTATGCGAATATCCCATCTAAAAATATAAGGGCTTGTTTGTGAGGAGAATCCTAATAAAATCCATTTGAAACATCTAAATTTAGATTCATGCTTAACTTTTAAAAATCCTTAACCAGGTCAAGAACCCCCATTAAGGTTTTTTGAATCTTATTAAAAGATTATAATGCCCCTTTAATTAAAATGATAACTAAAATATTTACAGTGTCCACCTCATCTATATTTTTTAGGAAAAATATTAGTGAGGTCCCAAGATAGATAAAAAATATTAAAAAAGTCCTAACCCCAAATCCCCTCACAAAAAAGTCCCTGGGAAAAAGAATAAATAATTATTATTTTTATTAATAACGGTTGTTTCAAAAAGATTTTTTGATTTATTCATCAATTTTTTTTTTAAATAAAATTGTGCTAAAAAAAGGAAAACAAAAAATTGTAGGCTTTGTTTGTTTCTGTTTTTAATTTTCATTTTCAAATCAGTTTTATAAAATTTTTTTAAAACAAGTTCTGAAAATAAAAAATGAACAAAGTTTGTTAGGATAGTTGTTCTATGAAATTACATTTGAAAATTAAAAATATAAAAATTTATTTGAAAAACTTTAATCGAGTCATTGAATTATAGTTTGTGAAGCTTAAGTTTTACTAATAATTGGTGTGGTACCAGTGAAAGTGAAGAGTCAATTAAGCCTGATTTCTGTTGGCATCTTCTATCTCTATTGAATAATCTTTCTGTAATTTTTAACGCTAACATTGCAGATTTACTTTTCCTGACATTTTTCTTAGCAGTGAACCTTCTAACCATAAAAGATAATATAAATTCTAATTTAAATCCTAATGAAGATAATTATAAAATTAATGATAAATTTCCTTGACAGATTCCAAATATCTCTTATCATGTTCCTTTATTTTCTTAATAAATCATCACAGAATTTAAATTTTATTTTAATATCATATAAAATAAGAATTTTTTAAGAAAAATGTTTGTGTAAAACATGTTGAATCTTTAAGTTAAATATTATGAATGATTGTTAACATTTTTTAAGATCGTTTTTTTTTTTAATATAAAAGAGGGCTAGTAGCCTAAATTACAAACTGAAGGCATTACATGGAAGGGGAAATAAATCTCAAACTTTCTTGATCTACCAAAGACCTCAAATGATAAGGGCACTCATCTCAAACTGCAGATTCAGATTCCTATCTAGCTAAGGCATTTGCAACTCTATTTGAATAACGTGAGATTGCGTTCAAACTCACTTGCCAATTAATCATGACTTAGTATCTTCCAGAATCAGTTTAATTACTTCCTCTGCAATGGATTCCATGATTATTCTCTTCAACCCCAGTTTCCAAGCTAGCTGTAAACCTTCGAAAACATCCCACTCCTCAGCAACATTAGCGTTGCAATTGCCTAATTTATTAGTGAATCCCGCCATACATCTAGCGGTACAATGTCTAAAGACTCCTCACAGCCCGCCAATGCAGAGCCTACAACCATTGCTCCGTTGACATTTATCTTTCTCCAGCCCACAGGAGGTTTGATCCATCCTGTACAGTGAAAATTATCCAAACTGCTAACAAAGGTTCCGGATTCAGGTAGTATTAAGAATCTTTCCCAAATGACTTTCTTAAATTCATACTCATCCATGTCCTAAGATCAGCAGAATAAAAGGCCGAAGCATACCTGTGATAAATCAGTTTGTTCCACATATTCTGGGCATAGGGACAATCTCTAAGGATGTGTAAAGCGTCCTCCATCCCCGACTGATAGCCAACACAGAGAGGCGAGACCTGCGCCCATGAGTTATGTTTCTCCATAAATTAGTCGGAAGCTTGTTCAATAGAACCTTCCATGTAAAAATTCTATTTCTTTCCACACATCTCCACTTCCAAATATCCTTATATAGGTTGTCTCGCCACTGAATCAAACTCGGTTCAGTAAGAAAATATGCACTCTTGACTGAAAAGCATCCATCTCCAGTTTCTCCCCATATCATAAAATCACGTCCAGCTTCCTACCTAGGAGGTAACACTGGAGAAATTCTTCTAATTCTAGCTATACTAATCACGTTGCACAGTCTAACAATATCCCACCTCTCTTACCGAATCCAATTTCCTACAATCGAACTCTCCTCATCTTCCGTCAAATGCCTTATACAATAGTCTTTCAATCTTATACCCACTCCAACCCAACAATCATGGAAGAAGCTCACTGTAAGGCCATCACGAATTTGCCATTTTGTACCCTGGTCCACCAGATCCCTTTGGTCGCATATAAATTGCCATAGTTTCGAATCTCCAGGCCTATAATTTAGCAACGACTTATCCTCCCTTATCATATATACCTCTGCATTAAAAGATCTTCCCATAAGCATTTGACTCCTATTGTTAGCTAATTCAATGCCAATTTTGCTCCAGAAGCACTATTAACTGAAGCAAGTTTCCGAAACCTAGCCCCCTATACTCCTTGGGTCTCGTCATTTGATCCCATCCAATGGAATGATAATGTTTAGAGTGATCATCATGACCCCACACAAAATTCCGCTGTAATCTTTCTACTTCTTGACAAACACTCCTTGGTAACTTAGTTACTTGCATTGGGTATAGGGGAATCACACTCACCACCGCCTTTGCTAATGTTATTCTTCCAACCATAGAAGGGCAATTAGCTTTCCATGTTCCCAATTAATTAGCTCTCACTTGTAGCGATGGAATAGGGATTTTGAATGACGGGGGCAAGGATATAAATATTATATCAAAAATAAAATTACTTGAAATACAATACAGATCTAATATATAAAAAAATAAGAGAAATATACTATATAAATTAAGATAACTTCATTTGACTCTTACTTTTTTATATTCTTAAATTCATCTATAATTGAATCCGTCTTAAAATTTAAAACAATTTCTTTTTCAATATATATAATCAAAGAATAATAAAGAAATTGGTCTTTCATTCTATTTTGAAGCCTGTTCTTGATTATCTTCGTAGCAGACAAATCACAAATTTTCTAACTAAACTCTAACTTTATTTTTCTCAAATCAACCACTCAAGTAAAAATATAAACCAAATAACTTTTACTCAACCTCATTAACTCAATTAAAAGAAAAATGATCATCGAGAAGCCTCAAAATTTCAAAATCTAACAAATCCCTAAATTTTTCATAAAACAAATTTCATCCCACTAAAAGATAAGAGACTAGAAAGATAAACTATGTCACTTAACAGTGTAGAATGAATTAAAAAAGGAAGGCTGTAGAATGAATTAAAAAAGGAAGGCTGAAAGGGGTTTTAACAGTGTAGTGTCTGTGTGTGCCGAAGCGACTTAATTTTTTTTTTTTTTTAAAAATTACCATGCAACTTTTAGTGTATGAAATGATGATCCTTGGTGGGCTCCCCCAATTTCTATCGAACTTGTGGCTTGGTGTTGTGCTGTTGGTGGTTTGAAAATAAAGTTGGGCCCATTTCTCATATTATATGCTGTCATAGTGTCATGCTTATTCCCATTATTTGCCTTTGAGACTTGGGCTTGCTGGTTTGGGTGTTCAGCCCTTAACTGCAAAGTCATGAGTTCGAATTGTGCAATGCGTACAGGAGGGCAAGTATCAACATTTCCATTATTTGGTTTTTTTTTTTTTTTTTGGGGGGGGGGGGGCACCCTAGCCCCCTGTATCCGCCCCTGCTCTCACACGATCAATGATATATTGAAAATCCTCCTTCCTCTTTCTATTATGAGAAAGAGGGAACCCAAGATATCCACCAATTGATTTTACTCAAAGGCTTTGATTAAAATTTAAGGGTTGGGCCTTCTCCTTGTGTGTGTGTGTTTTTTTTTCTTTTTTTCCAAAAATAACATTTATTACATGATGTATTTTTTTCAGTGGCACCTAGTACCCTAAAATATGTTTTTATGCATCCAGCACCTTAAAATATTTTTCTAATTGCAACGAATAGTCTAAACTTAAGAAGCAGAGTGAGTGCTGAGTGAGCTAAAAACTATTTTATGATATTGGGTGTTACTGAAAAAAAATATTTTAGGGTGCAACTTACTAGAATATAGTTGCTACTGAAAAAAATATTTGATGGTGATCAGTGCATCAAAAATTATTTTAAGATACTGAGTGCCACTTAAAAAATACTACTTCACGGTGCTGATTGTTATTTTGGAAAAAAAGGCAAACCTCCCTTTTTTTAACACCCAAAATGGTGTAGTTTTGGATAAAGGAGAGGAAAGGGGTGAGAAAGTAGGGGAGAGGAGCCGGACTCTTTGTATCTATCAGCTCTATATTGTCTAAATCTCATATAATCTTAATGATATTAATGAAAAATCTGATTAAAAGAAAACTAGGTTATAACCCAATTGACGGGTTTGTTTTTAAATCCTTTGTGTCCATAGATAACACATGCAAACAACAAGCTGATGGCGATTGAAGGTGACAATTCCTATCGCCTCCAGGAGATCTTAATCAACATTCTCAAAAGGTTTCTGTCAAATCCCTCCTTTGATTTCGTCTTTGTGCGTAAATATTTGAGAAATCTCTTGAAATCCCTATCTTTAATAGAATAGCACTAACACCACTCTACTCACAATATCGCTCTTCTTATCATCCATAAACACTACAAAAATAGTCACAATTTACGACGGACAAATTAAAATATGTCGCAAAAAATGTTGTTGCAAAGCTTTTTTTTTTTGCAACGGAAAATATAGGTTCCATCGTAAAATTCTTCATTTGCGACGGAATTACTGTTCCGTCGCGAATGTTGAATTTTGTGATGGAAAAAAATTCCGTCACAAAATTAAAGTTTGCGACGGAATCAGATTTCCGTCACAAATTGAATTTTTGTGACGGAGTGTATTTCCATCGCAAAATACCAATTTTGCGATGGAATTAGATTTCAGTCGCAAAATTCAACATTTGCAATGGAACAGTAATTTCATTGCAAATGAAGAATTTTGCGACGAAATTATGTTCCGTTGCAAAATTCAATTCCTAAAAAAATAAAAAATTATATAAAAAAATTTACGAAATAAAAAAGATGTGTATATCATGAAAATATATAGTAACAATCATAAGAGTTTACATAGAGAGAATGAAACATAAATAATAATGTTGCCAACAAAATGGACTAAAAAAAGTCTAAACAGCAGCAGTATGGTCGTCATCATCATCAGGAGCCGACCCCGTACCCTTGTCCTTCAATAAGGACTGGACTAGATCATGCATCTGCTTCATCATCTCCGCTTGTTGATTCATCATCTGCTCTTGCCGATTCAGCTTCTCTCCTTGCTGATTCAGCTGATATGCTTGCTGATTCACCAGTTGTTCTAACGCCTTCACCCTCTTAAGCTAATTTGCAAAAACAACATTAGGAAGTAGTTTATTTTTTGTACTTCATTTAAATGGACGAGGGACTAAAAATGTAACAATTAATTTCAAAAGTATTACGTTTACCGCAGAAACACCTCCAACATGGTTGGATGAGTGCTTCGTAGACTTTACTTGGTTGGCAGAGGCACCAATCTCGAATAGTCTCATTTTCTTGTCAAATTTGCCTGCAGCTTGAATGAAGAGATTCTCATTATGAGACTGAGAGGATGCGGGCTCGTTCTCAATCTGTGAGGCTCTCTCTTGTGATAGCTTCTCCCATGTTTCCTACAAGCACAAAAATACATCACAAATAAAGCATGTAAAATGATGTAAATATGTTAGTGTCTGAAACAAATAATAAATATAATAAATGTCTCACCACTAATTGTTGAGACTTGGCGTTAATCCAACGCTTCCCACTCCCTTCAGACTCCTGGGAATGGGTTCGCTCAAATGTAGCCCAATCAACCAATTCTATAGGTACTTCCCCAGACTCTGGCTGTAAACACAAATGATGATCGCTAATTAATTACTTCAAAGTATAAAATATTGAATACCGAAATAGAAAATAACGTATACTTACAATGTTTCTTTGATGCTGACTTATTGGAATGAAGCTGCCATTATATGATGGTCCATCCATTCGAGACCTATTTAATTTATTTTGCACAAATTTCTGCTGCCAGTTCTCATTGGCGGCTTATTTTTCAAATAATTGTGCTGTGATCTTAGGTTGAATCCAAGTGTTCTTGTCTATATTATTTCTCAATTTATAAAACCGATCAGACAACCACCAACCTGCCTTGTAGTTATAAGCTTTTTTCCAAATCTCCTTGATGGGGAGCCAACCACCTAAACTTTCCTTGAAAATCAATAATGAAAAATTAGTGCTCTAAATTATAAAAGTACTTAATCAGTTTGCATTTTGATGAGACGAAATTAATAACCATAAAATACATAACTTACCAAGAAGTCATTGAACCAAGCATTGCGAACACCTTGAGGAATCTCTGACCAATTTCCCCAAGGGTGATCGTAATTATGGAATACTTGCTCCTCTATGAAATCCATTGCCACACCATTAGGCTCAAACCTGAAAATAGAGGAAATGTTACAAATATTAGCATACAAACTAAAGGTAAAAAATCCTAACATTACTAGTAACTTTACATGAGTTACTCGGTGGTGCCGACAGGATGGATCCAGACCAGCCCTGTCGTAGGATCAATCGATCCCCACATAGGTGTATCAGAGGAACAATCTTCCCTGACCTAGCTCCCAAGCGATGTAGTGTGCTGAATGAAGAAATGTGAAGTATTGAAAAAGTTAGTACATAGATGCTTAAAGAAAACAAAATATATGTAAATCAATCAGAAATCGTAAAGTAAACCTGCTTTGCCCTTGCTATGGATAAGTTGGAGTGGTAGGCACACCTGTACCGCCCATAACGAAGTCAATAGTAGACAGTGAAGATGATAAATTAAGTGGAGGCGGATCTAGGGAAGAGGTAAGCCCTCTACCTACAGAGGGGGTAGATGATGTCGACCTACCCCCTCTGATAGGACGGGCCTGGGCTCTACCACCACTACCTGAATGCCCAGCTAAAGGCTCCATCTCTGAACACTTATAAACATTATTTCAATATATATATATATATATATATATATATATATATATATATATATATAAGAAATATACTTAATATGTCAATAGCGAAATAACAGAGTATCTAGTATAACAAATCGCCATAAACAAAGAAATGATACAAATCAACCGGACGATTCCTGTTCTTTGACCTTTGCTTGCACACCTTCCTATGGAGTCTCATAGTCGTCGAATTTGATTCACTACCGAGTAATTCTCTTGTGCCTCATTGTCTCGATTTCTCATTGTCAATCTAGATAGGAATCAACTCTAACTCCACAGTGGAATAAAAGAGATTGCTTGGTACATCATCCTTAGAAATATTTACTGGTAGTACATGTTCTACATCAGCTTAAAACGGTTCAGTCATATCGTCATTTGTTTATGACTCTTTCGACTTAAGGTATAATATTCCGTGCTTTGGTTTTGATAACTCCCCTCCACCCTTGGCGGGATGTAGGGTATGATGTATAATAAATTTGTTTCACTGTTGAGCAAGTATGAATGGGTCATAACCAACTGTATATCTTTTTGCCTAATTGATCTCAATATTTCCATATTTGTCCACTTTTGTCGCACGATGAGTGTTATCAAACCACTCACATTTAAACAGAGTCACCAACTTGTCCCACTGGTAATCTAGTTGAATTATGTCAATTAACTTCTCGTAGTAGTCGCCCTCGACCCCGTCAACTTGGCGACCTCGACAACATACACCGTAATTGCAACTTGACATATTTTCAACATTATCACTTAGTACAATTTGATGTAATAATTTTTGGGACATATACGTATTTGTGGAGTTTATGAGGGTCATATTAAAGGCTAATGCAATGTTATAACATGGCATTGGATGAATTGGAGGTTTTCTAATATATATGGGGCAAATCCATATGATTATTTTAGGAAGTCTACCGTAAATAACCAAATACAAAAATGTTGAAATCAAACTAATTAATAGTATTAAGACAATAATATATAAGACTTAATCAAGTTTATATAATATACAAAATCCACTTTATCTTTTGTATTTATAATTACCTATTAATCAAAACAAAGTATTCATAATTTGTTTTTTTCAAATTATCCATGCTTATTGCATAACATGTTAAGGAAATTGTCTTGAAGAAGTAGTTTCAAATCAAAAAGTTAAATGAGATATTTTTTAAAAAATTAACAGGAATTTTTATAAGAAACTAACTCAACTAGCTAATTTTACTAATTTTTTTTAATACATACAAGTTTCATTATTCCCTAAACTCACACTTTCCTCTTACTTTACGTTAATTAATTAATTCTCTTATCCCTAAACATCACTTTTCAACACTTCTTGCCTTTCTTCCTTCAACTTTCTTCAACTTAATATTTCTTCAAATCTCTCCCATCTATTTTTCCTCTTACCGATTCTCACACATTCATCTATAATTGACAACTATTTTCTTAAAATGTTTACAGGTTTTTTTCCCCAAAAGGCCCTTTCTTTTTGCATATATCCCTTTGCATTTGACACGCCATTACTAAGGGCGTGGCCTACCAAAGTTAATGAGGTTCTCACAATGCAATTTCAATTTTAGTAGCAAGATCTATTCTAAATACTACCATACATTATCACATGAGAGGCTTGAAAATTTGTACAGACAAGAGTATTGGAAGAAAATCATATACAATAAGATTGTATTTTCCACATATAATAAATTAGTTCATCAGTTCGTTTCATTGGTATGACGACTAAGATTAATGAGTTTGAAGAGAACAAAATGAAAAGAGAGAAGAGAGGGAGGTTACCGGAGGTGCAACATAAAGAGAGAAGAAAGGGAGGTTACCAGAAAAGGAAGGGGAGGTAGTGACTGGAAAGGGAAGGGGAGGCGGTGACCGGACCGAAGGAAGGAGGAGACGAGCAGAGAGTGGAGCTGTCACCGGATGGGGAGCTTGAAACCGATGGTGAGGCATCGATCTGACCAGGGGGAGGAAGAGACGAGCGGAGAGGAGAGCTGTCGCTAGATGGGGAGCCTGAAACCGATGGTGAGGCACCGATCGGACCGAGGGGAGGAGGAGATAAGTGGAGAAGAGGTGGACGTGAACTGGATCGAGCGGATCTCAAAACTGAGCATAAAAGTCGTGATTTGCGACGAAAAACCTGCTCCATCGTAAAACGATGTCCAGAAGGGCATCATTTTGCGATGGATCCGGTAATCCGTCGCAAAACGGCCTCATGTTTTGCAATGGATGTCATTTCCATCGCAAAAAGGCATCCCAATGGGGATTATTGGGACGCCGTTTTGCGAAGGATCTCAAACGTCGTTGCAAAATGGCGTCTTTTGCAATGGATTTCTGGAATTCGTCACAAAACTGGAAATTTGTGACGAATTTTTCTATCCTTCGCTAATAGAGACACATTTTATGACATAAATAATTTCATCACAAATTCTGTCGCCATTTCATTCTTTTCTAGTAGTGAAATATGATTACAACCATTACACCCACATATATTGTTACTTGTGTTTGCTTCGTTATAAGTTGGAAACTGTGGAAGTTAAGAGAATACTAGCAATGGATTCCTTAACGCGTGTTTGTGGCATCATGCGTTCTTGCAACGACTTGCTTTGTCTGACTCTTGATCATGGAAAAGAGTTTTTGTTGTTGAGCCCAGCGACTAAGGAAAGTACCCAGAACAACAAAAGGTGATAGTATGAATTATGGCGCTTTTGAGTTGGGATTTGGGTTTAGTTCTGTTGTAATACCCGCTCGCGGTGCCGACATTCTTGACCATAATCTTGCTTCGTTATACTCATACAATGGAAATTAAATTTGATTATATAACAGGGGTATTCCCAGGGTTTATACCCCTTAACAACCATTTACATTCATTACAGATGGTGTAAAATAAAAATAACATTAAAAACTGTCATCCCTCGGTTCTTCAGCTATCCTTCTGTTAGGCTGCCTTCAAGTAACGCTCCCTCCTTGAACCTTGTGCAACACTTCTCTCATGTGCTCACCTATTTATTGGTTGATAGTGGAGGGTGAGATTCTAAGGAATCTCAATAGTAGATAATGCCAAAAAGGCGCATGCAAGATAAATGCTAATGTATGATATATTTGCCTTGCATAAGCTCATGTTAACATAATAACATATCTGCATGCTCAATGCTTCTTGTATCATACTCATGGCCATAACATAATCATAAACAGAGCTTCAATCATTCAAGTATGCTAAATATAGCAAGCAAGTATAGCAATAAAACATATACACATAAGCAATAATAACAAATACATGCAAGTAACGTAAGCCCACTACCTCTAAGGACTACTGTCCTTACTTGGGTTCCTCTTTTGACAACCTTAGGAGTTACTTGAAGTTCCTTCCTTCTCCTTATAGCCCTAAGGACATAACCATACCTTTAGAACCAGGAAAAATAAATGTTTACCAAAGTCGTATAAACCTGACAACTTTTACCCCTTAATTTCCTTACTCTTGGACTTAACCTTAAATTTCCAAAAGTTTTATTCAACTTTGAAAATTCATAATTAAATGCACAAAAATTGAAATAAGGTTCCTTCAACTCTCACCTGTTCCTAGAGAAGTCCACTTTCATAGAAAAATAATATCAAAGGCCAAAACACGCTAAGCCAGTCCCAGTTTCCAAAATTTCTCTTATTGTCTAGTTAAGCTTCCAGAAACTTAACTTATCTTTAAAAATTCATATATGGAGTTCTAGGTGTCCAATTTAGGTGGTTCAAAAACCTATGAACTTCTTATTAAGTCTAGTTGTTGGGAAAAATGATTCCAATATTTTGTCATACGTAATGAATTCCTAGTTCCCAAAAACATCCAGACTGTCCCATGAGTTTTCTAGAAACATGTCTTAACTTCAAAAATTGATATCTCACTTCTCAGAGCTTTAAAAATGTCACGCCCTGAAAACTAAGGGGTGAGCAGTGTTAGTTCTCTATGTGTTTTGATGATAACTGACAATTGTAAACACAAGTTGAAGTTTATCTTTGGTAAGTTGAAAAGCTTACTCTCAAAGGCAAACTCAAGTTTTGGAAGCAAAACTCGAGTTTGGACTTGACAGAGAGTAGCTCAATTTTATGAACTAAAGAAAACTCCAGTTTGTTGAGGCAAACTTGAGTTTTCAAGACACAGAGAGCACTCAAGTTTTTCACATTAAGACAAACTCGAGTTTGGGTTTACAAACTCGAGTTTGTACCATCTGAGACACTTCAATATTTGCTAAAGAATACAAAAACTCCAGTTTTAATTTACAAACTCCAGTTTTGATCTACCAGAAAGTTTGTTAAAATTTTCTCTTATGAGGAAACTCGAGTTTGGGTTTTGTAAACTCAAGTTTTGGTCATATAGAGAACTCCCAAAGTTTTGAACTTAAGCAAACTCCAGTTTTCATATGGAAACTCTAGTTTGCACCAAATAAAGAGTTTTGTCAAGTTTTGTGAACTTGACCAAACTCAAGTTTGTGTTTTCCAAACTCGAGTTTGGGCTTGGCAGAGAGTCTTAATGTTTTTCATCCCAAGCAAACTCCAGTTTGCTATGACAAATTCTAGTTTACACTTGGCCAAGCATTTTCTAAGTTTTCCAAAGTTTTGAAGAAACTCGAGTTTGTGCTTGACAAAAAGTTATCATGTTTTACCCACTTTGAGAAAACTCCAGTTTGTTTTGAAACTCCAGTTTTCACTTGGCAAAGATTTTCAATTTTATTTGGAAACTCGAGTTTGGGCTAGTTAACTCGAGTTTGTGCCTTACAGAGAGCTTTGCTCTTTTCAGTAACTTTGAAAACTCCAGTTAAGATTGGAAACTCCAGTTTTGAGTTTTTGGACATAAATATGTTTTCACTATAAAAGTCCAAAACTCGAGTTAGTCATTAACAAACTCGAGTTTGCTCAATGTTTCAAAATGTGCTTCAAAACTCAACTTGTGACATTCTTCTTTGGAAGAAGGAAACTCGAGTTAGGATTTGGAAACTCGAGTTTGGCCTTCTGCAAACTCCAGTTTGTGACAACAAACTCGAGTTTGTGTCGCTGAGATTGAAAATCAAATTGCACGATTTTGTGAAATCTTCATGTTTGATCTTAATACTTCTTATCATTACTCATTACTATTCCTAACTATGCTTAATCAGTTTGTTAGTGAGTTTCAGATGATTAAGAGGATGTTAAATGAAGATTTGAACAAAAGAAAAAAGTGACGTCAGCACATTAAATGCCAAGTTCAGAGAACTTGCATCTTTTTGGACAATCATTCTACACACGTTGCAAAGGAATTAATGTTTCCTTTCCTCATCAAGTAGCTGCTCTTCCAACGGATTAATATTCAAGAAGTCAACCATAAACTTCTGTGCAACTGGATTAAGCAAATAGTAGAGAGAGAAGAAGACCAAAGCTTCACCTAATCCTTATTTAATGCTGGCAACGATCACATTGAAGATTACAACGGTCATTTAATGCTCTCTTGGTATATATAGAGCTGCATTCAATTCTTCTTAACAACCAATATGCAGAAAACGAAAATCATTCAAGCTTCCAACTACTCTTTGAGTTTTCTTGTGTAAAGTATCTTTTGATACATTCTGTACTTCAGTGATTATTCTTATCCACTCTTAGAGAGAGTTCATTTATTGAAAATAATTCATTGTAAGAATCTCAGGTCGTGGGACTTGGAGATTGAGATATTTGATTACAACTTGTAAGGGGGAGTAAGTTCTAGTGAGAGAATTACTCTAAGAGTTACAAAGTGTGTAATCAATTGTGTTAGTGAAATCCTAGAGTGTCTGGGGACTGGCAGTAGGTCAAGAGGTTGGACCGAACCAATATAAATTCCTTGTGTCTTGCTTCTTCTTCTCATTCTCTACACTACTTTGTTTTAGTGTTCAAAAATAGAGTAATTAGAAAAGAATTTTTAAAATCCCCAATTCACCCCCTCTTGGCGATTTGCTCCATTTACAACTGGTACGGAATTTGAGTGAACTCACATTCCTTAAGCCTTAAACTTAAATACTTACATCAAGTAATATTCATAATAACATTCGGAGCTATGCTCCACTATAACATATATTTGTATATATATTCCAATTTACAACGGAAGACAAGGATCCTACCTATAAACTATGTGAAACATCTAAGCTATAGATGATAATATATAAATAAAAACTAAACTGTACATCCACTAAGTGTTCCAAAATATATCGACAAGCTTGGTTAGCAATGATAGTCTTCACTGTTCAACTAAAGGTGCAAGGTCTACAATGTTATCTAAGGCCAAAAATCTTCCGGTGAATAACAACCCATTTATAAAATTTAATGAAATACTAATAAAAGTAATATAAACAAATTTAACTTTGAATAACGATAGAGATATCAACTTCAATTTCTATAATATACCATCATAAACATAAGTGAAACTATATATAAAATATCGTTAACCAAATAAATCCAAGTACATAGTAAAACATTTAATTTAACATATTTAATTTAAATCATAATTCTCAAACCCCTTCTTTCCGTAGGACCTCAAAAGAACAAAATAACAAGCGTGGACACACAGTCCACGAGGAAAAATAACCAAGCGTGGCATAGAGGCCATGAAAACAAACGTGAACACATAGTCCATGAGGGTAAATAACCAAGCGCGGCTCGATGCCATGAAACAAGCACAACACGAGGCTACGAACAAGCGCAGTACAAGACCTACAAACAACAAGCGTGAGAACGAATCCCACGAATATCAAGTGAGCTTGAGGTTAACTATGGTGCGCCAAGACTAACGATTTCCGGTTAGCAACCAGGAATATCTTCAAATAATCAAAGTTCACAAAAATATTTTTCAATATAAAACTTCCTTTCCAAAAACTATTTGAAGCATTTGTGGGATCAATTTACAATTTGCAAATGAAATAGAAATTGTAATAGTAAAGGCTAAAATAGTTCATAATAGGGGATCCCAACATGAGATTTACAAATAATATCTCAGAAGCTTTCCTTTCAATTTCCATTAGCAACCCAGGAATATCTTCAAATAATCAAAGTTCACAAAAATATTTTTCAATATAAAATGTATCTCGAAGTTTCACTCTATATTCAATGCATGAGTAGTTCATTAACTGAAAAAGAGAAAAGAATAAAGAACTACATATAAAAGTTTCATTTCTTTCAAAGGTTTAAGAATCACAGGAAAATAATATACTTTCGACAAACTTGCCTTGATGAAATAAGTATTGGTAGTTTATCTAAAAATATAGCATATAGCAAGAATATCATTTGTAAAAGTTCATATAGGACGTTATTCACTCACCTGTTGTGCTCCGAAATTTGCCATTTTTCCTTTTTATCACCTCCTGACTTAATCACTCCTTACTCTCCTAATAATCCATAACACAAAATAGTTTTACTTCAACTATAACTTACATATACTTTCCACACATAATATCTTATACAATAAGATTCTTCATTCCATTATCATCTACTTCATCAACATTTCAATTTAGTTTCAAATAAACCATGATCCTTTACATAATTTATAAACCATCCACCCACCTACCTTGTGTTCTTTAAGTCATTCATCAATAATCTCCAACCTTTCCGTAAGAACAATCAAATACCTCATAGGTATCTCTCTAACATGAGAAGAAGCAAGTTTGGCTCTTAAATTATAAATCAGTTTCTTTTAGATTAATTTATTTGTTTTATTGCCAACTTCAATATATATATACTCTAAACAATGATAATTGTTTCTCATAGTATAATTAATATGTAACCTCAACCGCAATCCAATCAAACATTTAAGAGAACCTCACACTCTTTCATACATGGTCCAAGATCTTATTGTTAACTCAAGCATGGCCGTCAACCATCACACAAGTATATGTAAACAACATCTTCACCTCTTTAAGCACAATCAAGAATTTAAATAATCTTAATCCAACCAAATTCATCTTTTACACTTTTAATTATTCACCTATATCATTCGTATAAGTTATAATTAATAGAACAAGCTTTATTTTCCACAACTTTCCACAACACAAATAAATTCTCATTCACACATTTCATCAAACAATTTATGGGCATTGAAAATTAACTCATAAAAAGCCACCCAAATTCATAATTACCAACAAATAATACATTCCCTAAGTCAGCTTTTACTTTAAATGTCCATCAAGAGAGGTAAACGAACTCAATTCCTAACTCCATAGTCTATACATCACGGCAGCAACTAGACAAACAAGGAAATCATATTTGGGAAAATCAAATTATATTCTTCAAGCTTCTATCAAGACACAATCAGGAGAAAATAAATTGCTTAGAAGCTCTTTTCCATCTCAATCATTCAGCAAACAAGCACCCAAAATCCTCCCCTATTTGGAATTTCTAGCCACGGTGAAGAGAAGAAAGCACAGAAAACTGGTTGCTACCAACAACAACCACCAGCAAAGGGAAGGAGAGAAGATGAGTCGCTCACACCAGCCATGACTAATCTCCCTCCACTCGATGTCGCTGGAAGAGAAGAAGAATGACGGTGGAACTAAACACAGAAAAAGCTACGGCTTGGTGAGGAAGAAGAAAATCGCCTGTGGGGTTGAGTAGTGGAGGTGGAAGCTGCCAGTGACAATGATGGTGATGCGTGGTTGGTGGACGATGGTCATCGGCGAAGGCACCGACAAGATCGAACGAGGCTAGGGATTTGGGGTTTTATATCTCAAAAGCTTCAACACTCTCTGCTCTCTCTTCTCAGACTCTATTTCAATGATGCAATTGTTTTTTTTAAAAAAACATATAAAGGGTATTTTGGTAATTTCTGCTAAGCTTTAGCAAAATAAAATTTCACCTTGCCTTAACAAGGATTCGAACCCAAAATCCAAGGGACCTTTGACCATCCCTAATACAATCAAGTTACAAGCTTCACCAATTGATATCAACTATAGTAAGTAGTAAATATATAATTAGTTTATAATATTATAATTTAATTAATTAATATTTTTAATTATCAAATAACTGGGTTATTACAAAAAAATTACAACCACATATCAATTTAAAGCTTTGTGTCCACTTGCTTTCTGGAAAGTTTCATAATTTTTTGGGTTCGTTTACCCATTCAAATGCCACGCACAAGCTCTCTGTCCAATTTTGCTTTTCAAACAATAGGGTCATTTTGTAAAATTTATTGCTCTCTGCTTAGAGCTCAGAAAATTACAAAATACTCACCATTTTAAAGCTGTGTGTCCTCTATCTTTCTAGAATTTTTTTTCATAATTTCTGGAATTTTTCATAATTTTTAAAGGTCTTTTACCCAGTCAAACCACGCTCACAAGCTTACTGTCCTCAGAGTTCCAAAACTTGCAGATTAAACCTCTTTAATGAGCTCGTTATTTTATATGCAAAAAGCTCTTCAATTTTTTTACCAACATATTCCCACTCCATTTTTAGCGGTGAACACGTTGGTGAGCCCAGATTTTGAAAATTCCATTTATTTCTTTGAGTTTCCTTCATATATTACAAATCTGGATTTCAAACTTAGAACTTCAAAAACTTGAAGAAGAAGTGAATATTCTTACCACTAGGCTTGATCTTTGAGCTTGTGGTCAACTTTACCACTCTGTTCGTTGATCAACCTTCAGCCTAGACTTAGAAAAACCACATGCATGTGAGTTTTTAACCATCCAAAATAACATGCATGAAGGAAACATCCAAGATACCAAGCTAGAGTTCAAGTTCCTTAACTTGAACTTCTTGTGGTTCTTCTTCTTCCTTCCTTCCTGCCGTGGCTCTTCTTCTTGATCTTCCCAACCAAAGCTTCAAGAAGGTTGTTGAGGGGTGCTAACTGTGGAGATGGAGGAGGAGAGGAGGGTGCTATGGAAGGAGGGATATAGTGTGAAAGATGTAACGCTCCCTTATATCTCCTGATTATTATCAGAGTTAATACACAGAAGAGCGTATGGATCTGGTTTGGACAAAAAAGTAATTGATAAAATGTGAAAAATTTAAAACTTAACTTGGTTTTGAAATAAAACTTTATCCCTACCAGGATAATTAATTACAATCTTTCCCAAAATTAAATTAAGCATACACTTAAAATACATCCTCCCAAATAACTTCAACATAACTATATACAAAACAAAATGAACTCTTCCCGAGTTCTTCATTTCTTACCGGCTCCAACCTGACAGCACCACCTTCTCCCCAAAGAACTTCCTGCACCTTTATTCAAGTCTGAGATTCACGAATGAATCTCAGGGTAACATGTTAACCTCTATAATTGGTGTATAAGCATATGTATAAATTAACTACTACCATTAGGAATTTAACACAGTATACAGACAACCTTATAACATAGTTCAAAAACAAAGTGCTCAGATGACATGCACTCAAACATGTTCATAAAACACATTCCATATATCATGACATTTAACCATACACACAAACATAGAAGGTTAGAGTGACCACCTAGTGCTGTATTAACCTTAACTGCGTCCAAGTAATTTGTGGTGCGAGCAGGCTTGGGAGTTCCTATAAATTACATTTATATAAAGATAGGTCATTGTACAATTTAATCTTAATAACATAATTAAGATTATTTCTTCTCTAGACCCACCTCAAAATACATGTCCTTTAGTATCCTTATGACTAGGGATGAATACCAATTGGAACTTATTTAATTGTATACTATTGACTATGGAATAAATATCATCTCAGCCATTTAACCCTTCAATATATCCAAGAAAACCTTTACCTTGAAGGTTATACATAATTAACGACTTGTGTGACTATCTTAAGACTTATAAAAAATTCAACTTTTAACTTCTCTGAGAATTTGAAAAATTCATAACCTGACCGATATAACTCCAAATGGAGTGATTCCAATTTCTACTTAAACCTTGATAAGTCTATTTTCATAAATTAAAGTCACAAAGTTGATTTTAAGCTGAGAAAATCCCAAGTTTCGAAAAATATAAACAATATCCAGAATTTTTCAGATTTATTGACCAATCTTTGAAGAATCATAACTCCTTCAATACTTATCAGAATTTGACAAATTACCTATCAAATTAAACCTCTCTGTGTCTACTATTTATTTGAAAATTTTGCATTATTTTGATTTTGTTTACTTGGTTCGAAATGCCATGTCATTTTCATGCTCCAGAATCATATCGGAAATTTCCAGATTTTTAGCTCAACTTCCAAAAATCATAACTGGAGTTATAAACCTCCGTTTTAGGTGATCCAAAGCTCATTTTAAACCTTAAGAAGAGTACTGTCTCCTATAAAAATTTCAGAGGAAAACTCAACCTCTAACCCATGAAAACAATGTGAAAATCAACCCCTTTCTTCGAACCACTGGACGGAGTTGTAAAACAACACATGCAACTCTATTTTCTGACTTAGATCTCTTGGAAACCAGACTGATCAATGCACATATATCAGACATGCACGGTCTTCAAGCATGTTTGCTGAGCCAAAGGAACCCAAAAACCAATTTAAAATCGACATGCAAGACTTCTTTTATGCTTCATACGGTGACAACAACTTCCTTTCACTATCCCATGAATTTCAGACCTCAGTAACTCTTATAATACCCAGCAAATGATGGAAAACCAAGAGGGGAAAACGATCAGGAGACTCACCTTAACCAAAATCCAAGCTTGCATGTGAGTTCCGGTCACCTTCTTCTTTCTCCGATGCTTCTTTCTCTCTCGGTCATAACTCAGATTCTCAGATTTCTCTCGGTTTCCCTCTGAACTGACGACAAGAATGGAATGGCATGGAGAGGTGAATGGCTGGAATGAATATTCAGAGGGAGGAGGGTGTGTGGTATCGTGTAGGAAACCGGAGGAAAAATTGAAATGAGAAAATGGGGAGACTGGTCGAGAATGAGAGAAATGGGAGATTAGAAGAGGTTATATCGTGTGTGTATTAGCCGGCTGGAGAGGGAATGAATATTAGCTGAATTAAATGGTTGTGCAGGTAGAGGGGTGAGCTGTCGAAAGGAGAATGAGAGAGGGATGAGGTGGTGGAAATATAATGGAAGGAAAAATGAGCATTTGTTGACCGGAGTATATATGCGCATGAGAGGGAATTGGATTGAATATTAAAGTGTGTGTTATGTTTATTGGGGCAGGTGGGGTTTAAAGGGCTGAGAGTATGGAATGGGTTGAAATAACAATGGTTATTAGAGGAGTATGTTGTCCTGCGTTTTGCTGCTTCTCTCTCTCTTCCCTTTTTATCTAATGCTTGTTGGGCCAAAAGATGAGAGGTGGGTTGAGTGTTATATATATAGGCTTGGCTCAATATTCTATTATGCACATGGGCTGAAGAAAATAAATATGGAAATAAGAATTGGTGTTAGAAAATAATCCTTAATCCTAAATAAGGATTTTTCTTCCTTTAAATAATTTATTTAGGCCGTTAAATATTATCTCTAAAATATTTAGGCAAAAAATTATTCCCCAACTATTTATCCTTAATTTACAAGAAATATGCCTTAAATTCCAATAATTACTTTTTAAAAATAATTAAGGCTCAATTTCCATCATAAATCCCATAACATATTTTAATTCCTAATTTCCAAATATTGGGATGTTACAAAAGAAGAGAGGAGGGGGACGGTTTTTGGGAGTTTGAGAGGAGGAGAGAGTTTGAAACAATGTGATTTTAGGAGAGAGGAAGGGAAATCCGAAAATGAGAAGGGAAGAGGGAGTATGATCAGATTTGTATTGATATATAAAATGGTTTGTAATATGTGTCACAAGGATAGGAGGAAAATAAGACAAGTGTAAGACATGAAAGGATGCCATGTTGTCATTGTTGTGTTTGAGAGAGGTGACAAGTGTTTTGTTGCATGCTTGCCAAGTGTCTTGATTTTGTATGTGTGTTGGTGTGTGTGCGTGAGGGAGAGGGCATGGTTTTCGGAAAAATATCATATATATTAATTTTTGGAGTTCATGTTCTTGGTTTTCATGTTTGGGCTTTATTGTTGTTGCTTTGATTTGCGTGTTTGGGTTTCGTTATTGTTGCTTCGGTTTACACAACATACTCAAAATTCTTGCTCGGTTTTACTCGGAATTGTAACACAAATACCAAGACCCGGCAAAATGATGCCACATACCAGTATTTTCTAAAAAACGCAGGGCATACCCGACTGCGTTGAAAATGCTGTATACTTATTTATACCAGCATATTTTCGCTCAACTTATTGTCCTATACCTCAGGACATAGTTGGGTGACATCTTTTCCAGCCGAATTTACACCGTAGAGGTCTTATGTGCCTCTTTTTCACTGTCACTTTAATTCCACGGCCTATACATACTAAGTCCATTGACCCGTACAGCCGAGTTACTTAGTCCCTGAGAGGCTTCCTATCTCTCGATATTCTTGGGACTCTTCCCAAATTGGGCTTAATCGTCCGCCTAATTTAGGCTTATTCTAAATTCTCAGGGCCCAAAATTCGGGATGTTACACCTGTAGTTAGTTAGGGATTACAACATAGTGAGAATTCATCCTAAGATATGGCGTGAGGGTTATGATATATATGTTGACACGGTGGGAGTGTTTTCATGAAGAACAGGGTCATGGAAAGAAATAGAATTTGACTCTATACAGGGTGTAAGTCTTGAACCTAAACCTGTGACGGTTAATGAGGGGACGACTGGTTGGGGTTGAAGATCAAAGACGTATCATAGATTCATCTGACCTAGAAATGGAAGTTTTTACCTTGATACCAAGACCTTCTTTAACTAATCATAGTTATTATCTAGAGGTGCTTGATGTGTACGAGAACAGAGTTGATAATCTTCATGTTCGCATTGCCCATAAATTTTCTGCTTTTATTGATTTATGGATGTTGGAAGAGGAAAGTGGTGCATATGGCAAGAGTTGGGATTGGACCAGGAAATATAGTATTGGACCAACTTTGTATTGCTTACGTCCAATATGCTTTTGGAGGAATCAAATAGTTTGCAAAAAAATTCAACGTGGATGGAATGGTGAGTTGGAGGGTGACTTTTTTCATCTATTCAGTCTCACTACTGATATTGAGCTAAAAAGGTTCCCCATCTCTATATCTATTTCTCAATCGAGCGGAATTTTCTATTATGCAGAGAGCCTTGTGTCTATGTGCGATATGCATGTTGAATAGCCTTGCTATGAAATTCTCACTTACATTGTACACTTAGGTCTGGTGAGTATTTGGATTCATATCTCTTGATGCCTTCTTATGTAGGATGGAGAAATTCAGTATTAGTTGTTTCAAACTTCATTTTATGCTTCTATATATATAATCTCAAGGAAGTTTGGTCCGGTGAGTATTTGGAGGAATGGTGTGTAATATATGTGATAAATAAGTTTTAGAATAATTGGTGCAAATGAAAGTGAAGAGTGAAATGGGGCATGCATGACCCAAATACCTTCCTATATGATCTGTTCAATTACGCAGAAAGAGAGAGCGCATTGTTTCTGTTGGCATACCTCTGTTGAATAACCTTTTTATATTTTTTTTTCTTCAACATTTTGATTTTACCTTGTCCGAACACTTATTCGTAGAAGGGAACCTGCAAAACTTTAAATTTTGGTTCCATTTATGTGCAGTTTTCGTTGATGAATATGTAAGGTTATTTGGGTTTCCGGAATGAATAAAAAGATATATATATAGACACACAACACACATATATTAATTATATCAACTTGATATATATGTGTGTATAATAAAATAAATTACATTTCTGATAGCACGTATAATACAAAATTTCAAGGCTATAGCTAAATATTTTGCGAGGAATATTAGCAATTGGAAATGAAAACAACATGCATGATGTAGAATGTGAAAGGGGAAAGATAGAGACATAATTTGAACGAGAAGAGAAGAACTTAGAGAAGGAAATTTATTATTTAGTTCTATATCATTCAAAGACGTATAAATGAAAATAGTTCTTGCTCTATTTATAAATGGTAAATAGTTTTACTAATTTTGTAACTTTAATTTAGCGTACTGATTAGACACTATATGTAAATGTAATACATTATTACGTTTCTTAATGTGAAAACAATAAAATTCTAATTTATGGGATAAAATATATAATACAAATACAGAGGCTAAAGCTAAAGATTTTGTGAGAAATATTAGCAATTGCAAATGAAAACAACATTTTAATTTTATTTTAATATTATATAAAACTATAAAAATAATAATATTTTAATGAAAATTTTTATGATTAAAATATATTGAGATCTATATGTTAAATATTATGAATGAGTATTAGCAAATTTTAAAAGTTGATTGTATTCAATGACGACATATAAATTTGATCAAAATATATATGTGGATTGTGTTATAAAGTATGATGTAAATAATCAATTTTAAATTTGATAATGTAAAATATTATTTAATTACACTTATCAAATTTAGGTTTTATCTACTATATATAAATTTGAGGCTAGTTACTGGCTAATGAGAAATATAAGAAAATTCCATTTAAAAATAAATTTTCAAAATGGAGCAAAAGCAACTTTCTCCCCAACAAATTTTCTCTCTCCAGATCAAGCCATATATAATATAATTTTACGTATACCAACTCTCTATTTTATTTAATTAAATCTGATGGCAAAAAAATCTAATTAAATAATCTAAATCTCTTCTATAATATTCAATAATTAAATAATCTAAATCTCTTCTATAATATTCAAAATAAAGATTTGATAACAAAAAAGAAAATAAAGATTGAGATAATGATGATAATTATAAATCTGATTCAAAATAAGACAACATTGTATGTATGTATGTTGTGTGTGTGTGTGTGTGTGTGTGTGTGTGTGTGTGTGTGTGTGTGTGTGTGTGTGTGTGTGTGTGTGTGTGTGTGTGTGGACTAAAATATACTTTAAGTTCTTTAAGTTTACATGAGGTATACTTTTAGTTCCTTAACTTTTTAAAGTATTCTTTTGGTCCTCTCTAATTCTAACAATATTATTATTACTAACAGAAATATAGTAACGGAAATAGCTGACGCAACAAACTCAAGTGATGACTGTATAATTAAATGACACTTATTAATCTTAAATTTAAAATATGCATAAATTGAAACATATCTAAATCCCTAATGAAGCCGTTAGTATCAAAACCTAGATTGTATTAAAAAATTTAGTCTAATGATCTAAATATATATAAAAAAATTAGTTTAATAATCTAAATATATTGTTTTAATAATCTAAATATTAAAACCTCAATTTCATTTACAATGATTTGTCCGTTTATTTTAGTTTAATAATAAAAATATATTATATTAAAGAATCAAAACTTAAATATGTCGATTAGCTGCACAATCATTAGTTAAGTTTCTTTGCATTAACATTTTCCGTTAATAACATTAACGATGTTATAAATATAGGACTAAAAGTATAACTCATGTAAGAGTTAAATGACTAAAAGTGTACTTTAACCTATGTATAAGTGTGTGTGTGTATATATATAGGTATATATACACACATATAAAGAAAACTAGGTTAAATATATCAAGTGCGTGTGTGTCTATATATATATATATATATGTAGGGATATGATATTGTCACAAATACATGTGTGTATCTGTCCGGTGTGTGTAGAGGAAGGGAGGCACACCATGTCGTAACAGGGCGGACCCGAGAAAAATACACAAGGGGGGCACAATTAGTGGAGGATTTGGGGGTTCGGGGGCGCCCCGATTTTTTTAATTTTATTTTTAAGGAAAGTTTTAAATGCATTAAAAAACAAAAGAATATAAGCAAAAAAAAAAATATTTATGAAATCAAGTGAAATACGATGATGTAATAAGATAAACAAATATTTTACAAACCTGTCATTTAGAAAAGCAAGGCTATGTATTGTTAGAAATGCAGCATAAATTACAATGAAGAGTGGGCACTCAATAAGTTTAAGTACATATATTTTAATAAAAAAAGTATATTACAATAAAAATAATTATAATGTCATCCTTATAAGCCTTATTTTTTCGAATTCCATCATAATTGCCTTGTTTTCAATGCTATCAAATACTTATTTTTTCAATATAAGGCACTAAACAATCATTCAACTATTCATCCTCATCCCATCACGAAGTGCTTAGTCTTGATGTATTAAGAGTGAGCACTTCATTTAAAAGTGGGCAATCATTTAAACATGTATTAATTTAAAATGATTTATTTTAATTTGTTTTTTTATTTAAAAAACTCAAATTTCCAATTCAAGGGGGCACTTGCCCCCTTCTATACTATGTAGGTCCGCCATTGGCGTAACGTGATGGAATTTTTTGAATGAGTTGAGATTCTTTTTTTTTTTTTTTTTTTTTTTTTTTTTGTTTTAAAAAAAGAAAAAGAAAAAAGAAAAAAGAAAAACTGAAATACTATACCCTATTTAGCAAATACTCCATCGGATTGTTTTTATAAAGAACTTTCTCTTTTTTGTGTGTAATACCCTAAAAATCGTATTTATGATAAGTATCATAATTTAGTAAAGAATACCTATTGGAAATAGGTGAATATGTGGTTTCAAATAATAAGTAATAATTATCTTATTTTCTGGGGTAATTTCTATTAAAATTAGAAAAGATAAAGAGCTAAAACTCTCTAAAATGCATTTATGAGGCATAAAATGGCCTGAAAATATTATGATAAATCCCATGAGGCAATAAAATATTTGCTAAAAATTAGAAAGTATGTTGTCTCTAATTTTAGGAATTTTTGGGATTATTTTCCTTGAAAAATAATGAGGCAAAATTAAATATAATTTTGGGGAGCATAAGTGACCTCATGATTTTTAATATTTTGCATGGGATATAAAATACCAATGTCGGTGAAATAGTTGTGAGATAGTAATTAATCCTAATTAAGAAAATTATCAACAATTAGTAAGTGACTAATTAAGTAATTAGTGGCAAATTGTTTAAGCGTAGGATAATTGATTAATTAAGATAATTAAGGCATAAATTAAGTAATTAAAAAATAAATAAAAAAACAAATAAAATAGGAGGGAGCCGAAATTCCTAGTGTGAAAAGGGTTTGGGATTTTTCAAATAATATCTAAATATTTAAGTAATTAAATAATAATATATTCGGTAGAAAGACCAGGTTGGCTAAATGAGAACCGATAGAAATAAAATCCTATCTCAAAATAGATGAACTAAGTCAATAACACATCGGACTTAATATAGACAAGTGAAATTTTATCTCGGAGTGAGCTATCTCCGAAGTCATTTTACGAAACCAACGGAGTAAATAAGAGACAGGGTAAATAAGAAAAAGGGCAGATAGTAGAAACGAGAATCCATAGAAAACAAGACCGTTGTGACAAACCATGAATTAGGTTTCTTAGGTCAGGACATATTATAAACCAGTGAATTTTTGTCCAGAAGTTGGTGCTACCGGAAGTTATTTCCGTAACCGATGGCGTCTGTCCGAAAATGTTCAGCAGGCAACGGAATACCCTTAACGGGATCAAAAATTTAGTTAAACCAGGTATTTTGAAAGAGGAAGACTAGACCTTCAGAGCTGTGCTGCTGTATTTTTAAGATCCGCTGAGATTACGCGATAAGAACACCGAACATGGAACTTTATCGGTACAGTCACATAAAGCAACAGGATGACATCATGCATGACATCATCTTGTTGACTTTTGGGGCAAGGGGAGACACATGGATGGCCAAGATGAAGCCATGTGTAAAAACAAGATCTAACGGATGAGATTCGATCTGAAAAAGGTGTGAATAGTGTCACAGAAATCTCTATAAATAGCCAACACCTCTTCTTCTCATTTCACACCAAAATTTCGAATCCTAGAGAGATTTTAGAGAGAAGGAGGAGTCCGGAGAAAGTGTAGCGAAGCCCGGGTAAGTTCTTCGGTCCCTAGTCTTAAGCTTCGGTGTTTTGTTCGGTAGTTATAGTAGGAATGTTGTTTTGATCTTTAATCTTCCAATATATTGTAGATATCATGTTTTTGGGTTAAATATGATATATATTTCGAAAAATATGTTGGGGAAAGAGTTATGGAAAATTTTTGGAAGATTAGAGTCAAAATAGCGAAGCTCTGGCAAAATTCCGCCGATTAGGGGAGTCAGGGGCAAAATGGTAATTTGTACCTAAAATGCCTGTTATGATGCTAAATGTTGATAAATATTATCCTTATAGGATATCTGTGATAATCATATCGCTGTTGTACCGCCGATATACCGCTGTCGGGCCGCTGTCAAAAATACTGTTTTCCGTCAAAAGTACCGAATACCGTCAACGAAGGTACGTTCGCGTACCGTAACACTAGCTCTAATGCTTATTGTATGATCATATATGATTGTTGTGTTCATCGACTAAGACTTACATACGTGGTTATGTCACATACGAGGTTATGTTCTAATTATTGCCGTAGCATACGTGGTTATGTTACATACGTGGTTATTATCTTACATACGTGGTTATGTATTTCTAATAATACATCTGTTATGGGCTGTTGTATTGATTGTTGCTGTCATGAATATCTGTCATGTATACATTGTCATATTTAAGTATGAGGTTAACCGTTACCTGAGGTTCAATGGGCATTGAACCTCGGCTCTTAACATAGCGTCGGGTTCGGGAGAACCAGGAGAAAAGGCAAGCAGGCCGCACAGAGACCCGGCTGAAGACTTCTTCTGTTGTTATTTACTTTGAAAACTCTCGGTCACTGGACCGCTTCTGTAATCAGCCAGACTTACGGCATTTTGAATAAAAGTATCAGTTACTCAATCGCTCCGATGCTCTACTCTGATGATATATGAAAAAAAATATACTGCTTTTGAAAACTGCTTTTGAAAATGGGATGTTACATTGTGGCTGGTCTTTAATATAATCAACTCTTTCTTTGTGTTTCAAAATTTAAACTACTTTTTCCTTTTCTACCCCTAATAAATACATATCTTTATATTAATTATCCTACACTCACCACTAATTATCTTTCATTTAATCATTTATTACCCACTCTCCCCCTATTTTATACTCATTCTCTATCATATCTTTTTCTTATTCTCTCTCCTATGCTTTTTTCATAAATAAGGGCATATTTAAAAGAAAAAGGACATTTTTGACACATTTATTATTTTTAACTAGGGCAGAGCAACGGGTTGGGCAACCCGTGCCCAAACTCATATACGGGCTCTAACCCATACCTCAATCCATTTAAACGGGCTAGCATATAAATGGGGGCTAACTGGGTTTTGAGTAACCCATTTACATTTGACTTTTTTTTTTTGGAAAAGAAACATATATATATATATATATATATATATATATATATATATATATATATATATATATATATATATAATATAAGCATTAAGCATCTATCATTATTCCATCCAAATCCATCATTCTAAATTGTGAAAATCGAATTTTCAAAGTTCAATAATCACAATTCACACAAAAGAACCTAAAGGTAGACAAGTACCATCAAAACATAATTTTAATGTTCAAACTCGAACTTTTAAATTAAAACATTACAACTACAACTCTACAAGTTCAAAGATTAACAAAATGGCATGCTTCTATTGAATCTGCATGCTTCAATCTTCACCATCATCTTCAGATTCACTTGAGAGAGTTACAGAGTTGGTCGACTCTTGAGCTTCAATGTCGTGCTTCAAGCTTCAATCTCACTCTCTTCCATGGCCGTTGACGTATTGTCGAGCAAGGCGAGAAAAAATCTGTGACTTGCGGCTACTGCCTCGACCCACAAAGATTCGAAGAGAGTTACACAAAGTCGGTGGTGCAAGGGTTACACATAGTCACATAGAAAAGAGAGTGAGATACGCCTTGTAGACTTGAGGCTTATTGATATGTTAAGAAGACCAGTCTCGCACCTTCTTCTCTTAGATTCGACGGCGTTCTCTGGTCTGGCTAGTGCTTGCAGCCACTATCAACATCTCTCTCCTTCTTTGCTCTCCCGCTCTGGTTCAGGAGATGAAGAAGGCATCTACAAACGCCAACCCACGAAGAATACAAACACTAACTCTCTCGTTCTGGTCAGTCGTGACGACTCATGAGTTTGAATAGGCAGATCCAAAGAGAAAGAGAGTGAGGAACTGAGAGCCGATGGCTATTAGGGTTAGGGATTAGAGATTTAGAGCGGATTGCTAAATACTCTAAAAGGAGGGAGTCAGTGTCTTAGCCAATGGAATGGGTAGTTAATTAAAAAAAATACACTAAATGGGTGGGTACAGGCAACCCGAAGGTATGCCCATAGCCCGCCCATTCAAAATGGCCCAATTACGCCAGGTTGCGGGCGGGCTCACCGGGTTACGGGTTCCATAGTCAGCCCTATTTTTAATTAATCTTAACTGTTAGTTCATTTTACGTAATCAAAAAAAATGTTGCTTATACAAAAGACAAGAGGAGTACTACACTAAAAGTTATTCATTGCTTAATGAGTTGAGATTTATAAAAAACTACTTACAACCTTGTTAGATGTGGCATTTATTTTATAATACGTAGTAAGTTGTATTATTCATAAATGGCAGATAAATTAGCTTATTTTGTAATTTTTGTGGAGCATACTGGATTTTTTTTTTCACTTGGGTAGCATATTGGATTGACACCTCATATATATGATACTCCTTGCATAATGTAAGGCACTTCAACTAATTCATCAGAACCAAGAAATGATAGTTAACTAGACCAATGCATTGTTTTAAAAGTGACTTGTATATTGTGGACGTGAAGGAGGATTTTTAGAAAGTAATAGGGGTGAAAATTATAGAATAGAACCCATATATTCATGAAACTACATTTAAACCCTATAAAATTTCAAGATTTCATTTTAGTCCCTCCACAAAACTTTTAGGCAGGACTAAAGTGAAAATAGTGAAATTTTTATGGGGTCTAAATGTAGTTTCATGAACATATAGGTTTTATTCTGTAATTTTTGAGGGGCCACCCCTAGCCCCACCTAGCTAGTTCCACCCCTCTGTGTGTGTATATATATACACACATTACGTTCCTTAATGTGAAAACAATATATGCTAATATAAGTGATAAAATATATAATCCAGCATTCAGGGGA
Organism: Acacia melanoxylon; assembly: GCA_019022615.1. Classification (NCBI taxonomy): domain Eukaryota; kingdom Viridiplantae; phylum Streptophyta; class Magnoliopsida; order Fabales; family Fabaceae; genus Acacia; species Acacia melanoxylon. The sequence continues at coordinate 2,619,923 of JAFJYJ010000010.1, forward strand.
TAAAGCGAATATTTTTTGTGAAATATTAGGTAGCAAATGAAAACATTTTAATTTAATTTTAATTATTATACATAAATATAAAAATAATATTTTAATGTAAAATGCTTAAGCGTAAATTATATTGAGACCGATTTGTTAATATTATCATAAATATTAACAGATTTTGAGTCGATTGTAGTCAATGACTTCATATAAATTGGATCAAAATATGAGTTGTGGTATAAATTATGATGTAAATTATTAATTTTAAATTAGATACTGTAAAATAATTTATTAATTTTTTTCTCATTCATTGTAGTTTAATTTTAGTTATTTAATCATATATGAAATTTAAGTTGCATCTCGTACGCATAAATTTGGGGGAAGTTAGCGGCCAATAAGAAGTAAAAGAAATTCCGTCTAAAACGGATCGAAAACAACCTTCGTCCCCAAAAACATTTTTCTGTTCAGATCAAGCCATATATAAAATAATTTTACTTATAAAAACTTTGTAAATATAATAGAATAAATCTAATTAAATCTCATGGCAAAAGATCATATTAAATAATCTAAATCTCTTCGGTAATCTTAAAAAAAAAATTGATGAAAAAAGATAAAGACTGAGATGACGACTATTGTTATAAATATAACGATATATCTGAGAGAAGAGATACGAACAAGAACAAGAGAATAGAGAAGAGAGAAAGAGGAGAGTAATTCTTATTTCGGTAGTTCGAGAACTTGAATTAGATGCTTCGACACCTTGAGTCCTTCAGGGACTTGTGTTTCTGGCACCTTGAGTCCTTCGGGGACTTGTGCCTCTGGCACATTAAGTCCTTCGGGGACATGTGCCTCTGGAACCCGCTAATAGATTGTGACTCATGATCCTCATTATCATTCATTACATCATATGTTATATTATAAGCGAAGATATCGTCAACGTTGACTTCCTTTCGATCCCATCGGATTCCGTTCATAACATAATTTATTGAGATCTCATAATTTGTTACATATTTCAGGTACCTGGGTCTTTTCTGGGACTACAACATTCTCTTCTAGAGATTTCTCTATTGGAGATAATAACTCTTCAGGAGACGGCTCTTCTGGAGCTACTATCTTTTCTTAATTGTCCTCGACTTGATTATCTATATTCTTAGCTCCTTTTCTCTTTCGAGGATTTTTATCTTTGGAACCGATGGATTTACCACGCTTCAGGTGTGCTTTAAATTTATTCATAATATGCTGTCCTTCATGGACATTAATTCGGATAGGAGCATTAGCAGCTGGAACATGTGACTTTGTCACTTTCTTTGGGTCGGTAAATGCTTCTAGCATTTGATTAGCTAAATTATGTAAATGAATTATCTTTTGAACTTCCAGTTCACATTATTTTGTATAAGGATCAACATGAGCCAATGATAATTCATTCCAGCTAATCTCTTTACCCAACTGCTTATTTTCTCCCCCCTCATGTTAGGAAAACAATGTCAAATGTCAATTGACTAATCATGCAGTATAAGTTTCCTAAATCTATTTGTTTCCTTTAGAAATATAATTTTGTTTCATTTAGAGACAAACAAGAAAAAGGAGGTCCTTACCCAACATTTATTTCAACTTTCTTTCTATATCCATCTGTGTGCATTGTGGTGGACTCCTGTAGCATTGCACATTCAAACCTTTTAAGATGGAATTTGTCTGATTACTGACCAAAAACCAATTTTATCGGGAGAATTTTGTTGGCTTATATAAGTCTTTGCAATATTTAAGATCAAATATACCAACATAGAAATTTAGTTCTCATAAGCATTGATATAGCTATATATGGATGCTTTAATACATGATTTCTAGATCGTATAATCTGGAATGCACACATAACTTATTCAAACATTATTGCAAACTTCAGGTTACAAACTTCAGGTTACAAGCATTCTTGCAAACTTCAGGTTGCAATCTAATAGTCTCACATGTAACCATCTTATAGATGTAACTTTCAAATTTATATGGTTTACATGCTATTTCAATGGGCCCATATAATACTGTTTGATATATTTCCAGAAATACTGATATCCATTACTAATCATGATCAATGAGAACAAGTAGCACATAGTTCATAAATAATATGTTGGTTATTTATGAAGAATCTTCTGGTTCTTCAATAGATGTCAATACATAATCTTATATATATATGTGTGTGTGTGTGTGTGTGTGTGTGACTTGGATGATCAAATAAATCATGCCAACAATAAATTTGTTTGAATCATTGGTTTATTGTAACATATATCTCAGTCAATCATAAACTTTTCAATTTCCATAAAATTTTGATTTAAATCATAATCTGACATCCATTTTGGGAGATCTATTAGACTTTGTATGAGAAGTATATAACTTTTCAAAAATTAGCTCACACTTGTATTCTAACAATCTCCCCCTCAAGTGTGAGTCATACAAACATACTTTCTATATTTCAAAATCACTTTCAAACCCTTTTAGGAACTACCATATAATATTACATCACTGGATAATCTCATTACTCATTAATAATATACTTCAATTAACTTATATATGCAAAATATATAGTCCACCACATATGAAAATATTCAATAATCAAACTAACTTAGAATCACACAGTAAAATTCTCCAGCAGAAAATTCTCATGGCAACAGATTTATGATATTGTGAGCACAATAAATTTAAATAACAATAACAACAAAAGGGAGCATTATATTACCTTCTGAGCTTATTTGTTATTTATCTTGGCTTCAAAATAAATCTACACATATTTCTCTACAGCTCTTTGCCTCTTTGACATCTCATTGGCAGCATTAGCAAACATTTCATTTACTATATTTGTAAACTTCTGGTTTACAATTTCAATTTCTTGCATTATTATTTGTAAACTTCTGGTTTACAATTTCAATTTCTTGCATTATTATTTGTAAACTTCTGGTTTACAGCAAAATTCTAATTTGTATTATTATTTGTAAGCTTCTGGTTTACAATAGCATGTGTTTTCTATGATATCTATTTCTGCAGATATCCTTAAAACTCAAGAAGTTTCTTTTATACTGGGTAGAATAATCAATACATAATTTTGTTTCTTCAGGTAACAAAATATTAGCTCTTCTGGAGCCCTTAATCAAATTTATGCTACCAAATATATTTTAAACATTGGCCTCTTGCATTATAAGTTGGGCAAAATATGCGAATTAGTCCTCAAGACTATTAGCCTTTAGAATTATTACTCTTGAGTGGCATAATTCTCTGCAAGTTATTTGTCTTCAGGACAATAACTAAAAGCACTTTATATCATTCAATATTTGAGGCATTAAACCTTCAGGGCTCAATATTAATAACAATCCAATGCCACTACATGAACAAATTGAATACATTTATTTATAACGAGCTTTTGGAAGAACAACCATCTTCTGGTCGTCATAAAATTCCTTTAATTTGCTCTAAAGAACAAGGAGGTCTTTTAAGGTCAAATATTCAATTTTGATGCATATGGTGTAACACCCCAAATTCCATACTTCAAATTGTGTCAATTGACACATAGTTTTAGAAAAATCAATAGAGTTTGAGGTGCTACAGCTCAGATCCATGCGGAAACGGAGAGCATGCACTTACGTTCGGACAATGAGTAACTAATATAAAATGCCCAGGCATAAACTGGTATATTAAAAATTTCCCGAAGGAATATTCATGTGATATAATAATATAGAACTTGTGTATAATTACAACTCTTGAATAGTAACTATACAATCTTAAACCAAGCCTTAACTAGACTTGTAGCTTAGAACCCAATACGGTTAATCAAACCCATTTGGCCAGTAGGGTAAAGTCTAGTGGAAGTCTCCCGTCTTTCACGGTGACTTATGATGAACAGATAGGAGGCCCTTTCTTCGGCACCAAATGGTTTGAAACAATTCTATCGGATTCATGCCAGAACTAGTCCTATCAGACTTCTTCTGACTCTCATCTCGGCCGATACATCTTTACGGCTTCATCCATCAATGCCTCTTTTCGGTTTTGTCCATCGATGCATTCTCGGATCCTGGTTGTAATACCCCACTGTTTTAAGCCTAGAACAGAGTGGCATCTTCACCTATCATATATCCTGATGTGCTATTTAATAAAAATTTAAACCACTGAGCCAGGCTTAATCCTGGAAATGAGAGCCCCTTTTTATAAAGAGTTCAAAATAATATTATAATTCGAATGGGCTTTTCTGAAAACATTTAAAAACATTTGAAAACCTTTTATCAGTGGTTCAAATTTATCATTGATAATGCATCATATCTGTAACCTTGTTAGGTTTTATCAGAGTATTTCCTTATTTCTCCGATTAACCTAGTGCTCTACCATTCACTTGGTCATCCATTTCATTATGGGCTCGTGATATATGCGCCCTTCCTGCAACAATACAATACATACACGTTCTACTACTATTCGATCGTAGTATCTACACAAATACATCCCAATAGCCACATTCGACTATCTCAAAATATTATCTAAGTCATAAGGAAATAAAATTATCATTATACAAAAGTGAAACTATATGTTTCTTCTGCATCATCAACACCACCTTCTTCTCAAGATCAAGCAATATCTACGCCCTGCCTCTTCCTCCTTGCCTACTAGTCTGCCATATCCTGGATTTATGGAAGGCTCTGAGATTCAAATGAATGAATCCCAGAGTAACAGGTTAATCTCAAATTCTAGCATATGCAATACATGTAAATTCACCAAACAGAGTAGTCCACACAGCATATAAAGCATTCAAATTCAAATTCACGTTCAAATTCAAATTCAAACAACAAGTATTACCTACCAAGTATAATACAGCTTGTAATAGAAGTGTTCATTCAAAGATTTCAAATACCTTGGCGCAAGGAAACTCATTTTGGCAATTCAATACCAAATATACTGAATGCACTAGGCCCTGCCTAGCCACCGGAAGTTAGCCCCATGGTCAGCCCTTCCGCTCAATCAAGCCACGAGTGGTGTTGGTCATATAGGAAGGACATAAAAATATGGCATACACAAACATATATAGTGTAACACCCCAAATTTCGTAGCATAAATCGTGCCGGTGACACGTGGTTTTATAAAAATTCATTAGAGTTTTTGAGGTGTTACAGCTTAGCGTTTTGCGGAAACGGAGAGCATGTACTAAAATTTTGAACAACAGGTATAACACTAAGTAACTGATATGAAATACTCAGACATATGATGATGCGACGTATCGATATATATTACAAAATCTCCCGAAGGAATTATTCATGTGATACAGTAATACAAAACTTTATAATTACAGTTCTTCTGTGTAACTATACCCTCTTAAACCAAGTCTTAGGTAGACTTGGGGCATAGAACCTAACTCAGTTAAATCATCCCATTTGGCCAGGCTGGGTAGGTCTAGTGGAAGTCTCACAGAGTATTTACGGCGACTGATTGACTGAACCACACAGACGACCCTTTCTAGTTTAAGCACCAAATGATATGAAGTAACCTTATTAGATTCATGTCATAAGGTAGGTTCTGTTGACTTGCTTCCCGCACTTTTTTTTTGACCGGTGCCCTCTCACGGCCCATCTACTGGTGTTTATCAATGGCTCCATCTACTGGTGCCTCCTCTGGTTCATGACCCTTTCCTGTCTATTAATTCAAGACTGAGGTCCAATGCCCATCGGACCTCAGGTAACGGTTAACCTCATGCTTATGTACACAATATATGTATGACAGGTATTCATGACATTTTTACAAAAATCACTTCAAAAGCCCACAACAGATGTATGATTCAGAAATACATAACCACGTATGTAAGGAAATAACAATACACAGCCCCTGCAATATGTTTGTTATCCCAGTCTGCACATATCACCAGTGCCATGATGGCCTATCGTGTCCTCAGCGCTAGGAAAACTTCCAACGGTATTATTAGAACTATAACCCGTGTATTCATGATTGCATTAAAAACAATTGAGACAGAGTCTCGGTACAGGAACACAGCAATCATATATAACCATAACACAAGCATCAAAGTCAGTATTACAGTACGCCGCGAACGTACCTTCGTTGATGGTACTTTCGGTGACGTTTACAAAAAGCCGTATTTTTTTTGCGCCCGACATCGGTACAACAGCGGTACGACAGCGGTATGACAGCGATGCGATTATCACCGATATCCTATAAGGATAATAATTATCAATATCTAGCAGCATAACAGGCATTTTAGGTACAAATTACCATTTTGCCCCTAGTTGGCCTAATCGGTGAAATTTCGCCAGAACTTCGCTACTTTGACCCTATCTCTCCAGAATTTTGACATAACTCTTTTCCCAATATATTTTCAAAATAAATACCATATTTACCCCTAAACATGATATTTAAACTATCTGGGAAATTTAAAGATAAATCTAGCATTTCTACTATATTTACCGAAAGAACTACCAAAGCTTAAGACTAGGGACCGAAGAACTTACCCAGAGCTCCGCTAGATTTTCTCTGGACTCCTCCTTCTCTCTAACCTCTCTAGAACACGGTTTTGGTGTGATAAATGAGAAGAGGGTTGGCTTCTATTTATAGGCAAAGAGGAGGTTACTATTCATGCTTTATCAGACTGAATTTCAGCCGTCGGATCGCATTTTGACACGTGGCTCAATCTTGGCCTTCCAATGCCTTGTCCGACCTCATGCCCATGTCATCTTTCTAGAAGAAGATTGCATCATCCATGATGTCACCCATGTGCTTTATGCACCGCACCGATAAAGTTCCCGGTTCGGTGTTCTAATCGCGTAATCTTGACGAATCCCAAAAATCCGGAACAAGGCAATCGAAGTTTTATTCTTTCTCTTTAAAACCACTTGGGTTAACTAATTTTTTGATCCCATTAAGGGTATTGTTGTTGCCGCTGAACATTTTCGGACAGACGCCATCGATACGGAAATAACTTCGGAAGTACCGGCTTACGGACAAAAATTCGTTGGTTTATAATATGTCGACCTAAGAAACTTAGTTCTTGGTTTTTCACAACTGTCTTGTTTTATATTGGTTCTCATTTCTACTATCTCGCCCTATTTCTTATTTATCCTGTCTCTTAATGACTCTGTTGGTTTCGAAATGACTTCGGAGATAGTCCACTCCAGGATAAAATTCTCTTGGTTTATAAAAAGTCCGGATGTTAAAGACTTAGTTCACATATTTTGAGGTAGGATTTTACTTCTACCTAGGTTCTCATTTCTCCTGTTGGCTCTTTACCAAATATATTATTATTAAATTCCAAATATCTAGATATTATTTGAAATAACCACAACCCTTTTCACACACATATTTAATATTTTGATTTATTTTTATTATGAATTTCGCCCCCCCTTTAATTATTTATTTAAATATTTTTAATTAATTTACTTAATATCTTAATCATCTTATATTATCTCATTAAATACTAGATTAGCCACTTACTAATTGTTGATAATTTTCTTAATTAGGATTAACTATTATCTCAAAACTATTTTACTGACATTGGTATTTTATATCTCATGCATTATATTAAAAATCATGGGGCCAAAAAGGGTTTCGAAAATAATATTAAATTTTCTCCTTATTATTTCTAAGGAATAATTTATTAAATTGCTATAATTAAGGACAATATCTCCCCTAATTTTTAATATTTATTTCACTGCCCTTTAAGATTTATCATAATATTTTCGGCCATTTCATGCCCTAAAAATACATTTTTGGGAGTTTTAGTTCTTTATCTCTTCTAATTTCCACAGGCTTTTACCTTTAGAAATAAGTTAATTTTGCTCAATATTTGAGACCACATATTCACCTATTTAAATAGGTAATATTGACTCAAAGGGAATATTTTTATTTATTTAAAATAAATAATTATCCGGGTATTAAATATCCAGGTATTACATATAGCTATGTAAAGAATGTGAGATTAGGGTTACTTCCTGTTGGTCTTACCGACAAAACCCCTTCCAACAAGCTCTTGTCACTATGCTTGTCCTTCAAGCTTGGGCAATTCTTAAGTCCTATAATTAACATTTATATAGTGATGGGTCATTAACCAATCTAAACATGATTATAAATTCAACTTCTCTAGACCCACCCCAAAAGTACTTGTCTTTTATTATCCTTATGACTAGGGATGTATACTCATTGGGACTTATTTGATTAGATACTATATGCTATAGGGTAATTATCATCTCAGCCATTTAACCTTTCATTTTATCCAAAGAAACCCTTACTTTAAAGGTTAAACACAATTAACAACTTATGTGACTATTCTAAGACTTGTCAAAAATTCAGCCTTAAACTTGTCTGAGAATTTGAGAAATTCATAATTTAACCGATACAACTCCGAATGGAGTGGTTTCAATTTATAATTAAACCTTGATAAGTCTATTTTCATAAATTAAAGTCATCAAGTCAATTTATGGCTGAGAAAAATTCCCAAAATTCAAAAACACAAACAGTGTTCAGAAATTTTCTGGTTTTCTGACCAATCTTTGAGAAACCATAACTCCTTCAATACTTATAGGAATTCGACGAATTACCTATCAATTTAAATCTCTATGTGTCTACTATTTAACTGGAAAATTTCACATTTTAATGATTTTTTTTAGTCAGTCCGAAATGCCACGTCATACCCCTGACTCCAGAAGCATACCAGAAATTTTTCTGATTTATAGCTCAACTTCCAAAAATCATAACTCGAGTTATAGACCTCCGTTTTAGGTGATCCAAAGATCATATTAAACCTTAAGGAGTGTACTGCTTACTGTCAAAATTTCACAGAAATATTCAAACCCTAACTCCTGAAAATGGCTTAAACAAAACGTTCTATTTTTCTGAAAAATCAAGAACAACATTTCAGCATTTCGCATTTAACATGCATGCTCATATTCATGTGTAACCATAAAATCATGGCTTTTCTTGCAGCAAACATGCCATTACAAATTCATAATGCATGCTCTGTTTTTCGGTGCTTAGCAACAGAACCAAAGGAACTGAAAAATCACTCCGAAATCAACATGCAATAACACTACAAGGCTTAATTCCTATAGTTTCACTCTTCTCTTTAATTTCCAGACTTTCATTCAGTTCAGAAATCCCCAAAAATCAGATGAGAATCGGTTCAAAATCTTACCTAGACTCTGAAAGGTTCTTGCATGCATGTTTACTCTGCTTCTTCTTCCTCTCCGATCAACTTTCTCTCTCTCTCGGAGCCTCTCTTGTTCTCTGCCTCTGTTTTCAGTCTGGGTGTGTTTTTGTGGAAGGAGGGAATGAGGAAATGGATTGTGGAGTGTGTGTGTTGTGGTTGCTGTAGGATGGAAGGTGATTGAGTGAAGGAATGAGAGAAACGTTAAAATATGGGGGGTGTGTTTGTGTGCCGTACGCGCGGTGTAATGACAGAGGGAGGAATGAGTGATTGAATAAAACAAAAAGTGTGTGTGTGCGCTGTTTGTGTGTGTAGCGGATGAGGGAGAGGGAATAAAAGAGAAGAGAGCACGTGGCCTTCATGCACCATAGAGGAAAATATATGTGAAGTCTTGCCTTTTACCAAAAATAATCTTATTTGACTCCCTACTAGGCTCTTGTTTGCAATTTGGTCCTTACAAATTAAATTGCAAACATGAGTTAGGTAATTAAAATTAATCCTTAATTCCATTTAAGGATTTTTCCTTCTTCAATTAATTTCATTAGGCCATCAAACATTGTTTCCAAAATATTTAGGTCAAAAATTATTTCCAACTATTTATCCTTAAATTTAGGAAAATATTCTTAAATTCCAAAAATTAATCCTTAAAATAATTAAGGCCAATTTTTCATAATTAATCTCATATCATATTTTTAATTCCCTAATTCTAAATTAGGGATGTCACACTGGTTCCTTTCTTGAACCTTAGACAAATCTAAGGTCCAATACCCATCGGACCTCAGGTAATAGTTAACCTCATATGAAAAATATGAACAGTATATATGACAGATATTTATTACATTTCAGCATCAACCATATATAGCACACAACAAATATAAGGTTACAACAGTACGTAGCACACAACAAATGTAATGTTAACAACACAACAATACATAGCACACAGCACATGTAATGTTATCCACGTTTGCACTAACTAGTGCCACGATGGCCCCTCGTGTCCTCAACGCTAGGAAAACAATCTTACGGCGTTATCAAGACTATAACCCGCATAAAGCTGAATGTATGAATAGTGACCTAAGACAGAGTCTTAGCCACGGTACATGACCCAAGACATAGTCCTGTCCATGACCCTATGAATAATCCTATTACATATAAGTATACAAGACACATAAGAGTTAAAGTTAGTAGTACACGAACGTACCTTCCACCGTGTAATGGTCAACATGCCCGACCTTTGAACCTGACTCCGGATTTCCCGGATATCCTTTACACTATCGTCGGATTATTTCCTTTTCTATGATATTATAATTAACATCATATTTCCTAGGATAATATCAAAAAGGATATTTTCACTTTTTTTGACATTTCTACCCTTGGTGGATTTGTTATTACAATTTTGCCCTTACATTTTCTCAAAAACGAAGTGCTGGATTTTCTGGGCAGATTTTGCAGCAACTTTGGAAAATCATAATTAATTCTACAAAAAGCGTTTTGAGGTTCCGTAAAATTCCTCATGACCCTTGGCATGTCTATTTTCAAGGAAAAATATTCCAAGAACCTAGAACACCAAGAATCATTCCCAGTTTTCATTTTCTCAACGCTGCCCAAATTTTATTCCAGCAAAAATGGCTTAACTTCAAAAATTCATATCTCATTGACCGGAGATCAAAACGTTATATATTTTATATATTCGGAAAGCCCTACATGTCTACTATATTTATGTAAAATCTCATGATTTAATGATTTCATCTTATACATAAAATAACAGCCTCAATTTCGCTGGTTTCACAAAGCTTTAAAACCGAAAACCCTACAATTTTCACAATCTTGTTTCGTTAATCTCTAAAACTATTTCCCATCATGTTTTTACCTCATTAGAAATGTTTCAATACAAGGAGGCCTAAAAAAAGTATAGGAATTTATTTCCTAATTTTCTAGATTAAAACTACAACTTTACTAAAAACATAAAAACTAAAAACTAAAAACTAGAAAGCTTAAAGAACTAAAAAAATTACCTCTTGAAGAGCTTTGCTACTCCTTCCTCCTTCTTGCTTCCCTCTAGCTTCTCTCCACTCTTGTTAGAATGGTTTTGGTGTGAAGAATGAAGAGAGGCAAGGTCTCTATTTATAGGCTAATAATGAAGGTTAAGGTGGTCTTTTACCAAGCAATCCAAAATCCCTTCTTTCCTCTCATCCATTAGATTAAAAACCACTTTTTGAAACCACATCTTAACCCTACACCCAGCTGGCCTACATGCCCCTCTCCCATAGGCATTTAATTGTGTTTTGCTTTTGTCAATTACATTGATTATTCAATTGAAAATCCCATCTATTCACTCATGCGCCACTTTTTGACCTTTCAATCTCTAATATATAATGGTTTATTAATCTCCACCTCTCCTCTTGTCTCATGGTCGACATGCATGCTCCCATTTAACCATTTAATATGTTTTTCCATTAGCAAATATCTTATGGTTGAAGTCTCTAATTGGCTAGTTGTTTTGCTTGACTTTTCAACATGTATTTGTGTGTTAATTATCATGAAATACTTGGCTAATATTCCCCCCATGGCTGCACGTTTGTTATGAATCTTGGGGGGATTTTATAAGCTCTAATTAACTCTCTTTCCTTCTCATCTTATCCTCTTCCATTTGCATGTGTTTTTATTTATGACAATCATGGATATTTGTCTCAATTTTTATCTTATCACTTATCCTCTTATTTTAATCCCTAACCATTGGATTTAATTTTTGTTTGTTTAAATCCAATCCTCACCCTTAATCCATGCCTTAATGCTCTAATTGGTCCATTTATTTTCACAAGGATTAAGCTTATTTTCTTGATTTTTCATTGGCTAATCAATTTACAAGAGGATTTAGCTTATTTATTAATTAGGACCATTGGATTTAATTACATGAGCAACAATCTCAACCATTGCTCCTAGTTGCAATTGTGTGTGTGTGTGTGTGTGTGTGTGTGTGTGTTTTTTTTGACAAAGACTCAAGCTTCCCATTGGTCCTCCAATCATCACATGGATTTAGATTAATTATGTGATTAATCTAGAACCTTTGGATTTAACTTTATTAAATCTAATCTTGGCCTTCCATTTATGTAGAAATATCCTATTACTATTGAAGATTTTTATTTAAAAACACATGTGCTCTTAACTATATAATTGTTTAATCTTTCCCTCTCTCTTCCCATGTGATTTTCATCCCTCATGCTTGACTTTAGGGGCTGAATATCTAATCTTAATTAACATCCCTAAGTGTAGTGTTTTAGATGTTATTAGGTATAATTGACCAAGTGTGATTGGTTCTTAGGTTGATTATGGTCATTAGTGCTTCATTCAAGGCTAATCTTGTCTTCTTATTGGTCATTGATTTTTAAATCAAGACATCCTTAATTGATGCTTTTTGATTTTCCCCTTGATTAATTTTGAAGAATTATACAAACATTTAATTAGTGTAAGTTTAATTGTCCATTAATTGTTGTTAATTTCCTTTATTTAATTTTAAGTGTTTTCACAACATTTTCTTGCTCCTTTTGGTTAAATAAGAACCATGATTTAATATGATAATTATATTGTATTTTATGATCCTTAAATGTAGTCTTAAATTCAGCCTTTGGTTTATTTAATTCCAAGGAAAAATTGCCTAAAATTATAATTAACAAACAACAAAATTTTGAGACACATATTCACCTTTATTTTAATAATTATTTTCCAAAATACAATGTTTATAAGAGTTATGAAAATTAGGGTATTACATATGGTGGCGTAGAAGAATTATGAATCAGACATTCAAGATAAGTAGTTATCTTTGATAATGACAAGGGCCATAAATTTAAATTTAATAATATTTAACATAGTTCAGACTAATGCAATAAAAGAGAATTCATAAAATATGAAATATAAAAACTCAATATAATAATAGGAAATTCACAAAAATAATTCATCAAGTATTGCAACCAAATTAAAATTTTATGGCAATTTATCTTCAGGATAAATAAAAGTTGAACATTATGGCTTCCAGCTATACAATAAGATAGAAGATGAAAGCTATATGACTTCTAGCCATATAATATCAAAATTTTATGGCTTCAGGATAAATAAAAGTTGAACATTATGGCTTCCAGCCATACAATAAGAAGATGAAAGCTATATGACTTCTGGCCATATAATATCAAAATAAGAGTAAAAGAAATATGACTTCTGGTAATATAATATCAAAATTTTATGGCTTCGGGCCAATGATGAGGATTTAGAATTATATGGCTTTTGGCCTTTTATCTTCAGGATATATAAAAATTAAATATATGTTTTTAGTCATCCAATAAAATAAAAGATGAAAAAGTATATGACTTCAGGTCAAATAATAGGGAATCAAATGAACATGGCTTCTAGCCATATAATATAAAAATAGAAATCAAAGGAATATGGCTTCTGACCATATTATATCAAAATAATAAATCAAAATGTATATGACTTCTGGTCATATAATCTCAAAGTAGGAATAAAAAGACTATGGCTTCTGGCCATGTAATTGGAAATCAGAACAATAGGACTTCTGGTCATATAGTTTCAAAATATGAAATCAGAGGTGTATGACTTCTAGCCATACTAAAATAACAATATCAATAATATAAAATAACTCATAAAGGAGATCAATAAAAGATATACAAACAATAATAATCTCCAATCTTAGCCATGGAACCCAATGTATAAACAGTTGGTAAAAGTATTTCTTTAATTCCATATAGTAACTCAGATTATCCTAGATAGATAAAATAAACATATAACTAAATAATGTAGAATAAATCGTTAAAGAAACGATCATCCCTTCGTTAGAGCTCTCGTGCTGATAACATGTTATAAATATAACGATATATCTGAGATAAGAGATAGAGAACAAGAACAAGAGAATAGAGAAGAGAGAAAGAGGAAAGTAATTCTTATTCTAGTGTGTCACGAATACATAACATATGCCTCCTATATATAGGCACAACTCTCTAATTTACAATTAATGTGATTCCATAATCATAGTGATTAATGGGTGAGAATCAAGGTTTTTAAACCTGGACCGGACCGGCCGGTTCAGACCGGAAACCAGCGAACTGGCCAGGAAACCGATCCGAGTTGGGGGTAAAACCGGAATCCCGGGTGGACCCGGGGTCAACTCGGCCAACTCGACCTAAACCGGCCGAGTTGGCCAAGTCAGAGTCAACAATATTGTTAAAAAAAACTGAAAGAGAAGGAGGAGAGACTGGTGGTGGTGCTGGCGGTGAGTTCCATACCTTTCGATGGTGAGAAAAGAGAGAATGGAAGCCGAAGGAGGAGCAACGATGGAGATCTGTGGAGGAAGGAGAACGAGAAGGAGCAAAGCAGGGGGGAAGAGAGAAATCTGAAATTGGTGAGGATGGTGGAAGAGATAGATTTGAAAGTGGTAAGGATGGTGTGTCGGGGTTCGTGAGAGGGAGGGATGAGATTCTGGCGACTTGACATTTTGATTGAGAAATGGTGAAAGTGAAAGAGTCTTGCACCATGCGGGAAATCCGAGTAGACTAAGCATGTGTTATGTTGGGATCAAGAAGCATTATACGTGGCAATATCTCCTCCATATAAACACTCATTGAGGACAATGATAATATGGAAAAAAAGAAATCAAGAAACCCATTGGATATATCGGTGAATCACCGGTGGAAGATCGACGCATTGCTTTGTAAGGAGGGAGAGGTGACATTTTTTTTTATAAAAAAAAATAAACATAAAAAATAGAAAGAGTGAAGTGAAAAAAAAAATCAATTTCGACCGGTTTGGTCCGGTTTAACTCCGGTCGACCTAATCGACCCTCAACCCAATATCTCGACCGGTTTAGTGACCGGTCCGGTTTTAAAAACCTTGGTGAGAATAAGAAACTATGGAGAATAAGAAATAATGGGAGATATGAACATCCACAAATATAATATTCATAACAATTATAATTATAAATCTGATTCAAAAGATAATAACATAATATTTATAAAGAAAAAGAACAAAAAGAGAATGCACACATAAAAAAAACTAGGTTATATCCTCAGTGGCAGACTGGTTTTGTAATACCCGTATATTTATTTATCCGAAATATTACATTTTGGTAAATAAATTGGCTATTTCTGATAAGTGAAATTATTGTTGCAAGACTTGTGTTATTATAGCCTATTTTTCTAGGATGAGTTCTGTAGGAAATTAGAGAATTTAAGGGCCAAAGTGTCAAATGACCAAAATACCCCTGGTATGCAAAATGACTTAGGAAAATTGTGAAAAATCCTAAAAGGCAATGAAATAATTATTTGAGTTAGGAGAGTATATTATCTCTAATTGTGATAATTTAATAAATTATAAGCGAGGAGAAATCTGAATAAGAATGCTCAAAAAGCATTGTAATGACCATAATACCCTCTCAAATTCTAGAATAATGCAGAATACATGAAAACAGAAATGTCAGTGCTAGAATTATGAGGTAATGAGGCATTTTAATTAATAAAATTATCAACTAGTGATAATAAAGTAGTTAAGTAATTTCTGGCTAATTACTTAAGCATAAGTAAAGGAAATTCATAAGTAATTTTGTAAAACCCTAAAATTAGTGGTTTTTTAAGAACATATTTAGTAATTAATTGGAGAATTTTGTGAAAAATAAGTGAGTTTAGGTATTTTTAAGCCTAAATGCAAGAATGGACCAATTAGGTGATTTTGTGGAATTTTTGGAAAAAATTGGAATAAATAAATAAAATAAAATAAAAATTAAATATAAAATAAATAAATATAAAATAAAAATAATAAGATGCCATCCGAAAATTTGAAAGAAAAAGGAGAGAGAAACAAATTTTAATGTTATGGTAAAGTTGTATTATTATATAATATAATTAAAGTTAGTGAATAGTAAATGAATAAATAGGAAACGGATCCTATCTAGAGAACCAGGAATAGGAATTCCAAAGTTAAGGTAAAATATTGATCAGTGAGTTTTTACCTTCAAGTGACCTCTTCCGGGAAGTTTATTCCGAGGTCGGTAGCACATTTACCTAATAAGACGAAATAGGGAAAAATGCGAGATAGTCACATTTTGGATCTGAAGAAAATAAATTATAACTCAACATCCGGAGATGAGTTTATGATTATATGGACATATTTGGAATCAGTGAATTTTTGTCAGAGGTTGATGATTCCGAAAACGATTTTCAGAATCGGACGCCGAACACGTTTTTCGAGAAAAACTTCAACTGGATCGTTGGAACCTGTAAGGGACTGGAATCTAAGTTAAATTAGATATTATTGATGAGGAAGAGAAGATCTTCAAAGTTATGAATTCAGAATTTAGAGACTACGCAAAACGGACACCGATCGGGGAAATTCTATCGGATAGGGCATAAAGTAAGCTTAAGTCACCATTCTTGGACCAATGGTTTGATGCCACATCACCTCCCTTATGTCGACCAAGGCAGCCATGGACAAGAATTTACCACATTTCAACTTGATTTTACATGGTTGAAAAGAAAGGAAAAATTACAAAACTTGGAAAGTGAAAATTACCAAAGTAGCCCAATTTTTGCCTATATAAAGGCATGAACTCTTCATTCATTCTTCACACCTTTTCTTCTCTCTACCTTGGCCAAAACTTAGAGTGAGAAGCTCTGCAAAAGTTTTGCCTTAGCTCCGAGTAAGTTCTTCTGTCCTTAGTTTTTAGTTTCCGTAGTTCTTTCGGTAGTTATAGTAGAACTGTTGTTTTGATCTAGGAAGTTTCGAATTTGTTCCTATGCTTGTTTTTATGCCTCATTGCATTGAAAGATGCCCGACGAGGTAAAAACATAGTGGGGATAATTTTGAAATGGAATACGGTCAAAGTAACGAAGTTCGCGAAATTCCGCCAAATTAGGGGTAGAAGGGCAAAATGGTAATTTTTACCTAAAATGCCGAGGTTATGATGTCAAATCACTAATGAAAGTGATATTACTACGATAGGGCATCGAAACTCGATTTGCTGCCGTTACGCTGCCCGACGTGCCGTCGAACATTTCACGTTCTTCCGTAAAAGCACGTCTTCCCGTAGTACCTAACGTTGCCAACGAAGGTACGGACGCGTCCGTAACACTAATCTTGTACATCTTAAATACTTATATGTCAATGATATGTTCGTAGACCGTTATACGTACGGTTATACGGGTTATAGTTTTGGTAACACCGTTTTGTTTTCCTAGCGCCGAGGACACGAGTAATTATCGTGGCACTTTGGTGAATAGTGCAGGCTGTTATTGTTTACCTTATGGGGCTTTACATATTGCTTTGTGCTTATGTTTGTCGGCATAATGATCATGCATCGTTTGTATGCTTATGATATCTGTGGTATTAGCTCTAGAAATATCTCGTTGTCTCGTATATTGTATTGTTTGGGTATGAGGTTAACCGTTACCCGAGATTCAATATGGTGAATTGAATCTCACCGTAGCTTGTGGTCGGGAGGACCACGGTTCGGGGATCGAGGCAAGTGCCGAGGAATAGACGTGCAGTGAAGACTATTTATATCTTATCGTTTTCTGTTATTCCGTTATTCTGTCATTCCGCTATTTCATTTCTAAACCTTAGGATTACTGTAATCATTACAATGTTACACTATGGTTGATGTTTGTTATGAATCAGTTACTCACTCGCTCCAATGCTCTACTCTGACTACTCTGCTTGAAATATTTGGAAACGTTTTAAAAAAAAAAAAATTCCGCCGTTTTCAAATGGGATGTTACAGGTTTTTGAATCCGCGTATGTGTGTGTCTATACTCTATATAACCAGCAACCCTCTGCTTCACTCCCATTCCTCATCGTCTTTTGCTCCGTCAAGCCGATGGCGATTAGATGCGAGAGTCCCTTTCTGCCCATGGAGATTATCATCAACATCCTCAAAAGGCTTCCTGTTAAATCCCTTCTTCGATTTCAATATGTGTGTAAAGAATGGAAAAATCTATTCAAAACCCCATATTTCATTACTGAGCACTACCACCACTCTGCTCACAAAAACCGTCTTCTTATCTCTTTGACATTCGGTTTGTAACACCCCATATTCAGTACTACTCATTAAGAATATTAATAAGCAGTATATCAGAAGATCATCAGAGTGGAGCGATTGAGCATATGAGTTGGGATGAACGGATAAGTAACTGATAAGTAGCTGAACACTTAAACTCCTTGCGGTGTATTTGGCCGGCACCTTAGAGGTACAATTATCCAAATATTTCAAAATTTAGCATAATACAATCCAAAATAAAAACTTCGGCCAAGTCCTTACGCATGCTGCTTACCCTTGTCATCGGCTTCCGATCCTCTAGATCCTGAAGCTAGGGTAAATGTTGAGATTCAATACCCATTGAATCTCAGGTAACAGTTAACCTCATGCTCAAGTATAAACAATATATGTATGACAGATATTCATTACATTGCAGCATTAATCATACATAGCACACAACATATGTAAGGTTACAATAGTACATAGCACACAGTAGATGTAATGTTAACAACACAACAATACATAGCACACAACACATGTAATGTTATCAACGTTTACACTAACCAGTGGTACGACAGCTCCTCGTGTCCTCAGCGCTAGGAAAACAACCCTACGACGTTATCAAGACTATAACCCGCATAAAGCTAAATGTATATGAATAGTGACCTAAGACTGAATCTTAGCCATGATGCATGACCCAAGACGTAGTCTTGTCCATGACCCTATGAATCATCTATCACATATAAGCATACAAGACACTTCAGAGTTAAAATTACAGTACGCGTCCGTACATTAGTCCATGTATCCAGTGGTACATTTGTTTGTTCGATATAATTCTTGGATAGCCTATAATAGTATCACCACATCATTTCCTTTATAAACAATATCCTAAGAGATATCTTAGCCACTATAGACCTTTTTACCCTTGGTGGATTTGCTATTCCAATTATACCCTTACATTTCCTTAACAACGTCATTTCAACATTTCTGCCTAGATTTTTCGGTAACTTTGAAAAATCATAATTAATTCCACAAAAATTGAAATGAGGCCCCGTAAAATTCCTCACAATCCTTGAAATTTATATTTTTGAGGAAAAAATAACGGTTTTCACTCGAAATATGTTAATAAATACCAGTTTAACATTTTCCAATCACTGTTCAGATTTTCCTCCAAAAACGAGACCCAACTTCAAGAGTTTTTATCCCCTCCTACAGAACTCTAAACACTACAAATTTGGTATATGTAGAAATCTATGGATGTCTACTTTAACCATGAAAATGTCATGATTTTAGAACTTCATTTGATACATAAAATAATGCCCTCTTTCCGACTGATTCCAACAACCCAGCAAACCCGAAAATTTCCTGTCTTTCACTATCTTGTTATATTAATTCCAAAAATTATTTCCCAACATGTTTTTACCTCATTAGGTAATTTTCAATGCAATGAGGCCTAAAAACAATTATGAGAATTTAGTTTTGTTAGTTCTCTAAGTGTTTTGATGATAATTGACAATTGTAAACACAAGTTGAAGTTTGTCTTTGGTAAGTTGAAAAGCTTACTGTCAAATGCAAACTTGAGTTTTGGAAGCAAAACTCAAGTTTGGACTTGACAGAAAGTAGCTCAAATTTATAAACTAAAGAAAACTCCAGTTTGCTTAGGCAAACTCGAGTTTGCAAGACATAGAGAGGACTCAAGTTTTCACATCAAGACAAACTCGAGTTTGGGTTTACAAACTCGAGTTTGTGCCACATGAGACACTTCAATATTTCCGAAGAATACAAAACTTCAGTTTTGATTTACAAACTTCAGTTTTCAACTACCGTAAAGTTTGTAAAAGGTTTCTCTTATGAGGAAACTCGAGTTTGGGTTTTGTAAAATCGAGTTTTGGTCATACAGAGAGTTCCCAAAGTTTTGAACTTAAGTAAACTCCAGTTTACCCCAAACAAAGAGTGTAATACCCGGATAATTATTTATCTAGAATATTATATTTTAGTATATAATACCTATTGGAAATAGGTGAATATGTGGTTTCAGAACTAGTGTAATAATTACCTTATTTTCTAAGGTAATTTCTATTGAAATTAGGGTGAATGAAGAGCCAAAGGGTGAAAAATGCATTTATGAGGCATAAAATGGCACGAAAATATTATGATAAATCTCATATGGCAACAAATATCGACAAAAACTTAGTAAGTATGTTGTCTCTAATTTTAGGAATTTTTTGGATTATTTCCTAGAAAAATAGAGAAGCATAAATATAATAATATTAAAAGCACTTTATGGCCCCAAATATTTTTAATATTTTACATGGGATATAAAATACCAATGTAAGTCAAATAGTTGTGAGATAATAATTTATCCTAATTATGAAAATTATCAACAATTAGTAAATGGCTAATTAATTAATTAGTGGCTAATTGTTTAGATTAAGATATAAGTAAATTAATTAGTAAATAATTAATTTAAAGGAGAAATTCGAAATTAATAATTAAATAAATAAATAATAAATAATAAAATATTAAGAAAATATTTTATGCTTAGAAAATAAATAAAAAATAAAAGAAAAATAAATAAATATCTAGATATTTTGAATAAAATAATAATATATATGGTAAAGAGCCAACAGGACATAAGAGAACAGATAGAAATGAAATTCTACCTCAAGATATAGAAATTTAGTCTTTTACCTTTGGACCTTTTATGAACCGGTGAAATTTATCTCGGATTGAAAGCGATCTAAGTCGTTCAAAACCAACGGCGTAATTAGGAGTACCTTAGGATAATTAAGATAAGGCGAGATAGTGCTAAAAGTGACTTATAGAAAACACACCGTGTTTTTCAAACCAGGGATATGGTTACTTAGATCAGATCATATTATTTAACCGGTGATTTTTTCGCAAGAAAGTTTGGTTCTATCTAAGTTATTTCAGAATCGACAAGCGAGCGTTTGTCCGAAAATCTTGGCAGATAACGGAATACCCTTAATGGGATCAAAAATATAATGAAACCCAGTAGTTTTAAAGAGAAAGAATGGAACTACAAAACCTAGTTCCCGGATTTTTGAGATTCGGCAAAATTACGCGATTCGGACACCGATCGGGGAAACGCTATCGGTAAGTCAGCACATGTGATGTCATGCATGACATCATCTTCTTCTGGAAGGATGATGTTGCCAAATAGGTGTAAGGCCAAGATGAAGCCACGTGTCAAAGTGCGATCCGACGGTCGAAATCCGATCTGAAGAACTTTTATGTAATTCCCACCTTGTCCATCTTTTCTTCTATAAATAGAAGCCTTCTCCTCTTCATTTCTTCATCCCAAAAAATGCAGCCTAGAGAGAGGTTTTAGAGAGAGAAGCTTTGGAGAAAGTCTGAGCAAAGTCGGGGTAAGTTCTTCGGTCCCTGGTCTTTAGTTTCGGTAGTTCTTTCGGTAGATATAGTAGGAATGCTAGATTTGTCTTTAATTTTTCATGATAGTCTAGATATCATATTTAGGGGTAAATATGATATATATTTCAAAAATTTGATGAGGGAAAAGATCTGTCGAAATTCTGGAGAGATAGAGCGAAAATAGCGAAGCTCTGGCGAAATTCCGCCGATTAGGGGTTCAGGGGCAAAATGGTAATTTGTACCTAAAATTCCTGTTATGCTGCTAGATATTGATAAATATTATCCTTATAGGATATATGAGATAAACGTACCGCTGTCGTACTGCTGTTTCACCTGTTGTCAAAAAGTACCGTTTTCCGAAAAAGTACCGTTATACCACCGACGAAGGTACGTTCGCGTACTGTAACACTAACTCTGATGGTTATTGTATGCATATATGTATTTTCCTCTGTCATGCTGTATTTTCTCTGTTGTGCCTTAACCTTACATCTGACTGTATTGTTATTGCCGTCCATATCCGATTATGTCCAATGTCCGTTGTGCCTTAACCTTACATCCGACTATATTGTTATTGCCGTGCATATCTGATCATGTACATTTCTCCTTGTGCCTTAACCTTACATCCGATTGTATTGTTATTGCCGTGCATATCTGATCATGTACATTTCTCCTTGTGCCTTAACCTTACATCCGACTGTATTGTTATTGCCATATATATCTGATTATGTATACCCTACTTTGAACGTAGTAAGTGTCGTCAAAATTCCATGAATATCTGTAGTACTTATATGATGTATGTAAACATGAGATTAACCGTTACCTGGGGTCCGGTGCACTGGACCTCAGCTCTTAACATAGCGTCAGGATCAGGAGGAATGAGGACCGAGGAGAAAGGCAAGTAGGCCGCATATAGATCCGGCTGAAGACGTTCCTCCGTTATTATGTACTTTTGATAACTCTCGGTCGTTGTACCGCTTTTGTAATCAGCCAGACTTACGTCATTTTAAATATATGTATCAGTTACTCAATCGCTCCGATGCTCTACTCGATGAAAAAAATATACCGCTTTTGAAAATGGGATGTTACAAAGAGTTTTGTCAACTTTTGTGAACTTGAGCAAACTCGAGTTTGGGTTTGGCAGAGTCTAAATATTTTTCATCCCAAGCAAACTCCAGTTTGTAATGGCAAACTCCAGTTTGCACTTGGCCAAGCATTTTCTAAGTTTTCCAAAGTTTTGAGGAAACTCGAGTTTGTATTTGGAAACTCAAGTTTGTGCTTGACAGAAAGTTATCATGTTTTATCCACTTTGAGAAAACTCAAGTTTACATTTGAAAACTCCAGTTTTCATTTGGCAAAGATTTTCAAAGTTTTTAATTTTAAAAGGAAACTCGAGTTTGGTTGTGGAAACTCGAATTTGTACCTTACAGAGAGCTTTGCTCATTTCAGTAATTTGAAAACTCAAGTTTACATTTGGAAACTTCAGTTTTGAGCTTTTGGACTTAAATATGTTTTCACTATAAAAGTGCAAAACTCGAGTTTCGATTTGGAAACTTGAGTTTGGCCTTCTGCAAACTCAAGTTTGTGTCGCTGTGTTTGAAAATCAAATTGCACGAATTTGTAAAATCTTCATGTTTAATCTCAATACTTCTTATCATCACTCATTACTATTCATAACTATGTTTAATCAGTTTGTTAGTGAGTTTTAGATGATTTAGAGGATGTTAAATGAAGATTTAAACAAAAGCAAAAAGTGACGTCAGCACATTAAATGCAAAGTCCAGAAAACTTGCATCCTTTTGGACAATCATTCTACACACGTTGCAAATGGATTAATGTTTCCTTTCCTCATCCAGTAGCTGCTCTTCCAACGGATTAATATTCAAGAAGTCAATTATAAACTTCTGTGCAACTGGATTAACTAAAAAGTAGAGAGAGAAGAAGACCAAATCTTAACCTAATCCTTCCTTAATATTGGCAACGGTCACATTGAAGATTACAACTGTCATTTAATGCTCTCTTGGTATAAATAGAGTCTACATTCAATTCTGTTCAACAACCAATCTGCAGAAAATGAAAATCATTCAAGTTTCCAACTACTCTTTGAGTTTTCTTGTGTAAAGTATCTTTTGATACATTTGTACTTCAGTAATTATATTTATCCACTCTTAGAGAGAGTTCATTTATTGTAAAACATCTATTGTAAGAATCTCAAGTCAGGGGACTTGGAGATTGGGATATTGATTGCAACTTGTAAGGGGGAGTAAGTTCTAGTGAGAGAATTACTCTTGAGTTACAGAGTGTACGTAATCAATTGAGATAGTGAAAATCTCAGAGAGTCTGGGGACTGGACGTAGGTCAAGAGGTTAGACCGAACTAATATAAATTCCTTGTGTCTTGCTTTCCTTTCTCTTCTCTGCTATACCCTGTTTTCAGAATACTAAAACTGAGCTTTAGAAAAGAATTTTTAAAATCCCCAATTCACCCCCTCTTGGTGATTTGCTCCACTTTCAATTTTACCATTTTCTAGATTAAACTAACATCTTACTAAAAATTAAAAAAAACAACTAAAAACTAAAGCTAAAGAACTTGAAGACCTTGCTTCTCCTTTCTCATTCTCTTCCTCAATCCCATGTCTCACTATCCAAATCAAAGGATCAGAGGTGATTGTGTTGGTGTGAGGAAATTTGTGAAGGAGGGCTTGGCTATTTATAGAAAAACTTTATGTCACACATGGTAATAAATGCAACCAGATTTTCACCCTAACCTTTGGATTAGAAATGCACTTTTTGAAGTTGAATCCGCACCTCTCATGGCTTGGTCGACATGCCTCAACCAATCAACCATTTATTGTGTTTTTGTTTTAATTTACAAATAACTAATAGTTCAATTCTCTAATTGGAGAGTTGAAATAATTGACTTTTCAACTCACTCTTTATGCTTTATTATAACTTCATTCCCTTCTTCCATTTTGTGCCGCTAGCCCCCTATCTCTGCTGGCTTTTGAATTGTGTTTTAATTGTGTCAAGGATCCTATGTCTAAGCTTCTAATTGGCCAATTCAATTTCATGAGGATTAAGGTTAATTAGGACCATTGGATTTGAACAATCTTAACCATTGATCTTAGTTGAAATTTTGACTCTTGGGGCTGATTTGATTAAGCCTAATTATCTCCTTAATCATGTTGTAATACCCGGATTTTAGTAAATCTGGAAGTTTTGAGATAAAGGAAATTAACGAATATTTTGATAAAGCAAAATCATGAGCTTAAAAATGTTATAGAAAATTGTTATAATTATAGAGTAAATTGTCAAAAAAGTTACGGGAAAATCGATGAACGAGAATGACTAAAAATGATATAATGGTGATAAAAACAGTCTAAAAATATTATGATAAGTACTTGAAAGATCATGAAAAATTATGAGAAAAATATGGAAGTGTTATCCCTAAATATGAGAATTTAATAAATTATTTCGAGGAAATAACATGAAGAAAAGTTTAAAAAGCATTTTAACCATAAAGTAAATCTGATGGAGTAAACATTTTTAATATTTTACATAGGATATAAAATGACAAAGTGTCAGTATAAAAGTTTGTAAGATAACAATATACTGTAAAATTGGTAAAGATAAATATATGAAGAAACCTGATCCTAAAAAGATCACTAAACGAAGAAATTAGGTCGATTAAGCCCTAACGGGAGGGTAAAACGGAATTTTTGGTAAAAAATATTATATTTTAAAAAAATGGAAAAAATTATAGAAAAATAAATAAATCTGAATTTTTAAAAGAGGGGGCCGAAATTCTAAGTATTTTTAATTAAAAAGAATTGTTTAAATAATTAAAATGGTAATTAGAATAAAATAATAATATAATGCGGTGAGTCGGCTTATAGCAGGGGGGGAAAAGTTAGAAATAAATTCTACAGGTAAACCAGAGGTAAAAGTCTTTTCGACTGATCAAATTAAGCACAAGTGAAATTCTACACGAAGAAAGAATTTACCAGACGTCGATTCCGCAACCGAAAACCCTAATTTCAAATAAGACGAAAAGTTGATCGGATAGAGTGGAGTCGATAGGCAAAGTGAGAACCTATAGAAACAATTGTGTCTTTTTAAACACGAGATTAAGTTAGACAACAACGGACGTTTTACGATTCGGCGAATTATTGTCCGAAGTTGGTTCTATCGGAAGCGATTTCCGTAACCGGACGCGTTTGTCCGAATATCTTCCGACGCACCGGAGAATACCTGGATATGATCAAAAAGAGGATCAAAATAGATAATAAGAGAGAGGATGAAAAGATCTTCAAAGTTGCATGCCCGGATTTTTGAGTTTCGCGAAATCGCGCGAAACGGACACCGTCGGTAGCTTTATCGGACCGGAGGCCATAAAGCAAGAGTCATCATTGGATGACAACTCATTCTTTGACTTTTTGGGCCCTAGATGTCGACCAAGACCATGGATGGCCAAGATTCCATCTTACAAAACCCTAGATCCAACGGCCGAATCATTTCGAAGACTTTTTGGAAATTCCCACCTTGTCCCTATTTTTCTCTATAAATAGCAAGCTCTCTTGCTCTCATTCTTCACACCAAAATTCAGATCCTAGAGAGAGGTTCTAGAGAGAGAAGCTCTGGAAAAATTGTGCCTTAGCTCCGAGTAAGTTCTTCCGTCCTTAGTTTTTAGTTTCCGTAGTTCTTTCGGTAGTTATAGTAGAACCGTTGTTTTGATCTAGGAAGTTTCGAGAATATATTCCTATGCTTGTTTTTATGCCTCATTGCATTGAAAGATGCCCGACGAGGTAAAAACATAGTGGGGATAATTTTGAAATGGAATACGGTCAAAGTAACGAAGTTCGCGAAATTCCGCCGATTAGGGGTTCGGGGGCAAAATGGTAATTTGTACCTAAAATGCCCGTTATGCTGCTAAAAGTTGTTAAATATTATCCTTATAGGATATCTCGAGATAATCGTACCGCCGAGATTTTCTTTGTTGTGCCGCCGTCATACCGCATTTTTTCCATTTGTCGAATTTCACGTTTTTCCGTAAAAGTTCCGTTGTACCGCCAAAAAGGTACGTTCGCGTCTCGTAACACTAACTCGATGGTTATTGTATGATTATATATGTTTGTTGTGTTCTGTTTGTTGTTGTAGCATACGTGGTTATGTTATATACACGGTTATGTCACATACGTGGTTATGTCACATACGAGGTTATTATTCTTTGTATCATACGTGGTTATGTTACATACGTGGTTATTATCTTACATACGTGGTTATGTATTTTTAATCATACATCTGTTGTGGACTGTTGTATTGATTGTTGTCGTGTATATGTAGTCGTATTTAAGCATGAGGTTAACCGTTACTCCGAGATCCAAATTGTAATTGGATCTCGCTCTTATCATAGCGTCGGGTTCGGAAGAACCGAGGACCGAGGAGAAAGGCGAGCAGCCGTACGAGTCCCGATCGAAGACTTTCTTCGGGTGTTATTCATTTTGAAAACTCTCGGTCAATGTACCGCTTCGTAAATCAGCCGGACTTACGACAATTTGAATAAATGTATCAGTTACTCAATTGCTCCGATGCTCTACTCTGATGAAAAAAAAAATATACTGCTTTTTAAAATGGGATGTTACACTTTTGGTATCAGAGCTGTAGTCCTGGCATTGATATGACTATGTTATTACGGACAGTATGGTAGGACAGTTAAGTCTAGTCTATGTGGGTGTGGCCAATCAGTCGCCATAGAGTTGGCGAGGTCCCCATGATAGACACTTATCTGGCCATTCTGTTCGGTTAACGGAGTTATGTTCAAATCAGCCTTTTAAACTTTGAGCGTGTTTTGAAAATGAGTACTGAGGTAGCCCTAGGTCGGTGTACCGTTTGAACCGGTATACCATCTTGAACCGGTGTACCACCGTTTGTCGGTGCATCACTCTAACCCGTAATCCGCAAATCCATTGTCGGTACTAATATCGTCTCTAATAATCTTGATAATTCGATAATCGCGGTTTATGCGGACGGTAACTTCACCCTAACCCGGACCTTATATGTGGAGTGGGCCACATCGGATGAAACTCGTGACGAGGCCACGCCGGACGAAACTTGGAGACCGACAAAGATATATTCATGTGGTATTTGAACCATGTTGAGAAGTTCTATTAGTTTTCAGGTGGAAAGAACCAACGAAACCCTGAACGAGGGGAAATAGTACGAGTGTCCGTTCGTAGTACTAGTGTGATAAAGTCTGCGATAGAGTAACCATTGTTTTTTTTTTTTAAAAAAAAAAATCTAACGTTTTCCCTAATGAAGGAAAAAGAGTGAGACATGGCTAATTTAAGAGGAGCCGGAGCTCCCAGAGGCCGAGGCGAGGCCGAGGTAGAGGTAGGGGCAGACAACCACGAATAATACCAATACCAGTACACGAACCCGAACGACAAGGACCCGCAGCAACAGAGCGAAATGAGTTGCAAGAAATGCGGGGATCTTGCAAGAACAAAGGGCTCTTATTGATGAACTCCTTCTTTGAAAGGCGGGGAGAGAGAAGAGGAAGGTGACCGAGCCAATGAGGAACGACATAATGCCGAGGAAGAAGATGAAACCGAACCCGATGATGAACGTGAAACCGAGGAGTCGATAGATCTCGACACCCTCGACGTAATAGGGCAATAGCGGTGCTACCTCGACCCAACAGAGTGGTTGAGACCACGCAGCAATGGGTCACCCACCCGCAAGCTCAAACCTCCGTTTTCGTGGTAAGCTCGATTCGGGCCGAAGACCGGCTTATGAGACTGGACAAGATCTTCGAAGTGATGGATTGTCCGGAAAACCGAAAAGCCCAACTTGCGTCTATAAGCTGGAAGGGGATGCGACCGATGGTGGAAAAGCATTGCGGTAACATTGCAAACCCGTTATTGTCCGTGACTTGGGAGAAATTTCTGGAGAAGTTCAACGAACAATATTTTCCTCCTTCGGTACAAGTTATCAAGGAGTCGAATTCCTCCATATTCGACAAAGTCACGAGGAGTCATTCGATGACTACTTCGCCCGGTTTACCAACTGTCTCGATATTCTTCATATCGAAACGTAACGTTGACGAGAGCTGGAAGGCAAGCGGGATGGTAGACGGGCTAAAGTATGAAATAAGGGAAAAGCTGGTATCCCAATAGTTCCCTGAATTGATCCAAGCGGTGGAGTCATGCCGGTTGATCGAACGTAACATAACGGAACTACGCACATCAAGAATCGACAACCGCGCGGTGCAAGTCGTGATGGTTGAGCCGCGGAAGTTCCTCGCGAAGAGGGCAGCACCATGGAATAACCCTCAAGGGGAGGCAAGATGCCATACCGATCGAGCAACGAGAACAACCCGGGAATGCCGGACCCCGACCATGTCCAAAATGCAAAACGAACCACCCGGGAACCAACGTGCGGGGAGCAGATATGCTACAAGTGTCGAAAGCCGGGGCACTTATACATGAACCGTCCTCAAAGGACTACGGGGATAAGGCCACAAAACCCGTGCCGGGTTTTCGCTTTGACAACTAACGAGGCCGAATAATCTCCGAGAGGATCCGCATAACTATCTCTCGATGGGAACCTACCTTAGATATTGTACGACACGGGTGCTAATCACTCGTTATGTCGATGCATATGCGAATCATTTTGGGATGCATACATATACGTATTACCTTATGATCCAAGTAGTAGCTACACCATTGGGTGTGAACTATTTTGCTTATGTAAGCATGTTTAAATTCCAAATCAAATATACATATCTCGTTCAAAAACCCCGTTCACAAACATCGACGACATTCTCAAAATTCACTATGACATTAATACCTAGCATAGGATCAACATCTAAAACGCCGTATCAAATGATACCAAACAAAGTACAAGAGTTGTGACTTTGTATCAACCATCACGGGATGGACAAAATGACTATCATGAACACATACACACTTCCCATGATCTACGATTTACTCGGTTATGTAATTCCTACGTTTTGTCAAGGGTTGACGTATGCTCGGAACACCACTTCATTGCCGTACATCAAGGAATAGCAATCTTCGAAGATAGTAACATAGATATTTAGTTTCTGGATCTAGCGGGATAGTACCGCAGATTCATACCGAAATTTTCTCATAACCATTGATAAAGCTTAAAGAGTAAAACTTAAATCATTGCGTAGAACACAGACTGAGACGAGCTTGCATAGGCGAGAACGAAGTTGGTCATAAGCACCAAGAGTTGGTTGTCCGGATCCAAGTAGATGGTCGTGGTGCCATTAGGTATGGGTCGGGATATGTCTTTCTTTGCGACGGGACAGCGTGATGACTTACGCCTCTCGCCTATTGAAGCCTCTTAAGTTGAACTAATCGATGTAAGACCTAGAGTTAGTGAGTATTGTATAGAATTCTACCGCTAACACAAGTGTTTGAAGTACCTTTTGAGTTGAAAGAAACTCGGGAAAGGACAAGAAGTCCGTGTTTTAATGGACGAAAAGTCCGTGTTCGAAAAACTACACCCGAGTACGGGGTAAAAGAAATCCCCTATGGTTTGATAAATAGTTGTCTTACTTGCCGCGAAAATTTTAGTTTCCGATGCATATCTCATAGTTACTACTATCCGACTGCAATCGTGTCATTGAGTAGGAGGTATCTTGTGTTGTCATGGTGTATGGGCGTCATGGAAACATTTAAGGTATCTTGTGTTACCATGATGTATGGGCGTCATGGAGACATTTTGATATCCGGTATTGACCGGGGTATATGGGTGCCACGGAAAATACTAAATATCAAAGTACAAAATGACAAGATCTTGACAAATCAAACCGAGCAAATTCTCGATCATCAAGTGGAGCGGTCGACATATAGAGAAAAGTTCTGGAGCGAATAAGTCGTGGAGCTGGTTGCATGCGCGAGAGATGCGGTGCGTAAAACTAGCGGTGAAGTATCTTTTGTCGTCACGGCACGTGGTTGCTAAGGAGACAGGTTTTGGCACGTGGTTGCTAAGGAGCGAATAAGTCCGAAGTGTAGTTAGTACGAGTCTAAATTGGTATAGAGCAAATTTCGAGGGCGAAATTTTATTTAACGGGGAGAAATGTAATACCCGGATTTTAGTAAACGGAAGTTTTGAGATAAAGGAAATTAACGAATATTTTGATAAAGCAAAATCATGAGCTTAAAAATGTTATAGAAAATTGTTATAATTATAGAGTAAATTGTCAAAAAAGTTACGGGAAAATCGATGAACGAGAATGACTAAAAATGATATAATGGTGATAAAAACAGTCTAAAAATATTATGATAAGTCTTGAAAGATCATGAAAAATTATGAGAAAAATATGGAAGTGTTATCCCTAAATATGAGAATTTAATAAATTATTTCAGAGGAAATAACATGAAGAAAAGTTTAAAAAGCATTTCGAGAACCATAAAGTAAACCGATGGAGTAAACATTTTTAATATTTTACATAGGATATAAAATGACAAAGCGAGTGTAAGTATAAAAGTTTGTAAGATAACAATATACTGTAAAATTGGTAAAGATAAATATATGAAGAAACCTGATCCTAAAAAGATCACTAAACGAAGAAATTAGGTCCGATTAAGCCCTAACGAAGGCGAGGGTAAAACGGGAATTTTTGGTAAAAAATATTATATTTTAAAAAAATGGAAAAAATTATAGAAAAATAAATAAATCTGAATTTTTAAAAGAGGGGGCCGAAATTCTAAGTATTTTTAATTAAAAAGAATTGTTTAAATAATTAAAATGGTAATTAGAATAAAATAATAATATAATGCGGTGAGTCGCCTTATAGGCGAGGACCGGGGGAAAAGTTAGAAATAAATTCTACGGGTAAACCAGAGGTAAAAGTCTTTTCAGACTGATCAAATTAAGCACAAGTGAAATTCTACACGAAGAAAGAATTTACCAGACGTCGATTCCGCAACCGAAAACCCTAATTTCAAATAAGACGAAAAGTTGATCGGATAGAGTGGAGTCGATAGGCAAAGTGAGAACCTATAGAAACAATTGTGTCTTTTTAAACACGAGATTAAGTTAGACAACAACTGGACGTTTTACGATTCAGCGAATTATTGTCCAGAAGTTGGTTCTATCGGAAGCGATTTCCGTAACCGGACGCGTTTGTCCGAATATCTTCCGACGCACCGGAGAATACCTGGATATGATCAAAAGAGGATCAAAATAGATAATAAGAGAGAGGATGAAAAGATCTTCAAAGTTGCATGCCCGGATTTTTGAGTTTTCGCGAAATCGCGCGAAACGGACACCGACGGTAGCTTTATCGGACCGGAGGCCATAAAGCAAGAGTCATCATTGGATGACAACTCATTCTTTGACTTTTTGGGCCCTAGATGTCGACCAAGACCATGGATGGCCAAGATTCCATCTTACAAAACCCTAGATCCAACGGCCAAGAATCATTTTCGAAGACTTTTTGGAAATTCCCACCTTGTCCCTATTTTTCTCTATAAATAGCAAGCTCTCTTGCTCTCATTCTTCACACCAAAATTCAGATCCTAGAGAGGTTCTAGAGAGAGAAGCTCTGGAAAAATTGTGCCTTAGCTCCGAGTAAGTTCTTCGTCCTTAGTTTTTAGTTTCCGTAGTTCTTTCGGTAGTTATAGTAGAACCGTTGTTTTGATCTAGGAAGTTTCAGAATATATTCCTATGCTTGTTTTTATGCCTCATTGCATTGAAAGATGCCTGACGAGGTAAAAACATAGTGGGGATAATTTTGAAATGGAATACGGTCAAAGTAACGAAGTTCCGCGAAATTCCGCCGATTAGGGGTTCGGGGGCAAAATGGTAATTTGTACCTAAAATGCCCGTTATGCTGCTAAAAGTTGTTAAATATTATCCTTATAGGATATCTCGAGATAATCGTACATTGTCGAGCCTTTGTTGTGCCGCCGTCATACATTTTTTTTCATTTGTCGAATTTCACGTTTTTCCGTAAAAGTTCCGTTGTACCGCCAAAAAGGTACGTTCGCGTCTTGTAACACTAACTCGATGGTTATTGTATGATTATATATGTTTGTTGTGTTCTGTTTGTTGTTGTAGCATACGTGGTTATGTTATATACACGGTTATGTCACATACGTGGTTATGTCACATACGAGGTTATTATTCCGTATCATACGTGGTTATGTTACATACGTGGTTATTATCTTACATACGTGGTTATGTATTTTTAATCATACATCTGTTGTGGACTGTTGTATTGATTCGTTGTCGTGTATATGTAGTCGTATTTAAGCATGAGGTTAACAGTTACCGAGATCCAAATTGTAATTGGATCTCGCTCTTATCATAGCGTCGGGTTCGAAGAACCGAGGACCGAGGAGAAAGGCGAGCGAGCCGTACGAGTCCCGATCGAAGACTTTCTTCGGGTGTTATTCATTTTGAAAACTCTCGGTCAATGTACCGCTTCGAAAATCAGCCGGACTTACGACAATTTGAATAAATGTATCGTTACTCAATTGCTCCGATGCTCTACTCTGATGAAAAAAAAAATATACTGCTTTTTAAAATGGGATGTTACACATGTGCTTAATTGCCCTTTTATTGGTTAATTGGTTAATTTAAGTAATTATGCAATTGATCTTTAATTAGTGCAAATTAATTACCCAATTGCTTTTGCTAATTTCCTTTATTTTAATTAAGTATTTTCATAATATTTTCTTGCCTCTTTTGGTTATAAATTAACTATTATTTAATTATATCACATTTTTATGATCCCTAATCTTAATCTTATATTTTGCCTTTTGTTTATTTAATTCCAGGGGAAATTTGCCTAAAATTATAATCAACTAATTATAATAATTTGAGACACATATTTACCTTCATTTTTGCTAATTATCCTCTAAAATATAATACTTATATTAAATAGGAATTTTCAGTGTTACACCCCTACCGACCTCGCCCTTTCGGGTGGCGGGTTAGAGGGATTCCTTTTTCTTGTTACATTTCCTTCACTATTAGGTCCATTTAACTTATATCAGAGTGAGCGCAACAGAGCATTTAATCGGTTTGGATAATCTACTGTACTGGTAAAAGTAAAATAAATAGAAAGTAAAAGTCCCTGAAGGGGTTAAGGGTACAGTTATCCAAAATAAATACCAAAATAATATATACAATCATCCAAATGTAAAGTACAAAATGCGATAGGGCATTCCCTATTCTTCACTGCATCGCCAAGCCCTACCTTTCAAAAAGGGTCCTCTAGATCAGGCATGCTCCCCTGCAGCTATAGAAACTTCTGAAGTCCAATCATGGCCCCCCAGAGTAACCGTCAGTACTCAAATACAAAATGTGTAAAGTGTATGTAGGTAACCATGTCAGATGTGAAAACACAAATAATATGCTAAGCATGCTACATATGCAAACATAAACATCACCGATTACCACGTGCCGTCAGGCTGCCTTACCAAGGTAGGCCCCGGACTTACCGGAGTCACGACCCGTAAAGCTGCCTGCACCAGGACAGCCCCAGACCTATCGACCCGTACAGCTGCCAACCAAGGCCGGCCTCGGACCAATCGTCCTTAGCGCTAGGAAACACATAACTCTGTATGCATATTTGGCAACACATGCAAAAACACATGGCAAATACAAATATACAACAAAACACATAAAAATATCTGAGTAGAGCGGTTACTACCTGGTGGGTAATATATTGCCCTTAATATTTATTATGCCCAATAACCTTTCAGAAATGCACCTGACCTAATAACACCAAAATACACCATTTTTAGTATCTATGAAAATACCCTTGCATTATTCTAGCTAAAACGGAGCTCATACAAAATTTTCCTGAAATTCAAGTGTTTCGTCCTAACTTCAGGGATTTTTAATAAATTCCAAAAAATCATTTTTGCATGAAACCAACGCAATTTGAACCATTAAAATGTCTATGTTTCAGGAAAAATATACCCAGACCCTGAAAGTACACTTATTTTGGCATGTGGCTTATTTTCTACACCCTGGTCAGTTTTCGCCCGGTTGCACTCTGAGCCAACTTCACCAATTTTTATTTCGTAGTAGAAAACTCCAAATGACATAAAATTATACATCACAGTGAATCCCTGGATGTCTAATTTATATTTGAAAAATTTCAGATTAAATCGAAGCCATGTACTATTTTTAGAACTTAGTCGAAGGTTCGCTGCCAGAAATTCCAGAATCAACAAATAGGCTTGTTCTTGGTGTTTTTCGGTGTTTTGAGTTTGGAAACTTAAACCATAGCCTAAACCCATACAAAATAATGTTTTAAACACCTTGAGACCATCAAAAACACCAAAATCAGATTGCAACACCAAGCCCTAACCCCTTGCACGAAAATCACAAGTTCAAGTAGTAAAGGTTCGGGTTTTCGGTGTTTACCTAATTCAGAAGTTCGGTTGATGATCTATGAAGCTTGGACCTTGGTCTTGGCTATGGAGGTTGACTGAACACTCTCTCTTTCTTCTGAAAATTTCGTGCTCCCCTTGGTCTTGGAGAGAGAAAACATGTGTATTTTATAATAGTAGAAGTAACTGATTAGTCCTGAAAAACTGTAGTAAAACCCTGTTTAGTAATTAATGGAATTCTTCTGACTTTTTGACTTATTTCCCAAGAAAATCCAGAATACTCCAGAATCAGAAGATGTGGTGCATTCTCCTAAACTTATTCAGTTTTTTATCTTTCAATTGGGAAAATTACCTACTTTGGCCCGGAATTTACGTAAATTACCAGTTTTGGCCCGGAACTTCTTTATTATTTTTTTCTTTTTCCCCAAGTTTTCTAGACACTTCTTAGGGTCTTGTGGCGCCATCTTGGGCCAACAAATCAGATCCCATGCTTTTTATTTTATTTTTCCCAATTTATTTGATTTATTCCCTTTAATCGGGAAAGTAGGACCCGCACTTTGACTTTTTGACTGATTTTTCTTTTCTTTTTCTTCAAGCAGGTTTTTAATAATTATGAGGGCTGGGTGGCGCCTCTTTGGGCCCACCAAATCTGTCCTCACCCATTTTATCAGGCTTTCACACTTTAACCGGTCCAGACTCTTTCCACCAGTCCACGTTGGGCCCTGCTAGTCATCCGGGTGCTTCCCTTTGTACTTTTTTTTTCCAACTTTTTAGATATTTTCCCCTGAATGGACATTCATATGTGGCGCCATCTTAACTTCCCAATATGGCCCAACACTTGTCTCATTCAGTCCAAAAGGAACCCCTAACTGGTCCCTATCGGTCCCCTTTCTATTGGTTATTCACCTGTGGGACCCGCACTCATGTTTGGGCTTGAATATGGATAAAATCATCTGAATTTTCCTTCCCTCTCCTGGGTGGACGAAATTAATGACTTAAGGGGTAAGGATTTGACTATTTTGCCCCTGTAATCATTACTTACTTTTTGCTTTTTAATACTGTAGTGACACGTGTCCTCAGGTAATTATTACAGATGACTTTTCATTCTTATTTTTTCAAAAACGCAGGAAATCCTTAACTGTCCAGGAAATGTCATGTGCACACTTATTTTAGCACATTCTTGATTAGCTAATTGTCCCATACCTTAGGACATAGCTAAATGACATTTTTACCGACTCGTTAACACTGTATAGGTCCTCTGTACCCATTTTCCATTAGCACTTTCAATTTCACGGCTTATACATACTAGGTCTATTGACCCGTATAGCCGAGTTACTTAGTCCCTAAAAGGCTTTCTATCTCTCGACATTCTTGCGACTCTTCCCGAACTGGCTTAATTGTCCGCCTAATTTAGGCCTGTTCTCGATTCTCGGAGTCCAAAGTTCGGGATATTACATCAGGTATTACACGGTTGCAACCCTAGACGTTCGTCCTTGTGTTTGCTTCGTTATAACATGGAATCCTTGGAAATTGAGAGCATACCCGCCATGTTTTCCCTTAGGCGGTCTTAGGGGCATCATTGGTTCGTGTAACGGCTTGCTCTGTATGATGCTCGGTTATAATGATGATGGTCCTCCTTCGATTCTGTTGTTGAACCCAGCGACTAGAGGTAAAACAAGTACCCAGACCAACAATTAATGAGGGCAGCTATGGCGTTTTTGGATGGGGATTTGGGTTCAGTCCTCTAGTTAGGGATTACAAGATAGTGAGAATTCATACCCCTAATTTTAATATTTGGCTTGGTCAAATCAATTTCAACAATGTCTGGGTTCAAATGGTGGAAGTATATTCATTAAGAACAGGGTCATGGAAAGAAGTAGAATGTGGTCTTATACGTAGTGTATATATTCAATCTAAACCTATCACTACTAATGGGACTATATTTTGGTTGGCATTGGATTTAGAAGATAAAGACTATCGTAGGATGATAGTTTCATTTGACCTAGCAGTGGAAGTTTTTACACTAATACCATTACCTTCTTCAACCTATGATACTCGTAGTTATGTGACACATTCGACTGTGCTTGACGTGTACGAGAACAAAGTTGCTCTGCTTCATGATTACTTTGTGAATACATCTTTTATTTATTTATGGGTGTTGGAAGAGGTTAGTGGTGTACCTGAGGAGTTGGTGTTGGAATAAAAAATATAGTATTGGACCGACTTTATGTTTGTTACAACCAAAGTGTATTTGGAGGAATGAAATAGTTTGCCGTGACTTTGAAGATGAATTGAATAGACTGTTGGGAAATAAATCAACTTTTTATGTGTTCAATCTCACTACTGATAATGAATCGAAGAAATTCCACATCTCTGTACCTGCCCATGAATTAAATGGAATTTGCAATTATGCAGAGAGCCTCGTGTCTATATGAGAGACAAACATGTTGAATAAAGTGTCTGTGTAGAATGGTGATTGAAGCATTCAAATATAATTTTTCAACTATGATTTATGGTGGAAGTGATAAGTTTGTGAGATGAGTTTTGTCTTGACTTATGTCAACCTGCATATCAACAAGCACAAAGTAACTTTCTGTCTTCATAGTTTCAGTTGAAATGCACCTACAAAACCTTTGAACATTTTGGTTGAATCAATTAAGACTTTCAATAGAGAAATTCAGTTCTATTTGCTTCTAACTTTTTATCATTATATCTCATTAGAGGTTGAGTTTTTCTTATGTTGTATTTATTTTGTCTTTTTATCATATTGCCACTTAAAAAAAATTACAAGAGAGAGCATATTGCAAAAGCAAAATTCTAAATTCTGAGGGAGTGGAGACTTGCATGTCCATCATGGTCTCATTTATTTGTTCCCCCCCCCCCCCCCCCCCCCCCCCCCCCCCCGGGTATGTGTGTGTGTGAAGTTGGTACAATATATTAACATTTGTTCAGACTTGCAAGTTGCAACATTGAACTTGGCATGAAGCTTCCCAATTTCAGTAAAAATGTTCTGATGACCGATATGGGCCAGTATTCTCAATTTATTATTAATATCATCTTGATTTCATTTAGAGATTATTTAAATTATATTGCTTTAAATTCCTCGCTATTGATCATAATATTTTAATTATTTATCAAACTAAAGTAAAGTACTCTTTGAAGTTACAATCTGAAGTATGGATCCATCATGTTATACATTTATAATTCGGGGGTTTTCTTTTAGGTTCAATTTTCAAAGGGACAAGATAACATTGATCATTTGAGTATTTTCGCCTAAATATTTTAAATATTATTTATTTTTGATAAATATATATTATCCCTTCCCACTGAACGTCATTTTTTTCCTCTAACCTATAATTTTTTTAAACAAAATCTTTTAAAAACATTAATTTTGATTGAAAGTAATGAAAAGGCATAATCCTGCAAATTAAAAGTCAAAGATTCCTTGCTTGCCAATTTTAAAAAATTGGAAAAGGTGGTTATAAAAATTTAATAAAAAGAATATGTGAGATAAATATGTAAGAAAAAATAATTAAAAAATTTTAACCCCAATTTTATTTTATTTTTTAAATCTAGTTCAAAAAACTTTTCTCTCCTTCCTCCCAAATCTCTCGTACCAAACAACCATATTTTTAAAGAGGAGAGCAATTAGGGAACAAATGTTATTATGAGGTACAAAATTAATTTTAAATTAGATACTTTAATTTTTTTTTTAAAAAAAATTATTATTATTCACTATATTTAATTTTAGTGATATATATATTCTATTAATTATTTATAAATCAAGACAAATTATTTGTCATTTTATCTTTTTAATAAATTTTCTTGATATACAAAAAATTCTGAATTTACTATTTTACCCACATTAAAAATTTATTTAAACTAATCAGTTTGACAAATCATTTTCTTTTTATTCAAAAAATATTTTATATCTTTTCAATGCTTTTCTTTTTGAGTTTAATAGTAATTTACTACTTTGAAATGTTGATGAATTTACCATTTCACGACCTCTTCTCTTCCCAACGCAGTGATCACGAGACCTCTATCTTCAACCTCAATCATTGTCCCATCGTCTTCGACCTCCCTCTTCAAAGAACTAGATCAAAAACCAGATCTGTCTTCAACCTTAATCACGCCGTTTGTGTTCATGCTCTCCTTCCAGATTCATTGCGCACAACATTCTTCTTGGTCTGTTGCACATTCGTCGAACCTACCCCTCTTGAGTTGAATATTATCTGGGTTTTGAGGAAGAAAAAGATGAATAGTAAATGTGAGATTTAACAAAAGTCGTAATGAGATTAACAAGTTCATGGATTAATTTAAAAAGTCTTGTAATGGGTTTAACAATGTTAGTTTTCTATGTGTTTTGATGATAACTGACAATTGTAAACACAAGTTAAAATTGATCTTGGAAAAGTTGAAAAACATTCTGTCAAGTGAATACTTGAATATTGGTTTGAATACTCAAGTATTGAGTTGACAGAGAATGGATATCACTGTCACAAAGATGAGCAATACTCAAGTATTCCCATGAATACTCAAGTATTGAGGTTACAGAGAGCATTCCAAGTTTTTCACAATGAGTCAATACTCAAGTATTGGTTTGAATACTCGAGTATTGATCATACAGAGACTTTTTCACTAAAAGGCAAAATTGTCAATACTCAAGTATCCATTTGGATACTCAAATATTGGTTATACAGAAAGTCACCCAAGTATTCAAACATGTGAATACTCGAGTATTGGTTTGAATACTCAAGTATTGGACAAACAGAAAGTTTTCAAACTTTACACATGTTTATGAATACTCAAGTATTGAAATGGAAACTCAAGTATTGAATTGGCAGAAACCTTTCCAAGTTTTTGAAAACATCTGAATACTCAAGTATTGAATTGAATACTCGAGTATTGGTTATACAGAAATGTTTGCTTTTTCCAAGTGATTTGAATACTCAAGTATTAAAGTGAACACTCAAGTATTGAGTTGGAAAAGATTTCACAAAGTTTTCAAACAAATTCAATACTCAAGTATTGAGTTGAATACTCGAGTATTGGGCATACAGAGAGCTTGGCTCTTTTTCAAATGTTTTGAAAACTCAAGTATTGATTTGAATACTCAAGTATTGAGGTTTTGGACTTAAACTTATTTTCACATAAAAAGTTCAAAACTTGAGTATTGGTTTGAATACTCGAGTATTGACATTATTCAAAGACATGGTCCAAAGCTTAAAACTTGAAGTTCTTCTCTGGAAGAAGAATACTCAAGTATTGACATGAATACTCAAGTATTCACATTAGTGCACAGTGACATACTCAAGTATTGAAGAACATACTCAAGTATTGGTCGCGAGCTTTGAAAATCAAATTTAACGGATTTATGAAAACTTCTTTAGTCGATCTCAATACTTGTCATTATTATTCTCTGATATTCCCAGCTATGTTTAACCACTTTGTTAGTGAGTTTCAGCTTGTTTAGAGGAGATTAAATGAAGGTTTAAAGCAAAAGCAAAAAGCATGTCAGAACATTAAATGCTAAGCCCAGAAAGTTGCATACTTTTGGGTAATCCTTCTGCACACGCTTACAAAGGATTAATGCCTACCTACCACATCCAGTAGCTGCTATTCCAACGGATTAATATTCAAGAAGTCAACTCTGAACTTCTGTACAACTGGATTAAGTGAAGAGTATAGAGAGAAAACTCCAAAATACCTCCAACAGCTAGATTAATGCACCAACGGTCATAATGAAGCTTGCAACGGATCTTTAATGCTCTCTTAGTATAAATAGAGTAGCATTCAATTTCTCTCAACAACTAAGACCACAGAAAATGAAAATAATTCAAAGTTCCCAACTACTATTGAGTTTTCTTGTGTAAAGTATCTGTTGATACATTAGAGCTTCAGTGTTTATTTCTATCCACTCTTAGAGAGAGTTTCTTACCTACAAATCATTTATTGTAAAGAATCACAAGTCAAGGGGACTTGGTGATTGGGTTCATTGATTACAACTTGTAAGGGGGAGTAAGTTCTAGTGAGAGAATTACTCTTGAGTACGGAGAGTGTGTAATTTTTTAATATAGTGGAAATCCCGGTGCGGGCGGGACCTGGACGTAGGTCGGTGGTTGGACCGAACCAAAGTATAAATCTTTGTGTCTTGCTCTTCTACTCTCTCCTCTTGTCTATCTCTGTTTTTATTTAACAAAAACAGAGCAAGTTTCAAAAAGATTTTTAAACATACCCAATTCACCCCCCTCTTGGGTATTTTGCTCCATTTTCAAACAAGTCTTGGAAGAATAAGTGCAATAAAAAGTATGTGTTTGAAACATATTTTTATCAATTTAAAAACCAAAATAAATACGTTTCAAGAAATATGATAAAAACTAAAAAAAAATTAATTTTTTTTTCAAAATTCATAAATTTTTAAAAATATTTTAATTTTGAAAATACAATCAAGATTTATTTTTTGATTGTATAATTATTTTGGCAAATATAAAGGTTCAAATAATTATTTTGTTAAGTTGGGATACTTTGGTCAAAAAAAGTTTATGAGTCAAACTTAACGATCCACTAACGGTTGGATGAACGAAAAAGGAATCCTAAAAATATAAGTGGGGTTTTAAATTCTAGGGGAGGTTCATAAGTGTTTTCAAAATAGAGGAGAGATTAGTGTAATTAAGGCAAAACAGAGGGGTGACCGGAGTATTTTACTCTATATTTTAAGCCAATTCCGTTGTCTAAGCTTTGGGTCACAAAGAAGAGAGAAAAAGAAAGAAGATTCCAAAATATTATTTAAATTATCGTTTTTACTCTATCATTTAAATTTGATTATCAGTATTTTTCTGAAATATTATTTGGTGAATCATATTTATTTTGCATTTCACCTTTTTAAAATAAGAAAATCTCAAGAATAATAAAATTTAAACTATCAAAGTGATATATATATTTTTCTGAAATACTAGTGCGCGTTAAAGACGTAATTAGATTGAAGAAAAATAAATAAATGAAAAAAAATAATTGAGAGAGAATTTTTAGGGGAAATATATTTATAATCCCTTTTTTGTACCATGTGTTTTAAATGTTTTAGTTTCAGTTTCAACAAATATTTAAAGTGCATTGTACTTAATCACTGCATATAATTAAAATTGAGAGCGATAATCTCCATTCAGTTGCTAGAATCTGACTTGACTCAGATAGATAGTCATATCAAATAAAAGAAATAAACTTGATTAAAATTTAAGGGTTGCTG
Source organism: Acacia melanoxylon (assembly GCA_019022615.1). Classification (NCBI taxonomy): domain Eukaryota; kingdom Viridiplantae; phylum Streptophyta; class Magnoliopsida; order Fabales; family Fabaceae; genus Acacia; species Acacia melanoxylon. The sequence goes on from JAFJYJ010000010.1 coordinate 2,662,125, forward strand.
TATACATAATGATGTAAAAAATTCATTTTAAATTATATAATTTCATATATGTATGAGAGAAATAGGATAGAACAAATCTAATCAAATAATCTAAATCTCAACAGACTTAGCTGATGATAACAATTACCTTAAGAATCTGATTTACAAGATAATAACAGGAATATATATTTATATAAGTAATTAAAAAGAAAACTGGGTTATATCGAAGTGGCAATCTTGTTTATGTTTCTGAATTCTTAGCGTGCGCGCATTTTTATAGACACACAATAAGTATCTGTTCTCTCCATTGACCTTTATCCCGTACGGCAAGAAGATGGCCACTGGCGGCAACAATTCCTATCTGCCTTCGGAGATAATCATCGAAATTCTCAAAAGGCTTCGTGTGAAACCGCTCGTTCGATTTCGTGCTGTGTGTAAAGATTGGAGAAATCTCTTGAAATCCCCATCTTTCATCGAGGAGCACTACCACCACACTACTCACAAAAACCCTCTTCTGGTCTGTCATGTAACCAATCGCAACTCAATATATTCGCCCCTATGTTTGCTTCGTTATGAGAAGGAAACTGTGAAAGCTAAGAGAATACTCGAGATGGATTCCTTAAGGCGTGTTAATGGCCTCATTGGTTCCAGCAACGGCTTACTTTGTGTGAGACTCGATGAGGAAAAAGATGATACTCCTATTCCGCTTTTGTTGTTGAATCCAGCGACCAGAGAGATCAGGCAAGTACCCAGATCAACAAATGAAGATTGCAGCGATTGCTATTTTGGATTTGGGTATAGTCCTGTAGTTAGGGATTACAAGATAGTGAGAATTCATAGTGCTGGTGCTAAGACTAACATTCGAAGAATGAATTCACACAATATATGGGTTGAAGGAGTGTATGTGTATTCATTAAGAACCGGGTCCTGGAAAGAAGTAGAATTTGGAGTTATACGTGGTGCATTGAATGTATATAACCCTGTCGCTGTTAATGGGGCTATATTTTGGACAGGATGGGAGGCTAACTATCTTCGGCATGTGATAATTTCTTTTGATCTAGAAATGGAATTTTTGAATTGATACCATTTCCTTCTTCAAACTCTGCTGATCTTCCTCTTAGTCCGATGTATGCTTGATGCATACGAGAACAAACTTGTTTTGATTCATGAATACCTACATGTATTGGAGGTGCCTCATTATATTTTTATTGATTTATGGTTGTTGGAAGAGGGAAGTGGCCGTGAATATGGGAAGAGCTGGGGTTGGAGTAAGAAATATAGCATTACACCAAATCTACCTTCCTTACATCCACTAATGCTGTGGAAGAATGAAATAGTATGCACCAACGGTAGTGACCCAATTTTTTTGTTCCATCTCGCTGCTAATAATGAATTGAAGGAGTTTCACACTTCTTTATCCAAAGGTGATGTATATAAATATGGATTTTTCTTTTATGCAGAGAGCCTCGTGACTATCTGTAACACGTATTTTGAGTAGCATTGCTATGGAATTCTCGGAATTACATTCTAGATTTACTTTGTGTTATCAATTTTGGTGGAAATTTTTCCACAAAACCTTTGAATATTTTGGTTGTACATATCTATAAGATTTGATGCCCCTTAGACATATTTTTTAGCGTTGCTCTGAAATATGATAATGTTTTCTGCATTCAAAATTTCTTGTCTCTAATCCCCAAAACCTTTCAACATTTTGGATGTTCTTATAATCCTCGAAGCCCCTTTGATTTGTGATCAGTACTAGCTAGTTGATCCAAACTTTATTTTAGCTTTCTATATCATCATCTGTTCAATTTTCACGGATAAATACTAGTTTAGTTGATGCTATATAATATTCCTGTGGGTTTTATTGGCCATTTCATGGGCCAGTTTTTTCTTGCTTTGTAATTTTTTGAATGTAAATCAAATGGAGTGAAAGGTTGGATGAGTATTTGTTTCTAAATGATCTTAAATTTTGTTAATTTTTTTGATAAAACTTATCTTACCCTTTCCGACATATTGATCATCATTTTTATCTGGTCAAACAATAATTTTTTTTAAGAAACATCATTTTAAAAACAGTAATTTTGATTCGGGGGTAATAAAAAGTCATAATCTGCAGATTCCATCTCAAAAATGATGAACTACTGGGAAAACCAATGCCCTTAATTAGGTCGTTCTGGTTCTGCTTGTATTAACCAACTCCAACTCCATGCAGCTTTTTCCGTTAAAATCATTGCTTCTTGGAGAATTAAAAAAATAAAAACAAGACCAAGGACCAACGGAGTTAGACAACGGTGTGAAAAACAGACGTCAGTCCATGAGAATTGAACTCATTACTTCCCATTTACATATAAGCTTATATGCAGGCTACAAGATCATTGGTAAAGCATATTAATAAGTATTTTGTTGCATAGAATAGGTAGGCACACATCTTGGTGCCAACAATATTTAAAATAAAAATCGAAGTGATGTACCCACGATTTAATGATCTCTTGTAATTAAAACTGAATATATTGAGCTAATTTTTATATAAATTAAAGCTGAAATAAAAAACATAAACGTATTGATAAAAAACAAAATTATTAATTATATTAAATTAAAAATGAAATGATGAATTGAATTTCCAAAGTACCATTCAACAATTATAATTAATTTTCCTTTATTTCACTCTTCTCGTACACAAAAACACACACGTGTGGATAAAACACCCCCCCCCCAAAAAAAAAAAAAAGGCATTTTATAGGTGATGGAGAAAAGTACTGGTGAATCTGGGAAGAGTTGCGGCTGATGATGTTTTTATCGAGTGAGTATTTGGAGGAACGGAAGAGTATGTGAAAACCAATAAAAGGGAAGAGTATATGGGATAAGGGATAACATATTTAATAAAAAATTCAGAGGCTACGGCTAAATAATTTGTGAGAATATTAGCAACCTTATGTTTAGGACTAAAATTTTCATCAACCAGTGGACTTATAATAAGGATTAGGATGTTAATTTATTAAAAGAAGGTGGGACCCAATATATTTTGTGTATTTAATTTCTTCTCTCTCCATGATAGAAACTTCTTCTCGCTCCATGGTGTAAAATCCAAAAAGCAGAAAGGGATTGTCTTCTCCCATGGCCATCACGAAACCGGTTTCCCTACTAATAAGCAAAAAGCTTAGTAAGGAGAGCTCATTAGATCTGGACCATTCATATATGATTTTGAAGGGTCTAGATATGATGTTTTTTTTTAAGTGATGATTTCTTAACTAAGAAAATCATTTTTTTTTTAAAGAAAAGTAGTTAGGAGATTCTCTTTATTTTAGATTCTATACCCATTAAGATATATATATATATATATATATATTTTAAAAAAAACACAGACTTTTAGAAACTCATATCTGGACCGTCTAAATCAGATGTGACAGTTATAAACACTACCAATGAACCAATCCTACTTTTGCCCCTCTGATCGCACGTTTGGGATAGCCAAACGTGACCCCAAACTCTAATTACTACCTCATCGGTCTAATTATAAGAGCTAGTTGACTTTTTTTTTGGAGAGATTAAGGAAACTAAATAAGTTTTTTAATCATTTCATATGTTGTATTTTCTTAGATTATATTATAGTTTATTAATCAAACTATTTAGTTTGAAGAAAAAAATAAAAATAAAAATACTCTAAACTAATTTAATTAGCTTCCTTGATTTCTCCAAAAAAATCAACTAGCTCTTATAATTAGGACCGGAGGGAGTAAAACCTAATCTTTTAAATAAAAAAAATTACAGAAATACGGAACTCTACTTAATCAAAAAATAATGTCATAAATGTGAACCTAACCAAAATAATTTATCTTAAAGATATATAAATTCTAATTAAAATCTTAATAAAGGTAATTCTAAAATTAATGATGTTGAGATATTTTTTAAGTTATTATATCAAATATCAATATAAGATATAATATCTTAACACATGAATATATCAAATCAAATATTAATATAATATCTCAACAATGATAATGCTCTTTGATCTTATGATCTAAGATAGATTCCAATAATCTCTCGTTAACATCATATTCCAATAGTCATGAAGCGAAGAGGATGGGAGCTGACAGGAAAAGAAAATCATAAGCTAAGTTCCGTTAGAATCCGAGTTACCGACTTTACAAATTTATTCACCGACCCCTTCCCGCAAGTTGATGGGCATGGGAGAAGACAATTCCTTTCTGCCACCGGAGATCGTCGTCAACATTCTCAAGAGGCTTCCCGTTAAGTCCCTCGTTCGATTTCGCTGTGTAGTTAAAGCTTGGAGAAATCTCGTGAAATCCCCATATTTCATCGAGGAGCACCACCACCACTCTGCTCTCAACAACCCTCTTCTTATCTCTTCTGCATCCATTTTCAACCCTGGATACTCGTTCTTATTTTTGCTCCGTTATAAGATGAAATCTTTGGCAATTGAGAGAATACCAGCCATGTATTCTTTAAGGCGTGCCTGTAGTAATATCATTGGTTCATGCAACGGCTTGCTTTGTGTGATGCTCGGTTGTGATGGTTATGAGCTTTTGTTGTTGAACCCAGCGACTAGAGAGGTAAGGCAAGTACTCACAACAACGATTAATGATGGTACCTATAGCATTTTTGGATGGGGATTTGGGTTTAGTCCTTTAGTTAGGGATTACATGATAGTGAGAATTCATGAGTCTCGTTCAATTAATTTAGACGATATCTGCGTTGTCCGAGCAGAATTGTATTCATTAAGATTAGGTTCGTGGAAAGAAATAGAGTTTGGGGCTATACGGACGGTAAGATTTCTATCTAAAGCTGTCACTATTAACGGTGCTATATTTTGGTTGGGATCGAAGGGTAGAGATCATCGTCATATGATAGTTTCATTTGACCTTGCAATGGAAGCTTTTACATTGATACCATTACCTTGGACCACTTATGACCCTATTTATCCAATTGTACTTAATGTGTACGAGAACAAAGTTGCTATTCTTCATCGTTTCTATGCCCATGAGGGTGCTTTTATTGATTTATGGGTGTTGGAAGAGGGTAGTGGTGCACATGGAAAGAGTTGGGGTTGGACTAAAAAATATGGTATTGGACCCATGTCATGTTGTTTAAAACCAAAATGCTTTTGGAGGAATGAAATAGTCTGCCTAAAATTTGGACAGCTAGGGAACGCTTTTCATTTGGTCAATCTCACTACTAGTAATGAATTGAAGAAGTTCTGCTTGATTTCATCTTTGAAGGAAATCAAGGAAATTATCAATTATGCAGAAAGCCTTGTGTCTATGCGTGACATGCATGTTGAATAGCCTTTTTATCATCAAGTTCCCACTTTTACATTAGTCTCTGCAATTTAGTGCAAAATCTTTGAACATTTTTTGTTGTATCTATAAATAAGGCGAGATGCTCCTTAGAATATAGAAATTCAATTCTATCTGCTTCTAACTTTGTTTCTTTCTCTGTCATTAAATGTTGAGTTGTCCTTTACCCCGTTTTTATTTTATTTTTCTTATCATCACACTTGTGTAGAGCACATTGCAAAATCAATATGCTACTTGTTTGGAAACTTGCTTGTGCATCTTGCCTTCATCTATTTATTCTCTAATTCGGATAACACTACAAAAAAACATCGCCACGGAAATTTTCCACGGAATTCCATGGCTAATTCAATTTGCGACGGAATTCCCACGGAATATAATCCGTCCCCAAAAAAACCGTGACAAAGAAATTTCCCACGGAAATGGAGACGGAAAAATTCCGTGGGAAATTTCTACGGAAGTTCTGTGGGAAATTTGGAATGGAATTCCATGGGTAATCGGACGGAATTCCGTGAGTAATTTGAGCAAATTTTCACATCTTTTTTTTTTGCTGAACCTTTTTTAAGCCGTTTTTTTAATAATTAAAATGCACTGAAACGAGAAAATAGGCATGTTCATATAGATAGAAAGCTGAATCAATTACAAGAAAGTAATAAATCATGACAAACTTTAATGAATAAAAAACTAATTCAATTACAAGTCAATGCAATGAAAGTCACCTCAAGAACAGAAAAACAACAAAATTTATAAAACCTAATAATTTATATATTTTCATCTTCGTCTTCATCTCTGTCTTCATCAACATCTTCAACGTCATCATATGTATCTTCTTCTTCTTCTTCTTCATACTCCATGTTATCCACTGGCATATCCATGTATTCCATTCTAAGAAGCAAGAATTCTATTTTAGAAGAGGAAAAAGCAAATGTGCAAGTCGGAATGTTTATGAATTAAGGCATGCAAACCAATGGGTAAGATTTGATGCTTGACTTAGAAGAGGAAAAAGTAAATGTCATGCAAAAAGTCAAGCCACATGTGCAAGTCGAAAAGTTTATGAATTAAAATCAATACAAGAAACCAATTCTTGTCTAGAAGCAAAGAAAAATCCTTAAAACTTGTCTTCACACAAGGCTGGACACTTTTTTTGCGTGATATGGTTGAATTCAGAATGAGGTGTTTAAGTCCTATAACTAATAGTATGAGCTACTCAATGGAGTACTTAACTAATAACCAAAGGGGGCTGGTTATTGTGCTGAAACATTCAACAAGGTTCAAGCTATTAATAGCAAACCCAATAAATCACAACTAAGTCCGATAATCCACAATGTGGTAGTTTAGTAAAACTCAATTCAAACACACTTTTAGCAATTTCTCAAGTGCACACGACACATCAGCAAATATAATATTGCACACAACCAAAGTAGTGTAGAAACAGAGCCATTTTCATAGAAGAATTATAGAAGCAAGAATGTAATCCAGTTCCTAAAATTCAGTGGCAAAAAATAACTATCTAGAACCAAATAAATCCAATGTATCACTGGGAAACTTGTTAAATATTCAGGGGAGCAGTTGATTCATAAATGCACAGGGCAATATATTCAGTGCCGAATAACAGTTTGATCACTTCCTAATCCCTGAAAAATTGCAGAAGCAATTTCCAGCAATAAAATGCAACTCAAAAGTACAACATATATGATAGCAAAGGTTCTTGTCTATCGCACACACCTTGTCAAGTCAAATGCAACTCAATCTTTGATGTTTTGGGACTCCGCTGGTAGTGCCAATTGTTTCTTGACTATCACACACACCTTGTCAATTATCTCTGGTTTAGCCTGTTCAAAATTCAAAATTTCATGTTGATCACATCATAGGATTACTTATTATATTAGAAAAAATTCAGGCTACGATACCACATCCAAACATAAATTTTCATGTTTATGTGATTTCAGCATGAGGCTTTGCCATGAAGTTGACAAATGAATGATACTGGACAGATTCAGCATCTTTTCCATTTAGAAACAATCCTTTCACCATCTCCATGCATGAACCACAATTATGAAATACTTCACATATTAATTAAATTCAAAGTGCAAGAAAAATTTATTTAGAAAACTCAAGAAGAGATAACATGCTTCTATATCATTTATCACAAATATCATCACTGAAAACACTATATCATGTCCCCCATTAAATTCAAGAAGATTTTTTTTTTTTTTTTTTAAGAATGGACATGTTTATTGATAAAAAAAACTTCTAATTCAAAGCTCCTCTTTTGAATGGATAGATGCTTTTGTTTTGTTTTCCCCCATAAACTGAGAAGTTTTAATATAATGAAAAACACGCACACAAACAATCAACTATCATAAAACAATCATCATCATCTTACATTGCTAGCAAGTAACTTCAAGCATCCTTATTAATAGCAATGCCACCCAACTCAAATTTCTTAACAACTTTTAACCAATAAACATTGTTTAACAACCATGTAACACTAAAGCATCAAAGTAGTTTCACAAAGTCCCAATATTCCATTCAATAACAAAATTTAGCATGAAATTCTCCTTTCAAACAATTTATCAAACACTTAGTGTGCATTTCGTATTAGGCAAACTGCAAAAATTTTCAGTCCTTCTTATCACAGCCCCAAAATTCATATGTTCCAACTATAAATCCACTTCTATTCAGTGTCCAAACTTTGGACAGCAAGATCAAACACCAATTAGGAGAAAGGCAACAATTTTCCAAACCATATACAAGAAGACAACAAGGAAAAGAAGACATAACACTAAATTTTCAGCAAGGGTAATAATAAAACTAAATTTGCTTTCCATAATTTCACAACTTAAAACTAAATTGAATACCCTTCTTTTGCCGACAGAAGAAGATTTGAACTCAGCCAATAAACAATCAATAAGTTTTCACCCTTGGCCACAGGAAAAAAATAAATAAACAAATAGAGAACATCGCAACCGCTGCTTGTAAAATTTTGTTAAATATTAAGTTTGCAAACATAACAAACATCCATCACTTAAATTCTACAGTCGAATTGGATCCAAACAAAACATTAAGACATTTCTAAACATAAAGATCATAAAAGTCGAACAACAAGGAGTAATCAAAGCTAAACCGATTGCAATCCCTCTCAAGAATCCAAATCCGCAGGAAAGAACAAGATCCTCGGAATCGATGAATCACAAAATGAAAACAAGAAGCGGGAAATCAAAGAAGAAAAACAAGCATTACCTAACAATGGAAGCGATTAAGCACCGTTTCAGAGAAAAGATCGTTGAGGAAACCCCCAATATGTAGCCATCGGGTCTGCGAGTCACGAGCTTCCGAGGGTGGGTCAAATGGTGAAGCAGAGAAGAGTGAAGTTGAGACTTAGAGACTAAGAGGAGAGTGAGGAGAACTGAGCCTGGAAGTCGGAAGAGCCTAAGGGCTTTCGGACGACAGGATGGAATTTTTCACAGAGGAGGGAAAGTTAATTTGTTGTGCGGCAATGAAGAGAGACTTGCACTTCTTGCTTGCACTCACACCTTCACCTACGCAATAGACACTGGAGATTATTTAGGGCTGAGGTTTCGCATGGAGGGAAAGGGAAAATTCGCACAGGGATTAAAAATGAAAGAGGCGCCAGACTGAAAATGAAAACAGGGCGCTCAAATTGTATTTAGGGATTGTAAATTTTTAATATAAAAAAAATTGTAAAATCACCCACGGAATTCTGTGGATAATGGAAACCGTCAAATTACCCATGCAAAGCGCGTGGGAAATTCCGTGGGTAATATTTTATTTTTTTAAAAAAATCTTGTAATATTTCCCACGGAATTCCGTCGTTAATCCGTCTCTAATTATTGATGGAAATGATTCCGTCTCGATTTTGTGGGTAATTTCCTCAATTACCCACAAAATTCCATGGGTAATATTTTATTTTTTTAATTTTTCCCACGACTTTCCGTGGGTAATCCGTGTCTAATTAGCGACGGAATTAATTCCGTCTCAGATTCCATGGATAATGCGATGTTTTTTTGTAGTGATAATAACGATGGTACTATATAATATATTAACATTTGTCGAGACTTGCAACAGTGAATTTAGCACGAAAGCTTCCTAATCTTAGGAAAAATGTTTTGATGACCTATATGAACAGGACTTATTCCTCTAATAACATAAATAACTACTCATATCAAGTACTACCCCTACTCATTCAAGCTTGGTTTGGGTTATAAATAAGGGAACTCAATCCACTTTGTCTTCTAAATTTATAATTTTCCCAAATTTATCCTCTATTGATTGCACACATTAAGGGGCTCCCATCTAAGGGTAATCATGATTAAATGTGGTAGTTTAGGAAAATCAATCCATATTTGCTACAACTAATTAACATAACTAATTTTCTTAATCCATCCAAAGGAAAGGTTAACAAGACTGATCTAAGTCATTTGTTTTTCTCATTTTTTAGTACACCGGAAAGAAAAATAGAAGGAAGCAGCTTAAGAGGCCAACACCGAGTTCATAATGCTATGAATAGCATCAAGTCCCAAGATTTGGACACCACGAGGACCATTCAATGCCTTCTTGGCAAGAGCATATTCTACACTATTAAAATCTCTGCCCACCAGCATAGTCACCACACACAATCTTGATTCAACATTTCTTTAATTTATAATATCAGGGTTTTATTGAGGAAATTTTTGCAAGTCAATTCTTCAATATTGAAAACTCTGCTACTTTTTAATTACCTTCGAATGACGATTCTCTCCTTTTCTTAATTTATGACTCCACCTTCTGCATCATAATGCACGTCGCTTTATTGCGTGTTTTCTTATGAAATGGAACTTATTCTTCTGCGCTTGATACAATTGGTTGATAATGAAAAAAACAGGAGGTTGCTTAAAGATTAAAACAATTGTAAACATATTTTTATTAATTATTTTTATGATTTTTAATATTTATGGTCGTCGACCGACTTCACGTCAATGCTGCCGACGACCAATGACCAGCATAACATCACTTCCACAGATAGCCAACGGGTGACGGCTGCCACCACATAACCGCCAATGGTAGCTGTAGACTGACGCTATGTCACTGCCAGTGATGACCGTTGTCCAACTCTGTCATTGCCGCCAACAACTGGCACTATGTTATCATCGGTGACATAGTTTCATTTGGTTGATAATTTTGTCGATGGTTTCCTCTTTTTTTTTTTTTTGGTAGTTATTAGAGGTCAATTGTGTCTTATATACATTGTTGTTAAACTCGTGAATCACCTCTCCGAGTTTACCCTTTTTATGTTTTTAGTGTACAAAATTGTGTAAGTCATTATTAAACTCATGTTGGTTGTAAATTCGGTTAAACTTGCTAGCAAACATACCGTGTTTACCCTTTTTAGGTTTCCAGCTTACAAAATCATATTTTCTCACTCCTAAACTCGTGCCACCTTGTGTTGATTTAATCATTCTTAATCGTTTTATATATGAATATTATAGAAACTTCTTTATCGAGTATTATGATAGATTATGAATATTAATAAAAGTAAACTCTTATGAGTTTTTTATTTGTGTCCACAATATGATTTTATATTATTGTTACGAGTTTGCTTAAATTGGTGAATTTACAACGTTACCTATATAGTCGATCTCACTAAGTAAGATTATTGATTATAAAAAATAATGTCATCAACACCAATTATATAATGCTAATATTATATTTACAAAAACAGCATACCTCACCATAGTGACATGATGACGCTTTAAGTGTGCTAAAGTAGGAAAAATACTCTTACACACAAAAGCATATGAATTACTCCTACTGTGGGATAAGGTTTGTTGTATATATTATCAGTGTTTAGTTCCCGTAGTTATATTTAATTGCTGCTATATAACATATTTGGTATTTGGTTGCCCACTTGACATACCGAAGGTTCTATTTGTGAGGGAAAGGAAAGGTTAATTTGTTGAAAAAAGTATTTATTCATTAGTCAATGGTTTATATTGAGAAATATACAATTATAACTATACACTTCACAAGTTTTGTTGATATTCCTATACACTCGTAATAGCGATGTAAAATCAAATTGTAGACTGAAATCGCAAACTCAAAAGAGTTTATTTTTGTCAATAAATATGTATTAATAGTATATAATATAATAATTTAAATATAAAAAGACAACATTTTAATTGAAATATATTTTAAATTCAAATAATTGAAATCAAATCTATCAACATTCATAATTTATCATAATCTGCAAAGAGTTTATATATATATATATATAATTTATATATAAAGCCAGTGAGCATTATCAAATAAAACAGTTAGCATGAGTTTAAGAGCATATTGACACAGTTTTTTAAGATAGAAACGTAAAAACAATAAATTCGATATGTGAACTCACAAGTTTAACCGATTTTTGCAAACTCAGATAGTCAACTCGTGATGAGTTTGACAACAATCATATAAATATCAAATAAAAGAAATAGATTTAATAAAATTCATAGGTTGTGGTATACATTATGATGTAAAGACAATTTTAAATTATAATATATATATATATATATATATATATATAATATACATATATATATATATATATATATATATATATATATATATTCTTGTTAATATCTTTCAAATCAGATTTGTAATGTGTTTGTTATCATTATCTCAGTCTGGAAAGATTTACTGCTTTAGATTATTTGATTAGGTTTATTCTATCTTATTTCTCTCTCTCACACACCCGCTTTATTTATATATATATATATATTTAAACTAGGTTATGTCAAAGTGGCAATCTTGTTTCTGTTTCTCAATCTTCGTGTGTGCGCTTTTTTAGAGACACACATAACAAGTATTCGTCTCTTAGTCTCCATTGCCCTTAATTCCGTTCGACATGAAGAAGGCCACTGGAGGCGACAATCCCCATCTGCCTCGGGACATAATCATCGACATTCTCAAAAAGCTTCGTGTGAAATCTCTCCTTCGATTTCGTGCTGTGCGTAAAGATTGGAGAAATCTCTTGAAATCCCCATCTTTCATTGAAGAGCATTGCCACCACTCTACTCACAAAAGCCCTCTTCTTACATGTCATGTAAGCAATTGCAACCCTACCTATTCGCCCCTATGTTTGTTTCGTTTTGAGAAGGAAACTGTGGAAGCTGAGAGAATACCCCTGGTGGATTCCTTAAAGCATGTTAGTGGCATCATTGGTTCCAGCAATGGCTTGCTTTGTGTGAAACTAAAACTCAGTGATGCACAAGTTGATCCTCCTCCTTCGTTTTTGTTGTTGAATCCGGCGACTAGAGAGGTCATGCAAGTACCCAGATCAACAAACGATGTTGTCAGCCGTTGCCGCCATTTTGGGTTTGGGTATAGTTCAGTAGTTGGGGATTACAAGATAGTGATAATTCATAGGGTTAGGATTAGCAGTCCAATCAACCGAGTGGAGATGTATTCATTAAGAACCGGGTCCTGGAAAGAAGTAGAATTTGAAGTTATACAGGTGCACGTTTTCTATATAACCCTGTCGCTGTTAACGGGTCAATATTTTGGTTGGGAATATTGGAGGGTGAATATCCTCGTCGCGTGATAATTTCATTTGACCTAGCAATGGAAGTTTTTACATCGATACGAATACCATCTTCATTCTTTGTTCCACCTCTTAGTCAGTATGTGCTTGATGTGTACGAGAACAAACTTGCTATAATTCATCAATATGTTCCTGAATTGAAGGAGATGCTTGAATATATTTTTATTGATTTATGGGTGTTGGAAGAGGGAAGTGGTGCATATGGGAAGAGCTTGGATTGGAGTAAGAAATATAGAATTAGAGAATATCCACCTTTCTTACCTCCAATATGCTTGTGGAGGAATGAAATAGTATGTTGCGACCGTAGTGACCCAGATTTGTTGTTCAAACGCACTGCTAATAATGAATTGAAGAGGTTCTACATGTCTCTATCCGAAGGTTATATGAAGGGAATTTTCTTTTATGCAGAGAGCCTCGCATCTATGTGCATTATGCAACACGTATCTTGAATAGCATTGCTATGGAGTTCTCACATTTAAAATCTAGAATTTACTTTGTCTTACCAATTTTGAAGGAAATTTACCGACAAAACCATTGAATATTTTCGTTGTACATATCCATAAGATTTGATGCCCCTTAGACATTTTTTAAGCGTTGCTCTGAAATATGATATTGTTTCTACATTCCAAATTTCTTTTGTCTCTCATCCCCAAAAGCTTTCAACATTTTGGATGTATTTATAATCCTCGAAGCCCCTTTGATCTGTGATCTGGAATGATGAAATTCAGTACTAGCTAGTTGATCCAAACTTTATTTTAGTTTTCTATATCCCATCTAAAAATATAAGGGCTTGTTTGTTGGGAGAATCTAATAAAATTCATTTGAAATATCTAAATTTAGAATCAGACTTATCCTTTTAATAATTCTTTAATCAGACCACTGAAAGTCGTATATAAAGAAAAGAAAGAGAAAGGTAAGGGAAAACTGTGGGGGGTGATTGTGACTGGACATGGAAGCCCGGACATGGACCATACAGGTCAGGGGAGGGAGGGAGGGGAGAGGTGGCTAGGGGCACAGCTATGTAGACGTTGGGATCAAGCGATGGATTTGCTGAGATGCAAAATGAATGAAGTGAATGATAGAGATGTTGCCTTTAGTATAAAGAGTTTGGTGGCGTGATGCCTTTAGATTTTGTTTGGATTTTGTCATCTCTCCTTATTATTGTTGTCATGTAGAAACGTAAAAACTTATATTTTATGTTTTTACTAAAGTCATACGTGCTGAAACACAATTTAAAATTTTCATGAAAGAAATTGGTAGAAACGCCACTCAAACACGGTAAGAACTTACGTTGTTACCATTTTTACTTTAACAAGAAAAAAGGATGAAAAGTTTTTTTTTGGCCCGCAAAAAAGATGAAAAGTTGAAAACCCTATTTCCATCGTGCATTTTGGACTTGGGATTACTGGAGAGTGGAGACTGGATAGCTATATATAGTTTTTAACGTATTTTCATAGTTATAAACTTAAGTTTTTAATGTAAGTCTTTTTTTTTTTTTATATAGTTATATGTTTTATATCTTTTAAATATGAAGTTGTTCATTGAATTTTGAGTAGTGATTTATGATTTTCTTTCCATGCATATATATATAATTTTGTGCTCGACCTTAACTAGTATAAAGTAGAAACTTTACGTTTCGTGTCGTTTCTATGATTTATGTTTCTACCACTCCATCCGTGTCTACGTAGAAACTTGATTTTAACAACATTGCTCCTTATCCTTTCCTCATTTATTGCTTCCCTCCTCTCTCGTGCCAATGCCCTCCCTCTCACTTCCCTCTCTTTCTTCTCTCACAACGTTACTTGCTTTTTTAATTACAAGTCTCATATGATGATAATTGATAAGTTTATAAAAGATGTGCACAAGCATATCATATTATATAGCGTTCAAAACATATCATTAGGATTTTATCAGATGAGCACATTGAATGATGTAGAAAAGAGCCTTCCACATAACATATCTTTAAATATTTATGTATTTCATTAAATTAACATTACTCATAATTATCAAACCTAAGTGATCTTATCTTTGACTTTTGCTCCCAGTTGCCTTTTACATGACAGCTTAACCTCTTCAAGAAAGTTTAAAAAACACTCTTCCAAGAGCAGTAGCATTTAAAAAAAAAAAAAAAAAAAAACCTATCCTATCTTAAAGTTAAGAAACTTTTGGCAGTATCTTGAAATCATATACTAAATGTCAATCATTTTTTGTTGAGGAGAAGCATATTATTCCTGATAGTTTGACACTTTGTATCTTTTTTCCAGTCATATAACAATTGCTTGGTGAATGATCTTCTCGTGGCATATAAGCCTTTGACAATTCAATGTTATAGATTGATCAAACATTCTAAGATGATATTCATTAACAACATATGAAGATGTTGTGCGACTTATATTGGTTTTTTTCATGCCAAATGTATGTTTGCTCTGCGGAATTTGATGACAAGAACACAATAAAAAATGTTGTGTATAAAGAAATATTTAGAAATGTTAATAAATTAAAAGACGTTATTGTTTAATATTGTTAAGATTTCATTTATAATACATACCTTGAATTAAGGGATAAGTTATTCTACCTACTCTTATTTTCACTAGTGCAAAAAAATGTTTTAAAACTGCCTTATTTAGACCGGATTATAGAGGATCAGGTCCTAAAAGTATGACCGGTGGCAGTTTCAGTAAATATAAAAAACTTTTTAGACCGGATTATAGAAGATCGGTCTAAAAAGTATGACCGATGCGATTTCGTAAATATAACGAATACTTTTAAGACTGGACTTTTAAAAAATGCGGTCTAAAAACTTTTAAGACCGGACTGTTAAAAAATACGGTCTAAAAACTATACTTTTAAGACCGGATGTTTAGAACGTCCAGTCTAAAAAATATACTTAAGACCGGATGAAAGTCTAGGAAATCCATCTCTCTCGCCTCCTCTGTTATGTTTGGAGACTATGCCTCTCTTCTTCTATACTCCGATTCTCTCATTCGCTCTCCAATTTCCACCTCTCACCACCCATTTCTCTTCTTCACTCTCCGATTCGACTCTAGCACTACACCCATGGGTGTGTTTTACTGTTTTTCGAGTTCGCAAGAGTGGGCACCATGTACAAACCTAAGCTGCTTCGAATAGACAACACTCCTTCCGCAAATGATTCACAACCCAGGATCGTCTAAGATCGGAACAAGGACGCCCTCACAGACGCCGATTAATTTTTTTTTTTTTCCGATTTTTTGTTGTCTGTGACGGAGATTGGGTTGAAATCTATTTGAGATTTGAACGCTTAGGCTTCTTTTTGCAGATCTGGGTTTTTTTTTCCTAATTTTTTGTTGTCATTTTGCAGATCTTGTTTATAACAAATTTGGAAGAGTTTTGAACATGTTGGGAATATTTTGCAGATCCGGGTTTTTTTTTCTGATTTTTGTTGTCTTTTTGCAGATATTGTTTGTAACAGTTAGAAGAGTTTTGAACATGTTGGGAACATTTTGCAGATCTAGTGCCAGCTTCTTGTAAAGTACCCGAAATTCCTCCGTTGTATGATCTCAATTGATGGTTTGTCTTTCAATAGTTTCTTGTTTTTTTTCCTTGACTGCATAATGAATCTTCGAAACTCTTTCGTGTTGCGACATTTTACCATTATATATATATATATATTTTCTTTTGATACGATCGTCGCATACGCAGAATGTGGAAGTCTTCTCCCATTTTTGCTGTCCAACCGACTCGAAGTAGAAGAAAATTATTAATTTGGGTGCTATTTTGTGATTGCAAATATTCTTTGGTGCACTTGAAATCACCGGGCCGAGTTCCTTTTTCTTTCTCTCGGATAATCTTGACTCTTATTGCGGTGTTATTTTTTTAAAACTAATATATATTAACAACTGAACTTGTTTCTTGCGGGAAGAATACTACCTTCCTTCCTCCCGCAAGATGATTGATTTGTTTTTGTCGGAGCCTAGTTGGGATGATTATAGAGTAATTCTTAGATTTGAGTTTCTATGTCAGATTTTTTTTTCATTATTCACCCTACCTTCTTCTTAAACATTTGAATTTGAATTTCACCGGATGCATCCTAATGTTGAATATCTCGGAATTGGAATTCTAGATTCTTGAGTTTGGGGGAACATTTTGATTCTTCTTTCTTTCTTTTTTTCTTTTTTCTTTTTTGAAACTTTTAGGACCGGATGTTTCATACATCCGGTCTTAAAAGTCTTATCATTTTTAAGATCGATTTCTTATTCGGTCTTAAAAGTATGTTACTTTTAATACCACTTGTAACAAGACCGGTCCAGATCGGTCTTAGAGGATGCTTTTTATCCGGGTCTTAAAAGAATTTTTGTACTAGTGTTTGTCTACCTTTGCCTATCCTTTCCAATATTGTTAGATTATAATCTCATTCAATGATGAAGATTTAAAGGATAAAATAAACCCTTTTACCCTTTCTTCTCTCTCACCACCACCCGTGGAAACACAGACGAACGAGGGATCAAACAAAGAATTAACAAAGAATAAAAATAAAATACAGAATCAAAGCGATTGAGAAACCTTGATCGAACCATATTTTTTTTTTATGATTTTTGATAATTAAATTGGGATTCTTAATGCATTTTGTCATAGTTTTTGAGCTTAAAATGTGTTTCTTGTGATAAATTGATATTAAGAGTAAATACATTGAATTAGGATTAAAAAGGGCAAAATTGTCAAATAAATTGTAATTACTCTTAATCATTTATTTTTCTGAGAAGATTTGATATTGGCTTGATGGGTTTAAATTGTAGGTACTTGAAGAAATGGGACCAAATTTAAAAATGAAAGTTTGAATTCAAGTTGCAAAAGTTTCGATTTAGTCCTTCACTGAGAACTTTTAAACTTTGCACTTAAGTCCCTTGCTGAGAACTTTTGATCTTTTCAGGTAGGTCCCTATTGAAACTCAGCGTTTTGGTGGATTGGAGATTAGGTTTGAATTCTTCATTCAACTTTGGAGACCCAGAATCCGACAGAAGCTAAGGGATGTTAAAGAACGAAGTTCCAGCACCGCGAAGGAGGGGATTTATTCATCATCGACCTTGACTCACGGGAGCCGGATTCATCATCGACCTTGACTCACGGGAGCCGGATTCATCATCGACCTAGCTGGGAGAAAAGTGAGCGCTGAGAATTGCAGACGACTTGATTGTCTTCACAGGGGATGACCTTGAGGACTGGAGCTTGCTTCTTGAATCATCGTCTTCACCACACACCCAGACTCCGCCCTCTCGACTCTAACCCAGAAACTTCCCTCTCGACTCTCACCCAGGACCTTCCCTCTTGACCCTCACCCACCATCATCACCGACTTCACCACTGTCTTCTCCACCCTCCATCATCGTAACCAGAAAAACAGAACTAAAAGACGACGCATTCACGACTTGGAGAGGGCTTCGAACCTTCATCATCATCACCTGTGTTCTTCTTTCATTCTTCCTTCATCTTCATAGACAGACGCAGAACCGAGAGCCCAGAGATCAGAATTGAATTTTCCATGGCGAGCTAGTTTTCCATGGCTAGTTCATTTTCACAGATTGTGTGGGGTTCTCTGATTGCTATGAGTGGCTAAACCCTTGCTTCTTGGTGATGAAGATTTGTGGTTTGAGCTTTTGTGCTTCAATAGGGGAGTTCTTTAATTCAATCTTTTGCTTAAACTATAAATTTGATTTCCTTGTTTAGGTTTGTCATTTTGTAGTTGTGAGACTTGGATTGCTATTATGTGTTCATGTGGATTGATTAATGTAGTTTTAATTGGATGATGTATCTTGATTTTTAAATCTCCATATTTCTTTAAATGCTTGATTAATTATGCTTGCTGTGTCATGTTTTTGAATGGTAAACATAGTTGATTTTAGTTCTTGAATGGTTCGTTAGAACATGCTAATTGAGAAGAACATTTTGCATCATCCCAATTTCAATTACACATTAAGTGGATTTTAACAATATTTCAAGAGGTAGTAGTTTGCTACGTTTGTAGGAGCTACTATTAATTGAAATTATTGGACTCAAGTGTTATCTTGAGGTTGTTTTTTAGACTTAATGAAATTTGAACTCCCAAATATATTTTAGCAAGGATAGCCACCTTCTTCATTACCAAGAACATCTTTTATTAATCCCTTTTAATCCAAAGTATTGTTTTTTCATTATTTTCCAAAAAAACCAAAAAGAATAGAATTAGTTTCTTATTATTTTAATGAATTTTAGTTAATAGAAAACAAATTTTCATTAAAATAAATGGATCTAGTTCTCCCAAGAGAGTACATGAGACGAAAAAGTTCTTCCACCATTTGTCGATCATGCGTACTACAGCGCCAAAAGTGCGCAAGATCTGGGAAGGAAAGCCCTAGCGTTGGTTGCCTCTCTATCACTGAACTCCCTTCACTTTTTTCCCAATTTTGCAGCTTAAGCATTAGGCCGAGAAACTAAAAATTGCAGATTACGCTAAGGGTACATTTTCTAATTTATTTCCACCATTTTGCTCCTCGTCATGCTCTGTAACACTCGTGTAACACCCCAAATTTCGTAGCATAAATCATGCCGGTGGCACGTGGTTTTATAAAAATTCATCAGAGTTTGAGGTGCTACAGCTTAGAGTTTTGCGGAAACGGAGAGCATGTACTAAAAATTTGAACAACGAGTAACTGATGTAAAATACTCAGACATATGATGATGCCTGACGTATACTGGTATATTAAAAATTTCCTGAAGGAATATCCATGTGATACAACAATACAAAACTTTATAATTACAAATCTTCCATGTAGCTATACCCTCTTCAACCAAGCCTTGAGTAGACTTGGGGCATAGAACCTAACTCAGTTAAATCATCCCATTTGGCCAGGCTGGGTAAGGTCTAGTGGAAGTCTCATCGAGTATTTACGGCGACTGATTGGCTGAACCACATAGACGACCCTTTCTAGTTTAAGCACCAAATGATATGAAGTAACTTTATTAGATTCATGCTATAAGGTAGGTACTGTTGATTTTCTTCCCGCATTTTCTTTGACCGGTGCCTTGTCACGGCTCCGTCTATCGGCGTCTTTTACGGCTCCATCTACTGGTGCCTTCTCTGGTTCATGATGCTTCCCTGTCTATTAGTTAAGACTAAGGTCCAATGCCCATTGGACCTCTGGTAACGGTTAACCTCATGCTTATGTAAACAATATATGTATCACAGGTATTCATGTCATTTTAGCAAATATCACTACAAAAGCCCATAACAGATGTAGGAAATACATATATGTATGTAAGGCAATAACAATACACAGCCCCTGCAGTATGTTTGTTATCCCAGTCTGCACTATCAAATCCAGTGCCACGATGGCCTGTCGTGTCCTCGGCGCTAGGAAAACTCTCAACGGTATTATTAAAACCATAACCCGTGTACTCATGATTGTATCAAAAATAATTGAGACAGAGTCTCAAAGATAGGAACACAACAATCATATATAAGCATATCACAAGCATCGTAGTCGTGTTACAAAGATGCGTCACTTAACGTACCTTCGTTGATGGTACTTTAGTACGTTTTACGAAAAACGATAATTTTTTATAGCGGCACAACAGCGGTACGACAGCGGCACGACAGCGATACGATTTTCACAGATATTCTATAAGGATAATATTTATCATTATTTAGCATCATAAAAGGCATTTTAGGTACAAATTACCATTTTGCCCCTAGTTTGGCTAATCGGCGACATTTCGCGAAAGCTTCGCTACTTTGCTCCTATCTCTCCCAAAATTTTGACATATCTCTTTTCCCAATATATTTTCAAAATAAATACCATATTTACCCCTAAAACATGATATCTAAACTATCTTGAAAAATTAGAGATAAATCTAGCATTTCTACTATAACTACCGAAAGAACTACTAAAGCTTAAGACTAGGGACCGAAAAACTTACCCAGGGCTTCGCTATATTTTCTTCGGGCTCCTCCTTCTCTCTAACCTCTCTCTAAACTCAGTTTTGGTGTGAGAAAAGTGAAGAGGGATGGATGGCTATTTATAGAAAAATTTCGGTTACTATTCATGCTTTTTTAGCTTGAATCTCAAATTACTGGATCTTGTTTCGATTGCGTGGCATCATCTTGGCCTCTCCTTCCCCTTGGCCGACCTCTTTGGCCCCCAATGTAAAAAATTGATGTCATCCATGATGTCACAAGCTCCTACTTTATGGCCGGTACCGATAAAGTTCCCAGTTCGGTGTTCTAATCGCGTAATCTTGGAGAATCTCAAAGATCCGGCAGCATAGCGCTAAAGTTCTATTCTTCCTCTTTAAAACTACTTGGGTTAACTAAATTTTTGATCTCATTAAGGGTATTCCGTTGCTCGCTGAACATTTTCGGACAGACGACATCGGATTTAAATAACTTCCGTAGCACCAAAATGTCTTGACTTAAGAAACCTAGTTCATGGTTTGTCACAACGGTCTCGTTTTACATTGGTTTTCATTTCTACTATCTGCCCTATTTCTTTTTTATCCTGTCTCTTAAGTACTTTGTTGGTTTCAGAAATGACTTCAGAGATAGCTCACTCCGGGATAAAATTTTACTTGTTTGTGATAAGTCCAGATGTTACAGACTTAGTTCCTATATTTTGAGGTAGGATTTAATTTCTATCGGTTCTCATTTATCCAACCGGTCTTTCTACAAAATATCTCATTTATATTATTATTTAATTTATAATTATCTAGATATTAATTTTGGAAAAACCACAACCCTTTTCACACACATATTTTCGCCCCCTTTATTATTTTCTTTTACATATATATTTTTTAATTAATTTAATATTATATGTTTAATTTAATTAGAAAGCTTAATTAGGGCTTAATCCTATGATTAGCAATCTTTTAGGGTTACCAAGACTCGTGTAGTGCGGTGGTATGACGCTGGTGTATCCAGCTTTGTAATCGTGGTTCGACCGCCTTAGGGACCATTTGGTCCCCAATGATAAAAAAAAAAGCAATCTTTTAGGGTTTAGGGTTTTTCGGTACTTAATCTCATACACTTTTCTTAATCTTTTTCAATTAATTAGCAAGTATACTTTATGCTAATCTCTAGCCATAAACTTTTATTTAAAGGGTTTTACATAATTTACCTTGAATATTCTCTTATTCAGGCTTAAACAATTATCCAATAATTACTTAATTAATCACTTACTAATTGCTGATAATTTTCTTAATTAGGATTAATCATTATCTCACAACTATTTTACTGACATTGGTATTTTATGCTCCATGTAAAATATTAAAAATCATGGGGCAACTTATGCTCCCCAAAATTATATTTAATTTTGCCTCATTATTTTCCAAGGAAAATATTCCCATAAATTCCTAAAATTAGAGACAACATACTTTCTAGGTTTTAATAATTATTTAATTGCCAATTAGGATTTATCATAATATTTGCAGGCCATTTTATGCCCCATAATTGCATTTTATGGATTTTAGCTCTTTATCTCTTCTAATTTCCATAGAAATTACTTTAGAAAATAAGATAATTTATAACTTATTATTTTGAGACCACATATTCACCTATTTCCAATAGGTATTATTTACTAAATTGTTATACTTATCATAAATACAATCTTTAGGGTATTACATTTCTCCCCCCGTTAAATAAAATTTCGTCCTCGAAATTTACTCTACCCCAACTAGACTTCTAGTCTATAATTTCAGAATATACTTACTAGGGGTTTTTCCCATATTGTCCTATTCAAAGACAATCCTTCTTTAAACTAGCTTTTCAACTGGGACACTCTTATCTCTGAGTTACTTCCTTTGAATGTAAGAACTTATTTTGATTTGACTATATGGATACGGTCATTTCGATATTTCGTATTCTATAATATGATCATCGTCAAGATGATATTTCTCCAATGAGAAATATAGAAGATACTGTGAGGTTTATTAAAGTTTGGGGGTAAAATTAACTGATAAGTCTTTGAGCCATACCTTTACTATCTTCTTGAATATGCCTTATGAACTGAGGCACTTGACCGTTCTATCACAACTTTCAGTCATTCACAATGACAAAATTCCATCAATGACATATACCATCATATCAACACAAGAAATGAATCCACTCACAACTATTCATAAACATGATCGACCATATCTGGCCTAAGAAAATTTTCGCTCTGATTATAGTTCCATCGAACATTTAAGTGATTTACACTTTTGCCTATACAAGGCTTCAAACGATGCTATCACGATCGTGAAAATTCTAGAAATAAGTTTCATCAAGGGTGTTTATAGTTTTTCGGGAAATTTGCTTTAACAGGACAAAGTTCTCATAGCATTCAAGTAGTCTTTGATCTTGAATTACCATACGAGCTACTAAAACTAACCTTCTGTGAAGAGTATCTACACGATGTTTACTTTATATGGATGATAATTACTTTCTAAATCGCAATCTTATAGGAATTTTATCCAGCGATGCTATTCATTACCGAGTTTCTTTCAACTCAAAAGGTATTTCAAGCACTTGTGGTAGCAGTATAATTCTATAGTTACACCGTAGAGGAAATGCCTCTATCCTCTCAAAGTAAATACGATACTCACTAACTCTAGGTTATGCATAGATTAGTTCAATTTGAGAGGCTTCAACAGACGAGAGGTGTAAGTCATCACGATGTCCTGCTGCAGCAAGACATATCTCGATCCATACCTAATGGTACCATGACAGACTCTATAACATCTACTTGGATCTGGGATAACCAACTCTTGGTGCTGTGACCAACTTCTTTCTCAGTCTATGTAAGCTCGTCTTACAGTCTTCGTTCTACCTAATGATTAAATTTTTACTCATAAATTTTACCAATGGTTATGAGAAAATTTCAATATGAATCTGCGATACTATCCCGCTAGCTCCAGAAACTAAACCTCTATATCTTTATTTCTGGCTCTTTCTAGTCCAGAACTGCTTCCACTTTGCTGAAATTAACAACATTACTGTTGTGTGCTAAAACATGGCCCAAACAGTTTATTTCTTGGCAGCCAATACTCACATTTACTAAACTTAGTAAAGAGTCGCGTCTCTCTTTAGTACACTCACAATTGGTCGTCACTGTTCTTTGTGTTTCTCTTCTTATTTTTGAATAGATGAGGATGTTATACATCAACACCTCTATCAACCAACCCATGTGGTTGAGAAAAGTTTGGCTCAAGTACTCTATGAACAAAAATAGGTGTATTTGTCAATTTGGAAGGCATCTTTACGAAATTAAAAAAAATGCCCGTATCAAGTCTTGAAAGCTATCTTCAGCACATTGCTATTTTTGATGTACAGATGAATGGTGTTCAGAGTGTAAGTCAATCTTTGACAAGATGTATAAATGAGAAAATAAAGTAGATCGTTGATCTGGGGAAATGGTTATTTATTCATGATAGTCATTTTGTCCGTTCTGTGATGGTTGATACAATGTCGCAAACTCTTGTATGGCGTTTTGGATGTTGATCCTGTACTAAGCATCAAGTTCAATTTGAACTTTGACTTCTCTTTTTCCGAAGGAAATTTGTCAGAGAATTTTATTTGTAACTAGGTTTTTTTTTTTGAAATAAGGACTCAGCTCCTGTATCAATTCTATCTCCGCTTGGTAAAATATGGGAATTATATCTTCTTATGGTCACCGTTGATCATTGCATTGATCGCCAATGTTTTAACGGAATTGAGAATGTCGTCGATGTTTTGTGAAACATAAATTTTTGAATAAGATATATATTATACTGAAATTTGATTCTAGACATACCTTATAAGCAAAATAGTTCACACCCAAATGGTGTAACTACTACTAGATCGTAAGGTAATACATATATATATGCATCCCAAAATGATTCGCATAGCAACAGAAGTGACTGACTGGTTTAGCACCCGAATCGGACAATATCTAAAATAGACTGCTATTAAGCGTTGATATCTTGGACCATTCCTGGAGATTCCTTGGCCTCTTCCTCGAGCAATGCTAACATCTGGTATGAGTTCTGTGGCCCTATCTCTACAGCTTTTTGGGGATAGTTCTTGCTAATGTGCCCCGGCTTCTAGCACTTGAAGCAAATTCGTAGACCACTACAGGTAAGACCTGGATGGTAGTTATTGTATTTGGAACATGGTAGGAATCTTGGCATCCTCGGAGAGTTATGTGACCGTAACACTGCAGCTTTCTCCGGACAGTGCACGCTAATGTGTCTAGGTTTTTGACACTTAAAGCATATCAGCTTCCCATCGCAGCTAGTACTTTGAGGATGATTCCTCCCACAATTTACACACAGTCGGGGTCCTGACATTCCCGGGTTGTACTGCTACCCAGTCTAAAATGGCTTCTTATCTTTTTCTTGATTTTTGCTCCAGGACGCCTTCCACTTCTGTGTGGAGTTCCTGCGGTGAAACCCGACGCAATCACTTGCTCTTTTGCCTTTGCCCTGATTGTTGTCCTCAGAAAACTTCCTTTTCAGTGTGGGGTTTTTGTGGCTGGATCCATCATGACTTGTATTGCTATTGTTGAGATTCCTTGTTCTACGTAGCTCTGCTAAGTTTCACTCCATCAGACGGCAGGATTCCGATAGTCTCTCCATTTGTCTTCCTTGTCTTTCTGCAAGGAGGGTATTAATAAGAGTATTCTGCTCCTTCAGCTTCTCACTCAGTTCTCGTGACTCACTCTGGTGTTCAAGATATTGTACTGGGACTGGCATCACTCGTGGTTGTCCACCTTGACCTTGGCCACGACTTCTAAGGTTTCTGATTTCCCGCATACTTGACATCATATCTTTCTATTAAGAAATAACAATTTTAAAGGATCGCCCAAAAGGACATATACACATATGGCAAAATATGTCATATTATTTAGCTGGTTTTAACACCAGTAATATATCTTACATAGCTCATATCATCGTTTATCTACTCGTTTACATATTGTCTAAAACTAGCCCTTGAAGATATGTCAGAAAAGAATGGAAATCAACTGTACGCTCTCCTTCCAAGAGCTCATTCGTCTTTTCCATCCAGAAGCGATCTCTAGGAAATAAGCATAGTGTTGACATTACCCAATCGTCTAATGGGTAGGGAAGTTTATTGATTTTCCTCTGCCTGTAAGTCGTCTTGACTTGCCCTAGCCATTGAAAATATGTGTCTTTCAAGTCGCGTTGTAATAGTCTGCCCTTAAGAAATTTGTTCGTAGAGCGCCTATCAGCTCTTTGTTCATATTTAAGACATGTCGTAGGGTATTTGGTTCGTAACAAGATTCAGCTTCAAGGTCATCTTGATAGTTTAACAGTTGGTAGTACTCACGGTTATCATCGAAGGATGAATGATCCGACCCTATAGGTCTCTCTGGCTCAGAAGGTATACTAGCCATTGGTTCATGGTATACTATGTTCAAGGATTCTGAATGAAAAGGTCCTCGATCATCTATGACCTGATCAGGATGTTCTGGTTTAGGGAGATATTCAGGCTCGCGATCAGTTATCAGGGTGATATGATGTATCAGAGGAGGAAGATATGTTGGCTCAAGGTTACTTTCTGGAGTGGGGTACGACATATCAGTTTGAGGTACAAGTTCATATTTGTAAACTAACCAGGGATGATATCCCTATGAGATTTTATGGCCATGAATAGATACTATGGGTTTCTCAGGGACTGGGGGATTTGCCGATGCAAGGTGTTTCATTGGTTCAATATGATGTACTAGTTGGGAAAAGTATTCCGGTCTAGGGTCGTATAGGCACTCATTGGAATACACTGATTTGAAATGATACTCCGACTCTGGATTGTTCTCAACCACATGAGGGTATTTCGTAACGTACCACGCACTAGTGCAAAAAAGGGCTTTAAGACCGCCTCATTTAGACCGGACATTCGTCGCAACGGTCTTAAAGCTATGACCGGTGGCAGTTTTGTAAATATCAAGAACTTCTTGGACCGGATCCTTTATTAATAGGTCTTAAATATATTATTCAGACCGCTTAAAAAACCAACCGGTCTTAAAAATGTAATTAAAATTTATATTATTTTATAGAGAAATCTAGTACAAGCCCGAACTTATATTTTTTGCGGACCAAAATAATCCGGAAAAATTTAAATATAAAAGTTAAAACTTTTAAGACCGGACATATATAAACACAGTCTTAAATGTTATACTTTTAAGACCGGACTTAAAGTATGGCCAATACAAACTATTGAAAAAAATTATTCAAAAATTTTACTACCTTTAAGATCGGCTTTTAATAATGGACAGTCCTAAATTTTGACCTTTAAGACCGGCCTTTTAATTCGTCCGGTATGGAAACTAAAGCGCCAAATATTCGCGCGACGTTGCCGTAAGAGTTACGATTGATACGTTGCTCTCTGAACTCTCAAACCCCTGTTCTTGTTGTGAAACCCCCTCTTCCTGTTGCATTACTTCTCTTCCTCGCCCACCATACCATCCTCTGTTACTCACTCACTTTCTCAGGCGTTCCTTGATAAGGCAAAACTTTACCGCCTAAAAACTCCGCAAGTGCACGGGCCGTATCAAGTAATAAAGAGTAAGAAAATTATCGTTCCCACAGAGACTCAGTCAAACTAGTGATTATGTGTTAAATTTCCTTTTTTCGTTTAAGTTGAGAAAATCGAATTGTTTTCAATAAGAAAATAAATAAGAAATAATAGTAGCAAAGACTTTTTAAAAGAGCAAATTCCAATATCAAGAAATACAACCTAGAGTTGCTAATCCCTTGTTGGTTTCTTAGAATTAATCCCCACTAATTTAATTTTGAATTAACCTAATCAACTAACCTAGAGTATTAATGTTTATAAATGCCTTCCCGGTCCATTTATAAATCTATCTTAATTAACTATGTAATGCCTCACACAATTAACTAAAATGCGTTTTAGATCGAACTCACCCTAATTTGATTATGCGGAGCTTCTAGGTATATTCCTATCCTAGACGCAAATTAGATTAAAACCTAATTCCTTATTAAACTTAAACCTAATTCCACATTATCTAATCTCAAGGTCTATTTAGGATTCCCTCTTCCAAGTTCAACCCTAAATCCCAAAACATGCCTACTAATGGCCAATTAATAAGCAACAGCAAGAAGAAAAGCAAGAATAAATAAACTAAATAAAATTAATCAAAACTACTAGTGGGAAATAATACCTAGAACCCAAACAAGTTCATAGGTTCTCTAGGTTGAAAAGAAAATTAGCCACACATGGCCATAAATAAATCCATGAAAACAAAATAATATTCAGATTTAAACAAGACAGGAAAGGAAAAGAGAAAGAGAAATCAAGACTCTTAAAGAATCCCTCAGTGCTCCTTGCTATCTCTGCGTTGATCTTGTGCTCTCCGTCTTGCGTCTTCAATTTCTCTCTCGCTTCTTGAATTTGTCCGTGCGTCTCCTGCTCTGAATTCCGTTCGCTATCTCCAATGTGCTTCCTTCTTTTTTTCTTGAATGTAATTGTTCTCTCCCTTTTTTGGCTTGCATTGATGTATTATATATATCCCGTGCGTGTTGCTCCCGTGCTTCTTGATCTATCTTTTATCTATTCCTTTTCTTTTGCGCGGGTCCCACGGTCTTCATCTCTTTTCTTTGGATATTATTTTATCACAATCTATCCCTTCACCAATTAAACATGAAACATCCGTGATAATTAGTTGGTGTGGGGTCCACGTCTACTTTTTCTTCTCTTTCGTTTTTATTAAATGATATATCATATCCTTTCAAACTCCCAGTATGTGATCTTTCTTAGATCACATAATATCTCCCGTACAACAAAATAGAATATCAATAGATTTTCGTTATAATATTCTTTTATTCTATATTTAATTAAAAGATAGAAAAATATATAAAAGATAATTAAATAAGTATAAAATATTAATAAATCCAATCTAATATATCTCAGAATCTATACTTATTTAATTATAAAATATATACTTATCATTCCTCTTTCGCACCACCACTCTTAGCCTCTGTTCCATTCTCGAAAATGAACGGAGAAAACAGTTCGTCTGCTATTCCTTCAACGCCAGTTACTTGTGCGACTGGTGTGAGTCAGAACGAACCCTCTTCATCTCACAATGAGCCTTGTAACCGCCCTGCACGCCGTGGTAGAAGTGGCACACGAATGAAAGACGTAACCGTAAGTTGGTCCTCTGGGTCAAAGATCATGATTCAGTTTGATGAAAAGTTGGCTCCTTTCGGTCCTAATAAACAAAAATATAATAGTTATGTCGGCTATCTAGCACGCAAAGAAGCAAGGCTAGCATCTTGACGGATGAGTGGAAAAATGTCGACCGTGACACAATAAAGGATCCTATTTGGGACACTATCAAGCTCACATACACGCCCCCGACTCCAAGAAGTTGAAAGACAAGACATTGTCTTATTGTGCTTGATCGGTGGAGGAAGTTTAAGACCTTTCTAGCCAACACATATATTTTTGGCGATGTTAGGCCTGACCATAATCCTTGGGACAAGTACACATTTATTGATGAACAAACTTGGCAACAATTTGTTCAGATGCGAACCACTCTTGAAGCTTTGGTGAGTTTATATTTAGTTTTGTTTGCCCTCTTTTGTTTGCTTATTAACTTATGCGGATATGTGAATGTTATTGTACGTGTTATTGTATGTAATAGAAGTATATATTTCCATCCTTTGTCCTTCATAAGAGAAGCATGTCTTAGTGATAATTGAATATTTCATACACTTCTTTTTATCTCTTGATTAATAATTTAAGACTCTTTAGTTAATGAACAATGGCTTTTATACTTATTTGGGATTTGGGCCTTTGATTATATTTTAGCCATTTTTAATAATAAAATTCCAGTTTTATATTGCTTCACTATTCCTATCATAACTCTTGAACCAGACATTTGATTTGCCTCATTTTTGTTTCATATTTCAGATGATTCGAGAGCTACAATTCTTATGAAGACATGAAGGGCAAATTCGGACAAGAGGGCGGTCGATTTGGGAGCTGAAGTCGGATTTTTATTTGGGCTCAAATTTGTAATTAAAGCCCATTTTTATTATTTTCTGTTTTGGGCCTGAATTGTGAATTGGAGCCCCATTTCCGTTTTTCCATTTTAGGTTAAGTGTTGCAGCAGCCACAAACAGATTGCATTCACATTTTTTAGATTGTGGTGGATCGAAATAGGAGTTTTTAAATTCTCTCAAATGTTCTTCACGTTCTTCGCATTCTTCATCTTTTCTTCTGTGTTTTGCTTAGCCATGCTTGGCTAAGTTTCTGTGTGGTTAACCCATGGATTGAGGGTTCCACGAATCCAGAGGACATGCGCTTCAGTCGGTAACTTAATTCGTTTCTGTTTATTTTAATCGGACCCGATTATAATTGCGGATTAGGTATTAGATTTAATACCTAGATTGATATCCCAAGGACATAGGTCGGACTGGGTTCTGAGAGAGCATTATGCGATCGCACAGCGAGCTTGCCACGTGTTCGATTAAATGCTAGACGATCGTCTAGTCGAGGGAATATCGGACGAACGCAGAGATCTCGGTTCGTCCGAGAATCAATCACGAGTTTGGTTATTATCTTTTTGTCCGATGAAGGTTATGGAATCCGATTCGGGTTAATCGTTTTTAATCCGATTAATCGTTGTTAATGCATTTCGCATATTTCATTTTGTTTCTGCATATTTTGGTTTTTAATCTCTTTTAAATCAAAAACCCCCAATTTGTTATTGTTCTGTTTCGCTGTTGCTGATTTAAACCCACTGCAAATTCCTTGAGAGAAACGACCTAGGTTACATTATACTGCAAATCCTTTTCTAATCTGGTTATTTTGGGAGATCACGGAAAATCTTTGTCACTTAGTTGTATGCAAGTCTGATATGTAAACCGTGCAAAGGTAAAATACTATGTAGGTAATTAGGGAAATAATAATGACATAAAAGTCAAACCATTATTATAGTCTTAGCTAGTTCTTTTGTAGTAGGTAGTGGTTAGACATTGCTATTAGTTAGTTAGTATGGTAACTGTGTAAAGATTTCGTTGCAGTTCTGCAACTCCCTTTACTCTTGTTCTCCCAATTTCTTCTACAATTCTACATCTTCCTTAAATGGAATGTTGAAACTTGATGAAGTGAATTTGACTAGTGTTTGAGGTTCATATCAAGCGGAAGTTCTCTAATTTACGTTAGTGAGATGACCGGAATTCATAATTAATAGTTGTTTTCAATTCGATTCACGAGAAAAGAAGGGAACAAGCACAGGAGATAGGGAGAAAGAATGATTGCCCGCATAGGGCTTCTAGCGGCGGATATGAAATGACCGAAAAAGAATTGATGGCGCCAAGCGGAAGAGATTGCAAGATGAAGCTGATGAATCCAATCCTTCTGCGATAGTTGATCAGCCATCTCCTATACGTCGCGAGGAGTTGTGGTTGCATATTCGGCAATAGCCAAGTGGCGCCTACACGAGTGAACAAACTCGTGTAGTTGCTGAAAGAATTGTAAGTATCGTTATTGTTATATTTTAGTTCCTTAACATGTTTCATTACTAAGCTTCTTGTTATCTGTATCTTACAGGAAGATCTTAAAAAGAAAGAAGAAGATGGATCTTTTGTGTTGGACGGGAGGAATGACGTTCTGACCGTTGCGACAAGAAAACCGGATCACGCGGGGCATGTAAGGGGGGTTGGAGGACAGGTAGGCCTGAAGGAATACTTTGGTAAATTCAAACGCCACAAACAAAGTATGGTTACCCGGGAGGAGATGGAACAAACGCTGGTCAAATTTGATGAAGCTGCAGCTAAAGAAGCAATGCTTCAATCCCAGATGGCCAAATTAATTGAGGAAGCAGCGGCTAAAGAAGCAATGTGGCAATCCCAGATGAGCCAGATGAAGGAGGAAATGAATCAGATGAGGCTTCTTTTTAGCTCTCGTCCAGAGAGCAGTGTTCTCGTCACACATTCACCTGCACCTATGCAACCAAGTACTAAAGGGAGCTGCATTGTTGGACAGTCAGAGCAACCTTGTGAATTGTTTGTGGAGGATGGTGATAGTCATAGACGATTCGTTGCAAAAGGGACTGTCCACAATTTGGGATCAACTGTATACCACCAACAAATGGCTGATGATGAAGTCAGAGTGATAGTTGAGAAGGTGATCGTTGATGCACCTCTCCCTCTCCCAACTGATGAGCTGAAGGTTGTGAGTGATGTCATTGGAACCTTCATCTCGTGGCTAGTGAAGCTTTTACATGTCTCTACCCTTCCTGAAGCTTCATCCCCTCCTCCTCAAGTTCCATCCCCTTCTCAAGCTGCATCCCCTACTGCTCATTTGACTGCTGCCAAGGAAAAAATATTCGATTTGGTAAACAACGGATATTTTAAAGATAAATCGTGGCCTGTCAATGATGTAGTAGGCCTCCCTCATCCTCAAGATGTTTACGTTGACGGCGTAGATGTAATGTCCCCTTTGGTTCTGGACGGAGCTTTCATACGAAATTGTTCAAATGTTTATGAAGTAAGTACCTTCTTCTATGAGTACATAATTTAAATGCATCGTTTAGACACACATACATATATACACTAATTCCCTGATCAATGTCATTATTCTAGGTTCTTGCATCAACAATTGGTTGAACAGGGCACAATCAATGATTTTGGATTCTTGTGCCTGTCTATGCAAGTACAACAGCCATGGAGTTGAGACAAGAATACATGTCAAAGAGGGTGTGTGAAGTGATAAGAAAGGTTTACGTGTTTCCATACTTCCACAGGTATATACATATCAAAATTCTTGTATGCAATTAACTTAATATAATTCTGCTACATATAATATTGCTGTGAATTTCCAGCCGCCATTGGTAGTTGGTCCTCATGTGCATGGAGGATCATAAAGTTATCTTCTTATGCTCCACTAACAGTCAGTCAAGGTCTACATTGTCGGAGAGCATCAACAAGTAAGCATGTCATTTTGATTCTCTTGTCTGAAATCTCTACTGTGAATTTTCAGTGAACATTATTGATAAATTTGTGATTTTGATCGATCATAGTGCCATGAGGACCTTCCAAATCGAGGTAAACAAAAAGCGTGGGTCTAAGGCCACTAATCCTAAATGGTACAAACCACAGGTTAGTACATATTTCGATTAATCGGCATCACCGCCATGTGAACTTGGTCATTTTTCCTAAATGCTAGCTCTTATATATATTTCTTGTTCGTTTTAGACCCATCGGCAACCAACGGCGTCCAACTTATGTGGCATGTACGTCTTGAAACACATGTATGATGTTATCACGGGAGGAACGACAAAATTAACTGCACAGGTAAATGTATTTAATTGATTTTACATATTATATATGGCTTAATTCGGTTTGTGGCTTAATGTTACATATGAAATATGCATGCAAGTTAATTCGGTCTACTGTCTTTGATGTTACGTAGGTTTGCTTAGGACCGCTTCTCTTTCCCCGATTATGAAGTGGAGCACATACACAAAGTATTTTGTGAATATATGTATGACCTAAATAGGTCCTAAATTCATTTGTAAAATATGAACAATGTGTAATTCAATAATATATTTGAATATATTTTCGAAGAAATTCGTTCATTCATTCAGGCTATTTTTGTGCTTGAAATTTTGAGGTACAAGATGTTGTACATGAGAAAAAAGAGAGTATCCTAAAGCCCCTTGCTAAAAGTCATCGTTTATTTTTTTAAAAAATATGGCTAGACTTTTAGGACCGGACGTATTTATTTGCCCGGTCTTAAAAGACTTCAGAAAATATTCTACACGCCATTGGACCGCCTATTTATGATACGACCGGTCCTAAAAGTCTGATGTCTATACTTTAAGACCGTAAATTTGTTAAATAGCCGCTCCTAAAAGTCCATCTTCTTCGTTCATTTGGAAAAATTTCGCGAGACCTTTAGGACCGCTTATTTATTAGAACACCGGTCCTAAAAGTCTTCTAAAAATTTGATAGTCTTTTAGGACCGAACTTTTATGTTATGGCCGGTCGTACAAGTGTACGTTTAACTAACTAAAAATATGTCTAGACTTTTAGGACCGCACTTTTATTAAAACTCTAGTCCTAAAAGTCTTCTAAAAATTCGCTAGACTTTTAGGACCATATGTTTATGTTATGACCGATCCTAAAAGTCTACGTTTAATTAAAAAATATGCCTAGACTTTTTGGACCGTTGTGTTGTTATTTGTCCGCTCCTAAAAGTTCAGTCATAAAAATATTTTTTTAAAATATGGCTTAACCTTTACGAACATGAATTTGTAAGCTTTTAATAGTTTTTGACGATTCGACCAAAAAAAATAGTTTGTTTTCGACAAATATTTTGGGTTCATGACAACCGAGGTTACGGCTTTCGCTCAAGCTAGGACCCTCCTTGTCGTCGATGTTGCCTCTCTTGATGTTGAGCAAGCATTATCGGTTTCCCTTTCGTTGTCTCTTTTCTTTTTTTCGGAAAGATAAGAAGATGCGAAAGGAAACCGAAAATATTCAACTCGGGTAGAGGTAACACCAACTACAACGGCGGTCCAACCTTGAGAAGAATAGTCACTTTGTTTGTTTTTATTCGAATAAGGATAACGACCTTTTTTTGTTTTTTTTTTGTATGTTCTTAATCGTATTCTACGAATTTGTATTGTTGATTTACACGAGGACAATGTTTTGTTTGTTTCCTTTTTGTAGGAAAAAAAAGAAGACCAATAAAAAAAACATGGCGATCGAATATGGAAACAACAATTTTTTTATTATATTTTTTTCCGCCGCCCGTAAGGAGTAGCGCGACGGCAATACGAGACAAAAGAAAAATAGGAAAAAAAAACATCTACTCCCCCATCGTTGTCTGAGGGGAGGGAGTCAGCAGAGAGGTCAGAGATGTCGTCATCTGAAGGAGGGTACTCAACGTCTTGGGCATCGAGTACCGCCTGCAGCTTGGCGTTGTTGGCGTGATAGACCTGAAACAACTGGCCTTGGTGTCAGTCTATATGAGCGAGGCAGGCCAGTATGTGCTGAATCATCTGGTAGATTGTCGGTTCCGGCGGCAACGGAGGAGGAGGACATTGTGGTGGTGGAGGACCTTGTGGTAGTGGAGGACCTGGTGGTGGTAGAACAGCCATTACTGTGGATGTTTCTGAAGTGATGGAGAAGAATGTGAAGGAAGTAAAGTGACATCGGGTTTAAATAGAGAACCCGCCGACCAATGTGAAACGCCGAAAACAATAACGAGGAGACGCATAGTTACGTTCATCGAATACGAAGAGACGCCTAGTTGGGAAGTTTTTCTGGAAGTCGCGGAGACTCTGAATCGTTCATTTGAACAGAGTGTAAGGATACGACTATGAATCATTAAAATTAAAACAAATAAATGAATTCTAGGACCGGATACAATGTAAAAGGTCGGTCTTAAAAGTGATTGAATTGATTAAAAAAATAAATAATAGACTTTTAGGACCAAAGACACTATAAAAGACCGGTTCTAAAATCAATTGAATTGAAAAAAATAAGTAAATACTTTTAGGACCGGACATATTATAAAAGGCCGGTCTTAAAATCAATTGAATTGAAAAAAATAAATAATATAATTTTAGATTGCATATTTATTAACTCCTCAATCCTCTCTGTCTTTATTATATTAAACTCCTCATACCTCGTAACTCCACACTTCGTCGCTCTACGTGGTTCTCTGCCCCAACTGTTCAAACCATGGTTAGATACAAGAGAACTGCTCGTAGGGGTACTCTTTCTCCAGATGCTTGTGCCTTCCTTAGATCGTTATACCGTGTGCCTCCTCCAGCGAGAGTGCGTTCTATCGTGACAGAAGAATCTCGGGTCGTTGGACCCATGTTATATCGGATGATGAAGAGGTTGCCGCGCACCCTCCAAAGATTCAGACAATGTAGAGGTTCCAGCTCCCCCTCTCCAATCAGTTGGCCCTAGCGCGCCTACCGCTGACCCCTCTCCTCTTCCCTCTAATGATGCATTGCGTCTGATACGAAGAAGACAGAAATTGCGATCTCCGGCGGGAAGTTAATGCTCTTCACGCCGATATCGCCAAGGCATTGGATGATAATAAGCTTTAGGATGTTTAGTTAGATTCTTGTAGTTTATAATGTTCAGTTATTGTTATTGTTTCTTTTTTTCTTATTGTTTTTGTTTCTTTTTTTCTTGTGTACGTACATATTCTCCAGTTATGTATGGAAGCAGTAAGAACTAAGTTTGTGCGTTTTTAATATTCATATTCTCCAGTTTTTCTTTATTTATTTTATTAATTGATTCTTGAAAACCTATTTTTTTAGTATGGTTCATTAATAAACGAAGAGGTGTACAACTCGATGAGTATTTGACTTTTAGGTCCGGATGTTAATAAAAATCCGGTCTTAAAATTAAATCAATAATAAATTTTAGGAGTATTCTTAATTGCCGGTCTTAAAAATGTATTAATAAAATTATATCTTTAGGACCGAGACACTTTATAATTAATCGGTCTTATTAATAAAATTATATCTTTAGGACCGGACTCTTTATTAATAATAGGTCTTAATAATATCCAAAATATAAATGTCTCTGTCGCGGGGAAAATTAAATTTTCCCTCTCGTAACTTCTCTTGTCGCGCCGAGAGTGATTACTCGTGTTCGTCTCCACATTTTGTGTGTCGCGTCGTCGCGCTCTCTCGACAATCACTTTCTACGGTTCCTTAGCTAAACGTCTATTGACCAAGCTGTATGAGGTCTTTCGGTTATATAACTTTATTATTTTCCCGCTTATGGTTCGGGTTTTTCATGTGCGGCTCTCTCAATGAAATGTTCTTGTGGGTTTTCTCGTTGTTAATGAATATTGTATATTGAAGATTATATTTGCACTTTAGACCTACCGAATCGACCAACTAGTGTTTTTAGGTAACTCTTGTCATCGCAACATCAACGTTCGTGCCCTAGGAGAAGAGAGACACAACAAACCCATTTGAATTTATATGCGACAAGGTGAGTCCACTAGACCTTCATGCGATGCATTTAATTTTCCTGTCATGCATTTATTTTGCTTCTTAGATTCACTGTGAAACATTTTATGACCAAAAGTGATACTTCGTTATGCATTTAATGTGCAAGTCTCTTCGTTAAGAAAAAAAAAAAGACATAACCGACATTTGAGCATATATATGCATTTGGATTATGTATGTCTTATTTTATATGCAAGTTTCAATTTTTTCGGATTATGTATGTTAAATCTTTCCGCATATATATAGGAATTCTTCGATGGATCACGGTTGGATAAATGCTTTACGGACGAGTGTTGAATATCAGAATGGGGTGCGGGAATTTATAGAATTTGCTAAACAAAATGCCCATGATGATAGTGGGAAGTTTTATTGCCCTTGTGTAGAATGTTTGAATGAGAGGTGACTAAGTCCTGAACTTATACACACACATTTAATTTGTGAAGGATTTTGTAAGACTTCTACGGTATGGGTATGGCATGGTGAAAAAATACCAAGGGGGTCTCAACATGGGAATGTGGCCTTTGATGATAATGACACAGATATGGATGATCTCATAGAGGACATTATTCGTGATGTAGGAGAAGAGGCTTTTCTTCAATCACATGCATATGGTAATATGTGCGTGATGCGAGACCCCGCTATACCCTGGCTGTAAAAAATACCAATTGTTGAACCCGGCATAAGAAATGATCATCAAGAAGGGATATGGGAGGATATCGCTTTATAAAAGAGTCAATTCATAAGGTAATATTCATATGCAAAATTCTTTGAAAACTTTAAGGTTTTAGCTATAATTATATTCCTTTTATGTTCTTAAACAATGTCACTGACTATGAAGATTGTTCTTGTTTTATTTTTGTGGCAGGATCGGGGATCCAAAGGGGCATGTTATAAAAGAGGATGTTACGTTGTTGGGTGGGAATCAGATGAAGGCATGGTGAATATTACGTTGGGCATGTATGTTGTATTTGTAACTTATTGTGTATTTGCATTGTAAGTAAGTTATGATATTGATGTATAAATTAATTTAGCTGTTGTGTAGTCATAGTATAATCACTAATTAACAAGCCACATAACTCATGGTGAATAATATTTGTATTCTTTTTCTCAATTCAATTTATTCATAATTGTTCATAGCTTGTATTTAAAGTATCGACTTTTATGTGCTGGATTGGGTGGTGGATTTGTGAAATATATGACCAGGAAGAACAAAACAGGGAAAAAATTCGAGAAAATTTAGACCGGTAATAAGTAGGCCGGTCTTAAATTTTCAACTGTTAAGACCGGATTTACTAATATATCCGGTCTTAAAGGTCATGTGACATATTTGATATTAAGCCGGTCTTAAAAGTTTGTCTTTCAAGACCGTTGTATTTATAAGTTAGGTCTAAAAAATAAATTTTTAAGACCGGATGAATTTACCGATCAAGTCTTGAAAGTCGGTCTTTTAAGACCGCGTATAATTAGTCGTCGAGTCTTAGAGCCACTATTTTTCAGACCGAAGTTATATTTGTTCGGTCTTATAATTTTGATCTTTTAAGAGCGGCCGAGTTTTTGCCCGGTCTTAAAAGTTGAGTTTTAGGACCGAATGAAAAATATTTCAGCTTTATCTAGTACGACTTTTAAGACCTAATTTTTTAAATGTCCGGTCTAAAAGAATTTCTTTAAGACCGGTTCGAGTCCGGTCTTAAATGTGGACTTTTAATACCGGCTGGAACAAGATCGGTTGCGGGTCCGGTCTTACGATGCCTCTTTTGTCCGGTCTTAAAGCCCTTTTTTGCACTAGTAACGGGTCAGATTGATGAGTGGAATAGGTTGACTCAAGTACAGTCATAGGCACAGGAGGTGGATATGTCGGCTCAGGATTTAGCCTTAATCCTGTTATATCGGGCGCTTTAGTCTTATGAGCAGTACGTCTCCCTTTACCGTAATAATCTGTATATGGGAACTCGTCCTTGTCCATCACTACAACATAACATCAAGGTTATATCAGTTCTAATTTTCAAAATATGTTCAAACGTAAGATTTAACTTCGTTACTCAAACCGTTTGCCAAATAGGCGTCTATTATGGAAGTCGTACTGAGTTCACGTGACTAATTGACTCACCTATACAGACTAGTCCTACCTTTGACACCATTGTCCTGTGATAAACCTACGCATTAGGTTACTGTCTATGGGAAGACTTAGGTAGTATCGTCAACTAAGTCCGATTATCGCTTTTGTTTGGAAATTTCGTTCAAACTCTGATTCCCATATCAGAAGTCTTAGAGTTTTTCAAAAACTCTAACCTTTACCTTAGGGTATTTGTTTTATTGTATCACAAAACCAAGTATTATATCGCACTTTTGTCCTTGTTGTCTATACAATGCTCTCGAGACTAGCGTGAAGCTAGCTCTAATACCAAAATGTAACACCCCAAATTTCGTAGCATAAATCGTGCGGTGACATGTGGTTTTATAAAAATTCATCGAGTTTGAGGTGCTGTGGTGGCGTTTTGCGGAAACGGAGAGCATGTACTAAAAATTTGAACAACGAGTAATCGATGTAAAATACTCGGACATATGATGATGCGACGTATGCGGTATATTAAAAATTTCCGAAGGAATATTCATGTGATACAACAATACAAAACTTTATAATTACAAATATTCCATGTAACTATACCCTCTTCAACCAAGCCTTGAGTAGACTTGGGGCATAGAACATAACTCGGTTAAATCATCCCATTTGGCCAGCCGGGTAAGGTCTAGTGGAAGTCTCATCGAGTATTTACGGCGATCGATTGATGAACCACATAGACGACCCTTTCTAGGCGAAAGGTCTGTCAGTAAGACCCGGAGGAAGCATCACTTATAATCTAAGCAAATGAAACGCAAAACGAGAAATGAATTGTTCCAAAAATTGGTTCGGTAAAACAAATCAATAGTGATAATATTTACGTTTGTATAGACGATCATTTGCTTAGATCATAAGTGATGCATCCTGACCAGATTCGGCTTCACAAATTCCCGCGCCTTGAGCTCAACATCTCAAAGATCTCCTTCTCTAACTCCAAGTTTCACCTTTTCAAGGTATCACATGTGTGTGGTCTTTGACTGATTTAATAGTCAAATTTAATATGTGGGAAAGAAGGGCAAAATTGATACGTTTTGTAAACTTTCAGGGCAAAATTGCTCCTTAGTGAAAACTTTCGGGGCAAACTTGCTCTCAGTGAAAACTTCCGGGGCAAAAATGATACTTAACTCTTATTGGGTTGATGAGGTGGCATGCCACGTGTACACTCAGTTAAACTTAACGGTCAAAATTAACGGAGGGGCAAATTTGCTACCTTTTTCATACTTCTGGGGGCAAATTTGCTTCCTTTCTAATACTTCCATGGTAAATTTGGTACAAAAAAACTTCCGGGTAATGAGTGCCCTCTTATCAAAACTTCCGGGGCAAATTAGGCATTTAACCCTAATTAAAATCATGTTCTTCTAGACCCACTCATAAAGCTTGTCCTTTTTATTTAAATTAGTTGGTCATCATTGATAATCATTTACCCTTATGTTATCATAGACTCACTAAGACATGTTTAAATGTCTATTAACCTACCCAAAACTCTCAACTCATGGCTACTTGCAATTGTCCAAAAATATGGTCTTTTTTGGATTTAATAGAAATTATGCTTCTAATTTCTCAATGAACTTGGAAAACTCTTAACTAAGTCTAGAAAACTCCAAATGAAGTGATTCTAGTTCCTATTTAAAGCTCTGTAAGCATGCTTTAAAGTAAAAATAATCACTATACAATGACTTTAACTTCCATGAATTCCACAAAAAATGGTTTCCACCCAATCTAGAAAACAAGATTTGCCCAGTTTTTCTTGTCTGACTTGAAAAATTCATAACTTTCTCTCTAAACCTCCGATTAACCTTTTTTAAGACTCATTTTAAAGCTTATAAGATTCAATATCTCCTAAAAAAAATTCACAAATAGAAGATATCGTTTAGTTGGTCAAAAGCTAGTACGAATTTGTATTAATCTCACTCTTGTTCGCTCTCTCTCTCTCTCTCTCTTTTGTTTCTCTGTGTTCTGGCTGAAGTGAATGGGAAGAAGTGGAGGTGTATGTGGGTGTATCTTTCGTATGAGTGAATAAATAAGAGGCAGCAGTTGTGAGTGTTTCCCAATTATTAAAATGATAGACAGAGGGAGAAGCATGTGTTGTCATGCATTTTGAAAAAGGGGGGGGAGTGTTGGCTGAATGAGGAATGATCAATAAGGACGTGTGTGTATTATAAAAAGAGGAATGTGGGCCCCCTCCAAAATAATCCATTTGAGCTTCTTTGACTCTCTTCAAGGCTTTTATTTGCAACTTGGTCCTTTCCTCAATTAACTGGAGACACTTAAATAAGTGTTAGAAATTAATCCTTATTACTATATAAGAATTTTCTTCTTCAATTAGTTTTTCTAGGCCATAAATGTAGGCTCTAAAATTTATAGGCCAAAAACTATCATTTAACTATTTTTCTTTGAATTTTTGGGAAATAGGCCCTAAATTCCAATTAAAAGCTTTAAAACTATTTAGACCAATTTTTCATAATTAATCCATTCATACTATTTCTAGATCGTAAAAATAATATTTTTATAATAAGTTTAAGACGTTTGACTCCTACTTTGGTTTAGCAACCTACTTATCTTAGTCTTATTTTTGAACTTCTAGTCCAAAAATTTGAGATGTTACATCATGCATATTTGAAATCATTAGACACCGTGTATTTTTTATGACACTTTTATATCAACATTTTGCAATTTGAGGAAAAGATCGAGTTTTCAAACTTTTTCTGTAGTTGAGTTGCTTCGGTAAGACCTTTGATTAGGCCTCTCCTCCATATTATTTGTTGTATTGACTGACCTAGTAATACATCTAAGATTTACAACCAACGTTTTTCTTATGCCTACCTGTATCAAATATTTAAGCAATGTTGAATTTCTTTTTTCTTATACCTACCTGTCCCACCATCAAATGTTGAATTTCTTTAATGACCATGATGTCAAATATTTAAGCAATGTTGGGAAGGAGGGTCTCTCACTTTTTTTTTTTTTAACAAAAAAATTGAGGTGAGTTGAGTCTCGGGGGTTTATCAAGGTTAAAGCGTCGCCCGATTTCAAAGAGTGTTTATAAAAGTAGTTACATATTACCTACCAACAAGATCCTCATATTGGTATAATTTGAACCCACAACCTTATAATCATGAACTAACCTATTTATGAATTTGGAGAAAGTTACATTATCTTTTGTAATATGCATGACCAATGAGAAGAAGTATAAGAAGATTCCACCCAAACGGTGGAAA
This sequence comes from Acacia melanoxylon, assembly GCA_019022615.1. Taxonomy (NCBI): domain Eukaryota; kingdom Viridiplantae; phylum Streptophyta; class Magnoliopsida; order Fabales; family Fabaceae; genus Acacia; species Acacia melanoxylon. The sequence continues at coordinate 2,704,339 of JAFJYJ010000010.1, forward strand.
ATTCCAAAATCCAATGCGGACAAAAAAAAAAACAGCTGTGGTTTGTTTGTTTCTGTTTTCTTTTTTTTTTTTTTAAAAAAAAAAAAAGAAAAAAAAAACAGTTTTATAAAATTGTTTTTAATAGCAGTTTTTTTTTTTTTTTTTTTTTTTTTTTTTTTAAAAAAAAATCTGGTTGGATAGTCGTTTTAAAGGATGTCTTTCTGAAGTGATATGGTGGTAGCCGTTGTAGGGGTAACTTGGTGGTGTCGATAATGGATAGGTGATGGTATCAAAAGTAAAACATAGAAAAACAAAAATAAGAAAACACATTAAAACTGTTTTTGTTTTTTTTTTTTTAAAAAACTGTATTTATTAAAATAAAAATTACTTATTGAAAAAAAGTTTTTCAAAAAAGGTTTTTTGTTTTTTTTTCAAAAAAAATTAAAAAAAAAAAAATCAAAAAAGGCCTCTCCTAGAAACATATTTTTATCTTCCCATTTTAAAATATATTAAATAATATCGTATATATCAACTTTATATTTTATAGATAGAGAACAATTGATTATATATATATATATATATATATATATATATATATATATATATAGAAATAGAAATAGAAATAGAAATAGGATGGAATATTAAACAAATAAAATCAAAACTTCAAAATGACTCAACCTCTCCAATAATTTTTTAAAAAAAATATTGAGATAATGATAATAATAAAAAATATGATTTAAAAGATTATAACAGAATATATACCAGGGAAACCAGGTTACAATACATCCAAAGTGGCGGGCTTGTTTCTGGAATCTCTTGCGCGCGCGCTCGTATGTGTGTGTGTGTCTCTCTCTCTCTCTCTATATATATATATATATATCACATATCACAAGCAATCGTCTCCTTCACTCCTATCTAATGATCTCTAATGCCCTCTGGCAAGCAGATGACAACCAGAGGCGACAATCCCTTCCTGCCTCCGGAGATGATTATCAACATTCTCAAAAGGCTTCCTGTTAAATCCGTCCTTCGATTACAATCTGTGTGTAAAGACTGGAAGAATCTTTTCAAAACCCCATATTTCATCGACGAGCACTACCACCACTCTGCTCACAAAAACCCTCTTCTTATCTCTTTTTCATTAGTTGGCAACCCTACAAGTTCGTCCTTGTGTTTGCTTCGTTATAAGATGGAATCTGTGGAAGTTGAGAGAATACCACCAATGGACTCCTTAGAGCGTGCTTGTGGCATCATTGGTTCCAGCAACGGCTTGGTCTGTTTGATGCTTGGTTATGATCATAATGAAGGTTCTCCTCCTTCACTTTTGTTGTTGAACCTCTCTACCAGAGAGGTAAGACAATTACCCAGACCAACAGTTAATGATGGTACTTATATCTTTTGGGGATGGGGATTTGGGTTTAGTCCTGTTTTTAAGGATTATAAGATAGTAAGAATTCGTGATTTTTATTATATGAATAATAGTCAAATCAATTTAGACAATGTTTGGGTTTGTGGAGTGGAAGTGTATTCGTTGAGAACTGGATCATGGAAAGTATTAGAATTTGATGTTATAAAGAGTGTATGCTTTCAATCTAAACCTGTCACAGTTAATGGGACTATATTTTGGTTGGGATTGGAGTGTGAAGATGAAGATCATCACCATGTTATGATAGTTTCATTTGACCTGTCAAGTGAGGTTTTTAAATTGATACCATTACCTTCTTTGACCTCTAATACTCATACTTATGCAAATATAATTGGCGTGTACGAGAGCAAACTTGCTATGCTTCATTGTTATATAGCACATATATATCATACTTTTATCGATATATGGGTGTTGGAAGAGCGTAGTGGTGCATATGGGAAGATTTGGTATTGGACTAAGAAAGATTGTATTGGACCAACTTCTCGTTGGTTATATCCATTATGTTTTTGGAGGAATGAAACAGTCTGTCAGAACATAAGTACTATGTGGTGGGAAGATGACCCAGCTTATAATCTATACAATCTCACAACAAATAATGATTTGAAGAAGTTTCACATCTCCGAATCTATTGAAAATATGAATGGAATTTTCAATTATGTAGAGAGCCTTGTGCCTGTGTGCGGCACTTAGATTTTTCAATTTTCCATTTTGGTTGTATCTATAAACCTTAATGCCAATTAGATCTGTTATCTGGAATAGAGAGATTCAATTCTAACTTTTTATCTTTCTATCTCATCAGATGTTGAGTTTCCTATCCTTACTGTTTTATTTTATTTTATTTTTTTATCATTACAAACCATTTTAAATAACAAGAGAGAGCATATTGCAAAAGCAAACTGCTACTTCGAGTGGAGTGTCCTCATTTATTTATTCTTTTTTTTTTTTTTGGATGAGCTACATGAACCTCACTTAATTATATCAAGTAATACATACATTTATATACAGGACCCACTCTGTAACAATGATAGTTTATTAAGTATGTTTTTTTTAAAAAAATAATAAATATCATCCATATTTAAACTCATCATTAGACTCTTCATACCTTTTTATGACAATTTTTATATCATTTCGCAATTTAAGGAAAAAAATTGAGTTCTCAAGCTTTATCTAATTAGCTTTCTGTATCATCATATGTTAAATCCTCATATATCAATATATGGTTTTTTTTTTCGGGTAAATATATCAAAATATATAGTTGAGTTGCTGCCGGATAATGTTTTTGGGAATTTTCCACTTAATATGCTAAGAGGAAAGGAATAAAGTCTAACATGACAGATTAAAGCTTCTAGCTTTGTAACTTTTTAAACTAAATCAAATAGTGATAGATTCGATGTTCAACTTGTATTATATAGGATGGACTTTTTACTTTATAATGTGGCAATTCTAGAGGTCAGATATATACATAGTGAATATTTGGAAGTGTGAAATAGCATCACATAACAAATGGGCTTCTTTTGATTCAAATTTCTAATATCCTCAATTTATAGGGGTGAGGCCGCTTACCACCTCAACCAATTGCTTGTAGGCGCTATTGTTAAATATTTTGGAATAAATATTAGTAATTGCAAATTGCAAGTAGAAACAAAATTTTGATTTTATTTTAATATTAGATAAAAATAATAAATAATAAATTTTTTATGAAAAATATTTCTTTGATATATTAAAACTAAATGTCAACTTTTTTGTTCGGGTAGTAGTATCCTTTAATTTTATACAAGATTTTATCTTATCCTCTTCATTTTATACAATATCATATTTGTGACAAATTTTGTTAAAAAAATATTTTTTAAGGTCAAAATAATTGACTGAAGTATAAAATTTATGTTAACATCAAAATCAAAGAATAAATAACTATGATATCATCGGAAAAAACGATTTTACCTAAATTACACAAACTTGCCTTCTATTTTGAAAACATATATAGACATCTGTTGAAATTAAAATGCATGTTATGGAAACCTCCCTTACATATTTGAAATTCTATTTCCATCCACTCAACCATTAGTTGACCGTTAAGATTAACTATTGAACACTTGCTTTGACCAAAATACCCCTCTTTCAACAAATGAAAAATCATTTATTTTTGCCTAAAATAATTTTTTATACAAAATTAAAATAATTCTAATACATATATGTTCAAATTTTCTATTATATACTAAAAATATTAATTTTATTATATTATAAAATTTTAATTTTTAATTTTTTTAGGGAAAAGACATATAAAGAACTTTGAATTTGCAAAATTCTAAATCAGGTATTTCTTAAAAAATGATTTGTGAACTGATTATCAAGTTTCATCATTCCTTTATCCACTCTTAGTAACAAACATGACATGGGATTTTGCAAATTCAAAGTTCTTTTTTCTTTTTTTCCCCCAATTTTTTATTGTATTTATTGAAACTTATTTATTTAGTATTCTTTTAAATCACTAAAAACATATTTATTTCTTTCTTTTTTGCCATGATATCATGATTGAAAACATATTTGAAAGGCATATTTTTATTCACCTTAAGTTATTAATAATGTAAATTTGAGATATTATATAACTTATATTAGTTTTAAATTTAATTCTTAAATACATTTTTCGCACAAATATTTATAAACACATTTATTAAAGTATGCATCTATTAAAAGAATTAATCATATTTGTAATTAAATTTTCTATGTTAAATTAATTAAGTCATTATCTCAATATGAAAAAAAAATTATCACATGATTCTTTTCAAAAGTAAGAAATAAATTAAGAAAAAGAAACAACTCTCAAATTACTGAAACAATTTTAATGAAATATATTTTTTAATAACCTACAGATTTTAGTCCTCTCTATATATTTTTTTTGAATGAAATATACAAGTTCCTTTTAAATTTAAACAATAATCCCTAGTTTGATTTCTCAGTAAAAATACACTTGCACAAAGTTGAGCAGTTTTCTCTAGACAGGCTAGAAGCCATCTGCCTCGGATGAATTTTTGCCTGGAAATATAGGGATTTTTGAAACTCTTGAAGATCAATGATGGACCAAAAAAATATAATCATTGCCAAAAGAAACCTAATTAAAATGATCTTCTGCAATTAAAACAAAGAAGTATGGGCATATCAACACAAATATGGCGGGTTCGCCCAGAGCGTGTGAGCTGGCCGTATTATTGGCTCTGATATCATCTGTGAAATTTCTATATACTCTAAAACGAAGAAATTTAGTACTAGCTAGTTGATCCAAACTTTACTTTAGAGGAAATAATAGGTTCTTAATCTTATTGAGTCTTTGATCAAAGTTTGGATTTTTTTTTGTTAATTTATAATTGGGAGTTTTTTTTAAGCTCAATTTTCAAACTCGACAATTTTTAATTATTTGAGTATTTTTCCCCTAAGTTATCTTTTTTTTTTTGTTTTGTTTTTTGATAACATTTATATTATCCTTCCCCACATATGACGTCATTTTTATTTGCAACTTTATAAATTTGGGAAGAAGTTATTTCTTAAACAGTATTTTTAATTCGAAGGTAATAAAAAGGCATAATCCTCCAAATTATAAGCGGATTATTATATGTGAAGTTGGAGCTGCTGGACACGAAAGCTACTGGTTAAACATAGGTAGGACCTTCTTGATTGATGCAGAGCCCCTTCAGAGTAAGGCCTAAGGCCTTCTTCTGAAGGCTCAGCAGAGATAAGACCGAAGTTGTTACTTCTCTCTGCTTAGGGTCAGTTTGGTATGAGGAATTTGGGGTAGGTGATTAACACTAATCATCTTAACTAATTCAATATTCTAACAGTTTTAAATTTGTTAATTTTAGTTTTCAACAAATATTTAAAGTCATCCATTGTTCTTAATCAACCGCATATAGATTTGATTAAAATTGAAAACACTACTCTCCATTTGGTTCTTAAAAACATAGTCAAAGTGACGTAATAGTGACGTAAAAGCTAACTCATAAGATTTTACTTTTATCAATAAATATGTATTAATAATGTATAATTAAATAATTAAAATATAGAAAATACAATAATTTGATTTAAATATATTTTAAATTCAAATAATTGAAATCAAATCCGTCAACATTCATAATTTGTCATAATCAACAATTTTTTTTTAATATATAAAGCCACCATTTGGCGATTATCAAATCAAAATCGTTTGCACGAGTTTAAGAACGGGTTGACACAATTTTATAAGATAGAAACATAAAAACTGTAAACTCGATATGTGAACTCACAAGTTTAACTGAGATTTGCAAACTCGGATAGTCAAATCACGAGTTTAACAACAATGATAGTCATATCAAATAAGAGAAATAGATTTAATAAAATTCTTCGGTTGGGGTATACAGAGAGAGAGATACGATAGAATAAATCTAATCTAATCATCTAAATCAGTAAATCTTTCCAGGCTGAGATAATGATACCAAATACATTACAAATCTGATTTGAAAGATATTATATAGCGTGAGAGAGAGATAGGATCGAATAAATCAAATTAAATCATCTAAATCAGTAAATCTTTCCCGGCTGAGATAATGATACCAAATACATTACAAATCTGATAATCATATCAAATAAGAGAAATAGATTTAATAAATTTCAAAATTTAATATATATATATATATATATATATATATATATATATATATATATATTTGTGTAGAGAGAGAGAAACGATAGAATAAATTTAATCTAATCATCTAAATAAGTAAATCTTTCCAGACTGAGATAATGATACCAAATACATTACTGTTAAGATATGGAACACAGATGTCTAACCTCTAGGGGTTAGTGGAATATTGATGTAGGATCTAGTAGTTCCCAAGGGTGTAACCAACAATTAAAAACCCAAGAGAGGCCTATCCGACGCTATCTATAGATAAGATAACTCCGAATAGGAAGATCACCAAGCTACACGGAGACGGAATTCCGTCAGAGGGGTGGGGTGTGTGCTTAGTGTGACAGAATGTAAATAGTCAGGGAGAATGCTTTGTGTGCGTACCGTTCACCTGGAGAATATCTCATTATTTATAGTGAGGTCAAGAGGATCCGATTCCCCTGGTTGCACGTTCCTATCATTGGCATGTTCCCTCTCTCCATACCTGCACTATCGAGTTATGGGATGATGGGCACTTCCCTAATATATCGTGACAACTGCAATTGTGTCTTTGTTTGGGCCTGACCCTTCCAGGCCCATTATTCGGATCCATAACAATTACAAATCTGATTTGAAAGATATTATATAGCGTGTGAGAGAGATTAAATCATCTAAATCAGTAAATCTTTCCCGGCTGAGATAATGATACCAAATACATTAAAAATATGATTTGAAATATATATATATATATATATATATATATATATATATATATAAGTAATTAAAAAGAAAACTAGGTTAGGTCAAAGTGGCAATCTTGTTTCTGTTCCTGAATTCTTCGCGTGTATGCATTTATAGAGCGACTCACATAACAAGTATTCGTCTCTTTCACTCCATTGAGCTTAATTCCCTTCGACATGAAGAAGGCCACGGGAGGTGACACCTCTAATCCTTATCTGCCTTGGGAGATAAACATCGACATTCTCAAAAGGCTTCGTGTGAAATCTCTCCTTCGATTTCGTGCTGTGTATAGATTGGAGAAATCTCTTGAAATCCCCATCTTTCATTGAAGAGAATTACCACCACTCTGCTCACAAAAACCCTCTTCTCACATAAGCAATGACAACCCTACTTATTTGCCCCTATGTTTGTTTCGTTTTGAGAAGGAAACTGTGGAAGCTGAGAGAATACTCCTGATGGATTCCTTAAAGCGTGTTAGTGGCATCATTGGTTCCAACAATGGATTGCTTTGTGTGAAACTGAAACTCGGTGATGCAAAAGTAGATCCTCCTCCTTCGTTTTTGCTGTTGAATCCGGCGACTAGAGAGGTCATGCAAGTACCTAGATCAACAAACGATACAAACGATGTTGGTAGCCGTTGCCGCCATTTTGGGTTTGGGTATAGTTTAGTAGTTGGGGATTACAAGATAGTGATAATTCATAGGGTCAGGATTTGCGGTCCAATCAATCGAGCCGAGGTGTATTCATTAAGAACCGGGTCCTGGAAAGAAGTTGAATTTGAAGTTATACAGGGTGCACATTTTCTATATAACCCTGTCGCTGTTAACGGGTCAATATTTTGGTTGGGAATATTGGAGGGTGAATGTTCTCGTCGCGTGATAATTTCGTTTGACCTAGCAATGGAAGTTTTTACATTGATACGAATACCATCTTCATTCTTTGCTCCACCTCTTACTGCTCTTACTCAATATGTTGTGCTTGATGTGTACAAGAACAAACTTGCTATAATTCATCAATATTTCAAGAATTGAAGGAGGTGCTTGAATATATTTTTATTGATTTATGGGTGTTGGAAGAGGGATGTGATGCATATGGGAAGAGCTGGGATTGGAGTAAGAAATATAGAATTAGAGCAGATCCACCTTTCTTACGTCCAATATGTTTGTGAAGGAATGAAATAGTATGCTGTGACCGTAGGGACCCAGCTTTGTTGTTCAACTGCACTGCTAATAATGAATGGAAGAGGTTCCACATGTCTCTATCCAAGGTTATATGAAGGGAATTTTCTTTTATGCAGAGAGCCTGGCATCTATGTGCAACACGTAACTTGAACAACATTGCTATGGAGTTCTCGCATTTAAAATCTAGATTTACTTTGTCTTACAAATTTTGGTGGAAATTTACCGGCAAAACCATTGAATAATTTGGTTGTACATATCCATAAGATTCGATGCCCCTTAGACATTTTTTAGGGCTGCTCTGAAATATGATAATTGTTTCTACTTTCCAAATTTCTTTTGTCTGTCATCCCCAAAAGCTTTCCACATTTTGGATGTAGAATCCTAGAAGCCCCTTTGAGCTTTGATCTGGAATGATGAAATTCAGTACTAGCTAGTTGATCAAAACTTTATTTTAGTTTTCCATATCAGCATATGTTCGATTTTCACGTATAAATATAATCTTTTTGAGTGATTTGTTGGCACTTCATGTGCCAGTTGTTTCTTGCTTTGTGACTTTTTTAAGGCTTAATACATTGTTTGGTCCTTGTAGTTTTCTTTTATTTTGATTTTTGTCCCTCTAGATTGAAATCCGTAGTTTTGGTCCTTCCATTAAGTTTTTTTCCATTTATAACATTAGTCCCTATAGTTTTAAAAGGACTTAGAACATCATTTAATGGTGTTAGTTTTTCATACGTGGCACCAGTGGCGAACCCACATCAGTGCCAATGTGGGCAAGTGAACACACAAAATATATATAATTTGAAAGAATTTTTTTAACAATATGTATAGGTGGTACGAGATGGTAAAAACTCTACACTCTCCTCTCACTCACGGGTCCACGGTTCGAGCCTTCCAACTTTCAATTGACCCTTTTTTTTCGCTTCCCCCAAATGCCCGACGCTGCCTGCCCTTTTTTTCCCATTCCCCCAAATTCGACGCTTTTCGCCCTATTTTCCCCATTCCCCCAAATTTCCGACTCGATTTCGCCCCCAAATTCGTGCATTTGCCCTTTCCAACCCTAGCATCTGAATCTTGCGTCACTTTCTCTGGGAGCTTTGACGAACAAAACCCTCACAAAACCCGGTGCACGAGCGTTTGGAATCTGGCGGATTTACGGAGGATGAATTTTTATTTCTCCATAGTGGACGACGTTGTCTGGGCTTTCGTGACGGTATTGGAGTCTCTGGCCTTGCTCTCCCTTATTTGCTACTTCTTTCTCTTCTGTGGCTGCACTCTCTGATTCACCCTCTTTTTGTTCTTTCTTTCTTTCTCCAATATTTGCACATATGGTTTCAAAAAAACTATTGGATTTGCTTCGCTTGTGCTCAATCTATTATGTATTAACCGATTTTCCGGCATAGTTCTGATCATTCTCGAGTCGAAGATTGATACATTAGGTAGCGACGTTTCCGGATTGTGTTTTGGGATTTCATTCCTAATTGTTAATCCAAATCACCAATTATTGTTTCGAATCAACAAACTATGGCAGGTAGCATTTTGGAATTCTCGAACTTGAGATCGCTTCGAAGATATTTTCAAGAATGCTCTTGAACTTGCCATAGAGTTGTCTGGAAGAATTTGGATAGGGTGTGATAATTCCTATCTGAACCCTATACTCATCATACTCATCAAGTTTTTGTTTCGTTTTCATTGATTTTGCCACCCGAAAATGTGGTTATTTATTTTTCCCATGAAAATTTCTTATTTTTGCTGTCTGATTTCTGATTTTTGCTCAGAAATATGAACTTTGAAGTACATGTGAATTGCTGAATGAAAATTTCTGATTTTTGCTGTCTGATTTTAGTTCTATTGCTTGTTTAATCTCCCGGAATTCTCCATTGTTTGGAACTTTACCAACTGATTAGTGTATTTTGCAGCTTAGCAACTACAATTGTTTTGAGGGAGTTCTTTATTGCAAGCCACACTTTGACAAACTTTTCAAAAGAACTGGCCAAGTAGTCTTGACAAAAGCTTCGAAGGTAACAAAGCTTTCATTGATTAGCTTTCCTTTAAAAAAAAAAATTCGGGGGCACCCTCGAATCCCACAACTAATTGTGCACCCACAAACCTAAAATCCTAGGTCCGCCACTGCGTGCACAAACACCGTTATATTATGCTTACATGGAGGGTTGAGGTGGAAAAAACTTTAATTTTAATGAGCTGGATATTTAAAAACGAAAAACAAAAGCAAATTGAAATTAAATTTTAAAACCAACACACAGTACAGAGAAATCACAGTAGAAGAAATTTAAAGTATTGGTGCTGGAAGGAGCGGGTGTGCTTTTTGACAATCGGAAAGAGGAGGTGGAACTGCGGATTCCAGCTTCCGTTGTTGATGGAGCTTGGGTTGTACACGGCCTGCCATCGACTGTGTGGGTGAAGAGAAGGGAGACGCCGAACCAGGCCTGATGCTCCTTCTTTCTTTACTTCTTGCACGTTGGAAGCCTAGCTGTAATTTTTAATGGTGTTAAAGTATTTTTTTTTTTGCCACATCAGAAAATTAATTGATGACTTAATTTTTTTTATATATAATAAGGATTAAATTATTAAATGTTGAAAGGTTAAGGATTGAGTTAGAGGTAAATTAAAAGTTGGGGAGTGAGTTACATTGGGTTATATAACTGAATCATAATTGAGTTAAAAGTTTAAGAATCAAAAGATTAATTTTTTGTATTTGAAATTAAAATTAAAGTGACGTGCCCATAAGGGTGGAAACAAATCAGGCCAAACTTCACCCTTAACAGGTTACATCTGTTTTGCAATAAGGTGGTCTGATCCTAGCATGTGGCCTATTACCGGCCCTATTTTCAACCTAAGCCTGGCATGAGGTTTGTTAAGATCAAACACTAAATATCAACGAAAAACAGGCATGTTAAGATATTTTTTTGGTACAATTACATTTTTCCCAAAAAGAATAATTACTTTTTTTCAAATAGGATAATTACTTTTTTTTTAGATTGAGTAATTAACTTTTTTTTGGTTAGCATAGAGTAATTAACAGGCCCAGGCTGGCCTGACAGGCCTAATAGGTTTTTTAGTAAGCCTAGGCCTAGCCTGTTAACCAAAACAAGCCTTTAAATAGGTCTTGTCCTGGTCTTTTAACTATCAAGCCAGGCCTGACTAGACCCTTAATAGGCTAGGCCACAAGCCTTTGACAGGCCGTCTGATCTGTTCCTACCACTACAAAGAAAAAGACTTTCGGCGGCGACAAAAGTCGCCACTGAAAGTATAAATGTCGCCGCTGAAAACCATTCAGCGGCGACAAATTGTCGCCGCCATGTCATTTGCCTATACGATTGTCGCGGATACTTTTGGCGGCGACATTTTTTTGTCGCAGCTGAAAGTGGGGTATCGGTGGCGACAATTGTCGCCCGTGAAACATGTTTCAGCAACGACACAATTGTCACCAACGATACATGTTTCAGCGGCGACAATTGTCGCTACCAAAAGTTACAGATTTTTTTTTTTGTTGGTTTAATGTAAATTGCTAAAATTAAATTTGTACCCTATTGATAAAGATCAAAAGAAATTTTAAACTAACAATATATTAATTAGCAATGATATTAACATAATTCTTCAAAATTAACATCAAGTATTAAAATTTTCTAAACAAGGTCTCAAAATTGCGCATTGGAAGGATCAAACAAAAAACTATAAAGAACAACTGAAAGGGATGCTTTCAAAGAAGGTGGTCGGTGGGCGTATCATCGAGAACCATGATGAGTAGATTCCCTGTTGAACCGGAATGTTTGGTCGGAAGCTTGACTTCTCAAGATTAGCCACAACTTGCCTCATTACGAGAACGGGGATACGTGGAAACAGGGTGTTATAGTAGTCTTTGCAACACAAAAGCAGAACATACTCATCAATGCATTTCCTCAGGAGTCAAAATGAGGTGGTATTGAAGCTTGACCCAAAAAATCTGGTTATACTAATCAATAAGGATAAAATCGGGACATAATAAGTGACAAGCAAACAAAAAAGCCCGAAACCATGAAAAATCAAATTTAAGCATCCAATGACAGTAGAGTCACATGAAATTTTAGCTTGCTACTGTGTGACACTACATTATTGAACAATCTCATTATCAAGTGTTCAGGGTATGCTTTGCCAATATCATTTGATGATTTAATTCCACAAGCAACAAGAGAGCATGTGCCAGAAACAAAAATACTAGGAAGCATATCCAGGTAAAATAGTGTGATAGATTTAGTAGTAAGCGCCTGTCAATAAATAAATCACGGACATATACACCCATTGTGGTCATTCGTCCATTGGAACCAGGAGAAAATTCTGAAATATAGTATCAAACTTGATATGAAGAATGATATAAATATGACACAAGCAATTTTACCATTTATTCTCCAAAACGAGATAGCACATAGAAACCCAAAAATTCATTATTTAATTTGAATAAAAGCAAATAAAGTACAAATGAGAAAAGTATGACAAGTGGAAACAATGAAATTATCCCAACATAGCCACAACATCATATTTTATCCAAAACTCTAACTTCCCAAAAAGAAGCGCATATTGTACACTTAGACGCAAAGACGTACAAATGCAAAATTTAATTAACAAAGGCCACATCTAATGCTAATGGGCAGCACACATGGAGAGAACAGTCATTACCATGTGGGTGCACATCATTTGCAATGAATTGCATAGTCTGTTTGAGGAGTAAAATCACATTAATAAGTAGCACCATATTGGAAGAACAATCTACCAAGATGCCACATCATTTGCAATGAATTAAGTAGTCCTCTCTTTTATTCTTTTTTTGGGGTAGAGGGATTAAGTAGTCTTTAAATGTATCGCTAGAAAGAATAATACTGAATGTAGAACTGTAACATAAAGTACTACACTCAAGAGGCCACATAATGCTGCTTTACCTGACAATTCATATCAAAACAACCTTCTACCAAACTGAACTGTAGGGCCACAAACCCCAGCAAAAGCACAAGTCAGAACCCTTCCAACCTTGGACAATCAAGAAACGAGAAGATTATTGATTAATGGAAGCCTTCAATGCAAATTAGGCATCCATCCTTCTATTCTATTGACTACACGGAAATCGGCACGAGGCACAAACACATGTAATGAGAAATAAAATTCTGCTTGGTGAAGTCAGTAATTTGAATATCCTATTATCGTAAAATATCTAATCTCCGTTCTTCCCCCCTCTTTGTCAGCTTTTGTTCTACATCATTTTAGTTATAACCATGAGGGTGACTTGTTTAGACAATATTTTTATCTGTGTGCACGAGTCTTACATGTTTTGCACTCTCTCCCATGAGAAATCAAGAATAAAAGTATGCATATTATCCAATTACTTCTTTAGGGCTCTCTAGTTATTATGATATCAACTCTTACTCCTTACATGCTTGATTGATCTTATATTTTGAAGGAAAACAGAGACATAGGCATAATGGTTTTCCCTCCTTAATACCCGGGCGTATTCCATCTATTAGTTAAAAACGAAATCCCTTCTTAATACCAACCATGTGCCTTTGATAGGTCCTCCATTGTCAATGTTAGGCGCTTATCCTACACAAAAATCACTTCTAAACACATTGAAAGCATTAGATTAAGCAAAATCCAACTCCTACATATCAGAACAGTGACTAACCGAACAGCGAAAAGGAAAAATTCATGAAATTTAATACTATTTCCCTTGAGCACATCTCAAGAGCTTCTACACGAGGATTAGGTGAAATAAAATAATTCAAAACTCTAATTCCTCACTTTAACATCTGAAATAGTGGCATTTGTCTTAAATTTCTGCCTTCAATTTCAGATTCAACTATCATTCATCTTCATACAATATATATATATATATATCAAGCTCATACCCATTGATTCAGAACTGAAACCCAACGGCACAAGAGCACAAAATCGATAAACCGAGATCGAAAAGAATCCACGGGCTTCAAAGTTATTCATAAACTAACATCTATACCCCCAGAAAAATGAACCCCGATTCGGCAATCGCAGAGCAGTGACACGCAGAGAAATGGAAAATTGGAATCCGAAAATCACCTAACAGAAAAACCAAACCGCGTGCAACACCAAAAACTAAGATTAAAGACTTTAATCTCCTTAATCGGTTTCCCATCTCATTTAATCAATTTTCTGCTATTTCCTTTAACCCAAATAGTAGCAACAACCGAAAATCAGAGATGGGAAGGGAATGAAGAAGCTTACCTAAACCCAAATCCAAGCTTTGAATCGGTGTCCTCCTTCTTCCTCTTCCCTTCTTGATCGCCAGACTCCCACCCTCGGACTCAACTCTCACTCTCGCCTTCTATGATTTTGTGAAAGGCCGAACTGAATGAGAAGTGTGGGAGAAGGGGCTGTTATCCGGAATGAGTGTGAAATTCAACACCTCCGACTCCTCTCGCGCTCTCTCCAACTTTCAATCTTGTCTCTGCCTTTGCTTCTAGAGGTGTTTAGGCGAAATGAATAATTGGGAGAGAGGGAGTGTTTGATTGAAATGAACGAATGAAAATGGGAATAAGAGCTGCTGGCCGACTTGGTGCTCGAAAAATTTACAAATAAGGTTTTTGGCGGCGATATTAAGTCGCCACTGAAAGACACTTTTGGCGGCGACACATGAAAATCGCAGCTGAAAACTAAGTTTCCCACGACAAAAATTGTCGCGCGAAAGTCATGCTTTCAGCGCGACAACATAAAGTCGCTTTGAAAGTAAGACTTTCAGCGCGACAAATTGTCGCCGCTGAAAGTCAATACTTTCGTGGCGACTCTCTTGTCGCCCATCGAAAGTACGACTTTCGGCGCGACTTTGAATGTCGCCAAAAGTCGCCACCAAAAATTATTTTTTTTGTAGTGTACCCCTACGTGCCCATAATTTAATCTCTTCAAATTAAAACTGATCATATTGATATAATTGTTATATAAAATAAAACAGAAATTAAAAACAAACACGTATTGATAAATTAAAACACAAAATTATAAATTATCATAAATTGAAAATGAAATAACGAATTGAATTTCCAAAGCACATGAAACGATTATAATTAATTTTCTTATATCTCACTCTTCTCGTACACGTGTGGATAAAACAAACAAAAAACATATATTAGTGTTTCAGAATGAGGATTTGGTTTTAGTCTTCTACTCAGAGATTACAAGATAGTGAAAATTCATACCTATGAGATTTATTATAAAGAGTGTGAGCCTCCGACCCAAACATGTCACAGTTAATGGGACTATATTTTGGTTGGGAAGGGAGTATGAAGATGAATATTATCATCGTGTTAAGGTAGTTTCATTCGACCTAGTAATGGAGGATTTAACATTAATATCATTACCTTCTTCAACATCTTATACTCCTACCTATGCAACTATGGTTGACGTGTTCAAGAACAAACTTGCTATGCTTCAGGGTTATTTTGAACATATATACTCTATGGGTGTTGGAAGAGGGTAGTGGGGCATGTAGAAAGAGGTGGCGTTGGACTAATAAATATAGTATTGAACCGACCTCATATTGGTTATATCCAATATGTTTTTGGAAGAATGAAATAGTATGTCATAGCATTGGAAGTAGTGGGAATATGAGTATGTTGGAGGATGACCTAGCTTATCTATACAATCTCATGTACAATAACTAATAATGAATTGAAGAAGTTAAGCGTGCCTATCGAAAATATGAATGAGATTTTCAATTATGTAAAGACCCTTGTGCCTGTGTACTGCACTTAGGTATTTCAATTTCCATTTTGATTGAATCTGTAAGGCTTAATGCCAATTAGATCTGTTATCTAGACATCAGATGATGCATTTACGATCCTTGCTCTTTTTCGTTTTATTTCTTTTCATCATTGCACACTTTTTAAAAAAATTACAAGAGAGAGCACACTAAAATTGCAAAATCAAGATGCTATTACGAGGGCGTGGAGACTTGCATGCATCATGTCCTCATTTATTTATTCTTTTTTTCCGGATGGGCTATATGAATTATTTATATCAATAAATATGTGTGTATAGGCACCCCATATTTATAGAGTGAAGAGAGTGAGAGTGGGAAGCTTGAAGAAGAGGAAGCAAGTTCAAGGTGAGTTCTTGAGCTATAGTCTTTAAGTTTATAGTTAAATTGTTGTTTTGATCTTTAATCTTCCAATATAATTTTGTTTTCATTTTTTTATAGTTAAAATTGTCTTTATTTCAAAAAAATTGATGGAAAAAGTGATGAAGCAAAGTTTTTGGAAGTTAAAGATCAAAGTAGCGAAATTTTGTCGGTTAGCGATTTCTGGAGTCGGTGATAAAAACGCCAGTATCTTATGTAAGATATGAAGTTCGAAAATTCTGAAAATGTTCATGGTTAAAGTAGACATATAGGGCGTTTCAAATATACCTAGAGCGTATTATTTTGAGCTCTGTACAGGGAGATACAAATTCATAAAGTTGGGCTACGTTTTCTGGAAAAATTCTGGGCAGGGGTTGGAAACGTTATACCTGGGAATTTCTCATGCAATCTGGGAAAAAATGGGTATTTGTACTTGAAAATAGACATCCTAAGTATTCCGAGGAATGTTATGGATCCTCGTTTCAATTTTCGTAGAATTAATTATGATTTTTCAAAGTTAGGTGAAAAATCTGTCCGAAATGCCGAAATCAGCTTTTTTCACAAAATTGGGGGTTATAATTGGAATAACAAATCCACTAGGAGTAAAAAGGTCAATAGTGGCTATAATATCTCTTAAGATATTTTTTATAAGGTAATAATGCGGTGATACTATTATAGTCTATCCGAGAATACGTATCGACAGACAGACATAGCGCTATCTACACGGACTAAGGTACGGACACGTACTGTAACACTAACTCTGATGCTTATAGTATGTTTATATATGATAGATGTATTCATAAACTAAGACGTTGTCTTAGATCATTGCTTATACATTCAGCTTTACATGGGTTATAGTCTTGTTAACGCCGTGAGTTTTCCTAGCGCTGACGACACGAGGGCCAATCGTGGCACGAGGTGGTGCAGACTAAAGATAACTTACATATGTTGTGGGCGATGTACCGTTATCTTGACGAATCATACATCTGTTATGAGCTTTTGTATTGATTATTGCTGTAATGTCATGAATATTTGTCATACATATATTGTTTATATAAGCATGAGATTAACCGTTACCTGAGGTCCGGTGGGCATTGGACCTCAGCTCTTACCATAGCTTCAGGGTCTGGAAGACCGAGGACTGAAGACTAGAGACAAGGGTAAGCAGCACGCTTGAGGACTCGGCTGTAGCCTCTTTTTGGAGATGTACTTACATAGATAGAGTTTTTGAATACTCGGATAAATGTATCACTACTATAAAGATACGACAAAGACGATATTGTACCACAAACTTATCAGCTACTCACTCTTTTAAATTGCTCCGATGCTCTACTCTGATGAAAAAAATTTATACTGTTTTTATAAAATGGGATGTTACATTAAGGCATGTCTTCGGACTTAAAAAGTGTTTATAAAGGTAGTTACATAATACCCACCAACAAGATCCGTATAATTTGAACCCACAACTTTATGATTATGAACTAACCTATTTATGAATTTGGAGAAAGTTACATTATCTTTTGTAATATGACCAATGAGAAGAAGAGGTATAAGAAGGTTCCACCCAAACGGTGGAAAATTCTAAAATCCAAAGCGGACCAAAAAAAAAAAACAGCTGTGGTTTGTTTGTTTCTGTTTTTCTGTTTTTTTTTTTTATTAAAAAAAAAAACAGTTTTATAAAATTCTGGTTGGATAGTCGTTTTAAAGGATGTCTTTCTGAATTAATGTGGTGGTGTCGATAATAGATAGGTGATGCTATCAAAAGTAAAACATAAAAAGCGAAAATAAGAAAACACATTAAAACTGTTTTTGTTTTTTTGTTTTTTTAAAAACAACTTTATTTTTTAAAACAAAAATTACTTCTTGAAAAAAGTTTTTCAAGCAAGGTTTTTTTAAAAAAAAATAAAAAAAACAAAATAAAAAAAGGCTTCTCTTAGAAACATATTTTTATCTTCCGAATTTAAAATATATTAAATAATATCGTATATATCAACTTTGTATTTTATAGATAGAGAACAATTGATTTTATATATGGAATTATCATTTCAGCATTTACTGCAGAAATTTTTTTCTGTAGGAATTGAGAAACGACCGCGTTTCATTATTTTTTATTTTCTTGAAAAAGATGAAGGGAACACAGACTGTTTTAGGATGCTATAAAGAAAGAAGCAAAGTAACATGGGACCAACATGTAAAGAACTTCTTCATAGATCTCCAGCGGCAGCAGCACCCTCCTCCGTCGAAGCCCACCCTCTCTGAACACTCAACCTCCAACCCCATCACCTCTTCAGACCACTCCCGCTTCCAGTTCACGCCCATCCCTACCGCCATGTACTCCCAGGCCTGGGTTTTTCAGTCTGATGGAGAAGTTTTCACCACCTTATATGTGGTTAGTACTTTATTCGTTATATACATATATGTGATAATCTTTCCTTGCTCACACAGCATTTATACCAAAAAAAAAAATGTTTTTGGAGAAATAAGAAAGGAAGTGTGTATGTGTAATGCAGGGAGTGGTGGCATGAGGAATAGCCTTCGCGGTACAGATATGGTGCATTGACAAAGGGGGCCCAGTGTTCGTGGCAGTGTATCAGCCTGTTCAAACTCTCGTTGTCGCTATTATGGCTTCCATCGCTTTAGGCCAAGAGTTCTACTTGGGCCCAGGAACTTTCGGCGATAACTGAGAAGAGAGCCTGTGTTGCTCCACCCTTCGTCTTTTTCCAAAAAAAAAAACATAATAATAATAACTAAAACGGCGTCGTACTTAGCTACTGCATAAAAATATTTCTACAAATGCACAAATGATAATCCCTTTATATATATATATAAGAGAAATAGGATGAAATAATAAACAAATAAAATCAAAACTTCAAAATGACTCAACCTCTCCATAATTTTTTTAAAAAATATTGAGATAATGATAATAATAAAAAATCTGATTTAAAAGATTATAACAGAATATATACCAGGAAAACCAGATTACAATACATCCAAAGTGGCGGGCTTGTTTCTGGAATCTCGCGCGCGCGCTCGTATATGTTTGTGTATCACATGACATATATCACAAGCAATCGTCTCCTTCACTCCTATCTAATGATCTCTAATCTCTAATGCCCTATGGCAAGCAGATTGTTGAACTACTGAACCTAATGATTTGTCACCCTGGAAATCATAATAGGTGCAGAGAAAAACTACTTCTCATTTATGAAAATAGATCTTTACACAACTGTACCGCCATAGTGTTTCACCATGACGCATTGGACTATACATATACAATATTAATTCCCTATAACAAACATATCACTGTACCAATAGTTAACTAACTAATTATCAATACAATTTAATACACACTACACATATGCTAACACTCCCCCTCAAGTTTGGGGCGCAAATATGTCAAAAGTCCCTAACTTGCCCAACAATGTGCGTTGAACATCTCCGGAGACTATTTTTGTCAACAAATCAGCCTCTTGTTTGTAACACCCCAAATTCCGTAACATAAATCGTGTCGGTGACACGTGGTTTTATAAAAATTATCGAGTTTTGAGGTGCTGTTCGGCGTTTTGCGAAACGGAGAGCATGTACTAAAAATTTGAACAACGGGTATAACACCGAGTAAACGATATGAAATACTCGGACATATGATGATGCCCGACGATATCGATATATATATTACAAAATCTCCCGAAGGAATTATTCATGTGATACAGTAATACAAAAATTTATAATTACAATTCTTACATGTAACTATACCTCTTTAACCAAGCCTTAAGTAGACTTGGGGCATAGAACCTAACTCGGTTAAATCATCCCATTTGGCCAGCCGGGTAGGTCTAGTGGGAGTCTCACCGTGCTAGGAGTGATTGACCGAACCATAGACGACCCTTCTAGTTTAAGCACCAAATGATGTGAAGTAACTTTATTAGATTCATGCCATAAGGTAGGTTCGTTGACTTTCTTCCCGCATTTCCTTTGATCGGTGCCTTCTCACGGCTCCATTTCCGGTGTTTATCTACGGCTCCATTCCCCGGTGCCTCCTCCGGTTCATGACCCTTTCCGTCTATCCATTCGATCGAGGTCCAATGCCCATCGGACCTCGGGTAAGCGGTTAACCTCATGCTTATGTAAACAATATATGTATGGCGGTATTCATGACATTTTCACAATAATCACTACAAAAGCCCATAACGAGATGTAGGAAATACATAATAATGTATGTAAGGCAATAACAATACATGCCCCTCACGGGATGTTTGTTATCCCGATCCGCACTATTCACCGGTGCCACGATGTACGTCGTGTCCTCGGCGCTAGGAAAACTCTAAACGGTGTTATCAAGACTATAACCCGTGTATTCATGATTTCACCATTTTCAAACAAAAAGAATCTCAAAGATATGAACACAAAGCAATCACATATAGCATACAATAAGCATCGAGTTAGTGTTAAGACGCGAACGTACCTTCCTTCCATGTGAATAGTAATTTACTATTCACGTATACGATACTATTCACATATACGAGTACGTCCGTCCTTCGAATCGACTCGGAATCCTCGGATATCCTATAAAGGTAATATCGCCTCTATTAATTCACAAACATCATCTCTAGAGATATCTTGGCTATATATGTCCATTTTACCCTTGGATTAATTATTTTCAACTTAATCCTATTTAATTTCGTACAAAACGCTATTATTCAGCATATAGGCTGATTTTTCAGATAACTTTGGAGAATTATAATTAATTCCACAGAACTCGAAACGAGGATCCGTAAAATTCCTCGGAATCCTTAGGATGTATAATTTCAATGAAAAATAGTGGTTCTTGCCCAGATTATATAAACAATTCCCAGTTTTCGTAACTTCATGCTCTGCCCAGAATTTTTCAGACCATATAGCCTAACTTTAAACATTTGTATCTCCTAGCACAGAACTCAAAACGACATGCTATAAGTGTGACACCCATCTTAAAAGTGCCTTTCTTTATCAGAGTTTAAATGCACAGGCATCGAAGTAGTTTGGACGACTTAATTGCGGAATAAAATTTTCTTAAAATAACAGTTTGAAAAACATGAGGATAAGTTTTTTCGCGATTCGAATCTATCCACAAAGTGGGATCTTAATACATTAATCCAAAATAGACAAATGATAAACGATAAATATTCGTCCGTCTACTCATGACTTTCCAAATAGTTCCTTTTCCGTAACCCTTACCAACCGCATCATTCCTCCCGATCCCGATCAACTAATTGTCTCTTTCATGCGATCCGGAGTTCAAATGAATGAACCCCGGGGGTAACGATTAATCTCATATGCGGGTATGAAATGTAAATCACAAAGTATAACACATGTATAAGCATAGAATAATTCACAAGTAAACAAAACACACCGTAACCGAGTTAACGGCCAAGGACCGCATGACCCTTCGGGACACGCAGCCCTATGAGACCGCAGCCTCAAAATCCATAGCTAGGAAATAAACATATAAATTGTAATACCCGGATTTTAGTAAATCTGGAAGTTTTGAGATAACGGAAATTAACGAATATTTTGATAAAGCAAAATCATGAGCTTAAAACTATTATAGAAAATTGTTATAATTATAGAGTAAATTGTCAAAAAAGTTACGGGAAAATCGATGAAAGAATGACTAAAAATGATATAATGGTGATAAAAACAAGTCTAAAAATATTATGATAAATGCGAAAGATCATGAAAAATTATGAGAAAAATATGGAAGTGTTATCCCTAATTATGAGAATTTAATAAATTATTTCAGAGGAAATAACATGAAGAAAAGTTTAAAAAGCATTTCGGAACCATAAAGTAACGATAGGGTAAACATTGTTAATATTTTACATAGGATATAAAATGACAATGTCAAGTATAAAAGTTTGCAAGATAACAATATACTGTAAAATTGGTAAAGATAAATATATGAAGAAACCACGATCCTAAAAAGATCACTAAACGAAGAAATTAGGTCGATTAAGCCCTAACGGCGAGGGTAAAACGGGAATTTTTGGTAAAAAATATTATATTTTAAAAAATGGAAAAAATGATAGAAAAATAAATAAATCTGAATTTTTAAAAGAGGGGGCGAAATTCTAAGTATTTTTAATTAAAAAGAATTGTTTAAATAATTAAAATGGTAATTAGAATAAAATAATAATATAATGCGGTGAGTCGGCTTATAGGCAGACCAGGGGGGAAAAGTTAGAAATAAATTCTATAGGTAAACCAGAGGTAAAAGTCTTTTCGACTGATCAAATTAAGTACAAGTGAAATTCTACACGAAGAAAGAATTTACCAGGCGTCGATTCCGCAACCGAAAACCCTAATTTCAAATAAGACGAAAAGTTGATCAGATAGAGTGGAGTCGGATAGGCAAAGTGAGAACCTATAGAAACAATTGTGTCTTTTTAAACACGAGATTAAGTTAGGCAACAAGCGGACGTTTTACGATTCAGTGAATTGTTGTCCAGAAGTTGGTTCTATCGGAAGCGATTTCCGTAACCGGACGCGTTTGTCCGAATATCTTCCGACGCACCGGAGAATACCTGGATATGATCAAAAAGAGGATCCAAATAGATAATATGAAAGAGGATGGAAAGATCTTCAAAGTTACACGCCGGATTTTTGAGTTTCGCGAAATCGCGTGAAACGGACCTCGTCGGGTAGCTTTATCGGACCGGAGGCCATAAAGCAAGATGACAACTCATTCTTTGACTTTTTGGGCCAAAGAGGTCGGCACCTATGGATGGAGGGCCAAGATTGCTCCTCCCAAAACCCTAGATCTAACGGTTCAAAAACAAAGCGAGAAAATTCCCTTTACGTCCCGAATTTTTCTATAAATACCAAGCTCCTCTTCTTCATTTCTCACACCAAAAATCTGCCTCTTAGAGAGAAGTTAGAGAGAGAAGCTCGGAGAAAGTCTAAGCAAAGTCTCGGGTAAGTTCTTCGGTCCCTGGTCTTTAGTTTTAGGTAGTTCTTTCGGTAGATATAGTAGGAATGCTAGATTTATCTTTAATTTTTCAAGATAGTCTAGATATCATATTTAGGGGTAAATATGATATATATTTCGAAAATATGATGAGGGAAAAGATCTGTCAAAATTCTAGAGAGATAGAGTGAAAAAAGCAATAAGCTTCTGGCGAAATTCCGCCGATTAGGGGTTCGGGGGCAAAATGGTAATTTGTACCTAAAATGCACGTTATGATGCTAAAAGTTGTTAAATATTATCCTTATAGGATATCGAGATAATCGTACCATTTGTCGGCATTTGTTGTGCCGCCGTCGTCACACCATTTGTTTTTCCGCCGTCGGAAATTTCACGTTTTTCCGTAAAAGTTCGTTGTACCGCCAAAAAGGTACGTTCGCGTCTTTTGTAACACTAACTCGATGGTTATTGTATGATTATATATGTTTGTTGTGTTCTGTTTGTTGTTGTAGCATACGTGGTTATGTTATATGCACGGTTATGTCACATACGTGGTTATGTCACATACGAGGTTATTATTGTATCATACGTGGTTATGTTACATACGTGGTTATTATCTTACATACGTGGTTATGTATTTTTAATCATACATCTGTTGTGGACTGTTGTATTGATTCTGTTGTCGTGTATATGTAGTCGTATTTAAGCATGAGGTTAATCAGATTTTACTCCGAGATCCAAATTGTAATTGGATCTCGCTCTTATCATAGCGTCAGGTTCGGAAGAACCGAGGACCGAGGGAGAAAGGCGAGCAAAGCCGTACGAGTCCCGATCGAAGACTTTCTTCGGGTGTTATTCATTTTGAAAACTCTCGGTCAATGTACCGCTTAAATCAGCCGGACTTACGGCAATTTGAATAAATGTATCGATTACTCAATTGCTCGATGCTCTACTACGATGAAAAAAAAATATCTTGCTTTTGAAAATGGGATGTTACACTTTTGGTATCGGAAGCGTAGTCCCGGCATTGATATGACTATGTTATTACGGACGGTATGGTAGGACGAGTTAAGGCTAGTCTATGTGGGTGTGGCCAATCGCCGCCATAGAGTTGGCGAGGTCCCCATGATAGACACTTATACGGCCATTCGTTTCGGTTAACGGAGTTATGTTCAAATCAGCCTTTTAAACTTTGAGCGTGTTTTGAAAATGAGTGCGAGGTAACCCTAGGTCGGTGTACCAGTTTGAACCGGTATACCATCTTGAACCGGTGTACCACCCTTTGTCGGTGCATCGCTCTAACCGAATCCGCAAATCCATTGTCGGTACTAATATCGGTCTCTAATAATCTTGATAATTCGATAATCGCCGTTTGTTTTGCGGGACGGTAACTTCACCCTAACCCGAGACCTTATATGTGGAGCTGGGCCACATCGGATGAAACTCGACGAGGCCACGCCGGACGAAACTTGGAGACCGACAAAGATATATTCATGTGGTATTTGAACCATGTTGAGAAGTTCTATTAGTTTTCGAGGTGGAAAGAACCAACGAAACCCCGAACGAGGGGAAATAGTACGAGTGTCCGTTCGTAGTACTAGTGTGATAAAGTCTGCGATAGAGTAACCATTGTTTTTTTTAAAAAAAAAAATCTAACGTTTTTCCTAATGAAGGAAAAAGAGTGAGACATGGCTAATTTAAGAGAGCGGAGCTCCCGGAGGCCGAGGCAGAGGTAGAGGTAGGGGCAGACAGCCACGAATAATACCAATACCAGTACACGAACCCGAACGACAAGGACCGCAGCAACCAGAGCGAAATGAGTTGCAAGAAATGCGGGGGATGCTGCAAGAACAAAGGGCTCTTATTGATGAACTCTTGCCGAAAGGCGGGGAGAGAAGAGGAAGGTGACCAGAGCCAATGAGGAACGATTGAGAATCTTTGAGGAAGAAGATGAAACCGAACCCGATGATGAACGTGGCGAGGAGTCGATAGATCTCGACACCCCCTCGACGTAATAGGGCAATAGCGGTGCTACCTCGACCCAACAAAGTGGTTGAGACCACGCGGCAATGGGTCACCCAGTCGCAAGCTCAAACCTCCAGTTTTTCGTGGTAAGCTCGATTCGGTGAAGAGCGGCTTATGAGGCTGGACAAGATCTTCGAAGTGATGGATTGTCCGAGGAAAACCGAAAAGCCCAACTTGCGTCTATAAGCCGGAAGGGGATGCGAGACCGATGGTGGAAAAGCATTGCAAGTAACATTGCAAACCCGTTATTGTCCGTGACTTGGGAGAAATTTCGGAGAAGTTCAACGAACAATATTTTCCTCCTTCGGTACAAGTTATCAAGGAGTCAGAATTCCTCCATATTCGACAAAGTCACGAGGAGTCATTCGATGACTACTTCGCCGGTTTACCCAACTGTCTCGATATTCTTCATATACGAAACGTAACGTTGACGAGAGCCGGAAGGCAAGCGGGATGGTAGACGGGCTAAAGTATGAAATAAGGGAAAAGCCTGGTATCCCAACAGTTCCCTTAATTGATCCAAGCGGTGGAGTCATGCGGTTGATCGAACGTAACATAACGGAACTACGCACATCAAGAATCGACAACCCACGACGGTGCAAGTCGTGACGGGTTGAGCCGCGGAAGTTCCTCGCGAAGAGGGCAGCACCATGGAATAACCCTCGGGGAGGCAAGATGCCATACCGATCGAGCAGAACAACCCGGGAATGCACGGACCCGACCATGTCCAAAATGCAAAACAAACCACCCGGGAACCAAGCGTGCGGGGGAGCAGATATGCTACAAGTGTCGGGAAAAGCGGGGCACTTATACATGAACTGTCCTCGAAGGACTACGGGGATAAGGCCACAAAACCCAGGCCGGGTTTTCGCTTTGACAACTAACGAGGCCGAATAATCTCCAGGAGAGGATCCGCATAACTATCTCTCGATGGGAACCTACCTTAGATATTGTACGACACGGGTGCTAATCACTCGTTATGTCAGATGCATATGCGAATCATTTTGGGATGCATACATATACGTATTACCTTATGATCCAGTAGTAGCTACACCATTGGGTGTGAACTATTTTGCTTATGTAAGCATGTTTAAATTCCAAATCAAATATACATATCTCGTTCAAAAACCCGTTCACAAACATCGACGACATTCTCAAAATTCACTATGACATTAATACCTAGCATAGGATCAACATCTAAAATATCGTATCAAATGATACCGAACAAAGTACAAGAGTTGTGACTTTGTATCAACCATCGCAGGATGGACAGAATGACTATCATGAACACATACACACTTCCCATGATCTACGATTTACTCAGTTATGTAATTCCTACGTTTTGTCAAGGGTTGACGTATGCTCGGAACACCACTTCAGTTGTACATCAAGGAATAGCAATCTTCTGAAGATAGTAACATAGATATTTAGTTTACGAATCTAGCGGGATAGTACCGCAGATTCATACCGAAATTTTCTCATAACCATTGATAAAGCTTAAAGAGTAAAACTTAAATCATTGCGTAGAACACGAGGCGAGACGAGCTTGCATAGGCGAGAACGAAGTTGGTCATAGCACCAAGAGTTGGTTGTCCGGATCCAAGTAGATGGTCGTGGTGCCATTAGCTATGGGTCGGGATATGTCTTTCGTTTGCGGGACGGCGTGATGACTTACGCCTCTCGCCTATTGAAGCCTCTCAAGTTGAACTAATTGATGTAAGACCTAGAGTTAGTGAGTATTGCAGAATTGTACCGCTAACACAAGTGTTTGTAGTACCTTTTGAGTTGAAAGAAACTCGGGAAAGGACAATAAGTCCTGTGTTTTAATGGACGAAAAGTCTGTGTTCGAAAAACTACACTCGAGTACGGGGTAAAAGAAATCCCCTATGGTTTGATAAATAGATGTCTTACTTTCCGCGAAAATTTTAGTTTCCGATGCATATCTCATAGTTACTACTATCCGACTGCGATCGTGTCATTGAGTAGGAGGTATCTTATGTTGACATGGTGTATGGGCGTCATGGAAACATTTAAGGTATCTTGTGTTACCATGGTGTATGGGCGTCATGGAGACATTTTGATATGGTGTTGGCCAAGGGTATATGGGTGCCACGGAAAATACTATATATCAAAGTACGACATGACAAGATCGTTACGGTCAAACCAGAGCGAATTCTCGTTCGTCAAGCGGAGCGGCCGACATATAGAGAAAAGTTTCAGAGCGAATAGTCCGAAATTTAGATAGACAGAGTCTAAGTTGTTATAGAGCAAATTTCGAGGACGAAATTTTATTTAACGGGGGGAGAAATGTAATACCGGATTTTAGTAAATCGGAAGTTTTGAGATAACGGAAATTAACGAATATTTTGATAAAGCAAAATCATGAGCTTAAAACTATTATAGAAAATTGTTATAATTATAGAGTAAATTGTCAAAAAAGTTACGGGAAAATCGATGAACGAATGACTAAAAATGATATAATGGTGATAAAAACAGGTCTAAAAATATTATGATAAAATTGAAAGATCATGAAAAATTATGAGAAAAATATGGAAGTGTTATCCCTAATTATGAGAATTTAATAAATTATTTCAGAGGAAATAACATGAAGAAAAGTTTAAAAAGCATTTCGGAACCATAAAGTAACTTTGATAGGGTAAACATTGTTAATATTTTACATAGGATATAAAATGACAATGTCGGTATAAAAGTTTGCAAGATAACAATATACTGTAAAATTGGTAAAGATAAATATATGAAGAAACCTGATCCTAAAAAGATCACTAAACGAAGAAATTAGGTCGATTAAGCCCTAACGAAGGCGAGGGTAAACGGGAATTTTTGGTAAAAAATATTATATTTTTAAAAAATGGAAAAAATGATAGAAAAATAAATAAATCTGAATTTTTAAAAGAGGGCCGAAATTCTAAGTATTTTTAATTAAAAAGAATTGTTTAAATAATTAAAATGGTAATTAGAATAAAATAATAATATAATGCGGTGAGTCGGCTTATAGGCGAGCCGGGGGAAAAGTTAGAAATAAATTCTATAGGTAAACCAGAGGTAAAAGTCTTTTCAGATCGATCAAATTAAGTACAAGTGAAATTCTACACGAAGAAAGAATTTACCAGCGTCGATTCCGCAACCGAAAACCTAATTTCAAATAAGACGAAAAGTTGATCAGATAGAGTGGAGTCAGATAGGCAAAGTGAGAACCTATAGAAACAATTGTGTCTTTTTAAACACGAGATTAAGTTAGGCAACAACTGGACGTTTTACGATTCGGTGAATTGTTGTCCCGAAGTTGGTTCTATCGGAGGCGATTTCCGTAATCGGACGCGTTTGTCGAATATCTTCCGACGCATAGGAGAATACCTGGATATGATCAAAAAGAGGATCCAAATAGATAATATGAAAGAGGATGGAAAGATCTTCAAAGTTACACGCCCGGATTTTTGAGTTTGCGAAATCGCGTGAAACGGACACCGTCGGGTAGCTTTATCGGACTAGGAGGCCATAAAGCAAGATGACAACTCATTCTTTGACTTTTTGGGCCAAAGAGGTCGGCACCTATGGATGGAGGGCCAAGATTGCTCCTCCCAAAACCCTAGATCTAACGGTTCAAAAACAAAGCGAGAAAATTCCCTTTACGTCCGAATTTTTTCTATAAATACCAAGCTCCTCTTCTTCATTTCTCACACCAAAAATCTGCCTCTTAGAGAGAAGTTAGAGAGAGAAGCTCGGGAGAAAGTCTAAGCAAAGTCGGGTAAGTTCTTCGGTCCCTGGTCTTTAGTTTGGTAGTTCTTTCGGTAGATATAGTAGGAATGCTAGATTTATCTTTAATTTTTCAAGATAGTCTAGATATCATATTTAGGGGTAAATATGATATATATTTCGAAAATATGATGAGGGAAAAGATCTGTCAAAATTCTAGAGAGATAGAGTGAAAATTGGCTAAGCTCGCGAAATTCCGCCGATTAGGGGTTCGGGGGGCAAAATGGTAATTTGTACCTAAAATGCCAGTTATGATGCTAAAAGTTGTTAAATATTATCCTTATAGGATATACGAGATAATCGTATTTTGTCGAGCATTTGTTGTGCCGCCGTCACACCGCTTTTTCCGCCGTCGGAAATTTCACGTTTTTCCGTAAAAGTTCGTTGTACCGCCAAAAAGGTACGTTCGCGTCGTAACACTAACTCGATGGTTATTGTATGATTATATATGTTTGTTGTGTTGTTTGTTGTTGTAGCATACGTGGTTATGTTATATGCACGGTTATGTCACATACGTGGTTATGTCACATACGAGGTTATTATTCTTTGTATCATACGTGGTTATGTTACATACGTGGTTATTATCTTACATACGTGGTTATGTATTTTTAATCATACATCTGTTGTGGACCGTTGTATTGATTCTTTGTTGTCGTGTATATGTAGTCGTATTTAAGCATGAGGTTAATTTACACGAGATCCAAATTGTAATTGGATCTCGCTCTTATCATAGCGTCAGTTCGGAAGAACCGAGGACCGAGGAGAAGGCGAGCAGGCCGCTGAGTCCGGCGAAGACTTTCTTCGGGTGTTATTCATTTTGAAAACTCTCGGTCAATGTACCGCTTCGTAAATCAGCCCGGACTTACGGCAATTTGAATAAATGTATCGATTACTCAATTGCTTCGATGCTCTACTCGATGAAAAAAAAATATACTGCTTTTGAAAATGGGATGTTACATAAATCATCTAGCAAACATAATCAGTCATACAAGAAATACATACATACAGCTAACAAGATAATGATTACCCACCTCAAACTTGAATTCTCAATTCGTCGAAGGTGTTGGGATCAGCAGAGGTGTCGTGGTATGCCTATAAACGTTTATCATTGTCATTAGTCACTTCTTGTGTCGCACAAAGATCTAACTACGCGAATTATTTTTAGATGGTTAAAACTAGATAAATCCCTAACATTCCCGTAATTTCCTTACCTTTAGACTTGACCTTAAATTCTCAAAATTTCCATTAATCTTTGAAAATTCATAACTAATTCTCTAGATCTCCGTTTGGGGTGATTCAAATTTCTATTCAAAGTTCTATAAATCTAGTATAAGGGACAAAAAGTCTTCAAACCAAATAATGGCTGTATAATTTTCAGGAATTCAAAAAAGATGACGTTACTTAAATCGCAACAGAATTTCTCAGATTTTCTGAACAAACTTTACTAAATCATAACTCTCATTCTACAATTCCGATTTAGGTGTTCTTTGGCTCGTTGGAAAGGGTGAGATGTATAATATTTACTGTAAAAGTTTCAAGCAAGAACTAAAATGTTTACTATTTCAAAAACAAACCCAAAAATGACTGTTCATCAGAAGTACAGAAAACGTTTCTGATTTTTTGTCTAAACTTTGAAAAATGATAGCTCTTATTCCTCACGTCCGATTTAGGTGTTCTTTGGCTTTTTAGAAAGCTTGGGCTGTATACTATGTACTGTAAAAGTTTCAAATAAAAACACAAAATTTTGCTATTTCAAAATCAAGCCCGCAAATCACTGTTCACCAAAAGTACAGAAAACGTTTCAGATTTTGGCTAAAATTTGGAAACTCGTATCTCCCTTTGTACAAATCCGTTTTAGCTGTTCTTTGGCTTTTTGGAAAGCTTGAGATGTCTACTATGTCATGTAAAAAGGTCATGGAAAAACACAAAGTTTTAACTGGTCCGAAAGGCAACGTCATTTTGTTGCTCCAGAATCAAACCGAAAAGTTTCAGATTTGTAACTCAACTTCCAAAAATCATAACTGGAGTTGTAGACCTCCGTTTTGGGTGATCCAAAGCTCATTGTAAACCTTATTGAGTCTACTATATACTTTAAAAGTTTCAAGGAAAAACACAAAGGTTTACCCTAGAAACAGAGCCACGAAATACACTCTGTTTGTGAGTTTGAAAACAGAGTACAGAAAATGCAGCAGTTTAAACCATGAGTTTTAAATCCTCAAACTCAGAAATAAACTTGTAAAAACTAGAAGGGAGAGGTGTAGGGACTCAACCTGGTCGATAGGCAGGCTTACACGAACGGTTCCAATTTTCTTCCTTTCCTTCCGACTCTCACTCTCACGTTAACTTTTCGGTCTCTCCTCTCTGCGTTTTCTTCTTTTTCGTTTTTGTGTTTCGCCTAGTTTATAATGAAAGGAAGTGTGGAGTGTGGCTCAAAAGTATGGAACACGAGCTCTTTGTCTTTGCTGGCGGAATGGGTGGTGACAGTTTGGCCGAAATAATGAAGGAACAAATGGAATATAATGGAGTGTTGTATCGTGTGCTTTCTTTGTCCAAATAGGTGTATATTAGATAAATAAATGAATTGTAGTGCTGCCATATGCTTTATCCAATAAAATAAAAGTAGTGGAGATATTGTATGAACTCTTGCCGAAAGTAATGGGATGGAGAAAGCATATTTGCCGCCTTGCGTCTTCCTTATGCGCTTAATTATTTCCACATGCACAGGTGGACCTTTGTGTTGTAGTATGAATATAATGAGGAATATGCTTGCATCGTCAACATCCACTGAAAAATGCACTGACCTAATTAATACTTGAATGTGCAGGAATTTGATCTCCAATATCCGCCTTATTCTACTGAACATAAAAGCTTATATTCCATTGCCACATGCATACTGCTTCCATTCTCATTCCACGTAAGACCTCTAATCATTTATTGAACCAATAAATCGACCAAAATAATGTAGTGGAGATCTCAACAATAATCTCTTGTCTCAGGAATTTTGAATGCTACGTTACTCCTTATTTGAATTTATTTTTTTCCAATAAATTAAGGAAAAATAAGCCTAAATCTCAAACAATTATTCTCATAATTATTTTAAGCCAAATTTCATAATTTAATCTCCATAAAATATTCTAAATCTCAAATCCCAAAATTTGGGATGTTACAATAAGTATATTTGGAAAGCTCTATATGTCTACTCTCACCATGAATTTTATAAGAATTTTGGCATAGCATCTTCAATATAAGATACCAGCGTTTTTGAAATTGCTTCCGGAGTCGCTAACCGACAAAATTTCGCCAGAGCTTCGCTACTTTGACCATAATCTTCCAAAAATTTTGCTATAACTTCTTCCTCATCAATTTTTCGAAATAAAGCCATTTTTAACCATAAAAACATGATAACAAGAATATATTGGAAGATTAAAGATCAAAACAACATTTTAAGCTATAAACTCAAAGCTAAAGCTTAAGAACTAGGGAACTTACCCTTGAAGAACTTCCTCCTTCTTGCTTCCCACTAGCTCTCACTTCTCTCTACTCTCTTTAGAAAATCACCTCTTGGGGTTGATTTTGGTGTGAGAATTAGTGAAGGCTAATGCCCCTATTTATAGTAATCTCAAGATGGTTCTAATTGGTGGATTTCAAACTTAACTCAAATCAAACCTATATGTGGATTTCAAACACTAATTGAATCCAATTTTATCTCTCATTCTCATCTTCAAAAACTGACTTCCCTTCTTCATCTTTCTTCCATTCCCAAATCCTAATTTAGTTAGGTGTAAGTTGGTGTTTTTCTTAAGGATTCACTTGTACTTTTGGAATCACAACTTTATGACTTGATTTATGATATTTTTAAACTTCATTTTCATAATAGTATGAATTTCAAAAGTTTACCAAAATCACTTTGGAAACCACTATGTTCAAGCTTGAATTTTGCTTATTCATAATATCTACTTATATTTGTTACTTAGTTCATGGATTTCAAGATATGATTTATTTTCTATGGATTCTCATTCACTTATGTCTTGAATTCATCCTAATGGTTTTTATCTCATCTTTAATCAATTTACCACTAATTACTAATTATTACACAAGCTTATGTCATTTAGCCACAAAAGTCTTCATGCACTTATTATGGATTATGACATGTTAAGAGTAAATATCATGATATTTTGTTTATTTCATCTTTTCATCCACAAAAAAAGCTGCCCCTCTTTATCATTTAACTTCAATTTGTTTCTCATTTCATTTGCATTTTATCTTTCTTTATGTCTTGATCACAATACCTTAAAAGTCTTTGCTTAATTTGTGTGGTTAAGACTTGTTCTAGTTTAATATCTAGATATATTGTTTAAGATTTATGATGCTCTTGGATTTAATAATTTGTGCTATTACCTAGCCTAATTTAGTGGTGAATTTCCCCTTTGCATAAAAATAGGGGAATTAATTTAATCTTGGTAAAAATCCCTAATATTGTGTATTAGTTGTTTTTAGGCTTATTTGTCAAAGTATGATTGGTTCTTAAGTCAATTATGATTATTAGAAATTCCCTTAATATTAATCTTGGGTCTTTGTTAGCCTTTAATTATTAATTCAACTCAAATACTTCTTAATTATGCCTTTTTAATTATTTAATTAATTAATTACGAAAATTATAAAACTAATTCCAATTATTGCAATTTTAATTGCCCAATAATTGTTGCTAATTTTCTCTAATTGATTTTGTCATCCTTTGATGATTTTAATAGCTAAAATGATATAATTAAGTTTCTACTTAATTATGATAGTCTTAGGGTATTTTATGATCCCTAAAAAAATTAGAGAATTAAATCTTCAACTATCTATTTTCTAAGAATAAATCAGTTAGAAATAAAATAAGAATATTAAGAAATATTGAGACCACATATTCACCTATTTTAAATGGGTAATATGACTCAAATATGATATTTATGGAATATTATTTATAAATAATTATCCGGGTATTACATTGTTCATGAGATCTGACGTGCTCAAGATCTATCACTTTCTCTCGCCATTTATCACGAACGAAGTGACAATCC
Source organism: Acacia melanoxylon (assembly GCA_019022615.1). Lineage (NCBI taxonomy): Eukaryota > Viridiplantae > Streptophyta > Magnoliopsida > Fabales > Fabaceae > Acacia > Acacia melanoxylon. The sequence continues at coordinate 2,738,232 of JAFJYJ010000010.1, forward strand.
ACCTCTATGTGCTTGGTACGTTCATGGAAATCTGGATTTGCAGCTATGTGTATTGCTGCAATGCTATCACAGTGGATGGGTACTGGCTTTGTTTGTGAAATGCGCAGGTCTCAAAGGAGGCTAAGTGCCCACACTATCTCTGAAGTAGCCATACTCAGCGCTCTATACTCTGCCTCTGCGGACGACTTGGATACAATAGTCTGTTTCTGTGTCTTCCACATGACAAGCGAACCTGCAAACTTCAGTAAGTATCCGGAAATGGAGCGTCTTGTAATCCCACAAGATGCCCAATATGAATCACAAAAACATTCTAAATCAGGATTTCCATTAGATGTAATACCCGGATATTTGTTTATCTGGAGTCTTATATTGAGATAAATAAATAGCTATTTCTGATATGTGAGTATGTGGTCTCAAATAGTGTGTATAATTATCTTATTTTGCTAAAGAAAATACCATGGTAGTTAAAGGAAATAAGGTGCCAAAAAGCTAGAAATACATTATGTGTCATAAAATAGCCTGAGAAAATTATGATAAATCTTAAAGGGCAATTAAATAATTATTAAAAATTGGGGGGAATATTGTCCTTAATTATAGCAATTTAATAAATTATTTCCTTGAAAATAATAAGAGGGAAAATTTAATATTATTTTGGAAACCCCTGAATGACCCCATGATTTTTAATATAATGTGTGGGGCATAAAATACCAATGTCAGTGAAATAGTTGTGAGAAAATGATTAATCCTAATTAAGAAAATTATCAACAATTAGTAAGTGATTAATTAAGTAATTATTGGCTAATTGTTTAAGCTTGAACAAGAGAATATCCAAGGTAAATTATGTAAAACCCTTTAATTAGATGTGTATGGCTATGGTTAGCATAAAGTATACTTACTAATTAATTGGAAAAGATTAAGAAAAATGTATGAGATTAAGTACATGAAAACCCTAAATCCTAAAAGATTGCTAATCATAGGATTAAGGCCCTAAATAAGTTTTCTAATTAAATCTAATATTAAGGTAATTAAAAAAATATATAAATCAAAATTAAGGGGGGGGGGCGAAATTTTAGTGTGAAAAGGGTTAAGGATTTTTTGGAAAATAATATCATGATATTTGTTAATTAAATAATAATATAAATGAGATATTTGTGGAAAAAGGAAATAGGATAACCGAGAACCGATAGAAATTAAATCCTATCTCAAAATAGGTGAACTAAGTATCTAACATCGGGACTTATTATAAACGAGTATAATTTTATCCCGAAGTGGGCTATCTCCGAAGTCATTTCCGAAACCGGCGGAATGATTAAGAGATAAGACGAAAAAGGAAAAGGGCATATAGAAGAAATGAGAACCAATGGAAAATAAATCTTATCTAGAAAACTATGAACTAGGTTTCTGCGATCAGGACATATTATGAACAAGTAAATTTTTACCTAGAAGTTGGTGTTACCGGAAGTCATTTCAGAATCGACACCGTTATCCGAAAATGTTAAATGAGACTCACGAAATACTCTTAATGGGATCAAAAATTTAGTTGCCCCAAATATTTCCAAAGAGGAAGAATATACCTTCAAGGCTATGTTGTTAGATTTGTGAGATTGTTTAAGATTACGCGATTAGAACAACGAATGGAGCTTTATTAGTACAGGATCATAAAGCAACTAGATGACATCATTTTGATGATGTAATTTCTTAAAAAATGAGGGGAGGTCGCCAAGCACAATCAAGGGCCAAGATGGAGCCATACAATAAAGTCAAGATCCAACGGTTGAAATTCGATTTGAAAAAGTGTGAATAGTAGCCAAAGCCGTGCCTATAAATAGGCCTTTCCATTCACTTCATTTTCACACCAAATCCTCTTGTCTATTTGAAATCTTGGACTAGAGAAGGAAGGAAGAGCTCGAGAAAATTGTAGCAAAGCCTTGGGTAATTTCTTCGGGACCGAAGAAATTACCCGCATCTTCGCTACAAATTTCTCAACAGCTCTTCCTTCCTTCTCCACTCCAAAATTTTGAACTCAAGCAAGAGGAATTGGTGTGAAAGTATGCTTGGAGTTGCCATCTATTTATAGGCAATTTTGAGCTACTATTCATGCTTTTTCATATAGAATCTCAACCATTGGATCTTGGCTTTATTGCATGGTTCTTTCTTGGCCCTTGTATCCCCTTGGCCGACCTCCCCTTGATCTAACCGTATTTTTATATGATTTTTCATAGAAAAAATGGGATTCTTAATGTACTTTATCATAGTTATTGAGCTTGAAATGCATTTCTTGTGATAAATTAAGATTAAGAGCAAATACATTAAATTAGGACTAAAAAAGGGCAAGATTGTCAAAGAAATTATAATTACTTTTAATCATTGATTTTTATGAGAATATTTGATGTTAGATTAATTATTTTTCATTGTAGATGCCTCAAAAGATTAGATCAAATTTTAAAATTAAAGTCTGAATTTATTTATTTTTTTTAAAAAAATCAGTTTGGTCCCTACTCCAGAACTTTTTTTAGTTTCACGTAAGTCCCTGTGGTTAAGCTATGCGTTTTGTCTAGGGGCTAGGTCTGAAATTGAAAGCGCTGGATCTGATATATTAAATGGGATCCGACAAATTAAAGGAGAGGACCTGTGAGCTGAGGGATTTTTGGAAATAATAAATACAGAGGCGCCGCTAACGCATATTCATTCGGACTTCATCACTTTCACATCATTGTCTTCATTCACACTCGGACTGGGAGCTTCGACCTCACCGGCGACATCCTTCATCCTCACCGTCGCCAGTGAGCATTCTTCCACCACCGTAGACAGCACAAACGCGTTCTGAGGGAGACAAATTTCATATCTGAGCGAAAGAGAGAAACGAGTGTGCTGGGTCCTAGGTCCTTCGTCCTTCACCGTGACTCTCATCATCGCTTCCATAGACCTCCACTATTCTACTCTCTAACTCTAACACCACCGTCAGACCCTCTCCACCATCACTTCTTCCTCCTCTGTACCAGAACCGTGCCCATTGTCGGAAATCACTACCCTTCTCCATCAGTCTCCTAGTTGTCTTTTACCAACTCATCTGTGGCTCTATTTCATTTTGCCTTCACCGAATTAACTATTTCTGATTCCAACGGGATGAATTTCATGGCTGGTTCAGTTTTGGAGATTGTGGGCTTTGGGCATTTTAAGATAATGTGTGGCTGATTTCCTTTATTCTTGGAGATGGACAGTGGCTGGAATTTCAGAGCATAAAATAGGGGAGTATTTGTTCAATTTATTTTCTTTTATTACATTTTAATTTCCTAGTTTTAGGAATATTATTTTGTAATGTTGAGACTTAGTTTATCCGTTTGGAAAACTTTGTGGATTGGACCTATGTGATTGGATTGAATTTTGTTGTTTGTGAATTTAAAATTTGTATTTCCCTATTGATTCGGTGAAATTATGTTTTCTACGTGGTATTGTTAGATAACATGATTTAATTGGATTAATTGAGTGTCGTGGTATCGCATTCTTGTCAAGAGGGAGCAAGTTACATTAATTTAATCATAATCACACACTAAGTGGTTTTAAACAATATCTCAAGAGATAGTAGTTTGCTACGGTAGTAGGAGCTATTATTAATTGAGAATATTGGACTCAAGTGGTATCTTGGGGTTTTTAATCTAGACTTAGTGAAAATTTACTCCTACATTTAATTGAACTAGGATAGTCACTATTCCATTTCCAAGAACAATCATAATTCATTTTCATACTCCATTCCATTTTATTAAAAATACAAAAAATAATAGTTTAGCATTTAATTTAATTGCATCCTTATTTTACTTTATTAATTTGAAAATCCAAAACCTAATTTTCCCCTTGATTTAATTGCATTTGCATGTCATTTAGATTACTTAGGACTCAATAAAAGACTCCTCGAGAGAGAGAACGATCCTAGGTTTGCCTATACGCAATCCTTGGTTTATTTTTGATTGTGAACCCCAAGGCTAAAGACAGAAAAATCCATTCATCACCCCCCTTTCTGTTTGAAGAAGTTTTCATCATCACAATGATGTCACCTTCTTGCTTTTTGATCTTGTACCGATAAAGTTCCATGTTCGGTGTCCTAATCGCATAATCTTAAACAATCTCGAAAATCCAACAACATAACCTTGAAGATCTATTCTTCCTCCTTGAAAATATCTGGGTTAGCAAATTTTTTGATCCTATTACGGGTATTTCCTAGCCTGCCGAACATTTTCGGACAAACGTCGTCGATTACGTAAATGACTTCCGATAACACCAACTTTCGGATAAAAATTCACTTGTTTATAATATGTCCGATCTTAAAAACTTAGTTCATGGTTTTCTAGATAGGATTTAATTTCTATTGGTTCTCATTTATCCTACTTGTTTTCTTTACAAAATATCCCATTTTATATTATTATTATAATACACAAAATTATCCTTTTGGCCCATTCTTAATTACATGGATTTAGGCGTTTTAAAATTGTTAGAAATTTTTGTAGCCTTTGATCTTGCTTTATTAGATTACATCCTAACCATTGACCACTGTTTAATTTGTCTAATTTAATTAAAATGCTTAATTAGGGCCTTAATCCTATGATTAGTAACCTTTTAGGATTTAGAGTTTTCATGTACTTAATCTCACCAATTTTTCTTAATATTTTCTAATTAATTAGCAAGTACACTTTATGCTAACTTTAGCCATAAACATCTAATTAAAGGGTTTTACATAATTTACCTTGGATATTCTCTTGTTCAAGCTTAAACAATTAACCATTAATTACTTAATTAATCACTTACTAATTGTTGATAATTTTCTTAATTAGGATTAATCATTTTCTCACAACTATTTCACCGACATTGGTATTTTATGTCCCACGCATTATATTAAAAATCATGGGGTCATTTAGGGTTTCCAAAATAATATTAAATTTTTCCTCTTATTATTCCCAAGGAAATAATTTATTAAATTGCTATAATTAAGGACAATATTCTCCCCAATTTTTAATAATTATTTAATTGCCCTTTAAGATTTATCATAATTTTCTCAGCTATTTTATGGCACATAATGTATTTCTAGCCCTTTGGCACCTTATATCCTTTAACTCCCATGGTATTTTCTTTAGCAAAATAAGATAATTATACACACTATTTGAGACCATATACTCACCTATCAGAAATAGCCATTTGTTTATCTCAATATAAGACTCCAGATAAACAAATATCCGGGTATTATAATGATGATGGTCCTCCTTCGTTTCTGTTGTTGAACCCAGCGACTAGAGAGGTAAAACAAGTACCCAGACCAACAATTAATGAGGGAAGCTATGGCGTTTTTGGATGGGGATTTGGGTTCTGTCCTCTAGTTAGGGATTACAAGATAGTGAGAATTCATACCCCTAAGTTTAATATTTGGCTTGGTCAAATCGATTTCAACAACGTCTGGGTTCAAATGGTAGAAGTGTATTCATTAAGAACAGGGTCATGGAAAGAAGTAGAATGTGGTCTTATAAGAAGTGTAAATATTCAATCTAAACCTATCACTACTAATGGGACTATATTTTGGTTGGCATTGGATTTTGAAGATAAAGACTATCGTAGTATGATAGTTTCATTTGACCTAGCAGTGGAAGCTTTTACACTAATACCATTACCCTTCTTCAACCTATGATACTCATGGTTATGTGACATATTCGACTGTTCTTGACGTGTACGAGAACAAAGTTGCTCTGCTTCATGATTACTTTGTGAATACATGTTCTTTTACTGATTTATGGATTGATTTATGGGTGTTGGAAGAGGTTAGTGGTGTACATGGGAAGAGTTGGTGTTGGAATAAAAAATATAGTATTGGACCGACTTTATGTTTGTTACAACCAAAGTGTTTTTGGAGGAATGAAATAGTTTGCCGTGACTTTGAAGGTGAATTGAATAGAATGTTGGGAAATAAATCAACTTTTTATTTGTTCACTCTCACTACTGATAATGAATTGAAGAAATTCCACATCTCTGTACCTGCCCATGAATTAAATGGAATTTGCAATTATGAAGAGAGCCTCGTGTCTATATGAGAGACAAGCATGTGGAATAAAGTGTCTGTGTAGAATGGTGATTGAAGCATTCAAATATAATTTTTCAACTTTGATTTATGGTGGAAGATATAAGTTTGTGAGATGAGTTTTGTCACGACTTATGTCAACCTGCATATCATCAAGCACAAAGTAACGTTCTGTCTTCATAGTTTCAGCTGAAATGCACGACAAAACCTTTGAACATTTTGGTTGAATCATTTAAGACTTTCAATAAAGAAATTCAGTTCTATTTGCTTCTAACTTTTTATCATTATATGTCATTACATGTTGAGTTTTTCTTCTGTTGTTTTTATTTTATCTTTTTATCATATTGCCACTTTTAAAAAATTACAAGAGAGAGCATATTGCAAAAGAAAAATTCTAAATTATGAGGGAGTGGAGACTTGCATGTCCATCATGGTTCTATTTATTTGTTTTTTTTTTTTTTTTTTTTTTTTGGTAAGAAGATGGTGCAATATATTAACATTTGTTCAGACTTGCAAGTTGCAACATTGAACTTGGCATGAAGGTTCCTTCCTAATTTCAGGAAAAATGTTCTGATGCCCGATATGGGCAGTATTCTCAATTTATTATTAATATCATTTTGATTTCATTAAGAGATTATTTAAATTATAATGCTTTAAATTCCTCGCTATTGATCATAATATTTTAATTATTTAATGATCTATAAATATTAGCAATTAATTATCAACTAAAGTAAAGTACTCTTTGAAGTATGGATCCATCATGTTATACATTTATAATTCGGGGGTTTTCTTTTAGGTTCAATTTTCAAAGGGACAAGATAACATTGATCATTTGAGTATTTTCGCGTAAATATTTTAAATATTATTTATTTTTGATAAAATATATATTATCCCTTCCCACTGAACGTCATTTTTATCTCTAACCTATAATTTTTTTAAACAAAATCTTCTAAAAACATTAATTTTAATAATAATGAAAAAGCATAATGCAAAAAAAGTCATAATCCTGCAATTTTAAAAAATTGGAAAAGTTGGTTATAAAAATTTAATAAAAAATATGTGAGATAAATAAGTAAGAAAAATTTATTAAAAAATTTTAACCCAATTTTTTATTTTTTTAAATCCAGTTCAAAAAATTTTTTTCTCTCCTTCCTCCCAAATCTCTCTTACCAAACAACCATATTTTTAAAGAGGAGAGCTGTAATATCCTAAATTTTGGACTTAGCAATTTGAGAATTAGCTTGTGACAGGATTTTCATGTTAATTATTGTATGAAACTAATTAATATTATATTATTGAGAGATATATATAATTTTCATTAAATCTAAGGAAAGAGATATTTGTTTCTATCTAATTGGCTAATAAGGGATTATTAATATGAGGTGGCATGTGAAGGCAATAGAAAATAAAAGAACATGTACACATGTCCTCATATTAATTAAAGATTTGCTAGAAGGGGACACTTGGGCACCTTCATCAACCAAAGAATTAAAAGGTGGACACCTAAGTGGACACAAGGATAGGTAGGTAATTATGTATGGGATACCTAAGCACCATGTGGCAATATAATAATTAAAGAAGAAAAGTGGAGGACATATATGTATAACTAATTAATTAAAGAGGACACCTAAGCTATGAAGGTGTCAACATAATATTTAAAGAGGAAAGGAAAGGGACACATGTACATATTTTATTCCTAATTTATGCCACCTAATTATGTTACTAATTAAGCAAGATACTACAACCACAAAATAAGGCATATGATTGAAGAAGATATTCTTGACCAAAGAAGGCCAAGTGGCGTGACATGTAAGGGGTGGAGGAGAAAAATCAAGGTAATCTAGAAAATAGAAGAAGAGCCTAGAAATTATTAAGAGATAATTATAAGGTCAAATTGGTAAATTCCAAGGAGATATTTTCCTACCAAATACCTTTATAAATAAGACTTCACTCTCCTCATTTTTGGCAAGCAAGGGGCACCACCCACACTAAAGAAAAGAGAGATAGGAGTGTTGTGAGAATCACAAGCAAGGAGAATTTCAAGAAAAGAAGAGGTAAGGAAGCTATGGAAATTATCTTATTTCTTTCAAATTCATACAAGTATGTTTGAGACTTTAATTACTGATCTTTTATAATATTATGGAAATTCTAGCTACAATCACAAAGAAAATCAAGGAGAAGTGACAAAGAAGTTAGAACTTTGAGCAAGTTCTCTTCTCTAAAAGTATAAAGAAATTTTGGTCAAAAGCTAGAACTTGGTGATATGATTTTATTTTGGTGATTTTGATAGTTTAAAAGTGTTTAAAATGAAATTTTGTATAGGAAAGGGTATGATGAATAATTTTGGAAGAATAAAAGTATGAATATATGCAAATTGAGAAGCTGAAAAACCAATAGGGGCATTTTAAGAAACTTGGAATAAATCATGTGTCCCTGAACTTGGCAAGTATTTTCAGTCAAAAATAGACATGTCAAGGGTCACGTAGATTTTTGGAACACCTCAATCAGATTTTTCTACAATTAGTTATGAATTTTTTAAGTTGAGACAAATTTTTGAACTTTCTAGACCTTATGCGAAAATTAAGGAAAATTAACTAATGAAGGGATACTAATCAATAAAGAGAATTAATGAGTTTCAAATAGTGGAAAGACACGTCATACAAGTGTATAGTTACATATTTTAAGGGAAAAGATTATACTGGCAATGACACTGTTTATATTACATTACTTTAGGTCTATTATCCCTATTTAGTAGTCAGGAGTTTGTTATTCGACTGATCAGTTGTTTGTAGGTAAGTAACCTTAATCTCATATGCTTTGTATGACTTCGTATGTATGCTTTACCATGATCGTGTATGCATTCAGTGTTATTGTTACCCAGCGCTTTGGTACTAGAACCGTTGTGTGCGACCCCTGACATGGTTATGTGCCTTATTGAGCAGTATGTGTTATGTGTGACTGCTCGTTCTGGTTTAGGCTGTATGTCTCACTGTGTGCAACCTTTGAATGTTGTATGATTTATGGTTTTCTTACATACTCTGTATATACTCTAGATATGAGATTAATGGTTACTCTGAGATCCTTTGGGGTTCCAGTCTATATTACTACCTGTGTATTACAGCCTGTTGGAAGTAGCTTCTAGGATAAAGTGGTGGATGCTAGCACATGAAGGTGCTAGACGGGTTTCAAATCATTCGAGGAAGATTTGTAGATATTTTATGTATTTATGTTTGAAATTTGTAAACAGGTTTTGTAATATCTTACCAGTACACTACGCCCAAACCGAATGTATCCTCTGCTGCGTAATTTACTCTGATACATGTTGTTAACTAATATAATATAAGAATTAAGAGCTATCACACCACCCACCACTTGAAAGGGCGAGGCCGGTAGGGGTGTAACAAGAGCAATTAGGGAACATATGTTATTATGAGGTAAACAAGACACTTAATTTTAAATTAGATACTTTAATTTAAGATTATTATTATTCACGTAGTTAATTTTAGTGGTATATATTCTATTAATTATTTATAAATCAAGACACATTATTTATTAGTTATATTTTCTTCTAATTTTTTTTTCATTATATGTCACTAAATGTAGATTTTTTCTTGTGTTGTTTTTATTTTGTCTTTTTTTTTCATATTACCACTTTAAAAAAATTACAAGAGATAGCATATTGCAAAAGCAAAATTCTAAATTCGACGGAGCAGTGGAGACTTTGCATGTCCATCATTGTCACATTTATTAGTTCATTTTTTTGTTTTTTTTTGTTTTTGTTGTTGTATGAAGATGGTACAAGATATTAACATTTGTTCGAACTTGCAAGTTGCAACATTGAACTTGGCATGAAGCTTCCTAATCTTAGGAAAATGTTCGATGACCAATACAAGCAAGTATTCTCAATTTATTATTAATATCATTTTGATTTCTTTTCGGTTTTAAGAACACGATATCTAACCACGGTGGGTTAGTGTATGATTGATATAGGATCTGTATACTCTCCGGGATGTGTATAAGTTAATACCAAAGAGAGGATGAATGTTCAGTGGTGCATATGAGGAAGACATTAATGAATATCAGATGATCACTGTGCTACACGGGAATGACGATTAGCTAAAGGGGTGGGGTGTGTGCACAGTGTAACTAAATAGTAAAAGGATATGAATAGAATGTGTGCACCTGGTAGGGATTACCTCTATGGTTTCAATCCTGATGCTGTGCGTCCGTTCCCCCAACAACATGCATCTCCACGTTCTGCAAATGCCTGCTCCACTATCTGGCGTATTCCTGCTCTACTACATGTACTGCCGGGATTAGTGCCTTACTTATAGGGTGATTAGCATTTTCCTTGCTTGCGAAGAGTCTCTTCCATAGTGCGTTGCTGTTGGGATGCATCATATCTGGGCCCAATATTTCAATCAACAATAGTTGCCCCCATGCTCGAAACTTTAGGATCCTAAGCTACCGAGATTACCTGACCGATAAAACTGCTTTTATTTGCTTTGTTCTTCTAATCGTAAATTTCTCTTCTCTGAACCTGGTGAATTGTGGAAACAGATCGACTCCTTCGTGGATTGCCCCCAACTACGTATGCCAAGCTATTTCCTTTGGAACATTCTTGTTTTTATGATAACCAGGATTTCATCTGCCACTTCAGACCCAGATTATTGGGTTTGCATATTTCTATCTTTAACTCAGCCTGCCGATGCCAAATTCTTGTCATGCGTTATACCCAATCCAAGGGTATCATGCAGATGCGCCGGTATGTGAAGAGGTGACTATTCGCTTACCCGCATCGCAGCGTATAACTGCCATTTGCCCTTTGAGAGGCCATGCGTCCACGTCAGCTATCTTCGATTTTCATGCGCTTTTAATGATCACGTCACTTCACTCTCGTCATAATTATCTTTTATTCCTAATTTGCATCGTATATGGCGATGTTATCCCCAACTCTTCAAATTTGCAACGTTTAATTATATATTCTCGCTCTCTTCTTCTTCTTACCACTTTGCTTTCCAAAGTTCTCTGCATTCTCAAAAGGAACTACCTTATCTTTGCAAAACTTTTTCTCCGCCGAACTTTTAGCCTTCTCCGCCACTTCATCCACCAAGTACTTACCTTACTCCTTGTGCCTTTTAATAAAATGTGGTAGAATTGGATGACTGTGATGACCAACTATGAATTCATCTCCGAACAAGAAATGTTAAGAGAAAATATTGAGCTTTCTATCCCAATGTCTGGTCTGAGTAATTGCAACACCTCTAAGTTCTTCACTCTTTGTTATTTGAGTTTTTTGGGTTTTCTGAGTTGCTTTTCATGCTTTCCTATGCAATCTGGGTAAGTTTGTAGGTTTTTTGGGCTTCGCTTGCATTTCTTTGTGCTTCAAAATGCCAATGTTGTAACTTGCTTGTCTTCACCCCACACATTTCTTCTTCATTTATCCGACCTTTTTCCTTTAGGTATTCATGAACAAAAAAAAATTCCTCCATCTTCGTATATGTGCGGTAATCTCATTCCGAAAGAGGATAGAAAAATGTTCTGAATCCTCCCAGGTGGACAGAGATGTTGGGTCTGGGCAACGCCTCGCACTGAGGAAGAAGAATAGGATGCGCTATTTCGCAAGCCTCGGGGAAATGTTGATAGATCCAACACTTAATCACAAACGCAAACATTTCATGATTTACCCATTACCAACCCTGAACTTTCCGCCGTCCCGTCTTCGAGTCATGGCCGGACTTATCACACTCCTACCTTAGTTCCCTAAACTCACGCCCCAAAGCTCCAAACATCTAAATCGGCTCCTCAGTCAGAAAATATGTACGACCCTTGCGACAAGTGCTATTATCGTAGTATTAGTCTTACTTGTGAGGGTTTCATGAGGGTAGCTCAAGAGGTTCTTGAAAGTGGAGCTAAATCACCAAGAGGGGGGTGAATTTGGAATTTTGAAAAATCTTTTTCTGAATACCTCTATTTTTGAACACTAAAAACAGAGATGAACTAAGATGAGAGTAGAATAGCAAGACACAAGGATTTATACTGGTTTGGTCCAATCTCTTGACCTACGTCCATTCCCCAGACTCTCTAGAATTTACACTATCTCAATTGATTACACACTTTGTACTCAAGAGTAATTCTCTCACTAGAACTTACTCCCCCTTACAAGTTGCAATCAATGAACCCAATCACCAAGTCCCCAGACTTGTGATCCTTTACAATAAATGATATACAGAAAAGTAACTCTCTCTAAGAGTAGATATTGATAAACACTGAAGCTTTTTGTATCAATACATACTTTACACAGAAAAACTCAAGAGTAGTTGGACACTTTGAATGATTTTCGTTTTCTGCAGTATATTGGTTGTTGAGAGAAATTGAATGCAGCTCTATTTATATTGAGAGTGCTTTTAGATGACCGTTGCAATCCTTCACATAACCGTTGAAGTGATAATGTAGCTGTTGTAGGCAGTTATAGTGTCTTCTCTCACTAATCTTCATTTAATCCAGCTGTGCAGAAGTTCAGAGTTGACTTCTCTACGAATTAATCCGTTGGAAGAGTAGTTGCTGGATGTGGTAGGTAGACATTAATCCTTTGTAAGCGTGTGCAGAAGGATTACCCAAAAGTATGTAACTTTCTGGGTTTAGCATTTAATGTTCTGACATGCTTTTTGCTTTTGCTTTAAACCTTCAATAAACATTCTCTAATTCATCTGAAACTCACTAAAAAAGTGGTTAAACATATCTAGGAATATTAGAGAATAATGATAGGAAGTATTAAGATCAAACAAGAAGGTGTTGAAAATTCGTCAGATTTGAAATTCTGAAGACGCTATGAAACCTCGAGGTTTGTTCTACAAACCTCGAGTTTTGGACAGTAGCAAGTGAAAGAGATTTGAGTCCAAAACATCAAACCTGGAGGTTTCGAACCAAAACTGGAGGTTTTTAACACAACAAAAAGCGACACCCTTTCTGTTTGGCAAATACTCGAGGTTTTAACAGAAACCTCGAGGTTTCACTTTGAATGTGAAACTGTACAAAATCGCGCCAAGAGCAAACCTGGGGTTTTCTAGAAACCTGGAAGTTTTCAAAATCCGTGAAAAGTCATTTGCTCTCTGGATGCCAAAACCTGGAGGTTTTGTATCAAAACTCGAGGTTTCGCTTAAAAGTGGAAATCCTGAGTTTTTGCGCCAAAACAGAAACCTGGAGGTTTGAGAATAAAACTGGAGGTTTTGTAAACTTGGAAAAACACAGATCCTCTCTGCCTAGACAAACCTCGAGGTTTGTCCAGAAACCTCGAGTTTTCTCATAATTTTGGAAACTTTGAGAAAACTTTATTTAGCTCAAACTTGGAGGTTTTTCACAAGACTGGAGGTTTTAAAATGTTCAAAACTTAGGAGACTCTCTGTAAGTCCAAACCTCGAGGTTTTAACAGAAACCTCGAGTTTTTTATTTTCCAGAAAATGTTGAGAAGTCTCTGTATGACGAAACCTGGAGTTCTTTTCTATAAGGCCAAACCTCGAGGTTTCTGTGCAAACCTCGAGTTTTGCTCTTACAGTGGGTTTTACACATTTGAGAGCAAAACTTTATGCTTTGTTTACAATCATTGGAGATCATCAAAACCCTTAGAGAACTAACATTCTCCCCCTTTTTGATGATGACAATACTTGTAAACAAACATCTATGAGAGTTTGAAAGAGTTTTAATTTTGCAATTGATAATTTGTGAAATGTTCATTTTGCAAATGTTATAAGTTGAGTAAACAAAAGGATATCAGAGATGAGCAACAGAAGCAAGATGAGCCACAGCTCATATTTCACATTCATTAGCAAAATACAAGATATTACAAAACATATGTTCATATCAGCAACATATCATAAACATAATTTCAAAATTCTCCAAAACTCAAACTATCTAATCCTTGCTATCCTCTCCCCCTTTGTCATCGTCAAAGTTAAGGTTGACCAAAGGTGTAGAGGGAGGGGAAAGATGTAGAACTTCAGTGGAAGGAGTGGCCAATGATGGAGAAGGAATAACTTCAGTGGCTGGGGTAGATGGTGATGGAAGAATGACTGTGTTTGGTCTTGTAGTTCCAACTGGAGAAGGAAAGAGAGAAGTGGATGGCTCTGGAGAGGTAGTAGGGATCTAAGGACTGGTAAAGGTGAAGGAGGGTGAGGATGAACCAGAAGCAGGACCAGAAGTGCTAGGACCAGCAGTAGTGCCAATGTGCAAGTGCTTCACAATCTTGTCTACCGTGTCACTGAGATCCATGTGAGAGACAATCTGAGTGGAAGTAGTTAAGAAAACTGGAATGAGAAGTAAGAGGGCGAGAAGAAGCTTCTGATTGAGTTGATTCATTGTTGAAGGAAATGCCCAAGAGATCTAAGATATGTTTGTCAAATTGTGTAGGATGCTCTGGTTGGTCAATCATGGGTAGGTACCAAATCTTCTCATGAAACAGAATGACTGAGATAAGGCTTGCGAAAGGAATCTGAGAAGACTTTCTGAGTGTGAAGCAAAATTTTGCCATTACTTGAAAGATCCAGTGACCAATATTGTGTGGTACATGGTCAATGAGAGAGGCAAAAAGAGGATAATCTTCCTGTGTGAAACGAGTGAATTGACCATTTTTCTGAATGAGATTTCTGGCATAAATGTACCAGATAGCTCGATGCCTAGGAGGCATGGATGTGGGTGAAAAGTTCAGAATGTTAGACCCTTCAGGAATAGACTTGTTGGGTTTTAATAAAGCATAAATCTGTCTAGCGGTATAGCTCGTATTGCTTCTGATGGAGGATTTGGAATTTGTAGAAAAGAGTTTAGATAGGAAGGGGAAAAACAATCTTTTGATCCCCGATAGTTGTGGAAATTCTTTCTTCTAGCAAATGGCCATGGCTATCAAAGAGATTATCATACTCCATGTAATAGTAAAATAATTTAATAAGAGTGGGGCTATAGAAGGCTCTTATGGAAATTAGGGGTTCAAATTGTTTGAGCCAGGGAATAAGGTCTATGTTGCATTCCTTCTTTAATTTGACCAAATCAACATAAACTGCTGGACAAAAAGTTTTATGACCGAGCTGTTCTTTAAATCTAATGGCATCTTCTCCAGATAATTGAATAGGTTGATTATGAAAATCTCTAGGAGCTGAAATGTGATTGTAAATTTCAAAAAAGCAGGAGTTTCTTCATATACCTTGGAGCCAGACAGTTCTTGTGAAACCTCAGAATGATCCTTAATCACAAATCTTGTCGTTGTGGACGAAAGAAATGATTGAAACACAGGAACTCCAGATCTGTGCTTATCGACCCCATACTTGTAGCGCTGGCGGAAGGATTTCATCCTCTTAGGTCGATTGTGTTGAGATTGAGAAGAAGGTAGCCGGGCTAGGTTTAGATGCTTCCATCATTTTGGGTAAGAACAAGGAATTTGATTCTTCATGGTCTGAATCGGAGGTGTGTACCTCATGTGGGTTTGATTTCGAAGCCATTGGAGGGTTTAGAGGGTGAAATCAAGTCGAGAGGAGAAAGAATCAGAGGGAAGAGAGAAATGCGAGGCTAAACCTAAAGTTTTAGGTCGAGTTTTGAAGAACATAAATAGTGCCACATATATATAGTTGCGACAAAACTTGAGCTTTCATGCCAAACCTCGAGGTTTTGTAAATGTTTACCAACCTGGACTTCAAAGGTGTTCTGCGAACCTTTGAAACGTCATCGTTCAAAACTCGAGGTTTTCTCCAAAACCTCGAGGTTTTGAAATTCTTCAAAAACTTGATATCTCTATGTCTTATGAAAACTCGAGATTTCATTTTCTTGAAGAGGCTCAGCTTTTCTCTGACCCCGTCATTCCACGACCAAACCTCGAGGTTTTCTCCAAAACCTCGAGGTTTTGCTTCTCGACAGCAAAACCAAGATTTTTCAATATCCTGCATAAAACATGTCTAGACACTCCGATGCTTAAGTTAGTAATTTTCAATCATCAAAAACCATAACTAACATTGAGTAAGGAATACTTACAACTCATTGGGATTTACCATTCCCAATTCTCTTCTTATGAAATTAAATTGTTCCTTAGCTAATGGTTTGGTGAAGATGTCAGCTAGTTGAAGATGAGTTGGGATGAACATAACTTTGACATCTTTCTTCTGAACATGATCCCTTATGAAATGATGTGTCACATCAATATGCTTGGTCCGGGTATGTTGAACTAGATTCTTTGCCAAGCTTATTGTGCTTGTGTTGTCACACAATATTGGGATCTCCTTCAAGTTGATTCCCAAATCTGATAGTTGTTGCTTAAGCCATAGGACTTGTGTACACCAACTTGAGGCAGCTACATATTCAGCTTCAGTAGAAGACACAGCTACACTTGTTTGTTTCTTGCTGAACCAGGAGACAAGTGAGCCACCAAAGAATTCACATTGGCCACTTGTGCTCTTTCTATCAGTCTTGTAGACGGCATGGTCGGAATCTAAGTATGCCACCAAATGTTCAGGTTGACCTTTGGGAAACCACAATCCAAAGGTCTTTGTGTCAGCAAGATATCTGAATATCCTCTTCACATATTCAGCATGAGACTCCTTGGGGGCAGAATGGAACCCTGCACACATCCTCACACTGAATTGGATGTCTGGGCGACTAGCAGTAAGATAGAGTAATGATCCAATCATTCCTCTATATTTTGTTATGTTGAAGTCCTTGCCCTCTTCATCAGCATCCAAGGAGGCGGTGGAACTCATTGGAGTATTAGCTCTATTGCATCGGTCCATCCCAAACTTCTTCAACAGATCATTGAGATACTTGGTCTGAGATATGAAGATTCCATCTTTTCTTTGTTTGATTTGCAGACCAAGGAAATAGTTGAGTTCTCCCATTATGGACATCTCAAATTCTCCTTGCATACTCTTAGCAAAATCTTCACACAAATCATCATTAGAAGCACCAAATATAATGTCATCAACATATATTTGAACAATTAAAATTTCACTAAGCTTATTACTCTTTATGAAGAGAGTTGTATATGCTTTTCCTCTAATAAATCCTTGATCAAGAAGGAACTTGCTTAATCGCTCATACCAAGCTCTAGGAGCTTGCTTACGACCATATAATGCCTTTTTGAGACGATAAACATGATCTGGATGATGATCATCTTGAAAACCGGGAGGTTGTTCTACATAAACTTCCTCTTGAATAAAACTATTTAGAAAAGCACTTTTTACATCCATTTGATAGAGCTTGAATCCTTTGACACAAGCAAAGGCTAGAAGAACTCTTATGGCTTCCAATCTTGCCACTGGAGCATAAGTTTCTTCATAATCAATTCCTTCTTCTTGATTATAGCCTTTAGCAACCAATCTTGCCTTGTTACGGACAATGATTGCTGATTCATCTCGTTTGTTTTTGAATACCCATTTGGTGCCAATGATCAGATGGTCCTTGGGCCTAGGTACCAAATCCCAAACTTGATTCCTATCAAATTGATGTAACTCCTCTTGCATAGCTATTACCCAATCATTGTCTAAAAGGGCTTCATCTATCTTAGAGGGTTCAATATGAGATATGAATGCAGAAAAAATTACTTCATTTAAAGTGTTGTTTCTGGTTCTTACTCCTTGACTTGCATCACCTATTACTTGGTCCAAAGGATAATTCCTAATGAACTTCTAAGCTCTATGTTGAGACTGATCAGAATTTTCAAGATTATTTTGGGGATCAATCTCGAAAACATTTTCAGGATTTTCAATAGATGCAGGAGTAGTTTTCGAAAAGAATTGATTTTTGAAAACATTTTCCTCATCATCATCCAAGGATTTGTCAATTTTGGATTCACAGAAAACAACATGCATAGACTCTTCAACAATTCGAGTACGAGTATTCAAAACTCTATAAGCTTTACTCCTATTTGAATAGCCCAAAAATATACCTTCATCTCGCCTTGGAATCAAACTTTCCCAAGTTATCCTTACCATTGTTGTGGATGAAACACTTACATCCAAACACATGCAGATGACCCAAATTTGGCTTTCTTCCCTTGTAAAGTTCATAGGAGTCTTGTTCAACTTCTTTAGGAGATAAGCCCGATTAGAGATATAACAAGCTGTACTCATTGCATCAGCCCAAAACACTTGAGAAGTGTTCTTTTCATTCAGCAAAGCTCTTGCCATCTCGGTGAGGACTCTATTCTTTCTTTCTACAACACCATTTTGTTGAGGAGTCCTTGAAATGAGAAGTTGTGATTTATACCATTGTTGTCACAGAACTCGGCAAAAGCATGGTTTTCGAATTCTCCTCCATGATCGTTCGAATTCCTGAAATTGAGAACCCTTTCTCATTTTGGACCTTCTTGGCAAAACAAACAAACTGATCAAATGTTTTATCTTTAGAGGATAAGAAAATAGTCCAAGCAAATCTAGAGAAAATCATCA
Organism: Acacia melanoxylon; assembly: GCA_019022615.1. NCBI lineage: Eukaryota > Viridiplantae > Streptophyta > Magnoliopsida > Fabales > Fabaceae > Acacia > Acacia melanoxylon. The sequence continues at coordinate 2,756,712 of JAFJYJ010000010.1, forward strand.
ACTATGACCAAAGTATAAAGATTACCACCAAGGCTTTTTACTCTAGCTGGTCCAACTAGATCCATATGAAGTAGTTGAAGAGGTCTATTAGTTGAAATCTCATTTTTAGATTTGAATGAAGATTTGGTTTGTTTTCTTTTTTGACAAGCATCACAAATCATGTCGTTTTTAAATCGAAGTTTTGGAATACCAATAACCAAATCCTTTTTAAGTAATATGTCAAGTTGGATCATATTGACATGAGCTAATCGCTTGTGCCATAACCAACTATCAACTAGATTACTAACAAAACATTTTTTCAGAAGCAGAGTCATTTCTAGAGAGATTAAGGGTATAACAATTTCCATCTCTAGGAGCTCTGAATAAAGCTTTTGATTTAATATTTTTCAAAGGGAGATCATTTTTTCTTACAATCAAGCACTCCTCAGAATCAAAGATAACTAGATTACCTTTATCAGTGCTTTGGCTTACACTGATGAGATTGTGACAAAGTCCTTCCACAAGGTAGACATCTTTGATTTGTGGTCCTTCATTGTTTCCAATTTCACCAATGCCAGCAATCTTTCCAGATTGATTTCCACCAAAGGTCACCTTGCCACCATCCTTGGGCTTGATTGAGACAAATTTGGATTGGTCTCCGTCATATGTCTTGAGCATCCACTATCGATATACCACTTGTTGGGATTTTATGCTCTTAGACAAACCTACAAAACATAACCAATCAGGTCTTAGGTACCCATCTTTTCTTGGGTCCTTTGGGGTTAGTTTGTGTCTTAGGAATCTTGTAAGATCCCTTTGGCACCCATTGATAATTTCCTGATGGTTTAATCTTTCTTTCCTTTTTATGAAAACAGGAAGAAGTAGTATGACCCTTGCGATTGCAATAATTGCAATGAGCAAAAGGATTTGAAGAATGAACAGATTTTCTAAAGTAGTCCATATAGTTCTTCTCTCCAAATTTCTTTTTTCCTTTTCTTTTATCAAAATTTAGTTTGCAACCAATTCCTGATCTATCATTTATGAATCTTTGTTCTTTCAAAATGACATTGAGCATTTCACTTCCTCTAGTGAATTTCTCAAGTGCCTTTGTAAGATGTAAATTCTTTTTCTTAAGATCGGGGAAATCTTCACGCACAACATTTTCAAGGTGGGAAAACTTTTCAACTTGCGTTCAAGAGTGACATTTTTCTTTTTCAAGACAATATATTTTTCCGAAAGTTTTTCAAATTCGTTTGAACAACAATGTACTCAACAAACAATTCATCATAGGATGGTTTTCAATCGTATACCTCATCATTGTTGTCATGTTGCTCTTCTTCTTCAAAGAACTAAACGAGATATTCGCTTTGTCTTCCTCATCGCCTTCATCTTCATCGATGAGCTATCTCCCCAAATAGCTGAGACATAGGCTTTCTTTCTGAATCGATTGAACTTCATCTTTTCTTTGTCCTTGTTGTTCAACTGGGGACACTCAGACTTGATGTGGCCAGGCTTTTCGCACTCATAGCAGATAATTGGCTTCTTTGTCTCAGTGCTGGAGCTGCCTTTGTGAAATTTATTGTATCCTTGATCCTTTCGATTGAATCGCTTGAACCTTCGAACGATCATGCCAAGTTCTTTTTCTTCGTCTTCTTCTTCATCGTCATCTGTCTCTTTAGCTTCTTTGATAGACTTAAGGGCTATGTCTTTGTTCTTACTATGGATTTCATCAAGTCCCTTTATGAACTTGATATTGCCTTCATATTCCGATAAGCTACCAAACAAAGATGCTACTGATTCCATTGATACGCCATGAGCTTCTTCGATGGCAGTAACCTTGGCTTCCCATTCCTTACTGAGAATGTTCAAGATTTTTTTGACTTGAACTGGTTCATCATAGATTTTTCCCAATGCAGCAAATTGGTTGATCAGGTGAGTGAATCTAAGCCGGAACTCACCAATCGATTCTCCTGACTTCATACGAAGAAGATCGTACTCAGTCATAAGAGTGTTAACTCTATTTTCCTTGACTCCAGTGGTTCCTTCTGAAAGACGAAATATCACCAAGAGGGGGGTGAATTGGGGATATAAAATTTTCTCGCGAAAAAGCTCTGTTGTATGCTCTGTTGGGATAGTGCAAAACAGGGATAAACAGAGTAAAGGTAAGAGAGATTTAACACAATGGATTTATACTGGTTCGGTCCAACTCTTGACCTACGTCCAGTCCCCAGAAACACTCTGGGATTTCACTATCTAGAAACTTGATTACACACTCGTAACTCTCGAGTAATCCTCTCACTAGGACTTACTCCTCTTTACAAGTTGTAACCAAATAAACACAGACACAATTACACACTCTGTAAACGAAGGATGATCCTCTCACAGACTCCACTCCCCCTTACAAGTTGTAATTGATACACCTTCTCTTAAGGTTCCTCAACCTTAAGATTCAACTGATATACAAATATTCAAATAGTGTTTAACTCCTCACTGAGTAGATAAATGATAAACACTGAAGTACAGGAATATCCGAAGATATTAAAATGAAACTAATGAAACGGAAGATTGCAATAATATCGAGTTGAATGCACAGCGTTTTTCTCCTTCAGTTGTAGATTTGAATGCTTCTAACATTTATAGTTGGTGGCATTTATGACCGTTGTTGAAGCTTGAAGTTATTCGTTGAGACTCTTTGAATTAGCCGTTGAGTGAATAAATATTTCCGTTGAAGAACGTTGCTTTGTTTCTTCCTTCGTATGCCTCTGACATGACATTCGTCTGTTATTCTCCGTTGACATTCTTTATTCAAATTGTCCGTTGAGATTAGGTGAGAATGTATCAAGGAAATAGCCGTTGTTGTTGTCGAAGGTCATCCGCCAAAATGGTGAATATCTCTCGCTTTACATTAAATGCTTCCGACACATTGTTGCTTTATTTCAAATTAGCGTTAATCCCCATAAAACTTTCTCGAAACTCATTAACAAACTTGTTAAACATGATTAGGAACAATAATGAGTGAAGATATAAAATAAGTAAACCATACTCAGAGATTTAGCTAGTTTTAGAAATCTGGTTTTTACAAGCTGATAAATTTGGCTAGAGTCAAGATTTTTGGCTAGAGTCAAGTTCTTCTATAATAACATGCTAGGCTAGAGTCACAAGATATTGGCTCAAGTTTAGGTCAAGACTCAAGGCATATTGTGTAGGCTAGAGTCAATTTGATCAGACATAGTGCGCTAGGCTTGAGTCGCTAGAGTCCGGGTCAAAACTCAAGGTGCTTTGTTTTGGCTAGAGTCAAATTAATCTCATGGGAATGCTCTAGGCTAGAGTCAAAGTTATCTGGCTCCAGTTTGGGTCAAAACTCCAGTTGAACAGAATAGGCTAGAGTCAGAAGTTCATTTGAAGATAACGGTCAAAAACTTGGCTAGAGCCAATGCTCTTAGGCTGGAGTCAAATAAAATAATATTTTATTCACTGAGGGATTGGCTTGAGTCAGACAGACTTGGCTAGAGCCAACATTTGCATTTTGTCAAATGTAGACAGGATTTTGGCTAGAGTCTGATGGGTTAGGCTAGAGTCCAGGGCTTGGCTTGAGTCAGCAGGAATTGGCTAGAGCCAACATTTGCATTTTGTCAAATGTAGACACGATATTGGCTAGAGTCTGATGGGTTAGGCTAGAGTCCAGGGCTTGGCTCGAGTCAGCAGGAATTGGCTAGAGCCAAAGGTTGTATTCTAACAACTTTAGATAGGAGCGTGGCTCGAGTCAGATGGGGTTGGCCGGAGTTAAGGGCTTGGCTCGATTCAGAATAAATTGGCTAGAGCCAAAGCTTGCATTATGACAATTGTAGACATGAGACTGGCTAGAGCCAATCTGACAGATAAAAATGCAGACCCAATTTTCACAAGTAAATGAACTTTGATGAACAAGTTTCTTTTACAAGGATTAGTTATCATCAAAACAAACATTGGGAGCTAACACTAACACTAAGGGCAATCTTTCAAACCATTATAGATTCAAGTTAACTATATAAAACATGATTTAACCTTGAATCTATTAATTTAATTACATTATAATTGTTATAATCAAAACATCAAAAACATAGAGAACTAACACCTTCGTGAGCCAACTCCAATGCGTCCCACATTGCTTTAGCAGAAGTTTTAGAGCATATTCGAAAGTATTCTCTGACTTAAAACACTCTGGAGCATGAGAATGGCTTTGCTGTTAAGAACGATCAGCTTCTGGTCATTCTCATCGTATTCTTCTTTGAGCTTTGGAGTTTTTACTCCATCTTTAGTAGTTGAAGGAACATAGTCTCCTTTTTCAAACACTCTCCAGAGACCATATTCATATGCCATTATAAAGACATTGAATTTGCTTTTCCATAATGAGTAGTGCTCTCCAGTGAATCCCGGTGGTCGGTTGATCGAAGATCCATCTGGTAGAATACCTTCCATAGTGATCTTTCTCGAGATGTTAATCTCTTCAGAGAAAACCTGGCTCTGATACCAAATGAGAGTGGAGCTAAATCACCAAGAGGGGGTGAATTGGGGATTTTGAAAAATCTTTTTTTGAATACCTTTGTTTTTTAACACTAAAAACAGAGATGAACTAAGATGAGAGTAGAAGAGCAAGACACAAGGATTTATACTGGTTCGGTCCAATCTCTTGACCTACGTCCAGTCCCCAGACTCTCTAGGATTTTCACTATCTCAATTGATTACACACTCTATACACAAGAGTAATTCTCTCACTAGAACTTATTCCCCCTTACAAGTTGCAATCAATGAACCCAATCACCAAGTCCCCAGACTTGTGATCCTTTAAAATAAATGATATACAGAAAAGTAACTCTCTCTAAGAGTAGATATTGATAAACACGAAGCTTTTTGTATCAATACATACTTTACACGTAAAAACTCAAGAGTAGTTGGACACTTTGAATGATTTTCGTTTTTTGCAGTATATTGGTTGTTGAGAGAAATTGAATGCAGCTCTATTTATATTGAGAGTGCTTTTAGATGATCGTTGCAATCCTTCACATAACCGTTGAAGTGATAATCTAGCTGTTGTAGGCAGTTATAATGTCTTCTCTCACTAATCTTCATTTAATCCAGCTGTGCAGAAGTTCGGAGTGTACTTCTCTGTGAATTAATCCATTGGAAGAGCAGTTGCTGGATGTGGTAGGTAGACATTAATCCTTTGTAAGCGTGTGAAAAATGATAGGAAGTATTAAGATCAAACAAGAAGGTGTTGAAAATTTGTCAGATTTTAAATTCTGAAGACGCTATGAAACCTCGAGGTTTGTTCTTCAAACCTCGAGTTTTGGACTGTAGCAAGTGAAAGAGATTTAAGTCCAAAACATCAAACCTGGAGGTTTCGAACCAAAAATGGAGGTTTTTAACACAACAAAAAGCGACACCCTTTATGTTTGGCAAATACTCGAGGTTTTAACAGAAACCTCGAGGTTTCACTTTGAATGTGAAACTTTACAAAATCGCGCCAAGAGCAAACCTGGAGGTTTTCTAGAAACCTGGAGGTTTTCAAAATCAGTGAAAATTCGTTTGCTCTCTGGATGCCAAAACCTGGAGGTTTTGTATCAAAACTCCAAGTTTCGCTTAAATGTGGAAATCTTGAGTTTTGCGTCAAAACAGAAACCTGGAGGTTTGACAATAAAACTAGAGGTTTTGTAAACTTGGAAAAACACAGATCCTCTCTGCCTGGACAAACCTCAGGGTTTGTCCAGAAACCTCGAGTTTTCTCATAATTTTGGAAACTTTGAGAAAACTTCATTTAGCTCAAACCGGAGGTTTTTCACAAGACTCGGAGGTTTTAAAATGTTAAAAACTTAGGAGACTCTCTCAGAAAGTCCAAACCTCGAGGTTTTAACGTAAACCTCGAGTTTTTAATTTTCCAGAAAATGTTGAGAAGTCTCTGTATGACGAAACCTGGAGGTTTCTCTGGAAACCTCGAGTTTTGCTCAGTCCAGAAACCTGGAGTCCTTTTCTGTAAGGCCAAATCTCGAGGTTTCTGTGCAAACCTCGAGTTTTGCTCTTACAGTGGGTTTTACACATTTGAGAGCAAAACTTTATGCTTTGTTTACAATCATTGGAGATCATCAAAACCCTTAGAGAACTAACAGTTCTAGCTATGTGCCGACATAATTATATTGCACAAGCTATTCCAGCCCATATCAACTTAAATTATCCCGGCTCGGGACGTTTCAATTTCCCGCATAATAACTCTTTTAGTTCAAGTATATTCTCTGTCTCTGACTTTAGATTTTCGTCTATAGGTACAAATGAGCTCATCTTCACGCCGTGCGAAACAATCCATGACTAAAGACAAAATTTTTGCAGGACTTTCCACAGATATGCAAGTTTCAGATCCGTGGGTCACCGAAGAAATTTTAAATACAAGAAATACCATGGCCATCGAGGAGCTTGACAAGATCGGTCTTTACAATGAAGACGATTATTCTATCCGCTTACCCATGTCCAAAGAATCCATATCTAGTTGCCAGGCTAAATGGAACGAACCTCATTTCGTCTTCTTCTACGGGGATTGCATTACCCAGATTGGCATTCGCTTTCCATTCACCGAATTTTAGATCAATCTTCTAAACCATTTACACCTTGCTCCTTCTCAGCTTCATCCCAAAGGTTGGGCACTCGCTATGGCCTTTGAGACATTCTGCTAGACCAAAAAACTAGCTTGCACCATCCCGGTATTTTTTTATTTCTTCGAGTCTAAAATGCCGATGAAGATGTCAACGGCAATGCCCCCTCCAGGAAGGACTGGACCTCAATCCAGAGCATCCATGACCGACCCCTTTTCAAACCTTTAACCTACCCGTTTCAAGACTTCAAGTCCGCCTTTTTTAAGGTAGCCGTCGAGGCTAAGAAACTGCCTTGGTTTCTTCAAGTCACTAAATCTGGAGAGGTGGAAGAGAAATTTCCCTTGTATTGGTCTTATGGTCATCATAAGCTTTCTTCTTCAGAATTCGATTTCCATGCTGACAATCATTCTGATACCGAGATTAAAATAGTTTCCATACTGGAGCATCATGTCTTAGAGCACTACCCATTAAACCCAGCCAATCGCCTCTCCAAACTTCGAGCCAAGAAACGATCTATGGCAGGTATGTGTTGGTTATAATTAGTTTTGATGATGCCTCATATAGATGTCATTATTAAAAGCAAAAAGATTGAGTAATATAGTTATCTCCTACATTGACTAACTGTTGTATTTAATGTAGATTAATCCAAGTTGAATTATAGAGATTAATCAAGAAGGAGATATTGAAGAAGATTATTCCAAGTTGAACTATAGAGATTGACCAAGAAAGGAGACGAAAGAAAGAAGCTCTTGCAATATAAATGGAATATCGAATGTCAAGGAAGAAATAAGTTATCAAATAACTTTGGGAATAAACAAGAAGAAGAGAAGAGACTAGAGAAAGACGTTATCAAAAGAACTTGCACAATATAATAGGAATATCAACATTCAAGTTCTTGTGATACTGAAAGTCTCTATGATAGCAGAAGTTGGAATGAAGCTTCATCACTTTCTGGATATTGAAGAAGGTAGAAGCTGCAGAGAATGATGAGCCTAAGAAGAATGATCAAGTTGGGAGATGGAAGAAGGAAGAACTTTTGAATGGAATGAAGATATCATTATTCAAGTTCTTATATTGATGCTAGAAGTCTCCAAGATCATATGGAAGTTGGAATGGCTCAATTCACAGTTAAAGTCAGCACATATGAGGTTCAAGATGAGAAACCTCGAGTTTAGGACACAAACCTCGAGTTTGGAACACAAACCTCAAGGTTTGGAACTCAAAACTCAAGTTTAGATGAATCGATCGAGAAACCTCGAGGTTTCCATCAAAACTCGAGTTTTCAAGTGCCTTCATCATCTCTCGGCGTCTCGGACTAGGAAACCTCGAGGTTTCGGTCAAAACCTCGAGTTTCCGCCTATCGCCTCTTGACTCCACACTGTTTCACGTTCGCATGGGCGACGCCTCGGTAATTGGATGATATCTCCTAAACCAGAGATCGGATTGAGGTGAAACCAGTGGCATATGAAACTAGACTCCCAATGCGTCATTTTAATATAAAATCCAAGCCCAAAGGAGTTCATATCAAGGAGTTATAAATTGTGGAAGTTGACGAAACATCCACGCCACACAGCAAACCAAGCTTCAATGTTTTGAGTATATCTCACAAACTACAAATCCAATTGAGCTGCAATTGGTGGAATAAGAAAGTAGACTCACAGAGATTTCCATCAAGAGTTAAATGGACCAAAACGGAGTTCATACCAGGGAGATATGGTCCCCGAAAGTTGATGATTATTTCAAGAAAGTCGAACAAAGTCAAAACCTCGAGTTTTCAATGGAAACCTCGAGTTTTCATCGACGAGAGCATCGAACTTCGAGTATCTTCAAACCTCGAGGTTTGGAACCAAAACCTCGATTTTTGGTCGACGTAAAGCAACTGAGTATTGCAACCTCAAAACTCGAGTTTTGCAAATGAAACCTCGAGTTTTCATCTCAGCTTCAGAAAATCAGAGTTTCGAAAATCCTGATTCTTCTGATAAACATCCAGATGATTACCCAAATGATTAATACTACTTCTTAACATCATTTATATCATTTGTGTATAAGTTTCAGGTTATTAAAGTTTGAGATTACATCAAACTTGATTTAAAACCAAAATCATCATAAGCTTGAAGATGAACTTTGCTTTCGCAGAATTTGAGAATCGGCAAAGAAAGAAGAATTCAATGAGGAAACGAAATTGAATACTCAAAGCAAGATAATGTTCTCTAATGGATTCGAATGTCCAATGTCTTTGATATGCTTTAACTTCGACTTGAGAAGATTTGAATTTGCTTTAAAGTCAAATAAAGCAACTCCATGAGCCACTTATATTATTTTATTATATCTTCTCAAACAAAGCAAATGGAAGAACTGGAAAGAAGACTCAACCATTCTTCAAGGCATGCCAGCAAGGCTCCCTCCAACAAAAGCCGAACATCATGGGAGACATTCTTGAAGAGCCAATATTCAAATATTCAAGTCTGCAAATGTTCCAATGACTATATCTCAAAAGCCATTTCTCAACAACTATATTCTACGTAAATACACACAACTGACCTATATTTTCGAATGGGTTCAAGTCAGAACGGATCTATAACGGTCATAAGCTTCAAATATCATAAATACCTTAAGATTTGAAGACTCCAGACAGAATACACGAAATACAGAGTACACAGAGCAGAAAAACGCAGAGACACAAGTTGACATCTTCAAGATGTTAATACTCTGATTCTCATATCATTTACTCTCTGTTCTTAATGTTTACATAGCTTATCATAGAGAGTGAGATGACTTGTAATTGTGCTTCAAAGTGCTTATCCATCTACTTCGAGAGAGAGAAGAGTTATTGTACACATCCTATCATTCTATCTGTGAGATACTCAAGATTGGGTGATCTTGAGTGGGAAACACATTGTGTTGATTACAGCTTGTAAGGGGAGTGAATCCTAGGGAGAGGATTACTTCAAGTACAGAGTGTGTGATCAAGCAAGTGTATTGATTAGTTTGTAAGGGGAGTGAATCCTAGTGAGAGGATTACTTCAAGTACAGATCGTGTAATCAAGTTGAAAGAAGATAGTGGATTGAAAATCTCAAGTGGAGCTTGGGACCGGACGTAGGTCAAGGATGGGCCGAACCAAGATAAATCGCTTTGCACATTCTCTTCCCTTATCTCTTATATTTCCCCATATATATATCTGAATGTGCATACATGTTTGAATGATTGATTGTTGCTTTATCAATTATTATTGTCATTCAAACTGCTTTCAATAAGTTGCGAAAAGAATTTCAAAGTTCCTAAACTTTTATCAAACACCCAATTCACCCCCCCTCTTGGGTGATAGCCAGGTCTTTCAGTATGGACATCCATTTTTACTATGTTGTATCTCACATTGATTGATTTTTAAATGGAAGGCTGACCATTCACCTTTATTTTACAGATCCAACTACAAAACAACTACCCTATTTTGCCATTACCCTGGCTAACCCGGGTTTTATCAAGCCTAAGGCTAAGAAGAGAATCACACAATGATTCGTCGCTCCAAGGACTAAAGAAAGTCGCCAGGTTAACCCGGCTAAGAAAACAAAATTCGGTCTGTCTAGCTTCCCAAAATCCAAAGAACCTGCCATTACAAAACTGCATGTTGCCCAGGTTCGCATCTTTTCACCTTCCACAGGTTTTCCTCCTCCGCCCTTGCCAACCCCGGTGTTCCCTAATGGGGCTGTCTGGAATCGCAGCCTCCCATCTGAACTCTGCCATGTTGTCTGTCCTCCCTGACGCTTCTTTGAGCCAATCAAATATGGCGATGCTGAGATTCAGAAAATCATAGATTTAGAGCAAGGCACCTTTCAATTTACTGGTTTTGCTTAAACTTTGATTTCTATGAATACGGAGTATGATTCTCAGGAGGCTGAGTTCCAAAAAATGAAGTCGGAAGTAGAAGAACAAAAATTTCTAATAAAGAAATTTGTCAAGTCGGATGCCCTAAAGCAAGTTAAAGCTGTCGAGACAGCTAAGGAGAAGATAAAGTAGGAGGCCGAGACAACCATAACAGACTTGAACAAGGCAATCTATCATCTTCACGAATTTCACGAGGTTCATGCTAAGGATAAGTCCACTATAGGATGATTACTACAAGAGCTGAGGAAGCTTCAAGCTCAGTAATGTGGTTGCCAAAATTCCCTAGATGCCACCAATGCCGCGATTGGAGAGAAGGATGCGGCGATAGTGAAGTCTGTTGGAGAGTCCTTTGAGAATGCTCGGCGCAGATTCACCTTCTGAATCCCGATGTTAACCTCTTTCTGCATCTGTTTACAACCCCGGATACTCGTTCTTATTTTTGCTACGTTATAAGATGAAATCATTGGTAATTGAGAGAATACCAGCCATGTATTCCTTAAGGCGTGCTTGTAGTAATATCATTGGTTTATGCAACGGCTTGCTTTGTGTGATGCTCGGTTATGACGGTGATGAGCTTTTGTTGTTGAACCCAGCGACTAGAGAGGTTAGGTAAGTACCCACAACAACGATTAATGATGGTACCTATAGCATTTTTGGATGGGGATTTGGGTTTAGTCTTATAGTTAGGGATTGCATGATAGTGTGAATTCATAAGCCTTGTTCAATTAATGTGGACGATATCTGCATTGTCCAAGCATAATTGTATTCATTAAGAAAATGTTAGTGGAAAGAAATAGAGTTTGGGGCTATACGGTGTTACGTAGTTAATATCAGTTATGTTGTTATCAGTTAAGTTATGAAGTTTATATCCCAAAGAGTCGAACTGTAATTTCTTAGTCATTTAATTAGGTATTTGGTTATTTTCCCATGTTGGTAGTTATTTCTTTTGTATGTATATGAGCACTCAGCCACGATGTGATAATGCAGATTGAATGGTGCAGATTTCTCTCAACCTCCTATCTTTCTTTCGTAACTTCTACAGCTTCTGTTTCTTCTTGCACTTCAATTCTATTCTTTTTTTCATCTTCTGTGACTATCATTGATATCAGAGTAGGCGTGAATCGAACATAGCAGATGTGACGCGATCACAAATACAGTTAAGGGAAGTGGAAGAACAAATCCGTTCTCACATGGACCATCGGTTTGCGGCACTGGAAAACAATTTGAACTCCACTCAAGAGATGCGTGAGCAGATGATAGAATTACAAAACTTTGTGCGCTAAATGTCAGTACGAGTGGTGGACTTGCAGACGTAGGGTTGCAGCGATCAACGTGGTGTCGATTACTATTTACACACGAGATACACTAAACTGGACTTTCTAAGCTTTTCGTCTAAGGATGTGGATGCTTGGGTGGCTAAGTATGAGTGTTTTTTCCATCTAGATAGAAAATTAGAGGCAAGAAAAACACTGCTTGCAAGCATTGCCCTCGACAATAATGCTTACAAGTGGTTTCGCATTTTGAAACAAAAAATCAGAATGGTGTTATAATGTGGCAAACTTTTGTAGAGGCGATAAGAATTCATTTTTGAACCATTATATGATGATCCTATGGAAGACTTGATGCATTTACGACAAACTGGGTCATTAGTGGACTACCAGTGTGAATCTGACACCTTAATGTGCAAGATTGATATGCCTGATGCAAGGAGAGTGAGTTGCTTCATTGGGGGCTTGAAACCGGCGTGGCATTGAGAGTTAAACTTCTGCATCGACAAAATCTGTCAGAGGCAACAAAATTGGCAAGACTTCAAGAATCTAATTTAAACTCTCTCCAACAACTTACTACACATTCTGGCAAGTATATTTTTACGCCACATAAGGGTTTACTTCCTACTCCTAATGGGCCCATGAATACAACTAAATCCCTTACTTACCCATCAAAAGATAAACCCTTCACGTTGGAGTATAAGAAAACCACTTATTGATCTAGTTCCAATTAGCAGCCTATGGGATTAGCAAGGGGGTACAATGGCGCAACAACCCCACTTTTAATCGAAGGCTTACACCTAAAGAATTGGAGGAGTGTAGAAACAAGAATTTGTGTTACTATTGTTGTGAAACGTATGCACCAGGGCATGATTGCGCTCACAAGAAAAATATGCAGTTATATATGATGGAGCTACCTGAAGAAAGCACATCAATAGAATCGGCTAAACCACCAGTCATTGAAGAAGTAGATTTGGCTATTGGGGGAAGCAAAGAAACCCCTGTGATATCAATTAACGCTATGTTTGGAGTCTTTGATTGTCAAACCATACATGTGTTGGGAACAAGTGGTAAACGATCTGTGCACATACTTATTGATACAGGAAGTACTCATAATTTATTGAACTCCAATATGGCCAAGAATGCTAATTTGAATATTCAACCCATGGCTCCTCTTAATATATCAATAGCTGGAGGTAGTAAACTAATAGGGACTGAATTTTGTTCAGGTATGGCATGGTCTTCTCATGGAATTAATTTTGAAACTGATGTCTTTTTATTACCCTTAGCAAGATGTGACATGGTCCTTGGTATGCAATGGTTATGTGAGTTGGGGGTAATTAGACTTGATTGCAAAAACTTGTGGATGGAGTTTATGTGGAAAGGGAAACCAGTAACATTCACAGCTTCAAAGGTAGGCAAAATAAAATTATTTCATAAGTCAAAATGCTGAAGTTACTCCACAAACAACTGGAAGTAATTGGATTTCAGTTGATGCCATTGGAACAAAGTAAGGAACCTGATATGTGAAAAACCAACCCTTCCATCGACACCTGTCATGCCATTCAGGAGCTATTGATTGCTTATGATGAGCTTTTTAAGGAACCTACTACCTTGCCACCATCAGGGGGGTTTGATCACCCTATCATTCTTAAAGAGGGTACAAACCCTATTAAATTGCAGCCATATTGGTATCTTGGTGCCCAAAAAGATGCCATTGAGCCTATTTTCAAAGAGATGTTACCCCAAGGGATCATCCAACACAATACAACTCCATTCGCTTCTCTTGTAGTTTTGGTTAAAAAGAAATATGGCAGCCAGTGGATATGTGTGGATTTTTGTGAACCTAATAAGGCCACGGTGCGTGATAGCTTCCCGATTCCATTGATTGAAGATTTACTAGATGAACTTGGACAAGCCAGGATTTTTACTAAGTTAGATCTACGGTCAGGGTATCATTAAATATGGATGCAAGAGGATGATATTCACAAAACGACATTTCAAACTCATGCAGGTCATTATGAATAGTTGGTTTAACAAATTCCCCTTCTACATTTTAGGCAATTATGAATCGTATCTTTGAGAACTTGCTTCGTAAGTATGTGCTGATATTTTTCAATGATATATTGGTGTACAATCTTGATCTTTCCTCTCATGTTACTCATCTTTGCTCCATGTTCACTATTTTAAAGGATAATAATTTTTTATCAAAAAATCTAAGTGTGCCTTTGCAGCAACAAGTATTGAATATTTGAGGCATGTAATATTTGAAGGAAAGGTAGCAGTAGACGCCTCCAAGTTGGAAGCAGTTCAAAAGTGGCCAATACCAAACATTGTTAAGGAAGTCCAAGCTTTCTTAGGGTTGTCTGGGTACTATCGCCGTTTTATTCGATCTTATGGGTTGTTGGCCAAACCATTGACTGAGCTCTTGAAGAAAAATGGGTTTGAATGGAATGATGAAGCCGAAAAGGCATTCTTTAGTTTAAAAGATGCCTTGATTAATGCTCCTGTATTAGCTCTTCCAAATATGTAGCCACCTTTCATGTTGGAAACGAATGCCTTGAATGATGGAATTGGAGCTATGCTCACTCAAGATGGGCATCCTATAGCATTTGTTAGTAAGGTGCTTTCTCCGCATAATAGACTACTATCAGTATATGACAAAAAGATGCTTGCTATTGTTCATGTTGTTTCTAAGTGGCACCAATATTTGAATGTACAACCTTTCATTATTTTGACAGACCAACGCAACTTAAAGTTCTTATTAGAACAAAGGTTGTCCACTCCTTCACAATATAATGGCACACTAAGCTCATAGGGCTGCAATATGACATTAAATATCGTAAGGGAAAGGAGAATGGAGCCACTGATGCTCTCTCACAGGCCACTCCTGGAGAACTATTACAATTGTCTCTTTCCTCAGTCTCCACTGAGTTATGGGATAAATTAAAAGCACAATGGCATAATGATGATGACCTCCAGAAAATCATATCTGACTTGAAGAATGACTCCACTTCTCATGATAAATATTGTTGGATAAATGGCATGTTATTGCGCAAGCAACATTTGGTGGTAGGACGAAACCAGTTTGAACTTCAGCAACTAATTATACAATGGTTGCATTAAGGGCTGCAAGGTGGACATTTGGGATCTAAACCCACTTATCAGCATATTCGGTCATTATTTTATTGGAAAAATATGATGCAAGGAATTTAATGTTGGTTATGATTAGTTTTGATGATGTCTTATATAGATGTCATTCTTAAGAGCAAAAAGGTTGCATACTACATTGATATTCTACTTTGACTAATTCTTATATTTAATGTAGATGCTAAGTTAAAAGATGAAGAATGATCAAGTTGGGAGATGGAAAAGGAAGAACTTGTTGAATGGAATGAATATATCATTATTCAAGTTCTTATATTGATGCTAGAAGCCTCCAAGATCATATGGAAATTGGATTGGCTCAATTCGAGTTAAAGTCAGCAAATATGAGATTGTGGATGAGCAAACTCGAGCCTCCAAGTATTAAACTCAAGTTTACTACCTTGTCAAGTAATTTGCCTTTCGATATGTCCAAACTCGAGCTTAGCACTCTAAACTCGAGTCTATAAGTGTCTTCAGCAGCTTTGGTGTTTCGGGACTAGGCAAACTCGAGCTCATCAAGACAAACTCGAGTTTACGGCGGTGATCAACTCTGTTTCACGTTCAAGATTGCACAACGTCTGGTAATGTGATGATATCTTCCAAACCAGAGATCCGATTGAGGTGAAACCAGTGGCATATGAAACTAGACTCCCAATGCGTCATTTTGATATAAAATGCAAGCCCAAAGGAGTTCAGTTCACGGAGTTATGAATTGTAGAAGTTGACAGATAAAACCACGCCACACAGAAAACCAAGCTTCAATGTTTTGAGTGTAACTCACAATATAAAAATCCAATTGAGCTGAAATCAATGGCATTGGAAATTATACTCAAAGAGCTTTCCATCACGAGTTGAACCAACAAAAACGAAGTTCAGACCAGGGAGATATGGCCCTCGAAAGTGGACAAAGTTGCAAGCTCGCTGAACAAAGTCCAAAATCAGCCAGCCAAGTTTACAAAGTTGCAAGCTCGAGCTTACAAGTAGCAAACTCGAGCTTACGGGTTACGTAGAGGAAATGCTGATTTTGAAGAAGTCCAAACTCGAGCTTGAAGTTACAAGCTCGAGCTCGAGAGTTCCAGAAGAAATGAACTTTGGGAAAAAGCCAAACTCGAGCCTATAAGTGACCAAACTCGAGTTTAGCTCGGACAGAGAGCAAGCAGTCCCGATGAACACCCAAACTCGAGTCTATAAGTTATAAGCTCGAGCTTGAGACTTCCGAGGCAAAAATCCAAGTTCAAAAGAAGACCAAACTCGAGCTTACCTATATAAACTCGAGATTGGAATACTAGAACAGATTTACACCTCGATTCAAGAAAATTCACCATGACCGAAACATCATATCTCATCAAGAACATCCAGATGAATACTCAAATGATTTATACAACTTCTTAACATCATTTATATCATTTATGTATAAGTTTCAGTGTGATTAAAGTTTGAGATAACATCAACTTGACAGAAATCAAAATCATCTCGTCAAGAGTATGAAGATGAACTTTCTTGATTTTCGTAAAAATGACAAAGAAGCGTAATTGAACGAGAAACCCGAAGAAGCAACGTTTAATGCTGAACGGTAATGTTCTTCAATGGATTCAAATGTTCAATGTCCTTTAACTTCAGATTTGAGAAGATTTGAATTTGCTTTAAAGTCAAATAAAGCAACTCCATGAGCCACTTGTATTATTTTATTATATCTTCTCAAACAAAGCAAATGGAAGATGACTGGAAAGATGGGACAGCCATTTCTCAATGCATAACAATGCCTCCACCAACTAAAGTCGTACATCATCATTTCTCAAACAAGACCACATGGGACACATTCTTGAAGAGCCAAATATTCAAATATTCAAATCTGCAAATGTTCTCAACAACTATATCTCAACATGACTATATTCCCAAATGACCATATTCTCAACAACTATATTCTCCACGAATTCAAAGCACTCCAACAGTCATTAAGCTTCAACTAGCATAAATACCTGAAGATTTGAAGACTCTATACAGAACACAGAGTACACAGAGCAGAAAAACGCAGAGACACAAGCTCACATCTTCAAGATGCTAATACTCTGATTTTCATATCATTTACTCTCTGTTCTTAATGTTTACATAGCTTATCATAGAGAGTGAGATGACTTGTAATTGTGCTTCGGTGCTTATCCATCTACTTCGAGAGAGAAGAGTTATTGTAAACATCCTATCATTCTATTCGTGAGATACTCAAGATTGGGTGATCTTGAGTGGGAAACACATTGTGTTGATTACAACTTGTAAGGGGAGTGAATCCTAGGGAGAGGATTACTTCGAGTACAGAGTGTGTGATCAAGCAAGTGTATTGATTACGTTGTAAGGGGGAGTGAATCCTAGTGAGAGGATTACTCCAAGTACGTAACGTGTAATCAAGTTACAAGAATATAGTGGATTGAAAATCTCAAGTGAAGCTTGGGACCGGACGTAGGTCAAGGATTGGGCCGAACAAAGATAAATCGGTTGCATATTCTCTTCCCTTATCTCTTATATTTCCAAAGATATATACCGAATATCTATACATGTTTGAATGACTCGACTATTGCTTTATCAATCATTATTATTGTCATTCAAACCGCTTTCAATAAGTTGCGAAAAGTTTTTCAAAGTTCATAAAGTTTTAACAAACACCCAATTCACCCCCTATTGGGTGATAGCCTGGTTTTTCATTTGGTATCAGAGCTAGGCTCTTGTTTAAAGGACTTAACCGTCTCAAGAGTTTCAATGGCTAATTTTGGGTGCTCTACGTTTTCGAGGGGTTTGATTTTACCATTCCACCGCTTTTCAAAGATATTAGTTTTTGGTTTTGGAAAGCTAGAATGACTAGTTTTATCAAAGCAACTGATTTTTATATGTGGAATGTTTTTACAAATGCTTTTGATTTCAAACCAAGAAAGGATTGGAATGAGAAAAAAGACTTCAAGATGTTTTCATTGAACATTAGAGCAATGAACATATTATACAGTGCCTTAACTGAAAATGATTTTGAGAAAATCAAGTCTTGCTCTAGTGCTAAAGAAATTTGGGATACTCTTGATTTTATATATACTTCTAACAATTGTGTTGAAGTTGAAAGTGTTGAAAGTTCATCATAAATTACAAACCGCACATTTATGGATGATGAACAAATGGAAGAAGGCGAAATCGAGAGAATGCTTTCTTGATTCGGTCAACACAAAAGAACAAGAGAAAAAGGATTCCCAAGATGAGCTCATTGACATTTGTGATCAATCACTATCTCGGAGCTCTAGATGAACATGAGGTAAACAATTCCAATACTTCTTGTGTAGATAAGAAAAACGTTTTTGAACAATCGCTTAAAAGTGTTTTTCAACCATTTACTGATTCTATTTTGAAAAACAAACATATTTTCGAAAATGTTGCTGGAAAATCATGTGGGAAGAATGAATGCTCAAATAAAGATTATTTGAAGTCTTACTCATCATCCAAGACAATACTTGCAAAAATGTTCACAATAAGCATCATTCTATTATTTGCAATTATTGTGGTAAACTGGACATATTTCTTACACATGTTATATTAGGAGAAATTCTACTTGTGAGAAATAAATTTGTTTGGGTTCCTAAAGGACAATCAAGGTCCAATACTAACAAATCAAGGACCCAAGTATAAATGGGTACCAAAATGTCCATCTAGTGATTTAAGTGTGCAGGATAATTTGAAAATTAATGGACATAAGGATACTGAGAAGATGAAGAAGAATCTAAGAGTTTCTCATGAACCTAAAAGGAAACTCACCTCAGTTAGGAGAAAAGCCATTCTGGAACTACAAGTTTTATACATCGAGGAAGCAATGGATACAAGCAAGAAGGGTATCATCCACCTCAAGAACAAACTACCATAGAGTATCATTCAACTATCTTGAGGAGAACAAGAAGAGGAGAATCTCTCAAAGATCAAACAAGAGACTCTTGAAGTCTATATCCCTTGAGAGAGCTTTGCCAACACCCATGGGAAAACATATGAAGAACCAATGGGTAAGCAAAGTCAATCCTCCAAGTACCTAAGGTAAATGTATTCAATGGTAAAACCTCCTATGCCATTATTTGAATTATACATTGAGGTTTTATATATTGTAGTCTTAGGAATGAGCATTGCAAATTATATTTCGGGTTCTCACATCCCGATCTATATTTTGAAAAACAGATTGCAATGTTCAATAGATTGAACTCTTTATGCATTCATGATGATTTGAAAAGAAAATATTTCTTTGTGCATGAACTCATGATTAATTGTGCTTTTTTGTTCGAATTGACTATATTCATAAAAGCATATGATTTTAATTCGGGTTCCTACAAGCTAACGATGATTGGATCCAAGTAAGGTTGGATACCAAGAAAGAAAAAGATTTATAAGGTTTTGTAGGATCGAGAGAGCTTCTCAAGAATGTAACATAGAGAAATGATCCAAATCTTGAGAAAGCCGAACAAGCTATGCTTGATGGTGATGGTGAACATTGGAAAATGAGTTATCTACATCAATCCATCTCAACCAAGCAAGCTTCTATGAGAACAAGAGGAATTACGGTGATATCTAACCCTTACCTCATACTATGATTATATGAAATTCATTTTTGGTTTGTCTTTGGTTAAGTTAAAATGCTTTGAAACTTATTCAATTTCAATCGAAATTTTATCGTCAGTGCCAAACTTGAGCTTGGCTATGCAAGCTCGAGCTTGCCCCTTACGTAAAGCAAACCAAGCTATTTTGCATTTTCTAAACTTGAGCTTGGTCCATAAACTTGAGCTTGAACGTTTTTCAAAGTGTACTCATATTCGTAGTAAGCTCGAGCTTATACTTGTAAACTCGAGTTTAGGAAGAGTTGAGGATTTTATCAAGTTACTCAACTCTCAAACTCAAGCTTATTATTTTTAAACTCAAGCTTGCTTCTTCCAGACTTTTCTCAATGAGTTTACAATGTGTAAACTCGAGCTTGCAGTTGCAAACTCGAAGTTTCCCTCGGCGGAAACTATTGTCAAGTGAAAACCTTTCACTAAACTTGAGTTTATCATTTTCACCGTAGAGTTTACCTTTTTCAAAGAGTTTACAAAACATGTAAACTCGAGTTTGAGGTCTCAAACTCGAGCTTGCATCGCGTAAACTTTTCAAAGTTTTCCTAAATAGCAAACTCAAGCTTACCTTTCTAAGCTCAAGCTTACATTTTGAGAATTAAAATTATTTTTGACATGAATAGTGTCAAACTTGAGCCCGCTCACTAATAGACTCGAGTTTGCATTTTTCTCAAAATGATCTTCAAGATGGTTTCACGATAGTTTCCTCGACAAAAGTCTAAACTCGAGCTTAAAGATGGAAACTCGAGCTTGGCATCCGAATAAACCTTCCATACTCAAGTTTGTCTTTCCAAACTCAAGTTTGTGTCAACCATGTTTTTGAAATCATCATGCTCGAATTTTCAAAAACTTCATGTATGATCTGTATACTCCATATCATCAATCACTAATATTCCTAACTATGTTTAATCAATTAGTTAGTGAGTTCTTGATGATCAAACAAGTGAATTTGTTCATAACTTTTTGATTTTATATTTTTGAAATGCGCAAGTGTAAAATTTGTTTGGATTTCAATTCACACTGTTTTTGTGAAAATGCATACATATGTTTTGAAAAATATCCATACTTTGAATGCATTTAAATGATGTTTCAAAACTGGAAGTTAATATTGTATGCTTTGAATGTTGGATATGCTTCAAATTTCTCCAGTTAAGTTTTTCCTATCATTCACATATTGACCTTTGGTATTGAATATGATGCTTGAACTCCTCATTCTTCATTCTCAATCAAGTTAGATCTTATATCTAACAAGTTGATTATCTATATGAGTTTCAAGCTTATCTCTAGAAAAGAATTCAATTTGTGAAAGTCTTATGCTTATTAGATAAACTCTTATTGGTCAAGTTACTCAAATATACATTTATCTTCATCCATTTCTGAGTAACTATATTTATATTCTTGTCTTGAATATTCATATACTTCAAGACTCTAATCTAAAAGGCAAGATCATCTCTAAGACAATAGCAAAGTCATTGTGCTCATATATTTCGTTGTACAAAGCATGTTTCAAAATGCTTTACCATTATGACTTTTGCTCTTGGGAAAATTCTTCAACATGTTAACTTCAATGTTCAACATGTTCTCCAAAATTGAAGCATTCGATATATTCGATATATTGACTTCCATCATGTTTAAAATAAACATTGTTTTCAAACTTGTTTCAAAAATGAATCTTTCATTCATGAAAATTTTGATTTCATAATGCATTATCATATTTTAAAAGAACATTAAAGATTTGAAACACTTTGCATATTTCATTATCATTCTTGAAAAATCCGAGCTCACTCATAAACCGTGAATTGATAAATGCTTATCTTTATGGATAAGATTTTCTATGCTCTTGATCAAACTTACATGCATTTTATCAATGACATTTTTTCTGCATAAAAAGTGTATTTACAAAGTGTCATTGAAAAATAACATTCTTGATATCATTTAGTTGTTACCCTATTTTGATTCATTGGCTTGAATTTACTTGATTGGGTAAAACTATGTTTTGATCTTTGATTGCTATACTCTTTGCTACAATATCATATTGTTAAATTATATGAGATTAAGAGTTGTCATGTCTAATCAATTGTGGACTCAAGAATCATTGGGTACCAAAGAACATATATTTTTGGGGAGTTGACCAAATTGTTCCGTTGTTGAATACAAAGAACATAGACAAAAAGAATAGACCATTTCGGTGGCTATGTCTGCAAATTTTGTGATATCACTTGAATGACATCCCATCACTAGCAAGAGGCTTAGACCAAGATGATAAGGAGCATGCTAGCTTGATGATAAGTCATGAGCATAAACTAATTTGAAATCCTATACGAAGCTCATTTGGGATTTAAACTTCTAAGATGCATTCAAGACAATTGAAAATTGCTATCCAAAGAATGCATCTATGGACTACAAAGGATTATAACTTGAGTAATTACGATATTACTCAAGGGAGGTATTGTATTATGCATATGTCATAATCATGCTAGGCTAACTTGATTTCATTCATTCCATTTTATTTCATGAATCTTAGCCTAAGCGTAATCATTTATTTAAAATGATCCTTATGCCTTAAAACTCTTTTATCATCATAAAAGCATAAGTGATTTCTTCATACCAATTTCAAGTCCATCCATGTGAACTTGAAAGTTCTTAATTCTGAGATACCATGTTATGTCCATTGGAGTTAGATGAATTCCAGACCTCATAACACTTGGTATCACATCATTATTTGGTATCATTAAAGGGAGCTATAACTGTTTTATTCATGCATTCATTAAGGGGGAGCTTCACATTCATATGTGTTTTATACTTTAAAAGCTCATCTCCTTTATTTGAAGAAAACCCTTTTAAGCATACTCATCTATATTCACTATCTTCTATTAGTTTTGATGATGAGTTAATTTCATATTTGAAAATATCTTATATTTTCCTTTCATTATTTTTAAATATCATTTGGAAAGGAATACTTTGATATTTGGTTGCACTAATAAATCTCTTTTGCAAAGAAAGTTTTCAATTTGTAGCGAGAAGACTTTGTTATGTGTTACAACTTTCCTTAATGCACTACAAGGAGAAACTATTCAATTAAGGAAAAATGCTTTGACGATCAATCATTGAAGCCGGGGAAAGAAATGGAAGCCGAACTACGATCATATTCATTCATATGAGATACAACTTAAGAAGCCGGTGTTTTAGTTTCATCTCACATCTCCAAGGCTATAAGGCTATTCAGAGCACATCACAGATCTCAAAGCTAGCAAATGGATTTCACAAATAGATCATCAATCTGCAAAAAACCAACATGAGCATTTCTAATCTCTATCTTTTTATATTCAGTAGAAATGTTGCATATGGTTGATATCTAAATGTTTGATTTTGTGAAAGACTTCTTGAAAACCTCTCCAAATTCTTTCAAATTTGTTTTCATAAAAACATTCCAAATTGCATCATATTTAGAATGAAAACACTTTCAAATCGAGAGAGAAAATCAGTTCTTTAACTCTTCTAATCTGGTTTCATATTTGTCCCTCTAAGCATTCCTTCTTTACTTCAACTTTTTGCTAATGACAAATAAGGGGAGAGAATGGCAAGAAAAATATGAGCATCTAATATATTTTCATATTCATACATATTTTTCATATAGTATTTGCCATCATCAAAAAGGGGAGAATGTTGGTTATGATTAGTTTTGATGATGTCTTATATAGATGTCATTCTTAAGAGCAAAAAGGTTGCATACTACATTGATATTCTACTTTGACTAATTCTTATATTTAATGTAGATGCTAAGTTAAAAGATGAAGAATGATCAAGTTGGGAGATGGAAAAAGGAAGAACTTGTTGAATGGAATGAATATATCATTATTCAAGTTCTTATATTGATGCTAGAAGCCTCCAAGATCATATGGAAGTTGGATTGGCTCAATTCGAGTTAAAGTCGGCAAATATGAGATTGTGGATGAGCAAACTCGAGCCTCCAAGTATTAAACTCAAGTTTACTACCTTGCTGAAGTAATTTGCCTTTCGATATGTCCAAACTCGAGCTTAGCACTCTAAACTCGAGTCTATAAGTGTCTTCAAAGCAGCTTTGGTGTTTCGGACTAGGCAAACTCGAGCTCATCAAGACAAACTCGAGTTTATTAGCGGTGATCAACTCGTTTCAAGTTCAGCACAAGACAACGTCCGGTAATGTGATGATATCTTCCAAACCAGAGATCCGATTGAGGTGAAACCAGTGGCATATGAAACTAGACTCCCAATGCGTCATTTTGATATAAAATGCAAGCCCAAAGGAGTTCAGTTCACGGAGTTATGAATTGTAGAAGTTGACAGATAAAACCACGCCACACAGAAAACCAAGCTTCAATGTTTTGAGTGTAACTCACAATCTAAAAATCCAATTGAGCTGAAATCAATGGCATTGGAAATTATACTCAAAGAGCTTTCCATCACGAGTTGAACCAACAAAAACGAAGTTCAGACCAGGGAGATATGGCCCTCGAAAGTGGACAAAGTTGCAAGCTCGCCGAACAAAGTCCAAAATCAGCCAGGCCAAGTTTACAAAGTTGCAAGCTCGAGCTTACAAGTAGCAAACTCGAGCTTACGGGTTGAGAGGAAATGCTGATTTTGAAGAAGTCCAAACTCGAGCTTGAAGTTACAAGCTCGAGCTCGAGAGTTCCAGAGAAGAAATGAACTTTGGGAAAAAGCCAAACTCGAGCCTATAAGTGACCAAACTCGAGTTTAGCTCGAGACAGAGCAAGCAAGCGAGTCCCGATGAACACCCAAACTCGAGTCTATAAGTTATAAGCTCGAGCTTGAGACTTCCGAGGCAAAAATCCAAGTTCAAAAGAAGACCAAACTCGAGCTTACCTATATAAACTCGAGATTGGAATACTAGAAAACAGATTTACACCTCGATTCAAGAAAATTCACCATGATCGAAACATCATATCTCATCAAGAACATCCAGATGAATACTCAAATGATTTATACAACTTCTTAACATCATTTATATCATTTATGTATAAGTTTCAGGTGATTAAAGTTTGAGATAACATCAACTTGACGTAAATCAAAATCACAAGAGTATGAAGATGAACTTTCTTTGCAGATTTTCGTAAACAAAGCAAAAGGCGGGAATTGAACGAGAAACCGAAGAAGCAACGTTTAATGCTGAACGGTAATGTTCTTCAATGGATTCAAATGTTCAATGTCCTTTAACTTCAGATTTGAGAAGATTTGAATTTGCTTTAAAGTCAAATAAAGCAACTCCATGAGCCACTTGTATTATTTTATTATATCTTCTCAAACAAAGCAAACGGAAGATGACTGGAAAGACGGACAGCCATTTCTCAATGCAGACAACAATGCCTCCACCAACTAAAGTGTACATCATCATTTCTCAAACAAGACCACATGGGACACATTCTTGAAGAGCCAAATATTCAAATATTCAAATCGCAAATGTTCTCCATGACTATATCTCAACAACTATATTCCCAATGACCATATTCTCAACAACTATATTCTCCACGAATTCAAAGCACTCCAACAGTCATTAAGCTTCAACTAGCATAAATACCGAAGATTTGAAGACTCTATACGTAACACGTAGTACACGGAGCGTAAAAACGCGGAGACACAAGCTCACATCTTCAAGATGCTAATACTCTGATTTTCATATCATTTACTCTCTGTTCTTAATGTTTACATAGCTTATCATAGAGAGTGAGATGACTTGTAATTGTGCTTCAGTGCTTATCCATCTACTTCTGAGAGAGAGAAGAGTTATTGTAAACATCCTATCATTCTATTCGTGAGATACTCAAGATTGGGTGATCTTGAGTGGGAAACACATTGTGTTGATTACAACTTGTAAGGGAGTGAATCCTAGGGAGAGGATTACTTCGAGTACAAGAGTGTGTGATCAAGCAAGTGTATTGATTACAGTTTGTAAGGGGGAGTGAATCCTAGTGAGAGGATTACTCCAAGTACGTAACGTGTAATCCCGAAGACGGAATATCACCAAGAGGGGGTGAATTGGGGATATTAAAAATTTCTCGCGTAAATACTGTTAGCCGAAAGTGAAACAGGGATAAACAGAGTAAGGGTAAGAGAGATTGAACACAATGAATTTATACTTTGGTTCGGTCCAAATCCTTGACCTACGTCCGGTCCCTGACTCTCCGGATTTCACTAATCCAAATGATTACACACTCGTAACTCACGGAGTAATTCTCTCTCTAGAACTTACTCCCCCTTACAAGTTGTAATCAAATATCCCAATCCCAAAGTCCCAATACTTTGAGATTCTCACAAGAAGAATAATCAATGATGAACTCTCTAAAAGAGCAGATTAATAAACACCTGAAGTATGATATATCCGAAGATATTAACTCTTTGAGTAGAAACAATAAATGATCTTAATGACTAATTGAATGCACAGCGTTTCGGTAGGTGGAGACTTGAATGCTTCTCCTATTTATAGATTGGCAGCATTGATGACCGTTGAGAAGAACTTAATGAGCCGTTGTGGGTAATCAATATATCCGTTGTAATTACTTGCTCGAGTTTCTTCGTAAGCTTCCGACATTCGACCGTTATTCTCCGTTGACATTCTTTATTCAATTTGTCCGTTGAGAGACAAGTAAGAATGTTGTCTAGGAAATAGCCGGATTGCTTTTTGATTGTCCGAGTTCTATTTCTTCATTTAGCTTTGATATCTCGGGGAGCATTTAATGCTTCGACAGAATTTGCTTTTCGTAATTTCAAATTTAAAACATGTTAAATATATCTCGAAATACACTAGCAAACCGATTAAACTTGGTTAGGAACAATAATAATCAATTATATCAAACACCCATTACTTAATCAGCTGATATCAGATTGCGCAGACGAGGATTCAAATATTGTCATACTTGACTCGAGTCATGCCTAGAGTCATAATTTCAAAATCCATTAAGTTGACTCGAGTGATGACTGGAGTCATTATGAAGCAACTATGAATAGAAAGTATTTCGATGATGTGACTCGAGTCATGCCTAGAGTCGCTATTCAAAAATTATTTAAATGACTCGAGTGATGACTTGAGTCATGCGTGGAAAATTCAAACTGAATTAATTTGTGCTCGATGACTTGAGTCATGACCGGAGTCATGTCTGAGAAATTTCAAACAGAATCGATTTGAGCTGAGATGACTTGAGTCATGACTGGAGTCATGTCTGATAAATTTCAAACAAAATCAATTTGCGCTGAGATGACTTGAGTCATGACTGGAGTCATGTCTCGAGATACATGGATGACTCGAGTTGATTAATGATGACTCGAGTCATGATCAATATTTTGTGCTTTGAGATGACTTGAGTCATGACGGAGTCATGTCGAAACAATTACGAACATAAGCGAAGAGTGAAATGATGACTCGAGTTATACCAAGGATGACTCGAGTCATTTTGTCGAGGAAGTCACTTTGCAAAGTTTAAGTACGGGGATGACTCGAGTTGTTTAATGATGACTCGAGTCATAGTCAATATTTTCAATTGTTTTCAAAGCTCGGTGACTTGAGTCATGACTAGAGTCAAAATGTGATTTTATAAATTATCTTTTAAATCAAATTCTTTTGGCTCGAATCAATCTTACAATTGTCAATCATCATCAAAACACATGAGAACTAACATAATCAAGTTACAAGAATATAGTGGATTGAAAATCTCAAGTGAAGCTTGGGACCTGGACGTAGGTCAAGGATTGGGCCGAACCGGTATAAATCGGTTTGCATATTCTCTTCCCTTATCTCTTATATTTCCAAAGATATATACACGAATATCTATACATGTTTGAATGACCGACTATTGCTTTATCAATCATTATTATTGTCATTCAAACTGCTTTCAATAAGTTGCGAAAAGTTTTTCAAAGTTCATAAAGTTTTAACAAACACCCAATTCACCCCCCCTCTTGGGTGATAGCCTGGTTTTTCATTTAAGCTTTCATTAATCAGTGTGATACTTGCTTGAGGTGTAAATATGAAATCGTGGCATATCCTAGATTATTACAACCTCTACTTATACCTGCGGGGGTGTAGCAAAGTATAACCATGGATTTTATTGAAAAGCTGCCCAAGTCAAAAGGGAAGGATACAATATGGGTCATAATTGATAGACTCAGCAAATATGCCCATTTTATTCCACTAGCTCATCCATTCAGAACATCAGACTTGGCCCAAATTTTTCTTGATAATGTATACAAGTTACATGGTGCCCCTGCTAATATCATCAATGACCGTGATCCATTATTCACTAGTTAACTCTAGCGTGAGTTTCTATAGCCCTTAGGAGTCGAACAATGCATGTCAGCGGCCTATCATTCACAAAGTGACAGTCAGAGCAAGTATTGAATCGTTGTCTCGAGCATTACCTCATATGTTTTTCATGGCAGAAACCACATGACTAGGCGCAATGGCTTCCCTTGGCTGAATGGTGGTCGAACACCACCTACCACTCCTCAACAAAGATGTCACCTTTCGAAGTCATGTATGGACAACCACTACCATTGCACCTTCCTTACTTGCCACAAGAGTCTACTATGGAATCTACTAATCGTTCTTTTTCAGCTCAAGAGGCACTGTTACTACAGTTGAAGGCAAACCTTGTTGTTGCTACAATCAGATGAAGTAGATAGCTGATAAGCACAGGTCAGGATGCCATTTTCAAGTGGGAGATTGGGTTTTCTTGAAGCTTCAACCACATCGCCAAACTTCAGTGGCATCCCGATCTTCTGAGAAGCTGTCTCCTCGCTATTATGGACCCTTCCGTATAGCTGCAAGAGTGGGTGAGGTAGCTTACACCTTAGAGTTGCCGGAATCTTCAAGAATACATTCCACATTCTATGTTTCTCAGCTCAAACACAGCGCCAACTCCTCTGTTCCTATACGGCCTTTACTTGAATCAATGGAAGGAGCTGCTACCCCAAGAGAACCTTATGCCATTTTGGAGCTTCGTGTGGTGCCTTAATACAACACTGCGGTCACCCAGGTTCTTGTACATTGGGGTTCTGAACTGCCAGAAGAGTTGACTTGGGAGAATTGGGAGGAACTCTCATATGGTTTCCCTTCATTTATATCTGTAGTCAATCCTTGAGGACAAGGATTATGTTAGGGGGTATTGTTATGTAGTTAATATCAATTATGTTGTTGTCAGTTAAGTTATGTAGTTTATATCACAAAGGGTAGAACTGTAATTTCTTAGTCATTTAATTGGGTATTTGGTCTTTTCCCACGTAGGTAGTTATTTCTTTTGCATGTTTATGAGCACTCAGCCACGATGTGGTAATGCAGATTAAATAGTGTAGATTTCTCTCAACATCTCCTTCTTCTTTCGTAACTTCTACAGCTTCTGTTTCTTCTTGCTCTTCAATTCTATTCTTCTTTTCATCTTCTGTGACTATCATACGGACAGTAAGATTTCTATCTAAAGCTGTCACTATTAACGGTGCTATATTTTTGTTGGGATCGAAGGGTAGAGATCATTGTCATATGATAGTTTCATTTGACCTAGTCATGGAAGCTTTTACATTGATACCATTACCTTCGACGTCTTATGGCCCTATTTATCCAATTGTACTTAATGTGTATGAGAACAAAGTTGCTATTCTTCATCATTTCTATGCCCATGAAGGTGCTTTTATTGATTTATGGGTGTTGGAAGAGGGTAGTGGTGCACATGGAAAGAGTTGGGGTTGGACTAAAAAATATGGAATTGGACCCATGTCATGTTGTTTAGAACCAAAATGCTTTTGGAGGAATGAAATAGTCTGCCAAAAATTTGGACAGCTAGGGAACTCTTTTCATTTGATCAATCTCACTACTAATAATGAATTGAAGAAGTTCAGCTTGATTTCGTCTTTGAAGGAAATAAAGGAAATTATCAATTATGTAGAAAGTCTTGTGTCTATGTGTGACATGCATGTTGAATAGACTTATTATCAAGTTCCCAATTTTACATTCATCTATGCAATTTAGTGCAAAATCTGGAACATTTTTTGTTCTACCTATAAATAAGGCTTGATGCCATTTAGAATAAAGAAAATCAATTCTATCTGCTTCTAACTTTTTATCTTTCTCTGTCATTAAATGTTGAGTTGTCATTTACCCCGTTTTAATTTTATTTTTCTTATCATCACACTTGTTTAGAGCACATTGCAAAATCAACATGCTACTACGAGGGATTGGAGACTTGCATGTGCATCATGCCTTCATCCATTTATTCTCTAATTCGGATAGCAACGATGGTACTATAATATATTAACATTTGTTTAGACTTGCAACAATGAATTTAGTACAGAATCTTCCCAATCTCAGCAAAAATGTTCTGATGAGCTACATGAACAAGACTTTTTCCTGTAATAACATATAAATAATTATTCATATCAAGTACTAATCCCTAGTTCTTAATGTAAGAGCTAATTGAAGGCTTGGTTTGGGTTATAAATATAATAATTTAATCCACTTTGTATTGTAAATTTATAATTTTCCCAAATTTCCCCCTATTGATTACACACATTAAGAGGGTCCCATCTAAGGGTAATTATGATGAAATGTGGTAGTTTAGGAAAATCAATCCATATTTGCCACAATTAACTAACATGACTAATTTTTTTAATCCATCAAAAGGAAAGGTTAACAAGATTGATCTAAGTCATTTATTTTTCTCATTTTCTTGTACACCGGAAAGAAAAATAGAAGGAAGCTTTGGGTTCATTGCTCTGTGCTGTCATGATAAAGGCCTCAAGCTTGGTATGTGAGTTTGCTTAGCATTGGTTTTTGATTTTTAAATTTTTTGGTTTCCTTTTAATTGTTTGATTGTGAACTTGTGTTTGTTTAGCTTTTAACTTGTTGGTGCTATGTTTTTGACTTTTGGATGTCATTGTTTTGTTCTTTCTTTGTAGTTGGATGTCATTAACAGAGTTTCTATGGTTCCAGAAGAGAAGATGAATAAACACCGAAGTACAATACAAATCATTTCACTCTCTAGTGTAAACTATATAAACATTGAGAAATATAGTGTATGAACTATCGACGGTGTAGTAGTAAAATCATTTTGTTGGCTTCGTCGATTCATTCATCAATTGTCACTCCTTCTGGTTTGAAGACTTCGCAATTTATAGGTTATTGTGTTTCGACCGTTGCGAGCATTTGATCGTTGGAGATCAGTTGGAAGTAGCCATTGAAGCTTTTGTTGCTTTTTGCCCATTGAGCTCTAATCCAACTTTAATCATAAAATGTTTAACATTAACTTCGTTAATTCTCTGTTTTGAGTGTTGTATCTTTGGCCGTTGTAAAGATTCAAGCTTTTTGTTGGAATGTTCAAATTATCGGTTAGACTCAGAAGCTTTCATCTGTTTTCTGACGTAGCATTTAATGCTTCTCTAACACTCAAATTGCTTTATGCAAAGTTGTTGTTAATCCATGATCTAATCATCTGAAACTCATTAGCAAACTGATTAAAAGCAATTAGCAATAGTAATGAGTGAATATATGTATAAATGAAATCACACATGATGATTTAAATTTTACGAAGACGATGATTTTGAAAACAGGGAATGATCATACTCGAGCATGACTATATGTATGCTTGAGCAACCAGCAGAAGAAAGCACTTTGGAATAATAGAAATCATTTTATGCTCGGGAAACCAGTTATGCTTGCTCGGGCAAGCTTCTTCTGGTATGTGTAAAAATAGTTTCCCTCG
Source organism: Acacia melanoxylon (assembly GCA_019022615.1). Taxonomy (NCBI): domain Eukaryota; kingdom Viridiplantae; phylum Streptophyta; class Magnoliopsida; order Fabales; family Fabaceae; genus Acacia; species Acacia melanoxylon. Next base: position 2,787,969 of record JAFJYJ010000010.1, read on the forward strand.
CTGATGCTCGAGCAAGAAAACCTTCATGCTCGGGCAACATGTCATTGATGCTCGAGCAACCCAGAGAGTATGCTCGGGCAAGAGACGAACAGAGGCAAAGACTTACAGATTCAGTGATGCTGCTCTAGTATGCTTTCTCCTCTGCTCGAGCATGATGCTCGAGCATGACATATTCATTCTCAGGCAAGTGTCATCTAGAGACGAAGAATTAAGAGTAGATTGATGCTGCTCGAGCATCCTTTTACCTCTGCTCGAGCATGGTGCTCGATCATGCCTTTGACTCTGCTCGGGCATGACTCTCCAACTTGTAATATTGTGCTCTAAGCCCGATGATGCTCGAGCACGCCAGTCACTTTGCTCGAGTGGGCTGCCTTCGAGTGGCAGGCTACTGCCTACTATGATCTTGTGCAAATATCAAACTCCATTGACTTTTAAAATGCAATAGCATTGGCAGTACAAGAGTCAATTTCCAGTGAGCATAATGTCTTCAATATAGCTCTAGATTTGGAAAATCACCCATACTTAGAAAGCTCTTTAAGTCTTCTTTCCAATACAAGAAGAATCAGCTCCAAACTCGTTGTACCTCGTTCATTATCATCAGATGAATGGAGGTTGTTCTTGACCAGCATTTCTTGCAACATCCTGAACTGACCGTCAACTTCAAAATATCATATCTCCTTCAATTGATATTTTTTTTCATGATTTTGATATTCTTGGAAAGGTATGTGAGTCTAGTTTCAAATGGCACTAGTTTCAGCTCAATTAGATTTGTAGATTCTGAGATACACCAAAAATACCAAAGTCGGGTCACGGCTTTATGTGGCGTGAATTTCAGTTCCAACTTCAACAATCCATAGCTCCTTGATATGAACTCCTTTGAGCTTGAATTTTATATTAAAATTACGCATTGGGAGTCTAGTTTCATATGCCACTGGTTTCACCTCAATCCAATCTTTGGTTTGGGAGATATCATCGAATTACCCGACCTCACCCAAGCTAAACATGAAACAAAGGTGAATAGAATGCTGAAAAACGACCTTTGCTCGAGCACCAGATTTTCCCTGCTCGAGCATGGTATTTTTATGATCGAGCATGAGCAGAATTTGTGCGTGAGCTGGAAATGTACCGTGCTCGAGTATGACATTGTTATGTTCGAGCATGACTTTAGGAATGCAATTGTTGAGCCATTTCAACTTCCCCTTGATCATGGAGGCTTCTAGAATCAATCTTGAAACTTTTATAATGATATTCTCATTCCATTCATCAAGTTCTTCCATCTTCCATCTCCATACTTGATCATTCTTCATTATTTAAACTTTACATCTACATTAAATATAAGAATTAGTCAAAGTAGAAGATAAATGTAGTATGTAAACTTTTTGCTTTGTATAATGGCATCTATATAAGACATCATCAAAACTAATTATATCCAACATCACGCGAGCCCCAAACCTATATACAAATTTCACAAACTTAAAGAATTTTTGAGGAACCTAAAGATCTTGGAGTTCCTTAGGTGGAGCTGAGTATGGCTAGTTCAACATTTTCAAACACTCCGACATCATGACTCTGAAGGTTTCGAGGGATAATCACGAGAAGGTGGAGGATGAATCACGATCATGGAGAGGAAATGAGTGTGTGATCTTGAACCTGTCAAAACTTCGAGAAAAATCCTACTAAAAAGGTAGGACTATCATTAGTTGTAGCCTACTTGAGACTCGATTTTACATATAGACACCAAAAAAATACAAGGGATGACGGAGCATCGACGATGGGAGAGGAGGGAAGATGGGGATTCGATGATGTGAGAAAGGAGGGAAGACGGAGGATCCCTATCTTCCATGTATTTTGTAGAATTTTCTAGGATGTCAAATTTATGGGGCCAAAAATTTCTTCAAGAGATTTAATATTTTAATTATATGAGGTTTGCTACTGTAATATGAATTTAATATGGTTTAGGCATGCTTGGGATTAGTGTACTAATTATGAAGTTGTTAATGATATTATAAGTAGTATTTAATATTCATTTATAAGTTTAAGGCTTAAAGAATGTGAGTTTGCTCACATTTCAAGCTGGTCACCCCTAAAATTTTCAGGGTGTGACAGGTTATTTACACTTGTGGACTATGTGTCTACTCTTGTTTTCGTGGCCTCTATCTGTGTTGGGTTACTTTCCCTCGTGGACTGTGTGTCTATGCTTGTTATCCATTATGTTGAAGTCCTACAGAAGGAGGAAATTTGATACTTATTGTTTTAAAATTGGTTTTGAGAACAAGTTGTTTTATTTCCTAGTTGGTATTTGTTTGTTCAATGATCTTCTATGCCACTTTAATTATGCTTTGTAATAATCTTTTATATAAATTCATTTATGGTTATGATTTTGTATTTAGAAGTTGAAATTAACAAGTTATCTGCTAATTATATATTTCCATCATATCAAATAATTTCTTTATGCATTTTAGTTATTTTCATTACCTTTTATTATGAGACGTTATTTACTGGAGGCAAGCATGCCAATAATGCTATGCAAGTTAGAGAGAGTGTTTCCACCTAGCTTATTTGACTCAATGAAACATTTGCATGTTCACTTGGCCTACGAAGCAAGGGTAGAAGGTCCATAACAATATAGGTGGACGTATCTGTTTAAGAAGTAATATATATATATATAAATGTTTCGGCGAGATATTAATTGACCCACATGGTGCTATAGTTTCTCAAAGGTGCGTTGAAGGATCTATTGTTGAAGCGTATCTAGTCGAAGAGACCACTAAATTTGCATCATACTATTATCCCTCTGACATTATATTAAGATGGAGATGGGTATCTCGCAACCATGATAGCGGTGATACGAGTGGTCAAATATCAATATTTAATTTTTTAGGCCGAGTCGTCAGAAAAAAAAGTAGGTCAACTCTAGAAGGAATAGATAAGCAAGAATGAAGTGGTACATTCTAAACAACTGTGAAGAGGCCGCCCTATACTTAGAGTAAGATTTCCTTTATTTTTACTATTACGGTAAGTATTCAAGTATTACTTTCATTTTGTTGTTATAGTTACTTCTCCAAATGGATTCGATCGACAAATCCTTTAATGTCAGATTCTGAAGTTGATCAGTTCATGAATGCCGAGTTTCCTTGATAGTTTCGATCCTACTTCATTGAAAACCAATCAGCTCCTCATGATGTTGCATAGAGTTCATCTTATAGAGCTACAAGAGTTGTTACCCAGATCAGAAAATATGTAATTAATGGGTATTGGTTTGGGACTTTTGAAGCGAATGAAAATATGTCAAGTTGCAATTACGGTGTATGTTGTGAGGTGGCCAAGTTGACGAGGTCGAGGGCGACTACTACGGGAAGTTGATTGACATAATTCAGCTGGATTACCAATGGGACAAGTCGGTGACTCTGTTTTAAATGTGAGTGGTTTGATAACACTCCGCGTGGGACAATGTCATTTAATACTCTCTATTTATACTAAGAGAGTATTAAATGACCGTTGCTAACTCCATTAATCCGTTGGTGGACTAATCTAACTGTTGGAGGCACTTTTGTGTCTTCTCTCTCTAATCTTTAGTTAATTCCTTTTGCCCAAAGGATTAGTGTTGACTTTCCTTGTAATAGATCCATTGGAAGAGCAAGTACTGCTTAGGGAAAGCAGTCATTAATCCTTTTACAGATGTGTAGAGAATGTGGGCTCAAAAGGATGCAAGCTTCGGTCTTGCATTTAATATTCGACATGCTTTTTGCTTTTGATCAAATCTCCATTTAAAGTTCTCTAAACAATCTGAAACTCACTAGCAAACTCATTAAACATAGTTAAGTACAGTAGTAAATGTAAATGAGAAGCATTGAGATCAAACAAGAAGATTTCATAATTTCGTCAAACTTGATTTTCAAACTCCAAGACCAATACTCGAGTATGTTCATCAATACTCGAGTATGTCACTGTGCACTAATATGAATACTTGAGTATACATGTCAATACTCGAGTATTCTTCTTCCAGAGAGGCACATCATGTTTTGAGCTTTGGACCATTTCTTTGAATGAGAGCAATACTCGAGTATTCAAAACTAATACTCGAGTTTTGAACCTTTTATGTGAAAATGAGTTTAAGTCCAAAACCTCAATACTTGAGTTTTCAAAACATTTGAAAGAGAGCCAAGCTCTCTGTATGCTCAATACTTGAGTATTCAATTTCTTTGAAAACTTTGTGAAACTTTTTCTAAGTCAATACTTGAGTATTCCTTTTGATACTTGAGTATTCAAGTCATTTGAGAATAGCAAAGATTTCTTTATCCCTAATACTTGAGTTTCCAAGTCAATACTCGAGTATTCAGATATTTTCAAAAAACTTTGAAAAGTCTCTGCCAAATCAATACTTGAGTTTCCATTTCAACACTTGAGTATTCATAAACATGTGTAAAGTTTGAAAAACTTTTTGATAACCCAATACTCGAGTGTTAAAACTCATACTCGAGTATTCACATGTTTGAATACTTTGGTGACTCTCTGTGTGACAAATACTTGAGTATTCAAATGGATACTTGAGTATTGAAAGATTTTCCTTTTGTTGAAGGAGTCTCTGTATGGTCAATACTCAAGTATTCAACCCAATACTCGAGTTTGGCTCATAGTGAAAAACTTGGAGTGCTCTCTGTAACTCCAATACTTGAGTATTCATGTGAATATTCGAGTATTGCTTAGTTTCATGAGAATGAGCTACTCTCTGTCAAGTCAATACTCGAGTATTGAAATCAATACTCGACTTTTCTCTTGATAGTAAGTTTTTCAACTTACCAAGACAAACTTTAACTTGTGTTTACAATTGTCAGTTATCATCAAAACACATGGAGAACTAACAAATGCTACAACATAGCCGCCTTCAAAATGTTATCTAGTTAACCCACCACTATGCTATATAAAAGCTTTCACGTCTTATAAATACAATTCTAGCTATACTTCTCCCATATGCCTATGGTGATTTTTTAATTCATATTATCAATCCTAATCAATGATTGGTAGACTCATTCTTGTAGCCTACAATGATAGGTCAAGCCTTGCACCAGCCTGCCCAACTAACACTGTTTATCAAATGTCTAACCCCGACTCCTTTCCAGTAAGCTGAGGCCACTGATCTAGCCCTTAGCTTTCGCTAACCGACAAGAGATTAAATACTAATAAAGAAATTGAATTTATTTCATTAAAGAACTAGCAAATTGGATTCATTCTACACTCAAGAATTCATCCTCGCTCTGCTAAAGGAGTTTTAGTTCATGGCTGATGAAGGAATCACAAAACAAATCATAGTAGAATAGCCCATGGAAAAAGATAAACTAAAAATCAACGAAATAAAATAGAAAGTTCACTCAAGGGGTCAACAGCGTAGGAGGCGCCTGTCACGTGACGTCTCCACGTCTTTTACTCTCTGTCTTACTACAGGGAAGGATTCTGGGTCTCTTCTAGAGCTTTTGTACTTCGTAAGTTCTCTCATTCTTCTTTGGAATCTAGTCGAATAAGAATTCCTTTGTAGGGTTAGCCATCTTTTCATCTTATAGTCAAGTTTCCTTACGGCGTACCTTTAACGAGCTGGACCTTTCTAAATCCGTCAGGTCCAACTTTCTAAATTTGGTTGATTGATTATGTTGGTACTGCGGGATTCTCCAAATCTTATCTTCGATCTTCCGTATCTTCTAATTCATCTGTCAGCAATCTAACCATCGTCTAATCGTCTGTCTAATAATTTACACTTAACTTCCTGAAACAGCCTCAAGGAAAAGTCAGAACACAAGGCGCATAGCATTGCTTCACTTACTATGCTATAGCATTCCAGTTACATTATATTGCGGGCATGTTATTGCTTACTCGATGCTATAGCATTGTATTAGCTATGCTATATGCTTTCACAATAAACCTCAAACTTGCCCTTTTCTTATGCACATGTATAGGATAATTATGCAATTACCACGATTTATGAGATTCATCCTACATTTCCCTATATGTGTGAATTATAACATATATACTCAGATTAGATACATTTAAGTTCAAATTCACCATATAAAACAGTCACACATCGTAGGAAACACATGTCATAAATAGTGCTCATCAAATATCCCCACACTTAGCTTTTTGCACTCCTGGCAAAATAAAGATATATGAATTTTTGAAGTTGAGTCAAATTTCAGAAATTTCCAGCACTTGTGCGAAAATAAAGGAAAATTTACTAAAGAAGAAATTTCATGTAGTTGCAGTAACCCTTTTTTGCCAACGGCACTAGCATCTATATTCAACTGCGTGATTGACCAATAAGCTTGATGTTCCCATTCCACTGGGAGATGACAAGCTTTCCCGAAAACCAGCTGATATGGGGAGGTCCTCAATGGTGTTTTGAAAGCAGTGTGTTATGCCAAAAGGGAGTCTTCAAGCTTCTCCGACCAATCCTGTCGATTGGGGTGCACTACCTTTTCCAAGATACATTTAACTTTCCTGTTTGAGACCTTCGCCTGTCCATTTGATTGAGGGTGATATGCGGTGGCGACACAATGCTTGACTTCGTATTTGGCAAGCAAGGATTCAAATTGTCAACTACTAAAATGAGTACCTTCATCGCTGATTATAAATCTAGGGGTGCCAAACTTAGTAAATATATTTTTCTTCAAGAACTTGCCAACGGTTTGTGAGTCATTTGTTGGGAGGGCGGCCGCTTCAACCTATTTAGAGACATAATCAACAGCTACTAATATGTATTGGTTTCCCATGGATGGAGGAAAAGGTCCCATGAAGTCAATGCCCCAAAATGATAGGAGTCAGGGGTATCTCATGACGGCAAGATATGTTCCCAGTTCTCTAGCATTTATCGCACTTTAACACAAAATGATGAGCATCCTTAAAGAGAGAAGCCAGTAAAAACCAGATTGCAACACCTTGGTTGCTGTGTGAATACCCCCGTAATGTGACGAGTGACAATGCTCTAAAACAGCCTCGGCTTCATCATTTGGTATGCATTGTCTGAACATCTAATCAATAATTCCATTGCATATTTTCAATTTTGTGACAAAAAGAGTTTTTGGTCATAAATTTGATAGTTTGCGATGGGAATATAAGTCCGTCACCAAAAACGCTTTGTGATGACATTTTTTGCAACGAGACATAAATATGTCGCAAAGCATTTTTAAGACGGAATTTCCCTATTTTGCGACTGATTTTGCCAGTCGCAAATCCTGACTTTTTTATAGTACCACCTAACTACCAAGTTACAAATCCAAAAAATTGTTTAGCATGCAACGCTATATCACATACTCATCCTTAACAATGTTTAAACTCTAATATTCTGGTTTAATTAGCATAACATATTCAAAACATCACTTATACCATCATTTTAATCATTAAAAAAATCATTCGAATATTATCCCTACCTCAACACTGATAATTCTAGTTTGTAAACAATGATGATATAATTTTAAGAAGCAAGATTTGAAGGGGTAGTCCAAAATAATTTTTAATAATTATCTTAAGCTTTTCCTCATTATAAACTTGAGACTTTTGACTCCTAATGACTTAACAACCTTCTCATCTTAGTTTTATTTCTAAACTCCTTGTCCCAAAATTTGGGATGTTACATTCAAATTTAGTTAAAGATGCCAATACATTATTCTCATTGTTCAGAGAAGTTATTGTGTGGGTTGGCCTTGAAAATATAGTCCATGTTGTGACTAATAACGTACTAACTATGCAGTATGTGGTAGATTGATAAAAGAGAAATATAAAACCATTTATTGGTGACATTGTGTAGCTCACTATTTGAATATGATTTTGAAAGACATTGCATCTGTAACATCCCATTTTCAAAAGCAGTATAAATTTTTTTCCCATCATATATCATCAGAGTAAAGCATCGGAGCGATTGAGTAACTGATACATTTATTCAAATTGCCGTAAGTCTGGCTGATTTACAGAAGTGGTACATTGACCGAGAGTTTTCAAAAATGAATAACAACAGAATAAAGTCTTCGCCGGGTCTCGTGCGGCGCTCGCCTTTCTCCTCGGTTCTCGGTTCTCCCGAACCGACGCTATGATAAGAGCCGAGATCCAATTGCAATTTGGATCTCGGTAACGATTAACCTCATGCTTAAATATGACTACATATACACGACGGCAATGACAATCAATACAACAGTCCACAACAGATGTATGATTAAAAATACATAACCACGTATGTAAGATAATAACCACGTATGTAACATAACCACGTATGATACAGCAATAATAACCTCGTTTGTGACATAACCACGTATGTGACATAACCGTGTATATAACATAACCACGTATGCTATAACAACAAACAGAACACAACAAACATATATAATCATACAATAACCATCAGAGTTAGTGTTACAGTACGCGAACGTACCTTCGTTGTCGACTACGGTACGTTTTACGGAAAAACGGTAATTTTTGACAGCGGGTGAAACAGCGGTATGACGGCGGCACAACAGCGGCTCGATTAGCTCAGATATCCTATAAGGACAACGTTTATCAACATGTGGCATCATAACAGGCCATTTGGGCGAAAATACTATTTTGCCCCTAGTACCCCTATTTGGCGGAATTTCGCCGGAGCTTATTTATTTTCGCTCTATCTCTCCGAATTTTGATGAGATCTTTTCCCTTATCATATTTTTGAAATATGTATCATATTTACCCCTAAATATGATATCTAGAATATCTTGAAAATTTAAAGATAAATCTAGCACTTCTACTATATCTACCGAAAGAACTACGAAACTAAAGACTAAGGACCGAAGAACTTACTCGGACTTTGCTCGGACTTTCTCCGAGCTTTCTCTCTAACTTCTCTCTAAGGGGCATATTTTTGGTGTGAAAAATGAAGAAGGTGCTCATGCCTTTATATAGGCAAAAATTGTGCCACTTTGGTAATTTCCATATTCCAAATCTTGTAATTTTCTCTTACCTTATAACCAAGTAAAATAAAGGCTAAATGGTGGTTAATTCTTGACCATGGGCAGCCCTTAGTCGACATTGGGGAGTGATGTGGCAGCAAGCCATTGGTCCAAGAGTGGTGACTCAAGCTTACTTGATGCCTGGTCCGATAGAATTTCCCCGATCGGTGTCCGTTTCGCGTAGTCTCGGAAAATCTCAAAATTCTGAATTCGTAACTTTGAATATCTTCTCTTCCTCATCAATAATATCTAATTTAACTTAGATTTCGTTCCCTTACAGGGTTCCAATGACCAGTTGAAGTTTTCTCGAAAAATGTGTCCGGCGCGTTCGGTTCGAAAATCGTTTCGGAATCATCAACTTCTAGACAAAAATTCACGATTCCAAATATGTCCATATAATTATAAACTCATCTCCGGATGTTGATTTATAATTTATTTTCTTCAAATCCAAAATGTGAATATCTGCGCATTTTTTCCTATTTCGTCTTATTAGGCAAATGCGCTACCGACCTCGGAATTAACTTAGGAAGAGGTCACTTGAAGGTAAAAACTCACTGATCAATATTTTACCTTGACTTTGGAATTCCTATTCCTGGTTCTCTAGATAGGATCCGTTTCCTATTTATTCCATTACTATTCACTATATTATATAATAATACAATTTTACAAAAATATCATGATTTTTTTTTATTTTATTTTTTATTTATTTTTCTAAGCATAAAATATTTTATTAATATTTTATTTTTTTTATTTTTTATTTATTTAATAATTTCGAATTTCTCCAATTAAAAATAATTATTTAAATTATTTTTAATTCATTTACTTTATACCTTAATTATCCCATTAATTACCAGATTAGCCACTTACTAATTTTTGATAATTTTCTTAATTAGGATAAATCATTATCTCACAATTATTTTACTTACATTGGTATTTTATATCCCATGTAAAATATTAAAAATCATGGGGTCAATTATGATCCCCAAAATAATAATAAATCTTGCCTCAATATTTTCCAAGGAAATTAATCCCAAAAATTACCTAAATTAGAGACAACATATTCTCCAATTTTTAATAAATATTTCATTGCCTCTTAGGATTTATCATAATATTTTCGGGGTATTTTATGGCCCACAATTGCATTTAGGGATTTTTAGCTCTTTATTCACCCTAATTTCAATAGAAATTACCTTAGGAAATAAGATAATTATTACTTATTATTTGAAACCACATATTCACCTATTTTCAATAGGTATTATTTATCGAAATATAATATTCCAGATAAATAATTACCCGGGTATTACAGTATCTATGCCTCATGTGTCAGACCTTGGAAAGAAGGCGTCCAAAATCACTATATTTGCATATAACCATTTGGTCTTCTTGTCATGGTTAAGAAAAAAACCTGGTTGGAAGGAAATTGTGTGTCCTAGTGTAACAAAATTTTCCACCACATTCATCTCCCTTCATAGCATATATTCGCATACACATGACTTACCGGCTTTGATTATTGATAAGCATTTTTGTAGCATAAGTTACCAACCACAGAAGATGGGAAAACTTTTAGTGCAGTCATTCTAAATAACCGAGTTCTGGAATTATTGTTTTCAAGTTATGAGGCTTGTGTCTCCATTGATCAGATTGTTGAGGATTCTTAATTCGAATGAGAAGCCTGTAATGCCTTATGTTTATGAAGACATTTAGAGGGCTAAAACTGTAATCAAAGACATGTTTCAGAGGAAAAAATAATAATACACTCCTTACACAAATATTATTCAAAGTCTTTGGGATAAGCATTTGAAAAATGAACTTCATGCAACAACATAATTGTTGAATCTTGCATTCTTGTATAGTCCTGTTTTTCTTAAAAAGCATGTTTGGAAGTTGTGGTCGATTTGTTTGAGGCAAACTCACCTGGCAATGCTGATTATTATGTTACAATGATGAAGCAAATTGGTGTATACCATGAATGTAAATTAAGAATCATTTCCTAAAGTTTCATGTGGAAAAACAACCCATAAACTAGTCCCTTGTAAGTATATTAAATTTCATATTCAAAAGCACATATTGAGGCAATGTCAAGAGTTAAACCAACCAAAATGAAGTTCAAACCAAGGAGATATGGCCTTTGAAAGTGGACACATGTGATTCTGGAATCAATTCAGCATAGCTTCAGATTTCTGGATATGGCTCACAACCAATTGAAGTTGTTGCCTCGAGCCAGTAGGAATGCAACCTTGAGTTGGTTAACTCGAGCCAGGAATTTATGTACCTCAAGTCTAATGGAAAAGATAGACACTTTGGAAGAGCTTATTACCTCTAGTCAGCACATTCACCTCTAGTCAAAAAGCAAGTTTTATTTTAAGTTATCTCCTGGACAGAAGCAAGTGGATGACAGTGACCAATCATTATTCAATGCTCCTTCCAACTTAAGCACTTGAACATCATCATTCCTTCAGACATAACCACGTGGAAGACAACTAAAAAGAGACCCAACCAAGCAGACACTCATTTATGGGTTAGCAGAAGGCGCAGATGTTTAAATCTCTCAACGGACATTTAATGAAGTTAAATGGTAGATAAAACAAAGAGGAAGCTCAGACGCTCCAGAGCCATTCCCAACAGTCGAATCTTCAACGGGCAAATTCAAACATTCAAACGGGCAGATTCAAATCCTTCAACGGTCCTCAATCTTCAAGTACTATAAATACCCGAAGGATTGAATTCATCAATGGCAGAATAGACACATACACAGACAAAGCATTCAAAGCGATCAATCTATAGTCTGTATATATCTTCAGATATTATTGAGCTTCAGTGTTTATTATTCATCTACTCGTGAGAGAGTTCAAACACTTATTTGATTATTGTGTTGTAAAATCTTAAGGTTGTGGAACCTTAAGTGTGGGTGTACAATTACAACTTGTAAGGGGGAGTGAGTCCAAGAGTGAGAGGATCATCCTTCGTTTACAGAGTGTGTAATTGTGTACGTAGTTATTTGGTTACAACTTGTAAAGAGGGTAAGTCCTAGTGAGAGGATTACTCGAGAGTTACAAAGTGTGTAATCAAGTTACGAGATAGTGAAATCCCAGAGTGTTTCTGAGGACTGGACATAGGTCAAGAGTTGGACCGAACCAGTATAACCTCTTGTGTTCGTTGCTCTTCTCTCTATCTCTGTTTTAAGTGTTCTTGAGCAATAAGCGAAAGAATTTCATAATCACCTATTCACACCCTCTAGGTGATATTCCACCTTCAGATTTAACTGAGTTAGGTTCGATGCCCCAAGTCTACTCAAGGCTCGGATGAAGAGGGTATAGTTACATAGAAGATTTGTAATTATGAAGTTTTGTATTACTGTATCACATGAATAATTCCTTCGGGATATTTTGTAATATATATATCAGTATACGTCAGGCATCATCATATGTCTGAGTATTTCATATCAGTTACTCAGTGTTATACCTGTTGTTCAAATTTTTAGTACATGCTCTCTGTTTCCGCAAAACGCTAAGCTGTAGCATCTCAAAACTCTGATGAATTTTTATAAAACCACGTGTCACCAGCACGATTTATGTTACAAAATTTGGGGTGTTACACCCAACAAGTGGTACATCGATAGTAGATGCTCAAGACATATGACGGGAGACCAATCCAAATTTATCTCAATCAAGCTCAAGGATGGTGGCAAGGTGACATTTGGTGGAAATCAATCTGGAAAGATTGCTGGCATTGGTGAAATTGGAAACAATGAAGGACCACAAATCAAGATGTCTACCTTGTGGAAGGACTTTGCCACAATCTCCTTAGTGTAAGCCAAAGCACCGATAAAGGTAATCTAGTTATCTTTGATTCGAGGAGTGCTTGATTGTAAGTAAAGATAATCTCCCTTTGGAAAATATCAAATCAAAAGCTTTATTCAGAGCTCCTAGAGATGGAAATTGTTATACACTTAACCTCTCTAGAAATGGCTCTGCCTCTGAAAAATGTTTTGTTAGTAATCTAGATTATAGTTGGTTATGGCACAAGCGATTAGTTCATGTCAATATGATCCAACTTGACAGACTACTTAAAAAGGATTTGGTTATTGGTATTCCAAAACTTCGATTTAAAATTGACATGATTTGTGATGCTTGTCAAAAAGGAAAACAAACCAAATATTCTTTCAAATCTAAAAATGAGATTTCAACTAATAGACCTCTTCAACTACTTCATATGGATCTAGTTGGACCAGCTAGAGTAAAAAGCCTTGGTGGCAATCTTTATACTTTGGTCATAGTTGATGATTTCTCTAGATTTGCTTGGACCATTTTCTTATCTTCTAAAGATGAAACATTTGATCAATTTGTTTGTTTTGCCAAGAAGGTCCAAAACGAGAAAGGGTTCTCAATTTCAGGAATTCGAACTGATCATGGAGGAGAATTTGAAAACCATGCATTTGCCGAATTACGTGACAACCATGGTATAGATCACAACTTCTCAGCCTCAAGGACTCCTCAACAAAATGGTGTTGTAGAAAGGAAGAATCGAGTCCTCACCGAGATGGCAAGAGCTATGCTGAATGAGAACAACACTTCTCAAGTGTTTTGGGCTGATGCAATGAGTACGGCTTGCTACATCTCAAATCAGGCATGCCTCCGGAAGAAGCTGAGCAAAACTCCCTATGAGTTGTACAAAGGTAGAAAACCAAATTTGGGTCATCTGCATATCTTCGGATGCAAGTGCTTCATCCATAACAATGGTAAGGACAGTTTGGGAAACTTTGATCCCAAAGCGGATGAAGGTATATTTTTAGGCTATTCAAATAGAAGTAAAGCTTATAAAGTTTTTAATACTCGTACTCGAATTGTCGAAGAGCCTATGCATGTTGTTTTCTGTGAATCCAAAAGCGATAAATCCTTGGATAATGATGAGGAAAATGTTTTCAAAACTCAATTCTTTTTGAAAACTACTCGCATCTATTGAAAACCCCGAAAATGTTTTTGAGGCTGATCCCCAAAACAATATTGAAAATCGATCAGTCTCGGCCCTATTTTGGGAAGTTCATAAGGAATCATCCTTTGGACCAAGTAATAGGAGATGTACATCAAGGAGTAAGAACTAGAAACATCACTTTGAATTAAGTAACTTTTTTTGCTTTTATATCTCATATTGAACCCTCAAAAATAGATGAAGCCCTTTCAAACAATGATTGGGTGATAGCTATGCAAGAGGAGTTACACCAATTTGATAGAAATCAAGTTTGGGATTTGGTACCTAGGCCTAAAGACCATCCGGTCATTAGCACTAAATGGGTATTCAAGAACAAACGAGATGAATCAGCAATCATTGTCCGTAACAAGGCAAGACTGGTTGCTAAAAGCTATAATCAAGAGGAAGGAATTGACTATGAAGAAACTTATGCTCCAGTGGCAAGATTGGAAGCCATAAGAGTTCTTCTAGCCTTTGCTTGTATCAAAGGATTCAAGCTCTATCAAATGGATGTGAAAAGTGCTTTTCTAAATGGTTTTATACAAGAGGAAGTTTATGTTGAACAACCTCTGGTTTTCAAGATGATCATCATCCAGATCATGTTTATCGTCTCAAAAAGGCATTATATGGTCTTAAGCAAGCTCCTAGAGCTTGGTATGAGCAATTAAGCAAGTTCCTTCTTGATCAAGGATTTGTTAGAGGAAAAGCAGATACAACTCTCTTCATAAAGAGTAATAAGCTTAGTGAAATTTTAATTGTTCAAATATATGTTGATGACATTATATTTGGTGCTTCTAATGATGCTTTGTGTGAAGATTTTGCTAAGAATATGCAAGGAGAGTTTGAGATGTCTATGATGGGAGAACTCAACTACTTCCTTGGTCTGCAAATCAAGCAAAGAAAAGATGGGATCTTCATATCTCAAACCAAGTATCTCAATGATCTGCTGAAGAAGTTTGGGATGGACCAATGTAATGGAGCTGATACTCCAATGAGCTCAACCGCTTCTTTGGATGCAGATGAAAAGGGCAAGAATTTCAATATAACAAAATATAGAGGAATGATTGGATCATTACTCTATCTTACTGCAAGTGGCCCTGACATCCAATTCAGTGTGGGGATGTGTGCAAGGTTTCAATCTGCTCCAAAGGAGTCTCATGTTGTGAATGTGAAGAAGATCTTCAGATACCTTGCTGACACAAAGACCCTTGGATTGTGGTTTCCCAAAGGTCAACCTGAACATTTGGTGGCATATTCAGATTCAGACCATGCCGACTATAAGACTGATAGAAAGAGCACAAGTGGCCAATGTAAGTTTCTTGGTGGCTCACTTGTCTCCTGGTTCAGCAAGAAGCAAACAAGTGTAGCTGTGTCTTCTATTGAAGCTGAATATGTAGCTGCCTTAAGTTGTTGTGCTCAAGTCCTATGGTTCAAGCAACAACTATCTGACTTGAGAATCAACCTGAAGGAGATCCCAATATTGTGTGACAACATAAGCACAATAAGCTTGGCCAAGAATCCAGTGCAACAAACTCAGACCAAGCATATTGATGTGAGGCATCATTTCATAAGGGATCATGTTCAAAAGAGAGATGTAAAAGTCATGTTCATCCGAACATATCTTCAACTTGCTGACATCTTCACCAAGCCACTAGCCAAGGAACAATTTAATTTCATATGAAGAGAATTGGGAATGGTAAATCCCAATGAATTGTAAGTATATCTATCTATCTCAATGTTAGTTATGGTTTTGATGATTATTGGGAACTAATTTAAGCATCAGAGTGTCTAGCTATGTCTTATGCAGGATGCTTTAAATTTTGAGTATTTACTGATGAGAGAAGCAATACTCGAGTATTGAGGGCAATATTTGAGTATTCGAGGGTCAGAGAGCAATCTGGAGGCTGGCGAGAAGCAATACTTGAGTGAATACTCGAGTATCCAAGTAAAGTATTGAATACTCGAGTATGTAAGGCAATACTTGAGTATTCCAGAGGCAGAGAGCAACTTGAAGATTGTCGAAGAAGCAATACTTGATACAATACTCGAGTATCCAGGTAAAGTATTGAATACTGGAGTATGTAAGTGACATTACTCAAGTATTGGTTTGGAATTTCAAAGGTTCACATCACACTTTTGAAGTCCAGGTAAGTTGAATTTTTTTTCAATACTCGAGTATGGCATTGCATATATATATGATCACTATTCATGTTCATCATTACTCGACTCAACACTCAAGTTTTGCCCTAGCCGTCGTCTTCTCTCCCTGATTCTCGCCATCATCGAACAAAACCCTCTTCCTAAACACAGAAATGACTTCCAAATCTTCATCTAAAGCTACTCACGACGCTGATTCCACCAAGGAAGGGGCGAAATCCAATTCTCCATCTCAACCTCCTCCTCCTCAACGTCCTCCAAGGTATAAATCGATCCCAAAGGGTCTTTATCACGGTGTTGATCGTTCAATCAGAGGATTAGCGAAAACATCCCGAGGCTTCAACGCCCAACCCGAACAAGAAAGGAGTCATTCGAACAATCTATTCCAACCCCTCCAAGGAAAAAGAGGTCGGCACCGAGGTCACATCCTTTGGAAAAGGGAAGAAGAAGGTTCTTTGAATCTTCCAAATCAAAACCGGCAAGGAAGAAGAGAGCGACAACCTCATCTCAACAGTCTTCGAGAGGTCAATCTTCCTCCAAAGCTACCTCTTCTACACATACCCAGTCTGAACAAGAAAAAGAACCCTTAGTGATGCCAAATGCTATTCAGGATATCTATCGTAATCCTGATCCTCCCTCTGGTTTCACTATCATTAATACTATTCTTTCAAATGATCTCAATGCTAAATTCAAAGAGAAGTATATGAAGAAGGAGTTTTGTCATGTGGTTGCAATTGACTTGGTTCAATTTCAACAAGATTGCAATATCAATCTTTCTTCATGGTTTGCACCCTACGAGTCTTTCATTTCCATTGCAGCTCCCTATACTCCTAATCTCGTTCGATTATTTTATTTCAATATGGAGTCGGCCAATATTTTGGACTCAGATGGTGAACTAGTTGAGGAAAGGATAACCACAAGTGTCAAAGGTGTCAAATTCACCTTGTCTGCCTCCATCCTAAACATAATCCTCAAGATTACCAATCCACCTCCTGTCTCCACTCCAGACTATGGTAATCAAGAGATATTCTCCACATTGAGACCAAATGAGGAATTCCCTGAAAACCAGAGTCACACTCTTTCTTTTAAACCCGGATCAATGTCTCTAATCAATCGGGTTCTGCGGTACATCTACTCAAGGAATTTCATTCGAAAGGAGGAAGCTTCACTCACTTCTCTCGAGAAAGATTATAGGTTCTTCACAAATTCGTGAAAAAGCACCCTTTGAACCTTGGTCATTGGCTTTTCCAAGAAATGATTAAGTTCAAATTCTCATCCAGGAAGAATTCCTACATACCTTTCCTCACTCATATCGTCATCATCTTCTATCATAAAATCTGGTATCTTTGGTGAAACTTTAAAGAATCCACCTTTCTTTGGAAAAGCTCAGTTGAACCTAATGAAGCTGAACTTTGAAGCTGAAGGCTCAGGCCAATCATGAGCACCCTCAAGATCACAAGCCAGAGCATCTCAGTCAAGAGCACAAGAAGCTGAGTCTACTCCACCTACTCAGCCACCTCTGCCTTCAAGCTTTGATGATCGAGTAAAGGCAATTGTGGATGCTGCTATTGCCTCACTCTCTATTAGATTAGAATTTGAGATAGGCAAATTGGTGCATGAGGTTCGACAAGGCAATCATGGTATGGTGGATGCTCAGGATGCTATGAAAGAGCAAATTGACACTCTCATTGGTCATAATCAAGAGTTGCAGAAGAAGGTAGATGAGCTTACTAGCAAGAATGCTGAGCTATCTGATCAGTTGATTGATCTTGATGCCAGGATGTCCACTCAATCTGTCACTACTAGCCACGATCGATATCTGTGGATAGGATCGAAGAACCTTCATACTGGATCCACTTCAACATTTGGCGCCACAACTGATCCTGTCAAACCTGAATCCTCACCTCAATTTGTCTTCCACACCTCACCCATCACCATTTCTCCACCTGCGCATTCTACTCCCATTCTTAATACCTCACCCATTCCAGCCTCCTTTCCTACCACTGAGGTTCTAGCTTCTCCATCTCACACAACCCCATCCACTGCAATTGTTCTTTACTCTCCACCCCCTACTCCCTTCATCGATCTTCTCCAAGCACCTTCACCATCTCTTTTTGATGATCCCAAAGGGGGAGAGAAAGGCAGAGATTTCAAATTTTAAAATTTGAGTGTTGAAAGTTTGTAGTAATTATAGCCTGTTAGGTTGTTATGCATCTTGTATCTTGCTTTTGAATTTGTAATGCATTTTGACTGAAGTATATGAAATTAGGCAATCTTACATGCTTCTGCTATCTCTGATATCTTGACATTTTCTCATGCTTTTCAACATGGTTAAGTCTTTCAAAATTTCAAAATGCCTACTTCAATGACTTGAAATTTCTGTCAAAAGTAAAACTCAAACCAAGACACAAATTCTCTCAAATTCTAGCAAACTTGGTTTACAAGTGTTGTCATCATCAAAAAGGGGGAGAATGTTAGTTCTCTATGTGTTTTGTTGATAATCGACAATTGTAAACGCAAATTAAAATGTGTTTTGGTAAGTTAAGAAACTTTGTCAAGTGAATACTCGAGTATTGGTTTCAATACTCAAGTATTGAGTTGACGAAGAAGAATGGCTTGTCACAAAATTGTCAATACTCAAGTATTCCTCTGAATACTCAAGTATTGAGGTTACAGAGAGCATTCATAGTTTTTTCACAATGAGTCAATACTCAAGTATTGGTTTCAATACTCAAGTATTGAGTTGACAGAGAATGGCTCACTGTCACAAAATTGTCAATACTCAAGTATTCCTATGAATACTCAAGTATTGAAGTTACAAAGAGCATTCCAAGTTTTCCACAATGAGTCAATACTCAAGTATTGGTTTGAATACTCGAGTATTGATCATACAGAGACTTTTTCACTAAAAGGCAAAATAGTCAATACTCAAGTATCCATTTGGATACTCAAGTATTGGTTATACAGAAAGTCACCAAAGTATTCCAACATGTGAATACTCGAGTATTGGTTTGAATACTCGAGTATTGGGCTAGTAAAAAACGTTTCAAACCTCACACATGTTTGTGAATACTCAAGTATTGAAATGACAGAGACTTCACAAATAATGAAAACAGTTCAATACTCAAGTATTAACCATACAGAAAGGTTTGATATTTCCAAGTGATTTGAATACTCAAGTATTAAAGTGAATACTCAAGTATTGACTAGGAAAAGATTTCATAAAGATTTCAAACAAATTCAATACTCAAGTATTGAGTTGAATACTCGAGTATTGGGCATACAGAGAGCTTGGCACTTTTTCAAATATTTTGAAAACTCAAGTATTGATTTGAATACCCAAGTATTGAAGTTTTGGACTTAAACTTATTTTCACATAAAAAGTTCAATACTCAAGTATTGGTTTCAATACTCGAGTATTGGTCCTACTCAAAGAAATTGTCCAACGCTCAAATCATGTAGTGCCTTCTCTGGAAGATGAATACTCAAGTATTCACATTAGTGCACTGGTGACATACTCAAGTATTGAAGAACATACTCAAGTATTGGTCGCGAGTTTTGAAAATCAAATTGAACGAATTTGTGAAAACCTCTTTGCTTGATCTCAATACTTGTCATTATTATTCTCTGATATTCCCAGCTATGTTTAACCACTTTGTTAGTGAGTTTCAGCTTGGTTAGAAGAGATTAAATGAAGATTTAAAGCAAAAGCAAAAAGCATGTCAGAACATTAAATGCTAAACCCAGAAAGTTGTATATTTTTGGGTAATCCCTCTGCACACACTTACAAAGGATTAATGACTACCTACCACATCCAGTAGCTGCTATCCCAATGGATTAATTCTCAAGAAGTCAACTCTGATCTTCTGTACAATTGGATTAAGTGAAGAGTAGAGAGAGAAAACTCCAAAATACCTCCAACAGCTAGATTAATGCACCAACTGTCATAATGGAACTTGCAACGGATCTTTAATGCTCTCTTAGTATAAATAGAGTAGCATTCAATTTCTCTCAACAACTAAGACAGCAGAAAACAAAATTCATTCAAAGTTTCCAACTACTCTTGAGTTTTTCTGTGTAAAGTATCTGTTGATACATAAGAGCTTCAATGTTTATTTCTATCTACTCTTAGAGAGAGTTTCTTACCTACAAATCATTTATTGTAAAGAATCACAAGTCAAGGGGACTTGGTGATTGGGTTCATTGATTACAACTTGTAAGGGGGAGTAAGTTCTAGTGAGAGAATTACTCTTGAGTACAGAGTGTGTAATCTTTTGATATAGTGGAAATCCCAGTGTGGCTGGGGACTGGACGTAGGTCAGTGGTTGGACCGAACCAGTATAAATATTTGTGTCTTGCTCTTCTACTCTCCTCTCTGTCTATCTCTGTTTTTATTTAACAAAAACAGAGAAAGTTTCAAAAAGTTTTTTAAAACATACCCAATTCACCCCCCTCTTGGGTATTTTGCTCCATTTTCATACTTCATATCATTTGGTGCTTAAACTAGAAAGGGTCGTCTGTGTGGTTCAGTCAATCAGTCAACGTGAATTCGGAGAGAATTCCACTAGACCTTACCCAGCCTGGCCAAATGGGATGATTTAACTGAGTTAGGATCTATGCCCCAAGTCTACCTAAGGCTTGGTCAAAGAGGGTTTAGTTACACGGAAGAATTGTAATTATAAAGTTTTGTATTATTGTATCACATGAATATTCCTTTGGGAAATTTTTAATATACCGGTATACGTCGGGCATCATCATATGTCGAGTATTTTATATCGATTACTTGTTGTTCAAATTTTTAGTACGTGCTCTCCGTTTCCGCAAAACGCTAAGCAGTAGCACATCAAACTCTGATGATTTTTTATAAAACCACGTGTCATCGGCACGATTTATGCTACGGAAATTGGGGTGTTACACTTTACCATTATTTTGATTGGAAACTTCCCAATGGAATGAAACCTAATGAGTTGGATGTGGAAGAGTATTTTGGAGCTATAATGAGAATAGTGGCAGAATCACACTAGTGCCCATGTGGGCAAATTTAGACACAAATTTTTTATAAAATATATATAACTTGAAAGAATTTAGTGACAACATGTGTGGGTGGTGTAGTTGGTTGAAGCTCTTTAGCCTTGGATTCCAGGATGTCGGTTCGAACCTCCCCCATTCCTTTTATCCCTTTTTTCTTTTTTTTTCCCATTTTCATCGTTCACTTTTCCATTTTCATTCATTCTCTCACTCTCTGCTCTCGTCTCACAACTCTCCAAATCCCTCAGTCCGCCATCGCTCGTCGTTCCAAATCCCTCGTCTTGGTGGTTCTCCAAATCGTGTAGCCACACTCTCTACTCTCGTCTCCCAAACTTTCCCTTCGTCTGCCGTTGCTCTCTGTTCTTGGCCATTCTAGATCCCCTGTCTCAACGGCTCAACCATCGCACAACAAGACCGGCTCAATCGATTCTGTATCAAGGTAATTTTCATTTATCTCTTCTCTTCCACCGGCTCAATCGATTCTCGATCCTTATCGCTCTCAGTCAAAATTTTGTTTGGTTGGGTACTCTAAGAATGAAATAGAAGTTTTGTTCATTCATTCTTCTTTTCTTAAAGCAACATCTTTAGAGCAAATCACAGTTAATTTCAATTGACAACAACGAGAACCGATAATACAGTCTCTGTTGAACCAGAAAATGTACGGCATAATTGAGTTCGCATTTCTAAGATAATTAAGCATCATTAAGCTTCTCTTCTTGTTCTTATAATTAGTGCTACTATACTATTATTATTGTTTGGATAATAATTTTGTTTGGCTACAGAATTAATAGGTAATATGTAAAAGTTAAAACCTAGTGTTACTTGAATAAAGTAGAGGCTGATTACTTTCATTTTGTCTTCATCAATCCTGCAGCCCCAAATAGAGAGTGGTGGTAAAAGTAAGTTTCTTTATTTACAGAAATTCTAGTTTTTGGATTATCTCATCGTTCTTCTTCCTGCTAAAGTCAATTTATTTCATTCTATGCTTCAGTCATAATGCCTCCTTCGGCCCTTGACCGTCTAGGTTTGTTGTTTCGATTTGATCTTTTCAATTTTGTTATATGTTTTTTGCTCACATTTTTTTCCTTTTTTTTCCCATCTAATTGGTATGGAAAAGGGGCTAATGTTTATTTATCTTGTAGCATCTTTGCATATTGATTATCCTATGTTGTTTAAACTTGAAATGATTCTTTGAGAGAGTTTCTCATTGTGGGGTTTTGGAGTTCGGTGCAGAGGAATGCATGATTTATATGCCATCTTGGGTAGGCTTTTAAAAGTAATTGTTTGAGAATATGCTTGTTATAGCTATTATGACTCTCTAAGGTTCTATTTTATTGGAAACTTGATGCTTTGAAAGAGATGATGGAGAACATGCTTTTACAAGAGGGAGACATGATTAGAGTGAAGAACGTGACACTTCCAAAGGGGACATATGTTAAGTTACAACCCCTCACAAAGGATTTCTTGGATATTTCCAATCCAAAAGCTATGTGAGTTGCTACATATTTAATTCTTAGATTAGTCATGTATCCATTCATATTTCTTTTTGATGGGCGTATCCTTGCTTTTTGAAGTAAGTTCAACAAATACCTTCCATGCCTTGGTTCATTTTTCAAGTCACCACATATCACATAACTCTAGTTTTCAATTTTTTTTAATTGCATTAATTGCGGGATTTTGGGATTTGAAAACCGAGTTGTAGCTGAAACTAACAAAAATTTAGTAATGTTATACAAGGAGTTTTGATGATATCTGCTGAGAGTTGAAGTAGCTTTAATTTGACAAAGCATACACCTCAGACTTCCTACATTCCCACCACATCTTTCCCATTTCTCTAAGAAAGCTCACCAGGTTGCTGATTCCTTCTTTCCAACATCTTTGTTTTATGCTAATCATCTCATGGTCTTTTGCTTCTTCCTACTTCTAGTTTCTACCGTCCAAAAAAAATGGGCTACAAAGCTTTCAGACCAGGCATTGTTCTGTGATATCCTTTTATTTCATGATGTTATTAAGTTTCTGTAATACTGATTGTTCTTGCAAGGCCCTAAAATGAAAATGGACTAGAGCTTATAATATTATTTGGTACACTGTTATCGATTTTGGTTACTTTGTTTTTGATCTGACTATATGTTGCCATGCAGCCTGGAGACAACTTTGAGAAATTTTTCCTGCTTGATAGCTGGAGATAGTGTCATGGTGGCATACAACAACAAAAAGTATTACATAGATATTATAGAAACCAAGCTTGCTAATGCAATTAGCATCATTGAGACAGTCTATGAGGTTGACTTTGCTCCTCCCTTGGATTACAAGGAACCTAAGAAGTACACTGCACCACTTTCTGCAAGCAAGGAATCAGAGAAAGGTACCTAATTGTATTGTTCATTGTTTGTTGCTACCTCAATTAATTCTGTTTGATGGGAAACATGAGCACAACTGGCTTACATTGTATGGAAGCATGATCTGATTTTTGTTTGCTTGTTAGAGTTGATTTGTCAATGTATACATTCTGATATAGCTTGGCAGGGTGCATCTAGGAAAATGTGTGATTATGCATGTTCGTTTCTTGTGGTCGAGTTGCTTTGGAATTGGAAATTATAGCTTCAGTTGCTTAGTGTCCCTGTATGAAAAAAGATACAATGTTATAGGTTTTGATAGAGCAAGCATTGAGATGAATTAGCTTATAGGTTGCAACATGTTCCATAGTCAGTTGTTTTTTAATGCATTTAAAACTTTCTTTAAAAAAAAAATCGGGGCCAACCTCGAATCCCCCTCACTAATTGTACACGCACAAATATAAAATCCTAGCTTCACCACTGAATGAGAATAAGGAAGAACGACCTATGTGCTATTCCTTTCAAGTATATGTGGGCATGTTCAAAGAAAAAGATCCGCTCAAAAGCCTTGCCTTGGTCAAATTTAATTTGTTACAATCCGTATTGGTATGTGGCCGACTTAATGGGTTTTGTGACTTGAATGTTACCTCTATCTATTTATAATAAGTGATTATTCTTATTTATTTTTGATAAATAGTAAGTCTTAATTATTACTATTTTGATTCCTAATATAAGAGCAATTTCCTGTCTTTTGCGAAGTAAAATAGAATAAAAGTTAGATTGTAAATGTGATTTGTGTTTGGATTGACGGTAACAGAAGTGATTTTTTTTTCACATTAAAATGTGATTGGATTATTATTTAAAATGTTGGTTGAGATGAAAAATGAATATATATAGGTTGATACTGAATACGAATACATTACATTGCTAATGGAAGGTGTGTGGAATTAATGTTCCAAAAAAGAAAAAAGTTAAATACAATGTTTGATATTGAATATGAATACATTACATTGCTCATGAAAGGTGAGTGGAATTAATGTTCCAAAAAAGAAAAAAAGTTAAATACAATTTTTGAGAGGGACACATGGTAACTTAGCTGTCAATAATAGTACGTTTCTAAAATTTTTTTTAAAAAACAATCAATGCTAATCGTCCCCACAAGAAGGCCACATGTTTCCCGACTTCTTGCTTTATGTGCATGGGCCGCTTTCCTTTACCGGACGCTCTCTAGACACTCCAAATCATGACTTTTCTCATAAGTGACTTTTTTATGAGAAACCCATTGTATTTGATGTTAACCAAACACCAAAGAATATGTTTTTTTTGGAGACTTTTCAATCCAGTGGCTATTCCAAATAGGCCGGTAGTCAACATGTATTCGGTGCCTGCCCCCTAAAAATTCAGCATCTCATTAATTCATTAATTGGACAAGTCAAACATGCCACTAGACTGCATTTTTTTCTTTCTTCTAAATAAATGGAAATTAGCACGGAAATATTGTGTTAAATATGTTGATTAAGAGTCTGTGTATATTAGCGGTGATAAAAGTAGTTTTATTTCATCTTCCTTTTATAAACTTAAGTAACGATAGAAGTTAATTAATATAATGTGATTTATGTTTTGATTGTTTAAAAAGTCAATTTGAAAAAATAAAATGATTTGAATGATATATTGAAAATCCTATTTAAATGTAAGATAATTGAAAAGAAACTGAACTTGATTGTACTCATATTATATGTATATAATTTTATAACTTGATGAAAAATATTAAATTACAATTATTAAAATAAAAAACAATAATTAATATATTGTTGGAAAAAGGGTAAATTAACTGATAAAACGTTGAACTTTATTTAACGAAAAAAAAACCTTGAAAAAAAACCACAAATTAAAAAATAATTTGAATTTATTCAAATTCAAAACAACAAGATCAACATTTGTGCCGTGGCTGTGGCCAAAAAGAGTCATCATCCCAATAATTCATTAATTGGGTTAGTCAAACATGAGGTAGACTACAATATTTTTTCTAAATGCATGAAAATGAGTGTGAGAAAAGTGTGTTATATGTGTTTTTATTTGACTGAACGAATGTTTATGTTAGCTTATTTTGAATAATTTTACGCTTGACACACACGAGTAAGAAGAGTTTTATTTCATAAAACATAAAAGTGCTTTTCTAATGGGAAAATTCTAAATAAATACTATTTGAACTTCAAAAACACTAACCAAATCTGTTAACACATGGAAATGATAAATAGGTCTCAATGGACTAATTTGGGATTTTAAAATGTTGTTTTTTTCCAACATTTTGAGTAATGAGATTGATTACTTGAGTATATAGATTGACTACTTGAGCCCCTCAAACTCTATCAAGCGTGATTGACAAGTTGAATTGAATGAATAATATTGGCAATGACAACTTAAGGTAGCCATTAATAATTTCGATAGCTCAATTTGTCAATCGCTATATCAAGTTGTTATTGCCTTTATTCAACTTTTTTATGATGTCAGATAGGGTTTAAGGAGCTTAAGTAGTCAATTCCTATACTAAAGTAGCCAATCTATTTACTCAAATTGTCATTGGAGCTCCAGTAGTCGGTCGGCAAAGCTCTGGCAGTGGCGAGGGTTCTTTATTTTCTTAAAAGAAAAAAATTGAAGTGTATTTTGGTCAAATCACAACATTTAAAATTTCAGAATAGTTCCTTGAGACCTATATGTCATTTCCATCTATTAACAGACTTTTTGGGGTCTTCCAAGTTTAAATAGCATTTATTTGGAATTTTCCCTTTTTTAGTTGATTATGATATATTTCCCAAACATCACTAAAAAATTTATGTAAAAGAGAGTATGGAGCTATAATATACTACCTCTGGTGTTTTCTATAAGAGCATGATAATCGAATTACATAGTTTAACAAAGCTGCTAATTGGTTAAAGATAATAAATATGTTTTTTTTTTTCAAGTATGCCCTTATATAAGGGGCAAGTAAAAAAGAGAAATAGGTTAGTAATAGAAAAAGTATGAGAGAAAATTTAGTATAGGAAAAAGAGGAGGAGAGAAAATAAAATTAATTAGGGAAAAAAATTGTAAAAATACATTAAATACTTAGGCAACTCCAAGTAAGAACTAATAAAAAGTACCAAAATAATTTAAACTTCAAACTCTTATAAAAAAGAAAGGATTGAGTAAATGAAGATATAAAATCTCACCTCATCCTTCCCAACAACCTCAAAACAATGTTTCCACCTCATCAATTATTACTAAATCTCCAATCCTTGATGATTTTTTTGTTTAAGAAAAAAAAAAATTTGATGGTAGGTACTCCCTCCAATCCTTTTTATAAAAAACAATATAGTTTCTTTCATAAGGGTGATGCTTAATGTAAGGAACAAATAATTTTATATGAAATTTTAAACCAATCTTTTTATTTATACTCTCATTAAATATATGCCACTGGCCCACTCACTACTCCTCTGTGATAAATCTCCACTCACAATCTCTCATATAGTCTCTATAAATAAGGGTATAATTGAAGCGTGATCTTAGTAATTGTTCTTTATAAATAGGAATAGAAGGAATTGTAAATATATATAAGCCATTTAGTAAGTTATCCTATTTATAAGTCTATTTCAAACAAAAATTCTGGTCCTTATTATAAGTATAGTTTCAAGGTAATAAATGTGATTTTGACAATTTTGCCCCTATTAATTGTAATAAAGAAAAAATCATTCATATTGACTATTGCAATCAATCATAAAGGAGGGCAAAGTCAAAAATTTAACTTATAATAATTAATGAGTTAACTAACTCTTATTCGCTTGTAAAAGTTTGTTAATTTGGACTTGCAAATATATATTATATATTGCTGCTATGTAAGATTATTTGGGCTTTCCAAATGAATAAAAGTCAGGGAAAATACATGTGGGGGCCCTTTTAAGAAAAAAAAAAAACCAAAAAAATGCCCTAACATTCTACAAATCCCAGAAAGGGCCCTAGGGCCCTTTTTGACATCCGAATATTAAGTAAAATGATAAAAATACCCTCATTTTTACTTTCCTCTTTCCTCTCTCCTTTATATCAATATTCTCTCTTCTCTTGCTTTGTTTTCCGGCAATGGTGGACGAATCTGTTTTCCGATGAAGGAGGAAGCAGTAGAAGAGTGAAAGGAAGAAATATCTCTGCTTGTTCTTACATCCAACATCCAAGGGGGCTGTTTCATTTTTAATTACCATGCTACTTCGTTTTTAATCACTGTAGGGTTGGGTTAGTAAAATCTTGCTCTGTTTTTGGGCATGGAAACAGAGGAAAAGATCTGTATTTAAAATTTTGGATTTTCGTTGAAACTCAAGTCCTAAGTTTACAGAGGGAATTTGCAACAGCAAAAGCCACATTTACAATAGAAAAAGCAACATTTACAACAAATTTTAAAAATTTGGATTTTCGTTGAAACTCAAGTCCTAAGCTTACAGAGTGAATTTACAATAGAAAAATCCACATTTACAACAAACTTTAAAAACATGGATTTTCGTTCAAACTCAAGTCCTAAGCTTAGAGAGGGCCTTTACAACAAACAACCACATTTACAAAAAAATTTAAAAACCTGGATTTTCGTTGAAACTCAAGTCCTAAGCTTACAGAGGTCATTTAAAACAGGAAAAGCCACATTTACAACATCAAAGTTCGAACGGGTAAGTTATAATACCTGACGCTAAGCCACATTTACAACATCAAAGTTCAAACGGGTAAGTTAAGTTCGAACAGGTAAGTTATAATACTTGACGTTAAGCCACATTTACAACATCAAAGTTCGAACGGGTAAGTTAAGTTTGAACGAAAATCCAGGTTTTTAAAGTTTGTTTTAAATGTGGCTTTTTATCTTGTAATTGTGGCTTTTTCTGTTGTAAAGGCCCTCTATAAGCTTAGGACTTGAGTTTGAATGAAAATCCATGTTTTTAAAGTTTGTTGTAAATGTGGATTTTTCTGTTGTAAATTCACTCTGTAAGCTTACGACTTGAGTTTGAAAGAAAATCCAAATTTTTAAAGTTTGTTGTAAATGTTGCTTTTTCTATTGTAAATGTGGCTTTTGCTGTTGCAAATTCCCTTTGTAAGCTTAGGACTTGAGTTTCAACAAAAATCCTAACTTTTAAATACAGATCTTTCCCTCTGCTTCCATGCCCAAAAATAGAGCAAGACTTTACTAACCCAACCCTACAGTGATTAAAAATGAAGTACCATGGTGATTAAAACCAAAACAGCCCCCTTGGACGTTGGATGGAAGAATAAGCAGAGATATTTCTTCCTTTCACTCTTCTACTTCTTCCTCCTTCATCGAAAAACAGATTCGTCCTCCATTGCCGGAAAACAAAGCAAGAGAAGAGAGATAATATTGATACAAAGGAGAGAGGAAAGTAAAACTGAGGGTATTTTTGTCATTTTACTTAATATTCAGATGTCAAAAAGGGACCTGGGGCATTTTCTGGGATTTGTAGAATGTTAGGGCCTTTTTTGTTTTTGTTTTTGCTTAAAAGGGGCCCCATATTTTTTGTCATATGTCACTTGCCCAAAACAATTAAACAAGTCTCATTCAAAGGTTATGTTTGTTATCCACATATAGCTACATCGTTTTGGGAGTTAGGGGAATTAATGAAGGGTGCTTTAATTGTTTTTTTTTGTATTTATTATATGAATTTTACCAAAACACCCTTCATATATAAATATATAATAAATATTATAATAAATTATATTTTTTTATAAATTTTAAATAGTTTTACATATTTTTTTTTTAGATTTTATGAGCAATATTAGCAATTGCACATGGAAACAAAATTTAATTTAATTTTAATATTATATACAATATAAAAAATAAGAATAATTTTTATGAAAAATGCTTATGTGGAAAATATATTGATATCTATGTGTTAAATATTATGAATGAATATTTAAAAAAAAAAATCAAGTCAATTGTAGTCAATGATAGGGCTTCGTCAATCTTAGAAGGCTCAGTTTCTGAAATAAAAGCTGAGAAGGTTACTTCGTCTAAAATGCTTTTTCTGGTTCTCACACCTTTACTCACATCCCTATTACTTGATCTAATGGGTGACTTCTATTGTATTTCCAGGCGTGAGGTTGAGATTGAGAGTGGTCTTTCCAAATATTTTCATATTCGACTTCTAGGATGTTTTCTAAATTTTCAGGAACAGAGGAAGTTTTTGAAATTAGTTGAGTTTGAAAAATAGGTTCATCTTCATCAAGAGATTTATCGGGTCAGATTCGCAGAAAACAATATGAATTGATCCTTCTACAATGCGTGTTCATTGTAACACCCCAAATTCCGTAACATAAATCGTGCCGGTGACACGTGGTTTTATAAAAATTTATCGAGTTTTGAGGTGCTACTGACTTAGCGTTTTTGCGGAAACGGAGAGCATGTACTAAAAATTTGAACAATTGAGTAGGCGATATAAAAATACTCGGACATATCGATGCCTAACGTATATCGATATATTATAAATTTCCGAAGGATTGTTCATGTGATACAAAGTAATACAAAACTTTATAATTACAATTCTTACATGTAACTATACCTCTTTTCCCAAGCCTTGAGTAGACTTGGGGCATAGAACCTAACTCGTTAAATCATCTCATTTGGCCAGTGGGTAGGTCTAGTGGAAGTCTCACCGTGCTAGGGCGACCGATTGATCGAACCACATAGACGACCCTTCTAGTTTAAGCACCAAATGATGTGAAGTAACTTTATTAGATTCATGCCATAAGGTAGGTTCTGTTGACTTTCTTCCCGCATTTCCTTTGACCGGTGCCTCCTCACGGCTCCGTCCATTAATGCTCCTTCTCATGGCTCCATTCACAACATCTTCATAAATCCTGGTTCCTTTCCTGAACCTCTAGTCAAGTCTAAGATTCAAAACAAATTGAATCTTAGGTAACAGTTAACCTCATATGAAAAGTATAACAAAGATATGTATGATGAGATATTCATTACATTTCAAAGCATTAACCAATACATAGCACACACAGAGATGTAATGTCAACACAACAACAAGACATAGCACACAAAGACATGTAAAGTTATCTATACAAATCCATGTATAGTTGTATAGTCCGCACCACTGTGCCACGATGTACACTCGTGTCCTCGCGCTAGGAAAACAATCTCACGGCATTATTAAGACTATAACCCGTATCAAGTTGAATGTATATAAACGTGATTCAAAGACGAGTCTTAACCACGGTGCATGACCCAAGACCAAGTCTTGTCCATGACTCTATGAAATCATTCCATCTCATACATGCATACAAGTCATATAAGAGTTAAAGTTACTGTACGCGAACGTACCTTCCTTCCGTGTGAATAGTAATTTACTATTTATGTATACGGTACTATTCATAAATACGACACTATGAATAGTAATATGCCCGTCCTTCAAATCTGACTCCGGAATCCTCGGATATCCTAACATATTACCATATTGCTTAGAATAATATCCAAAAGGTTAATTTACCTTTCTACCCTTGGTGGATTTGTTATTACCATTTTGCCATTACATTTTATTTAATAAAAACGCTACTTTCAGCATTATGGCCAGATTTACTTCTAACTTTGAAAATTCATAAGTAATTCTAGAAAACTCAAAACGAGGATCCGTAAAATTCCCCGGAATCCTTAGGATGTCTAATTTTGTGGAAAAATATTGATTCTTGCCCAGATTTTATGAATAGTTCCCAGTTTTCACGTGTTCATCTTCTGCCCAGAAAATTTCCAGAAAACGTAGCCCAACTGTGGACATTTTTATCTTTTAGCACAGAACTCGAACTAATTCACTCTTGATATATTTGAAAAGGTCTATATGTCTACTTTAACCATGAATTTTCTCAGAATTTTAGAAATTCATCTTCAATATAAAATACTGACGTTTTTACCCCTGACTTCAAAAATTGCTTACCGATAAAATTTCGCCGAGTTTCGCTACTTTATGATTAGCTTCCAAAAATTCTGCTATATAACCTTTTCCATCATTTTTTCGAAATAAAACCATTTCTAACCATAAAAACATGAAAATAAAATTACTCTAGCATATTTAAGATCAAAGCAACTTCTATCTATGAATTTAAAACTAGAACTCAAGAACTAGAGAACTTACCCTTGAAGAACCTTGCTACTACTTCTTCCTTGCTCCAAGAACTTCACTCTACTCACTCTCTAATCTTAAAATCAGATGCTTTGAGTTGATTTTGGTGTGAAGAATATGAAGAGAAGAGCCTTCTATTTATAGCAAAAATTCAAGACTATTTCAACTACATTTCTTCCTTAACCAAACACTCAAACCAAACCCTCAAACCAAACACTCAAACCAAACACTCTTACACCAAACACTCACACCAAACACTCTTACACCAAACATTCATACCAACTTATACATATCTACCAATATCCAACTACCATTTAATATTTATTTACAAATATTAAATAAGTATTGGAAAATAAAATCCTTAATTCCATATAAGAATTTTCTTCCATAATTAACTCTCTAGGTCATAAAATATTGGTTCTAAAATTTCTAGACCAAAAAGTATCCTCTAACTATTTTTCCTTGAATTATTGGGAAAATAGGCCTCAAAATCCAGAAAATAGCTTTAAAACTATTTAGGCCAAATTTTCATAATAAATTCCCATAAAATATTTCTTATTTCCAAATCCAAAGATTTGGGATATTACATTCCTCTTTTGTTTATAAATTAATTACCTTTTTATGTGCTATTTATGTCATATTAAATAGCTCCTAAATAATGTCTCATAATTAACCATTCGTTAATTAATTCCAAAGTGGAATTTGGATGAAAATATAATCAATAGATTATAATTTCTTGAGACAAATATTCACCTTTGTATTTAATATGTATTATTTATCAAAATATAGTATTTATGATAAATAGGAATTTTAGGGTATTACATTTCTCCCCGTTAAATTAAATTTCGCCCTCGAAATTTGATCGTAAAATCTTGAAAGATTATTTAGACTTCTAGTCTATTCCTTTCTATACATGTTTATTAGCACGCACTCTAATTTCATTCGTATTGCACCCAGGTATAGTATCAAAAACAGGATCCACTGATCCATTCTCTCAGTGCTTGGTTATGCAGGCCTCTCTCGACTCGACTCTTTTAGCCTCTCGCCTTAACACACATTGGCCTTCGGCTCAATCAATTACCACAAAGACTGGAGATTCTAGCTTTATTACCTAGGAAATCATCCTTAGGCCTTAAGCATTTCAACCTTTACCCGGTATAATGAATGTTTTACTAGACTTTAAAGGTCTTGTAGACATAATAGTCTAAAGTCACCATGGCAACTGCATTTCACACAAAGTGCTTATCCATTACCGGTCTTATGGCCTAGGGACACCGCCCCGTGCACACTTGCACACCAGGTCTTATTGCCTCGAGCATCCTTCGTCTATTTCATCTCGAGTCTTTCCATTCAAGCTCTCGACTACTTTCACTTAGCACTATAGTTGACAACTACTATCCGGCTTAACTAGTTCGTGTTCTAGACCTTTCTAATAGTTTTGTTCCAAATTTTCCAACTACACCGCTTTTCAACACAATAGCATTGACAAATCGTCGCTACCCAAAAACCATTATGTTGTCTCATTTTCAAATTTTCAAACATTGAAAATTTTCCGTGGTCTCAGTACATTTCATAATCTGCACTATACCAAAAAGTAATAGTGCTATCATTTTCAAACTTAATCGCTGCCATAACAAATTCATGAAGATACATTCACTACCGGATTGGTTTCAAAAACTTTTACTACCGGTATATACCTTTAAGAGGGATAACTCATTTCACAAAATTCAACTAAGAGGCACACACCACCACTTTGCCTTGGCTTACCAGGACATATCTCAATCCTTTCATACAAACCATCACAGTAACAACGCATCTGCCGACCGATGTGGGAGAATTTCCATCCCCCACAAGGGCCCCAGTGTCCACACTAGCATATATAATAAAGGTTCTCCACCGCTTTCCAAGTCAAACCTAGTTCGTAGTCACGGCCACTACCGTGCACCGCTTTCCCTAGTCAACCGTTCGTAATCACGGCTACCATTGTGCATCGCTTTCCCGATCAAGTTAGTCCGTAGTCACGGTCACCACCGTGCACCGCTTTCCCAATTGACCGTTCGTAATCACGGTTAGTGCCCGCAACACAAACGAAATATGCGCCCCTTTAAGGCGGAACTACTCAGATTAGGAATATTAACCATTGGTGCGAGTGTCAACCTCTCATATCCCATCAAACAAATTTTCAATTCAAATGAGCTTTATAACTGGCCAGCGATTTCAAACACTTTAAAACATCTGGCAAGACCCAGCAAACCGTGTATATCTACAACAGCTTCTGTCCTTCCAGTTCTGTACTGATTTTACCACAACACATTTGAAAACTCAGTTTCAAACTTTGGGTTTTAACAAAAACTTCCTTTTTAAAAGACAACATCATTTCAAAATAACCATCACCGTGGTCTCAAATTCTGTTGAAAATATTTCTCTTGAAAACTCAATTTCGAAAATTCATAAGTTTGAAAAATCCATTCCGAAAATTTCAAATCTAGCAGGTGTATTGGTAAGTCAAAAATTCAATTTTTAAAACTATTCAGGAACCAGACAACTAACCTTAGAAGGTCATTACTAACTAACGCATTTGGATCTCTGTCTTTGGCTATTCAAGCCATTCATAGAATGCTCAGTCTATTCTTCTTTAGTCTCTGGGCTATTCGTTTTGGTGTGCGATTTCGTTTCATGAAACTCATTCATTTATAGACATTTGATACCGCACCTTTGATATTGGTTCGTTTCAGTGCATCAACCAACCAGTGAATTCAACTTCCCATACTGGTGGTAATTCGCTGAGAGCTTCTAGAAACATCTCAGAAAATTTGTTCACAACTAGAATGTCTTCTAGTGCAAGTTTTGTTCCTGCCGGAATACCATAGCACAATATATGCTATATAGCGCTAGAGGACTCTATGGCGATATATTGGATTACGAAAACCTTCCCTTTAGGGAACCGATTAGATATGGGACTTGCTATAATGTACTTACCTAGAGAATCGATACACT
Source organism: Acacia melanoxylon (assembly GCA_019022615.1). NCBI lineage: Eukaryota > Viridiplantae > Streptophyta > Magnoliopsida > Fabales > Fabaceae > Acacia > Acacia melanoxylon. The sequence continues at coordinate 2,822,562 of JAFJYJ010000010.1, forward strand.
GATAGCTCTACTTTATGGTTCGTTGTCATGGCGGTTGCACCTTACGGCTCGTCATCACGGTGGCTCTGCTCTACGGCACTTTACTCGGTGCTTCACACGGTCATTTCGATTGGTCACTTTCTCCGGTCAGCATCCTTTGTAGGTAAAACCTCCTCGATAGAACTCCCGTAGGTAGCCCTCTCCAATCAAAACGTTCCATAAGTAGCGTTAACTTCGGTTAATAATTTCTCAATTAAAGTATTATTATAACGAGAACTCAAATCTTATCGGTATTTACCCTTGATAGTCTCATATTCCACTATCTTAATTCCCAATGTCACGAGACAAAGTTTACACATTATTTTGTTACCTCAAAGGTAACCATCAATCATACAAAACATTGTAAACAATGTAGTATGAATTACAAGGTTCACACAATTATAGTTTCATGTACTAAATCTATAAGCAATCTTGATCACATTTTGACCTAAACATTATTTCATGTTAGATCATATACAAACCTATCCTCATAAAATTCAACAGTTTTTATGAAGTTCCAATTCTATCCCTTTTGTAGTAATGAAGTACACGACTTGTCATCTTACTAATTTTGAATGAAGACCACTTCCTTTTGAAGTCATGGTCCTTCTCGCAAAGTATTCTCGATCAATACACGTAAATGCTACATACTTGGTACATGTACTCTACTTATTAATGCACCTGGTGAGATGTCCGTGAATAGAGAGAATTTGGACACACAATGTTTAAAATGTTAAACACCTCTTTGACATGATTTTGATATAACGTTCTAAACAACACAACTTTTTGAGGAGTTTTCACTTTGATAAGGGACTGAACTATGTTAATATTGTCATTCTTGATCGTGTCCCTCATCTAAAATTAAAATAGAAGGATCCACATGTAATATCTTTTGGTAAGACGTTGATGCGTGGCCAACTCCAAAGTAAGTAATCCATTTCGAGATTACTCTCACCCGAATACACTTAACTACGAGATCCATCGCATCTCATTAACCAACCTGTCATCACGAATTAGTGGCACACTCTCCAACTCAAATTTCCGGAGACACGGCCATCAATCAATTACCATACGACGTACAAACGTCCAAACGGTGTAAGACTAGTAGTTACTAGGATGCATTAGGGAGCAACACTACGATTCTCGCTTAATTAAAAATCCATACGTTATGAACGACAATTTGAATTTGAATTTGAATTTGGCGCTACTAAATTTCAAAATTTTCACAAAGATCGTTTGCTCTCGTTATAAAGCGAGGATGATACAGGTATCATTCTCATGCATTCTCAACCTTTCAAAATACCATTTACTATCTTACATTTTCCTTCGTTCAAATCTTTCTTCTTACTACTTCAAACATGGCAGGTCCAAGCAACTACATTCCTGTTTCTGATTCAAATAGCCCTTCGTTTCTCGAAGCTATATTCTCGTGATAATCGGCCTAACATATTAGCCGACTTATCTAGTAATGCACCATTTTCATATTCGTCATTACTTTCTTACAATCCCCTAGAGGTGTACGTTCCTCCTTCTACCTCAATGCTTCATGTTCCTACTTCTCTTCCAAAGTAGCTAATGTACTTCATCCATCCCCAAGGGTTCAAGGTTCGACTCCAAACCAAGAAGTATCCGAAGTAGATCCATCAAGGCGACCGATCAAAAGATGTCGTAACATGGCTGAACTTATGGAGTCTACTAAACCTTCTTCTCCAAGAAACCCCGCTCCCGTCTAGAAGAAACCACTACCCTTTTTTCCACTCTAGCTAAAATCACTAACCCTTTTTCATGTGGTTGTTGCCATGTTCTACGTGAAATTATTCATACCAATGGTCTTCATCATCGAGGCTTGAAGTTCATGGAAGGATTGGCATGATATGTCATACCGTACATCACCAAAATGTACAAAAAGATTCTTCCAACCTTCAAATGTATGATCTCGTAAGAAGAATACGAGAGGAAATCAAAGATTTTTTCGACACAATATTGCATAAAACAAAATGCATCGGGGTATGTCTTAGTGCCAGATCCATTATCATCATATTATGAGGCTCTATGTGTTGGTTTAGAATGGGTCGAGTCTCATAATGAATTCTTTGGTAGTTCAATCAACGTGGAAGATAAATCTTCTAAAGGAAAAGAACCTGCGGTTGAAGATGATTTATATAAACCGGGTGAATTTTATAGGGCAAGACTTGAGCAACACCACGAGAGCGAAGCATTGACTCGAAAGATTTTTGTAATTTCTTCCATTTGACCCTTGAAGAAACGAGTCAACAGATAAATTTGAGTATAGGTACGATAAAAAGAATATGTCGCAAGGAAGGGTTAATAGATTGGCCTCACAGAAGGCTTTCAAAACTTATGAGGCGAGTTGCTGCACTGAGAAAGGCATTACCTCATCAAGATCCTAGCTCAAGAGAAATTACGCAAGAAGAAATTTACAAACGTCATCAAGAGATGATTCGTCTTTGTAATGGGGTTGTTCCGATTGTTGCTCTTCTTACTTGAAATCATATAGTCTTTTATTCTTAGTCTTCTTGCTAATGTTTCTATTCTAAGATTCATAGGGATTTTCAAACTTTCCCGCCAAACTTATCTTTATCTATTTAAACTGGTTATTCTTACTTATTCTTAGAACCTATATTCTGATTGAACTTTTAAATTTTTGAGTAGACAATTTTCCAGAATTTCTACTCTGATTCCAACATGACACTCAAACATTTTCCAAGTATAAGTTACCATTCATACCGGAAGACTTTTAACCGAGAAGTCACTGTGTTTTACAAACAAACCTAAACAATAGGTTACTATCTAAGGGAAGACTTAGGTAGTATCGTCAACTAAGTTCAATTATTGCTTTCGTTTCAGGAATTTCATTCAGACTCCGATTTCCATATCAGAAGTCTTAGAGTTTTTCGAAACTCTAACCATTCCTTAGGGTATTTGTTTTATTGTATCACAAAACCAAGTATTATATCGTACTATTGTTTTTGTTGTTCATACAAATCTTGAGACTGGAATTGAAACTAGCGAATCGATACCAAAATTGTAACACCCCAAATTCCGTAACATAAATCGTGCCGGTGACACGTGGTTTTATAAAAATTTATCAGAGTTTTGAGGTGCTACAGCTTAGCGTTTTGCGGAAACGGAGAGCATGTACTAAAAATTTGAACAATTGAGTAGCGATATAAAAATACTCGGACATATCCGATGCCTAACGTATACCGATATATTATAAATTTCCCGAAGGATTGTTCATGTGATACAAAGTAATACAAAACTTTATAATTACAATTCTTACATGTAACTATACCCTCTTCACCAAGCCTTGAGTAGACTTGGGGCATAGAACCTAACTCGCTTAAATCATCTCATTTGGCCGCCGGGTAGGTCTAGTGGAAGTCTCACCGTGCTAGGGACCGATTGATCGAACCACATAGACGACCCTTCTAGTTTAAGCACCAAATGATGTGAAGTAACTTTATTAGATTCATGCCGTAAGGTAGGTTCGTTGACTTTCTTCCGCATTTCCTTTGACCGTGTGCCTCCTCACGGCTCCGTCCATTAATGCTCCTTCTCATGGCTCCATTCACAACATCTTCATAAATCCTGGTTCCTTTCCGAACCTCTAGTCAAGTCTAAGATTCAAAACAAATTGAATCTTAGGTAACGATTAACCTCATATGAAAAGTATAACAAAGTATATGTATGACAAGATATTCATTACATTTCAAAGCATTAACCAATACATAGCACACAAAGATGTAATGTCAACACAACAACAAGACATAGCACACAAAGACATGTAAAGTTATCTATACAAATCCATGTATAGTTGTATAGTCTGCACCACCTGTGCCACGATGTACACTCGTGTCCTCAGCGCTAGGAAAACAATCTCACGGCATTATTAAGACTATAACCCGTATCAAGCTGAATGTATATAAACTGTGATTCAAGACAGAGTCTTAACCACGGTGCATGACCCAAGACCAAGTCTTGTCCATGACTCTATGAAATCATTCCATCTCATACATGCATACAAGTCATATAAGAGTTAAAGTTACGTACGCGAACGTACCTTCCTTCCGTGTGAATAGTAATTTACTATTTATGTATACGGTACTATTCATAAATACGACACTATGAATAGTAATATGCCCGTCCTTCAAATCGACTCCGGAATCCTCGGATATCCTAACATATTACCATATTGCTTAGAATAATATCCAAAAGGTTAATTTACCTTTCTACCCTTGGTGGATTTGTTATTACCATTTTGCCATTACATTTTATTTAATAAAAACGCTACTTTCAGCATTATGGCCAGATTTACTTCTAACTTTGAAAATTCATAAGTAATTCTAGAAAACTCAAAACGAGGATCCGTAAAATTCCCGGAATCCTTAGGATGTCTAATTTTGTGGAAAAATATTGATTCTTGCCCAGATTTTATGAATAGTTCCCAGTTTTCACGTGTTCATCTTCTGCCCAGAAAATTTCCAGAAAACGTAGCCCAACTGTGGACATTTTTATCTTTAGCACAGAACTCGAACTAATTCACTCTTGATATATTTGAAAAGGTCTATATGTCTACTTTAACCATGAATTTTCTCAGAATTTTAGAAATTCATCTTCAATATAAAATACTGACGTTTTTACCCCGACTTCAAAAATTGCTTACCGATAAAATTTCGCGAGTTTCGCTACTTTATGATTAGCTTCCAAAAATTCTGCTATATAACCTTTTCCATCATTTTTTCGAAATAAAACCATTTCTAACCATAAAAACATGAAAATAAAATTACTCTAGCATATTTAAGATCAAAGCAACTTCTATCTATGAATTTAAAACTAGAACTCAAGAACTAGAGAACTTACCCTTGAAGAACCTTGCTACTACTTCTTCCTTGCTCCAAGAACTTCACTCTACTCACTCTCTAATCTTAAAATCAGATGCTTTGAGCTGATTTTGGTGTGAAGAATATGAAGAGAAGAGCCTTCTATTTATAGAAAAATTCAAGGCTATTTCCAACTACATTTCTTCCTTAACCAAACACTCAAACCAAACCCTCAAACCAAACACTCAAACCAAACACTCTTCCATCTACCAAAACTACCATTCCAAACACTATTCCATCCACCAAAAACATTCATTCCAACTTATACATATTCCAATATCCAACTACCATTTAATATTTATTTACAAATATTAAATAAGTATTGGAAAATAAAATCCTTAATTCCATATAAGAATTTTCTTCCATAATTAACTCTCTAGGTCATAAAATATTGGTTCTAAAATTTCTAGACCAAAAAGTATCCTCTAACTATTTTTCCTTGAATTATTGGGAAAATAGGCCTCAAAATCCAGAAAATAGCTTTAAAACTATTTAGGCCAAATTTTCATAATAAATTCCCATAAAATATTTCTTATTTCCAAATCCAAAGATTTGGGATATTACATTCCTTCTTTTGTTTATAAATTAATTACCTTTTTATGTGCTATTTATGTCATATTAAATAGCTCCTAAATAATGTCTCATAATTAACCATTCGTTAATTAATTCCAAAGTGGAATTTGGATGAAAATATAATCAATAGATTATAATTTCTTGAGACAAATATTCACCTTTGTATTTAATATGTATTATTTATCAAAATATAGTATTTATGACAAATAGGAATTTTAGGGTATTACATTCGTAAATTAAATGCTCTGTAAGCTTTACTTCTATTGGAGTAGCCAAGAAAGAAACCTTTGTCAGACTTGGGATCAAGTTTTCTTAAGTTATCCTTACCGTTGTTATGGATGAAGCACTTACATCCAAATATGCGGAGATGTGATAGATTTGGCTTTCTTCCTTTATACAATTCATATGAAGTCTTGTTTAGTTTCTTCCGAAGATATGCTCTGTTTGATACATAGCATGCAGTACTCATCGCATCCGCCCAAAAGACTTGAGAAGTCTTGTTCTCATTTAGCTTTGCACGAGCCATTTCAGTGAGAACACGATTCTTCCTTTCAACCACACCATTTTGTTGTCGTGTTCTTGGAGCGGAGAAATTGTAATCAATACCATGAGCATCACAGAACTCCCTGAAGGCATAGTTTTCAAATTCTCCTCCATGATCCGTCCGTATACCTGAAATACACATACCTTTCTCGTTCTGTATTTTCTTGGCAAATACAACGAATAGATTAAATGTCGTATCTTTAGATGGTAAAAATATAGTCCATGTGAATCGAGAAAAATCATCAACAATAACCAGAGTGTATAAATTGCAACCAAGACTTTTAACTCTTGCTGGTCCGACTAAATCAATGTGAAGTAATTGAAGAGGTCTATTAGTCGAAATTTCAAGCTTGTTTTTGAAGGAATTTAGTCTGTTTACCTCTTTGACAAGAATTACAAATCATGTCATTTTTAAAGTGTAGTTTAGGTAATCCAAGAACTAAATCTTCCCTTAGTAACTTGTCCAGCTGGAACATATTCACATGAGCTAGATGCTTATGCCATAGCCAGCTTTCGTCCAAGTTGCTAATGAAACAATTTTCAGAACTCACTTTAGGAAGACTTAATGTATAGCAGTTACCTTCTCTTGATGCTTTGAACAGGGTTTTAAGATTACCTTTGTCAATTGGAAAATCATCCTTGTTCACGATGAGGCATTCTTCTAAATCAAAAATGATCCAGTTGTTCCTGTTTGCACTTTGGCTTACACTAAGGAGATTATGGCATAATCCTTCTACATAATATACATCTTCAATTAGGGGTTTTCCTTTTCTCCAATTTTTCCTATTGCAGCAATCTTTTCGGATTGATTGCCCTCAAAGGTTACTTTGCCACCATTCCTTGCATTCATTGTCATGAACTTGGATTGATCTCCAGTCATGTGTCTGGAGCACCCGCTATCAATGTACCATTTGTTGGTCTTTGATGCCCTCAGACATACCTATCATTTACATAAGATCAAACCTTAAGTACCCATCTTTTCTTGGGTCCTTTCGGTTTAGTTCGAGCTTCGGGATATATATATGTTCCTTTAGGCACCCATTGATAATTGCCAATAGGTTTATCTTTTCTATCTTTTTTATGGAAACAAGATGACGTATTATGACCCTTACGATTACAATAATTACAATGGGCAAAGGGATTTGAAAAATGAACCGACTTCTGAAAGTAGTTTAAGTAAGATTTTCCTCCACTTTTCTTTTTCCCTTTCTTTTTGTCAAAAATAGGATTGTATCCTATGCCTGATCGGTCGTTTGTAAATCTTTGAGCTTTCAAGATAACTTCGAGCATTTCACTGCCTTTAGTGAACTTCTCAAGAAAGCTTAATGTTTTTCTTTTCAAGATCAGGGCATTTTTCACAAAACCGATTTTCGCAAGCTAGAGGAATATCTTTAGCTTGTTCCTCAAGTAATTTGATCTTCTTCCTTGAAGTAATAAGTCTTTAACAATTTTCTTAAACTCAGAATGCAGTTCATTGTATTTAGAAAGTAGCTCATCATATGTAGGTTCAAGGTCACTTACTCATCATCGTTGTCAGCTTGTTCTTCAGCAACTAGACAGACATTTGCTACTTCTTCTTCGTCATTTTCTTCATCTGAAGAACTATCTCCCCATGGCGGCGATACGTAAGCTTTCTTTTTGAAGTGATTGAATCTTTTCTTTTTCTCCTTTTCTTTATCCTTTAGCTGAGGACATTCAGATTTGTAATGTCCTGGCTTCTCACATTCATAGCAAATAATTTGTTCTTTGTCCTTGAAGTCTTGTCTGTTGTTGGAAGTTCCTTTCTGGAATCTGTTTCTGGAACCTTGATCCGTCTTGTAGAACTTTTTGAATCTTCGAACGAACATGGCCATCTCATCATCATCTTCATCTTCCTCATTGGATTCCTTTTCTTTCACCGCGTTTAGAGCAACACCTTTGGTTTTATTGTTGTTGATTTCATCCAAGCCCTTCCTGAATTTGAGTTTCCCTTCGTATTCAGATAGGCTTCCGAATAGAGCAGCTACTGATTGCATTGATTCTCCTCGGGCTTCTTCGATTGCTGTGACCTTAGCTTCCCAATCTTTAGTTAAGACATTGAGGATTTTCCTGACTTGAGAATTTTGCTCGTATGTTTTACCCAGAGCTGATAATTGGTTTATCAAATGAGTAAAACGAAGTTGAAATTCTGCTATGGATTCTCTGGTCTTCATACGTAGGAGATCATATTCTGTTATCAGCGTATTGATACGATTCTCCTTTATACCAGACGTTCCTTCCTATGCAATCTCCAATGCTTTCCACATATCTTTGCACTTGTCAGATTGCAAATGCGGAAATACTCTTGTTGATTGAGAGCACTTTGAAGCATTAGGATAGCCTTGCTATTGAGAGTAACCGGTCTTCTATCTTTTTCATCGTACTCTTCCTCGCGCTTGCCTGTTGCAACTCCATCTTTAGTGACAGATGGTTTATAATCACCTTTCTCGAACACATTCCACAAACCAAATTCAGTCGCCATAACGAAGACTCTAAATTTGGCTTTCCAAAAGGAATAATGTTCTCCGTTGAAACCAGGAGGTCAATTGATTGAGGCTCCATTAGGCAATATTCCTTCCATGATCTTTCTCGGGATGTTAAACCCAACTGAGAAACCTAGCTTTGAAACCAAATGAAGGTGGAATATCACCTAGAGGGGGGTGAATAGGTGATATTCCACCTTCAGCTATCTATGTGTGGAGGTGGTAAAAAGAGGGACATTGCTATAGCAAAACACCAGATAGATGTCAAGTTATACCGAAGTGTTCTTGCACTTCATTCTGACTTTATGCTTGCCTTGCTGCCTTGTCTCTATACTACAATAGATTTTTTGTTTTTTTTATAAACAAATTGAATTTATTTTATCATAGCATTTGCACAAGGAGCAGTATGCTACAGCATTATGCGCATTTTTCACACTTGGTTGTTTATATGTTATTGTCACAACAATGTATATAAGTCTCAAAGGGGGTAGCAAATGGAGAATGAAATCTATGGTTTGTGTATGGGAATTGGGAATGAAATATGAATGCCTTTATCCTACGCATTACTACTCAGATGCCAAATAGTTTAATCAGAAAAATAAGACAAATCAAAGATCATTCATGGGTTAGCTGACATGCTCACTAAAATAGAAACAAGTTAGGCTCCAACAATCCTTCCAATTTAGGGTTACTCTCTATTCTTCCTCACCTTTACTTTACCCTACACAGGACTAGCTAGTACTGTCAATTTCCCAAGCCTATACGGTTTAGTTCCCCTCAGGAAATTGTGCTATGCACAATCATACATATAATCATTCTATTGCTATTGGTCTCTGTTCATGCTCTATCATGCATCACAATTTAAAAAACAATTAGTTTGTGTGAAGGCTAAATTAGGGGTGTTCTGAACATATTAATCATAGATTATTAGCACCTATTTGATACGATAAATCCCCTTCCCCCACACTTAGATGATGCAATGTCCCTATTACACTACTAAAGGGTGGAAGATTGGAACATCAAGAATAACATAGGCAGTGAAGGATAACAGGGAAACACATAGGAAAGGATCTAGAACGCAAAGCATAAAGGACAAGGTTTCCATGAGGGTAGGTATAGTCAAAATGGCCTTGCGGGTAGGCTGTACGGAAATATACATGGAAACCTAGAAAAGTGAAAGAAAAACAAGAAACAAGAAACTACTACGCGCCAGGAGGAGCAGTTGCATTGGCAGTGGTATCATCGTCTGAGGAGGAGTCCGGGAGTATTGGCAGCAGGAGACAGGGCAACCACAATACTTCAAGGTGGTTCGGAGGGATGGGTGGTATGACTTGGGCCACTGGCACTACAGGCACTGGTACGCTTGGTGGTAGTGGAGGAATCAAGGAGCTGGGATACGGTGAGCGTGGGCCGAGAGGCGAAGCACCGCGTGTCAGGTAGTTCTCCAAGTAGAAGCGCAAGTTGGGTCCCATACCTCGGAGAAAAAGGACATAAGGGAACCAGGTGAGGAGGGTGGTGGTGAACTGTTGGCGCGGGGCAGTGGAGTGAGACGAATAGGAAAATTGGGTAGAGGCAATGAGCGGGTGCGATGACGGGAACTAATTTGGGGTCGTGGTCGCAGGGGATATCGACCACGCAACGGCGTGGAGCGAGTGCGAACCATGCTGATCACAGAAAAGGGAGAAAAGGTTGCGTTTGGTGTGTGGACGGGTAAAGATGAAAGGATGGGTTATTTGTATAAAAGGAATTGACACAGCTTGCGAGGCTAGTCATTATGGAGAGGCGATGTAAGTAGTGAAGACGAAAAGACATGAGTAAGAAGCGAGTGTTTGGGCAATGGAATAGAGGGTGGACATTAGGGGTAAGACAGTAAACCGATGGCAAGAAGAGTGGAGTGGGCCGAGAAACCATAGGCCACGAAGGAAATAAAAATTTGTTGAGCATCAAAAAGATAGTGACATACCTACAGCGTGGGCGATCAGTTGGTGAGGTGGAAAGAGGCTTATCCGCTGCCCTCTGGTATATCGTATTGCTATAGCAGGACCATGCTAGATCGACTCTGTTGGTATTCTGACGCATACCTAGAAAAACAGAAACACTCATACAATAAAGGAAAAAAGTCAGAGGAAATGCTGGGCTGCCTCCCAGTAACGCTTGGTTTATAGTCGTCAACCAGACATAGTGAGTTAGGCTCAGGGTGGTTCAAGATCGATGACCGTCTTATCCCTTAGGGTTGGATCCGTCCAATAGTGCTTAACTCGTTGACCGTTTACCCAGAATATGCGGCCAGTCATTGGGTTGTGTAAGTCAATGGCACCATATGGTGTTTAGGCATGGACAATGAATGGCCCCGACCACCGAGGCTTTAGTTTACCTAGGAAAATTTTTAGCTAACAGTTATAAAGCAAAACCCTTTGGCCAACCTCGAAAGTGCGCGGGAGTAGTCGCTTGTCATGCCATCGCTGAACTTTTTCCTTGTAGAGCTTGGCATTTTCTATGCTTGGAGGTGAAATTCCTCTAATTCAAGTAGTTGCAATAACCCCTTTTTGCCAACGGCACTGGCATCTATATTCAACTGCGTGATTGACCAATAAGCTTGATGTTCCCATTCCACTGGGAGATGACAAGCTTTCCCGAAAACCAGCTGATATGGGGAGGTCCTCAATGGTGTTTTGAAAGCAGTGCGGTATGCCCAAAGGGAGTCTTCAAGCTTCTCCGACCAGTCTTGTAGATTGGGGTGCACTACCTTTTCCAAGATACATTTAACTTTCCTGTTTGAGACCTCCGCCTGTCCATTTGATTGAGGGTGATATGTGGTGGCGACGCAATGCTTGACTTCGTATTTGGCAAGCAAGGATTCAAATTGTCCAGCTCCTGATGTCTCAATACCTAGAGAGTTGAATGACAATTACAATGATGATGATTATTAGTTTAGTGATTAAAGGTGGGAATATTTTGTTATCATGTAGGTGGGAATATTTTCTCATCATATACTTGTTTTTGATATTTTGCTATGATGATTATTTTATGATTACTGATTACATATTCAGGTGTCATTAGGTGGTACATGATACTGTGATGTCAATTTGTAAAGAAAATTGTAAGGAATACATGATAAGTATTGGAGTATATGATTATTTTGTTAGTGATTTAAGGTATTAAAATGATATATAGTATTTGAAATTTTGGATGTTGTGATGAGAAATTAAATTATTTTTTAATTTTTTATACCTCACGGGTTTAGGCCCAGGGTTGACTCATGTTTGACCCACTAACCTTTGACTCAGTATCTCGACCGGTTCAATAGCCGGTCTGGCTTTCAAAACCTTAGTACTATCTATAATTTTGACAAATAAAAAGATTATGCTTGATGAATGATGAAAGCATCATGAGAGTTGAGACAACAAGTGTGTTGTGTTGATAAAAAAATTAAAAATATGATACAGTCACTACTCTGCTATATTCAATAGTCAATGCCCATAACTTCACGGCCATGGAGAGCGTGACCGACACAATCCTTTTGTTTTATCTTATAAGGACGTTTAATTGAACTCAACAACGTAATTTACGTTTGAAAAATAATAGTATTCATTAACGAGGCAGACTGGTCGCTAAAATGCAGCCATATATTATAAAACTTAATAGAACTTGCTCTTATCTGATTCACTATAAAGCCACGCCACTTCATCTTCTTCCATAAGCACACCACTCTCCACCAGTTCCATAGCTACAACATGGAGATGCAGTTCTTATACTCCGCCCTCTTCACCTTCCTTTGCTTCCTCTTTGTGATTCGCAAGCTTATCTCTAAGAAATCCCACAAAAGCCTACCCCCAGGACCAAGAAAACTTCCCCTCATAGGAAACCTTCACCAGGTTGGGTCACTACCCCATCGTTCTTTTAAAAACTTGGCAAAGAAGTATGGACCGATAATGCACCTTCAGCTTGGACAGTTGTCCTACATCATAGTCACTTCGAAAGAATTGGCCAAAGAGGTTATGAAAACCCATGACACAATTTTCGCCAATAGACCGAAACTTTTTGCTGGAGAGGCCTTCCTTTATAATAGTACAGACTTAGTCTTCTCTTCTTATGGAAACCACTGGAGGCAACTTCGAAAGATTTGTACGTTGGAAGTTTTGTCTATTAAGAGGGTTCGCTCATTTAGAAGAGTAAGGGAAGAGGAGGTTTTTGCATTTGTTAAGCATATTTCTGAATACCAAAAAGGTTCTGTTGTGAATCTCCCCGAGCAACTCTACCGACTGACGAATACCATAGTCGCGCGAGCAGCTTTTGGTTGGAAGACTAAAAATATAGAAAAAGTTCTGTCAACTTTCGAGTATGTGTTGAAACTTGCATTGGGCTTTACCATAGCTGATCTCTATCCTTCGCTTGAATTCCTTCGTGTGATCAATGGGGGAAAGCTGAGGCTGAAAAGGTGCGTAAAGACCTTGATACGATGCTCGACACTATCATCAATGAACACTTAGAAAAGCAGGTAGACCCTACAAAAGAAGTAGAGGAGGATTTTGTTGATGTTCTTCTCAGGATTCAGAAAGAGAATGACTTTGAAATCCCATTAACTCTCGACAACATCAAAGCTCTCATCCTGGTTAGTCTTTGTTTAATTCAGTATTGATTTTTCATACATTTGATTAATAATAGAGGAACAAACTAAATCACTTTATTAATATGTTTTAGAACATGTTTATCGGTGGAACTGAAACGACAGCAATGACAATAGAGTGGGTAATGGCTGAGATGGTGAAAAACCCAAAAACGTTGAAGAAGGCGCAAGAAGAAGTGAGAAGGGTGTACGGAAACAAAGGATATGTTGATGAATCCGAACTTCATCAATTAACTTATGTAGCTGCTGTCATAAGAGAGACTTTGAGGTTACACCCACCTGGTCCTCTTTTGATGCCAAGAGAAAGCAGCGAAATATGTGAACTTAACGGCTACAAGCTACCTCCTAAGACTAAGTTGATGGTCAATGTTTGGGCCATTGCAAGAGATCCAGAATATTGGAATGAACCTGAGATTTTCCAACCAGAAAGATTCATTGACAGCTCAATTGATTATAGAGGTGGCAACTTTAAGTATATGCCATTTGGCGCGGGAAGGAGGATATGCCCTGGAGTTTCGTTTGCTGAACCAGTTTTAGATCTGGTTCTTGCAAATCTCCTCTATCATTTTGATTGGAAGCTTCCTAATGGGAAAAAGAATGAAGAACTGGATATGTCTGAGATCTTTCTTACTGTAGTGAGATTGAAAAATGACCTGTGTTTAGTTCCTACTGCATATGACCCTTAGCTTTATGACAACTAAGTGAATGAGAGATAATTGGATCAGCACTAGATCTGTCTAATTATTGTAAAATAATCACTGATGAGCACTCTTTCTTACACTTTTGTGTGCGTTAATGTTAATCAATAATAAAGAGGTTGTATGGCCTCTTTGCAGCTGCTTTCTCAAATGCTCCTTCTGTTCCTTTTTTTAATCATATATTTTATTAAATTATTGTTAATTTTAAAATTTTAAAATGAACTAAAAAATTTCCTCCTTTAATATATTGTCAATTTACTTAAAAGAAAATGCTTACATGATTTCATGAAGCCAAATTGATTTACTTATTAAAAGTAATTTTTTTTTTTCAATTTCAGTTAAAAAATACATATTGGTTTTCTAGAGACTTTTTTGAAAAAAATATTATATCTAGTTTTATTTGTTTAAGTAAATAAGTATGTAAATTTATGAAAGAAGCATAATATTGAAAATGTTAGAAGCAGATGACATGTTTTACTCTATCTTTAAATTGAAATATAAAAACAAAAATTCAAAATATACAATTATTACTATTAACTATGAGAGAATGGATATTGGTCACTGTGGGGACGCGAAGGCAAATTCTAAAAGTAACTCTGCACATAAAAGACAAAAGGATGTAGTTGGATTGCAAAGGACAGCAGCGAATACAACTTGCATTGGACATAAGCCAATCCCCACAAATTAATAATGGTGACCCAATTAAATAATGGTTTAGGGGTAATTTTGTCCCGAAAATTCTCAACAAAAGATGAGAAAGTAAGAAGGGAGACAATTTTATCTCATAAGTTTAATATAACATTTTTTTAAAAATTTAAAAGATTCTCTCAATTTTGCTGTTATTTGACTATCATCTTATGATTAGTTCCCCGATAAGAAAAAGATTCTGAATATTTTAAGATTTAGCTAGATTTTTATTACTCCTACTTAATATGAAAAAGAGCGCTGCAGCTTTGATTTATTGTAGTAGTAAATTGAAAGATCTCAAATATTGGAATATACCAGAAAAGTTTGTCTTCGGGAGGTTTCTCAATATCGCAGTTGATTATAATGTTAAAGGCTCAAATTATGAGTTCATTCCATTTGGTATTGGAAGAAGAGTATGTTGTGGACAATACAAAGTTGATCAAGTGGGGTATAAGACCCTACTAGATCTTTTCAGTTCTTGAGTTTCAGTAACAGATGAGACAACTATGATCGGTGGAGTAGCCAAAAACCCCAAACCGGTGAATACAAAACAAAAAACAAAAAACAAGAAGAGTATGCTTTTCAGTTGCATTTGTTGTGCCTGTTGTTGAACTACTCATTTCCCATATGCTTTACCATTATTTTGATTGGAAACTTCCCAATGGAATGAAACCTAATGAGTTGGATGTGGAAGAGTATTTTGGAGCTATAATGAGAATAGTGGCAGAACCACACTAGTGCCCATGTGGGTTAGTGTAGACACAATTTTTTTAGAAAATATATATAATTTGAAAGAATTTAGTGACAACATGTGTGGGTGGTGTAGTTGGTTAAAGCTCTTCAACCTTGGACCCCAAGATGTCGGTTCGAACCTCCCCATTCCTTTTATCCCTTTTTTTTCCTTTTTTTTTTTCTCATTTTCATCGTTCTCTTTTCCATTTTCATTCATTCTCTCACTCTCTGCTCTCGTCTCGCAACTCTCCAAATCCCTCAGTCCGCCGTAGCTCGTCGTTCCAGATCCCTCGTCTCGATGGTTCTCCAAATCGTGTAGCCACACTCTCTGCTCTTGTCTCCGAAACTTTCCCTTCGTCCGCCGTTGCTCTCTTTTCCTGGCCGTTCTAGATCCCCTGTCTCAACAGCTCAACCGTCGCACAACAAGACCGGCTCAATCGATTCTGTATCAAGGTAATTTTCATTTATCTCTTCTCTTCCATCAGCTCAATCGATTCTCGATCCTGTTCGCTCTCAATAGAAATTTTGTTTGCTTGGGTACTCTCAAAATGAAATGGAAGTTTTGTTCATTCATTCTTCTCTTCTTAAAGCAACATCTTTAGAGCAAATGACGGTTAATTTCAATTGACAACAATGAGAACTGATAATACAGTCTCTGTTGAACCAGAAAATGTACGGCATAATTAAGTTCGCATTTCTAAGATACTTAATCATCATTAAGCTTCTCTTCTTGTTCTTATAATTAGTGCTACTAGACTATTATTATTGTTTGGATTATAATTCTGTTTGGCTACAGGATTAATAGGTAATATGTAAAAGTTAAAACCTAGTGTTACTTGAATAAAGTAGAGGCTGATTACTTTCATTTTGTCTTCATCAATCCTGTAGCCCCAAATAGAAAATGGTGGTAAAAGTAAGTTTCTTTATTCACAGAAATTCTAGTTTTTTTGATTATCTCATTGTTTTCCTTCCTATTAAAGTCAATTTATTTCTTTCTATGCTTCAGTCATAATGCCTCCTTCGGCCCTTGACCGTCTAGGTTTGTTGTTTCGATTTGATCTTTTCAATTTTGTTATATGTTGTCTGCTCATTTTTTTTTCCATCTAATTGGTATGGAAAGGGGGCTAATGCTAATTTATCTTGTAGCATCTTTGCATATTGATTATCCTATGTTGTTTAAACTTCATAATGGTTCTGCTGAGAGAGTTTCTCATTGTGGGGTTTTGGAGTTCAGTGCAGAGGAAGGCATGATTTATATGACATACTGGGTAGGCTTTTAAAAGTAATTGTTTGAGAATATGCTTGTTATAGCTATCATGACTCTTTAAGGTTCTATTTTATTGGGAACTTGATGCTTTGAAACAGATGATGGAGAACATGCTTTTACAAGAGGGAGACATGACTAGAGTGAAGAACGTGACGCTTCCAAAGGGGACATATGTTAAGTTACAACCCCTCACAAAGGATTTCTTGGATATTTCCAATCCAAAAGCTATGTGAGTTGCTACATATTCAATTATTAGATTAGTCATGTATCCATTCATTTTTTTTTTTTTTATGGGCGTATCCTTGCTTTTTGAAGTAAGTTCAACAAATACCTTCCATGCCTTGGTTCATTTTTCAAGTCACCACATATCACATACCTCTAGTTTTCAATTTTTTTTAATTGCATTAATTGAGGGATTTTGGGATTTGAAAACCGAGTTCTAGCTGAAACTAACAAAAATTTAGTAATGTTATACCAGGAGTTTTGATTATATCTGCTGAGAGTTGAAGTAGCTTTAATTTGACAATGCATACACCTCAAACTTCCTACATTCCCACCAAATCTTTCCCATTTCTCTAAGAAAGCTCATCAGGTCGCTGATTCCTTCTTTCCAACATCTTTATTTTATGCTACTCATCTCATGGTCTTTTACTTCTTCCTACTTCTAGTCTCTACCGTCCAATAAAAATGGGCTACAAAGCTTTCAGACCAGGCATTGTTCTGTGATATCCTTTTATTTCATGATGTTATTAAGTTTCTGTAATACTGACAGCTCTTGCAAGGCCCTAAAATGAAAATGGACTAGAGCTTATAATATTATTTGGTACACTGTTATCGATTTTGCTTACCTTGTTTTTGATCCGGCTATATTTTGCCATGCAGCTTGGAGACAACTTTGAGAAATTTTTCCTGCTTGATAGCTGGAGATAGTATCATGGTGGCATACAACAACAAAAAGTATTACATAGATATTATAGAAACCAAGCCTGCTAATGCAATTAGCATAATTGAGACAGTCTATGAGGTTGACTTTGCTCCTCCCTTGGATTACAAGGAACCTAAGAAGTACACTGCACCACTTTCTGCAAGCAAGGCATCAAAGAAAGGTACCTAATTGTTTTGTTCATTGTTTGTTGCTACCTCAATTAATTCTGTTTGATGGGAAACATGAGCACAACTGGCATACATTGTATGGAAGCATGATCTGATTTTTGTTTGCTTGTTCGAGTTGAATTGTCAATGTATATATTCTGATATAGCTTGGCAGGGTGCATCTAGGAAAATGTATGATTATGCCTGTTGGTTTCTTGTGGTCGAGTTGGTTTGGAATTGGAAATTATAGCTTCAGTTGCTTATTGTCCTTGTATGAAAAAAGATACAATAATGTTATAGGTTTTGATAAGCAAGCTTTGAGATGAATTGAAATTTTATAGGTTAACGTGTTTCCTGGGTTAGTTGTTTTTTAACGCATTTAAAAATTTCTTTAAAAAAAAAAATCGGGGCTAGCCTCGAATCCCCCACACTAATTGTACATGCACAAATATAAAATCCTAACTTAACCACTGAATGAGAATAAGGAAGAACGACCTATGTGCTGTTCCTTTCAAGTATATGTGGGCATGTTCAAAGAAAAAGATCCGCTCAAAAGCCTTGACTTTGTCAAATTTAATTTGTTACAATCTGGATTGGTATGTGGCCGACTTAATGGGTTTTGTGACTTGAATGTTACCTCTATCTATTTATAATAAGTGATTATTCTTATTTATTTTTGATAAATAGTAAGTCTTAATTATTACTATTTTGATTCCTAATATAAGAGCAATTTCCTATCTTTTGCAGAAGTAAAATAGAATAAAAGTTAGATTGAAAATGTGATTTGTGTTTGGATTGACGGTAACAGAAGTGGTATTTTTTCATATTAAAATGTGATTGGATTATTATTTAAAAAGTCAATTGAGAAGAAAAATGAATATATATATATATATATATACAAGTTGATACTGAATACGAATACATGACATTGCTAATGGAAGGTGTGTGGAATTAATGTTCCAAAAAAGAAAAAAAGTTAAATACAATGTTTGAGAGGGACACATGGTAACTTAGCTGTCAATAATAGTATGTTTCTGCCAAAAAATCAATGCTAATCGTCCCCGCAAGAAGGCCACACGTTTCCCGACTCCTTGCTTTATGTGCATGGGCCGCTTTCCTTTACCAGACACTCTCTAGACACTCCAAATCATGACTTTTCTCATAAGTGACTTTTTATGAGAAACCCATTGTATTTGATGTTAACCAAACACCAAAGAATATGTTTTTTTTGGAGACTTTTCAAGCCAGTGGCTATTCCAAATAGGCCGGTATTCGGTGCCTGTGCCCTAAAAAGTCAGCATCTCATTAATTCATTAATTGGACAAGTCAAACATGCCACTAGACTGCAATTTTTTTTTTCTAAATAAATGGAAATTAGCACGGATACATTGTGTTAAATATGTTGATTAAGAGTGTGTTTAGATTAGCAGTGATAAAAGTATTTTTATTTCATCTTCCTTTTATAAACTTAAGTAACGATAGAAGTTAATTAATATAATGTGATTTTATGTTTTGATTGTTTATTTTTAAAAAGTCAATTTGAAAAAATAAAAATGATTTGAATGATATATTGAAAATCATATTTAAATGTAAGATAATTGAAAAGAAACTGAATTTTATTTTACTCATATTATATGTATATAATTTTATAACTTGATGAAAAATATTAAATTACAATTATTAAAATAAAAAACAATAATTAATATATTGTTGGAAAAAGGGTAAATTAACTGATAAAACGTTGAACTTTATTTAACTAAAAACAAAAACCTTGAAAAAAAAACCACAAATTTAAATTTAATTTGAATTTATTCATATTCAAAACAACATGATCAACATTTGTGCCGTGGCTGTGGCCATAAAGAGTCATCATCCCAATAATTCATTAATTGGGTTAGTCAAAAAAGAGGTAGACTACAATATTTTTTCTAAATGCATGAAAATGAGTGTGAGAAAAGTGTGTTATATATGTTTTTATTTGACTGAACGAATGTTTATGTTAGCTTATTTTGAATAATTTTACTCTTAACAACCACACGAGTAAGAAGAGTTTTATTTCATAAAACATAAAAGTGCTTTTCTAATGGGAAAATTCTAAATAAATACTATTTGAACTTCAAAAACTCTAACAAAATCTGTTAACACATGGAAATGATAAATAGGTCTCAATGGACTAATTTGGGATTTTAAAATGTTGTGTTTTTTTTTTCAAAATACCCCTCATTTTTTTAAAAAAGAAAAACCCTCGTCGGTGGCCGAAACTTCGATGACAACTTGAGTAATGAGATTGATTACTTGAGTATATAGATTGACTACTTGAGCCCTTAAGCTCTATCAAGCGTGATTGACAAGTTGAATAATGGAATGACAACTTTAATATTGGCAATGACAACTTAAGGTAGCCATTAATAATTTCGATAGTTCAATTTGTCAATCGCTATATTCAAGTTGTTATTGCCTTTATTCAACTTTTTTATGATGTCAGATAGGGTTTAAGGAGCTTAAGTAGCCAATTCCTATACTAAAGTAGCCAATCTATTTACTCAAATTGTCATTGGAGCTCCAGTAGTCGGCCACCAAAGCTCTTTAGCGATGGCGAGGGTTCTTTATTTTCTTAAAAGAAAAATTTGAAGTGTATTTTAGTAAAATCACAACATTTAAAATTTCAGAATAGTTCTTGAGACCTATATGTCATTTCCATATATTAACAGACTTTTTGGGGTTTCCAAGTTGAAATAGCATTTATTTGGAATTTTCCCTTTTTTAGTTGATTGTGATATATTTCCCAAACATCACTAAAAAATTTATGTAAAAGAGAGTATGGAGCTATAATATACTACCTCTGGTGTTTTCTATAAGAGCAAGATAACCGAATTCCATAGTTTAACAAAGCTGTTTATTGGTTAAGGATAATAAATATGTTTTTTTTTTCTAACTATGCCCTTATATAAGGGGCAAGTAAAAAAGAGAAATAGGTTAGTAATAGAAAAAGTATGAAAGAAAATTTAGTATAGGAAAAAGAGGAGGAGAGAAAATAAAATTAATTAGGGAAAAAAATTGTAAAAATACATTAAATACTTAGGCAACTCCAAGTAAGAACTAATAAAAAACACCAAAATAATTTAAACTTCAAACTCTTATAAAAAAGAAAGGATTGAGTAAATGAAGATATAAAATCTCACCTCATCCTTCCCAACAACCTCAAAACAATGTTTCCACCTCATCAATTATTACTAAATCTCCAATCCTTGATGATTTTTTTTTTTAGAAAAAAAAATTTGATGGTAGGTACTCCCTCCAATCCTTTTTATAAAAAACAATATAGTTTCTTTCATAAGGGTGATGCTTAATGTAAGGAACAAATAATTTTATATGAAATTTTAAACCAATCTTTTTATTTATACTCTCATTAAATATATGCCACTGACCCACTCACTACTTCTTTGTAATAAATCTCCACTCACAATCTCTCATATAGTCTCTATAAGTAAGGGTATAATTGAAGCATGATCTTAGTAAATGTTCTTTATAAATAGGAATAGAAGGAATAGTAAATATAAGTCATTTAGTAAGTTATCCTATTTATAAGTCAATTTTAAACAAAAATTCTGGTCCTTATTATAAGTATAGTTTCAAGGTAATAAATGTGATTTTGATAATTTTTCCCCTCTTAATTGTAATAAAGGAAAAAAAAAATCATTCATATTGACTATTGCAATCAATCATAAAGGAGGGCAAAATCAAAAATTTAACTTATAATAATTAATGAGTTAACTAACTCTCCTTCGCTTGTAAAAGTTTGTTAATTTGGACTTGCAAATATATATTTTATATTGTTTGCTATGTAAGATTATTTGGGCTTTCTAGATGAATAAAAAGTCGGGGAAAATCCATGTGGGGGCCCTTTAAGCAAAAAAAGAAAACCAAAAAAGGCTCTAACATTCTACAAATCCCAGAAAGGGCCCCAGGGCCCTTTTTGACATCTGAATATTAAGTAAAATGACAAAAATACCCTCATTTTTACTTTCCTCTGTTGGTTTTGATTAGTTTTGATGATGTCTTATATAGATGTCATTCTTAAAAGCAAAAAGATTGAGTAATATAGTTATCTCCTACATTGACTAAGCTGTTGTATTTAATGTAGATTAATCCAAGTTGAATTATAGATATTAATCAAGAAGGAGATATTGAAGAAGATTATTCCAAGTAGAACTTCAATAATGGAGATTGATCAAGAAAGGAGACTAAAGAAAGACCAACTTGCACTATGTGTGACACTGGAAGTCTCTATGATCAAACAGAAGTTGGAATGAAGCTTCATCATATTTGAGCTACAGTGGAGTATAAATGAATAGTGCTGATACGGGAAGTCTACACATTAAATTTAGAAACAAGTTCAGCATAGGCTCGGCTCTATGGATATAGAAGAGAAGATATTGAGGAACTAGCAAAGAATAATGAGTACAAGTTGAATGACAGAGAATGATCAAGAGAAGAGAAGAAAGAAAGAATTGAATTGTGTAAAATGATCAAGAGAAGAGAAGAAAGAAAGAATTGAATTATGGACAATGATCAAGAGAATAAGAGAAGAGAGAAAGAGTTGAATGATGAAGAATGATCAAGTTGGGAGATGGAAAAAGGAAGAACTTGTTGAAAGGAATGAAGATATCATTATTCAAGTTCTTATATTGATGCTAGATGCCTCCAAGAGCATATGGAAGTTGGAATGACTCAATTTAGAGTTAAAACAAGGAAAAATCAACTCCAGGATAAGAAAACTCGAGTAAAGAACTCAATACTCGAGTTTAGGAGTCAAAACTCGAGTATGTTCATCAATACTCGAGTATTGAAGTGTTTTTAGCATCTTTGGGGTCTCTGGACTAGGAATACTCGAGTATCTAAGTCAATACTTGAGTATACAGTGTCTTCAGCATTTTTGGCCTCTCTGGACTAGCAATACTCGAGTATGCAACGGTGATCAGCTCTGTTTCACGTTCAGCATAGGCGACGTCTGGTAATTTGATGATATCTCCTAAACCAGAGATCCGATGGAGGTGCAATCAGTGGCATATGAAACTAGACTCCTAATGCGTCATTTTTATGTAAAACTCAAGCCCAAAGGAGTTCATATGAGAGATCTATGAATTGTGGAAGTTGAAAGATAAATTCACACCACACAACAAACCAAGCTTCAATTGTTTGAGTGTAACTCACAAACTACAAATCCGATTGAGCTGAAATCGGTGGCATATGAAAGTAGACTCACAGAGGTTTCCATGAAGAGTTGAACGAAGCAAAACGGAGTTCAAAATAGGGAGATATGACCCTCGAAAGTTGACGGTTAGTTCAACAAAGGTCAATACTCGAGTTTCCACAAGACAGAGAGCAACTTGAAGGTTGGCGAGAAGCAATACTTGAGTGAATACTCGAGTATCCAAGTAAAGTATTGAATACTTGAGTTTCCAAATGAATACTCGAGTATTCGTCGCTGGTTCAGAAAACGAGGTTCTAACGGCTAGTTTCTATCTGAGTCTAACGGCTATATTTCTTCATCCAACGGTCATATATTGATCTCTACCTATAAAAGAAGTCAGATTCAAGACAAAAGAAGAAAGACACAAGCCTACAACTTCAAAATGCTCATACTCTGATCTTCATCTTATTTTACTCTCTATTTTCCAAATGTTTACATAGTTTATCGAGAGAGAGTGAAATTATTTGTAATGCACTTCGGTGTTTATTCATCTACTTACGAGAGAGAAGAGTCATTGTAAACATCCTATCATTCTATTCATGTGAGATACTCAAGATTGGGTGATCTTGAGTGGGAAACACATTGTGTTGATTACGGCTTGTAAGGGGAGTGAATCCAGTGAGAGGATTACTTGAGTACGAGTGTGTAATCAAGCAAGTGTATTGATTACGGTTGTAAGGGGGAGTGAATCCTAGTGAGAGGATTACTTCAAGTATTTAACGTGTAATCGTGTTGAAAGAAGATAGTGGATTGAAAATCTCAAGTGAAGCTTGAGTGATTTGGACGTAGGTCAAAGATTGGGCCGAACCAGTATAAATCTCAGTTTGCATATTCTCTTCTCTTATCTCTTATATTTCCAGCACATATATATCTGAATATGCATACATGTTTGAAAAATGAATACAGGTTGATACTGAATACGAATACATTACATTGCTAATGGAAGGTGTGTGGAATTAATGTTCCAAAAAAGAAAAAAAGTTAAATACAATGTTTGAGAGGGATACATGGTAACTTAGCTGTCAATAATAGTACGTTTCTATAAAAAAAAATAAAAAATCAATACTAATTGTCCCCGCAAGAAGGCCACACGTTTCCCGACTTCTTGCTTTATGTGCATGGGCCGCTTTCCTTTACCGGGGAACCGGCTCCCCTCCTCTTCCATCCTCTTCTTTATCTGGACCGTCGGATGAAGATCTGGACGGTCCAATTTTTTTAAAAAAATTAATTGTTACTGCATGCGGTATTGGCACCGCATGCGGTAAATTATTTAAAAAATATGGACCGTCCAGATATTCGTCTGACGGTCCAGATAAGGAAGAGGAGGAGAAAAGAAGAGGATGGGAGCCGGATCCCTTTACCGGACGCTATCTAGACACTCCAAATCATGACTTTTCTCATAAGTGACTTTTTATGAGAAACCCATTGTATTTGATGTTAACCAAACACCAAAGAATATGTTTTTTTGGAGACTTTTCAAGCCAGTGGCTATTCCAAATAGGCCGGTAGTCAACATGTATTCGGTGCCTGTGCCCTAAAAAGTCAGCATCTCATTAATTCATTAATTGGACAAGTCAAACATGCCACTAGACTGCAATTTTTTTTTCTAAATAAATGGAAATTAGTACGGAAACATTGTGTTAAATATGTTGATTAAGAGTGTGTTTAGATTAGCAGTGATAAAAGTATTTTAATTTCATCTTCCTTTTATAAACTTAAGTAACGATAGAAGTTAATTAATATAATGTGATTTATGTTTTGATTGTTTATTTTTAAAAAGTCAATTTGAAAAAATAAAAATGATTTGAATGATATAAAATCATATTTAAATGTAAGATAATTGAAAAGAAACTGAATTTTGTTTTACTCATATTATATGTATATAATTTTATAACTTGAAGAAAAAATTAAATTACAATTATTAAAATAAAAAAATAATTAATATATTGTTGGAAAAAGGGTAAATTAACTGATAAAACGTTGAACTTTATTTAACTAACAAAAAAACTTGAAAAAAAAACCACAAATTAAAAATTAATTTGAATTTATTCAAATTTAAAACAACATGATCAACATTTGTGCCGTGGCTGTGGCCATAAAGAGTCATCATCCCAATAATTCATTAATTGGGTTAGTCAAACATGAGGTAGACTACAATATTTTTTCTAAATGCATGAAAATGAGTGTGAGAAAAGTGTGTTATATAGGTTTTTATTTGACTGAACGAATGTTTATGTTAGCTTATTTTGAATACTTTTACGCTTAACAGCCACACGACACGAGTAAGAAGAGGTTTTATTTCTTAAAACATAAAAGTGCTTTTCTAATGGGAAAATTCTAAATAAATACTATTTGAACTTCAAAAACTCTAACCAAATAATGGAAATGATAAATAGGTCTCAATGGACTAATTTGGGATTTTAAAATGTTGTGTTTTGTTCCAAAATACCCCTCACTTTTTTTAAAAAAAAAGAAAAACCCTCGTTGGTGGCCGAAGCTTCGATGACAACTTCAGTAATGAAATTGATTACTTGAGTATATAGATTGACTACTTGAGCCCCTTAACCTCTATCAAGCGTGATTGACAAGTTGAATAATGGAATGACAACTTTAATATTGGCAATGAAAACTTAAGGTAGCCATTAATAATTTCGATAGCTCAATTTGTCAATCGTTATATTCAAGTTGTTATTGCCTTTATTGAACTTTTTTATGATGTCAGATAGGGTTTAAGGAGCTTAAGTAGGCAATTCCTATACTAAAGTAGCCAATCTATTTACTCAAGTTGTCATTGGAGCTCCAGTAGTCGGCCGCCAAAGCTCTGGCAGTGGCGAGGGTTCTTTATTTTCTTAAAAGGAAAAATTTGAAGTGTATTTTGGTAAACTCACAACATTTAAAATTTCAGAATAGTTCCTTGAGACCTATATGTCATTTCCATATATTAACAGACTTTTTGGGGTTTTCGAAGTTGAAATATCATTTATTTGGAATTTTCCCTTTTTTAGTTGATTATGATATATTTCCCAAACATCACTAAATAATTTATGTAAAAGAGAGTATGGAGCTATAATATACTACCTCTGGTGTTTTCTATAAGAGCATGATAACCGAATTACATAGTTTAACAAAGCTGTTAATTGGTTAAAGATAATAAATATGTTTTTGTTTTCAAGTATGCCCTTATATAAGGGGCAAGTAAAAAAGAGAAATAGGTTAGTAATAGAAAAAGTATGAAAGAAAATTTAGTATAGGAAAAAGAGGAGGAGAGAAAATAAAATTAATTAGGGAAAACAATTGTAAAAATACATTAAATACTTAGACAACTCCAAGTAAGAACTAATAAAAAGTACCAAAATAATTTAAACTTCAAACTCTTATAAAAAAGAAAGGATTGAGTAAATGAAGATATAAAATCTCACCTCATCCTTCCCAACAACCTCAAAACAATGTTTCCACCTCATCAATTATTACTAAATCTCTAATGCTTGATGTTTTTTTTAAAAAAAAAAAAAAATTTGACGGTAGGTACTCCCTCCAATCCTTTTTATAAAAAACAATATAGTTTCTTTCATAAGGGTGATGCTTAATATAAGGAACAAATAATTTTATATGAAATTTTAAACCAATCTTTTTATTTATACTCTCATTAAATATATGCCACTTGCCCACTCATTACTCCTCTGTAATAAATCTCCACTCACAATCTCTCATGTAGTTTCTATAAATAAGGGTATAATTGAATGCGTGATCTTAGTAATTTTTCTTATAAATAGGAATAGAAGGAATAGTAAATATAAGTCATTTAGTAAGTTAACCTATTTATAAGTCTTTTTTAAACAAAAATTCTGGTCCTTATTATAAGTATAGTTTCAAGGTAATAAATGTGATTTTGACAATTTTGCCCCTATTAATTGTAATAAAGAAAAAACAATCATTCATATTGATTATTGCAATCAATCATAAAGGAGGGCAAAATCAAAAATTTAACTTAAAATAATTAATAAGTTAACTAACTCTCCTTCGCTTGTAAAAGTTTGTTAATTTGGACTTGCAAATATATATTTTATATTGCTGCTATGTAAGATTATTTGGGCTTTCTAGATGAATAAAAGTCAGGGAAAATCCATGTGGGGGCCCTTTTAAGCAAAAAAAAAAGGGAAAATTACGCGCAGGTCCCAAGGAACAAAACAAATTATAAAAAAGTCTCTTGAAATCACAAAATTACACAGAAGTCCCCAGGGAATTTTTTGATATTATTTGTATTAACAACAGGAAATGCATATATTTAAAACGGGAAATGCATATATTTACAACAACATTTAAACACACGATCATTTACAACAGAAAATGCATGTATTTACAACAGGAAATGCATGTATTAACAACAACATTTATAAACCTGGATTTTATTTCCATACAAATAATATCAAAAAAGTCTCTGGCCATTTACAACAGGAAATGCATGTATTTACAACAACATTTACAAACTTGGATTTTATTTTCATACAAATAATATCAAAAAAGTCCCTTGGGACTTTGTGTAATTTGATGATTTCAAGGGACTTTTTTGTAATTTTTTTCATTCCTTGGGACCTACATGTAATTTTCCCAAAAAAGGCCCTAACATTCTATAAATCCCAGAAAGGGCCCCAGGGCCCTTTTTGACATCTGAATATTAAGTAAAATGACAAAAATACCCTCAGTTTTACTTTCCTCTTTGCTCTCTCCTTTGTATCAATATTCTCTCTCTTCTCTTGCTTTGTTTTCAGGCAATGGAGGACGAATCTGTTTTCCGATAAAGGAGGAAGAAGTAGAAGAGTGAAAGGAAGAAATATCTCTGCTTATTCTTCCATCCAACGTCCAAGGGGGCTATTTCGTTTTTAATTACCATGCTACTTCGTTTTTAATCACTGTAGGGTTGGGTTAGTAAAATCTTGCTCTATTTTTAGGCATGGAAACAGAGGGAAAGATCTGTATTTAAAATTTTGGATTTTCGTTGAAACTCAAGTCCTAAGCTTACAGAGGGAATTTGCAACAGCAAAAGCCACATTTACAATAGAAAAAGCAACATTTACAACAAATTTTAAAAATTTGGATTTTCGTTCAAACTCAAGTCGTAAGCTTACAGAGTGAATTTACAATAGAAAAATCCACATTTACAACAGACTTTAAAAACGGATTTTCATTCAAAATCAAGTCCTAAGCTTAGAAAGGGCCTTTACAACAGAAACAACCACATCTACAAAAAAAATTTAAAGCATGGATTTTCGTTGAAACTCAAATCCTAAGCTTATAGAGGTTATTTACAACAGGAAAAGCCACATTTACAACATCAAAGTTTGAACGGGTAAGTTATAATACCGATGCTAACCCACATTTACAACATCAAAGTTCGAACTGGTAAGTTAAGTTCGAACGGGTAAGGTATAATACTTGACGCTAAGCCACATTTACAACATCAAAGTTCAAACGGGTAAGTTAAGTTTGAACGAAAATCCAGGTTTTTAAAGTTTGTTGTAAATGTGGCTTTTTATCTTGTAATTGTGGCTTTTTCTGTTGTAAAGGCCCTCTATAAGCTTAGGACTTGAGTTTGAATGAAAATCCATGTTTTTAAAGTTTGTTGTAAATGTGGATTTTTCTCTTATAAATTCACTCTGTAAGCTTAGGATTTGAGTTTGAACGAAAATCCAAATTTTTTAAGTTTGTTGTAAATGTTGCTTTTTATGTTGTAAATGTGGCTTTTGCTGTTGCAAATTCCCCCTGTACGCTTAGAACTTGAGTTTCAACAAAAATCCAAATTTTTAAATACTGATCTTTCCCTCTGTTTCCATGCCCAAAAATAGAGCAATATTTTACTAACCCAACCCTACAGTGATTAAAAACGAAGTAGCATGGTGGTTAAAAACGAAACAGCCCCCTTGGAAGTTGGATGGAAGAATAAGCAAAGATATTTCTTCCTTTCACTCTTCTACTTCTTCCTCCTTCATCGGAAAACAGATTCGTTCTCCATTGCTGGAAAACAAAGCAAGAGAAGAGAGAGAATATTGATACAAAGGAGAGAGGAAAGATGAAAGTAAAACTAAGGGTATTTTTGTCATTTTACTTAATATTCAGATGTCAAAAAGGGCCCTGGGGCATTTTCTGGGATTTGTAGAATGTTAGGGCCTTTTTTTTTGTTTTTTTTATCCTTAAAAGGGGCCCCATATGGATTTTCCCTAAAAGTCATAGGGTACCTTACCTCAAGCCCAAAACAATTAAACAAGTCTCATTCGAAGGAACATAACCATGTCTGGTTTGTTTTCGCAAATTAATTGAAATTACACACACACATATATGTATATATATATATAGGGTTTATGTTTGTCATGTCACTTGACATAAGGTTTTGTCTAGTCACCCCAAAGCTGCATCGTTTTGGGAGTTAAGAGAATTAATGAAGGGTGTTTTTTTTTTTTTTGTATTTATTATATGAATTTTGCCAAAACACCCTTCATATATAAATATATAATAAATTATTATTTTTATATAAATGTTAAATAGTTTTACATATTTGTTTTAGATTTTATGAGCAATATTAGCAATTGCACATGGAAACAAAATTTAATTTAATTTAATTATTATATAAAAATATAAAAAATAAGAATATTTTTTTTTGAGAAATGCTTATGTGGAAAATATATTGATATCTATGTGTTAAATATTATGAATGAATATATATAAAAAAAAAAATTCAAGTCAATTGTAGTCAATGACTCCATATAAATTTGATCAAAATAGGTGGTTGTAGTATAAATTATGAGGTAAAGAATTAAATTTAAGTCAAATAATTGAATTTTTTAAATAATAATAATAATATTATTATTATTATTTAACAATATATATATATATTCTATTAGTTATTTATCAGATAAAGTAAATTCTGAAAATTTACAATATAAGTTTACTTGCATTACAAATTTATTAAAGCGGATCAGTTTGACAAATAATTTGGGTTTCTTTATTTATAAATTTTTATTTTATTTTTTTATTTCCTACGCATCAAATTTAAGTTTTCTCTGCTATATATAAATTTTCAGAAAGTTACAAATTTTTTTTTTGGTTTCCTTTTCTTGAATTAAACAGTAATTTTCATTCAAAATTAATATCAAGGTATAATGCCCAATGCCCATGAGAAGTATGTGAATATCCCATCTAAATAGATAAGGGCTTGCTTGTTGGGAGAATTCTAATAAAATCAAGGTTCTAAAACCCGAACTGGTGAGGGTACTAGGTTAAACCGGAGTTTGACCAGTAATAATTAAAAATATAATATAATTAAAAATAAATAAGAATATTTATATTTGAATAAAAAATATGGGGATATGTGATGTGATGATGGATGTTAGATGTTAATATTATACGAGTATTAATTTTTTTTAAAAGAAAAGTATCATAGATCAGTGAGCCACCTGTAGTTTAGGATGCAAGGATAGGACATAATCCATTAACATGCACACTACATACTCTATCCTATCTCTGTTCACTTTACAGCTTGAGTTGTCACCTCAGTTGAAGATCTTGCTCTCACCTTCAATACTCTTCAAATCTCTCTCTCACCTCAACACTCTTCACTTAAAAGTCAGGTAAGTGTAAAAGCTAAGCCACTATTTTAAGGGCTATATTTCGGCCAATAATGCAAGAGAATTAGGGAGCATGAATTCAACAATGGTAGTACTAAAGGATAGAAAAATTAAATAAAGCTTGACACCGTGTCTCATGTTACAAGTTTAAAATCAACATAGTTAACCCTATCTTGCCATATGTCTTGATGGCACTACCACAGAAAATGGCTTTTACTTCCTTAATTGGTGTCCTATTATAAAAAAAGGAAGTAAAAAAGAACGCGGTGGCATTTTTGTAAATATGAGATGACTTTTGACGTCTAAGTTTTATACTTAGACGCCAAAAGTTTAGCTTTGGAGTCAAATACAAGTGAAAGTACACTAAAGGAAACAATTTTGGCGTCTAACTATTTAATTAGACGCCAAAAGTGAAAAAATTAACACTTTTGGAGTCTAAATCTAATAATTAGACGCACAATTTTTGGAGTCTAAGTCCAGTTACTAGACGCACTAGTTATTTTTTTTTCACCCTAAAACCATTTCCCTCATTATCTCCTGCGTGTTGATTCTCATTCTCTTGAATTTCTTCGATCTCAACCCTGGTCCGCCTTGTCTCTTCTCTCACTCTGCCGTTGCTCCGCCGTCTCCCTCTCCACTGTAGCTCCTCCAATCTCCGTCCTCTCTCTCACCGTCCACCTTCCGTCCTCTCTCTCACCGTAACTTGATCCATCTTCAAAATCTGGACCTACTTGAACTTTAGAAGGGCGATTTGTCTAAGGAAACGTGAAGATTGAGCTTCTTCGATCATGCATCCGGCAGCCGACGTCTCATGCAAAAGCCCTTAGGCGGTTTCTGAGTTTGATCTGGTATCATTCACATCCTTCTCTAGTCGTTCACACATTTCTTCTAGGGTTCTTCACAATAAATCTAGATTCGTTCTGGTCATATAAGTTTGTTCTGGGTTTTCGCTATCAGTTTGTTATTAGGCGTAGAGGACATTAGGAGAGCGGTTCTTTTTAGGGCTCTGTCTATGGACTCTGATTTTTTTCTAAGAGCTTCGGTTGAGGTAACATTGTTAACGTCGATAAAGAATATGCTTTGCTTTCCTTTTGCACTTATGGCTTCATCTCTAATTAGCAATGATTTTTCTGTAAATTGCTGTGTTTTAAAATGATTGTTTGTTTGGTACGTTTAGAAATCATTATCCAAAAAATAGAACTCAAATACCTTATAGTCTTCCCAATTTGTTGGATGGCATTCGAGTGTGGATTGTGGTTCTGCATTGATAACTGGGTTTTAACGTGGTAATGTCTTGGATTGATGTTAATTTCATAATGTACAAAAAGTAGTCAAGGAAAAAAATGCACTTGCTGAAAGATTGAAGAGCACTAGAGCTGGACAGAAGAGATTTACGACAAAGTGTATATTTATTATCTTTTGCTCACAGGTTTTGTTTTTGATGTACCATTACTTTGCTACATCTGAGATCTACAATGCAATTCGTATATTCATTGCTGCCTACGTATGAATGACTGGTTTTTACTGCCTACACATAAAAGTATACTCTTTGTGTATTATTGGTGAGGAACATTTCTATATTTCTGACATGACTACTCACGCCCTCTTTTTAAATTTTGAAAAAGCTAGTTGCTTTGTTTGTGGTCAAAAGCTAATTTCAAAGTTTGTGGTAGGGCTAGGATGTACTACATGTATTGATCTTGATCAACACCAAGCATTATTGGTGACCTTCTAAGAGTTATAATACCTGTGGCTTTCTTCTCCTGAGTTGAATTTGCTGATTTATGTTCCACAGGTCCACTTGTTAAAGTAATTCCCTCAAATGTGATGAAACTTGAAGTCACTTATTATACTCTTGTTTTAGGTCTAGTTAACATTGATTCCCGCCAATGTAAGAAAAGTGCAATAGGGAGTGTTCTTGAAAATTAACATATAATCTTTATCTTTTCAAGATAGCTTGCGATCTATTTCATTAAGGCAGTTCAGATCTTTAGTATGAAGCCTACTAATGATTTTAATAATTTAACATCAAGGCATGGTCAGCATTCTTCAAACCATGGCTCGAATTTACTAGGCTTCTACTAAACCAATGATATCTGATATGTGAGGATTCAAAAGAATAGTGGGTTATATAATACATTTCTCTTGGGATCAAGAATGACTATATTGAATGAATGATTAGATTAAAAGATCATGTGATTTTTACCTGTGTCTGATTTTGTTCTTTATTTTTCTCTCCTTTTGTAAGTTGTAGATATTTTTTTTATGTTGCTTGGCAAATCTCTAATGCTGAATTTGCCTGACAAAATTTTCTACCACTTTTCAGGGCAATCGAGAATCATTGGCTGACAAGTTTGAATACGTTATGTATGGGAAGCTTTATAGAATTTTAGAAGGTTCAGGACGGAACAAAGCGTATGTAGTCTTAATCTCTAAATATTGATTTATTGTCAGTTCTACGTGTCAGATTTTGAAAAATGGAATTGATATGAGGCCTATTGTGCTGATTTAGCAATTTAGAGGCTTGATACTAGGTAATTGGGCATCTTAGTGCCTTCAATCAAATTGCAGATATGGTATCTATTTTTATAACGATATATTTAATTAATCCATAAGAAGTCAAGTGGTTTAGGAATGGTGCCAATTTGGCCTCGATTAGGCCCAACCTAATGTCTTTTCTTATTTAACCATTTTATTCTAATATTTTTAAACAACTAGAAAGTTTTTAGATATGGTACTGACTCCCACAAGATTTTATTGGTATAAATATATGAATACTGATTATCTCTTCTTACTTTTCATAGAAGTAAAAGGATGGGGTATTCGTACTTTAGAGGAGCTGCCAAAAGGTGCATTTGTGTGTGAGTTTGTAGGAGAAATATTAACTGTCAACGAGTTGCATGAGAGGAACATTCAGTGTGCCCAAAATGGAACATACACATACACAGTTCTATTAGATGCAGATTGGGATTCAGGAGATGTAAATGATAAAGAAGCTCTTTGCTTGGATGCAGCATCTTATGAGAATGTTGCTAGGTTCATAAATCACAGGTATCATAATTCTAATTCTGATTGCTTGTAAGGATTCATATATTTTTGTTCCTTGTGTGAGAACTTGCTCCTAATAGTGTGATGTATGTGCTTTTAGCTTGCCTTTTCTTATAGTTTCATTTTTCTCTTTCATTGATTATTCTATGCTGAATAAGACGATTCAAAGATATATAGTATGCAACACCCCAAATTCCATATTTGAAATCGTGTTGGTTGACACTTAGTTTTATAAAAATCAACAAGGTTTGAGGTGCTACAGCTTAGAGTAATGCGGGAACGGAGAGCATGCACTAATATTTGGACAATGAGTATCTGATATAAAATGCCCAGACATATGCTGATGCCCCGACATAAGCTGGTATATTAAAAATTTCCCGAATGAATATTCATGTGATACATTAGTACAAAGCTTTGTATAATTACAACTCTTGAATAGTAACTATACAATCTTCAACCAAGCCTTAACTAGACTTGTGGCTTAGAACCCAATACAGTTAATCAAACCCATTTGGCTAAGGCGGGTAAAGTCTAGTGGAAGTTTCCCCGTCTTTCACGGCGACTTATGACTGAACCATATAGACGACCCTTTCTTCGGCACCAAATGGTTTGAAACAACTCTATCGCATTCATGCCAGGAAGAATGCTTTGATGTAGCCTTTCCGGCATTTGGTTTGACCAGTGCTTCTTCCCAGCTCCATCCATCAGTGCCCCTTTTTGGCTTTGTCCATCGGTGCCTTCCCGGATCCTGGTTCCTTTTCCTGAACCTTTAGTCAATGCTGAGATTTAATTGAATTAAATCTCAGGTAACAGTTTACCTCATATGAAAAGTATAACAATATATGTTTGACAGATGTTCATTACATTAGAGCAATAATCAATACATAAGCACACAGCAGATGTAAGATTCGTCTCAATAACAGTACATAGCACACAACACAAGTAAAGTCATCTACGTCTGCAAAAACCAGTGCCATGATGGGCCTCGTGTCCTCAGCGCTAGGAAAACTCAACGGTATTATCAAGACTATAACTCGTATAAAGCTGAATGTATAAACAATGACCTAAGACAGAGTCTTAGCCACGGTACATGATCCAAGACATAGTCATGTCCATGAACCTATGAATCATACTACCACATACATACATACAAGACACATCAGAGTTAAAGTTACTGTACGCGAACGTACCTTTCACCGTGTAGTTACCAAAATGCCCGACTCTTTGATCCGACTTCGGACTTCCTGGATATCCTATACATTATCGTAGGATTATTGTATGATATTGTGATAAATATCATATTGTTTCGAATAATATCCTAAAGGGTTTGATTTACCTTTCTACCCTCGGTGGATTTATTATTCTACTTTTACCCTTACATTTCTTTAAAAACGCTAATGCTGATTTTTCGGGGCGATTTTGCAGCAACTTTAGAAAATTATAATTAATTCTAGAAAACTAAAATTCCTCATGACCCCTAACATGTCTATTTTCAAGGAAAAATATTCCCGGAAGCTAGAACATCAAGAACCATTCCCAGTTTAATATTTTCTCAATGCTGCCCAGATTAACTTTCAGGAAAATAGCTTAATTTCAAAAATATCTTACTCCTTGTGTAGAACTCAAAATGCTTCATATTTTATATATTTGGAAAGCCCTATATGTCTACTTTATTCATGTAAAATTTCATGATTTAATGACTTCATTTACAACATAAAATAATAGCATGAATTTCGCTGGTTGTACAGAAATTTAAAACTGATTTTTTTTCCAACTTTCATCATAATGATCTATAAATTCTAAAAATTATTCCCCAACATGGTTTTCATCAATTTTTCAAAAACCTCTTTTTGTACTTAAAAACATGCAAAGGAATTTTCTACACAATTTTCTAGATCAAATCATAATTCTACTAAAAAAAACTCAAAACTACAAGACCAATAACTTACCTTATGTTCTTGAACTCCTTCCTCCTTCTCTTGCTCTATGATTTTTGCCTTCCTCTCTTCTTCACAATCAGATGTTTGATTATGTTTTGGTGTGAAGAATGAAGAGGAGAGCTTCTCTATTTATAGAGAAAATCCAAGCCCTTACTTACCTTACAAGTTGTCTCTACTTCCTCAACAAGTTCTCTCCCTTCTTCAACAAGTTTTTGCCCTTCCTCAACAAGGCTTCTCCTACTTCTTTGACAAGTTGATGATGTCATTGGTGACCTTTAGGGCTGATTTGTTAAGCTTAATTAATTTCCTAATCAAGTGTTAATCATAAGCCACTAATCTTTATTTAGTGCAAGTTTAATTACCAATTAATATTGGCTAATGTGTTCTAATTTAATTAAGTGTCTTCATAACCATTTTTCTTATCTCTTTTGGTTATAAATTAATCACTAATTTATGTGCTATTTATATCACATTAAATAGCCCCTAAATAATGTCTCATAATTAACCATTGGTTAATTAATTCCAAAGTGGAATTTGGATGAAAATATAATCAATATATTATAATTCATTGAGACACATACTCATCTTTGTATTTTAGTAATTATTTTCCAAAATACAATGTTTATATGAATTATGAAAATTAGGGTATTACATAGTACTTTCCCTTGGGCTAATGAAATGTCATGAAAGTATTGCATTGTTTTAAACAACATTAGGTGCTTCTAGTTATACTTTTTATTTTTATGAAAGGAGACTTCTCTTTTCATTATTGAAGATGAACGAAATTTGGAAAGGAATTGTTTGGTTGAGCTAAGAATGGATTAAAAGATTATTTACCTAAACAACATGAGCAGACTAAGGTTCTTTCTTTCTTCGTGCTCTAAGGTGATGGTCAACTTGTGATACAGTGATTCCTCAAACTTTGGCACATTTTTTATTATATATTAACTCATTCCATCTGTCCATATGTTTGGATGCTAAGAACTACCAATAAGCAACTCAAAACTTAAGAGTATTTTTATCTTCTCTAATAGATTCTTTCAAATATTGGTTGTGGGAAAGTTTGATAACTACATTGTCTCAAGTTTGTCCATATCTTTCTCTGTAGCTTTTTATACAATTATTGCAGATTGTATTATAGCCTACTATTTATTTTCTGTTATGTTCTTTTATATTCTGCCATGTGTAGCCATCAAGTCAATCAGAGGGGTACGATTTTATAAATAAATAGGATGAGATATCTCTTTCAAGTCTTAAAAATGTTATTCCTTGTGCAGGCAGTTACTTTAAATTGAAATCAATAAATATGTTATTTATGCCTTTCATTTGTCTCTTTAAGAAAAAGCACACCATGGATCATAAATTATGAACATGCGGTTTGCAACTAGAGCAACAGGACTATATGGCTATAAATAGCTAGAAAGCTAGCATGAATTGCTTTCCCAGTGATTTGGCTTTTATGCTTTTCAGCTTTTGTAGAATAAAAAGGAGCTTGGAAAATGTTTACAGCTTAATTGGGCTATTCTTGGACTTAAATAATTAAAGGGACGGGCTAATGGAAGATTGTGCTATTCTTGGACTTAAACTATTAATTATGCTTCATAGGTGCTTAATTGTGCTATTCTTGGACTTAAACATTTAATTATGCTTTTCAGCTTTTGTAGCATAAAAAGAAACATGAAAATGATTGCTTCTGAATATTAAGTGATAGATATGTTATATCACCAGTAGTTTTGGAAGAAAGAAAAGATGAATAGTTTTGACCATTCAGACTTCACAATTACTTAATACATGAACGAAAAAACTAAGGAGATATTGTGTGTGTGTGTGTAAATGAAAAGGAAGCAGGGGAACCTTTTTATTTAAAAAAGGTTGCATATGCCCTTCCTATTATGCCCCTCATGTACACAATATCCTGTAGGTGCTGCAAGTGAAT